>JAPXFQ010001903.1:4163192-5550922 GCA_028564705.1 Apricaphanius iberus | reverse complement strand
TATGTGGAAATATTGACATAAGTCAGGAAGCTAAAGTTTGGAGTGAAGTTGACCTTCCAAATGGACAATGGCCAAAGTTATACTATTGGATCTGTTGCAATAAGCCTGAAGGACAACAAAAATAATGTTTTATGGAGGGATCTCTTCGGTTGAACTCTGTTAGAAGAATTGCAAGCAGAGCTGAACCATTGTGTTTGTGGCCAAGGTGATTAACAAATCTGACTCTGTTACACTTGTTCTGTCTGAAGGAATGGGCCAAAACTCCAGCAAACTGTTATAAGATTGTGGCAATATACCCAGAATGTTTAATCTAGGTCATAAAAATTAAAACGGAAATCTATGAAGTATTCATGTGAGACGGTAAGACAAAAACGGTGGTTAGTGATGCATGATATATTATTATTAGCATGAAAACAGTCAAATCTGTCACACAAATATGATTTAAACAATCTTGCAATCTCATTTTCTACACAAAATATTTTCATGACCAAACTGAAACTTTATAAAAAATATCACTTAGCTGTAAATCCTAACACAATCCCAACAAATATACAATTTTATTAAGAGTTATATAGATAAGACATTAACGTTAATATAGGTCTGCTTTTGATTATGACATCCCAAACCAAGGGTTGTTTATAACGTAAATGTTTAATTACCCAACCTTAAAGGTAGTAAATGAATGTTGCACTCTGTTACTGATGTTCATTTCAACGCATCAGAGGGTTTTATTTTCACTTTGCTCATTCCTCATTTACTTATTATGCTAATAAGCAAGCAGATCCCTCTCAATAAATCACAACTGGAAGGTTATTTTGAAATTGTTTGTGTGTGTGTATGCTAGTGTGACTGAGCATATGTTAAACGCATATGTGCGCACTGGCTTAAAGGCCAAATGCAAATATGCAAATGTTCATTAGAGGCAAATAAACCCAAAGATTACTCTTCAGTAATTAATTAGGCTGCCGCAAGAAGATAGGCTTATGCAATGTCATAGTATGAACACATGCTTGTGGCAAGCAGCTTGTGTGACTCGAGCCAGAGTATAAAGTGTTTTAGTCCCCTCCAGACATCTTCTGACCATTCCCTCGTACACCGAAATGCCATTATGAGTAGTTCAGATGATGTTAGGGAAGAACGCCCTGTTCTTTCTGCTGTAACTTTGCTGCCAGGGTGAGAATGGACTGAGAGGAGTTATTTGTCAGCATCAGTCTGAGTGCGTTGCTGCCTCTCTCTTGGTCAAGCTATCTCGAACATTTTTATCTCCCTTTCTATCCATCGAAGATTTCTCTCTTTTTAGGCCTGAGCAGCGAAAGCCTATTGTATCTGTATTATTTATTGTTTGGGCAAATTAATTGGCTTTTTGAAGGCCTAAACGTGTGGAAACTCACCAAATTTGGTGGATGCATCCAGGGGAATGGCACCACATTCTGGGCCCTGTAGAGTCTCAATGTCAGTATGCCCCATTAAGCCCATTAAAAAAATAAAGCATAAATAAAGTTTTATTCAACAATTAGATCTGAATGTATTGATTGGTTTTTATGTCATTAACCCCCTGAATTTATGTATTTGGCCAATTTTTTTTCTCATATACTTAACACATTAAGCTACATCTCCTCACATGGTTATGAGTTAGACCCTACTGGCAGGCTAATTCCATTGGCTAACATAAACTAATACAACTCAATAGACCCTGCTGATTCATGTCTATGAAGTCGACAACTAAACGTTAGCTGGCTCATTGGCCCATAGTTTAGGTATCTTTATGCTAACGCCAAAGCTTGGTTGGCATCTAGTTAGGCTAAAGACTTCACAACTGTAGGCTACACAAGTTAAATTTAATGAGACTTAAATTTAACAATGAACGAACTAGTTCACCTTTCGGAAAGACGTCTCCTCTCAATCTACATTTTTTTCTTCCTTCTCTTTCTTCATTTGTTGGCCTGATTTAATTTTTGGGCAGCACCATGACTTGCATCAAGGCTATTCTAATCTTGCTGGTCTTTGCTCCAGTGTAGCCAACTCTCTCCTATAGAAAGTGGCTGGCTTTGACTAGGAAAGTCGCTAGATGTCACCAGATGACATCAAGTGTCCATATTAATGAGGTCATTGTTTCACACTGACGTGACACATCTTCCGTAATGTGGGAGCTTCATTTTTTCCTCCAACTTTCAATCAAAATAAAACCAGTGTAAAATGAAACCAGTCTGCTATGACATGTCAAAACAAAAACACAAGTAAAACAGAAAAGGGCAGCCTCAAAAGGTCAACAAAGCATAGCTGAAACAAAGGGAAAAAGAACTGGTTGGTGACTTTATACCATTCAAAAGAAAGTTTGTATATTAAGGAAATCAGAACAAAAAAGAGCAGAGGAAATGATTATATCTAGATTAGGATTTGTTCACGAGTTAAATAATATATCATTTAAACAGGGGAAAGCCTATCTACAGGTTAATGTGATTTTTTTTGGATTCAAAAACAGCCTATACAATATGTTATATTATTTTGGCTAAAGCATACTGTTGAGATAAGGGAACTGGTACAAAATTTACGAATGGCCATTCAAGACCTTCTAAACTAAATGTTTAGTTCTAAAAAAAGAATCTGATATGTCATAAGAGGATAAAGAGAACATAGTTTTTATTTGGTTTTAATAGTTTGTAAAAAAAAAAAAAGAAATGGGGCATATTTAGGATGCATCAACACTTCTTACCAAAAAAAAACAACTGAAGTTTGTGGCTTATGTTTAGTATTTTTTGTTCAAATGTTAAATGTCCTACGTTTTTGAACTCACCTTACATTTACAGCACACTTGGTGTGCAGATGCAGCCTGCAAAGTGGAGAACGCCGTTTGCTTGGATTATAAAGGAAAGACCAGTCTTATAAACCTGCAGAATCCTTTTTAAACTTTTCTGTTAATTTCAAAGATTTAACAAATTTGTTTGAGAGTGGGTGAAATCGGCACCCTCTCTCTTTATATGGGGCTGGGTGAAATGAGCTGCATACACATCCACAGATCATTCCCTTACTGCTGTGTGGTTACAGAGCAAGTTGGGTCCCTAGTCTGCAAGGAATATTGGCAACAACATTTCTCATAAAGTAGCTAAGGATTGTCAGGAATGTTGCTAGATTTGTTGCTTGGCCCGTTTTTTTGGGGAAAAAAGTTGTTGAGAGGGTCTGATCACTATTTGATTCTCGTGGCTTAAGTTTTATTCTTATTTTTTCGTATTATTTCTTCTTATTATTATAAATTTTTTTTGTTTTCCTTTTTAACCTATTATGTTTTATCTGTTTTTAATCTATATTACATAAAATTGTGTTTTATCTGTGTTTAACCTATATTGCATAAAATTGTTCCTTACATCATCTTTTCTTATTGATTGATGGTGTCTATCTGTTAAACCAATATGCTTCTGTTTTTCTCTAATCATGCCTCTGTAATCATGTATTTGGTATCATTATCACTGAATCATGTAAAGCACCTTGAATTGCCTTGTGCTGAAAGTATGCTATATAAATTGCCTTGCCTTGCCTTGAAAAGTCGTTGGCACCACTGCTGGGCTTGCTGATGTTAACGGTCACTGCTGAAGTAATAAATAATTTTCCCCTCCAAGAAGGGAATTTCAAAATAAAAACATGAAGGAAAAAAAAATTTAATGGGACCCTCTCCGTTCTTGGCCCGTGGGTAGCTAGCTTCACTTTACCCCTACTACCAAGCCTGTGGATGCATCAGTTGTGCTGAAAATGTACCTATTTTAAGTGGACCGCAAATGTCTCAACAGTAGGAGCTCAACAGCGCCTCCCAAAATGCTTCAAAACAACTTCCCTATATTCTTTAACGAATAGGAAGTGTGCCATTTTGGATTGAACGTGTGATTTTGTGCCTTTTACACATAAATATATAAAGATACTCGTCTTTTTATTTATGATTTCAAAATGATTCTGGATAGTCCTAAGGCATTGGGGATCAAAAGGTTTTGCTCCATCAAAGCATGTGGGCGTGATCCAGCCTCAAAGTATGGGGAGCCAAAGTCATGCCCTTGTCCTAGTGGTCCATGGGTCCCCTACTGCCAAAAAAATTAATGAGCGTTAATTAAGTGATGTTATTTTTTCTTATCCCGTTTGGAATGCGCCATGAATCAAACATATGTTGTCCCACAATTTTAAAGACTTCATGCAGAGAATACGCAGCTTTTTCGACCGGCTTGTGATTTATAGGCATTTTATGACGAAATTTTTACAATCAAAAAAGTTTCAAATCACTTGACAGACACAGTCGAAATGTGCATTATTAGTTATCATATGAGGTATACTGTATGTGTGATTCAGGACATAAGACCAAGCGGACCAGCAAATAAATTGCATCGCTCCATTGACTTCCATTCACTATGTTTTCGGCCAGGGGACCCATGGGCCGACCGGAAAGGGAGGAGACTTAAGCTTGGTTTATGCTTGCCGCATGAACATTCCGTGCGGAAACGAGACGTGCGGAACCAGCCGAGACGCCTTCGAGCAGCGTTTATACTTTCTACAGCTTGTCCCTGCTGAGAGCCAATATTCTTGATGACTGTAGGGGGCGGCGTAGGGCTCTACGGCACGCGGCACGCATACAACACTACACCATAGTAAAAGTAGAAATACCTGTTGTTTACAAGATGGTGACACTTGTGAGCTTAAACAAAGACGAAAAAGGAGACTGTCCTCTCGTCCATTAAAACACATTTGATGACAGTGATCTTTATCGGCCGAATCATAAAGATGTCTATTTACGAACCTCCGGCAAGATGAGCTCTTGCCAGTCCGCCATATTTTTCCGCGCGGGACCGTCCGCGTAGTTACCAATTTTCTTACGTGCGCGGTGTGGAAATTTTTATTAAAGTGTCTTCAATAAATACTATACGTAAGTACAAAAACCTGCTTAATATTTGCATAATATAACGTACTCAACACAGAAACTTCACCTTCTTTAGAACTATGTCACAGATTCACACATGCACCAGTATATAGCAGAAGCTACAGACCTGATAGATGATCTCGTGCACTTCAACTGCTCGTGGATGGTTGATCTGAATTTTTGTCCTTGGCATGAATTCCTCCTTGCATGTACTTGTACATTGAGCCTGCATTCAACACACAAAGAAAATGAGTCGTTTTTAAACATTTTTAAACTATAGTAAAAAAAAAAAAGCAATATATTATTTATAGGTTTATGTTGGCTTAAAAATCACTGGCATGTGACGTGACGAAATTCCAAACTATTTAACCTTTATCGAGAAGAATTAGAGAAACATAATATAAACATTCTGCACACAATTAGAAAACTTTGAATATGAAGGGAGATTAGCTTAACTGTAAGATGGCCTTTTTTCTTTAAATTACACCATCAGCAGCAGATGTTCCCCGTGGCCTGTATGTTTCAAAAATATTAGCACAGATCAAATACCTAATTTGATGAAGGTTTGTCTGATTTGGCATATTAAATCTGAGTTACAAATGGGATAAATATTTAATCATGATAAATCATGTCCATAGAGTTAACTCATGATTAATAACTACAGATTTTTTTTTTAAATGTTCTTACTTTACCTTGACAGTTTTTTGTTTGTTTTGCTTTCATGATAGTTATTTAAGCAATTGGGTGGACATGTTTTATTTATTTCTGTTTCAAAAGACAGACATCTGACCTGACAGAGGAAACGTTTTTTTTTTTTTTTTTTCTTGTGGACGATTTATCAGGAGGAACTTAATACAACAACAACAAAAAATCTTCAAACTCTTCTGAAAATCTTTACATTAAGGTCCATATTTCAGATTAACAACCTTAACACTGTTCAGAGTAAATTATTTTTGATACAAGCCTGATGAACAGGCTGAATAGGGGTTCATTTCACTTTGTTGCTTTTTATAAACCTTTTTCTTCTTTAAAGAAGTGATGCGTCTGGAGAGAATAACTTCTTGGAAGATGATGATTTGCCATGTTTTTTCTCCAACATTAAAAAGCTCCAAATGTTCTCCGAGTTTGTTTCCCTATCAGCCTCTGACAGCTGCTATGAGGAGGACGGGAGGCGGACCACAGCGGCGTAGTCTCCCGACTTTTAACAAATTAGGTGAGCAGTGAACAAAATGCGCTCAAGCAGCGCAGATAAAGTCAAAATGTATGAAAGCACTGACCAAAAAATACCAAATAAATGTCATGAAATGCAACATACTTACAAAACTCGGCAAAATTTGGCTGACAACAGATTAATTAACAATATTGCAAATGAGAATTTAAGCTAGGTCAGACTTCAAATCTAAACATGATCACACGACTCGGAATAGATAAATATTACAAAAAAACAATTGTCATTAAAAAAATTAAGACCTTACCTGCAAACAATGCAAGAGCATCATCCTGCTGTGTTTTCGTTTTTCTGCGCCAGCGGTTCCTGATGTCTTTTCGAAGACAACCATAGGTGTCAGGGTTAAAGAAACAGACCAATTGCTGGGTGGCGGGGGGAGGAGTGGAGTGCAATGACGGATGAGAAAGAGGTCCATCTTTTTTCTGTTTGACTTGCTTTCTTTTTGTATTGCTTACTATTAACTTGTTTTGCATATTTTTTTATTGTAAATCAGTCTTTATTAATAATATACTTTTTTTTTAATAAGTTCAGTCTGTGCCCCTGCATACAGTTTGGTGCCGTACACACAGTGCATGATGTGCGTGGGCGGAGGGCCGACGCTGCTCAACACAGTCATAGGCTTATAAATTCATGTCAAAGCCCCGCCCCCTTAGAACAGTAAGTGTGATGTTTTACTTGAAAAGATCCATATTTGTCTCTTTCTACGTAATCAACCTCTAGCTTTGATCAGTGACTGAAAACAAATTGGTTTAACTTGGTTTCCAGAATTGAGGGGTTTAGAAAACGGTTGGGGCTGATGTGCCGTGGCAAAACCTGGCCTGAAGCCATGGCTCAATGTCTGACTCTAATTTTCACAAATATCATCTGATTTTGCAACAAATTCAACAATAGGCATATTTGTCCTTCCCCTGACAGATATGTATGCAAATATTTAGTGGCCGTGGCCTAATTCCAGCACTGCACCCCCTATCCACCAAAAGCATTGCTTATAACTAGGAATGTGAAGTTATATATATATATAAATATATATATATATATATATATATATATATATATATATATATATGCAATTGCTCAAAAACATTGAATAAGCCCAGGCTTCATTCCCCACAGCTAGTTGGAAATTTTGGTTGAAATCTACCATTTTGTGCCTTTGGAACACTTTGTCATGCCAATATGATCATCTGATCAGCAGGCAGTCTCAGTGGAAGCGTTGATGTGGTGTTGAGTCCCAGTACGTGTGTCCCCCAGAGGCAGCACAAAGCGGCACTAAGCTGCGAGGGCCGTTCAAGGCTGCTGCCAGCTTTTACTTTTTGTTTTCGTTTTTAGTTTTCATATCCTTCTGGGGCAAACTCTCCAGCGATGTCAATCCTAAATATTGTGACATTAATGAAAATGAAATCAAGATGAACATTTAATTCTACTCCATTTTCTTTTTTTGTTTGTTCTGTACAGGCTTAGAAAAAGTGGGAAGGGACTCCAGCTATGAGCAAGAAGGGAAGGTTCAGTTTGTGATGGACGCCGTCTACGCAATGGCTCACGCTCTGCATCGTATGCACCGGGAGCTCTGCTACGGGTACCCAGGCCTCTGCCCACGCATGGCCAACAACATTGATGGCAAAGAGCTGCTGAGCCACATCCGTGCAGTCAAATTCAATGGTGAGTTCAACTCTTGGTTTTGGATCCCACATCTTAACTACACTTACTAGATATTTTCCTGCTTTTGAAATAAATCTGACGCCTCTATCTGTTGGAACACTCTGTAATAACTATGTTGCATCATATAGTGGCAAGACGAGTAATTTTTAAAAATTATCTTGAGTATAACTTAACATTACTAGGTTTAAGATTTTCTGAAAACAAGAAGAAGCAAGTCGGATGTGAAATAAGCCAAAATAATGTTTCTACCAACAGAAGGACAGAGTAGGCAAAAACTCTAAAACAGAAAACACTTGAGAATTAATTTCGGGTTTTTTTTCTACCAAAAAGGTTTCTTGCCATTGATATGGCACGTTGTCATATAGATGTAGATAAGAATGTGGCTGATTCAATCTCCATTGGAGTTACAGAAATATTTATTAGGATCTGAACAGAAACCCATCTCTTGGATCATTGCTCTTTCCCCTAGCTAGAAAACAATTTGCTCCTTTTCTGTAAGCTCTGTGAACTTATTTTAGTGCGAACTACTCCAGACATAAACATGTTTCTCTGTGTCCTTCAGTTGAGCCAGAGTAGGTAAAATGTAAATAAGTCTCCTCCGACTTCCCGACCATTGTGCTATATTCACTGGATGCCTTTACTGATTATTACTTAACAGAACTAATCTTGAAATAAATGTCCCGCTGCACCATGGTTGTGATGTTCAATCAGAGATTATTGATTGTTGCCAAGGTCCACAATTTCTTGCAGTTTAGTACCTTATTAGTTTTAATCATGACTGATAAAATCAGTAAAATTGTGTCAAATTTCAATACTTTTTGATAGCATTTATTGTCACGCAACAAAGTACTGAACATGTATGTATGATTTCATACATATGTAATGTTTTTTTCATTTAATGAATAAAAGTCAGATAATATGTCAATAAGAAGATAAATAAACATAGCAACTGTCCATGTTGACAAAAGTACTAAAAAATAAATAAATGGAGGAAAAGCTTTTTTTTATTTAGTTTTTTTTCAAATGTGCACTCTACCTTCTCAAACAATTTCAAAGAATTTAAATCTCAGCACATTTTAAAGCTGAACCCATTGCTTTCTTTGTGAGGAAAAGCAAACTCTTACCTGTTCTCCCAGGAATTGAAACCTGGGCTTGAATGGGGTCAAAGCCATTCTCCAGCATGTGTGGTGGTGCTCATTGGTGAGCCTTGAATGTTATTTGGTTTTGTGAAAATTCATTGTGGGGAAATCTGCCTCAGTTTAAGTGTGGAACAAAACATGGTAAAGATTAGCAGGGCTACTTTCTTCAGACCTGATAATGCTGTATCGGCAACAATTTGGAGGGTGGAGCCAGAATGTGCAAGGGTCAGTCCTGACACACTGTTCTTTTTTTTATCAAATATACTTGGAGGTCATCTTGCTGCAGCAGAAGATGCCCGGCATTTACACATTTAAAGTTAATTGTGACTTCCTTTAAAAATCACACATTCCTTGATAATCTCTGTATTTCTAAATGGCTTTTTGTGCTGACCCAAAATCTTAACAACTCTGATGATATTATTACTGAGCATTGAATATGTGGCTCAGGAGTCTGATGGACTGGTCATGCTTGGCTTTGAGACTACACATTTCTCAGATTTTACTACTAAATTAACTGGGTAAGTTTATTCAAAACGTTTGTGTTTAATCTCATTATGGCGTTTCGCATTGCCACTCTTATTAAGTGCCACAAACTGGTTTATTGCCATTTCTAAGAAGAACATAGAGAAATGACTGTCCCTTCCAGATTAAATGCTGTAGTTTTATGTCAACCTTTAGTTTTTTTAGACTAGGCCATTTAATCCTTTTCGTCTAGTCTTTTTCACTCATTTTTTTAAATCAATTTTCCTCCGTGTTATCTGCCTGTATCTCTACCTTTGTCCACCAGTTTTTCTACCCTTCCTCCTCTCCACTATCAGTTTTTTCCTTTCTTGAAACACACACCTGCTTCTTTTGTTCTTTCAGTGCATTTCTCTCCTTTTCTGTACATGTTTCTCCGCCTTTCTCTGCTTATCTCTGCTGTTCTCCATGTCATCTTCCTTTACCTCTCAATAAGTGTTTTCAAAACAGACACTATCGTGGCATATTTGGGTGATATTACCAGCACAGTGTGCCTTTAGAATGTGCAGTGGCAATTTGGAATATTGTGGCATTTGTGTTTGCATGCTTCATAGTAATATCACTGCAGTATTCCCTCATTGGTAGACTTATGACTGAAGGTTACACCGTGTTGCAACACAGGGTGAAGTCATGATGATGTGGGGAATATGTGCTGAGCTCTGGCTGGCAACAGTACTTAAAATTCTTGTGGTGTGGCGTAGTGATTAGTGCGGGCGCTCCATTAACGGAGGCCTTTGTCCTCAACGAGGCTGCCCCAATTTCAAATTGTCTTACCCCCCCTTTTAACCGTTTAAAAACTTTTTAATAAAGGCCACTGGAGGGGCACAAAATTCTTAAAAAAAGCAATACGCAATACTTAAATGCAAGTAAACATTGTGAAAACCACCTGATCATGCTTTATTGCTGCCACAGCCTGACCACTTGGGAATGACCAAAAGGGTCACAGATGCTTGCATTGTCTTTTAAAACGGGCTTTTTTTTCACTTGTAACTTTTCTTTTCTCTGTCTGTTTTTCACCCCTCCTCCATCTCAGCAGTTTACTTTTCTTCAACGTCCATTTCTCTCCTTGTCACTGCTCTCTTTCGCCTTCTCATCAGTTGGTATCTCTCCATTTTTTTTTGCTTTGTGTTGCTATCCCACCTCAATAATTGTGCACGCACATGACTTGTTCTGTCACTAAGGGTCCAAAAGGAAAGCGGCAAGCACTGTCAAGCATCAACTCAATGTAATTTTTTATGGACAATTCTGAGTTGAGTGAGGTCTTCATTACAGATTATTTCTTCCAATATGGCAACCCAAAACACCCGACAAGGCGGAAACTCGAATTCAATTGACAAAAAAAAAAAAAAAAAAAAATTGCAGTCAGTGTAAAATGTTTAGGGGTCTATGGGAGAAAGGCAGTACTTAGGAAGAATAACAAATATTGGGGAGCACTAGCCTTTTATCATAGTATTGAACCCCACTAAAATTTTAAAGATTTATGAAACTTTGATGCATAAATACATTCTCCGGACTGCAGCTTTAAGTAACTTCTCTCAAACTCCTATCCATCTGTGCTTAAATGTTTAAATTCCAGCCTGACCAGCTGAAATGGAAATTGCTAATTATCTTGGTGGTATCATGCGATATATCTAAACCCTAAACCTGCACTCAATTGTTCAAAGGGTGCTTGAACACTACCATAAAGACTGCAAACATTGTGCTGGTATACCAGAAGTGCTCAACTTCAATCATCAATGGGGTCATTTTAATCTGCTTTACAGATTAAAATGACCCCACATAACCCACATTCCCATCCCTTCCCCACAATTGTAAAAACAAAATGACAATTATTCCCCCTTCCCAAACACACACAGGCACACAGACACCTTCCAAAAACGCGTAAGACCATAGGTACACACTGGGCTAAGCTAAGATGAGTCAGGTACGTAAGGAAAACGGCATCAGGAGAGCCTTATGCCCCGACAGCAGTAGGTCCACGGCAGCAGCCAGGGCACTGACACAGGGCGCCCAGAGGGGGGAGGGTGGAGACCTGAGCACTACCCGGAGAGCACCCAGGCCACCGCAGCTGAACACCGCCACCGAGGCAGAGGGCGCACACAGAGGAAACACTGAAAGAAGGATTAATAAGTAAAAATGTTAATGGGGATCTCTTTATATATTTTTATCCCACAGATTTTTTTCCATTATTTATCACTCAGTGTTCGTATCTAAGTCCAGTTCTGGCCATTCGTCTCCCTCTGACAACCCTGCACTGAGGAGTGCTCATGCCTGTATTTTCACCCGAAGGGGTGAGGTTTCCCCGGCTGGACGTAGCGCATGGAAGTATCACATTATTCAAGCCAGATCCTCCCCTACCCCTCAGGCGCCCCGGTCAGCCAGGAGGAGGCAGTATACATCCCAGGACTGGTGCATGTTTTTGTGGGAGGAACAAGCACACCATCAGCACTCACAGTGTCTCCAGCGGAAATCGAACCCAGGACCATCTAGCTGTAAGGTTAGCTGTGCTACCAGCTGCGCAACAATGCTGGACCCGGAGTTTGGTCCACCCGTTGGAGACCTCTGTAACATCGGCAGAGCAGGGGGTGGCTTTTGGGCTCAAGCCCAGGTTGTTGTTTCAGAAGTCTGGGTTCTTTTGAAGAGTAATTTTTTACATAGTTGGATGCTTGACTGAGAACTGTATAAAACAAAAGCTACACACAATATTTGAAGTATATAGCACATAGTCATAAATCCCCCCTAATTTTGGTATGATCCAAGTTCTGTCAATGTACGAATGTTTGTGTGGACCAGGTAGAGAGGGAGGGAGAAGCTGCTGTTTGAGAATTTTCTGTTGGAAAAGTGCAGGCAGACAGAGAGAAGAGAGCTCAAGTTTGACCAGTTACCAAAGCAAATCATTTGTACTGTACAAATAAAGTAAATGATGATGTATCACAACAGATTGATTTCCAACTGCTCACTTGACCCATATTAGGTTACTTGTTATTGGGGTGATTCAACAAATAGCGAAATGCAAAGCCAAAAAACAATTCTTTTATTTATTTTTTACCTTAAATGTTTATCTAATATTTTTAGTTGTTACTCTCCACCGCTAAATAAACCACTCTCTAAATCTGTTTCAGTTATGTACTGATGCACACAACAATGTACATAACGGGCTTATTTCAAAGAAAACATATGGTAAATTGTATTATGCTGTGTATGTTGCTCAATATATTTCCGTGCAAAACAAGAGGCATTTCAATACACAACAGTATATTCACAGTTGAAACCAGATATTTACGTACACTTCAGGAAATCGATTTAGAGTAAACTTTTTTGTTTTAGATAAATATTGACATTTCTTTCGAATTAGTTCAATGTCAAAATAAAAGGAAGAGTCATCTATTTTTTTTATCACTTTCATCAAATTTAGGAGTATATGTATATGCACTAAGTTTATTGTGTCTCTAATTAATAAGAAAACTTCAGATGATTCCGTGAGCTTCATTAGCTTCTGATAGGTTAGTAGATTCCATTTGACTAAACTGGTGGCCCACCTGTGGATGCATAAGGAACCCTAAGACGCAAAGACTCTTTCTTTGACAAGGGAAAATCAAGAGATATCAACCAAGACACCCAGAAAAGAATTGTAGACCCCAAAAAGCGTGGCTCAGTTTTGAATACAATTTGGGTGTCATTTGCCATCAAGATATACACACAATTTCGCTCTTTATTCTTAAATTTAACAAATGTGTCTAAAAAAAATAAACATAAAGTCTGACTTGATGTTTGAAAGTAAAACGGCATTTGTGTTTTTATCTGAAGTGTATGTAAATATCTTCTTTTAACTGTATGTTTAATGTTGTTGATGTTTGGCTTGATTGTTAGCACAAAGAGGGAGAGACATGAACAGAGAGGGAGATGGAGAGGAAAATGAGGACAGAACAGAGATGGAACAAGAGCCAGGTGAGAAAGACATTTAGTTAAATACAGTTGTTATCCTAAACTCAGGACATTTTCTCTAGTGTATCTTGTAAGACTTATTATTTTTTTCTTATTTTGAAGTGTTATTGTCCTGTTTTAATCCTGGATCAGTTTTGGGTTTATTTAAACTGGGGTTTAGTCCTCGTGTCTTGACACATCTCTGATTTCGTTCTGCCTTTTTGCTTAATTAATAATCAAGTTAAGGTGTCCTGCATATAAGAGATGTTTTTTCCTTATATGAAGATATTTTTTTTAACAAAACTAGAAACACAGTGTAGAAGGCAGATGGATAATCTTCAACTTCACAGCATGTTTTTTCAGTCATTTTTAACCCCACCCACCATCCTACATGCATTCAGTAATACCCCATTTTGGGCTAAGCCCCTGGTATATAAAATGTCTGGCTAAACCTCTCCTCTGTGATACAGGTTTGAGAACAGACCTACTGCTTTGGGGTTTTGACGGAAGATTTACCTGTCAGTGTTGCTGGTATGTCCAACTGGATTTGGAAATGTTTCTATGGAGTCAGTCAATCTTACACTGAGTGTTTCTGCAATATGTTTGTTGGCATCTGCGTTTCATCCATCCCGTTATCTGAAGCGCAGTTTTTCCCGATAAGTTAGCTCCAAGTTTCATATGGTTTTATAGTTCTGTTGCCCAGGTTCTGTCTACGTCTGTGCCGCACTTATCTTCACACTGTTAGCTCAGTCAGCTGCCTTCAGGGAAAAAAATTAAATTCATTTTACTTAAATGAACGTGGGCAACTGTGGCTCAGTGGTAGAGTAGTTGGCTTGCAATCGGAGGGTCGTAGGTTTGATTCCAGCTTCCTCCAGTCATATGTCTTGCCCCTGGGCAAGGCACTAAACCCCAGAAATTCTACATTGTCCTACCGAGCCATGTAGGCCATCGGTGTGTGAATGTGAGTGTGAATGGGTGCTTTGAGTGGTCAGTATGACTAGAAAAGCGCTATATAAGTTCAGTCCATTTACCATTTAAATAGCGCCAATTCACAACTGCCGTCTTCTCAAGGCACTTCACAAGAAAAGTCATTTCAATACAGTTATACAAAAATTCCAATCAGTTAGGAGTTATATGTAATGAATCCCAGCATTGAGTCATTGAGTCAGAATATGCAGACTCTAACCACAGCAATCCCCTAGTAATCCCCCATACTGAGCAAGCATGTAGCGACAGTGGAGAGGAAAAACTCCCCTTTCACATGAAGAAAGTTACAGCAGAACCTGGCTCAGTACAAGCGACCAAACAAAGCAATACTACATTTCTTATGTTTATCTTCTGAATGCTAAGCTGGCCTAGAAAAGCTGTTATATTAGCAGAAGCATTGCATTTTAATGTAAGAGATTTCTTCCTTTTGTTTTTGACTTGACACATTCAGCATTTACCTTCCTAATTCTAACACCGTAATCCTCCTTTAATTTCCCTAATCCGCACATAAACATGTCATGTTGCATTTCACCTTAAAATGTACATTAGTCTCTCCCCACCAATACCCATTATGTCAATTTACAGCGCCTGGTTCTTTCTTTCCCTCTGTCTCTCTCTGGACTATTGACTGATTTTAAGTGGATGAAAAACATTTGCTCATTTCCAAGTGGTATCAGACTTCTCATTTGAATACACTCTTATTAATCTCTTCTTCCCTCGACGCACCTGTACTTTCTTTTCATTTCCTGTGTTCCTCTTCACGGCGCTGCTTGGAATACATAAAATATGATGAGTTGGAGACCAGCAAAGCGTGCAGAAAAGGTTGTTGTATCGTGCAGATTACAGGAAGGCTCTTCTGATTTAGAGCCAAGATTAAGATTGCAGTAACATCTCTGTGTAAGAATGTGCAAGCGTCAGTGTTTGTTGCTACCTCGGCTATGTCTGTCAGAAACTGATTCACCAGCAGACACTGATCACTTTTTTATACACCTGCAGCAGGTTTATGCTCAGGTGTGTTTTTGAGTTATTGCTGGCCTAGAGGCAAAATAAATCATCCTATAAATACAAGGTCAAAAACTTAATACCCATACGAATTTCCCAAAAAAAAAATCTCAATCACTGAAAGCTTAAACCTCACCAAGTGTGTATTTGAAGGTAACCCAAGAGGCTTCAAACTAGATTAGAATCAATTAAGAATATAAGCTTAATGGAACCTTCTGATTAAGATTATCAACTGCAGGGATATTTTTCCACATAACTGCAATGAATATAGAATCATGGGAAAGACCGAGTTTACCTGATTCCTTTAGATTTAAAACCGACTTAACTTAGGTAGGTAACAGTCAGAGGCTGTTAACCATATCCAATCAGTTAAATGTTTATTGGCAAGCATTATTATGTATAAGGGCAGGAACACAATGACAATACTTCATCAAAAGACATTGGTAATGATGCTGGAGATGAAAATGCTTTTACTCATGAATCTGAAAAGAACCATGTGGCCATTTTCAAAAAAATTGAAATCCATCATTCTTCAGGGGGGGAGATTATTCTCAAGTACATACCATTTAATATCATTGGCAAATGTTACAAGGAATTGGGCATCCCAACAAATTCACCCCAAGTTCAGAACTGGCAGTGATTAAATAAATTGTTAATCTCAAAGTCAATAGTCCTCGGTTAGCTTGTAAAATATTAGAAAAGCCCCCCATGAGAAAAGCCTCTTCCTTAGAAGAAATGAAGTGAAAGTTTCCAATATTCTATTTGACTAAACCACAAGAGTTGTAATGACAGAAGCAGCAGAAGTGAAAATGATTTCCCCTAAAGAACAATATATGTTGGTTATCAAACTATCGGGCGGTTACTTGGATTTATTTTGTAGCAATAAGATCTGTACACCTTCCTGTCAATTAATGGACAATAAAGTCCTCTGTATATGACTTTAACAGTTGAATAGGAAGATAAAATCTGGCTGAATGTGTATTAAAAAACAAATAAAACAATCTGAAAATCCCAAACACAGCTACAAACTTATAGCAGAATGAGTGAAAGAGTAATTCAAGGTGTTGCATTGATTGTGTTAAAGTCCAGACCTCAGCCTTTACTTTCATTCTGAAGAAAAGATGTACATAAGAAATGGCTTCAAATTTCATTTAACTGAATCAGCCTTCTCCTGAAGAGCAGGCAAGAATGTTTAACCTTCCTGAGGGACTCACAAAGTCATATAGAAAATGAGTGCTTTAGGTTAAACCTGTTAAATGTGGCTCAACACATTAGTGAATCACATACTCTGAGCTTTTTTTCCATGACTGTATGAGAAGAGGTCTTAGCCACCACTCTCTCTCTAATTGTTTAATATGTGTTTAATATTGTTTAATATGTTTAATATGTAATATATTTATATGTAATATATATATATATATATATATATATATATTTATATATATATATATATATATATATATATATACAATTGACTGTAGTACTTTTTGCCGTGATGGCATGTAGAGGTTCCATTTCCATTTATTTTGAGGTGATCCAGGTCCAAACAGCCAGGGGTGCTTGTGAGAGAGTGTGTGCCATGGCGTAAAGACACACGTACATGAGGAAGCGATGGTCTCATATCTAGATGAGCTAAATATACATTTGAAAATGGATCCTGCCAGCAAAAAAGAGACCGGATTCCAGCGTCGCTAGTAGTGAGTAATAAAGCTTTTTTTTCACCAATTTGAAAGCACCTGACCATTACAAGACTGCACATTTTGCTGACTGCTGTTTACCTAATGGCCACACATTGGCAGCAGTCTCGACAAATTCCTCAGCAGCTTTCAGTAAAGAATAATTACCTTCAAATAATCTAGAACAATTTAGACAGTATGAAGCTTAATTTTGACTAAATTCCCTTCTGCAAGTGCCAGAATTGTGCACAGACATTGAGACTGTAGGCACCTGCTATCAGAGTCTAACAAATACTGAGCTTGGTCTGGATGACTGGAATATAAGGTTCCAATATTATAGTAAAGTATTATCTGCACATTTCCAGTAACCAGCAGCTGAAAAAGTGATTCACAGCTGACTGACATCAAGGTATATTTGGATTTAGTTATGAACCAAAACTCTAAGGCAAATACCTGATGTCTACTTTCAATTGATTCATGGTTATAAGGTCCAGTCCCAAATGAAGGCCTAAAAAGAAGCTTCCGTTTCGGTTTTGCTTTATTTTAATTAAGGTGTTAGAAGACACATTTCTACAAAAGAAAAGTAAATGTCGACATTAACTCTGGCTCTGTTCAAATCATTAAAAAATGCATTTAAAGACAAAAAAAAAAGTTTTAGTGAATGTACTGTATTTATTTAAGTTTATCTGGTAGCACAGCTCACCTCACAGCTAGAAGGTCCTGGGCTCGATTCCCGCCAGGGACGCTGTTGGTGTGTTTGTTCCTCCATATCATCAGCACCCACACCCTGGGTGGGGTTGACAAATGGGCCTTTCTGTGTAGAGTTTGTATGTTCTCCCTGTGTTCCCTTGAGTAGCTAATGTGAGCTACTCCCACAAAAACATGCACCATTTCTGGGCTGTACACTGCCCCCTCCTGGCTAACCAGGGTGCTTGAGGGATTGGGGAGGATCTGGCTGGAATAAAGTGATCCTTCCACGCGCTATGTCCGGCTGAGGAATCCCCACCCTCTCAGGTGAAAAGAAGGGTTCATCACTCCTCAAAGCATGAAGGATGCTTGAGCCCAGTGTAGGGTCCTCCTGGGGTTGGCGGAGGGAGAGCAATGCCCAGGACTGTACTTAGGGACACTGGGTGATAAAATAAAAATGGGAAAAAACCGTGGGATAAAAAAAGTTTATCTTTCAGTCAACCTCATGATACAGCACATGAATAACAAAAAGGTCCATATAAAACTTTTAGAATGATTGCTTTCGAGCTGCAAAATCCAATCTAGCAGCTTTATAATGTTGAGTAAAGGTGTAAAGAGATCTCGTAATAATGGATCTAGCAATTATTAAATTATACAACATTTCCTCTTCAAAGGCCTTTTTAATTATGTGAAGTTGTGCCTTTCAGGTGGAAATGACAGATTCTGAAATGAAAGTCAAACTTTCAGCTTTATATCCTGTTCAAGCTACATTTATGTCTTTATTTCAACTTTTAAAAAAGAAACCCTTTCAATGAGTAAATATGTATAACCCTTCTCGTCATTATCACATAAAAGTGTGAAACCTTCACACTAGTTAGGTTAAAAAAAACATTTCTTAAAAATATTGCTTAACTCATACCATCTTATTTATTAATTGTTGTGTATTATCTTTTAAGCCAGACATTTTTTACTGTATATTTTTTTGCAAATATTTTGCATAAAACACAGTAAGATAAAACATAGTTGAAAGACATTTTAAGGGTAAATCCTGACCTTTTACAAATCTGAATTAAGCAAATGCATTCCAGCAGGAAGGAAAACTTGAGATGATGCGCGTTATTCAATTAAGACTGTGTAATAATGAAAGAAGTACAGCTTTGACAAATATAAGCATAATAACACTGGATGTTACTGTTCAATTTCTCTTTGCTCTGTTTAGGCTCTAGACACAATTATATGGTACACGTCATTTTCAATATATCGCTAAGCTACAGGTTTGTAAGAAATTATTGCAAAAAATATTTAAAAATTGCAATATGGATGTAGAGTATGGTAAATTTTGCCTCGAATGCTCTTTATTCTTGGATCTTCTTACTTTGTCTCTCATTGTAGTGACTGAAATTGATTTCTGCTTTATAGATATCTGTGTATTCTAGAGCAAATAAAGAGGGCAATTTGAAATTTCATCCTGAACTCATAAAGAATCAATTTTAGAGTTGTTCTTTGAATTAACAAAGCAAAGATATATTTCGATAAAAAAAAAATCTTCACTTTTCATACTTAAATCAAATTTTTTTTAAACTGATTTTCTCATTGTATACGGTGTTTTTTCATGTCACAGTCCTCTGGGAATTTAAAAAAGAACAAATTACTCTTGTTAGTCTCATTAAGGGAACAGACCCAGGGTGACCAGGCAGATAATCATGGTTCATTATACCTCTATACAGAGGAGAAAAATCAATTGCTTCTTTACCTGGATCAAGAAAAACAGCAGCTAGCATTGAACCAAGCCAGGATCTGAATGTGAGGGTTGCTTTTAAAGCTTGATTAACCGACATTATGTTCTCAAAAAGGTTCTACTTTATTGACACGATTTCTTGATTTTACCGGTCAATAAACAAGCATTAGCATCACTACTGAAATTAAAAAAAAAAGATATTCATTCACAGTTAATTCAACCCAAGAAAGGCTGGCCTGGTAGTATTTTACCTTCAATGAACAATTTCAATGTTTTTTTTTTTATTAATCCTTTCATATGCATTTGATTTTAAAAGGTTTTGATCTGAAATATTAAAGTATGGCAAAAAAAAAGAAAACATAGAAGCAAAAAAGAAGAAATCTGTAAAAGACCAAACTGTTTTTTCACTGCATTTTAATTTCCTTGCTCTTTGAGATGAAGTGAGAACTTTCTAAATCAGGGAGAGACTCAAAGTAGTATCTGCTATTTCTTCACGTTGTTCAGTGCCAAAAGATTTAAGAAGCCAACTGGCTGCAAGTTGAATAACGATTTTATGGCATAAACAAGCAAAATCATCATTTAGAAAAATGCCTTTGCAGCTAGAAGATACGATGTTGTCCTGCTGGTTTGTTCAAGAGAAACTTTAGTCTTTAAAGAAAGTTAGACTCTAGAAGGAGTCACCTCCTACAAGAGTCTAACTCCGCCCACATTGTCTGTTTGAAAAAGCCTCAAAATGAGGTGTTACCTAGCGGTCTGGCGAGGAGGAGGGCTGGGTGTGGTCTGCACTTTGACTAGCATGTTGACAGCAGTGCTTCTGCAGCGGGACACAGACAGACTCCCATAAATAATGCAGAGCAAAAGCAATACAAACTCTACTGCCTCAGAGGTCAGCAATTGTAAGGTTGAAGATTTGTCTCCACCTCCTTCACCAGAGGAAAGGGATGACGGTTATGTGGAGGAGGTGAGCGACCCTGAGTCATATCGTTTTGAGCAGCTTGTGAGAGGCCAACTCCAACTCCTACGGAGGTGTGGCAGAGACTGAGCTTTAGACTCCACAGCGGTAGGGTGCTTTTATCAGAAATCCTAGCTGAGCAATGAGACTAATGATATCAAATGCAGTATAGCGTTTTAACCGGAAGAGGGCACTCCATCAACAGATTTTGGTACAAAATTTATATTTTTACTAAAATGTACTGAAATACCAAAAATAATGACCAGACGTGTTAACATCACGATTATACAATCATTTATGCAGTTAATCAGCATGAAAATATTTATTTTGGGGTGAGTTGCACTTTAACTTGTTGAAGGAATCAAATATGTAGGCTCTTGCAAACCTCTTCCCATTTCATCCCATCAAATCAACTTTTGTTGTTTGTTTTTTTTGTCAGATAATTTGTAAATAATTTGTTTTCAATTGATAATCAGTTCTGAATTAAATCATGACGCCTACATTCAAAGTCAGGTGAGAGAAATGGCTTTTAATCAGTTGTCTTTGATACAGATGGATGTGTGTGCGCTTTGTCATTCAGAGAAAGTGATTGTGTTCGCTGCCTGATAACTCCAGGGGAGACGCAAGATGGACATTCCCAGTGAAAGCAGCTTGCACTAATTAGAGGGGCTCGACTTTGAGATGACGATCTCTACACGCGGCTGAACAACCTTGGGGGATACACAAAAATGAGAAGTGATTGTAATCATGAGAGGAAGGGACTAACCGGCTGGGGGTGACGAAGTTCATCTGTTCGTAATGACCTTAGGGAGACAGTGGGAGGACAACAGAAGGAACTATCTAAGACTTTATGAACTTCACCAGTTCAGTTTATTTATTTCTTAGAGAGGGCACAACGGAAGTAAATTTGACAGAAGGGGTTAGAGGGAGTACAGTTTACCAGAAGAGGGACTGCTAAAGAGGGTGTAGGCAGGAGTGATGCAGGTGATAACAGTATGACTCAAACTGGGTTTGGCAAATATGAAAGCTGGTTAGAAAGTAAATAATTAAGTCACAGTGCCCTTAAGCATGTGTTGCAAGGAAAGATAAGGGAAGAAAATAGTTAGGCTGGTCGCAGCAGACCGAAACCAGGAAAATAAACTGAGACTTGAATGAATCTTAAAAAAAAAATAAAAAAAGAACAATTACAGGAAACTTGGAGTTTAGAAAAGGTAAGAAAAGTAAGCTCGAATGATGCTGGAGATGAGCAACTCAAAAGCAATGGTGGACATGGAGGGAATGATCGGCAAGGGACAACCCATACTTGACCAAACAAGCAACAGAATTACACTAGGAGGAATGAGTGTAAAATGAAACGGTATTTAAGTTCCATGAGTCAGGGTAAGAGTTTGAAGAAAAGGAAAGACGAGCATCGCTATGGCAGACAGTTGAAACTGAGGTGGAATCTAAATCACAACTTTATTTATTTATGTGTTTATTTGTTTTTGCATCACAAAAAAATGGACGGCTGTAATCACTATGATTGAATTCACTGATGATTTACACTTTGGAGCAGTCAGATATGTATGACTGTAGCAGCTCAGAGAGGGAGTTGGTCGTTTATTGTACTTTATTTTTTGCGTTATATTATTTCTACCTACAGGATCGGGCTAATTACTGGAAGTGGATCACTGTTGGAAGTTCATTTTTGATGAGTAAGCAGTCTGAATTGGTAGACAGAAAATAAATCAGAACTGATAGATGTACACAGAAATGAGTCAGACATTTAACCCCTCAGACTTACAAAAACCTAGAATGGGAATGTATTTGAGACAAGAAAATGGGAGACAGGAATATTATTTTTGTCATTTATCCCATGACAAATGTACATTCTGACCTCTCTGTTCTCCTTTTTTTTTCTGACACTCTATCTCTTAATTGTCAGGAAACTGTTGATGGTGATTAAAAATAACTGAGTGCAATGTGAGTATCAACTTAAAAGAGTGAAAATTACAAGTTTCCCTAACTAGGTGTCAGAAAGCTCAGTCATCCATCTTTATTTTAATGCATTGGTTGGATACTGCACAAAATGAAAGACGAGCATCGATATGGCAGTTGAAGCTAATGTGGAATCTGAATCCTAACACCTGAAACATTTCAATTTCCATATGGATTAGGGCAGGGTGCGATTTGTGAAAAAAAAAGGGGGGGGGGTATTTTTTAAAAGTTTTTATTTATAAAAATGAAGGTTTGTGTGTGCTGCTGCAGGGTATTTTGCATATTCATTTACCCTTTCAAAACAGACAAAAACGGTGAAAAACAAAATTATTGTTGACATAAAAAACATATTAGGATCAAATATATTAAGATGATTCAAATTAAAAATAAGAATTCACTATACTTTGCCCTTCGCACCATCAGCAGCACCTTGTCTGCCATTTCAGATCCACAACTCTGCATATTTTTTTCTGTGGGGAAAAAAGTTCACCACTGGACCAGAGGTTTACAGCCGGGATCAGGTGCAGAAATTATTTTCAGGTGTAAGAATCCCTAACCCTGGTTTATTAAAGTTTGCGCAGGAAAATATAGGCGTCATATGAGTAATTTTAGCAGGGGACATGTCCCCGGCATTATTTATGAGTTACTGTTTTGTGACAAGCGTTGCAAAAAAAATGGACTGCAGTAATCACTGATGATTGAATTAGGAACTTTGGAGCAGTCAGGTATGTCTGGCTATAGTAGCTCAATTTTAACAAATGTAAAAAAATGTTTTAAAAGATCATAGAATTTAGGGGTAGCCAGTGGAGTGGAGTGAAGTTAATGTGGGGGTACTGTGCACAGACTTGATTTTATGCCAAGTAAAAGATGAGATGACGCCGAATAGATACATCACTAACTTAAAAAAAAGATGTATTACAGTAATCCAACCTGGATGTAACAAATCGACTTCTTCCAATCACTTTCATTTTTTTGATCGTTTAGATGTAGAAACTTTAAAGTCATCCATACCTTTATGTCACCAAGAAATCTGAACCGAGTGTTTACTTAGAGACATTGCATATATCTATATATAATATATCTGTGATGTTAAAGTCCTGAGAATAGGTGCATTTCACCTTGGTATCAATTTCTTTTGCCGACAGGTTGTATTTAGATTTTGTCAAACATGTCCTCTATTCTGGTGTACAAATAACTCTATTCAAAAGACGATTACCCCAGTCGTCCTGGTCTTTGATTCTGGCCAACTTTATTCAGCCCTTCATGTTTTCTACAGGGAGCAAAGGTTCCTTCCTTGACCACCTTTGAAAGTTAAAGGTTGAACATGGAACATTTTCATGATAAGCTACATTAAAAAATATATATACATCAACAGGGCTTTAAGAGGAGTGCAGAATGAAAGTACAAAATTTCCTTTAAAAAATATATATATTTGAATTTAAATAATAAAATGTACATTTCAATCGGGCATGACAATGACGTTGTGTTCGTATCTACCAGCAAGTAGCCGGCGAGGATTGCAGGTTGAGAAATACGGTCTCTATGATTCAACTATATGGTCAGCACAGCTCGGCTGGCACTGGGAAAAAATGTGGAGTCAACAAGTCAAGCCAAACAGCTGCTTTAGAGCCCCATAAATATCGTTATTTGTCTCAGGAGAGGAGTGACCGCAGAAGAACAGAAACTAGAAAAGTTTAAAGTGAAGCCTACACTAGATCGTCTCACATATAAAACATTTCCACGGCATCAAACACACACAGAAACACTGACTTTCCTCCTGGATCGGTAAACTAACTCACTTGCTAACTTGGTTAATGTTAGCTGTCAGTTGAACTCCTCTAAAATACATTCCTCTCTGGGCACAGTTCAGCCTGGTCACCGGATGTATTGGCCGCAATCAGGCGACCAAATGGCTGGAATTATCTTTGTATTGTTTAAAGTAGAACTGGCATGAAATTCCCTGCAACGTTTGGGCACTTCTTAGCCACACTCTAAGTACCTTAATACTATATCAAAGGATTGCTTGCCGTAATTCAGCCTCGTTGTAGAATTGCAGGTGTGACGAGGTAGCCCTTCTGTGAGCATTAGCACAGAACGATCGGATTTCGGAGAGCGGGGCCTAGGCTATGCACTTCTGTGGTCAATGAGTCTCTAACGATATTTCAAATATTCAACTATACTATATAATCTTTTTTCCCCCAAATAAAAGCATACTATCACCAATGCTACATAAACAAACTGGGGTATTAGCTGTGAAGCTAATTCTGAATGTTAGCTATGAAGGTAATTGAAACAACTCAAACAATGCCACAATGTGTACTAACAGCTGAAGGACATTATTGAGGAAATATGCTTACTTGTACAGGGATATTTGCTGGTTCACGGAGAGTTGGTATTAATCCTGATAGAAGTTTAAGACGATCTGCGAATCCACTGCTGTATCGTCCCAAGTTGGAAAAATAGTCATCCTAGAAATGTTTGCCACAAACTACCACACGCTTCCGCAGTCGGTCGGGCATATTCCCTGCATACATAAAATCTATCTACAAGCTTTTCAGTGGCTCAGAAGTGGGGAGGACAAAAAGATTTATGTTCTCTTTTGCACATCCAGTTACAGTGCAGTTTGGATGCGGTCTGGACTCCATGCTGTTGGTTTGTTGTTTGCCTGTTACCGTAGCTCTCTGTACCGCGGAGGGAGGAATTTGTAGGGTGTAGTTCGGGGAAGGGGGTAATTGGCTGAAACTCAACACGTAATATGCCAAAACGTGTCGTCATATGCCGAACTGCCATACAGCCCATTGCTGAGTGCTAACTTCACTATGTAGGCAGACATACCCCAGGACAAAGGAAAGACTAATCATTAATTATAACCCCTTAGGGGGAACCAAAATATATGATCAAGAAGATCTTTGTTTCATTTCTTTGTCTTTCCTACTCCCCAAATTGTATATTCATCCCTATTCACATGATTGGCTCTCCCTCTCTCTATTGTAGCACATGACTTTGAATTACTTGTAGAGGATGCATGGGTTCCCAAATATTTAACAAATCCAAATGTGAAAAGTGTGGGCTAGCTTTAAAACAGCAACTTTATTCTTATACCTCTAAATATAAAATCCAGTGAAAAAGTGGTAAGTAGATTCAATCTCTGTGTATATTTATTGTTACACTGGCCTAGTCAAATCAAAATGAGAATCTTTGGCCAATCCGGAAAACTGATAATCACATGCATTCTCCATTCAGTCTGGCGAAGCCTTTGACATTTTGCATCTAGGGGTTGCAATGTGACAAAAATGGGAAAAGGTTCAAATGGTAGGGAAATCTCTCTAATTTTCCTCTGCTAAGGCAAGGCACGAACTAAATGATTGCAGAGGCGGATTTAAAGAGGGTGGAAAGAAAGTTGCCAGTTTCAAAATGCACACTGAAGAGAAAGTACTTTTCAAGATGTGAGCAGAGGGATAAGGCAAATCTAGGAGGTAAAAAGTGAGCAGAGAGGATGAGGAGGCTTTGAACAGGAGGAGAGAGGATGGAGAGGCAGCTGGTTTAGGAAGACTGGAGGCATGTGGATAGTTTTCAGCAACCATAAAAAAATAAGTATAAACGAAAAAAGAAAATTTTCTGATGGAAAAAAAAGACAAAGGATTGGACAAGAGAAAAAAGAATAGCATTATAGAATAGCATTAAAAAAAAGTGGTGGCTGGTTTTAAGCAGCTGCTCAGATTCAGTTTCCTCATCTGCCGTAGAAAGCTGTGAAAACGCCTGCGTCTCTGTGACTTGCATTCTGGCTTCATTATCACTTTTTATCACTTTTCATCTGTCATTTCATATTCTCTTTCTGCGTTGCTTTAACTGTCTTTGTCGTTCTCCCCCTATTAGCGCCATGGATGCACAGCACACAGATGGGAGCCTGTTGGCACAAAGTCAGAACACACGCGCAGGCCCATGTATTATTAATGCATGCTGGAGAGGGTCCTTCTCGTCACAAACATTTAGTCGCCATGAAAACTTGCTCATCACTCTTTGAACTAAATGTGGTTTAATACTTTTTAAGCCCTTCAGCTTGTTCTTCTCCTAAGCTCCCTGAATCACCCAGTCCATCTTTTTTTTTTACTTAGTCTAACTTTATCTCCTGCTCCTGTATCAGGAAGATATGTAAGGCTTTTGATGATCTTTGTCCCACAGGCCTTCAACTCCCATCTGCCTGTTAGCCTTTAAAAGCCATGCAAATTGATCCCACACATTCTGCTGTCCTTCGTTTGTGTCTTCCTTCCTTCTTTCCTTCCTTCACGGTGCTTGGTTAAGCCTACCATCCTGGACTCCTGCCAAAACTTTTACCTGGTCAAAAGATGCACCGTATATTAGGGTAATGTTGTATTTTAAATATGCCGTGCCAACATTGTGAGGCTTGTTGCATTCATGGCTGCAAGCTTGATAGTAATATTACCGTAATATTGCTGCAGCACTGTACTTATGAATCAGGGATGATTCTAGCTTCAGAGGTTTAGGTTTGCTTTGCACCCAGACGGCTACCGGTCAGGCAATATAAAGTTTACTGTTTTGTACATTTTAGCACATGCACACACATAACAAGAGATAGAATACTACAGTCACATCCAGTCACTTAGCTTGTCAGGAGTAGAGGGTGACACGGGAATCAGTTGTCGCTCCCGTCCCGATCCCCCAAAAATACTCCCGTCACGTCTCGATCACGTGACAGCCCCCCCAAAAAAATCTTGTCCTGAAAAAATCCCGAGAGAAAGACTCCCGTCCCAACCCCCGTAGATTAGTAATTTACCTCCTATGGCGCTCGCTCCCCCCGCCCCTCTTTAAACCATAGCGTAACACGGTATCAAAGGTCATCTATTTAGTTTTATCTGCCATCTTTAACCATATCCTGCATTCTCGTTGTTTGGCCACCTTACCACGTCATGAATGGACTCGATTCGTCTGACTACCAAACTATTAAGATATACGCATTTTTCAGTAGGATATCATATGCTTACCAGTTTATCTAGGTGGTGTAGCAACAACCTAGCAGTTTCAGTTTTGGTGCGTGCAGTATAGTAGACCCAATGGAATTGCATTTTGCAGCGGAGTTAATAACCACATACATTGGCACCGCATCGCAGCGTCATTTTTTAAAGCTAATTCCCTGATATCTGACAAGATAAATGTAAAAAAATATATATAATTTCCGGTTTCCCGTCCAATCCCGTGGATTATTTCCTGTCCCGTCCCGATCATGTTACCAGCAGGGAAATTGACTCCCATCCCACGGGAATCCTGCAGGAATCACGTGACCCGTGGGAATCCCGAAAAATTGTCATCCTCTAGTCAGGAGCACCTTGGCTTTAATATTAGCACATGCATCTAACATAAGGTGTGGACTATGACTGCTCATAAAAATATCATAAACTAGAAACAGAAATTATCTTAAAAGAAAAACTACAAAAGCACAACTAGGAGACCTAAGGCCGCCGTCATGGAGTTCAGTAGAGTTTAGAGTCCTTTATAATACCTGATAAACTACAAAATGTAATCACTTGTTCCATGGCTCATTTCTGACATTTCCTGGATATTGCATCCAAATCTGTCAACAACTTTTAGTTTGTTTGCAGTTTTATTTCTGTTTTAATTTATGCTACTCTATAGCTTACTGTCTTTGGTTTACATGGCCTGTATTCTTTTTTTGTGTTTGCTGACTTAACATGAATTTCCACACAATGGGATCAATAATCTGTTCATTCATTCATTCATTCACTCATTCAAAAACGAACAGATAAACGCCAGCAAAAACATAGCCTCTTTAATTTGGTATTATGATCCTATTATTAGTGATTAAAAGAAATATCTACACCATATGAAAGCATTGGGAAACATTTAGAAATATTGAGAAATGTGTTTATTTCATCTTCTTCTGAAGTTTGGTGGACGTCAGATGCCTAAAAAATTCAAAATACAATTAATTTACTAATAGAAAATAAATTAAAAAATACAGATGCAGTGTTGTTACGAGATGTTCTGTGAGTATAACTAAAGCAACAACCAGGCTGCCGCCCAAGGTAGCAGACATACCTTAACTCTATGGATACCTCTCAAAGACACGGGAACTAAACCTGTCCTGTTTGTTTAGTTAAATTCACTTTAACTTCATTTGGGATTCGGGTGGTGAGGAATACTCATCTCTACGCTAGGTAAGCAATTTTTGTTTGATGTAAAATTTATCTGGTTAATTCAGAAAAAATATATTTTTTGTAAAAAAAAAACATAAGACATGGTACTGAAAAATAAGCTTTTCTTTTCGTCATAATTTTGCAATATGCTCCAGTAGGATGTAACAGGTGAAAGTAACTAGTTTAACATGAAGTATTGGCATCAACTAATCGTTTAGCTGTCATCTGCATGCAACAGCACAACTCGATTTACAGGTTTTTTTACAAGTTTCTTGCCTTCTACTGGTTTGCTGAACATGCAGCTCTGTGCAGCAGGTTCCCACTGGCCAGACATTCACCCGACGCAAGGAAGTACAAAGTATGTTTATGATGCGTTTAAAAACGGGTCCAAAAATACATTAATACATAGAAATGGATTTAAAAAAATGTATTTGCTCTATTTTTATTTAAGTATTACATTTCAAGTAAGTACCGTCTTTTCTTTTACATGTTTCTAGTTTGTTTTTTTTTAAATCACATATACAGTAAAATAAGATAATTCTCCAACCTTAAGGGGTGTTTTGAATCCATTTGGAGGTGCTTCAGCACTTCCCAAAAATGGGCTAAAAACACCTATGTTATAAATGAAGATCACGCCTTGGTGTAATAGTGGGTGATTCCATGAAGTGTGGAATGTGCGCTGAGCCTTGATCGGCAACAGTATGTAAAATGAAAGTAAATATGGAGAGTTCACTTAGCATTTGCAAACTGTATCAGCTGAAATGCCAAACTGGAGTGATACAGACGCCTGGGTGCTTTTGCCCTTTAGAGCTGAAGACCAGATCGCCAGACAGTTCAATGGGACTCTGAAGGACAGCCACCTTTTATAGCGGTTTGCAAAAAGACTTGAGGAGCAGGGCCTCAGTTGGAATTAAAAACAACTTGCATCCAAGCTGTTTTGCCTGTTTATCAAAAACTCTTCCATGTCACAGTTCATATACAATACTGCACATCAACAGGCTGGACACTTCCCAAAAACCCCCGTTTATCCCGCCATCACGTAATCCTCTTTGAAAAACACCTGATCACGACACACTCCAGCCACAGAATGACCAAAAGGCTCACTAATGCCGGCGTAGGTGGCAACATTGGGTTATGTAAACAGAAAGGCTGGGAAGACGAGAATATTGAAGGACGTTTAAACTTTAAAAACAAGCCATCTAAATCAATTGGATTATTATAAAACTTTCAGTTATTGCAGACTACTTTTGCAGTCTACTGAGGCAATACTCGCACTGCTTTTTGGATGACTGGTCAAATCGTTAAAAAAAATATTGGTTTTGATACAATAACTACCTATTTGGGGATGAAAATAAACTGGGCCTGAAATAAACCACAAAAACTGTAGTTGGGTGCAGTTTTATATTAAACTCAACCCCAGAAAAGCATCAATTTACTAGAGACTACATACTTTGACATGGTCACAAAACAAAATGTTAATGAGGTCTTAACAGTGGGCATGCCTGCTGCTGATTTTAGCTCTTGTTCCAGGTGTGTCTTTTACATATACTTTTACATATACCTGCACATTACCAATACATAGTATAATTTAGTAGTTTAAATTAGTAAACATACAATAAAACTCTTAGAAAAAAAGAATTATTAAGAAAAAAGAAAAATCAGATCAAATATTCCCAATCAAATGGGACCTTTTTTTGATATTAACTTAACTAGCTATTAAACATACTTTCAATCAATACCAAGTTTCTGTGCTATAATAGGTTATTGTTGAACTCATGTAGTACTCTAATCCCAAAAAAATGACGTTTTTTCATAAATTTTTGGTGGAAATTCCTAATTCACAAAAACGAAAGCTTGATGACATTAATCTGTATCTAATCTATATAGTGTTTTACTCAGTGAAATGACTTCCGAAATAAACTCTTCCCATTGTTTTATTAAATGTGACGTTATATTGCAATTTAAACCTTACTGTCTTGTTTTACCTTATTTTTGCTCTGTTACACAAATACTTAAGGTACTTCTGTTGATTTTCTGCAGTAATCAAAATTTTTTAATTCAGCACTGCACCAACATCATTTTGGAATTTAATTGAACTTTAGTTATTCCTAATTTCGATGTCTTACTAAAGGAAAACTTTAAGTTATTATTAGAGATTCTGTTTCACCATAAAAAAGGGGGAGTTTGGACCTATTAGCTTTCTGCATATCTTGAGAGAGTTATGAGATTTATGATATTGTATTGTGATTACCCAAAGGGGAAGCTTGATTCTGTGCAGAAACTTCAGAGCTTTGCCTCTGGCAGGCAGGGATCAGTATCTTGCTCCAAACTACCGTGCCTCAGTAAAGCTTGCGTTGTAACAGTGCCTCGCTGCTGCTCAGAAAAGACGTGAGGAATTACCATAAACTAAGCCCAGGAAAATGCTACCTTTGCACTTTTCGGCAAACTTTTTAGCCTTTTAACTGTGTTGAAGTTCCAGCTGTTAGATTAATTCCTAAAGAACTGATTTTCTCCCCTGATCTAATGCTAATGTTTTAAATTAAAACATTACACATCTACCTTCATCTTCTTGTTAGCTTTTGAAATCTTCTGCTTTAACACAGCAGCCCCTCAGCAAACTCTAGGTTATGCAGAATGTTTATCTTTGAAGAAAACATCAACAAGGAATTTAGTTTACTCTAAGGAATAAGAGTCGTGACATATTTATTAGGAAATATATGATGCAGGTATCTGTGAGAAAGTGCAACACATATAGGTGAATCTCAGGCTGATATTTTTAAGAACATTGTGTAATCAAGCCTCAGTGCTTTGAGGTGATGACAATGTTTTCTGCATTGCAGCACATTCCTTAGCATAATATGTATCACTCTAGGATGAGGTGGAGGTGTGTTGCCAGGGCGACAGGTCATTTTTCTCCAAGGTTATGGTAACTTAAGCAGTATGTTCGGGGGGAAAAATGCACTAGTTGATTCAGAAGTCACAACACAGGGGCGACTCTTGTGGGACTAGTGCTTTTATATTAATCCTGAAGAATAGTATTTATTACTGACACCTACAATATGTACTGAATATGTCCATTTATAAGAACAATCTATTCATTGAATACATTTTAGATTTTGGTTAAGGAAAAATATAATATTATCCTAACAAGGGCACAGGAATTTTTCAAATTGTGTGACATAACTATGAACTTCACTGAATTACGTGATATACCAATACATGAAGTTCATAATTTTTAGATGAATAAAAAAATATACATAACGATCAAAAATGAATGGCAAAGTGTGTTTTCCATTTGTTAAATCCACAAATCTCTGACACCCTTAAAGAAACTCCAACAGAACAAAATGCCTTTGGAAATGTCTGTCTTTGATCTCATAAATCCATCTGTTTTGTGCAGGCCTCAGATGTTTATTAAAAAACATAAGTAAATAAACGGCATCATAAAAAATCAAGGAACACAAATGGCAGATCAGGAATAAAGTTGTGGAAAGTTCTAAAGGAGGTCTAGATGACAAAGCCCTTCCAAGCTTTGAACATCTCATTGTTTGGTCAATAATTGAAAATGGAAAAGAATAGTGCAGCTCCCAACCTAACCTTATTTATTACTGCAAATCACTGTGTAATAACACAGTGATAAGATTGTGCTTCAGGGAAGCCTTTTGGATAGAACCATCCAGATAATTCTAACAATAAAATATTTTCGAGATAAGGCAACTTCATGTGTTAGAATGCTCCACTCAAAATGCTCCTCTCTCAAATTTTTATTTGCAAACAAATTGGACAACCATGAATATTTTTTCTTCAGCTTTATATTCAAGCTACACTTTGTCTAGGTATACTGCTTAACATCCCAAAAGCAAACTTGGATATTTGTGATCATATTGTTGCAAAATGTAAAAAAGATGTAGTTACCAAAAAAACCTTTGTATGGCACTAAGGGTTTTTTTATTGTTGTTTGTTTTCTGAGAAGTTTTGTAGTTTCTTAAAGCGCTGAAAGGTTTGACTTCCAATAAAATTAACTTGTGACATATTGCTTGTAGAAAAGACTGCCCTTGGTGACATTAATACCAAATAAAAAGAAAAAAATGCACATTGCACAAATGCCTTTGTCCTATTTGATTGAATAATCATGTGGTAGCCTTTTCTATTCCTCATTCTATGTCCCTCTTAGGAAAAACCTCAGTTCCATTAACCAGAACACTGGGAAGTGATTCTCATTTCCTCCAGTATATGGCAATAGAAGTTTTGATAGCCGACTGACAGACTGGTTCTTTAGCCCCTGAGTGCAGAAACAATAACTTAGCACACTTGTAATAAACAGGGTTTGCTTTCTTTCAAACAAGACAAAATATATACAGTACATGCAGTCAATGTAAACGTGTTAATGTTTGCTGCCTGTTACTTTACAAGATGTACAATAAATATAGCAATGCAAATAACTCTTTTTAGTAAGTTGTGTTACCAGTCTCATTTATTTCTAAATTCAGGTATTATGGACTTCCCGCCCATTCTGGTAAATAATTTGCTAAGTTTGCAGTATTTCTCTTGTTCAGTCATTCACATACATCTGTTGTATTTGCCTCTGGGACTAATATACAGATCAGTGGCTCCTTAAATATTGCAAGTGAACTCGTCTTCAGTTGGATAAAACTGAGTCCAACATCGTAAGGAACACAACAAAGTATCCATAGGGGATTTTGTTAACATTCAGGTAAAATATATTTCTGGGTAAGTATGTTATATGATATGTCAACGTTCTAGTCAGTGGTCAGGGCTTATTTTAAATCAAAATGACAAAAAAAACCTCAAATCCTGGTGTTAGTATTTTATATAGATGATATAGATTATTTTTTTCTACGATTAAGAAGCAATTTACTGTAAATGACTGGCTGAAAAGCAGATTATTCTATTGTACATGGCAAGTGTGCATCTTAGTAAACTTTGGGCGTTTAGAAAAATAAATTATTAAAAAGCTACTTTGTAGATTTGTTGATTGGTTAGTTCCGGACTTTTCCCTTTGGCCAAAAATTATCAGGAAAGTACTATATTTAATGTTTAAATCCATGTATAATAAATGTCATTATATAAGTACCCTGTATATTTCACACAAACCATTTTAACTTTTAGTAGTTCTTGCCTAGGTAATCTTAGCATCCATGTGTTTGTATTTTTTTTATTAAACTGTCTGTGCTTGAATAACTCTTTAAGATTTAAAATTAAACAACTCTATGATTTTGGGGATTGCATACTTTTTTATTATATATTTTTCATGCAGAGAATCATTTCTCTGTGAAAGTCAAAGGCAGTGGAGATAAAGTCTGGTTTTCTTAATGAGGAATGAATTCTGTATAGCAGAGCTTTTAAAAGACTGGTTAAAAAAAATCTATAAATGTTGTCCATTTCAGCTATTTCAAATATTAGGAATTCCTTGAATCAACTTTTTAATTTGATGTCCTTTATCTCTAAAAAGCATATTTAGTGTTGATTTCAATAAAAGTTTGTAGTTTTCTTCAGTTAAGCCTCATTACTTTCTGTTCCAGAAGGTAAGGAGTTTTAAAGATTGACAAGTTTCAAAAACACTACCTAAAGTTGTTTGTTGATAGTTACGGGTAAATAAAAGTACGTTAGGTCTTTTCTTAAAGTGAAAGTACCATTGATTGCTTGCAGAGTGTCATCAGTTACAGTACATACATCTACACACAATTGTTCACAAAATTTTTTTGTCAGCCACTGATTTTGCAAGTTTTCCCACTTAAAAAGATGAGGTCTGTAATTTTTATCTTAGGTACACTTCAACTGTAAAGAAACAAGAAATCAGATTGTATGATTTTTGTATAATGGTGTGAAATATAAGTGTTTGGTCAATAACAAAAATTCACGAAATATTTTGTAATATAACCTTGGTTGTCAATGATAGAGGTCAAATGTTTCCTGTAGGTCTTCACCAGTTTTGTACACAGTGTAGTTGGTATGTTGGCCCATTCCTCCATGCAAATGTTCTCTGGAGTGGTTTTGGGGCTGTAGCCAGGTGATATGGACTCCCTCCAAAGATTCCCTATTAGACTGAGGTCTGGAGGCTGGCTAGACCACTCCAGAACCTTGAAATGCGTTTTATGTAGCCACTGCTTCATTGCTCTGACCGTGTGCTTGGGATCATTGGCATGCGGGACGACCCAGCCATGTTTCATCTTCAATTTGCTCACTGATGGAAGGAGTTTTTGTCCAAAATATCATAATACATGGCCCAAATCCCCCGTTCCTTAATACAGATTAGTCGTTCAATCCAGTTTTGTAGAGAAAAAGCCTCAAATCATAATTTCTCCACCTCCATGCTTCACATGGGGTATAGTGTTCCTGGGATGCAACTCTGCATTCTTCCCCCTCCAAACACAGCAAGTGGCATTTATACCAAAGAGTTCTATTTTGGTCTTATCTGACCACATGACATTCTCCCAATCCTCCTCTGGATCATCCGGAAGGTCTCTTGCATACTCTAGACGGGGCTGGACATGTGCTAGTTCACGGGGCCATTTCTAGCACAGCAGAATTTGAATCCATTACGGCATGGTGTTACTAGTAGTAACCTTTGTTACTGTGGTCCCAGTTCTCTTGAGGTCATTGACCAGTTCCCCCATGTAGTTCTAGGCTGTTTCCTCAATTTTTTCAAGATCTTACATGGAACCCCAGGTTGAGGGAGATTGATCTTGTATTTATTATATATGTTTAATGAATTGCTACAGCAGTTGATCTCTTCTCACCAAGCTGCTTGTCTATTGTAGATTGGCCCATCCTTGGATTGCTTTCTGGTCTTGGCCATACTAGAGTTTGAAGTCTGACTGTTTGTGAAGGTGGGAGACTGGTGTCTTTTGTACAGATAATGGGCTCCACAGTTGCCATTAATGCAGGTAATGAGTTGAGGAAGAAGAGCTTTGTGGATGCTATTTTTTCATTTTCTGCACAATTATATAAATAAATTCTTTAAAAATCATTTTTACATCATGTTTTTTTTTTTATTCCATTTCTCACATTTGAAGAATACCTACAATGTAAATTATATCTTTTTAAGTGGGACAACTTGAACAATCGGTCACTGCCAAATACTTTTTTTGTACCACTGTATTTGTTCTTTTTTTTTATATACCATTACTACAATTACCAACAGTTCTGTTTACTCTTATGCTTATGGGAAAATTTGGTCTTTTCTGCTTTTTGTGAATTTTACCTTTGAGTGAGGTTGGTATGTCATGTCACTACATAAAATAATTATCTGGACTAAGTGATCCAATCATGCAAAGAAAGTAATCTATGACTGTGCTTACATCCTATTGCTTACAGATACAAGATCAATGCCCCTTTTCCACTAGGGTCACGTCAGCATATATTTAGTGTGTTTCCACGACCTTTGTCTGGCCGGAGCCGACTGCTTTTTCTGGACTATCTCTGGCTCAGTCTAAAGTGGGCCTTGGTGACCAAACACATCCATCTATGGACTGATTGGTCCAGTAAAGTGATGTTACTCTCACTCCTACCCAGTCATGGTGGCCACTGACTGGCCTGACATTGGGAGCGTGATGTCTCAAAATGACGACACATAACCTTCAAGCAAATTCAAAACACAACAAGGATGTTATGGGCTGGACTGACCCAATCTTGCTGGAAAGGGGGCACAAGAAAACAAAACAGTTCTGAAATATGACATTTCGACTTTCTCTGAGCTCACCTAGCAAAAGACTGTCATAAAAAGCTGTCCTTTTCAGTGGTATATGGTGCACAGCAAAAAACACACCTCTAGTATCTTTATTTACAATCTTCTTGAAGGTTTACAGAGAATAGTCCTAAAAAGAGAGAATGCATTGAGTGACAGTCGCGTGGATAAAAATGCCTTGCAAATAACAGAGGAAAATGGACTCATTGATTGAAGATGAAAGCGAGACCACAGAAGCTCAAATAACCACTTATTACTATCGTTGTAGGCAGAATATAATCTGAACACCTGACACATGGAATCTTGAAGCTGGTGGATTCCAAAAGACCACAGCACAAGTCAGTCCTGTCAGAATATAACAAGAAAGTCAAATTGAATTGTTCTTAGGTTTATCAAAACTAGAATTAACAGATTAGAACAACATTTCCTGGCCTTAGGGATCTTAATTTGAGGTGTAACATTAAGATGGTGGGGTAAATTTGTGGTAAGCCTGAATGGAACCATCTTGCTTTTGACAACAGTTCTGGCTGCTGGTGGTGTAATGGTATGGGGGATATTTTAATGACACACCCAGTGCCTCTTGGTGCCAACTTCTAGTAGGAAAATGTACAATGTCAAAAAGCCCAAATTATGCCACACTGGTTTCCTCAAAATTACAATATGTACACTGCTATTGTGACCTCCAAGGTAACCAGTTCTTGATACAATACAGCACCTTTGGGATGTGGTAGAAAAATATTAGTCATGATTTCAGGAATCTTTCTGACTCACATGCAGACTCAGACAGTAAAATTTGACAAATAATTTATTTTGAAAATAAAGAAGTCAGTCAGGAGAACAGTGACTCTGGGAGAAAACAGGACCTGCAGGTTGAGAGGAGATGTTAGGTTATGGCAGGTTGGATTGATGAGAGGATATTGGATGACTCACAGTTTGGAGAAGATAGTTGTAGCTTGAAGAGGGTGTTAGATAGTGAGGGGGAGAGCAGCACCAATGCGGTGGGTCCTGTATCAAGCTCATAGAGTGAAACCTCGTATTGGTGTGTGTATTGCTTTAAGAAATAATCACGTGACCAACGCAGTTGCCGTTTCATCTGGCACAGAAGCGCTAAACTGTGTATAAAAGTAGGAGCATCTCCAGCTGTAAACGGGATGCTTCTCTACCAGAAGTACATCTTTTTAATAAAACTTATTTCTAGAAAGTCCCGGTTACATCTCTGATCTAGAAAGAGAGTGCAGTGTTTCTGTCATGTGGGATCATTTTAATCTTACATAGGCAAATTTGCCTGTCATTGCAGTTCTGTACCCCAACTTCATTCATCCATTGTGAGCGTGTTTTTCTAAAGATGGAGAAATTGCTTCTACAACAACATAATCGCCTCAATGCAAAGGACCTTGGAGAAACTGATAAAAATAAAAATAGTCTGCCTCAAAGTCAATCCATAAGCATCACCATAAGTTTCACTTTTTCACATCTTGTGACACTCACTCACATTATTTGTTATGATATATTTTAAACATACAATATTTTTAACTTGGGTTAAGATATTAAATAATGCAGTGTACAATATAGAAAACAATTAGATAGTCTATATATATTAGGTAATTAGTAGGTTAATTGAGTCTCCCAAGGTTGCCCGTCATTATATTTAGGATCCAGCAGGTGTCAGTAGACCAAAACAGTAGCAACATAGTATAGACAAAGTATCAACAGAGTTTGTGCAATGTGCCAAAACACTTCATCGGGCCTCATCTACCCATCACTAGTGTGTGTTTCTGGCAGGGAGCGACTGTGCAGGTTGATGGATCCACTGTTACCAAGTGAGTTGTTTGTTGGAGTGCGGGCAGGCTGATGAAATCCAGGATGAGGAGTGATCTTGGATCCTTATTGCAGTTGTGAAATGCAGGGCTTGAAGGAGGTCACAGGAAGACTCTGGCGATTGGCACCAAAACCGGAGGAATCCGGGGAGGTCAACAACCAGGGGTTAAATGAGCGTCTGACAGCTCCTTAAAATGTAACTAATCCCCAAAACGACTTTTTTTTTACTTATAAACTGTATAAATGGCTATTTACTAATGCAATCTTTTAATTTTAATGGCATTTTTGACATTTTCGTCTAGACTTGTTAAATTTTTTGGTCTGAAAACGTCTTAGTGCTGCCGTTCATGGTAATCATGGGGTACTGCATTTGAATTTTGCGAAGTGGTTTAAAGCCATGTTATAACATATATGTTTTAAACACACCGTGAATAAGGAAACAAAAGCTGAGGTAGTTCCCTCTGCAGCTACTTAGCATTGATGCTTGGGCTAGGCTCTCTGTGCTTGTTTGCTACTATGCGTGCTGCTGGCTTCAGGCAGCTCAGTGCCATGAGCCAACAGCTCGAACTGATACATCATTTGGCCGCTGCGCTCCATAAAGCCTCCCTTTGCCTATGGTGGATGGGAGAGAAGAGACGTCGTTTCTCCTTTCACTGTAAGTAAATAGAAGCTTCACGGAGCTCGGCGGTTGCATGCCATAGTTCAGCCGTGACTGTCTTCCAGACCACACCCCTGCGTCTCTCTCGTCCTCATCAAATGTTGATGATGCTTTCTCATGGGGTTCAGTTACTCTTTAAGAAGCCCTGAAGGTCTGATGAGCTCCAGGTGTTAGCAATTAGCCTGCTCACACTCTCCAGCGAAGATCTTCTCTGAAACAGATGTCTCACTCGGCCCAGTAAAAAAAACAGTCGCTTACGGAGCCTAACACTTTGCTGAAAAAAATTCACAAAGAATCCTTAAGGAAAGACAGGGTACAACTTGGTATCAGAAAAAGTGTATCTAATAAAGAGAAACCACCTTCAAGCACTGATATCCACAGGATGATAGTAAAAGCATGGCTCTCTTCTTTAGAAGCACAATACTTTTCCCTGTATGTTGCTGCAGTTCATTTTTAGTGTCACATATTGTTCATGAAAGGAAAGGGCCCGAAGAATAAGAACATTGATACTTAATCAAAAGTTAAGAAATATGTTTAGGGCAGGAAATTAAAGAAGGGGGGATAAGAGACAATGCAGTTGGGCACTACTTCTTCCAGCAACAGCACTTATTTATAATGTATGACATCCTCCAAAGCTTGAGACGTCTGCTTTTGTCTCAGTATCGATTCAGTCTCCCTCCATTCATCATCCTTACACCGCTTTCAATAAGTTTCATTATCATTCTAGCTTATTCTCTCATTTAACCAATATAAGCATATATTTCATATCTTCCGTAACTAAGAAACCATCCCCATGTTTATTATTTTTTAAGTTACGGTGGATTTGCTGTTTTGCCCTTTTAAATCTGTTATATTTTGTCACCACACTTTTTAGCTCATATCTTGTCTATTTGGAGCATGTTCTTTTAGGAATGGATGTATTTCCCTTCCTTCTTCTTTTGTGTTTCTACTTTCTCTGACACTATTTTCAGTCTTAGTTTTGTCCCTTTCTATTCTCAAGCTTTTTTCCTTCAAAACCTTACCCACATTATAAATAACTTATTGTTGACGTAGGAAATTTCCATGATGGTATACGTTTTTTTCTCACACACACACAAGTCTGATTTATTTCATTCTATTCCACATTCAGCAATATAATTTGATTGTACACTGCATAAAATAAAGAAAAGCACCAAGCAAGACAGAAAGAGGGTGATAAAAGGTTTGTGTTAAGCCTTATTGGAGGTGAGAAAACAAAATCTGAAAGGAAATTTAAACTTACCCATGCGTGCACAGATTCAATCTACAAAACACTGAGGCACATACAGGTACAACACATCTCAGAGAGAAAACTAGAGGTTATTATGCTTTTGCTGTCATAGCTCATAAACATGCTGCCGGAGGAAATGTGACTTTAATAAATCTATATGGACAACTTGCAGGTTAGCTGTGCAGTTTTTTGTGTCTCTGGAGGTGTTGTAAGTTAGGTTGTTTAATATGTTAAATTCTGTAAACAATCAAACACCAATTGGGTAAAAGAAATGCCCAATCTGCTGAAACACAAAAAAGATCATATTTAAGATATTATTAATCCTTTCACGCAAAGCTGTCACTCAAACTTAACGTTTATGTATATGCATTATTTTTATAGCATAAAACACTTTATTGGAGTTGGGTGTAACTCTATGCAATGCAACTTAAAGGTAAACTGGTGTAGGTGCACAAACATGATAACCTGACTGTTAGGGGTGAAATGAGCGTCTGACAGCTCCTTAAAATGTAACTAGATGTAACTGTTAGAAATGTCCTTCAAATAAGGAAAATTTTGCCACTGCTTTTGTGAAATTAAACTCCGCTGGCAAGACATTTCAAAAAGTAATAAAGTAGTTTTTACAATGTTAAATTGTTTTACTGTATTGGAAAATTGGAAAAAACTGCAATCAATATTCGATTCGAATATGGGTATGATGCATCGCTGGCTGCATTTAAACTGAAACTATTGGCAATAATAAAACATACAGTTTTTGCAACCCAATCGATATATGATGCTGATTAGTTTAGCCGTGTAAGTTACAGTCAGTGTTTATTTTTGCCATCTGACACAGTTCTTAAACAAAAGATCATATGAAGATAGTAAAACCATCAATGCTTCATAATTTATGCATGGTTCCTTCCTAGGGCTGAACAATTAATTGCATATGCAATAACATCGCAATATAAAATCACATTTTGTAATATTTTTGTTGCAAAGGCTGCAATTTGACTGGTCATGAGCATGAGATCTGGGAAAGTCCCATAAGTTGTGAGCAGCTCAAACAATGCAGGGAGAGAAGGAAACGCTGTGCTTTAACCTGTTATAAAATGCTCTAAAGCTTGACAGAAGCTAACACTGCTCAAAATTTGGTCCCAAAGAGAAATAGTACATGGGAAATTATATTGCCTATAAAAACGGCTGGAGAGGGGCTTGCCAGCTGGGATCTGCAGGAAGAAACCTTGTTTGCATAACGACGGACATCACATTGAATGTGGTGATTTAAGTAGATAAATAATCTTGTTTATATTCAGCCATGCTTCATCTGCCTTTATCTTAAAATAAGTCTATCCGATGGAATAGAATAAATTATGTATTAAAAAATCTGACATTGTTTATAATAAGCATACATTTTCTTGCTTGCATTAGTTAAAAAACATACATGAAAAAAAGCCCCATAAAAAATATCGCAATTTAAATGGCAATTACAATACTGAAGAAAAAAATTGCAATTAGATTATTTTCCAAAATCGTTCAGCCCTATTCCTACCTATCTACCTGTCTTGTCATCAAATATATTATTTTGTTCTACCACACTTGATTGTATAAATAATTACCATCCCTGCTTCCAGGAAATACAGCAATTAGATTTTTTTTCTCTTTGATTTTCTTTTTTAACATTTAAAAATAGTTTTTGGTTTCCAGGGAAAAGGTCCCATTATAAAAAAAGATAAACCATTTAATTACATTTCTAAGCTATTGGGTTTCTTTCCATTCCAGGAAGTGCTGGTACACCAGTAATGTTCAATGAGAATGGAGACGCTCCGGGGAGATACGACATCTTCCAGTACCAGAATACCAATGGATCCACCACTGAGTATAGAGTCATCGGCTCCTGGACCAACAAATTACATCTGAAGGTAAGAGATTAAAAACATTTACAAACATAAGGGATTATGTCTCCCAGCTGGCCTGGGAACGCCTCGGGATTCCTCCCGAGGAGCTGGCCGAAGTAGCCGGGGAGAGGGAAGTCTGGGTCTCTCTGCTTAGGCTACTGCCCCCGCGACCCGACCCCGGATAAGCGGAAGATGATGGATGGATGGATGACAAACATTCTGTAGATTTTCTTTCAAACAAACTGGCTAGAATATTCCCATTAGAAAAAAATGCAGAAAATAACGGAGAAAGTTGCAGAAATCCATCCATGCATCCGTCCATAAATGTAATGAACAGGATCGGTGACAAAGGGCAACTTTGGCGGAGTCCAACTCTCATTGGAAACGAGCCCGACTTACTGCCTGCAACACAAAACAAACAATGACACCGGTCATACAGGGACCTAACAGCCCATATTTAAAGGTCTTCGAAGTATTCCACCCACTGACCCAAAATGTCCCGTGTTGAGGTCAGCAGACCCCCCCCGAAGACGCTGGATTGTGGACCAGAATTGCTTCAAAGCCATACAGAATTTGTTCTCCATGGTCTATCCAAACTCCTCCCATGCACGAGTTTTTGCATCAGCGACCATCTGAACTGCAGGTCAGATAAAACGACAACCAAGTCTATCATCGAGCTGCGGCCTAGGGTGTCCTGGTGCCAAGTCCACACAAGAACACCCTTATGCTTGAACATGGTGTTCGTTATGAACAATCCTAGATGAGCACAGAAGTCCAACAACAAAACACAGCTCAGGTTCAGATGGGCCAGCCATGCCTCTCCAGGTCTCACTGTCATTGCCCACGTGAATGTTGAAATCCCCAGTAGAATGAGGGAGTCCCAAGAAGGAGCATTCTCCAGCACCCCCTCCAAGGATTCGATTTGAAAAGAAAAAATCCAGGAATTCACATTGTAGGATTTTTAAAGAATTTATTTGTAAATTATGGTGGAAAATAAGTATTTGGTCACTTCAAACAAGGAAGATCTCTGGCTCTCACAGACCTGTAACTTCTTCTTTAAGAAGCTCTTCTGTCCTCCACTAGTTACCTGTAATAATGGCACCTGTTTGAACTCGTTATCTGTATAAAAGACACCTGTCCACAGCCTCAAACAGTCAGACTCCAAACTCCACTATGGCCAAGACCAAAGAGCTTTCGAAGGACACCAGGAAAAGAATTGTAGACCTGCACCTGACTGGGAAGAGTGAATCTACAATAGGCAAACAGCTTGGTGTGAAAAAAATGATACATCAGAGGATTGGGAGAATATCATGTGGTCAGATGAAACCAAAGTAGAAATTTTTGGTATAAACTCAACTCGTCGTGCTTGGAGGAAGAAGAATACTGAGTTGCATCCCAAGAACACCATACCTACTGTGAAGCATGTGGGTGGAAACATCATGCTTTAGGGCTGTTTTTCTGCTAAGGGGACAGGACGACTGAGCCGTGTTAAGGAAAGAATGAATGGGGCCATGTATCATGAGATTTTGAGCCAAAACCTCCTTCCATCAGTGAGAGCTTTGAAGATGAAACGTGGCTGGGTCTTCCAACATGACAATGATCCCCAACACACCGCCCGGGCAACGAAGGAATGGCTCCGTAAGAAGAGTTTGAAAGTCCTGGAGTGGCCTAGCCAGTCTCCAGACCTCAACCCCATAGAAAATCTGTGGAGGGAGTTGAAAGTCCGTGTTACTCGGCAACAGCCCCAAAACATCACTGCTCTCGAGAAGATCTGCATGGAGGAAATGGCCAAAATACCAGCTGCTGTGTGTGCAAACCTGGTAAAGACCTATAGTAATCGTTTGACCTCTGTTATTGCCAACAAAGGTTATATTACAAAGTATTGAGTTGAATTTTTGTTATTGACCAAATACTTATTTTCCACCATAATTTACAAATTCATTCTTTAAAAATCCTACAATGTGAATTCCTGGATTTTTTTTTTCACATTCTGTCTCTCACAGTCGAAGTGTATCTATGATGAAAATTACTGACCTCTGTCATCATTTTAAGTGGGAGAACTTGCACAATCGGTGGCTGACTAAATACTTTTTTGCCCAACAGTTTATATATATATATATATATCATTCGATCTGTCCGTCCTTCCATCACAAGGTCTGGGTGGGGTTGGAGTTTTCCTCCTCACTAGTTACGCCCTACACATCAATGAGTCAGCCCCGGGTGATAAATATTTTGTTAAATAACTTTGTGAAATAAATATGGCTAAAACTTTAAAGTGTGTTAGCTATATTTTCACACTGTCTGTATTCACACCCGAACTGCATCCACAGCATCTCTGAAAAAAATGCCATCTGCACCCTGTAGTGTTAAATCTTTCTAATAAAGATCCTACAAAACTGAACATGGCACTTTCCGTCTTTCTTGTGTGTCATAGTGGCAATGTATAAGTGAACCTGGTTACACATGAGAGTGTTGGTGCGCACCCGTTTTTAGATTTCTCTAGATTTGGTTTCAAGACTCTGGCTGAGTCACATCAGCATTTTCACACAGTATTCCTAAAGTGACTCAAATGACTTTAGTGGTCTGCCAGGGGTTCCATCTGTTTTGCGTTGTGTGGGTGAAGAAAACAAATTAGCCTGTTATGAGATAAATCTATAAGCTCAAATGTGGAACTGTTTTTACCCAACTGGACATGTATTTGGCAGTATTTACACTGCAAATATTTGACAGTGATGCATGATTATCACAATAAACACACATGTAAAGTGCTAGGGTATGCTGGAGTGATGTTATTAATCCACCCAGGAGTTAATTAGGAAAGCCAGATGACAGATGAGAAGACCAATAGACAAAAAATGTGTCCTGGCTGATAGACGGTCTGGCAAACAAAAAGTAAATGAGACTGTTGTAAAGCATTTAATCTCAGAGTTAGATGTGCAGTGATATAACATAAATTTCAGTAGAGTCATCATACTCTAAAGTTGAAAATTTGAGACTGAATAACTTTCCTATATTATGGGATTCAAAATGGGAAGCCTGAGGTCTTTAATCAACCCTCACCTTATAACTTTTTTTTCACCTTTTGGTCCATAAGTATTGTGTGCAAATCACTCTTGATCTGACTTATCTTCATAGACTAATTTGCAATGGAAGACTCTACAAAAGCCCTAAAAGTGTTGTACAAATTACGATCATTGGGTTGTTAAATATCTTTACCACATTTAGGGGGGGATTTTTTCTAAGGATCCTGTTTTGATTTATGAGACCTTTGAAGTAAAACTACTGCTGCTCTGTATTGAAAGGTAGTTTGTGCATTTGATACAGATGTCTCTCCAGTATCCCCCTTTAAAAACCACAAGGAAGACGCAAAACAAGTTACATGTTCAGGACATATCTTTGTTTCCCTCCTGTTACCGTCACAACTAGATCTTGCATAACCAGGATGCAATTAATATGATCAGGGAGGGTCAAACTAATTTCCATTTTGGTCCACATAAAGATAATTAATGTCCTTAAAATGCCGGTTTTCTGACAAATCCCATCAGAATGAGATAACTTTGGTTAATGTGCATGCACAGCAGGGAAATTCGTACTTTTCCCCTTTAGTTCTTAAGATTAATTAAAATCGACTCAAAAAATGTTTTTATATATATACGTATATATATATATATATATATATATATATATTTGAGGGGTTTTTTTTGTTGATAAACTGTATAAGTGAGTCTGTAATAGCCCAATCTAAATGTCCCGTCATTATTTTATGTATTTTGGTACATTTTGGTGAAAATATTAATTTTGTACCAAAAACCGTTTTGTGCTCCAAGTGGTTAAACAATTACATTGCACTAGAATTCACTAGAATTGGAATCCTGCATTGCTAACGGCTCAGCTCGGGTTATTGCCGTAGGCTTTGATTAGTGACGACAGCAGTCCGGCCGTGGTGGGGGTATATAACATGCAGTCTGCCATGGTGCAGTCTGCCAAGGTGCCATGAACTGCTTGCAGCACAATTGGCTCAAATCCTGGGTGCACCGTTATGCAGGTGCTTACCCCTACTTGCTGACATTTGCTCATTACTAATGACAAAGGGAATAACTGATATCATCCATCCATTTTCTGAACCGCTTATTCCTCTCCGGCTGTCAACGGGCGAGAGGCAGGGTACACCCTAGACAGGTCACCAGTCCATCACAGGGCCATACATAGAGACAGACAGGACAAACAACCATGCACGCACACACCCAAAAGACAATTTAGAGTGATCAATTAACCTGACAGTCATGTTTTTGGACTGTGGCCGGAGTACCCGGAGGGAACCCACAAATGCACGGGGAGAACATGCAAACTCCATGCAGAAAGGCCCTGTGCCGGGATACGATCCCACAACCTTCTTGCTGCAAGGCAACAGTGCTAACCACAGCGCCACCATGCAGCCGAGTAACTGATATCAGTGAATGGAAAATAAAATCTGGGGTAGGAGTTCATTTTTGATGCAATAATTGTGATGGTGTTAAAAGTTGTTGTTGTTTTGCACGTTCCTGAATTATTTTCCCGTCATGCTTGGATACTTAATACATTGGGCATCTGTCTGCAACACACATTTTCTGCTGCAGACATTGACATACAGCGGTCGCAGGTGCATTTGTCGAGGCAGAGTCACACGAAATTACTCGAGCTAATCTATATTGCCGAGCACATTAGCTTACACCAGCTAGTAGCTATTAGCTAAGCTACAGTTAAACCATGGCTAGGGCAGATGAAGAAAGAAGCAGCAGGACCGGAGCTAAAGCAACTCCTGCTACTCTCAAAACCACCGGTGTGGAAATATTTTGCGTTTCTGGTGAGTTGTCAACATTCGCATTGTAAACAAGAAGTCCACTCTTTGTTTCATATTTGCTCGCTTCTCCGAGCCATCAGTCTCCATACACAGTCAGCCCTCTTAAGTAATCAGCTACAGACATCCCTGATCAGCATAAAAAGCGTTGGTTCCTGAAATCCTCAAAAACAGCCCTATCGGCCTGCCCCAATGAAGTGAGACACAAGGGTGTCAGTACTTTCCGGGAAAATTACCTTGAAGCCCTGACAGCAGACACTCACCTACTATTATTCTAAGAGTTGTGCACGTTGTATTAACCAAACAGAGTCACTAGATTCTGCAGCCACCCTCTGTGACTAATCATTTTTGTTATTTATCACGTTCAAGTTTGTTGTGTTCCACTAAACAAGATTGTTAATTATATTGTAAATATACATTTTTTTTTTTATTTGAGCAGTAGTGCCTCATGTTATACATTACACATGAATAATGGAAATTGCATCACTTATATGTAGTCCACCTTTTTAAATAGGATTTACCATACAAAATTGAATGAATAATATGCTAATCCTAATCCAAAAATTGCATAGGCTCTGTACTGTAATAAAGAAAAAAAAAAGGAAAGTCGAATCAAGGATTTGGATAACCGTGACTCCCCTAAGACCTAGTTTTTGTTGTTGTTGAATGTTTAGTGTTGTGCTAATAAACACCCATATTATTCAGCACACATGGCAATCAATGCACCTTTTGGACTTAGTGTACTTAGTGTACTAATATAATTTTCCCTCAAACTTTTGCCTGCATTAAAACAAAATAGAGAACAAGCACATGGAGGCATAGACAAACCAGACAGACGGAAAGCTCAAGGATTCACTGTAATGCCAGTGTGACACAAACACAAACAAATATAATGCACACATGGATGAGCATATGCATACACACCCACAATCACAAGGGGAAATACAGATGGCTTATTTATGCCAGTTCTGATCATGGTCTGATTGCTGGCTTTTAGAAAAGCTGGTGTTACTATTTGCCTTGAAGCTCTCTTGAAAGCGATCAGAGGTTCTGCTTATACTAATTCCTCTCCCAGATGCCAGATACAGTAGCCACTCGTACATATAAGGTTGAAAACACAGTTAACCCAAGGTTATGTGATTTATGTCAAATCATTGGCTTCATTACTTCCCATGAAAGAGATGTGGAAGAGGTTAAATTGTTTTTTTTTTTTTTTTGCTAAGCTAATTAATGGTATATATGTGCCCCTCTTAGTTGGACGCAATGCGCTGGAAGACAGGTGACCCATCCCTGCCACCCTCCGTGTGCAGTTTGCCATGTCGTACAGGCCAAAGAAAGAAAGTGGTGAAAGGAGTGCCATGCTGCTGGCACTGCGAAAGCTGCGAGGGATACCACTATCAGGTAGGTTTTAAAAACTTTCAAGATGTAGTATAATCCAAACAATATGGTTGGTATGTATATGCAATATATAAAAAGACCCTTAAGTTTTCCCCCTTTCTGTCTGACATTTAATCGGTCTCAAATGTTCCTTCTTTAGGTAAGTAATTCCCAAATATTTTTTATTTTTAAACGATAAGAGAGCATTGTTATGGAACATGTTGACCTAAGGCATACGTCAAGCTTCTGTTGGAACATGTCTGTATGCTGTCTGATAGTTTTGTCTGCATGAAGATTAATATTCATGTTGTTCTATTTATTTATTTTTTTAAAGATATGGATAATTTTTGTCTGAAATAAAAGCATATTAACTTAAAATTTCTTGAGATGTAACACTTTTTGAACATAGTTTTAGTATTGGTCAAAATGCCTTTTAAACTGCATGATGCGAGTCATATATTTTAGGAACTGTTCCACAAGTTTCTCACACTGATTTACTGAAGTTTCAGCTCATCTGACTAGTGCAACACACTTTATATCCTCCACCCATACAATGTCTCTCACGAGGTCAGGGACTTGTGAATGCCTTAAGCCTTTTTATTACAAATTTCTTGGTATAGTTGATTTCGTCGTCCGTTTTGAAGACCCACTTGAGTGCATTTATAAACCTTAATGTCATATTCTATGTTGCTTTTGAAGTAATGTCCTCCATCTCACTAAATGGCCTTTCAGTTCACAGTAGATATCTTCTCAATCATCTTCTCAAAGTCTTTTGCTTTTCATTCTCTGGTTGATATGCAAAAATTGCTGTCCAAAACACATTCACCGTGGAACACAGAGCCTATTGCCCTCCAAAACTGTATGACAGCTAAACAGTCTCACAATGTTTATATTTGAATATAATTGTTTCTTTCAAAGTCTCTTATTAAACAGATTTCAAATACTTGCACAATACAAAATATATCAGAATTTTCACATTTTCTCCATGAATATTAAACAGCAACTGGCAACCAGCTGTGTATATATGGAACACAAGAAATGTTTAAATGAATAATATATATATATATATATATATATATATATATATATATATATATATATATATATATATATATATAGTGAAATAAATTAGAGAAGAAAGAATAAAACCAAAAACTTAAATAAAAGAGCAACAACAAATGCACCAGTTAACCTTTCACAGAAGTCCAGAAAAGGGGTTTGCAGATCCTCAAAATGGTATCTATATCTGGGAATTTTACTGCCACAAATCAAGAGCATACACTTACGATTTGAGAGCAGGATTATGTGTCTTCACTCTCAAAACCTGTAGTGTTTCACTAAAAACTTCTGCTTTTTCTCAAATATTCCTCTTCTCCCTCAAAACTTTGTTTTCACATTCATGTTTTATGCTTCTTGATAACAGATTTTCTCTTTGCGCAAAAACTGGCTCCGCACGGATCAAAACTGTGCTTGCAAACTTTTCTTCTCTGCTTGCGGATTCTGTGCGCTCTCTCATTGATCAGAGGTGTAATTGCCTAGCAACCGTTAAAGCCAGTGAAATGACATTGCTCCTGAGATGGCTTTCAGGTTTAGAGTTAGTAAACATATACATTACATTAAAAGATGGAAATTGTAATTTTATATAGAAAAGTAGCAGCAGACACACTAAAATGTAGCCCCGTAGTCTAGCCCAGTTCACAAAACAAACATACCCTAAAGCCGGCTGCCACTGTTTCAGGAGCACTGTAATTTTATTGGCTGGAATCGTTGCTAGGGGATAACAATTTGGATCCGTGAGAGGGCAAGCTCAGTTTTGATCTTTGCAGAGAGACAGTTTCTGCACAAGGAAGCAAAAATCTGAGTGTGAAAACGAAGTTTTGAGGGAGTACAGAGAATATTTGATGGACAGTGGAAGTTATGAAAGCAAGCTCTACAGATTTTTTAGGAAGAATATTTGAGAAAGAGCAGAAGTTTTAAGTGCAAGCTTTACATGTTTTGAGAGTGAAGACGCATGAGATTTATGGCCGTAATCCCCAGATATATATATATATAAATACATATTTTTTTTCTAAATCCATGCAGGACATTATATTGTTTACCCAGTGTGAATATGTTAGGGAGCAGAGGTTTTTATATTTGAGTACAACAGATCATCTGGTCAGTATTGATGAAAAATTTAACATTCTAAGTCTGGAGTTTGAACTGAATGAGACATTGTCGGGCACCCCTTGACGTAGCGTGAATTTGTCCCAAGATAGAATACCACACTTCACTGGAAAATGTGAAGGTTGAAGTCTTGAAGTCTCCCAAGATATAAAAGAAGGTCATCAGTGTACAGTGAGAGAATGTGGTCTATGTTCCCCCTTCATATACCTTGTATGTCCTCCCTGCCATGAACTGTAATTGCTGATTGCTCAATTGCCAGGGCAAAAAACTAAGGCCTAAAGGACACCTCTGCCTCGTTACACTGTAAAGCATATAATAATCAAAATACTTCTCGTTGGTATCTTTTAAGGTGTCTCCTTAAATAAACAAAAATCCACAAGTGGGCCCCATTGTTGTGAATTGGAATCAGAAGCCATGACATCATCTGTGTTCATCATGATAATTTAAGTTATCCAAATTGTTTGTTGCCATTGTAATCTTAGTGCATGTAACTTCTGAATTTTCATAAGGTAATACAAAATTAGATGAATAAGTAGCTCTAATCATTCATCTAGAAAATAAAACCTTTTTTTAAACCCAACAGACCTAAAGAAAAGCTTTAACTTTCATTGTCATAAAAGTAAAAATAGATGTATGACCAAAGAAAACCTACTTTTTCACTGACTGTATTGCTGTTGAGAAAAAGAGTTGTACATGTTATAAAGTTAATTTTTCATATTTGTTTTTGTTTGTTTCTGAAACAAGAAGACTTGGTTTATTATATTTCTGATCATTTTCTATTTAATCTGTAGCTTGTCATATTTAAATGCTGAAATGCCCTAGTTTTTTTTTTTTTCAAAAACCCTTCATAACTTTTACGTTTCGGAAAAAGCATAAGTTTTTATTGCCAACAGCTAAATAAAATTGTTAGGAACCCACCTTCATCTGATTTCCAGTTTAAAAGTGTGGTCTTAATTCGGACTGTTTTGGAGACCCTGGATATTTTTCTGTCCCTCAAAGCAGTTATCTCTGTTTTCTCTTTAAATATACTTGAGGTGTTTGAGAAAAGAAAAAATAAACTACTTGAGAGGCTTATTATAAATGTATATATGCAGAAAGAACCCTACAGATACTCTTAACACTAATGGTAATACGTGATACGAGATGAGGGAAAGGGTCTGATCACACATTATGAAGACACATCTCCTGTGATAATTATATCTTAGAGACAATTTGGCATCCTATCATCCTTCTTATTATGTTTGGAAATTTCACGAGCAGGCAAACATATGTGCAAAGCAATCCCTGCTCAGGAAGCAATAAAAGCAGGAAAAATAATAGTCAGAACAGCAGCTTGCTAATATGAGACTGAACACTCAGTACATACTTTACACATTCATTCATGGGCTGTAAAATCAATGATCTATTTCTGTGAATAAGTGTTGTAATAGAGCAAATGCTCAAAGATGTGCAAATTGTTCCCTTGACAAGTGGCTACCAGCTAAGCAATCAACATCTTGTCTCTATGGCAGATATCTAAATTTGTGGGATGATTTAAAACAAAACCAGCTTATTATTTTCTGCTTACATTCATAGGAACGATAAAGACATTACATCAGGCATGTTGGCTTAGAACAAGGACAGCTAAAGAAAAAAAAAATCTAAAAAGAATGTTTTTACTATAGTTGACCACCTGTCGAATTCTGCAGATTTTACATACAGACCATTTCTACTTCCTAGTCTGGGCTGAGCTACTGAATGAATTTGATGTGTTTTAAATCAGAAACTATTAAGTACTACAAGTGGTCCTTAAACTATACAGTATTTTCTGCTGTTTTAAAAAAAGGAATAGTTCATGGCTTAAAATGGTCTAGTTTGTTTTGCTCTCTCACATAAAACAAGATTATTAAAGGAAATATTCCAATCCATTGACCCTGTATAGTTAGTTGAAGGATGTGGTTTAATCATGTGTCAGTGCTGTGAGAAAATAATTTCCCCCTACTTTGATAAATTGTTTTGTCATCCTTTGGACAAACAGTCTGTTTAAAGGGATATTTCTCCCCTAAGTGAAATTTAGTCTTTGGCCATCTTCCTCAGTGTTTTTTGCTTAAGCGGCTCGTAGCTAACTATTTAGCTTGTTGATGCCAGGTAAAACAGAACCGTAATGTTGTCCTTTTCTGAAAATAATAACAGAGTTAGGACAGAAACCACTAAACAAAATGGTTGAAACATTATTTCTACTCATTCTTCAGGCCTCAGAATTCACATGCGAGCTGTGTCCCTACGAGATGCGACCAGATAACAACCGAACAGGGTGTGTCCCAATTCCTATCATCAAGCTGGAGTGGCACTCCCCCTGGGCTGTCGTACCGGTCTTCATCTCCATGCTGGGGATTATCGCCACCTCCTTCGTCATCGTCACTTTTGTGCGGTACAACGACACACCCATTGTCCGAGCGTCCGGCCGGGAGATGAGTTATGTGCTCTTGACTGGAATCTTCCTGTGCTACGCCATCACGTTCCTAATGATTGCAACACCGGATGTGGGTGTGTGCTCACTGCGGAGGATTTTCCTCGGCTTGGGCATGTGTTTCAGCTACGCTGCACTGCTCACAAAGACCAACAGGATACACCGCATCTTTGAGCAAGGGAAAAAGTCTGTAACAGCACCCAGGTAAAAACAAATGGATACTTTCTGTTCATTGTTATACATATTTACATAATTCATGTTCTATATGTAGGCCTTTTGGCTAAAATAAAGGTATATTTTTATGCAGGAAGGTTTAAAGCCACTTATATACTTAACCTCTACTCCCTCATTATTGGGCTACTTGTAATCATTACTCATTTTCTTTTTTTACACAACATTTTAATGAGTCATCAGCTCATCCGTTGGTTGGTAGTCTGTAGAGGGCTTCATCTAAGTGGGTAAAATTTTAATGCAGGATTTAGTAACGCTCAGAATCACATATCTGCTAGGCAGATGATATTCAATTTCTCCTTTTATGTAACCCATCTAAAAGAACTTTAAAAATCTTTATGAAACATTTTGGTAGGAGTCATGGGAAACGGTCTTTTTTATTTGCAAGGAGGACTGGGACAAGACCGAAGAAGAAGTTTAACCGAAACAGAAATTACATTTCTCAGGCCTTGTTCACACTAAGCCAGGTATCTCACAAAACTAAGATACTTCTTGACGATTTGGTGTGTCAACCTAAAAAAAATACAGATTTACAGCTTCAAAACATTTTTTAAACCCAGAACAAATTGAAGCTTTCAGTTTTAAGCGTTTACTTGTGGACATAAATAGGATTTTAGGTTTTGCTAAGTCAGCCTGTTAAAAAAAATGTGTGAACTCTGTTTACTTTCAGGGCCATAAAGTGAACCTGGTTCTCGTTTAATCTCAATCTGACATCTATGTACTCTTTGCTTCATAAAATAAATATGTTCATACTGTCTAGAAAATTTAATGTTTCCCTTTTGTAATAGCACAGTTTCTTTTTATGAATGAAAGTGAGTAGCAGTGGTGTTGGAGAAAATACCCTAAAATTACTCAAAAAATCGAGTAAACGTGTTTGTAGAAGGTGCTTCTTGGATGTAACATCCATGAAACAAAAACAGGAACTGGATTTCACCCTCACACCATGGAATAGGTACAGGAACGGCATTTAGAACACAGTAATTGCCTCCCTACAAACACACGCTTGCAGTGTTACTGTAAATATGGTTGCTGATTGATTGATTTTGACATTTATCTTGATTGTGCAAGGCCCTAGACTGGTTTAAACAACACTCATAAAAAAGGCCTTTGTATAAGTATTTATGTTTTTAAAGGTGATAGTTTCCAGTGGTGCATACTTTCTAGATAAAAATTTACTCAGTTATGTTGAAGTTTCAGTTTTTCCCACCATCTCTGCTATTCTCCAATTCTGCATATTTAATCAAGTTGGTTAAAGTTGGTTGCATTGGTCTAAAATGGTCACCTTGCAGCAGTTTTGCTCCTTTCTCATAATGGTCAAGACAATATGTGGTACTATAAAAGAAGAACTTTTACTTTTGAACTCAGTACCAATGTATTTATTCTATGAAGCTAACCGTTTGTAGATAACAGAGGTGGGAACAAGATTCATTTTTTAAACACATTTTCGAGATTCACCTTACTAAGGCCTAATTGATGTGCTCAGAGCTATGGTGGCTTTGTTGTTTGTCCAAGCGCTTTTTACTTGCTTGTTTGTAACAACCACATATACTGCTCTATGTATAAGTTAGAAAGTATAAAGTTATTCTGAGTGGTTAGGATTTCGGGAACTACCTCCTCCTACATGTTTGGCATGTCAATGAATGTACAAAACAGTGCCCTTAAGTGTGAATGTTTTGTTTTTACTTTGTTTTGTTACGTTTTAAACAATGTGGTTTGGATATGTGGTTTAAAAAATAGTCAAACCCCAGCTACATGTTTTACATGGTCTCCATGTTGGGGAAAGTTCACTCAGTCGTGTAAAACAAGAATTTGATCGATCCTCAAACTTCTGATTCAAGAGGGTCCATGTGGCTTTCTTCCTGGCTGCAGATCAGTGAAGCAAATCTTTTACCTTTGCAGAGTTGCTAAAGTGGTAATACTTTGTTGTCTGGTCCACGTGTTTTGTGGATCTGAAGGAAAGGCTTTCTATTGTGTCACTGAGAAGGAAGAAGTCTGGTTCGTGTCCTTCAATTTTCAAGACGATCTAGTTCTTCAGGCATCTTCTTGTATCTGTCAACCTTCACTGGAACAATTTGAAGCCAAATATGAAGCAGGGGGGATGGGAGTCAGTTTCTAGCCCCTCTGGGACCAAGGCTCTCAGCTGGAGAAATGTGTATTGTTCCTCTTGGGTCAGGGGACAGTTTTTGAATAAACTCAAGGAGTTAAATATCTTTTACAAGGGATGGTAGTATATAGAAAAACGTGGATTGGGTCTTCACCTACAAAGGTGTAGAAACAAGGTAGCATTCCTTCAATGTTTCAAACACGACATATTGGCATGAGTAATGTGATAATATACATTGTTGGGCAAAAAATTTTAATATATTTCATATTACTAGTTACAGCCTCAAAAATGTTATACACTTGCGTTACACATTACTGTCACAAAAATGTAACTGAGTTACACTACTTTAAGTTAATTTTATGAAAATATCTTAAATATGTAAAAAAAACTTTAAATACTGTACATCAATTTACATTTTACACAAGTGCGACACCACAAATACTGTATTTCTAACACTATTTTATTTAATTTAAAGTTTCGGGTGCCTTTGCATGTCTTCTAGTAATATGCGTTAAATCACATCAAAAGGAGATGCTGAAAGTGCTCATCAGAAAAATAATTGACAAAGATGAGACTCATCAGACTGAGGGGCTAATGGAAATAGTGCGAATAATAAAACATTGTAAATGTAAAATTTCCCCAGCCACCCTGATTTTCTTATTTTTTAGTTTTGATCAACAATAAGTGCACCCTGGATCTTCCATTTGAATTTGGTCCGCTGCGTTAATCGGGCAGAAAAACCATTTTAAATGTGCTTGTAACTTGATTTACTGAAATTGTAATGGGTAATGTATTGCTGTAGATTGTATAAGTAATACGTTACATTAGTTTGTTACTGAAAAAAGTAATATTTTCCTGTAACTCATTACTTTTGTAATGCGTTACTCCCAGCACTGATAATCTAATGGTTGAAAGAGTCCTTTTCTATTCAGTGGTTAGGCTCAGCCTGAACGAGAGGGTGACAAGCTGAGGTAACAACTATAGGCATCTAGATGTACACTTGTTCCCTTTCACCAAAGGAAGGGAGTTGGGTTGGTTTGAGAATCTGCATAGGATTTGTCATTGGTAAACACTCTCTTTGAGTTTTCTGTGCTTCCCCTTCTGGTTGGGAAAGCCTGGGCAGACCCAATAATTGCTAGATAGACTAGTATTTTTTTCTCACCTGGCAAAGTCATGGGGTCCCACAGACCGTATGGATTGATTAATTTATTGATTGGTCTTTTTTATACCATAGACTTCTCAGCCTTTTTCTTTCTCCACAGGTTCATCTCCCCTGCCTCGCAGCTTGTCATCACCTTCTCTCTGATCTCGGTTCAGCTTCTTGGCGTTTTCGTTTGGTTCGCTGTGGATCCTCCCCACACTGTAGTGGACTACGGGGAGCAACGGACCCAGGACCCCATGGCGGCGCGTGGAGTCCTCAAATGTGACATCTCTGACCTGTCTCTCATCTGCTCCTTGGGTTACTCCATTCTCCTCATGGTGACGTGCACAGTTTATGCCATTAAGACACGAGGCGTGCCTGAAACCTTCAACGAGGCCAAGCCCATCGGATTTACCATGTATACCACGTGTATCATCTGGCTGGCATTCATCCCCATCTTCTTTGGCACATCACAGTCTGCAGAAAGGGTTAGTATGCTCTACTAAAATATGTGAATTATGAAACACTAGGCAGTAGGATGCACAATAGCACTCTTGTGATAGAATTGTGGCCTTGCAACGAGGTCTTGGTTTTGAACCCCAATCTGGGGTCTTTCTGCATGAGGTCTGCATGTTCTCTCAATAACGTTGGCTTTTTCCCACGATCCAAAAACATGATTGCTAGGTTAATTGGTGTCTCTAATTTGCCCTTAGATCTGAGTTTTGCCTGCGTGGTTGTTTGTCCTGAGTCTGTGTTTTTTTGTGATGTACTGACACGTTTTCCAGCAAGTCAGTTCATATTTAATTTAGTGACTGCAACCAGCCCCACAATGAGTGGGTGCATAAGTGGGTGTAGCTAATTGATGGATTTACACCATATTAAAGATTTTAGGGGAGAAAAGGATTGTTCCAAACTGAACACTATTACTCACTTCCCTTAATTACTAGTTAGAACACTTTCCTTATACTGACATTTTGTCTTTTTTAACTATAATGCTTTTACTCCATAGAATTCTTTTTTAAGAGATAAATTGGCATGTTGCAGCCGTAGTAAAACATTTTTGTAATCCCAATGTTCAAACTTTGGAAATAAACCCCCAAGCGCTATTTTTTTAATGGGCAGATTCATCAATTAGCCGTATCAAAATTACTGGCTTAGAGTCAACATCTCCTCACAACTACTTGTGAGTATAAGAGGATTTTCTGACTCCTGATTAACTGAATTTAAGTCCATATTTCAGTTTTCCATGGGGCTGTATCAAATATTTAATTAATTCAGCTTTCAGCAGTTTTTTATTAATTAATTGCACAAATATGATGGCTATAAAATGTAAATTAACAAGGTCTATGTCTGAGTAAGCATACATGTAAGGTTTACCAGATTTACTTACTTTTGAGTGAGCAGCATTGTTCATTCCAAACCAGTGAAGATATATGTGGATAATGAATGAATGATTGAATGAATGAATGAATTTGTAAAAAGTTTTAATAGGACCTAATTTCTTGTCCGTGGAGAGAGACAGTGATCTGATAAATCATAGTCATAATTGGAGAACATCATATTACTTGTAAACAAAATATCCAGTTCATGCCTAAAAATGTAAATGGCTGATTTGTGTAAAAAGCAGTAGAGGAAAGCTCTATAAATAGAGCAATGTGTTTGCTATCGTCGATGGGCTGTTGTTCACAACTACAGGTTTATAATTCTTTGTGACCTCTCAACACTCTGTTGTGTTTACACCTTACTGCGTGTCGCTAAATTGGCTGACTTGGTTTTAGGTTATAACATAAAACGTGCTAAGTGCTGTAATAGCATTCCACCTACAATTCAAAAGTCTACCTCTATCACACATATATTGTAAATAAAATTCATTTAGACTGACGTGCTCATACACATTCCGTAGGGCTCTCTTTACACACCTAAATTCTTTCTATGAAAAGAAGACGCAAACAATGCATATTTGATTTCTCCCAGACTTACTTAAGCAACTTAATTCCATAGTTTAAGAGGCAGCCGCAGAAGCTGACAAACACACAGTAAATGTCGATACAGCTAATGTGATTTATAAGAGCTCACACATTGCACGCTGTTATTTGCCACTGAATCTAGAGCTGCGGTGTGTTATTGATTCTACTCCTTGATGGTGGGACTTCTCTGGTTTTAACAATAAAACACTTCATATTCTTATTGCGATTCATGGAAGGTCATTGATTGCAGCTGTCATTTGTTGTGCTTCACAATACTGTACACATATGCTTTTGGAAACTAAACGTGTATGTATTTTAATTAAATAAAATGGTGCACTGATGTAGGTATAACTTGGTTTGCAGCACTGTGAGTGTCTCTCAGATCTTGTGATAGCATAACGTTGATAAGATGACTGCATACTGTTCCACAGGTTTTAGGTATTTCCTTGCTGCCATACACTTCACTTAAATAATCTGTAACTATAGCCTTGTTTCAGAATCTCTATTGCATTTAAATCTGGACTTCAAATTAGCTATGCTAATTTATGGAAATGCTTTGATCAAAACCAGAGGCTGCAAAAGAATAGTTCTTAAAGGTTACTATCTTCCATCCCAGGGCGAGGCGATATATCGATCTTAAAAATATATTGGTATATTTTTAAACGAGATATGTAATTTGACCATATCACATATATCGTTATACACAGTTCAAACTGCGCTGTGATCCTCGCTCCAGGCAATCTGCTGGGGCTGGGATTTAAAAAGGTACTGAAAACCACAGACTCGCTATATTAGCTCTCCAGTCACAACTACTTTGCAAGGGAAGCACTGCCACAAATGTACTCCGAAGTCACGCAGCATCTTGCTGACCAGCTCGCTAACATGCAACCTTTTCAACCGTGTCGACCAGTGATGTGTGATCGAGCAGGACTTGTGAGCCTTATTGTTATGAGCCTAACAGTTCATATCATTCAAGACTAGGACATAAAATCAGCATGTCTTCAAACAAGTTATTACCTATGGCAAGCGGAATGAGCATTTATTCTGATATCTTGAAATCAGGCATAATTGTCATGAACATGCAAGCCATTTCTGTCCACTAGTTAACTAGTGAGCCATGTTTTTGTGAACTACTTAACTAGTGAGGGTCAAAATATGCACACCAGTTAACTAGTGACAGCAAAAATGCTCACTAGTTAACTAGTGAACACATTTAGGTTTCACTAGTTAACTAGTAAGAGCTGGAAATGTCCACTAGTTAACTAGTAAAGCCCAAAATGCATACCAGTAAGCTAGTTGAAGGTCTTTGTGTCTCACTAGTTAACTAGAGACAGCCAAGAATGTGCACAAGTTTACTAGTGAAGGCATAACTCCTCACTAGCTGGACTGGTTAACTAGTTGGAGTAGGTCAATGACACTAGTTAACTAGTGAACCATATATGGCTTACTAGCTAGCTAGGCGGTGACAGCAGGCTCACTAGTTAACTAGTTGATGCATCCATTGTACAACTAGTTAACTAGTGAGGTCATAAATACACTAGTAAACTAGTTCAAGCCTAGATTCACACTAGTCAGCTAGTGGCACAGAATTCTAATTAGGAGGTGGAGAATTCCTTAAATTGAGGCTTTCTATTGCTCCCTATGGTAAATGGCCTGCATTTGTATAGCGCTTTACTCAGTCCCTACAGACCCCAAAGCGCTTTACACTACATTCAGTCATCCACCCATTCATGCACACATTCACACACTGATGATGGCAAGCTACGTTGTAGCCACAGCTGCCCTGGGGCACACTGACAGAGGCGAGGCTGCCGGACAATGGCGCCACCGGGCCCTCTGACCACCACCAGTAGGCAACGGGTGAAGTGTCTTGCCCAAGGACACAACGACTGAGACCGTCAGAGCCGGGGCTTGAACTGGCAACCTTCCGATTACAAGGCAAACACCCAACTCCTGAGCCACAGTCGCTAGTTAACTAGTGGAACAATTGAAGTCTCACTAGTTTGCGTGTGTGGCAGTGAAGCAGCTCACTAGTTAACTAGTGCGCAGAAGACAAACACTAGTGGCTGTTTTTGGAGCTATCTAGTTAACGTGTAATGCAAAAATGTGCCTTTACTAGTTAACTAGTGACAAATTGGCCCTCACTAGTTAACTAGTTTGCATGTTTGGCCTTACTAGTTCACTTGTAATGGAACAGGACAGACTCACTAGTTAACTAGTGAGCATATCTGCATTATAGTGTCTTTCAGTAGCTTATAGAGAATAAATTGAGCCTTACATGTTAGCTAGTGAAGACAAAACACTGTCCATAATGAACTAGCTGGAGAAAAATGTCCCTCACACTAGTAAACTAGTGGAATTTGAATAAATACACAAACGGCTGGCATTTTGTGCCACTAGTTAACTAGTGGGACTGCAACACTGGTCACTAGTTTACTAGTGAGCAATGTCGCACTTGCATGCAAATTAAGAAGGTGGAACAAGGATGTTGATTGGTCCATTTAGGACTCAAAAACCTACAAAGCATGGCTGACTTCGTCCAGCCTGTTCTTAGAGCAAATTTTATAAAACTAAGATCGTTTGAGCATAAAAGTATGTTTTGATAACATTTCTAGTGACAAAGTTGTGGTGCATTGCTGTAATCTTCGTTTAGTTAATGTGTACAGTCTTTAGTTTTTCAGTTATTAGTCTGAAAAAGCCTGCAGTCTGACATTTCTGTTGACATAGAAGTGCTGATATTAATCAGTTACTGAACACTTCAGTGTAGCACATGTGGCGCAGTGGTAAAGATCCATGCTTAACACCTGGGGAATGGGGGATCGAATCCTGTTTGGGGAGTGTATCTTAATTAAAAAGACTTTGTTGATCCATGAGTTAACTTGCATATGTTGTTTTCGGTCCCTGCAAAAGAGAACGCAATAAACGTATGTCTTATAATTATTAGAGTTGAGCCGGATAATGCACTTTTGCCGAGTCCGACTATCATACAGGTAATACCAGTCAGTATCGGTGCTCGGATTGAATAAACATTCTAGCTGACTGTATGCGCTCTCCAGCAGCCACCAAACTCCCGAGTTTCTCCTGATATCTGATGGCATTGCCTTTCATAAACACTGTGTTTCTTATGAGAGGGATGGAGAATAAAACATGTCACACTTGCATTTAGCAAAGAAAGGTGCTATTGGGTAAAATGTCCTCATTCCAGTCATAAATAATCATCACCAGGTTGCGAAGTTCGCCTTTTTAATCCAAAATAGGTGACCTTCGTGATTCGTGTACGTGACTTATGGTGCAGCAGCCAGCTGCAAGTTTTCAGAACAGTTTTTATGTGACTGACAGAAGCTGTAGTTTCAATCACTATTTACATCCTCCCAGTAATTAATGATTTAAAAATGTTTCCACCGACCTCACATCTAGTTTCCTTTTATTTCGGCTGCACAATGGCAGTGGATATTTTTTCCACAGCTCTTTTGGCCCAAGAGCGCATCTATTGCGCTTATCTGGCAGAAAACGAAGTCAGAGCTTAAAATCAACAGACTTAATGTTGCCCTGCGACCAAAATGAGAAAAAAAAAAAATCTCACCCTCTTCTGACACAGAGACTCCTATGAGTTTTATGAATGGATAATAAGGGATTATTTCTAAATGTTAAGTGCTCCTGAGCAGGGGTATATCCAGGAGGTTAATAAAGAGCCCAGGGTGGGTCTGGGACTGTAAAAACAAGTTTTATTTATTTCATAATTTAAATAATGGTAGTTACAGTATAAAATTGTATTACAAAATATAACAAAATAAAAAAGCACAAAAAATTCACACATCATAAAAAAATAAAATAAAAAAAATGAAAGTTATGTTGCAATAAAAACTTGTTTATTACATTTTACTTCATAATTGCAACCGCATCAAGTTGCATGTAAAGTGCATTTATCAAAACCATTGATCTGAAGATTAATGGTGATATATAAAAGCCTTTGAAATGTATGAAATTATATTTCAGTACATCACAGAAAAAAACTGAAACAAAGATCTAAAAGCAGTTTAGCAGCAAACTTTGTGAAAACTAATATTTGTGTCAGTCTCAAAACTTTTGGCCACAACTGTATATATATATATATATATATCCACGCTGCCAGTGTCCACAGTCGAGTATGAAATACGTGTTACAGTGCGTTCAACTGCACGCTTTGTCAGCGTCAAGCAAAGCTCACAAATCCACAAGTTTGATGAATATACACAGCAGATACATCTGTAAGCTGAAGCTTGCAAAGCTCGTAGGCGGGGATTTCTCTGCCGAAAGATTTAAACATGAGCAGATCGGGGTTGGCTAGACAACATCAAAGTCGGGTAACATCACAACACTGAGACGTTTTGATTGGTTGCCGTGCTGCATTGTGGGCTTTAAGACCGTCAACAGTTCAACTAGCTGAAACTTCTGCATTGGTGACAATGATGACACTAATGGTGAATGCACCATTAGTGTCATGAACTGCATTCTTATGTAGCAGACATAGCAGAAACCGAATTAATGTCTCCAGACTGAACAATCTCATTTTCATCTCTGTACTGTAAATGGAGCAAATGTTGTCACCTTCCCGTCCAGTAAATTTGCGTAGATGCAGTTGAAGCAGCATGGGCACCCGTCTGTTATTGATCCACCAACTAGAAAGCAGGGAAAATGGACTGAAATGCTGAACATGATCAGAGCAGACTGGTTTTTTTTTGGTTTTTTGACAGCACATTGCGCTAGGCTATGTCATATTTTCTGTTACATTGATATAGGGATTGTTTTTAAAAATTTAATTTGTTTTTTATTTTTATTTGTGCAAAATAAACCTTCTGCCTTGGTCATAGTGTAAATGAAGTTAACAGACGTGACAACAATTTTCATGTAGCCTGTTATACTATTGGCATGCTGTTCTGGTCATTTCTCCTAAGAAAAATGTTTCTCAAAATTATTTCATATTACTATTTACAGCCTCAAAAATGTAATATGTTTGCATTACATATTACTGTCTCAAAAATTTTACTGAGTTACACTACTTTAACTTACTTTTGGGAAAATATCTTAAATATTTAACAACTTCTAAACACCGTAACTTATCAACTTACATTTTACACAAGTGTGACACCACAAATACTGTATTTTACCACTATTTTATAAAACTTAAGTCTGTAGTTCCTTTGCATACTTTCTATCATATGGTAATGTATGTTAAATTGCATCAAAACAAGGCAATATAAGCGCTAATCACAAAGATTGTTAACAAAGATGAGACTCCAGAGACTGAAGTCTTTCCAAATGTGGTTAGGAGTAGTGCGTATAATGCCACCATGTAAATATACAGTCAATCTTTTGCTCAGCCATCCTGATTCTCTGATGTTTTGAGCAACAAAAAGGGGATGGTAGATCTTATTCTACAGTAACTTGTAAATTGTAAGTCGTAATATATTGCTGTATATTTAATAAGTAACGTGTTACATTACTCAGTTTCTGAAAAAAAGTAATATATTCATGTAACACATTACTTTTGTAATAAAGTGTGTATATATATATATATATTCGCTATATCGCTATGCTGCAGGTATCACCATTGCAAAGCAGTGTATCACTTTAGCCATTAGGGGCACCCACAAGGATCTGATCGTGAGGCTATGAACATTACATTTACATTTTAGTATGGGTGGGATTCATGATACCCAATAGGAGTCTTCTACCAACCCTCTCATTAGAATTTGCATAATGACTGTGTCAGGAACTAGTTACCTAGTGAGCTGCTTCACTGCCACTCACGCAAACTAGTGAGACTTCAATTGTTCCACTAGTTAACTAGTGGACAAAAATGCTCCACTTGTTTGTGTTTTTAGGTGTAACTAGTTTACTAGTGATCAAAATATGCATGCCACTAGTTAACTAGTGGGAATTTGTGTCTTTACTAGTTAACTAGTGAGCAGTTCTGCCTTCACTAGTTTACTTATAAGTGTCACACTGAAGCCACTAGTTTACTAGCTAAAGTTCCTTTGGCCAGCATGTTAACTTGTGTGCCACATGCAAATGTTTTGGGTAGGATTTTGTGAAATTCTGCACTGTTATTGGTTGTCATGTTTTATTTTGACGTAGGGAGCCAAAAGGAAGCCTCAATTTGAGGAATTCTGTGCCGCCTCATTCAAATTCTGCGCCACTTGCTGACTAGTGTGAATTTAGGATTGAACTAGTTTATTAGTATAATTTATGACCTCACTAGTTAACTAGTTTGGACAATGGATCCATCAACTAGTTAACTAGTGAGCGTGCTGCCATCCCCTAGCTAGCTAGTAAGCCGTTTATGGTACACTAGTTAACTAGTGACATTGACCTACTCCAACTAGTTAATTAGTGAGGAGTTATGCCTTCACTAGTAAACTTGAGCACATTTTTGGCATTACTAGTTAACTAGTGGACATTTCCAGCTCTCACTAGTTAACTAGTGAAGCCAAAATGTGTTAACTAGTTAACTAGTTTCGGAAAGTGCCATTTATCTGAATAAATGCTCATGCGGCTGGCCAAATTATGTAGACGTTAACAAGTGGGAATTTCACATTCAATAGTCAGCTAGTGCACTTTTTTGTACCTTACTAGTTGACTAGTAAAATATAAACATCTTTAAAATAGTTAAAAAGTGCACATATCAATGTGCTCTAGTTAACTAGTGAACACGCTGAGCAATACTAGTTAACTAGTAAGACATGAAACATATGAACTAGTTAACTAGAAATAATTTGGGTCTAACTAGTTAACTAGTGGACATTTTGGAAGTCACTAGTTAACTAGTTCACACAAACATGGCTCACTAGTTAAGTAGTGGACAGAAATGACTTGCATGTTCATGACATTTATGCTTGATATCAAGATATCGGAATAAATGCTCAATCGGCTTGCCATACCCAGGGGAACAACACGAGTCAACCATTTTCACAAAGCTGGAAAACTCTTGAATTGCCTGTTAGCTTGTTTACATTTTTTTTCCCCGTCACTGTGACATCATCTCCCGGAGTTCTATCCCTGCTAGAGAAAAAGCAAACATAAACATGTCATGATGCAGCCGCTAGCATGTTTAACTTATGAATAGGTGATATGCTGTGTGGGTCCTTCAAGCACAGCATTTTACATATATTGCAAATCATTCACCTTATCTGACCAGCGCACATTATTCCACATTTTTTTCAGATGACTGATTGAACAGTGCTTTGTAGGATGCTCAAAGCTCTGTGATACGGTGTTAAAACTTTCCCCTGCTGCAAATGCCTTTATCTGCACAGGCCTTTATCCCTGAATCGCTGTCTCCCTTGGTTTCCATGATGCTTTTTGTTTATTTTATCTAAAAAAACCTCTGCCACCTTCACAGAACATCATTATTATACTGAGATTAAATAACAAACATTGACTCACTTTGTTAATTAGGTGACCTCTGAGAGCATCTGGTTATGTTATTTAGAGGTATAGATGTTAAGCGGGTTTAAAACAAATGAACGAAACATGTCATTTTGTTTGGAATATATTTTTTAAGAGGCATCATTTTTCTCCCACTTTACAGTTTTGGATTTTTTTTGTGTTGGTCTATCACATAAAATTGTCAATTGTGTAAAATAGAAATGTCTGGTTATATTGTCCCAAAATATTTAAGTCACCCCTTTCTTTTCATTTCTTTCTATGTGTCTAGAATTAGATGTCGACCCTTATCCCTGCTTGTTTTGCAGCGTCAGTCAGACAATTTTTATTCTTCACTTATTTTTCTTTTTTTTAAAGTCTGAGTCTGTTTTCCTTTCAAAGCAAGTGCCAGCCTTAGTCGTGTGGAAAAAAGCTCACATCAAAGTGATCCAGTCTAATAACACATTGGGGAAATCAAACTTTTCACAGTATTTTTTTTACCCCTTTTGCTTGCTTTGGTTTTTTTACCAAATATCGTGTGTTTTGGGGAAGCTATTATTGCAGGAAGTTTGAAGTGAAACACTGAGTTTTTCCTTTCCTTTCATTGAGTATAACCCAATGACTAAATTCCGCCGGACAAATGTGAAGCCAACCCGGAAGTGACAAAAACTGCAGTTCCCCCCTCATTTGCCCCAGAGGAGCAAGTTCTCATTGACTCCCAGATTAAAGTTGAAAACTTTACAACAGAAATAAACATCTTGACAGCCTGTTTCACAAAAACATTTTAGACATGACACCTCTGAGGGGGGTGGATTTTTTTATAACTCATCCATTTAGATGTAATTTAAGCTTGAAAATATGAATAACTAGGGGCATATCGTTTTGATTGACAGGTCTCAGATGTGCCGCTAGCGCTGGTGGCTAGCAGCCTGCTCCCCCCGTGCTTGCTCTAGGGAAGGATGCAGCCTCAGCATAACTAACAGTCTTGGGAATTTGTTTTTCTGAACTTTGCCATTTTTTTTGCATCCAATGTTTATTCTTGTTTGGATGTGAATCTAAAACATCTGTGAAAACCCTGTCCTGATAACTGCCTGGTTTCTCCCAAAAATGGGTCTCTTTTTCTCTGCGATTGCTAATCTCTCCTTACCTGTGAAGGACCCTGGACCGTCGTAGTCCCAGCTGCTGACCTCTAGTCTGATGTCGCCTCCCTTACTCTGGTCTTTACTATTATAAATGAATGAAAATGTAAAAAGTGTTTTTTTTTATATAGAATTAGGATGAGTAGTAGTGACATTACTGTGAAAATTCAACTCAAAGTCCCTCTTATGTCATAGATATTCTATTTTAGTCATTTATATTCTCTTTTCTCCTGTGCACACCCTCCCTGACCTGCGCTGTTTATTGTGGAAAAAACGATTTCTTTCAAATATGTGGAAAGTCGTAAAATTTTGCACATAAATGAGAGAAGTGGGTTTATTCCTTGCATTAACTACCTAGCAAGGGAAGTTACATAGCTAACATTAGTATTGTTAACCAGCTTAACATGATATACTGGCTTGTAATTACTTGGCTTTTTTAAGCTAATTTATTATCTGCATGCAACAGCATAACTCAACTTACATCTTGTCTACATCTATCAGTTAGTTGGACCAGTCCCAGCCTGGTCAGCGGCGAGCATGAACTGATGAAGCCTCTTGGATAAGAGGTGAAACGTCTTCCAAGACAAATTACCAAGTCCAGTTGCGTTTGATTGAAATTTCCTTGAGATAACCATGACCTGGATGAATGAGAATATTCACAGAACTTACATCTTGCTTTTGCCTTTTGCTGGCTCTGGTTGGTGGACTGCTGGACACACTGCTTTATTTTGTTGTGTTCTGCAGCAGCTGTCATGATCTGCTGATATGGTGAATGCTTAAGCCTTAAGGTATGTTTGAAAGCAGCTCATAAAAATAGTTTACCATACATTAATGGACTAAATGGCAGAAGAAAATGGAGAGCACTGACACAGGAAAAGTGGATGACTTTTCCCACAGGTAGCCTGTCTGTCACACCTATCCCGCAACCGGATTTGCTCCAGATAATCCCTAAGGCAATTGTAAAGGATTCTTTTAATTATGTTGTCATTAAATACGAAGCAGAAAATTACATCAGTGGTAGATACGGCCTTGGGCCACCCAGTTAGCTTCATTTCAGCTCTTCAGAAACATACGGGTGACATCACAGAAGCTCCGTCCATATGTATATTCAGTTTATGGGTCTGACAAGTATAACCAGACAATAAGTCATCTGTTTGCTTTGCTGACATTGAAGTTTGAGCTAATGGTTTCAAACCATTTGTCCTTTTGCTGCTTGCAACTGCAGCTTCTTTAACCTTTAAGTCAGTGGTTGTGAATGACAGATGAGCTTCGGACTTTCTATATCATTTCTTGGTTTTTACCATTTATGAGTGCTGACCATGGCGGCTACAGAGTGGTGTGTTTTTATATGGGGATTCTTGTGTGTGCTTTCATAACCTTATGAGGACTCATCTGAATTTGGGTCTGTGTATTTGTGTGCGTATTAGTCGCCGTCTCTCCATTGAGCGGCTGAACAGCGTCCAAGCTATGTTTGCTCCGTTAATTAGCATGTCCACCAGCAACTTCATGTGCATCTGCTGTATAGTGTGTTTGCGTTGTGTGTTGGATTTAATTGGAATTTCCAGCGCCACACATTTGCACGTCTCTGTGTGTTGTTTCTAATTGGAATATCCTCTGGAGTGTGTGGCAGCTGGCTGGCTAACAGAGAGAGCAGAAGAGAGGGAGGAGAGAGGAGTGAAAGGAGTAAACAGGTAATGATGTGACTTGCTGATGGGGTATTAATAAGGAGAGCTCTACCAAGTGTTTAAGTTTGTTTTGAGATAAGGGGAGGAGAATTCTTGGTACACTGAACATGTAAGGATGTAAAAAAGGAGAGATAAATCAACATATTGATTAACTTTATAATCTAAAGTAAATAGTATAGTAGCTGGGATAGTTCATCTGTCACAAGGGCAAAGTTCTGGGTTAATATTCTCTAAAATGTACATTTACAGTACCATAGAAAGTAATTGGCTTGCTTATATATTTTAAAGCATCAAACACATTTTAATACAAGGCAAAGATGACCTGTGTCCATACAAAATACAGGCTTTGTTCCTTTATAGAGGAACAAAGCCCTCTAAATCAACCAGACCAAATGTGAAAAAGTAATTGCCTCCTAAGTCTCATAACTGGTTTGCCATGCTTTGCAACAATAGCTGTCATCAAGCTCCTGTGATAACTGTATATTACTCTTCTACATTACTGAGGAGGGATTTTTGCCCACTAGTTTTTTGAAGAATTGGTTGAATGTTTTTTGTTTTAGTTATTCAGAGATGGTCTAGTTTGCTTTGGATAATGTGATTGCTGCACATCTGTTTGCATAAGTGCATTTAATATTTGTGCCTTTTTGTCATCTTTCATGTTTATTTTCAACACTACCTTTTGATTACTTTTTCTGCTACGGAGTAGGCATCCCATAACTTTAGCTGATGTTCAACGACACTCTTTAATAGTGTTAAAAGAAGTAGCTATAGAAATAGATTCTTCCCTGTGTGAAATTAGAAATCAAAAGAGCTGAAACGACAACTTGTTGGACACTTGCTTTTTTCCCAACAGCTTCTCAAGCAAAACCTGGTGTCTCATGGTCGTCTATAAGGTGTCTCAATGAATCACCATTAATATGACCCAAGGATGTTTGAGCTGTAGGTTACGGAATTATTGCTGGACATTTTTCTTCAGTATATCGGAATCGATTGCTGGATTAGTTATGCCCCAGAGCATCATATTACCTCCACCATTTGACAGTTGGTATGATGTTCTTGTTTTGAAATGCTCTTGTACATCCACTGCAATTAAAGACAAAATTTCCAAATGTATCAATTTTTGTCCTATTGGTCCACAGAATCTTTCCACAAAAATACATTTTTTTTTTTTTTACAAATGTGAAAGTACAGAAAACTAAGTAATTTTTGGGTGTTCATCTCTTCAGAGGTCTCCCATGTCTAGATTTCTTTTGTAATCTCCTTAATATTTCTTAGCACCCTCTTGAAGTAGTTTTGGTAGGCTAGTCACCACTGGTAAGATTTAGCCCCCACTCCGTTTTCTTTCTACATTGCAGATCGCTATAGTCCAAAAGACTTCACGATGCCTCTATAACCTTTTCCAGGCAGAGAACTGTCTATGATTTTGCTTTTAATCTATTCTTAAATTCCTGTCATTCAGGACACAATGTATTGCTTTTTGAAATATTTTATGCTTCTTTATACAGAATCCTTATTTTGCAGGTCTTGCAATAATCAGAAATGGTATAGCTGCTAGAACCGAACCACAAACTTGTACTAAACCCTCACCACTTTGGCTTGGTAAACAGAAAAGATAATGATTTTTTTTTTTGATGCATGTTTAATATGGCCGGGTGTGTTGCTTTCTGCTGTGAAACATCCTTTCCAGCCATACAGTGTCAAACAATAGTATGTGTCCTTGTAGCATGCTAGCTGCAAGGCATTCAGTGTAAAAGTTAAAGCATAATCTTTGGTTGTCAAAAAACATTTCCTCTTTTTTTTATCTTGAACATTGTCTTTTGAGTTCTCATAATCCTTAGTTTAGGCATCCTTGTGTCAGATATTCAATCACACAGTTCCCAGGTTTGATGTAATAGTTTGTGTAGTTGTGCATTCGTCTGCAAACCCTTCTCACCTGTTAGTGTGGCCTCCACACTGTTCCTGGTCACAACACTACTCTGAATACCCAACAAGAATCTGAATCGCAGCAGGTAGAAAAGAGAGAAAGACAGAAAATGACTAAGAAGGCAAACAGTACACAGGAAGGAAATACAGCTGAAGTAGATATTTTCAAACACACAAAAGGACATGAAGCGTAGATGTGAAATAAGAAAGTTGGAGATGAAACAAGAAGGAAACGGTGAGATGGATCCTTTACCATCACTGAGCAGTGAAGTATTGTTTTGAAAAGGTTCACGCCACCATGCAGAGGATTTTGGCTTCATATCGCTTCTCTTGCACCCTGCAGACATGTGAAAGGTTGTGCGGTGTAAATGTGCAAGTGTGTGTTTCTTCTGTCTGCTAGCTCGAAACCCGAACCACAGGATACATTCTCTCTCCAACTACCTCTCTGTATGTGCCTCATCATTACTTTGCAGGATGCAGTAGGTAGAAGCGCAATTTATTTCTCTGTCTGTCTGCTCTGTCTTCCTCTTCACATGAAATATTCCTTTAGTCACCATGTGAGCTACGTCTCCTGCTCTGCTTCAGGTGTCCTTAATAAGGAGAAACTTGTTATAGTATGCGTCTTCAGAGCAGGAGGCAACCACTTTGCCTCACCTTGCAAAACCACTCGCTGCGTGGCTATACATGTATGTTATTTCTTAAAGCCAGTGTCTTTGCACTTAATTCACCACGTTACCATATTTCAAGGTAATTTGTTACGTTTTGCTTCAGTAGCTTTACATGGACTTAATCCTGTCCATTTCAGTTACACAAAAATAATTAGAAAAACACTATCTCAAGTAAAAAAGAAAATCACTCCAGTCACTTCTTCATCACAATGTTGGGTAGGTTTTCGAAAGCCAATCTTCTGTGTTTGTAAAGTATCTGCCTGTTGATACACACTGTAGCCAATTCACAAAAAAGCATACACTGAAAATGATGACTTGGTGGTATATTACAATCTATTACATTTATTCATCTAATTTATACATTGTAAAATCAAGTTTAAATTGGAACTACAATACCAAAAGTACAATTTACACAATGCATTCATGTAATAACTTAACTGAGAAGAAAAAAATAAATGTTATTATATATAATTACACATACTATTTAATGTTTTATAGTCACAGCAAATTTACCTAAAAATACTAAGTAAATTATAATCTTGTAAGGAAAGTGCATTTTAATTGGTGAACTTCAATATCCAAAACACTTGCCCACATTAATATGCAAGTCAGTTGATTAAAAAATGCAAAGCACCTGATCTTTCTGCTTCTGTTTATTAGAGGAAAACACCAAAGCAATAACTATCTAGAACTGTTGCCTACTTTTAACTTTTGAAAATGTTCAATGTTTTATGTGTTATGGTTTAACGAGGTTTTAGTGTCATTTTGAATGCTATTAATGTAGTTTCAGTGACTTGTAAGGTTCTACTTGGGTATATATGAAAAAATATTCCAGATCTGGGTTGGATGAATTATGAACTAATTCAAAATACTTCATTGACCTCTTGTAGTATCTGTAGCTGAATAGTTGAACACTGGCTTGAAAATCCATAGCTTGTTGGTTTCAAGTCCAGTCTCTACCATATGTTGTAATTTGGGCATTTAAATGTATTTAATTACTTTTAATAAATGCAACCTGGTAAATTAAATATAATTAAGTAAAATTTACTTAATTTCTTCACAAATTTTACATTAAGAGTTAAGTACATTTTACTAGATACTGGCAGGTAAGTTCTACTTGACAACCAAGCATTACACTTTACCTAGAAAATTTGAGTGCAAATAATTACAACAGTTTTTTTAAGTAGATCTTACAATTTGTTTTTAACAGTGTAACAAGTATTTTTATAGCCTAACTTGCATGAATGTCAATTCATTTGCCTCTTTAAGAAAAGCAGCAGGTGAATGAGCACTTGCAGTAAAACAATAAAAAAATCATTACAGATCCAACATTATATACAGTGGGTATGGGAAGTATTCAGACCCCTTTAAAGGTTTCCCTTTGTTTCATTGCGGCAATTTGCTAAAATTAAAAATGTTCATGTTATTTCTCATAAATGTACACTCAGCACCCCATCGTGACAGAAAAATGTAATCATTTAGTACATTTATTAAAAAAGAAAAACTGAAATATAGCATGGTCATAAGTATGCAGATCCTGAGTATTTCATACTCAGCATAGAGTAGAAGCACCCTTTTGAGGTAGTACAGCCATTACTCTTCTTCGGAAAAATGCAATAATTTTTTTCACACCTGGATTCGGGGATCCTCTGCCATTCTCTCCAAGAGTACCTTCCTGCTGTAACAATAGGGAAACAGGCGCCGTCACATATCCAATCTAAAGCGAAATTTAGTTAAACACTGCTAATCAAGAAATTGTAAAACTTGTAATGTTAGTCTTTTGTAGCTATAACTGCTCCAAATGTTGAAATAAATAGATTAATCACATTAAGTTACTGATTGTCAAATATTAGGATTAGGAAAATGGTAAAGTTAGGTTTAGGTAATGCTCCCCGAATGTTAGGATTAGTAATACATTAACCAGGCTTTTAACAGGTACAATTCGGTATGGACTAAAGAGGTATGTTTATACATGAAATTAATATCACACTCTAAAAAAAAAAAAGGTTCTCAAAACAATCGATATTCGTAACTCTTTGCATGTTTTGAATATTTAACCCCCCCAGTCTGTTTGTTCTTGTAAATGTATGTCGAGTACTTCATTTGCCTTTTTCGTTGTATACTTACACTCTGTTCAATAAAATTGTTGGAGAAAAAAAAACTATTCGGTATGTACCATGGACTGTGGTACTATGCACACCAAATAAGCAATACATACATTTCACGAAGAAGAAACGTCTGCTTGGTACCTCTCTGCTTTTTGTTTTAAGCCGGTTTCCGCTTGGGACTTCCGGCATGTATTAGATATATAATGCTGTGCACACTTTGGCCGTTGTAACTGCAGTTGAGTGCCTCTCGTTCTTCCTGGCAGATCTTCTCCAGTTTTGTCAGGTTAGATGTTGAACCTTGGGAGACAGCCATTTTCAGATCTCCAGAGATACTCAATTGGGATTAGGTCAGGGCTCTGGCTGGACCAGACGAGAAAGATCAGTGAGTTGTTCGGAAGCCACTCCTTTGTTATTTTAGCTGTGTTTTTAGAGACACTTGGAAATGAACCTACTTTGGCCCACTCTGAGGTCCTGTGCACTTTGGAAGATTGTTTCGTCTAGTTTATCTCTGTACTTGGCCGCACTCATCTTTCCTGCAACCAGTTGTCCTGTCCCTGCAGCTGAAAAACACCCTCACCCTCAAGGCACTTTACAACTAAAGTCATCTCAGTACTTGTTTACAGGCCATGGTTAAAACCTAATTCAGTATGTTTAGGTAATGGGCACTGCATTGCAGTGTAATCCTACCAGTGTGATTAGGTTATCACCATTGTAACATGATTTGTTTTGTGGGAGTTAAAAGGAACCTGCAGAATACCTGTTACTAAAATGGTTACGTCTGATATTGCCTTTTGTATAACTGAGTTTTAACCCTTTGCAATCTGTAGGCGTATATTTTTACAAGTAATTTTTTCCAGTACTCTTTCCTGAAAGCCCCAACAGTGAAGTAAATTAGTAGATTTACACAATCAATTCAACACTTGGTCAGTTTGCTCAAGTCAATTTAACATGTTTTTGTGACCGGTGTATATATTAACATCCTGTGGTGGATAGTTCCCTTTCATTTTTAAAAAACATGGGTACAAAACTACAAGAAAATACAGTTCCTGTAGAAATCCAGTTATAGCACAAAACTTATAAGAAGAGATGTTTAACACCTTACTAATAGTCAAAATAGCTACTGTAAGCCTACGTTTGACAGTCACAACTTCCAAACTGAAGAGCATTGTCATTAGCAGGAATTAGCCTTAGTTATTAGGTATGATGAATTTACTGGTCAGAACAAATGCTCAATTTAGAACTTTTTTTATGGAACCAGTGAGCGCTATTCAGTAACAGCTGGTAAGAAAGTAGGGTAGAGAGCGAGAGAGAAGGGCAAGACATGCAGTAAGTTGCTTGAACTGAGCCCAGCAGCTGTGCAGAAAACTAAAGCATATTTTGTGCTTGTTCTACCATCTTGATCAAGTGGTGAATTTTAAATTTATGAGTGGTTACTGACCATTCAGGCCCCGTCAAGAAGAAATTGGACTAATTCCGTTAACCTGCCAATTTCAATGTGCATCACTCACTATTCATCTTGTAACATCAACTTTTTTCACGTTCAAAGATTTCACTTTATTTCTTGAAGTATGTGAGGACCATAAATGGTCAATATCTATCCTTCACAAAGTAATTTTCCTTTACTTCACAACTTACATACAGATATCTGTGAAGTTGTTTTTCACTGTCTAAATACTGATTTATATCTGTAATCACAGTGGAGAAACAGGAAGGAAAACAATCCTCAAATTGAGATGAAGAGAGTGGGTTTGTGTTGAAAACTGAACAAATATAATTATGTCACTGTAAACATGCAAGGCAAAATTTTGCAAAAAGAAGGAATCGTAAAGTGTAGGTGTGTTGAATACCTTACTGCAAATGAAGAATCAAGAGACTGATATAACTGTAAAATATGAAAGAAGGAGGTTCCATGCCAATATATGTACATGGATTAATACCTGTAGATCAAAAATAAAAATGTTAAATTTTAATACAGATGCAAGACAGGGTTTTCATAATGAAGATATATATGCTCAGGAATACTCTGGATCTATGACATAAGTTAGGAGTTCTAACCAAAGCAAAGTAACTTTACAGTACAGGCAAAACAAAAAAATAAGGATATTGTGCAAAAGTTCATTTATTTCAGTAATTCAACTTAAAAAGTTGAAAAAAATATGATATAGACTTTTTACATTGCAAAGAGAGATATTTCAAGCACTTGTTTATTATAATTTTGATATTAAGGTTTACAGCTTTTTAATTTTTCCATATTTCAAAATCTCAGAAAATTTGAATATTGTGAAATGGTTAATTTTTTCAGGCTAAAATGTTAAATTCTAATCAGATGATTAATCCAAAAAACCTACAAAGTGTTCCTGAGCCTTTCAATTGTAGGCCTGATAGCACTCCGGCGCCACGCCGGATTTCCACAGTACTAAAGTGTTTGAGACATTTTATTTTTTTTTAATCAGGTTTGCATGATCTGAACATTCCCAAGATCTGAGAGGCGCTTTCACTCTAAACCACACCACTGTAGGCCTACTTAAGCCAATTTGTTATACAGTAGGGCCTGGTCTTGATTTTTCAGTCAATCAGACTGATGTGGCAGTTACTACAAGTGCGAATGTGTTTTGGGAGGATCTTTGTTGACATCTTTGTGCGCATGTGCGAGGGGTTGCAGAAAGATAACTTTTATGGCGGCTATAGAGATGCAACAAACATTTCCAAGACAGAAGGCAAAATCCCTGATATATAACCACTTTATCATCTGAAAACTGGGAAAGCTTTAGAACGAAACCCAAAATCTATTGACGGCGAAATATGAGTTATTTAAAGGCCCCTTTAGGTATGTGAAAGACGTTTTTCACCGGTGTCCTGACCACAAACCCGCTGGGGAGACATTTATCACTATTCCTAAAGCCTAAAGCTGACCTATCACTCATAAAAAATGTAAAGCTTTCAAAAGTCTGGAGACCTTAGATTATGTTGATTCAACAGTAGTGGCCATATTTGTGCTAAAAGCAGAGGTCAGACGAGCAGAATTCACAATATCTGTGGGGAATTGCAAAGGAGAATTGGTGGTGGGTTCACGGTGACGGGGGGAAAAAAACGCTCAACTGTGTTCTGGGTCCGTATACGGACTCACAACACAGGTAATAGAAAAAAAAACACACCAAAAACATAAAGAAGCACATATTTCAATGTTGACAATTATGACATGAAGGCCGGTTAGGCGGGTTCAGGAGCCCCTGGTCGACAATCTGCATGCAGCGCTCAACTAAGCGTGCAGCCAGACCTGCCATCTGGGGGGGGATACTCTGCTTACATTTTTCTTCACAGGCATTGATAACGGACCAAGTTGAACGTCTACATGAAGCCAAAACAATAATTATTTGGATAGCAGGGAGTGACAAAAAATGTTTCCACTCTACCCTTTCAGTCTGTCAGTGGTTTCTTTTATAGTCTAATTCAACCAAATTAAAGTTCAGATTATTCCATTAATTTCCAGTTGCACCAATTCGCACTGACAGTTTCTCCAAGTCCGATGACAATTCGCGAATGAGTCCCAAAGCGGCAGCTAGATCACCTCTTGCAGTGTCTAGCCTGTGCTCGTGCTCACCAAGCATAATAATAATAAATAAACATTCTCTAAGTGACAAATACCTGATCACAATTTAAAATAAATGTTCATATTTTTCAGAAAAATTAATGTCTCCTTGTGCAAACCTTTTAGTTTATGGTTAGGCTACTAATTAATCCCTAGTTACTTTTGAGTATTATATATAATTGCCACCTACTGACCTGTCTTTGTATGGCTGTAGAATCCATAGTTTCAGTTTGCTATACAAGCAATGCCTATGCAGGTAAGTGACTAGTTAAAAGCAGGGATGTATTCCTGAACAGGCCTACCAGGCAAAGAGTCCCAAGAGCTCTGGTGCTCTACACATATATGCTTCTGTTATATAGGCTTGTATTGGGTTTGTTCATCTTATGTCTGAATAATGTCCATTTATATCCACAAAAGTCACCAGAATCTTTAATGCAATTAACTATTTATCAAAATGTTCTCCAAGGGGAAAACACCCCTGGATATCGCTTAACATTTCATTGATCAGGGCATATATCTTGGCTTAGGGGCCTCCCAGGGGAAAAAAAAAAGTTCAGGCTCGGGATTGTTTTTTTACAATCACCCCTGCAATTGTCTCTGTCTAGGTAGACTGCTTACCTGATAGTTGTGCAGAGAACCGTCATTGAGCCCCTCCATAAGGAGAGAAAGCCTCATAAGTAATAAATGAAGTTGGATATTTCCAAAGTACTGTGTCGAAGCATATAAATAGAAAGTTATATAGAAGGGCAAAGAAAAAGGTGCACAAGCAGCAGCGATAACCACAGCCTGGAGAGGATTTTCAGGGAAAGTCAAATTCTGTGTTGCGGACCTTCACAAGTTGTGGACTGGGGCTGGAGTTAGTGCATTGAGTCACCATATATAGATCCTGGATATAGGCTTTCAATGTCGTATTCCTCTTGTCAAGCCACTCCTGAACAACTAGCAATGTCAGAAACATCTTACCTGGGCTAAAGAAAAAAAGAAAAAGAAAAGAACTATTGTTCAATGGTCCAAAGTCGTCTTTTCTGATGAGAGAAAATTTTGCCAGTGGGGAGGAAAAATGGAGATGCACACAGTCCAAGATGTCAGAAGTCTAGTGGGAAGCTTCCACAGTCTGTGTTGATTTTGGGGAGCCATATCATCTGCTGGTGTTGATCCACCGTGCTTAATTAAGTCCAGAGTCAACGCAGCCACCTAACAGGACATTTTTTAGCACTTCATGCCGCCTTCTGCAGATGAGCTTTATTCATTTCCCAGCAGGACTTGGCACCTGCCCACACTGCCAAAGGAGCCAAACCCTGACTCAATGACCATGGGATTACATTGTTTGAATTGCCAGCAAACTGGCCTGACCTGAACCCCATGGAGAATCTATTGGGCATTGCCAGGAGAAAGACAAGAGACAGCCTGGTCTTCCAAAACACCTCAGCAGTTCCATCGGCTGATAATATCCTTGTCACGCCAGATTAAATGGCAGTAAATGATGCAAAAGGGCCCCAAACCAACTACTGAGTACATATGATTATACTTTTCGGAGGTCAGACATTTCTCTTTTTAAAATCCTTGTTTTATTGATTTCATATAATATTCTAATTTTGAGACTTTGAATTTGGACTCTTAATAAACTGTAGTTGAATTACTGAAATAAATGACATTTTGCAAGATATTCAAAATTTTCACGATTCTGTAAACTTGTAAACTGTAAATCAACTCTGTGGCTAGGAGACATAGGGTCTTTTCCTGGTTTTATTAGAAGATTGATGTAGGCAGAATTCATGTTTGGTGGTATTCGACCATTTTCCTTTGTTTCCTGCAACATTTTGTAAAATGTTGGTGCCAGAATATTCCAGAATTCTTTATAGAACTCTACTGGAAATCCATCTGGACCTGGAGCTTTATTATTAGGCATGGATTGGAGGGCCTCCTGGAGTTCAGACACTGTTAGCGGTGAATCCAGGGCCTTTGCTTGACTGTCTGAAAGTTTAGGAAGAGTTATTTTATCCAGAAATTGTACAATATCATTATTTGAAGGGTTTATCTCTGGTGTGTATAACGTCTCATAAAATTCTTTGAAAGTGTTGTTTATTTTTTCAGGGTCATATATTATATTCCCAATTTTGTCTTTGATTGCAGATATAGTTGTTTTTTCTTTATTTATTTTTAACTGATTAGCTAAGAAGCTACCTGATTTATTACTATGTTCAAAGTTTTCTATTCTAAGTCTTTGGATTAAAAACTGCGTCCTTTTATTAATAATTTCATTTAATTCTAATTTTGCTTTCCTTATTTTACTTAAGCTCTCTTTATCCAGGGAAGGTTCTAATGATTTAATAGTTTCTTCTAATTAATTCCTGAACATGTTTATTTTCTGTTCTCTTTTTATTTGATGAGAACGAAATTATTTTACCTCTAATCACAGCTTTCCCTGCTTCCCATAGAGTGGATGGCGACATACCAGGGAGATCATTAAATTCCATGTATGAAGCCCATTCTTTTTCAATATATTTAATAAATTCTTTATCCTTAAGTAATGATGTATTAAATCTCCAATTTTTATATTGAAGGGTTGCAATTTTATTTGCTAAATTTAAAGAAACAGGAGCATGATCGCTGATCACTATAGGATGTATCTCAGTGTCTGAAATGTCATTCAACAGTGAGCTGCTGACTAACAAATAGTCCAATCTAGAATAAGAATGATGTACGTTTGAGTAAAAAGTGTATTTTCTGTCGTTGGGATGAAGCGATCGCCATGCATCGCAGAGTCCATAATCGCTCATGTACTGTTTAACTATATCTATGGATTGCCATCTGCGCTGAGTCCCTGCTGTACTGAGCCTGTCTATTTCTTCATTTAGTCCAAAGTTGAAATCTCCCCCAAGAACAAGTGAGCAATCCATGTGATTAGCCAGAACCGAGAAGAAAGTATGAAAGAATGAGGGGTCGTCAACATTTGGACCATATATACTAACTATACATAACTTTTGGTTATTTATAAATAGTTTTAATATTATAAATCTACCTTCTGGATCTGTAGCTGTGTCTATTACTTTAAAATTAGTATTTCTATTTATTAATATTGCTACTCCTCGTTGTCTAGAGTTATAGCATGAAGAAAATATATTAGGATACTCTGGTGTTTTTAAATCATTAGCTGTTGAACTTGATTTATGAGTCTCCTGTAGTAAGACGACATCTGCCTTCAATCTTGTAAGATGGTTGAAAATCTTAATCGTTTTATCTCTGGAGCTAGCGCCGCGAATATTCCATGTTATAAATTTTACAGGATTCATAGAGCTAAGATAAACCTTAGACATGTACTATCGCCAAGGATGAATATAGGTGTAATTTTGGTTTGTCCATGGGGTTGCCAGATTGAAAAAAACCAGAAGCAGAGATAAAGCGAGGCAAATAATGCACCATACAGGTGTGTACAGAATGAAAGTATGATGGAAAAACATGAATATGCCATGATAAAAGTCTGTGTGTGTGTGAGAGAGAAAAAGGAAAAAAGGTGATAAAGAGATTTGGTGGTACAAATGTGAGAAAGAAAATAGAGAAAAAGAAAAAAGAGAAAAAAGAAAAAGCAATCTAGTGCACAGCCCTGCCCCTACCCACATTTACAAACAAAAACAGCCTGCTGAGCTGTGCTTTTTTTTTAAACTATAGTTGTCTGATAAAGCTAATTCTGTCTTGGTTCTGTTAAATATGACTTATTAAGCCAAGGAGTAACCTGAGGGTCCCTAAACAGCTGACCGTTAACATACAGTTTATCCACACTAACCGTAGCCCTACAGCCCTCACTAATATGTTTTTTCTAATTGGAAATAACACGCGTCTTCTGTCCAGGATTTCTTTCGGAAATTGATAATTAACACTGTAATTCGTCCCCCGTAGCTCTCTCCCGCTTCCTTTGACATGTTCTTTTTGTTTAAAATGTTAAAATTTTGCAACAATTGGTCGCGGGCGGGTGTTGTAGGGTTTCTTACCTCCGAGCCGGTGGACCCGATGGAAGGTTATGTTTTTAACCGTGTTGTCTGGCAGTTTCAGCTGGTGTTGAATGAATTTTCGCACGGCTACTTCAGCATCTTCCTCAGCCTGCTCTGGTATCCCCGAAAAAACAAGATTGTCCCTCATTGATCGGGCCTGGATGTCTAGAATAGACTCCTTGAAACTTTTGTTTTCTCCAGACAGCTGCTTCATCCCCTCGGTGAGTTTCTTAACATCTTCTTTTAGTGTTTGGTTTTCTGTAACTAGCGAAGCTACTTGTTGTTGGCTGAACTCCAGCGATTCCCTCAGGGCCTGAAATTCTTTATGCAGAACCTCAACCAGCGCGAGACGGGCGTCCAGGCTGGTTATCTTCTTGTCTATTGAGTCCAGGATGTCGCCGTAGCTTCTATCTGGCGAGTCGGTGGATGTGCTAGCCTCCGAACGAGTGCGCTTCTGCAACGGTGTGCTCGTTGTTGTATCCGAAGCAGGTTTCCGTGACTTACCCATAACGATGTTATCAAAGCACTCGTCTAGGTAGCACTCCAGCGAATCCGATGTTTCCTCGTCCAGGTTGTTTAGAGGAAAAAAAAAAGTAACTTGATGGTTAGTTTAGAAGCTGTGTTTGGTTCAAAATGATTGTCTTATTTTACCTGGCTGTTTGTATACTTTACCACATAACCGCCATGTTAACCTATGCACAGCTCTCGTGAGAACTCAGAAGCTCATCCTCTCCAATCCCTCCAAAGTCCCACCCGCCTGGGGTGGGACTTTGGGGGCTTTGTGTGGTGACTCCTAGTGGCTGCATGCGGCGCCTTAGAGGGGTCGTGCTGGCGGACACGGGTTACTGGCCTGGTGCTGTGCTGCTCTGGGAGGGTCTGGGCTGGGCCTGGGGCTCGGGGTTCTGGGGCGGCGTGACCCCGGCTGGGGCCCTGGCTGGGGCTTGGCCAGGGGCGGCCGCTGCCGTCGGTGCCGGCTGGGGGGTGGGGGGGTGGGGCTGTGGTCGGCCGGTGGTTGGCGGGCGCTGCTGCCTTTTCCATCTCCCCGGGCTGGTTCTTGTCGCTTGCTCCCCGGTGGCCCCTTGCCGCGTCCGGGCGTCGGCGAGAGGCCGCGGCGGGTGGCCGGCGTCTCCGGGCCCGATCGGCTATATTGACACTGGACATGGCTCCTGGGTCTTGGTCTTAGCGCTCGGGGGGGTGCTGAGGTGGGGGCCTCTGGCCGGTGTTGGTCGGCCTCCACGGTGACTGACCGTTTGGTGGGGTGTGGGCTGGTGGGTGGAGGTGCTGGGTTCTGTTGCCTCCCGGCCATCGGGCAGTAGTAGCAAGGCTGGAGGATGTCGGCCTGGGGGTTGGCCGCCTTGGACTTCGGTCTGCTCACGGGCCTGGCGCGACGTGTCCGGGGTACCCGAGTCGGTGGTGCGCTGGGTTCCGGCCTCGGCGCGGGGGCCCTCGGACGCTGGCAGTGTGAATGTTGGGAAGGATTTAGGTATGCCCCTGGGATAGGGGCTGGTGGATTGCCGGGGCCCCCATGGGGCTCGGGGGTGCCGCTGCCGTGGGCCCCGACTTGACGTGCTGGGGCCTCCCACCCCTGGTGGATCGGGCCGAACGGGGGTGCCTATTGGAGTCAGCAGGGGAGCTGGCTCCCTGGGGTTCGCAATGGTCACCCCAGTTATTTTCTCCCCATTCCCATGCCTCTGTCCACCTGCTCCTTCATTCTACCATTCACAAGGCCTTGGGACGTGGGCACGTCACTGGGGTGCGGGATGGAGCTTCCGTCTTCGCTACCCTGTGGCGGCCTGGGTGCCGATTTTATTGAGCAACTTAGACACTTACACTTGCAACATTTACATGGAACGCACATGTAGGGACCTGGCGGTGTGGCGCATTGGCGCTGGGGGCGGGACCCCTCATTGGGGGCCCCCTATAGGGGCCCGTTGTGGGGGCCTCGCCTGTGGTGCCGGCACCCACTGGTTAAACGCATCTAGACACTGAGGGCCCGGGGGGGGAGATGGGGGTACCCGGCAGTATTCCCATGTCCCCCCCCTCTGTTTTAAGTGCACATTAGAACAACACGCAACAACACCACATTGAGCGGGGGGAGAGAGGCTGGGGGGTCTTTCCACACCCCTGTTCGTTGGACCATCAGGGGTCGGAGCCCGGATAGAACATCAGGCCGTCTGGTCGGGGTCCTGGGCTGGTGGGCTGCTCTTGCCGGTGTGGGGGCCTTGGCGGTCTGCTTGTCCCCGTCCTGGTGGGCAAAGGGGTCTGTCTCCTGGGTGCAGGGGCAGGGTTCTCTATTGGGGCGTCTGTCCCTGGGCCTGGGAGTATGGAGTATAGTGTACGTATGGGGGGTATGAATGAGTGTATAGCGTCCTTTTTTCGTATGTCCTGTATTTGTAAGAATGTGTACGCATGAGAGGGAGGGTACGTATGAGTGTCTCTGTCTGTCTATGTCTACCTGTCAGGTTGGGTGTTTGGCTGCTCTCTGGCCTGATGCATCTTCTTCCGTCCCAGTCACTCCCCGTCGGTGATGGTTGCTCCTGCCCGGTGGTTGATGATGGCTCTCGATGCCTGGGGCCGGGGGTCCCGGTTGCGGCCCGGCTCGGTCCTGGTGCATGTCGGGCGGCCGCTGTTTCGGGCCGACGTCCTCCTTGGATTGACTGGGGCACCTCTTATGGGGCTGCCGGGGTTGAGAATAGGTTGGTGCCGCCCGGTGGATCGGTGGGGACCGTGCCTGGCGCCCAGGCCTCCTGCCGGTTCCAGGACTTCTGCTGGCTGGTCTGTTCACCTGGTGGGGCTGTCCGGCATTGGCTGGGCCCCTGATCTTGGCGCCCTACGTGGGGCGGGATCTGGACCCGGGAGCTGGAAGATCTGGATGTCCAGGTGCCGGCTGGGCGCGGCCTGGGGAGGGCGTACATCCGCTGTGGCTCTTGCTGTGGCTCCCTGGCGTGTGGGTGTGTGGGGGCGGGCCGGGTTTTTGGCGATAGGGTATTGGTCCGGGGTGGCGGCGGCGTGTGTTTTCCGTCGGTTGGCTGCGGGTCCCCCTTGCCTGCGGCGGCGGGGGGGGGCCCTTGTCGGCTGGTCCCTGGTTGGGGCCCCGCTGGGGGGCGGGGTGCCCCTGGTCCCCGTGGCCTCCGGATCCTGATCCGGGCCCGCCCTGGCGTAGCCGGTTTCCGGCGGAGCCCGTGGGCTCGTCACTGCGATCTCTCGGGCCCCAGCATTGCGGCTGGTGGGTGTTCCCCTGGGGCTTCCATCTGTTCCTCTCTTGGTGGGTGATCGACCCTGCGCTGATCCGCCTGTGGCCTCTGTACTCTGTGGGACCCTGGATGCATACATCTCCTGCCTCTTCCATGTCTGTGTCGATTCCTGTAGGACGGATTGACGGTTCCTTACACCAGCTATCAATCACTTGCATGGGGAAACCTTATTCCGACCTGCATGCTCGCACACACACATAGGTGTGGGGACATTGGTGTGGACGGGCATATCTTAAGCTGAGGTTATCATCATTAGTTAGTTGTTCACAGGAGCTTACCAGAAACATTTGTATTATGTTCATTAATCCATGCTTGTGTGTAGTGAATGTGTAATTCTTAGTTTATTCTACTAGATCCGAACTACTGGTTTGGTTCTGTACAGTTTGTTGTTTTTGTTTTTTATTACTGTTTCTCTGCCGTCCGGCAGAGGTAGAGGGCTGGGATGTTTTCTTGTGTTCTTTGTTTGCCTCCCTGTCTTGTGTCGTCAGTTCACGCCTCTGTTGGTCCGGTTTCTTTTCTTCACCTTCTTCCTTTCTCCCTTCTTGTCTCGGTTTAGTGTCAATGACGTCAGGAAATTGAACCCACAGTAATCACTAATAAAGATTTTTAGTACATATACATCAAGTGGCGTACTACAGCGAAGCTGTAATACTCTGCTTGGGAAAGCAAAACTGTTGGGCTCGTACTGGGTACTCAGACACCAATTCTGAGTAGCATACTGCTAGACAGGACACGTTAAAAAATAAAAAATAATAAATCAACTCTGTGGCTGATCCCTCCACATCTGTGGCTATGTCTGCGGGTACTTCCTCCACCTCCGCGGCTGTTTCATCCACCTCCATCTGTGCGGCTTCTTCCTCCACCTTCACATCTGTGGCTACATCTGCAGCTGCTCCCTCCACCCAAAAGATTTCAACCACCAAGACAGCCAGTCTACATAAATGGGGTGGACATAGAGACTGTGGAGTCCTATAGATACCTTAGGGTGATCGATCATGCGATTGGACACTGACCTTATACAGAGAACTGCATGCCTGCCGAGATTTGCATCCCCGGGAACGCGCATTGTTGTAAACTCGCTGATAACAATGAGAAAACTGATAAAAATATCAGCAATGCGACAGCTTTTAGATCTATTCTTAATATTTCTTTGTTTCTTATGCATGTACATCCTGAAAATTTAATGTGTTATAGCAGTTGAATGTATATATAAAAAGAAATCTCGGCTTTCATCCAAACACTTTTCACTTTACTGTTTTAACGTAAATGTGTCTCAGATGTATTTTTTGGTTCTCTACTGTTTGTGTCACATTCTACCTTTCATTCTACTAACAGCATAATAGTTAAAATAATTTATAACAACTAAACTTTTTAAAGTAGGGATTAAAGGGCTGACATGGGTCCAAACAGGACACAGTATGAGTAGGAAAAACGTTCTATCCGCTTGTAATGGCAGAGTGCACAATTTTGTGATCGGTTAATCTAAAAATGCTTAAATAGTCCCCTCTGCAACAACTCTAAGCAGGCCACAATTTTCAATTCTTAATAAAGCATACCATCTCTTTGAACACTAAAATACACTACCGTTCAAAAGTTTGGGGTCACATTGAAATGTCCTTATTTTTGAAGGAAAAGCACTGTACTTTTCAATGAAGATAACTTTAAACTAGTCTTAACTTTAAAGAAACACACGCTATACATTGCTAATGTGGTAAATGACTATTCTAGCTGCAAATGTCTGGTTTTTGGTGCAATATCTACATAGGTGTATAGAGGCCCATTTCCAGCAACTATCACTCCAGTGTTCTAATGGTACAATGTGTTTGCTCATTGGCTCAGAAGGCTAATTGATGATTAGAAAACCCTTGTGCAATCATGTTCACACATCTGAAAACAGTTTAGCTCGGTACAGAAGCTACAAAACTGACCTTCCTTTGAGCAGATTGAGTTTCTGGAGCATCACATTTGTGGGGTCAATTAAACGCTCAAAATGGCCAGAAAAAGAGAACTTTCATCTGAAACTCGACAGTCTATTCTTGTTCTTAGAAATGAAGGCTATTCCATGCGAGAAATTGCTAAGAAATTGAAGATTTCCTACAACGGTGTGTACTACTCCCTTCAGAGGACAGCACAAACAGGCTCTAACCAGAGTAGAAAAAGAAGTGGGAGGCCGCGTTGCACAACTGAGCAAGAAGATAAGTACATTAGAGTCTCTAGTTTGAGAAACAGACGCCTCACAGGTCCCCAACTGGCATCTTCATTAAATAGTACCCGCAAAACACCAGTGTCAACATCTACAGTGAAGAGGCGGCTGCGGGATTCTGGGCTTCAGGGCAGAGTGGCAAAGAAAAAGCCATATCTGAGACTGGCCAATAAAAGAAAAAGATTAAGATGGGCAAAAGAACACAGACATTGGACAGAGGAAGACTGGAAAAAAGTGCTGTGGACGGATGAATCCAAGTTTGAGGTATTTGGATCACAAAGAAGAACGTTTGTGAGACGCAGAACAACTGAAAAGATGCTGGAAGAATGCCTGACGCCATCTGTTAAGCATGGTGGAGGTAATGTGATGGTCTGGGGTTGCTTTGGTGCTGGTAAGGTGGGAGATTTGTACAGGGTAAAAGGGATTCTGAATAAGGAAGGCTATCACTCCATTTTGCAACGCCATGCCATACCCAGTGGACAGCGCTTGATTGGAGCCAATTTCATCCTACAACAGGACAATGACCCAAAACACACCTCGAAATTGTGCAAGAACTATTTAGAGAAGAAGCAGGCAGCTGGTATTCTATCGGTAATGGAGTGGCCAGCGCAGTCACCAGATTTGAACCCCGTTGAGCTGTTGTGGGAGCAGCTTGACCGTATGGTACGCAAGAAGTGCCCATCCAACCAATCCAAATTGTGGGAGCTGCTTCTAGAAGCGTGGGGTGCAATTTCTCCAGATTACCTCAACAAATTAACAGCTAGAATGCCAAAGGTCTGCAATGCTGTAATTGCTGCAAATGGAGGATTCTTTGATGAAAGCAAAGTTTGATGTAAAAACAATCTTATTTCAAATAAAAATCATTATTTCTAACCTTGTCAATGTCTTGACTCTATTTTTTATTCATTTCACAACGTATGGTGGTGAATAAGTGTGACTTTTCATGGAAAACACAAAATTGTTTGGGTGACCCCAAACTTTTGAACGGTAGTGTAGATGGCACAGTTTTTAAAATCACACCATCAGCCCAAAGAACAGGCATTGTTTTGTTAAATAAATAAACAAATACATAAACAAACAAATAAATAAGTTACAATACAAAAATCTCTAAAATAGCTGGGTGTCCTTTGGCAGTGAAAATTTGGAAGATACCAAAGTTTAAACCCAATATTATCCTAGAGAGCTGGGATTCCTACCCTACAGTACCTCATAAAGCAAGTGCAACTGTGTAGCAACTTATGTATCAATAATGATTTCACAATTCTCTGAAATAACAGGAGATGAATTTTACAGCATGCCTTAATTTAAAGATGCCGAAATAGGCATCCGTCTTTTAAAGCAATAAATTGTCCTACAGAGCTGGGATTCCCACCAGTAGCTCAGATGCATCATTCATAACTTTATTATTCTTTGAAATAATAAGGGATGCATTTTTTGGCAGGGCAACATTTTAAGATGCCAAAATAAGCATCTATATCCCCTATTTTTTCAAAGACTGATAAAGTCGCTTGTCGACTGGTTTAATTCGAACATTCGGGGTGTTGTTACAATGTTGCTGTTATCATTTTTAGTAGACTATGTTTTTTTTATTGCGTTAATCTATTTTTTAATCGTTCATTTTATTATTTCTGTATGCATATTATGCGCCGGCATCGTGTACAACGCTGACGTACCCCTGCTAGGTGCCTTGAGAGCTGGAATTCAGCATCAGTATAGGAAGAACTTGATGCCCACTGTTTGGCTGGATTGCCAACGAGTAGCTCGTTAGACTTTGAGTTTGCTGTCGAATTGTGAATATAAAAAGTGTGCAACTAAGCTAGACTACATTGTAACAACAAACATCTTGGGAAAAGCAAAAAACATTTACGCCTCTCCGCGCGGCCTCCTCCCGCCCCAAAATTTCTGCGCCGCGCACCTACGGTCCCGCGCGGAAAAACATGGCGGACTGGCAAGAGCTCATATTGCCTGAGGTTCGTAAATAGACATCTTTATGAGTCGGCCGATAGAGATCACTGTGATCAACTGTGTTTTAATGGACGAGAGGACGGTCTCCTTTTTTCGTCATTTTTCCTAATACATAGCATAAAAGTTCTGCTTTGTTTAAGCTCACCATCTTGTAAACAACAGTGATTACTACTTCTACTATGGTGTAGTGTGTATGCATGCCGTAGAGCCCTACGCCACCCCCTACAGTCGTCAAGAATATTGGCCCTCAGCAGGGACAATCCACAAAAAGTATAAACGCTGCAAGAAGGCGTCTCGGCCGGTTCCGCACATCTCGTTTCCGCGCGGAATGTTCATGCGGCAAGAATAAACCAAGCTTCAGAGGTTCAGGAGATTGTTTGTTCCTGCAGCCGTAAGACTATTCTACAGAGACATCCAACACGTTTCCTCAATTATTTATTTATTTTTTACAATCTAATATGTATTTGTTGTAAATATAGGAGCACTTGACAAATTGAACTTCCCCTTTTTGGGGATAAATAAGTAGCTATCTATTGATATATAAATAAGTATTTGAAAGAGATACTTTTTTGATAGATGGACAGAAAAAAAATGTGAATAGTCCAAATAAGCCCACAGCAGTTGTTAATGGATTTGTTTTTCCAGCATCGGATTAAGTAAGCAGCTCTTTAAGCGTTAGATTTCAATCAGCCCTGGTAACACATTCCTAAAGTTAGAAGACCTCGTCTAGCAGCATTATTCATTTTTATTGTTAAAATATTGATGAAAATATTTAAGAATTCTCATTTCAAAATATAAATTTTTAAAATATTTCAGAAAATTCTGATATTAAATATCATTTTATGAATCATGTGTTACCGTACAGATATAAAACAAAACAAACTCAGCTCTTCCAAGTATGTCATTTTTTTCTCTCCTGCTTTCTAATAAAACTGACAGTGTAACATTCTTTTGGGTTGTTTTGCTCAGTATTCTTTCTACAAAAACTGTAATTTTCCATTTCTTTTCAATGAAATTGTTTTTTGTAGATATTTGAGGAAATATTTTGATTTTGTAGGTGACTGTGTGTGCAAAAATAATTTATGAAATTCATAGTTTTGGCCAATAAAGGTGACAGAAGGACAGTGGTTCAGGGGTCACCAATTAAAACAACTTACAGGCCCTTTGAAGTAATGTGACCCTTCCATAGCATTTCAAAAACAATTTTCACCTCATATCAGATTTAATAATGTCATTATTGATTATTAGAAAGTGGCACTATGTTCGTTCAGGAGCAATAAGCAAACAAACTCCCCCTAAAGTCACAGGATCTGATATTCTTATAAAACAAGGTCTCATTTACTGGTGTTTTTAGCAATTTCTTTTGTGTTCTCTGGTATAAAAGAATGCCTTCTGAGTCAGTCTCTGTGAAAAAAATCCTTCCACTCTCCTTTTTCAGTGTGTTCCAGTTCAGTTCAGGATTGGCAGAGAGAAATGGCAAGATTAAGATTAAGGACATGCTAGTTTCTGTCCTCTGGTTGGCTAACTTCAATGCAACTCTTATACTAAGTGTGAACGCAGGAGGACTCTAGAGTGACACAGATCAAGCGGTCTCCTGTACACCACATGTCCCACTAGGTGGACGGGGATTCACCACTGGGCTCTTTCCTCTTCGCTACTAAAGTATGTCCTTGTTATGTTATTTTCGTCCACTTAGAAATTATCTTAAATTCAGTGAGTTTTCTTGTCTGATCTAAGTTTGAAGTCGGATCGAGGCCTCCTCCCCTCCTTCCACTGACGAGCTGGGAGATTTAGCTACTTATATTCCAATTTATGGTTTAAAGCTTAGGTTAGGTTTGAGGATAGTGAAACACGCTACATTTCTTAGTGGGTGTGGGAATATTGGCATGTTAGCCAAGGAAGTACATTTCATTGTCATAGCATGTTTAAACACAATACTTCAAAACTGAAACATTGGGTGAACACATCATTTTTTAATTAAAGCCTGGCAGCTGGTGTTTCACTGTTGTACTAGTACAGATCCTGGTTTTAAATACAATTTCAAGATAAGGCCAGTACTGTAAGGTTCATAGCGCCCCCCAACTGGATAAAAAGGGACCCCACCAAAAAGATGTATTATCTAGACTTCTCTGAAGAGGGGTGAAAGAGGAGCCTTTACATGAGGAATTCAGTCCTAAGAATTGCAGTTCCACTCTATATAAAACATAATTAAATAATTTAAGTGTAAAAAGGAAAAATTTAAAAGCATGATATGTCCACTATAAAATCATATTTGAATTCATGCGGCCCGTTTTTCATGTTGCATCTTTGAGCTGAGACCATTTTTAAATATGAAAAAAAAACAAAAACGTTTCATGTATTTGTATTGTAAAAATAATTGAAAAACAATCATGTTTTCATTCTTTTGATTTCTCTGAATAACACTAAATAACACACTGATTAAAATTACACTTTCTGTTCACATATAAAAAGTATGCCAAACGTTTTCTTTTCAGACTCCTTTACCCGAAAGTAAAATATGTCCAAATTTAACTATGATAGTGATTGGAATGTGGCCTTATATAAACATCTATACCAAGATGCAAAGCATATGGGTTGGAAACGAATACCCTTCACCCTTAAATGACAATTCACCGAACAAGAGATGGTGGTGGCAGCATCATGCTGTGGGGATGCATTTCTTCAACCGCATTAGAGAAGCTGTTTACAATTGAGGATAGGATAGGTCAGGCTAAATAAGGGACCAGGAGGGAATACACATGAATGGCCGTGTAACAGCTGAACAACAACTACAGCCAAAGACGCAAGGGAATGTTGTAGATGAAAGCACATTCATGTTTTAGAAAGACCTGGTCAAAGTACATAATTAAATACAATGGATGATACAGGGCAGGATTTCAAAATTAATTTTCACAGATGCTCATGATTCAATCAATTTATTTTAATTCAATCGGACATATTCCCATAAATCCTCCTAAGTATCAAACTGTGCAGTATATACTTTTGTGATCTTAAAAATGTAATAATAAATACTGAATTTCTGTCGGTAATATGGCAAAATGTGAAAACAAAAATTCCAAGCTATGTGAATGCATTTGCAGGTGGTCTATAGACCATAAAGTAGCTTACGTGCTTTATGTCCAAAGCACACAGTCTTTAAATGTAATGTAACTCACGGCTCTTCATTTGGAGACAGCATCAGCAATAAAGCCAGTCCTGTTTCACAATAGAACTCAGTTGGGTATTTTAATTAGATGGAGCTGTGCACAATGGGTACGCTGTCATGCTAGTTTAAAGCGAAAAAAGGGAAAAAAAAGTTACAGGCAACTGGGCCACCCCCACAGTATGCTCGGCAGCAGCCCTGTTAGATACAGTCTCAAATTAATTTGAGTTTGGACTGAAACTGATTCAGATTTACAAGTAAATAAGATTTACAACTAATACTACTACTACTAGCTACAATATCAAATGCATAGATTTAGCACATTATATGGCATATGCACGTTTTTTTTTCTATCTCAAACAGATGCAAGAGCTGCATGGATCACATGGACGGGAAAAATCCTCAAGTGGTGTTTTGTAGAAAGTAATGAGGTACTTGTGTCCAGTGAACAGTTAGCCTAGGCCCAATTAGCTGCACTGACACAATGTTCTGGACCGTCTTGTGTCACAGCTTTCTTTTTTTATCATGTTGACCATGTTCAACCTGTTTGAAATGTGTGTGTGTGGAAAAAATGTTACTTGAGGCTTTAACAAGCTCTCGATGAAAAGAAACAAAAAAAAACTTTTTTCATCTGTAAAGATTTAGAAAATTCCTGCACACTTCTCACCTTTCTTTGTCACTTTTGTAGCTGAAACGTGTTCCTAAAGAAGACACCCTTCTGAACTAAACAGAGTAAGGACTTAAAAGCTGTAATTGCTGGAACCTCTGTCCTGTAACTCTTAGTGGGGCCATAGACTGATGGTTCTGATATTCTCCAGCACACACTGCCAATGATTTTTTTCACTGTGAGTGGTAGAAGAATGTACTTATTTTAGATAGCTAGAATGTATATAAAGTTTGTCATACTAATCTTTTTTTAGCCTTTATCTAACATTACAACACAGTATATTAGGTAATACGCCACCTTATCAAATTTGTGAAATAATAGGAAGTACTGGTCAGAGTAATAGCATTGTACCAAGAACAAGTAGGACTTGGACAATGCTGAAATAGATCTTGTCCAATCGTCAGTGTTGGGTTTTATTTAGTGATGCACAATCCACTATTTTCATTTCCGATACAGATATCTGAGGTGCCATAATCTGCCGATTCCGATCAGAACAGTAATAAATTAAAGTGTGTGCTGTGAGGTATAGGCAATAGGGATGCAACAATACCACTTTTTTCAAACCGATATGATACCAATAAGTGGATCTGAGTACGTGCAAGTATAGAGTACCAATGAGGATACTTGTACCATAAACAAATATGCGAATAACTTGGAAGACAGGTTTTATTTTATTCGCTGCTTGTTACAACAACTGATGGTGAATTATATAAAAACTATACATTAACAAAAATGACTGCAAAAGTCAAATTTAAAGTGAAAAATAAACATTTCCTGTGAAATTATTGTAGTTTCAACATTTTAAGTATTGGTTCATGGTATCAGTAAACTCTAACCGATTATGAATATCTGAATATGACAATCTGAATATGAAAATAAGTATCCCTTAAGTTTTGGAAGTCTTGAATATATTATTTTTTTCTCGCCAGTGAAGCTTTACACATTTTTTGCTTATATTCCCAAGGGACAAAGTCTATCAAATCTTGCTGTTCTGAAATTCAGTGGCTTATCTTGATTAAATATGTGGCGCCTGAAGCTTGGTGTTAAAGATGCTAGCATTAAAGGTTGTTTTCTATAGAAAAGTCGTTAGTCGTTTTCTGTAGAAAAAGAAAAAAAAGAAGCTATCTAAGTCCCAAAATCTTGGGAAGCTATCTCGCCACTGTTTGAGGAGGTTACAGTTTGTCGGTAGGGGGAAGCATCAGGATTAGAAGTCTTATACAATAATGTTCATGGTATGCAAATGCCTCTGATTGGCCAACAGCAATGGGACTCTCTTGCGGCTTCAGAACAAATTAAACAAAACTATTGTATCTTGCTTCATTCCAAGACAAACTCCAACAGTTTCTTCCTCCGCTCTCTTTCTTGGGTATAAAATGCCTCACTGATGTCCAAATATTTATGTCCAAAAATAACGCATGCCTGAATGTGTTCTACCATGTTGTAGAGTTGCAAACATAGTACGTTTACATGCAGATCTAAATCAAGCTTTTTGGAGTAATTGGAATAAGTCCAATTCCCAATCCAGCAAGAGTAGTGTTGTACTTTACTTTTTGGGGCTACATATGTTTTAAAATATTTCTGGTAGGCATTCAGAGGTAGAGGTCTGTTTTATAACATTCAGAGGTAAAAGACACACTGTTTATCAGTATTTGAATTGGGCCTTGGATAATGGGGAGTATGTGTGACCTTTGAGGACCTCTGAGACAAAGAGTTTTATTGCAGGCTGTAAAAACAGGATGTCTGTAGAGTGGCAACCAAGGCCATAAAACCAGGATGTGTATAGATAAGGATGGAGGCCATAAAGCTGGGAGTTTTGCTTGGGAGGAATCATAAAAACCATAAAACTCAGAATGAACTTTTGACTTGGATCCAGGAGAAGGACACGTCCCTCTTTGAGACTGCATAATTCTGGACGGGCCAGTCATTGTCAAGACACTTTTGAAAAACGTTCTGATTGGAGCAGATTAATCCTGGGAGGTTTTGGACGTTTATAAAAGTTATGACACGAAAACCATTCTTAGTCAGATCTCTTTGTCTGGCCCAGAGAAAATAGGGCATGTTTCTCTGTAAGCTGCAATTTGTTAATCTGTTTAAAAATAAAACTAAGAACTGGAAATTGGTTCCTTGTCTCTGTTTTGAACATGCACTGAATTATTTTTTGATAAAAATTAAATTCTACAGTAGTTAGACTCTAGCCGGACTAAAGTGTATGCATTTTAAGTCTGATTTCAGTCAGACCAAGGCAATATTTCGAATTTCTCTTACTGCATATAAATGTACTGTCTTTTAGCGTCTTCTAGTAGAGTAGCAAACCGTTAGCTTCTACTAGTCAAGTTGCTATGGTTAGCTTCTACTAGCAGAGACATACTTTGCTCTCCCATGGGCAGTCGCAAGCCATTACATTAAAGGTCAATTACGCACAGCCAATTGCTTTGTATCATTCAATTTCAGGAAATCCCTCTCTTAAGAAAACCCTCAAATATTGGCAAACCTTCACTGTAGACAGTGGAGAAATACAATTCCCTTTCAATAAGAAGCAACCTGACAGTATCATCTTCAGTATGAGTGGTCATATACTGTCACCAAGTGAGAGTTGAGAAGAAAAGATAGGAACACAAAAATATAACAAAGCAGGTTTTTTTTTTATATTTAGGAGAAAAAAAATACTGACTACAGTTAATGACGACATTAACTGCTGTTAAAAAGGAGTTGTACTGTTTTTTTCTCTTTGTAGCCCCATACTTTAAAGCTGCTAAATTGAGGATTCTTACCAGAGTAAAAAGTAATAGACATAATTTGATAGTAGCAGGACTGTTATCCCTCACTATAACGTGGTTCACCTTTTGCAGCCTCACTGTTTCGCTGATTTTTTTATAGTACAATTTTACATGCTTTCATTACTGCATACTAATGCGTATTGCGTTCTGTGTCCTAATTGATTGGAGGCAATTGTCTATCTCATCAGTGTCGTGTCTCTTGCCGAATTTATCATGTCTGTTTATAAGAATCTTCTTGTCCAGAAGAAAAAAAACGGCACAAAAAACTACCCATAACTATGTTAACTTATTAACTTATTGCAACTGCTCATTTGTATTCTAATCATATGTAAAGCACCTTGAATTGCCCTGTGTTGACAGTGTGCTATACAAATAAAATTGCCTTGCCTGCCTTGCCTATGTTCCTCACTCCTTCCTCACTCCGCGTTCAGAGGAAAAACAGTCACCCGAGCTTCACACAGACAAAGAAACCACAACTTAATGGTTGTGTTTTAAAATCTACGAAGGTTTGAACTTTGAGAGTATTTAAAATAGTAAAAATTTAAGAAATGTTAATGTAGGTTTGAGAAAAGTGTATAAAGTGTGTGACGAGGGGTTTTACAGTCTTCAAACATATATAATAATTTTAAACATTAGAGATGACTACTTTGTGAAGTTCGCCTGTTGCGGGTTATTTTTAGAACATAACCCCAGCAATAAACGAGGGACCACTGTAATCACTTTAAAACAGTAAATATAAATCATATACAAGACCTCAGTCCTTTCTTAACTATAGTGCACATGATATTCATCACTGGTTAGGTGCTTTCACTCTTGCCAATGTTCCCTGTCACTCACTTGTCACACCAACAGCCCATCCTAACCAGAAGACAAACAGCTGCTGATATTGGGGCTTTATGAAGCCCAACCCTACCCGTGTTGGGTTACAGAAGCATGAGGGTTGCATTTCAAATTCTGAAGATCTTGACTGAAATTGGTGGAGAATTCTCCAGGGAATTTGAACAGTCCACCCTGCTTCCAAAACATTTGCTCTAGCCAGGCACCCACCAAGGACAGCCTTACCTGTCTGCGGTCAGCTCACTTAATGATGCAGAGCTAAAAAGGACAAGCCATTAGTGGTAATGAGAGCATGGTCTGCTGAGCCAAAAAGATAAGGGAGATGAGACTTTAACACCCACTAGAAATAGGAAGAAAAAAGAAAAAAGTTTTGAGTTGCTATTTTACTCCCAGTTTGCTTTAATTAAGGCTTGATTTTAGCATAGCTTTAATATACTTAGTGGGCAATGTGATGCTAAAATTAAGTAACGGCATGCTGTAATTGATTGTTAAAACCACATGTTATGATAAAAAGAGTCTGAACCAGTGTTGTTCTTGAACTGTATTGCCCTCTATGTCAGCCTCCCAAGAGAATATTTTCATTGACTCACAAACAAGACCCCATGGCTACGAGTGGCACAGGACTTTGTTCTTCAATTCAGTCGCTGAGCTTCTGTTAGCTTCTAAGTTTCTTTTATCTGTCTCTCCTCCTGAAAGCCAATGTTTGTTCTCAGTATTGTTGAACCTTTTCACTTTAGTTTGTTTTATATTGTTTTTTCTTAATAATGTTTTTTTGTGTGTGTCACATCTTTATTTTGTTCCCCGCTTCTCTCCTCTTCTTCTCTCTGTCTCTCTTTTGGCTAAGCCAATCCACATTGCTTGCCAGAGCTCTTTGATTTCCACGCCTTTTTTGTGCCTATGCCTATGAAAGGAGTTTCTGTTGGGGCACTATGACTAAAAATTTTTAATTTCTTCTTTTATCAGACATGAGAAGGTATAAAGTAAAAATATTTTCCCATTCAGACTTTTCAGATCTTGATAAACATGAGCCTAAAAATCCGGCATTTCCCCCAGGTATTACAAATTGAATAAAGGATGACATAAGCAGGAAGGAGTAAAAAGTGAAACTCTTTACGATAAATGTTTTGCGAGAAAGAATCTATCATGAAAAATCAGAGATCTGCTTGTCATCAGTTTTCTTTAGATCAGTGAATTATTTGAACATAAAAGAAGACTTTAGTGAATAAAAAAACTTAGAGATCAGAAGTGAGGCCAAAATGTGAAATGCAAGGATTTTTTGTTGTTTCCGTTGTCACTCTTTTGGTTTCAGCATATTTAACTGCATTGCCTCAATTCTAATCTAAAGTGATTTGAAAATTTGTTTACATGTAGTCAACCACAGATTTATTGTAAATATGTTTCTGTGTGGTTTTAGTGAATATTCCAACAGAAAGTAGGACAATAATTGCAAAAATGTGGAAGAAATGCGTTTTCACAATTTTTGACCTATAAAAATCACTTGTACTGTATTTAGCCTGATAAACCTAATTCGTAAAAAGAAAAGTGTGTGAGGTTTAAGTATCGTAAAATATAATAAGGAAAGCTTTTCTCAAAGGTTTGTCATATAACTGTACTGAACAAAAAAAGTGGTTGGGTTATATAATCTAATTGCACTAAACATTTTTTGTTTTTTTATATTTGTCATCTTGACTTGAAGTTTTATGTATTAGGTTTCCATTTAGAGTTTTACTTTTTGTTACAGTTTCTCTACAACAAATTAAGAGTTTCTTTTTGTTTGCCTTAAATGCTGTTTTACTTAGTATTCTTTCTATGCAGCTGTCAGTCCATTTACTCAGTTCTCTTACCTTGTTTAATTTCCCTGATTTAACCAAACTTCATCTCATGACAGTCTTCCCTGTAATTATTTCTGAAAACTTGTGGTTGCATAAGCAGGATGGATGCTTGTTTAGGAATGCACTCATTCCCTTCCAGAACAATTTGCCGCATCACGTCGATTCCGAGTCAGGCATTCAAACTTTATCAGAATTAAATATCCATAATGCTGTGTATCACATTTAAATGTTGATCTTCTGAAAATCCATCCATTGTTGCAGAGCAGAAGTCCATGAAGGAATACTTCCAACACATGTTTTTCCATCCATGTGAAAGTCAGTAGAGCTCATGCTGTTGATTTGATCAACCAATGGAAATTGAAGTGACTGCGGAAAATGTAAATTCGCTTAATCTGCATCCATCTTCTTCTTTATTAGTGCAACGTGTTTCTGAGTGACATTTTGAGCACGCACCCAGTCAGGCTAATTATTTACATTAGCTGTAATGCTTCAGCTCTTATGTAAGTCGACTGAGAGGAGACAGCTCCCTCTGCAGCCATTAATATGTGGTCGAACTATTAAACTGCCTGTCACCATCAGCCGTGTGTCCCATGAATTACCGTCTTACACAGACACTGAGTAATAGGGACTTACTGTACATTGTTGGAAGATGGCGGGGAATTGAGCAGTGAATAATGCCATAAGTGGGAGTTTCTGGACCTGGCTGTGCTCACTGTCATGTAGCAGTCATTGAAGTGGATACATCCTCATTAAATCCAAACTCAGTTCATCCTAACCAAGAAGGTTCAGCTATTTGTGGCCTGTTAATAGGAGACAATGATTTTTGGAAAATTTTACTGAGAAATACATACCCTTGTGTAAAATATTTGAAATATTGGGACTACTTAAGTAGAAAGTAAAGTAATGATCACCTGTTCAGATAATGGGTGCATCATAGATGAGTAGCTTCACTATGATTTACATTGTCAATGTTTTATAGGGATTTTATGTGAAGGCCCAACAATAGTGTAATAGTGGAAGAAAAATTTTACATAGTTGGAAAAGTGTGGTGTGTATTCGTGTTAACATAACTATTGTTTTTCCCAAATGAAAAAGTAGGAAAGCATTCCTTAGCATGATGATAGAACAGTTAGTTAGGTTTCCCTTTGGGGAAAGTGTTTGATGTGAAGTATTAGTTCTCCTCCGCACACATACAGTAATGTTGAATTTTGGACAATATCATTTAATTCGCCTCTAATCAGACCACCTTTCTTCCACAGGTTTCCAGTGTTTCTGAATTGGCTTGTGGAAAACTATGAATGTGGCTTTTATGCTGAATATCCATTAAGCCAGATTTGTTGAGTGCATGACTGTCAGCAGAATCTTTTGTCTCTGCTGAGGATCTCTGCTGCTTCTTTCAAACCAATCATGTGCCACCTGGCAAATGAGTGTTATGCTTGCCCGACCCGTTAGCTTAAGCCTGTCGCACACGAGAGCAATCTGCTGATGTCATTCGAAGCCGTTGCTCAGCAGATAGCTCGCTGTGTGCACCTATCTTTGGTGAGTTTTCTGCCTCATGAGGCAGTGCGGTGAAAATCAAACAGGTTTGATACATCTCGCCGAGCGAGGCGAAAGACTCGCTGTGTGCGCTCTCTGTGAGCTGTCTGCTGAGCCCAAATATTCAAGCGACCAATCAAAACGTGGTATCCAATCACATGATTCCAAGATGGCAGCCCCCATTCCCTTAGCTCATAAAAATGAATGAAACAGAGACCGAGATGGATATGGAGGAAGTGCTGCTACTCATTTGGTTGACGAAGCGTCATCTCATCATATAAACAGGTATAGTCTAATGAAATTTCCACCAGTCTTTATTTTCTAAAATGTAATGTTCTGCTTGGGCAGCCATCTTGAATTCATGTGATCAGAGACTACTTATTTGGTCGCTTGAATATTTGAGCTCAGCAGACAGCTCACAGAGAGCACAGAAAGCAAGTTTTTTGTCTCGCGTTGCAAAAAAATATTAAACCTGTTTGATTTTCAACTCAGCACCTCATGAGGCAGAAAACACAAAATGTGGCCAACACAGCGAGCTATCTGCTGAGCAAACAGCCTCAAATGAATGTTAGCTCAGTAGATTTCTCTCGTGTGCGACAGGCTTTAGGGTTCAGGTGAACTGCCATGTCTTTTTTAGTATGGAGTAGCCTGTTTTCATATTTAGACGATGGATTTACCTGTCCTTTGTGAGATGTTCAAAGCTCACGATATTGTTTTATAACTGAACTCTGCTTGAATCTTCTCCACAACTTTCTCCATGATCTATGTGGTATGTTCCTTGGACTTCATGATACTGATTTTATTTAGGGGTATCAAAGTGAAGGGGGCTCACACCAAACTTCATGCCACACTCATGTCATTTTTGATGTTTTTTCTTGGGAGCAACTACGAGATTTTCTACTACGACTATAAGCAGCTACTTTTTCCTATGCTGTGAACCTTGCGACTTTTAAGATGGTTTATTTATGGTTTTTGTATCTAACTGCCACTAGAAGACCTCCTTGATCTATGAATTGTACAAGTTATGTCCTTCACCGTAAGGGATACTGTGCCTTTAAGAGACTGACTGGGAGGAGGAAGTTTGCACGAACAATGAAAGGAAACGGGACATAGACATAGATATGATACCGCTTTTGAGTTGAAGGCAATTCAGTTCAACTCAAAAATACTTTATTTATCCCAGAGGGTAAATAAGTGTTGTTGTAGCTCATAACTAATTAATTCTTCAAGGAGTTGTAAATCATGATGGCTGTGGGGAGAAAGCTTTTCCTGTAGTGGTCTGTGTTGCAGCGAAACTGAAGAAGCCTCTGCCTGAAGATACTCTGTTGTTGTAGTATAGTCTTATGAAGAGGATGCACAGGGTTGTCCATAATTTTAATCTTTGCATCATTATCTCCAGTTGTTCCACAGTTGTCCCCAGAACAGAACTATATGATATTCTATATCAGGTGGTTGAGCTGCTTTAAGTCCCTGGCTCTGAAGCTGCTCCCCAAGTTCTACTGGCTTTTAAAGAAGGAAATAGAGCCTGTACCTTTGGCAGCAATGAATCAATGGTGAAATATTGGCAATGCCTGCATCAAGAACTGTCTCAATGCAATGAGACGAAAAAAAGCTTTCAGAGGTAATAACGGCATAAAGCATATCAAATCCAACTTTATTTGTTTTATTTTTTATTTTTTCCACGTTTTTTTTTCCCCCATTATCACCCATTGCCCGTCTCTAAGTTTATTCCTGGGCATTGCTCTCCCTCCACCAACCCCAGGAGGGCCCTACACTGGGCTCAAGCCTCCTTCATGCTTTGAGGAGTGATGAACCCTTCTTTTCACCTGAGGGGGTGGGGATTCCCCAGCTGGACGTAGCGCGTGGAAGGATCACGTTATTCCAGCCAGATCCTCCCATATACCTTAGGAGCCCCGGTCAGCCAGGAGGGGGCAGTGTACAGCCCCGAACTAGTGCAACGAACCAACGCAGATTGATTAATTCCTAAAATTAACTCTCCCCCCCGCAATGAAAAACGCATTCCCAGAACAGCGTGCTTTTTATAATTCAGCCCGCAACACATCAGTTCTCCTTCCAAACCAGCCAAACTGCGGATTGTTTTGCAGCAGCATGTGTTTGTGATCCTAATGACATGCATATTGGCTTTGTTCACAAGTTGTGTGTAAGAATTATCCGTCTGCTTCGGATATCAGCTCCGGTGTGTGCGTGGCAGTCTTTGCTGTGTGTGCGGTGCAGAGTTTAAATGCTCCGTATTTAAGTTGATTAATGTGTGTTGGCTAACTGTATAGCTTCAGTACATTTCATAGTGAGATACCCCTGCGTTAAAAATACAAAATTATTCAGTTAAACTGATGTTTTCGGACTTAAATTAGTGCTAACTATTAGTGGAAGTAGCTGTGTACATCTTCACAATATTTCCTATTGTGATGAACTGGAGAATCTGCCGAGTGTTTTCTTTTGGAATATGGTCAATTGTGACATTAGATAAGTCTATATTACATTTGATTTATCTGATGTTTAATACAGACTGCTGATATCCAATTGTTACGTTTATTCATAGATTTTGGTTAGTTATACCTCAATTTGCTATTATTTTTCAAATGAGACCACACAAACGTGAATGTGATTATGGAGTTCAAAACAAAAAAAACAATTGATTTCTCCTATATTTAATTTTTTTAGAGAGCAACTGCATCCAGATTTGTCCTGTTATTTACACGGAAAACTGTAGTGTTTTTGGTTATATTTAGGAACCAAAGGGTAAATGCTGGTATTCTGATAAGGGAAATATTCTGATAAGGAAATATTCTTTTTATTCTGTTATTTACTCTCTATTCCTCACTTGTGCCCTTGAATACTTACTTTCCTTTCTTGAGCTCTGAATCATCCTCCTCCTTGGGTGTGAAAAAAAATGTTTTTCCGTCTCCATCTGTTCCTTTCTAATGCAGCATTTAACGTAAGCTATATGAATATCACCACCACCTTTTCCAGAACAGTTTGCTGATGAAATAATATAGAAAATATAAATCAATAGAGAAGTTCTTCTTAGTCATTCAGACTACTTTAACTTAAAAAAAAATCTTAATCTATTGTGGTTTTTTAGCTTTCATTAAAGGTTGCAGGGGAGCCTCAGGAAGTGTCCTTTAACCCTGTGATACATACTAAATTCCTGTTTGCATGAGTAGAACTTTATTCTACATCTGTTTTTGTGCATATGTGTTCTCACTAGCCTCAGGAGTTGTTTTGCTCTCCCCTTCCCATTTGGCTGCTATCAGTGTGATCACCTTGCCCCCTAGGGCATGCATGTGCTCCTGCTAAGTTAGATGGAAACTAAATGAGTTTGGTGCAGCTAGGCCATGGTCATGTTTTTTATTGTGGCATTAATTGAGTAATAAAATCCTAATCTTGTAATACTAAATAAAAATGTTGCTGTAGTTTGGTGTTATGTGTCAACTACTGAAAAAGCAGTAAAATATTGCACCTATTTTTTTTACTTGTCTCAATGTGGTTATCAGTTGTGGGTTTTTTTTAGTCTTTAGTGTGCCATTTGACAATTTTCTGCACTTGCTTTACTCTCATCTTTCTATCTCTTATTGCCTTTACAAGTGACTTCTTGTTCTGTTCTTTGCACTTACCATGTCCCAAAACAACAATTTTTGTGTCGTGTTTCCTCCCTCCCTGCCATCTCTCGATTGCATTTTCCCTTCTTGCAATCTTCCCTTTTTACAACACTTGTCCTTTACTCCTCCACCTCCATATTATATACACTGAGGGTAGCACTCGCTAGATAAGCCCCATGTCTTGAGAGCTTGTCAGCGGTGTCAGGATTGTGGGTGAAGCCCGTCATTACATCTGTCCTCCTCCAAACTACTCTCTGAAACTCAACAAGGACCTGTGGGGTAGTGCTCCGTCCACTGCAGTGTGTGTTTGTCTGAACAGTTTTCTGTTTCTACCATGGCATGGCTGAAATTATTTTCTAATGGAACTGAGAAACTTAGAGGAATGTGCTTGATTATTTTAACACCTTGCCAATCAAAAAACATAATGGTTTCACCATCTGTTGTCTAGTTTAGTGGACAGTAACTGTCTACCAATCCAACTGTCAACTCTCGGAGAATAAATACATTTGTTCATCTTTTGTAAAACGCTGCTGTTCTTCAACAAGTCAGATTCTGAAGGATTATGTTTTGCATTTATTCTGTTGCTGCCTGGTCCCATGATAGTCAAACGTTATCCAAATGTAGTTAGTACCCCTGAATGCTAGTTTATAATCCCTATTGCCTGGGTTGTCTGGGTACAGACTAGCCCAACTCCAGTGTCCCTCAGTCATATTCTCTCTCTGTCATTGACTGTGTATGTTATATGTTGCAATTAACTGACATTTACTATAGTATAGAAAAATGTATCAAATATATATAATGCATAACTATTGATCAGCTTTTTCCATCGTTCCACAGGTCTCTTTGAGATTGGAAAGTATTCTTGCAAGGGTTAGCTGGCAACAGATTCTCTAAGTCTAACGTTGGACTTACTAGATCACTCCAACATACTGAAATTTCATCCAGTCTGAGGAAACATACAAACATTTATAGATTACCTTAAACATAAATCTAGTAGGCATATAAATTATTTGTAGCACCACCATATTGTGCATTGAATCTTGCTTATATGACCTTTATCGCATTAAAACAGAAAGCTACTTATCTAATACATTACCTGATTATACTGTACTTGTATCACTGTCTATACAAAATGTTTTCAGTTTTCCAAGAGCACATCTAATTGAAATGTGATGAATCATCCCCATTTTTTCTCTTGGTGTATGTATTTCTCTTATTTCAGATGTATATCCAAACTACCACCCTGACAATCTCCCTCAGCCTCTCTGCGTCCGTATCTCTGGGGATGCTCTACATGCCCAAGGTCTACATCATCCTCTTCCACCCGGAGCAGAACGTGCCCAAAAGAAAACGTAGCTTTAAGGTAAGCAGATCTGAAAATTTAACAGCGTGAACTTATGTTCTCATAGAGTTGGTGTAATGGTAAATTTGAGCAGAGAACTAGAAATAGACAAAGAACTAATGGCCTTGAAGTGTGAATGTTACTTGCAGTCATTTGTTTGGGTGAATAAAACACAATGCATGGTGTACACAACAGGTATTTCTGTCAGAGGTGCAGGGAAACAGAAGACACAAAGCTGCTGAAATGATATGAGGCTGTCTGGAATGATGGATTAGCTTCACTTTTCAAACAGGTGTTGGGATTACATTTGTTGGTGCATAGAAGCACAGACTGCAGATTTAGTGCAGTCAGTCACAGAGATACACATGAGGCACCAGAAAAGGAAATTACTAGGTCTGCACAAAAGTATTCATACCACTTAAAACACAAATGTTCATGTATAGCCTCTGATTTGATGAATGGTTTTCAAAACTGAGGTGTGTGTTTCAATTCAATAGCCCAGAGGCAGCTCGTTGTAGAAGCACTTTTTACTATAATTAGAGCTGCTAGTCTTAGGGGCGATATCTAAAGCAAAGTTGTACATGGAAATTATGCTAATTTATCTTTCAAAAATACCTCAAGGTCAGTCAGACTGGATGTAGAGTGTCTGTGAACATCAATTTTTAGGTCTTGCCACAGATTCTCAATTGGATTAAAGCATTGCGTCAAGGTGTTTAAAGTTGTTGCTATATTTACACTGAGAATAAATTACAGCCAGGTGGACTCTTCTTCTTAATAAGATGACTTGAAGGCAACTAGCTTCACCCGATATTTAGGGAGATCAGTATGAAGGGTACTGAATACAAATGCCTACTAGCTTTTCGTTTGTTAAAGTTCTCCTACCCTGAAAATCTTGCAACACTGAGTTTTCTTTCATTAAAATCAGTCACTCTGTGTTCTAGATCCATGCTGCATATGAACATTTACATAAAAAAAGAGACATGAAAATGTCTGAGTTTGAAAAAGTCCCACAACCATACGTCATAATGCTAATTTAGCATTCATGGCCTCGCCTACCTAGTTTTGGACCACCCATAGGAACGTTTTTTTTGGCAAGGTGAAAGCTGAGTCTCTTCCAACTGCTAGAGGCTACAGACCTTACAGTACTGTCTTTGCCTCAAGTTTGAACTTAAAAGAAGGATATGTACCGTCACAACCATGGAACACCAGCTCCCAGCCTGTAAGTAGTGTTTTACTTTTCACCCAGTATTTAACTTTTCAAGTATTGTGTTAAAACGCGCCATGACAATGATATTTACTACTTCGGCTAACAGATAATATCTGTGACCACATCCACCCAGAGATGTTGATATTTTAACTATCCTCAAACGTAACCTACACTTCAAACCAAAGATTATAATATCAGCAGCTGAATCCACAGCTGGTTAAATTTCTCGGTCTATGCCGTGAGCTCTCTCCACTCGTCAGCGGTTTGTGTGTATGTGTGCAAGGGCACTCGTTCCAAGCAGGCTATCAGCTCACATCAGACGAGACAATTCGCTGGATTTAAGCATGCTACTAAGTGGAGGACAATATATTATTAAGGAGTAACTCATAGCAAAAAGGGAAACCATGGCACCAAATTACTGTCTGCCTGCGGCATCTTGAAGACTATAACTCCGGTGGTGGAGTCCTGATGAGGCCAGTAGTATGTCAGAGTCCGGTCTTGTTTGGTAATGCTGCCTAAACTGGGTGGTAAACTCTGTCGAAGCCTAAATACCGGCACCACTTCTGCCGCATGTTACTGATTTTAGTGAACAGACACAGTGTAAGAGTAGTGTTGCAGTTAACCAATCAGAGGACAAAAACTTACATGTTAATAATCTTACAGAGCAAGCCCCCCAAATCCTGTTCAGTCTCCTCGCCCACTCCCACACCGAACTGGCGTAAACTGAAATAGACCGATAATTTAAAAACATTTTTTTTTTTACAGAAACCGACTTAGACGACATTCATTCATACCAGAGAACACTGAAAAATGTATAAAAAAACCAGTGAAGGAGAGCTTTAAACATTTAAAAAGTATACGTCCCTTTTTTCCTCATTTCCCAATTACCAATTTGTGTTGGTCTGTCATGTAGACTACATTGGTATTTTAGAATAAATGTGCTAAAATGTCAAAGTTCAAAGGGGTGTAAATATTTTTGCTAGGATCCTTGAGTCTACAATAATTACCTTTTGAGAGCAAAAGTAAGAAATACAGAAGGATATTACTGCATTTTCTTTTTTTTTTTTATTTAACCTTTTCCAATAGCAATAAAATCAATTTTATTAAATGCACACACACAGAGCAAGGCAAATTGATGCTAATTTAAAATTATTCATTTATGCTTTTTATACAGGCAATTGTTACAGCAGCCACCATGTCAGGAAAGCTGACCCAGAAGGGAGGAGACCGGCCAAACGGAGAAGTCAAGACTGAACTATGTGAGAGCATGGAGACCAACAGTGAGTAAGAGAACACCAAACTTTTATAATTACACATTTAAATCACATAAAACCACTTCATGGATTAGAATAGAAATCTCTTTTATTTGACCTCAGTCATAACACCACACACATTCTTGTCACATAGATCAGTAGTTTTCATCCTAGTTGTACATTAGGTTTTGTTGAATCTAATAAAGCTTTATCTCCTGAGCATGCCCTTTAGTGCTCCAGAGGACATATTTATTTAAGAACGGTGTGTATGAGGTGTTTGAAAAGTTACACAGTCAAGAATTGACAGCAATAATTTAGCCATATTTTTATCATGTTATTAATTCATTAATAATTATCAAAAGTAGAGTCTTGCTTATCTGTAACCCTAATATTACACCAAAGCGTCCCCGGGCATAAAGCATACCGGTTTTACCCTCATTTATTCAATGTCATCAATTCACACTAGAACGTGATGCGAGCATTGTGCGTGCGGGTTCCCAGTGGCAGACTTTTCTACTGCTACTCCTCTTTGGTTATAAAATGGGTAAGTTCTCATTAATAAAATAACCCAATGTTGTGATTTGATTAAATAAAATGTATGTATGAGTAAGAAATAGCGTACAAATGTTTGTTGCACTTGCTCGTTCGCGTTCGGACCATACCCAGCTTTACAACTATTTATTTTGAACACACTTCATCACAGTTGTTAAGAATTTTTTTAACAATTATCGTTATTTTTACATACAGCGCCAAGTGGAAGACGAATCCTGACCTTTCCTCTCCTTGTTGACGAGGTGCTGAGAGAGGAAAGCAGAGGAAGGAGGAGACTATGAGTCCAGGACTTTTATTTTACTTTGTTTTATTTTGCTAAATGGAGGGTGTTGAGGCATTCGTATCTCTGAAGATTGTCGTGAATATGTGCGTATAGAGCGGCCGGTCCCATTGATAAAAACAAAACCGTTTATGCCACGCACTACGGACGTATTCACGTATAACTCGTGTTAAAAAAAGCATAACGCGTTATGCTTTGGTGTAAATTCGGGGTAACTGTTGCAAAAACTAAATCTCTTCACTCTTTGCTCAGTTCACCTTAAAACCTAGTATGAGCCATTTTATTGGTGATACAGTTGTTTACCAATTTGACTTACAGGTTCAAAAATAATTTGTTCATAATCTGTTTTTTATTTTTTTGTTTTGTGAGCTGGTCCTGAAATGTTCCCCCCATGCTCTGCTAGCCCACTGAAGACTGATACAGTATTAGTATCTTTTCAATCTTAGTTTTGAAATCAGAAAACATTTCTCCAATCAAAATGATCAGAATTTGACAAGACTCTCTGAACGAAGGCTTTTCTGATTCCATCAATGTTTAAGTCGCAGCAATCCGTCAGCTCCCACATAAGATCCATTGAGTATGGTTTCATGGGCGGAGATTATGCTTTCACTGAAATATTTTTATTGATTTAGTTGTCTTTCCTTCTGCATCGTGGTCAAGGATTTGAATTCCATCCATCCATCCATCTTCTTAACCGCTTATCCAATTCAGGGTCACGGGGCAGCTGGAGCCTATCCCAGCAATTATCAGGCGTTAGGCAGGGTACACTCTGAACAGGACGTCAGTCTGTTGCAGGGCCAACACAGAGAGACAGACAACCATTCACACTCACATTCATTCCTAGGGACAATTTAGAGTGATCAAATCACCTATCATGCATGTTTTTGGACTGTGGGAGGAAGCCGGAGTACCCGGAGAGAACCCACGCATACACGGGGAGAACATGCAAACTCCATGCAGAAAGACCCTGGGCCGGGATACGAACCCACGACCTTCTTGCTGCAAGGCAACAGCGCTAACCACTGCGCCACCGTGCAATTGTGAATTGTAATCTGTTAATAGGAAAGTTCAAATACGGAAAATATTTGGATAACATGACCCCTGTTACCAATGGTTGCACAGTGAATGCACTAGCTGGAGTTTATATAGATTTAACTTAGCATTTATTTTGACGATCCATATCCCCTTACCAATAAGTGAGTTTGAATGTTAGATATACATTTCACTCATGACTGACTTTAAAATAAAATTATTGTGGTTAAATTTTGACTGTGTAACTTTATAAAATGGCATACAGGAAACAGCTATATTGGAGGCAAACAGATTCTAGTGTGGGGATGTTTATTTACAACCAACCACTGTGTGTTTAATACCATTTAGTGCCACAGAGACAATTTAGTCCTTACAATTTAGTTATTTTTCTGCAATAGTGCACATTTCTACATAGCATGGTATAAAATACTGCCACATCCATGTCAAAATGTTCAGACTGGGTCACCCCATTTTCAGAGTGTATCTGTTAATGAGAAAGCACAAAAACATGCAATTATAAGTAAATGTGAACAGATTTTGGCATGCCTTTGTTTTGTCATATCAACTAAACACGTTTTTTCAGGAATCTAATTTATGCGGTGAAGGAAAAGTAGAAAAAATTAAATTATGAAAGTCCATGGACTTTAGCACACCAAATAATGGGTCACGTAAGTGCGCTGGCCCAACGAAGCACTTTATGCAGAAGGAAATGTCTGGGGGTACTCGTTGTTGAGCAGCACTGCAAGCTAACATGTATCCTGGGACTTTGATTACCTCTGTGGTTTGATTTTGATGAAATGTCTGCGATGGGACCAGAAACTACTGACTAGCAATGATTACCTCCACTTCCCTGTCAGAGAGCTATGGGAAGTCTAAGCCCTTCTACTTCAAGTCCATGGGTCCCCTACTGCCAAAAAAAAAGAATGAACGCGAGTCGATTGAGCTCTAAACGTTATTTTCTGGTTCAGTTTGAAAAGCGCAGTGGATTGAACATTTGATGTCCGCAAATTTTCTCTGCATTTTTATGCAGAGAAAACACTGATTTTTAACCGCCAGCAAAACTTTACTTTACATTTAGTGTAAAAACACTTAGCGAACTACAATTCAAGAAGAAAAAGGGCCTTAGCCTCCAGGATGAAGGAAGGGGTAAACACAGTGAAAACCACTAGAAATCTGGCCATGTGGAAAGTGGCAGCATTGCTGGGGGAGAAATAGTCTGTTAAGTGAGAGGCAGCATTTGGGAGAAGCTCTAAAAGGTCTGTGACCATTTCAAATGCTAGCAAGCAATAGCTAAATCCCAAATCATTTGACAAACACAGTCGAGACGCACATATTTTGTCATCATTTAAATTGAGGTAAAACATGTGTGATTAAGGACTTAAGAAAAAGCGGACCAGAAAATAACTTTGCTTATAAAAAGTGACCGGGTCCTTGGCTACAGCCATTGTTTACATTAGGAGCCGGGTGGACACGGAAGTAACGTAGTGACATCACTCTAGCCATCCCCACACAGTCTGTGGTTAGGGAGTGGCTTGACATATGTAATAACATTTGTATACAGTAATTCAAACAACGAGCTTCATCTGCCAGCTAGACAACCATCGGTGAAATGACAGAATGCAGCTGAACAAGTCGTCATTGGTCTGATCAGTAAGGGGACTAGAAAAGATTACAGCGTCCAACATTATTTTAGGAAATGTACACACTGAAGCAACACTCAGTTTAGTGGCCTCCGATTGTCGTAATCGGCTGTCATTAGCACCAGCATGATTATTTACAGCCCTGATTCCTTAGAAATCCAATCATCTACTGGCACAACTGCACCAACTTGCAAAGTGCACAAAGAGATTTAATGGTCAGGTGAAGTAGGAGCTCCGACAACACTTGGAAGAACTGATGAGATTACTTTATTGGTAGACCAATGCATTTCGGCATGTGGCCTTGGACGGACCTCATGGCCACAGGCCGAAATGGGTTTGCTATACTAATAAAGCCATCTTATCAGTTCTTCCAAAAGTTGGCAGAGCTCCAGTTTCATAGTCCTTAGCCAACATTTTCAGGATTTGATGTTGCACGTTTTGGCCCCTGGAGAGAATCTGTCTGTGGTCAATGGTTTTTCTAATGCAAAATGTCTGACTATGGAGCTGCCAATTGGCCCGTTGGCTTTTCAGCAGGTGTGTTGCTGGTTGGGGGAAAATCTGTCAGAAACACAGAGGGGTTGGTGGTGATCCGTGGGCCGAGTTCTGGGACTATGCTTCCTACATATTGGGCCTCGGCTATCTGCTAGTTTTTCAACAGACGGAGCCTTTGCTCCAAAGTTACAGAAATTATAAATTTGTTACACTTAAAAATATCACTAAAGGAGGCAGGGACGTAGCTATAGCTGCAATGAAGCAAAGCGAACTAGACCTCGCCAAAGTGTAAAGTACACTAACCGAAAATTTGTTTCATTGTGCTTGTGTAATAAGATAACTTAGGGTCTGTCTGAACATTGATGAAACCAGGTGTAGTAGCAAAGATGTGGAGGAATCTCACAACAGCGGCTAAATTGTCTCAGAAAAAATGCTGGTGAGTCCATATTCACTGAGTTGATAATGCCGCAACCCCATTATTATATTTAACGTGCGTAAGTCCCTATGTGATAAAGTAAAAAAACTTGTTGCCATAAGGTTTTGCAGTCCTACTGAAGCAAATACGGATATGGAATAATACTAATATACGATTTACTGCCCTACTCTCCCATCAGAAGCAAAAACTGGAACAGTAGACACCATAAACCTCTTTTTTGAAGCTATATTTGTCATTTTTGCCACTGGGTTGACTGCCCATGCTCAGGGTTGTTTTCTGTTTTTCTGGCAGTTTCACAGCGCCACAATGGGCCCAGTGTAGGCACTGCAGCAGTTTCAGTAGTCAAAGGTTAGAATTATTGTGGTGCTGTTTATACAGACTTCCTTTTTAAAAACCATACCCGTTTTGTGTCTGTGTAAACAGTGCCTTAGAAAGGCCTCGGCACAGAGGCTTATAGTTACATCATGACATTTGAATTATGCGCTGGGAATATAAATGTAAATAATTTTAGAGAGTTTATCTTAAATCCCAGCTATAAACTCCCATCAATTTAATATGTTCATATTTAAAATATTTGGATATAAAGTCTGGGTGAAATTAAGTGGGCATTATTGGTACAGGAGACTCTATATGATTAATATTTTGCCACTCACTGAATTGATAACAAGGAATTGTTATCAACCAAATCAATTCCCACCCCTACTCAGGAAACCGTTGTAATGTGGAAGTTTAACTTTCTGAAATGAGTGGCATGATTATTCTCATGTTTGATATATAGCTGGATCAGTGGAAACACGGAAAGCAGGATAGCAACTAAATCCACATTTTAAAAAGTTTGTTACTCCTTTCAGAAAGTGAAATCTTTCAAACTCACACCCCCTAATCAGCTCAAAAACACTGCACAGATTTCTTCTTCGGATTTCTAAGCTGCTTCTCAGTGAGTAGGCAACATAATCATAAGGAAGACAGTCATTAACACCTTCTACAAGGAGGTTAAGTCACAAAGTTATTGTTAAAGAAGCTAATCAGTGCATCAAGAGTCACTATGCAGTAAAATGATATGCATTGCATTCAAAAGTTACACCTGGACCAGCGGCAATGTCAGAGGCATCTAACCTGAGAGTGGGAAAAAAAAATTATTGGATAGTTGCTCAGTGGTCCCATGTTGCTTAACTTTAGTGTGAAGTTGGCCATCTACCGATACATTTTAAAGCACATTGTGGTTCCTTTGTCTGCAAACTTGCTAGACCTGAACCCAAGATAAGGGAAAATCTACCAAAGCAACTTGGGCTTCCATTACATGCTGCATAATAAAGTAGATGTTACTAGCTGTTGGATTTCTTCAAACCTAAATCTGCCAGAGTCATATCCAACTATGGATTTAACCGTAAAGATAAATCTAAAACCAGGCAGTAATTTAGCACTTGGCTCAACCGCTAAAATCCAAAAGAAAATGGTTTTAATTGTGGGGGTAAAGCTAAAATTGACCTTGAAGTTATATTAAAAAGTGGGCTCGCATTTCGAGAATTCCCATTAAAAGCAAACGGATTAAGATTTGGATATTTTGGCTAGATAAAGGCCCTTTAAAGTTTTTTCAATATTAGAGGCCTAGGCTACGTAATCAAACTTTATACATCCAGAAGCTACTGAGTCTCATGATGTCCATATCCGACAGTTTTTACCTTTCGACCATTGGTCTTGGATCCATGATGATGCTTGATGATTGCAGAAAACACTTATAAACACTACGGATTGCCCTGGAAAGAGAAATTAATGTATGAAACAATTTCTAAACAGCAACTGTAAATATTCTGTTTAACACAGTGAAAGTTTTGTGTAAGTATCAAATACCCAACATGTTACTAGTTTAAATCATTAAACTGGTTTATTTCACAATCAGTACTTTATATACAGAGGCTTTTTTACCCTTCAATTTTCATGAATGAAAACCATGAATTCCTGAGAGCAACTGTTAAATGCAATCACAGCTGCGAGCCATTTAAGATTATGTTTCTAGTAGTTCCAAGCATCTTTACCTGGCAATTTTCAAGTCTCACCAAAGATTGTAAACTTTATTTAACTCTTAAATGTTATCCTCCAAGATTACCATGTATCTATCATCTTCCCTGTGGTGATATGCATAATGGCTAATACATGACAGGTATCATCACCTTATCTTTTAATAATAATTATGCATATATATAGGGAGGCCCCGATACTGGCTAATGTACTGGTATCGGTCAAACTTAACTGATACCATGAACCCATACTCAAAATCTGCAACAAATTCACCAAAAAAAGCTTAATTTTTCACTTGAAATTTTATTTTTAAATTTTACATCTGTTATTTTTTCTCAGTTATGTTTAGTTTGTAAAGTCTGGTGCCTTTAGGCTCTTCAAGAAAGGCACCAGAAGTTATACAGTTTATTAATTGAACAATATGTGGCAAGGTACACAAGGAGGGCCCAGGCGGGATTCAATCCCACAACTCCTAGGTGAAGATCATGTGCGCTAACCAGTCAGCCAAAGGGATAGCCCTGTGGCCAAGCAGCCAGGGCACATCATCTATCGGAGCCACAGTGACAGGACCCCCACACTGTCACAAATAGTATCGGATAGGTATCAGCAGATACACAAAATCCAGCCATCGGTATCGGGACTGAAAAAGTCGGATCGGTGCATCCCTATATATATATATATATATATATATATTGCTTTACTTCACTGTGTGCTACTTTGTTTGTGAATTTGAAATACATTAGATTTTGTATGTGACAAATTGTGAAAAAGTTTATGGGCAAGACTTTTGAAAGACACTAGTATTAAAAAATAGGTGCAAAAAACCCCAATAAATAAATAGTTTTGGTTAGACACCTGTGGTGCACAGACATTGACATTTAACACAGAATGCTTGAGGGGACATGAGACAACTCAGGTGCTGTGCAGACGTGACAGCATTGCTAATGATCTTTATCCTTAAAAGTTGCTTTTAGCTTTACACTTCTCATATGCATGCATTCCTTCACTACTCTTTATTGACAGCTTCATCAACTAAGACGACATACGTCAGCTACAGTAATCACGCCATCTGAAGGGACTACAGAGAACGGGAGCGAGTCTTCTAAGGACCCAAGGAAGAGAGGAGGAGGAGGTGTGGATCACAGCTGATTTTGCCGAAAAACCGGTGAATGCACAGCCCGCCCAATGGAAACCAAGCATGAGACATTTTGTATTTGTTACCCATCAAAACCACAGAGGTGGGACCACTCAAACAGCCAGTCAGTGTGCCTGCTTTGCTGCTACTCTCAGCTCATTGGTCCTGCCATGAACTTACATGTTCAAAGAAAAAAATCCATTAAAATGTGACCTACCACAGGACAATGGACAGCAAAAAAAACTACAAAAATGATTAAAAAAATTATAAAAATGAATCATTAAAAAAAGTCTGAAGATGTTTAGAAATATATATAAAAGGGCAAAAGTGGGGCTGATAAACAGATTTAACAAATCACATTTCAAAAGATATTTAAAGAGAATTGTAAGAGAAAATCTATGAGACTCAAAGTGTTTGTTATTGTTCTCTACTTGTAAGTATTTTTGTGGTTGTGACAATTTTTTCATTCTTGTCTCACCGTTGTCTTTGGATCGCCCTTGCATAATGAGATGAGTGTGTTTCCTCCTGCTGTCTTGGCGATCCGGGTTGTAGCCTTGGGTTGTGAACCTGTAAAATGCCATGGTTGAAGCATGCCCGTTTTTATACAAAAAGGAGATTTATTTATAATAAAGGAATGTTTTGCAAATGTGTAGATTTGTCATGTTTTTTGCTAAATCTAGCTTAATGTTTCCTACTCACTTTTGATATATTCACACCTAAAATATCTGGTATTAAAGGGATCAGGTTTAACCTTGCAGTCTGATAGCACAACTCTAACATATAGATCAACTGATTGAGGCCTTTCGAATTTAGAATTACCCTAAAAGTAACTAATTCATTGACTAGTTATTTAGAACTACGCTGGAACGGGACTTTTCCCATTTAAGCAATATTGTAGTTTAAAAGCAAATGCTTTTACGTCAACATCTGGAATCTTTTAGACTACAGAAACACAAAAATATGCTTAAATTTGCTAATTTTTTCATTTTTATATTTGTCTGTCTAATAACATATTGAAATATTAAATCTATCTCATGAACAGTTACTTGGTACTTTAGAATGTTAAATGGTTTTCTTAATCTTTAGTAATTGTTTGGATGACCACTTTCATTTTGAGTTTTTTATATATATATATATATATATACTATACCCACCTCTAATGCAAAGTGTTAAAACAGATGACATCATGAAGTAGAGGCTGATAATCTATACCAGCACTAAGCTACTCCTCTACCATAAAATGTATGTTGTTTTATAGTTTAATGTGCTACAATCCAGAGACTTTGGGGGCTTTTACTGTAAGTAAAAATAATCCGCAATGTCCTATGGAACTGTAAGACACTTTGGTTTGAGAAAGAAATTGCACACAGCTGCCTGCTAGGAGAAAGACTCGTCAGCCAAGGACGACCTACAGTTAACTTGAATAAACCAACTGCACCCATCAATGAAGTTGGTAACAATAGAGACTTATGCATCTTGTTCAAGCGACATTGGTGACTAAGCCGCATCTGCATCTGTGATTGTACTATGACAAACCAATCTTGTAAGGTAAAAATAATCTTGCATTAGTCACGCAAACCCTAACAATTTGGGTGGTTCCTAGTTTAATCTCAAGCAGGTAAATGTATGACTATATCAGAGATAGCAGTTTAATTTACACATGCTACTGCTAATCACAATTAAAATGCAGAACTTACAGTAACATTCCTCAGTTGCTCTAGAGTTACACATAGATGCAACAGTAAGAAAAAAACTGCTTATCGTCCAGTTTTGACTAAATTATAAATATTTGCAGACTAACATAATTTCAGCCTTATATGTTTATTAAAAAAATGGCAACCCCTTCTTGTGCCATTGGAGATATGCACAACCGGTTTTTAATCTCTTAAACCTTAGAATCCCTTCAGACAAAATCCCCCTTTCCCTAAAAAGATGTAGTGGCTACATTAAGAATGCATGCTTTGGTGCAGAGAAAAGATCCCAGGTGTGATGTCTGTGACAGCCCATTAGGGGATTTTGTTTTTATGGTTACAAGACGCTGAAGCCTCTGACGGGAGTGAAGCGCAGAAGCGAGATTATATTGGAAATATCTGTTTATAAAGACAAAATGTCCTTTGGAAAATCAAAACTTTAAATATTTATTTATACTCTAAATATTTATTTTTGTCTTAATCACATTGATAAGAACTGTTCCATCTTCAATCTATATAATACACATCATCAAGGCTGGGTGTGTAGAGGGTTAACACTTATTAGGTGTGTATCAGTATGCTCATACAGTACAAAGTCTTTCAATCATTACTGAAAGGCTGAGACCTTAAATTTAGGATTTATCTTAACTTAAACTAAAAATGCATAAAAGCAGCAGAAAATATTTTCTTTTCTGTTCATTTACACAAAGCCTAAACCTATTATTACTGAGACCTTTTAGAGCAAAACAGCAAGTCTGCCTGTTCCACAAGATGTTCTTATTAAAATAGCAAAGAACTCCTAGACTTACTGGAACACTACTCTATTTTAAAGTCTTCTTGTGGTTCATCCTGTCTTAATATTGTACAGCTGAAGCTAAGAAACAGTGACAGATTTGATTATTGTAAATTCAACTTGAAGATACAAGTAGTGTTTTGAAAATGAATGTTAAATGTATATCTTGTAAAAAAACAAGTATGCAAACGAACCCGATCGTATGTCATAAAAGTAATCATTCTATTTAAAAGCATGATTTAGCTTGGATTAATTACCTGTTTTGGAAACCTGAGTTCAGCTTCACCAGCCCCGCCCAGACCCGATCCAGAAAATCATAAAATCATCTAAATAGAAATTGTCTGAGCAAAAGAGTGATCGAAATCTGTATTGGAAACGATTACTAAGATTGACCAATCTTTCAAGAAGGTACTGGCCAATAAAAACAACTGAACTTTTTGACCTTTGACAGACCTTTCATTCTCACAAAAACTCCACCATGACATATTTAAGGCAATCAGGGTTGATTCTAGGATCAGAGGTTTAGGGGGAGCTGAACTCCCAGGGAGCTGCCCAGCCAGGCAACATCAAGTTTAACACATGCACAAACACAACATGAGATATAATGTTAATGAATATCCAGTCACTTAGTCAATAGCACCTTGGCTTTAAAATTAGAACATGCATCTAACATAAGGTTTAGAGAGTCACTGATCATAAAAATATCAAACTACAAACAAAAATTATCTTTAAAAAAAAACTAGAAAAGCATGCAGCTTGTAGCAATATATAACCACTCCTTTCTTGGCCCATTTCTGACATTTCCTGGATATTGCTTTCAAATCAGTCAACAACTTTGGGTTAATTTGTTAAGTTATTTTTTTTTCATTTTATTTTATAATATGCAGGGCTTATAGTGCTCTGGTGCCATGAAGTGTTTGATAAAAAAAAATCAGGTTCTCATGATCTGAAAATTCCTAAGATCCGAGAGGTGCTTTCACTCTAAACCACACCACTGTAGGCCTACTTAAGCCAATCAACACAAGGTGCCGATCTTGGGTTTTCAATCAATCAGATTGATGTAGCAGTTACTCCACGTGCGGATGGGTTTCAGGAGGATCTTTGTTGACATCTTTGTGCATTCATGAGTGGTTGTGTAACAAAATTTACGGCAGCGATAGAGACAAACACTTCCACGACTGTTAGCAGGCAAAATCCCAGAGGCCACGGGAATCAGGGGCACCCCACCCCCCAGCAGGGCCCCGACCAGGGACCAGCCGATAGGGGTCCCCCGCCGCCGTAAAGCAGGAGGGACCCGCAGCCGGCTGACGGACTACACACGCGGCCGCCACCCCGGACCAAACCCCACCGCCCAAAACCCAGCACCCCGCCCCCCCCCCCCCCCCCCCACACACACACGGCAGGGAGCCACAGCAAAAGCCACAGCGGATGAACGCCCTCCCCAGGGCGTGCCCAGCCAGCACCCGGACACCCAGATCCATCGGCCACCGGTCCAGCTCCCGCCCCACGCAGAGCGCCGTGACCAGGGGTCCAGCCAATGCTGGACAGCCCCCCAAATAAACCGACCAGGCAGCAGAACCAACGGAACCGGCAGGAGGCCTGGGCGCCAGGCACGGTCCCCACCGATCCACCAAACAGCACCAACCTACCTTACATCCCCGGCACCCCCATAAGAGGTGCGCCAGTCAATCCAAGGAGCACATCATCACCGAAACAGCGGCCGCCCGACACACCGGCCCACCCAGGCATGCACCAGGACCGAGCCGGCCACCGAGAACCATCATCGACCAGTGGGCAGGAGCATCCATTGCCGATGGGGAGTGACTGAGTGGAAGAAGATGCACCAGGCCAGAGGGCAGCCAAACACTCAACCTGGCAAGTAGACATAGAAAGACAGAGACACTCATACGTGCTCTCCCTCTCATGCGCACATATTCTCACAAATACAGGACACCCGAAAAAAGGACACTGTACACTCATTCATACGCCCCCATACATACTCTATACTCCCAGGCCCAGGGACAGACGCCCCAATAGAGCACCCTGCCCCTGCAACCGGGAAACAAACCCCTTGCCCACCAGGAGGGGGACAAGCAGAACGCCAAGGCCACCACCCTGGCAAGAGTAGCCCACCAGCCCAGGTCCCCGACCAGACGGCCTGATATTCCACCCGAGCTCCAACCCCTGATGGCTCAATGAACAGGGGTGTGGAAAGATCCCCAGCCTCTCTCCCCCTGCTCAATTGTGGAGTTGTTGCATGTTGTTCTAATGTGCACTTAAAACAGAGGGGTGGGGCATGGAAATACTGCCAGGCACCGTCATCTCCCACCCCGGGCCCTCAGTGTCTAGATGCAGTTAAACAGAGGGCACTGGCACCTAAGGTGAGGCCGCTTATAAGGGGCCCCTCCTCCAGCGCCGAGGCGCGTCCACCGCCAGGTCCCTACATGTGCGTGTGTCATGTAAATGTTGCAAGTGTAAGTGTCTAAGTTGTTCAGTAAAATTGGGACCCAGGCCGCCACTGGGTAGTGAAGACGGAAACTCCATCCCTTAACCCAGTGACGTGCCCACAGCTGGGGTGATCTTTGTGAAACAGAAAGGCATGTGTTTGCTAAAAGTGAAGGTCACGTGAGCAGAAACAGTGTGATTCATATCAACTGTGAGGAATTGCAAAGGAGAATGCATAATCCTCAACGCGACTGCAAAGCTGGGTAAGTCCTTATTCATCATCGTCCTTATTTATTTATTTATTTATGGAAATATAGTCGCTGTTGTACAAGTTAACTTGTCCTGTAAAAATTCAGTGGCGTCTGGTCTCTGGCGAAAAAACCAAATATCACCGCTTACACAATTCTTTTTTTTAATGAGTATTATAATTGCCACCTTCTGACCTGTCTTGGCATGGCTGTAGCATCCGTAGTTTCAGTATGCTATACAAGGCCAGGCAATTTTAGTTGTAGAGCACACTTTCAACACAAGGCAATTCAAGGTGCTTTACATTATTAAAATTAGGACACAGAAAACATAGCATAAATGCCTGAATAAAAAGCTTTGTTCTTCTGAGATTTGATCATTTAAAAAATAATACAAGATGTGTTTTTCTGAATTGCTGATTTACTAACATAAAATAAATTAATAAATATCAATGCAGTGTTTTTACAAGGTACATCTGTAGGAATAATTAAAGCAACCAAGAGTCCCTGGCTGCAGCCCGAGGTGCCAGACATACTTCAACTTTTCCTCTTTAAGAAATGAACTCAAACATGTCCTGCTTGTTTAGTAAAATTAATTTTTACTGTGTTTGGGATTCAGGTGCTGAGAAATAGAAATACTCACTTCTAAACTATGCAAAAAAAAATTGTTTTATGTATAATTTATATGTTTAATTCGAAAAAAAGTGTTTTTTTATAAAAAAAGAAAGACAATAGGCCTACAGAAAACACTAACTTAACACGATATACTGACATGTATTAACTGATCATTTAGCTAACATCTGCCTGATGCAACAGCACAACTCAACTTACAGTTTGGTAAAAACAGCTATGTTTCTTGTCTTCTGCTGGTTTGCTGAACATGCACCTCTCTGCAGCAGATTCCCACTGGCTGTAGATTCACCTGACGCAAGTAGGTGCATGATGCATTTATAGAAGGGGTCAGGAAGTTTATTTTATTTTTTTAATTGCCGCATAAAGACACCCTTTAGCGTATTCTCAGTGGGGGTTTTTTTATATTACATTTAAAGCAAGTACTTATCTAGTATGTTTAAAAAGGTACATATATGGATACATTCTCCAGCTTTAGGATGTGCTTCGACTCAGTTAAAAACTGGGCTAAAAACACCTATGAAAGCAATTCTGCAAAGTAGACATGACCAAAATTCCTTAATAATGATGGCCTGAACAAATGTATGACAAAAGGAAAACCAAGAAGAAATCTGCAAGGTTCAACAACAACAAAACGTTCACACACATTTTCTGTCTTGTAATATCTGTACTAGCTAAATACTAAATCTGGCTCAGAAATGGTAAATCTCATTGCAGTATTAGACCTTTGTCATGCAGCAGATGTCCTGATCGCTTTTTTTATGTTGCTCCAGCTGGGAGCAGAAACTAAATTTTCTGTTTGGAACAAATAACATAAGTTAATCTTTCAGAGAAATCTTATATTTAAAAAAAAAAAAAAAATATATATATATATATATATATATATATATATATATATATATATATATATATAATGTGTTAGACTTTACCAGATACGGTAAGCAAAAATCAGTGTCACTAAGGGAATTTGTGAACCATAAGCATATTAAAAAAGATAGTCATTTCTTACATCAACGATTGCTGTTTTTAATTTGCCTAATTTATTTGTGGGTTGTAGCTCTTTGAAAGCATTTTTTAAGTAATATATTTTATTGGTTTTCCTGTTTTTTGGGAGAAAAAAAATCATGATAGTGGTGTAAAGTAAGTTAAAAAAATATTGCAACACCTTGAAACAAACAATGCTACTCATTTTCCAGAGCCCTCCTGCAAACCGTAGCTATTGCTACCAAGATAACAATTTAACGACAGGATACCAACAGAAGTAGTCATGAAGGAAGGACGACAGTAAAAAAAAAGTAAACCTTCTCAGTTTAATTTTTTTTGTTGTTAATCTATTTTGGTGTTAGTTAGAAGAACATTGCACATGTCAAGGAATTGGCATGAATCAGTTAAATCTTCACATCCATATTTTGCTGTGCATTTCTGACAATGTTGTCCTGCTAACAAAAGTAATCTGTCATGAGGGACAAGATAATTGGTGAGAATAAATCCTGCTAGGCTTTACTTCAACTTTACTACAGTTTCTTATTTTTGGGGGTATTGATTTTTAATAACTACTATTAGCAAGGCAAGGCAATTTTATTTATATAGCACTATTTCAACACTAGGCAATTCAAGGTGCTTTAAATGATTACAGAAATGTGAAATTTAAAACAGAGAATATAAAAGAAAAACTGTTGAAACAAGAATCAATTAAAACATTTAGCAACAACAGTAAGTAAGCTTGCTTATTATTTATAAGCGTATAATTATTGAATTTAGTATGCATGTTCCTATTTAAGTTGGATCAGTTTTCTAAAATGCTTTTGAATTAATGCAATATTAATTATTTACATTTGAGAAATATGGCATTGGTTGTTTACCTTTTTTTTTTACATTTTTAGAATCATTTAATGAAAAAAAAAATTATTACCCATGGTTTTCTTTGTGGCACTGTACAGCATATAATTTTTTGTTAAATATCTTTTGAAAAGTTTTTCCAACATTTAAAAGAGGCTAACAATTCTTGCAACTGTAAAATTGGATGCAGCCTTTTGGCTTCAATTTTGTAACAATTTATTTGACATACCTGCAACTGTGAATTACAGAGACCAATTTTAAATAACGCCATGTCAGTGATTTGTTCGGGCTTTTATCTAAGATCTGATTTATTATTTTGATTTAGCAGAGGATAAAACCGTCTATTTTTGCTAGATTTCTTCACATCTCATTTTAACCTTGGGTCGAGGATAATTTTCATATTTCAATGCGTCCTTCCCCATAAAAGCCTGTTTGTTCAATTCAGCATGACAGTTGTGGAACTCTTTCAAGTTTCTAGCATATTTTTCAGGTTGAGATTTCGAAACGGAAAAAAAAGCAATTTGCAACAAATGATTAGGTTTGTTCTCAGCAATCAAGCAGAAGGCTCATAATCTGTGTGTGTTTGTCTCTTTACAAATCTGTGCCTGAGCCTTGACTATCAATAACTTTGTCTGCATTGCTTTTACCTGCGTTATGTCTTTTACAGCAGATCATTGAAGATGACCCTCATTTATAGTGTAAATTATCATCATCACAGAGATTATCAATATTTGTGTCCAAAGGACCAAATCCAATCTTAGATAAAGTTAAAGGTTTGGACAAAAAGTGATAAGCCACTCCCTTTAAATATAATTCACTTTAGGTGCTACTTTAACCCTTCAGTGTTTAGTTTTTAACTGTAAAAACTTAATTTTAGCTTAAACTTCACCAACTTAAAAAAACAAAGTGCCTGTCTTTCCTAAAGGTAAGTAAAACAGACTGTGATTAAAGCCTAGCACTGACATCCAAAATAAACCGGAAATATTAACATTATTTTCAGATTTCATTTTGTTAGCATCACCTGTTGCCCACTACGGCTTTGTGACTGCCTTCTAACATGCGCTACTCTCTGAACAGACTGCTATGTACCAGTAAACGTCTTATGTTAGAAAAACACTCCTGAAAAACATGTGTCTTTGTTATTTATTTCAAAAGGAGTTGCTAAATTGTGACTAATGAGGATTTGTAATGTGATTAAATGTTTTATGCTTGCTGAAAGTAACCAAGGCTTGCAGATGGGCCTGCAGATGTAATAGAGTTGTTTTTCAGAGATGAGCAGTACCAGCACCTACCAAATATGGAGTGTTTTAATTAGCTGCAGGACCAGGCTCTGCCAGGTACTCCTTATCTCGCAGGATGTACTGAAATGTGTGTGTGGGGAAATAAATCAGCAAATGTATTGGTGTGTATGTGCTGTGAGCCATCATGTGGATTGAATAAAGCAAGCCTGTCTGCAGAAGAGAGGCAGAACGCCTGGGACACAGGTCTTCTCCACGTTCTGCAGAGGTGACACTAAATTAAGATTCAGCCTGACTTTTTTCTCTACTGAAGATGTTTTACTCTAAGTACTCCTGAACTGGGGGTGGTATTATTGACCACGACAATTTGGTGCCGTGACCCGGATTTTCGTTGAAAAAAAGCAACCGGGTTGCGGCAGGCCAGGGGTCTGATAAATGTTAGAAACGTAACAGGGTTACGGCAGGCCAGGGGTCTGATATATATAACAAAGAAAAAGCAACCGGGTTGCGCCAGGCCAGGGGTCTGATAAATGTTAGAAACGTAACCGGGTTACGGCAGGCCAGGGGTCTGATAAATGTTTTATCTTGGAGTGGCATCCTAATATTTTTCTGACGAGAAAGGTACTATAACCGGGTTATAGAGGTGGGTTTTGAGGCCCTGGAGGTAGGATCTCCAAAATTCTATTTTGAAATAAAAGAGAAGGGATCCTAAAAAGGATTCTTTGGAGCTGATTTGAAACTGACCGAGGCGAAAGGAGACTGACACAAAGGCGTGCACGCAAAAGAAGATAAGCAGACCTTTTCTTCTGCTCATTGGATTTTACCAAAAATCTTATTGTGTCTAGACTTCAAGTAACTGAGGTTTATAAATTATCTAGAAGTGGGTGATACGAGTAGAATTTTAATATAGTGTTGAGGGTTCAAGTCCCAAAAACGTGAGTAAAAGGGTGTTTTAAGAAAATAGAATCACAGAGAGGAGAGAGAAAGTGAGGAGAAGGTGTGTGTGAGAGAGAGATCTCAGCGCTGGTGTGTGTGTGTGTGTGTGTGAGATTTCGACTTTGTATGAAAGCAGGAGGTTGAGAGGTGAGCTGAACTTTTGGGTTCGTGTTAAAAAAAAGGACTATCATTAGTAAAAACTCGAGTATAAACTATTATATAAGAATATATGAATGGATAAGAATATATGAATGGATAAGAGAAATTAAACACTCTAGAATATATAGATAGCGGAACTGATGTTGGGTACGCGTTTCAGTCCGTGCTGAATTTGTGACGGATACGTCTAGTTTTATGCCACATTAAAATCTGGAAAAAGTGGTGTGAATTACGCTGATAAGAATTGAAATTGAGGTGTGGAGTTTTTTATTTACCGAAGGATGTGTTGCTATTTTATTGAGTAGTTTCGTGGTAGAGTTTAACTGTTTTAAGCGACGTTAGCCGAAAAGGGCTAACGTTAGCACCAGACTGAATCTCTTTGCTGGGGGAGCTCGCAGCGAGCGGAGTCTGTTCAAGAATCTTGGTTTTTTTGATAAATCTCTGAATAAAAATAACTTGATAAGAAGCTAAACATCAGTTTATAAAGCCTTTTAACTTTACTAAGCTTCGGCTTGGGGCATTCACTCTTAAGATCAATTGTGAATGAAAAAATAGATACAAAAGAAAAAAAAAAAAGAAAAAAAAAAAAACAGCTCGGAGGAGCGATTTAAGTTTGGAAACGCCTCTTGAAAACGACCAGGAGTAACTCATAAGAGATTAAATAATTACGCAAACAGCTACCTTGTCAAACTTAAATAAATGTGGATTTGGCTTGTTTAATTTGGATTTAATATTTTATTTATAAAAAAAAAGAAGCTTGGTAAAAGAGGAATTAAGAAATACTATTAAGACAAATACTTGATAACATTTAAATTAGTCTTAATCAAAAAGAAGGCGCGCCAGGGCAGTTTTGCTTGTATAGCACACTTACAACACAATTCAATTCAGGGTGCTTTACTTATAATTAGAATACTAATGAGCATTTACAGTGATTAAGACAATAATTCATGTGACAATTAAAAACAAACAAGTAAAAGCAGTTACTCCTAAGCGAGTCTAATTTGGTAAGTTTTAGTTTAAGATTTAATAGAAGAATTCTGAATTCAAAAGCAGGAGTTTTTATAGTAATTTCAAGAATTTGCTTTTTTTTTATCTTCTCATGGTGAACGGTCTAGATGAATTGCTATTTTTATTGTTTTAAGTTAAAGAAGGATTTTTCAATGGATTATAAAATACCTTTAAAGGACGCTGTTCAGAATGTGTCTAAACCAGCTCAAAAGAAACTGAAAATTCTCACTAATGATCAGATCTGCGATCCTGTTAAAAATAGGGTAGAAGAATTCTGAAGCTCGAGAGGATTACATGTAGCTGAAGGAAGTGACAAGATCAACCAAGTTGCAAAATGGAGGACGGTGCAAAAATTTGAATAGTTTAGGAATATGTCTATAGTTGGTTTCTGAAACAGGAATAAATTGGCTAAATAAGAATAAAATACAAGCTGTATTGATAAAGGACAGATTGAAAAGCAAGTAGACTTTTAATTGAAATAAATATAAAATGGTTAAATCACTAAAAAGAACTAAGTGTGTTGATAAAAGATTGCGATGGTCAATCTTTATAAATATTTAATTTACACATGAGATGAAAGAGACATTTATCAAATTGACAAAATAGAGAAAGGCATTGAATTGATAAAGTATAAGGAATGATAATGACTCACATGTTTAAAAAAATAAATAAATAAAAACATTTTGAAAGTAAAAAAAGGGGGGCTTCAAGGATGAACAGTATGTGTCTAAAGATGGTTAACTGGAATAACCTCTATATCATGGGTCAAAAAGATCAAGCAGTTATGCCTGAAAGATGAATTTTTACAAGCAGTGTGACAGACGCAACAGAAATTAGACGAGAGGAACCTAAGCAAGAGAAGAGGAAAAGAAAGCAGAAGGAAGAGCAGAGATAGCATATAAATTGGATGAAAAATGCAGGAAACATTAATTAAAATAAGCAGGGGAAGAATTAGAACAACAGTTTAATTAGACATATAAGGATTAATGAACATCCCTGTTGGAGAGAGCAAACCTATAAATTAGTATATTTTTACCATAACTAATACTGAAGAAATTATTGCTAATATAACTGATTAAAATAAAAGTAAAATAGGGCCCACATAGGCAGTCTGAGTGGAAAAGATATTTGAATTCAGCTTTTGAGGAAGGAGATTAATGAATATGAAAATAAAAAGTTTAAATAAAAGTTGATTTGAATAGGCTGAGAGGATCAACTCTCTGTCTGTCTTTTTCTTCCTCTAATTATATATTTTTTCTCTCTTTTTCGCTTTCCCATTCCGCCAACAGAGGACCCCTCAGATAACATTCTAGAGATGTAATTTATGTTCCTGGGGAGATGTGATGGGAGGGGGTGCTGGGCTGATGACGGATAGTGCCAGGTGCCCGCCATAACTGCCAAAGAAAGAAAAATCTATACAACCAGCGCAGAAGTTCTTCTGTCTTGTGCTCTGCTCCCAAACCAGGGGGGCACCAGTGACTGAATATTTTCAGGGGTGAAGCAGGGGGCACCCTAAAAAAAAAGAGCACATTTCCTCATGCTGAACTGAACTTTCAAGACCAATATGTGTGAATCCACTTGGCTGGTGTAATATGGACAATTTCTGCTGAAGAAGTGACGATCAAAGGCTGCTGATTCAATGTCAATGTTGCTGAACTAACCACAAGAGTTTCTGTTTTTCTGATCGAAGGTGGCCCTGGTTGCTTGAACTCTGAAACCCCAGTGCCTTCCCCAGAATTATCTCCAGGTTAGACACCACCATTTACCGTGAACAAAATTTGGAAAGTTGGGTGGAAGGAAGAACTGGGCCTATAGCATGGGGTTGCTGGCTGGTGAGAGAGAAAAAATATATATTTTTTTAATTACATAGCAAATTCAATACCTAAGGAATACAAAGGATACATTCCTTATTAATGCACAACTGTAACGGTTACTTAAATGATATCTTTATGGAACAGCTAAATCAAAAGTAAGTCAGAATTGTATTTGATTTCTAGCAGAAAGAATGAATCAAAGTGCTTCACGGATTAAGATGATTAAAAAAGCTGAAATGGATAATAGAATAATGGATAACATTTAAAAAGAGACATAATAAAACAGACATATAAGTATGTCTTAAACTTGATAAATAAAATAAGTAAATAAAAGAATCAATTTAGTTGAACAAGCAAATGGACAGTAATCAGTTGAACTGTAGACAAAAAGTAAACTCTTGAGCCTGCTCTTGCTTTTAAATCCATCAATGAGGGAGGTGTTTTTGTTTAGTTTTCAGGAATAACAACGGTGTTGCACCAAAATAAGATGGCTTTGCTCTTTCCCTTGGGATTATTTTTAATTAGATGGGTGAAATAATTTCTCAGCACAATACAGTTGGATTAGATTGAAAAGGAGTGGATGTCCAATAAAAGAACACAGAAATCGGGCAGTAGCTTTTACCATATATTTCAATGTTAGATAATAGTTTAGTTTTTGCATTTTAGAGGGTGCATTTGTATTGTTATGTTATTAAAATGACATACTTGGTAATGTTGGTGTATATACTCCTCCTATCAACATGAATACTAAATAAGGCTGAGGTAACTGGCAGAAACTAATCTCTAATTGGACGACACATTCTGCAGGGGTACTCAGGACACAGAAAAGAGAAAAACAAACATTATATTATGAGACCAAAGTATTATTAATAAGGGAATATGATATAGCAAAATTTAATACAGTTACCAACATTCTAGGCTAATTCTTTTTCAGATTATGACTCTTTTTAACTTAATGAACCACCGGATATAAAGCAAAATCTTTTAATCAAAAATAAATGTAATTTAAATAGGGGATGACTATGACAGGCAAACCAAGTCTGTGTAGCAGATTGGTTCAGGGCAATACACAATTTAGGACTTAATTTTTTGCAAATTGATAATGTATGGTTGCAGGATTTAAACATATTTGGGACATACGTGATGACTTCGGTCAGGGTTGCGGATTTCTTTTGGTAATTCACTTGTACGTCTGCATCTTAATCTAAGATCAAAATTGGCTAACATGACTGCGCAGTTGGGGCTTATCGGTGAAAGGCCCTCTAAATTGTTTTGATGATCATCAAGAGTGATTACAAGACCGGATCAAAAACTGTCATTCGTAGATGTTTACAAGTTTATGTCCCCAGGATTCAACAACAGGTTTCGTTTTTAGGAAGAATGGTATCTCAAAAGGGGGTCTCCCTCTCCCCTGAACATAGATCTTCTATTTTAAATCATCCACTACCACACACAGTGAAAGAAATGTTGTCTTTCCTGGGCCTAACGGGATACAGCAAAAACTTTGTGGCAGATTATGTAGGCCTAACACAACCATTAAGGGAACTCGTCAGGGAGCTAGGCATGAGAAATCTGTCTGCTCCTCTGAAAAGGACTCAAGCTGCAGAGGAGGCTTTCATTACGCTCAAACAAACGTCTGTCCACAGCAACTGAACTGGCCACCCCTAACTACAGTCTGCTGTTACATCTGGATGTTTCTGGAACAAAGGAAAGGATGAATGGCGTTTTGTTCCAGAAAAAAGGGGGAGAAAGAGTAGTGTTAATGTATGCTAGTGTAATGCTAGACAATATGGAGAGGACAGTAGAACGGTAGTCAAATGCCTGCCGTTTCATAAACGGGAGCGCCGCTCGGTGGCTGCATGCCCAACAGTGACCTGGATCTGTTTGTTGTTGTTGTTTATAATGATCTTGGACAGGTTGTACTGTATCTGTAAATTCCTTGTATGCGTCATACTTGTATGTGTCATACTTGGCCATTAAAGCGGATTCTGATTCTGATAAACCGCTACATTCCCCAACATGGGTTCCCTGAAAAGATCAGATCAGATAACGGAACACACTTTAAGAACAAAGATTTGCAGGAAGTTGAAAAAGCCTTGGGCTTGAAACACAAATTTGGGACAGTCTTTCATCCACAGTCTCAAGGAAAAGTGGAAAGAATGAATCAATCTCTAAAAGACAAATTGGCAAAATCTGTGCACAGACTAAAATGAATTGGATTGAAGCACTACCACTAGCCCTTATGTCTATCAGATGTTCAGTGAACACAGCCACGGGGTTTACTACACATGAACTACAGACGGGTAGACCATTTCCTGGGCCCAGTACTAAACTACCTTTGTCTGCAGATGAAAATGAGAAACTGAGTAAAAGAGTGTATTTTAACATATTGCAAAGTGTGGTATCTCAGTTTTCCAAGCAGGTCCAGAACCAAAGAGGCGAAACGGAGGTCACCAGCTCACCAGAAGTCGAGTGGGTGTTGCTAAAGGTCACTAAGAGAAAGTGCTCAGAACCCAGGTGGACGGGCCCATACCAGGTGGTGGAGAGGACGTCTCATGCTGTTCGCCTGAGAGGAAAAGGAGACACATGGTATCAGTGGAGCCAGTGCGCCTCCGCGGAGGAACCTCAGAGATCCATCTCTGAGACACAGAAAGATCTCCAATTAGGTGAGGAGGCCAAATAGTGGGGCAGAATAATCCCCGGCCAAATCGCAGGGCTCAGGGTAGTCGACCCCTGAGTCCACAAAGAAGAAGAGGACTGGGACTAGAAGTAGACGACCAGGAGGAGGAACAGAAGGCCAGCCAACGGCTACAAAGACAAAGAGCGAAACCACACTTCCCAGCTGCCAGGAGCCAAAGAGGGGGAAAGGAAGTGCCAGGTTAAGAAGAGCAAAACTTTTGTTGTATCATTTATCATTTTACTGTTTTCACCTCTGCAGACTAAATAATCACTTGTATATCTAATCAACTTTGAAGCAAAAAATGACAACCGCTTGGCTCCACGTGCTTATCGTTTTTTGGTGTATAATCATGGCTGTATTTTTATGGGGACTCCTGAGGGCAGTGGGACTGGCCTAAACAGCTGAAAGAGGGATCAACTTACTTACAGTAGCATAGAATGATTATTACCTGTTACAGGGCCAGAAAAAACAAAACACACATGATAATTTGGATCACTCGATTGGTCTGGCCGGAAGAAGGCAGGGACGGACAGATAGAATATCACGAAGGGTATACCTTAGCCTGGACAGCTGCGAGAGCAGACAGGCACCGTCTAATATATAAAGACTCACGCCAAAGACTAGAGGATTCCCTCTGGTACCGAGCCTTTCCAACTTTTCTTAATATGTTTGGTAAATATAAAAGTTTAGTTCCCTAGCAGTGTTTACAGTCATTATGGTCACGTGTGGATGCTGTTGCATCCCATGCATACGCGCCCTCCTTAACAGATTAATCACTACAGCCATCTCCCCGCTCCCCAGGACTCTACACACATGATGATTGCTCTCTTAGGAGAAGAACCGGTGGAAGAAAATGAAGAGGATGAGTTTGAAGTACTTTAAAAAATTTTGAGGTGTGCTTTTCTAACATGATTATGATTTTTGATATGTTTATTTACTCTCTAGCTACTATCGGTATGTACTGCTTTGACTTATGTTGAACTCTTAAGAGATTTCAAAAGGGGGATTAATGAGGATTTTTAATGTGATTAAATGTTTTATGCTTGCTGAAAGTAACCAAGAATTGCAGATGGGCCTGCAGATGTAATAGAGTTGTTTTTCAGAGATGAGCAGTACCAGCACCTACCAAATATGGAGTGTTTTAATTAGCTGCAGGACCAGGCTCTGCCAGGTACTCCTTATCTCGCAGGATGTACTGAAATGTGTGTGTGGGGAAATAAATCAGCAAATGTATTGGTGTGTATGTGCTGTGAGCCATCATGTGGATTGAATAAAGCAAGCCTGTCTGCAGAAGAGAGGCAGAACGCCTGGGACACAGGTCTTCTCCACGCTCTGCAGAGGTCACACTTAATTAAGACTCAGCCTGACTTTTTTCTCTACTGAAGATGTTTTACTCTAAGTACTCCTGAACTGGGGGTGGTATTATTGACCACGACATGACATACCAATAAAACAACTTGAAAGTGGGCCTTGCTAAGCGAAGGATCTTAGGTGAAAAATGGATTGGCTGAAATTGCAGACTCATGTTAGCTTGTATTAGGACTGGACGGTATTTATTGATATCGATAACTATCACAAAATGTAGAAAATATATGTCATGTGCCTCCCAGGTCATTTTGTTATTCTTCAATGAACTAAAGAATTAAGAATTAATTAATTAATTTTTCAAACACTTGTTTTTATCATAAGTAAGTTTGTAAGGCATATAAACAAATCCAGAGAACTGAGTAACATCAGTAAATACAAATTATTATTAACCATTATATTATAGATTTTTAAATTACACATTATATGATACTTTATTATATTAATGGCTGAAACCTTTGGTTTATTTTGTCAATAAAGCTTATTCAAATTAAGTTCAGCTGTAGTTCAGCTATTAGCTAAAGCTAACCAGCTACTCACTGATACCAGAGTGTAAACAGCGCCGAGAACACTGAAACCCAGTCCAGTCACTGAGAGCTGATGCCAGCAGGTCCAGGTGGAGAACTGGGGGGACATTTTAAAAGCTACAGGTGTTAGCAGTGCTACCTGGGTAAGTTTTGCAGCGAGCCGGGGGAGGGGAGTCCTGTCTAAGACAACTAATCGTAGTATTTATTTGGCTTATTATTGCTACATTTAATGTTTTTGTGCGATGAGGATCGGTTCAAAACGGGACGCAACCTTTACCTGAGCGACTGAAATATTTATCCGGAACAACTTCCTCCGCTGCTCCTTTGATGTGACATCTGACAGAGGTGAAGTTACGGTGATGGTTCGCTTAGGGACTATCAAAAAATTATGTTTCAGCTTAAGTTATTTTCTTCCTTTTTGTGGTCTGAAAGGAGAGAGGGGTGGGTTACGGAGCTGCATGGGTAATCGTAATTATTTGTTGGGAGTAGGTAGTGACTGTAATATTAAGCTACCTATTAGGCTAGAATGAAAAAAATGGGGGAAAACTTTTTCATATTGAACTTTTTAATCGACCCCTTTTTTTTCTATCGCACCACACGTATATCGATTGATAAATTATTGTACAGCCCTAGCTTGTATCCTCCTTAACAACTTGTCTTATTACTTCTCTTTGAGATAAAAAAAAAATCCTTACAGAATTCAGCTTTGATCTAAACATTTTCATTCTTAAGGATAGTTGTAACAAAGTCTAGGCCCATTTTTCACATACACTCAGTCAAAGGAAAACCTTGGTTGCAACATACAAACTAGGCTGATGCAGAAAAGCAGAAATAATCAAGAAAGACTCTCTTACACATGGAAAATCCCTAAAGAGTACATGGGCCGAGTGTTAGACCACCAAGTTTGAAGAATCAATTCACCAAATCCTACTGTTTTCCCAATTCTAAAATCCCACCCTTAAATTCTCTGTGGACAAAACACGGATTTGTCAGTCGGAATGGATCCAGTTCAAACTCTTACTTCAAGACAAGTGGGTTAAAAGATTCACAAAATATTGTTATAATGCAGTAGTGCATTTTTTAAGACTGGAGTAGATTTATTCCACTATAAGTCTCTTCTAGCCTTCTTTTCCTCTCAGACTATCTGATAGCTTCAACTTTCGGGACGAGCTAATCTGGAATTAAACTAAATGTGGAGCCCGGGAGAGTTATCTACTACAAACTAATATTATTTAAGAAAACACTACCTTAATAAAATCCTCAGCTGTGCCTTTAAGTGGTTCATTTTATCAGTATGTTTTGGTTTTTAGCGTTTCTTAAATTACCATTAACATGTTAAGCATTTTTCTTGCCCTCCCTTGCATTTCGAAGTTTAAATCAGTTTGGAGAAAAGCAGTAAATGGTTCGATAGCACAATTGCAGATACTCCACTTTTTGAATAAATCAAGCTTGGCTCATTCAGAATGAATACTAAAGCCAACAATATCATTTTCCCATAACTGTTTAGTTGTGTAATTAACATTGACCATTTAACAGACATTAGACCAGCCTCTTTTGTCCTTTAAGCTTTTATTTGGCTAGGTCTTTCACTTTCTTTTTTCCGACAGCACTTTGTAAAGTTTTAACATCAATTATTAAAAGCCGCGTGTTATAGGACATCCCCATCTGAAGCGGATGTCAGTAACCCCTCCTAATGAAATCCGTAAAGTGTCAAGCGATGAAAGGCTGCATCATTTAGCACTTGTCTGTCAACTCTTAGAGCTCTGAGAGTCATCTGGTATTTTCAGAAGGAAACCAGATGGTGCCAGATTGTCTACAGAATGGATTTTGTACTCTCAATTACTACTCTATTAGAGGAACATCAGTGTCAAAACGCAGGTGATAGAGGTGTTCTTATGAGTAAATAAAACAGATTTGTTTGAGAGTAATATTTAGGCTGCGAGTTTATAATAGACTTAGATGGTTCTGATAAGTGCAACAATCTTTCCGTGCATTAATTGATCAAATCTATGCTAAAGCAATCAGTCTAGTTACCTGTAATGTACAAATACAATTCTAATCAGGAGATCACCTCACCAAGACATGAATGGAAGCAATATCACTTAGAATTATGTTTCTGTTTTGCTATGGTAATAACAACCCATATATTCAACACATTTTTAAAGAGAATTGCTTGTACATGTTTACATTTTTCTGGATTTCTGACCAATTCACACATAGTCATAATGCATTTGTGTTTTTTCCCCAGTTGCACCGTTTTTTAGGTAAAAGCATTTAGTGACCTTCTTTTCAAATAGCATCACCTGACCACTAATATTATCATACTGAATACAGCTTCTTCCAAAATAATGCGAATAACTATAAGAAAGATGAGCTATCCGTACACAATACACAGGAGGAACCTTGTTAATGTTATAAAGCTATTTAAAAGACAGTCTCACAGAACTTCATTAGTAACAATGTATGCTGAACTGGTTTGATCTTTCACATATGTGCAGAGTTACCTATACATAGGCTTTCTAGGTTTCTATACATAGGTTTGCTAACAAACATTTAAGTCATTCAAACAAGGCATAAACCTAATGTTTTAGGTTTTAAATGTGCCCTTGCTCCAATACAGGTTACTATGATAAATGGCAAATTACCACCTCGACACCTTGAAGTCCTCCAGAGACCTTGTAATTAACCAATAATTTCATTCAGGGGTGTTTACCCGGGGTGAAATCTAAAAAATGTAGGAAAATGGCCCCTGTTGCCCGACATGGTTGAACAAGACCCACTATGTCTGGAGAAAGAGAGATGCACAGTATGACCAGACAAATACTTTCCCCACATTGAAACATCAAGGAGATGCTTTACTGAGTTGATGGACCTTGTATTGTTAAAAACTTTAAATAAAATCGTACGGTCTTGTGTGATATTTATTTAAACTATATTAGAAAGGCAACAAATGACTTGCTAAAGAAGAGGGCAGTTAGAGGTGGTCTTAACAGTCTCCTGATTTAATTCCTCAAGAAAATCTTTAACACCTAACGGAACTTTCTTTATAAAAGTAGCGGGCAAAAAACCCTCCTGGAATGTAACCAGCAACAAGAAACTGCTCACTGGGGTTCTAAGCAGTGTTTAGCAAAGTATCATCTCACTCTCCCTCTCTGATGTTAGTCTAACAGACATATTTTCCTTAGACCATGAAATACCTGTTACCTGTTCTGACAAAAACCCGATCACATTAATCTACTCTGACATAAGGAAAAAAAAATCTTCTGGGCATACACACTTATTATATGAAATACCTTTATAAATTAGAGAACCAACAGGTGGATTTTTTATGTCAAACACAGAAATCTATTATCTTTATAATGTTAAACAGCAGGGTGTTACAAAAGCTATATTCCAACTTTAATTGCATTCTGTGCAGAAAAGACGTTGCATCCCAGGTAGAAGTCCAAGTTGTTTCCTGCCCACTAATTCAGTTTCTAATCATAGATTCCACTTGTGTGGCCAATAGAATAGAGAACAGCGGGCGGGTAAAGAAAGGTCTTCTGTTTGCAAAACGGTACCAACTCCCACTTAAATAGATTGTGTTTATGAGAGTTATTTTTCTTTTCTTGAATGGAGATGTGATGTAACAGAAGCACAATGGATGATGCTGCCATGGTATTCAGACATGTTCACACATTCAACGAGTCCTGAACTATTTATGCATATTATAATTTCTCTATAAATTACTGTTGTCACATCAAAACCATACACTGAAATTGAATGTATTTGGATTGTATTTGATAGACCACCATAAAATTGGAGCATAATTGTAAATGTAAAAAAAATATATACATTTCAGTTGTCTTCATAATCTATTTCTTTTAAGAAATCTCAGAAGTGCTGGATTAATTTGCAACCCCCCCGATGAAATATTTGGCACAATTTTTTTTTTTTTTTTTCAATTAGCATTGCAATTTATTTGAGGTATATCCAAACGTGGGTAATAAGTACTTACATTTAATCAGTTATATTTATTTAAGTAACTCTTTTGGAAACAAATGTATAGTTAGAAGTAGCATTACTATCCCATATTTTTCATTTTCAATTGAGAAAAAAAAATTGGATTAAAGTTACGCAAATATTTCTGCATACTCTATCCACAGTAACTTTACTGAAGGGAGAATAATATGTTTTAACCAACAATGCAACTGAAAGAGACAAACCTACACTTTGTTAAAGTGAGACTTCTTGTTCAAATGCATTCTTTGTTTTTCTAGAGTTATATCTGCTGTACCATTTAGAGATCATGAAGATTTTGAAAAAAATATATATTGTCACCGGAAGTACTTTAACCTTTTCTGACATACAGTAGACATAGTGTCTATACCATGAGTATTACTTTCATATGTTTTATTTTTAAATAAATTGAATTGAAAATGTCTTCTGCTTTAAATTTCTATTTTGTAAATATTTTTATTTTATATGTTTTTCATTTTAGTCATTAAGATAGTAGCATTTGCACTTAATTTTTCATTTATATCTGTCCGATTCCATCATTTTCAAATATAACAGATGTTATGTTCAAACATTTGCTCAGGACTCAGGTAGCCTCTTTAGAAATACTAATTTCTTAGATGGCTACTTACTTTTATATACATTTTATATAAATATTTCGGAGTAGTGCAATGCATATTTAAGTAGAACTTTTCGCTATACTCTACCCAAATCTGAAAACTGACATTTTCACCAGTTTGTCGCAAAATCGCTAGGCTCAATGACACTTTGAAGCTTGTCTGATTTTCTTTCAATGAAATGGAAAACACGAACATAAATACAATGCAAGATTTGCAATGAGTAATTTAAAAAAATCCATTCTTTTAAAGAACAAAAGCCCTTTCATTTATTCAAAACTGAATCTAGCTCTTTCTTTTATCTGAAAAACTTTCATTTAGCTGCTAAAATAACTCCAAACACTAACTGTATTTTTTAACTTGGCAATTCACTTTAATTTAAAAAAGCTGCAGTTGACAGTGGGGATCAGTTTCTATTCAAGTCTGCTTACACAGTCTGTTGTAGTAAATGTTAATTTCTGTGTGACTGTAATTGGATTTAATACCATTTTTAAAAACAAAAACTATTTTCAGCCACATCCACCTTATAACTTACAGAATGTATTCAGATCCCTTAACTTAATTTTCACTTTGTTTGATTGCTAAAACCAAAAAAACTATTTTTTTATTTTTCAAGCATGTACATTCAATCTTGACATAAACAAATGATTTAGACATTTTTGATAATTTATTAAAAAAGAAAAAACGGAAATATTACATGGCCATAAGTATTCAAACACTTTGCAGTTAAATTCATATTGAACTCACATGCTGTCCATTTCTTCTGATTGTTCTTGAGATGGTTCTGCTCCTTCACTGGAATCCAGCTGTGTTTAATTAAACAGACTGGACCTGATTAGGAAAGGCACACACCTGTCTATATACGACCTTACAGCTGTCAGATGTCAGAGCAAATGAGAATCATGAAGTCAAAGTAACTGCCCCATGAATGCAGAAACAGATTCTGGCACAGATCTGGCCAAGGTTACAAAATAATTTCTGCAGCACTCAAGGTTACTAAGAGCACAGTGGCCTCGAAAATCCTAAAATGGAATTAGTTTGGAAAGACCAGAACTCTTCCTAGACATGGCCATTCAGCCAAACTGAGCAATCATGGGTGAAGAGCCTTGGTGAGAGAGATGAAGAACCCAAAGATCACTGTGGCTAAGCTCCAGAGATGCTGTCGGGAGATAGGAGAAAGTTCCACCAAGTCAACTATCAATGCTGCTCTCCACCAGTAGGGCCTTTATGGCAGAGTAGCCCGATGGAAGCCTCTCCTCAGTGAAATACATAAAAAACCTCCATTGATTTACCAAAAAAAAACATGAAGGACTCCCAGACTATGAGAAAAAGATTCTCTGGTCTGATGAGATCAATTTGAACTTTTTGGCACGTGTCAAGGAAACCAGGCACTGCTCTTCACCTGCCCAATATAATCCCTACAGTGAAACATGGTGGTGGGAGCATCATGTTGTGGGGATGTTTCTCAGCTGCAGAGACAGGATGACTGTTTGCAAATGAAAGAAAGATAAAAGCAGCAAAGTACAGAGATGACCTGGAAGAAAATCTCTTCAAGAGTGCTCAGAACCTCAGACTGGGCTGAAGGTTCACCTTTCAAGAGGACAATGACCCTAAGCACACTGCTAAAGTAACAAAGGAGTGGCTTTAGAACAACTCTATGACTGTTCTTGACTGGCCCAGCCAGAACCCTGACCTAAATCCAATTGAGCATTTTTGGATAGACTTGAAAATGGCTGTCTAACGTTTACCATCCAACCTGACAGAACTGGAGAGGATCTGCAAGAAGAATGGCAGAGGATCCCTAAATCCAGGAGTGAAAAACGTGTTGCATCATTCCCAAGAAGACTCTGGCTGTACTAGCTCTAAAGGTGCTTCTGCTCAATACTGAGCAAAGGGTCTGAATTCTTATGACCATGTGATATTTCAGTTATACTTTTTTAAATAAATTTGCAAAACTTTCTACATTTCTGTTTTTTTCTGTCTAAATTGAGTCCAGAATGTACATTAATGAGAAATAAAAAGATTTTAGCAAATGGCTGGAATTAAAAAAAGGGTTAAAAATTTAAAGGGGTCTGAATACTATGCGAAGGCCTACCCACTTTAAATTCTCTTCAGCCAGTTCTGTCCTCAACTGAACATTAATCGAAAACAGCGAGTTATTAACATCTTGGGAATTAGAGACTTTTGTTCTTTTTTTTCATAGAATGATTTTTCCATCCAACAGGAGAAGCAACAGTTGCAGCCCGAATATAAGGAAAAATCACAGTTCTGCAGAACACAAGGACACCTCACAGAGATATTTTTTTCCTCTTTAATTTGTCACCTAATCTTTTTGGACCAGAGGAATTTTTATATTTTTTATATAAAACATGTCTATTAATATATATACATGTATAATATATTTATACCATGGTTGGGGTGAATACTCGATTCTGATTGGCTGGAGGGTGTACATTAAAAAGTGATTATGTACACCTAGGAAAGGCGTCCCTTCAAATTGCCTGATGACAGTTCTAAATTATTGCGCTGGCTCAAATGGCAACGGAGTCTCAACATTATTTGCATCAGTAGTGTACTGGCCTTCTGAAATGATATTTTGTATCACGTAACGTAAGGTAAAGCCATCATCTCACTTCCCATCACTGATAAATCGCTGAAAGTCAGGTAGCAAAGGATAAATTGCATCAAGAGTAAACTTGGAGGATACGGTAATGATTATTGCCACTGACCTTAGTTCAGACAAATGGTAAATGGATTTGACTTGTATATCACTTTTCTACTCATACTGACATATCAACGCACATTACACTGTAGCCACATTCACCCAGTCACACTCAAACACTGATACAGAGCTTGGAAGGTAAGGATAAGTACCTTGCAAATAGGCACATTGATGTGTGACAGGAGGAAGCTGGAATTGAACCTACGACCCTCCGATTGCATGGCAACTAACTCTACTGGACAAGTTGACTTCAGACAAGGCGCAATGTAAATGCTGATCTAAATGTATCAGGGCAAGACTCAGATGAACCAAAGAACTAAGCTAGAGTGCTGTGAAGAGGTGTTTATCCCTAACAGCTTCTTCTTTTCACACTTAAGCAAATGAGCTGAGACACTAATGTTTCAGCTCACTGAATTAAAGGCAAAGAAAAGTCTAACCAGTGTGAAACATGAAACGTTGGAGAACATTCCCATGAGTGGAATGCATGCAGAAGTTACTCCAAGAATGCATCAATACCTAAATCATTTTCCTGTGTGAACATGATTTTGAAACAAGTAAAAAAGACATATTAAACAAATTTTAAGGTAACATAGGGTTTTTATTACTTTTTTTAAACCTTTTTTCCCCTTTTTTTAATTTAATCTTTTTCACCCTGTTTTAAGCAACCAAGTCATCTTTTGAGCTCATAAATGTGTCCTAAAATTGTGGTTCCGGTATATTATGTACTGAAAAATACAGCCACAATTTGAAGCAACAATAATGTCACTGATGGCAGTCTGTAATTCTTCCATGTTAAAATGCCTGGAGTTAATGTTATGCTGAACACATTCTATCATGCAGTCAACCTAATTGTTAGCTTATTTAATAGCTGAAAATCAAATTGGAAAATGCTGAATGGAGAAATTTTGTGCTGAAGTAGTAGTCTAAGTTGGGACTCGGTCCTCAATGGAAATTCTGCTGAGAATCTCATACAAGCCTGGGCTGGGTTTTGTACACCCTGGACAAGTCGCCAGTCCATCACAGGACACACATACATATAGAGGTATATATTTTTGCTTTCAGCTTCCTGCAGAAAATGAAACTCCTTGCTACTTGCTGAATAACAGCAACAGATACATTTGTGGGTAGGATATTTACTCTGTTGGCAACAAAGAAATTTATAATATATTCAGAAAGCATCAGCACAGATTCGAAGCAGAACAGATTTTCATGGTCTCTATTTGACATTCTTTTTTAGTGTCTCATATTATTGCTACCCACATGTTTTTAGGATATAGAAATCCACCTGTAGCTCTGCGGAGTTGGAAGCAGATTCACATTGTCGTGTATTTTTTTCTATTTGAATTAATCCGCACAGTTCTTTTCCGTCAGTCCTTTTTCCATGCATTTGTTTGTGCCTATAGCCGAACCCTGGCAAGTAAACAGGACACCTGGGAGAAAATGGCAAACGACAAGAAATGTCTCAGCCGTCAATCAAGAGGCTCCCCACACTCTCAAGCTGCTGAGGAAGACAAGGAGTGAGAGAGAAATATAAAATGCTTCCATCCTCTTAATGAGAAAAGGCCTCCACGTGGGAGTTGGGAGTGCTTAAGGAATGGAACAGTGATTTTGAGAGGGAAAACAAAGAAACAAAAACATGGCAGGGCGACAGAAAAAAAACCTTCGGATCTCGGTGTTTTAAGGTTTCTCAGGCAGCGCATGAAACCTCCCAGCCGAGACTTTATCGTAATTAGCTTTGTCAGACGGCCTGTGCCAGGGGAAGTTATTACCTTAAATAGACACACCAGTGATACGGATCCTGGTTCTTACAGATGTTTGGGTGCCTGGTAAAGATACAGCTGGCTGACACCTGTGTCTGCGCTTTTCCAGCTCTGTGAGCCTGATTACTGATGCAGAATTAAAATTGATTCATTGGGAGTTCACTTGGAAAAAAGAAAAAAAAACAAAGCTGAGCATAGGGAGTTTATAAAGCTACATCCTGTATTTATGTCTAATTAAATGTGAAAAAGGAAGAGAAAAATGTAAAAAAAAAAAAAAAATCCATCTAACACATAAAAAAAATAATCGTGATTTTACATTCACTCAGCAGCAACACATAAGTCATTTAAAGAAAAACATTGTGGGGGAAAAAAGGAAAAGTTTGGTTGTAAAAAAAAAGTTGGAAGGCCAACTCTCTTTAAAACAGCTCAGGGCAGTTTTTAAAAACTTTGTTTTCTTTTTTGGAAATCTTTCTTTTGTCAGGAAAAAAACTGAAAAAAAGAAAATGTTATTTAGAGCATAACATATGTACTGCAATGCCCTATAGAGGGAGCTACTGAAATAAGTAGAGCTGGTTCTGTTATTTGATGAATAACAAGATGCATGGACAGTATGAGACATATTGACCTCAACGATTATAACGAATGGTACAATAACCTTCATATGAACATCACTAGATTGCATACAATTTACATGGGTACATGTGTATAATCAGTGGCATGTATTTAGGAATTTCAGGCATTTAATTGTCTGTGTAATGTATTGAAGTATTCAGTGTAATTACGTATCCACTTCTACACCCCTAAATACTTTTAAACCACCTGTACACATGTACTCTAAGAAAATGCATTTTTTGGTGATCAAGTTGCCAGAGAAAGACTAACTAAAATATATATTGCTTATGAAAGCCGACATTGGTGTCAAATGCAATAAAGCTTGTGAAAATGTACATTTCTGTAAGATAGCATGAGGTGGTCATTTCAGCAAAGTTTTCAAAAAGACATGCATATTATTGCTTTATATAAATGATTTAAATAGTCTGCTTCTAAACACAAACTTTAAAGATTCCTACAGTTAAATTACATCTAAAAACATTTTCTAACATTATTATGTTGAAAAAAAGAGAAGAAAAGAATACATATTTAAAAATTGTTACAGGTATTCACTATTGGTAAACAATTATTGCATTTTAACTTTAGAAATTTCTGGCAATGAACAATACATCTGTAAATACAGGTTTTGTTTTTTTACTTTTATTTTTCAGCCTGTCAATTTTTTGCTAATTTCCTACAATTTCGAGATCTTTGATGTGAGTTAAAGTCCATCTGGCATGATTTACGGCTGCAGCATGCAACTAAGTAAAATAAAAATCTCTGTAACTGAAGCAGATTTGAATATAGAATGGGAATTATTTTTTCATAAAATAGTCAACTTGTTTCAATACGCTAACAGTTTTTATTCATGTCAATATTGTATGTGCAGTCCTCTATGTTCTTGCAGGTACATGTAGACATGGGAAACTTGAGCTAGTAAGCAAATGCACAGCTATGCCTCACTGCCCAATCCTGAATATAGGCAAATTTGCACCCATGCAAATTAAGTAAGTTAAAAATCATCCACTGTTTCCATGCAGCAATGTCATAAAATCATAAAAAGTTAATATTTTCCCACCAGTTGCAGAACAATACCCACATCCGTTCCTCCAGTTGTAGGAAAAGAATTAAGAACACGTAGCCGAATTGGAGCTGGTGCTGCTTTTTGTTTTCCTAATCATTTTTGGCAGCACAGCGGCATTATGATTAACTACGCAGTTGCTCCACCACCTGTGCCAATCAAATGCATTCTGGCACATGACTGAATTAAAGGGCCTCCTGTTGCTGAGGCGTGGTGATTGACTTGTCATAATCGATCCAATAGCAACTGAGATCTTGTTCATGTTTCAGAGCTTTGAATAGTGTAATTCTTTAAATAAATTACTTTATTCATTACAGTAACATTTGCTTTTTTGAAATAAATCATTAGGCTACTGTGTTCAGATTGTTTTGTGTTCTGTGTAACAGAGTAATAAGAGCTGGCTTTTTTTTGCTTCAACCATTTCTTTCACAAAATTCTAGAAGCCCTTCTGTGCCTCCTTATTTGTACATAATCTTGTGGTCATTTGATGCCAGGAAAAAAATATTTTTGTCACAAAGTTGATATTGTAAGCTATTAGAATAGGAATTTAGCTATTTAAGGTGACTTATGAGCATAATAGCTGAAGCTATAAAGTATGCAAAACATTTATCACTGGAAAAATGTTTAACGTTTATTCTATGATTTGGTTTTTGAAAATATTACTCTTCATCTTTGTTAGATATACAGTATATATCAGGAAACCTAGTTGTCAAAGTCTTCCCATAACAGAGTAATAAGTCTCCCCCTAACACAACCTCCCCCCATAAATAAAGTCCAGATACCAGTGAGTGATTAATTTCAGTATAAAACAAAAGAAAGCAGTAGATGACACAAACCCTTGTCGTCCTCTTTTGGTATCACGATAGGACATCTGTCGCTGAAGGCCCAAATTATATATACACACTGTTAAGGTCACATGTTGACAAGATTTTAGGGTACAAGGGTGATATGTCTGTGGCTAACACCTCTGGAAGTAGCTGCTGTGCTGACTTATGCTGTTAATAGCTGCTGTGTTACTCTGGCTGCATACTGTTAGCATCTGGCATATGGCTCAGTAGAAGATAGCTGCCCTTAATCTTGTAAAGGGAAGCAGAGGAAAGGGGATTGCATTTATTTTCAGAAAGAGGAAGGAACGATGGGGGTGGCTGTGGAGAAGAGGATAACTTGACAGAGAATAAATGGGGGAGTAAGAAAGGATGAAAGATTACAAACTGATGGTATCTCAAGCTACAAAGACGCATTCAAATGTGATTTGGTTCCCTTATGTTTTTTTCACACTCTACATGTGGCTTCGCACTCCCTGAAAGGAGTTGAAAATAGGGTGATGGTGGAGCATAGAAGGATAAAAACACCCCTCCTGGGTTTCAGCTTGCAACATCGGTAGCCCACTTTGCCTCTGATTGCAGCTTGGTGCATGTGGTTAACATCTGTGGTAGCATGTGGCTGTATAAATATTAACTAGCAAACTAAGCTGTGTGGAGGGATCTGAGGAGGAGGAAGAGCAGGTGTTTGAAAAGGCCCATTGTGTAGCCGCTTTTAGTTCATATAACTTCTGCACGAATCCATCCTAATCCTTTTACTTTCCTTTTCTCGTGTTCTGTTTCTTTTCTAAATGGTATTTCTCCAGATGGGAAAAGCTGGCACAACCATCCTGAAGAAGACTTACAGCTGTAATTTCATCAAAAGGTGGCTCTACAAGTTTTGCCCATCTGGAGACAAGATAATTTGCCAGATGACTCAGGAGCAGGGTCCTCCAAGGAGAGTTTGGGCACTCCCATAGACTTCTATAGAAAGAATGGAATGCGGAAGTCACGTGGTTCATGCAGCTGTGAATATTTCCAAACAGCAGCACCCCCGTCATTGAACACAGTTCATTTTCGGTTTTTCAGAATAATTTTATCTGGTAAGTCGATGAAATTACAGCATTTTCAGCATTGCAAAGCATTACGTGACTGCTCTGTGCCAAAATTACTCAACGGTGATATTTAATGTAGCCAGTTTTAGTTATTTAAGTGTGTTAATGAGCTCACTGCAGTTTAGCTGCAGCTAGCTAAATGTAAGCAAGGAGGGGTCTAGACAAGCTTGACGAGTTGGAGAATGTTTTATTGCAGTCCGTCTAATTTAGCTTTTTAGGAATATTTAGCAGTTTTTAAAATAGGCTATAAATTTTAATATACTTTAATTATTTTATTTGTGGTTTTTATGCATTTTGTGTGTTGCTGGTAGCTGTATCATTAGTCTTTACCGAACTATTGAATCAGAGATTGAAGCCTAAATGGAGATTCTATCAGTAAAGAAAAATGTGATAATTAAGATGAGTAATTATTTCATGTTTTTCAGTTATATCACATAAGACTGACTACAATGACCTACTGAAGCATATGACATTAACAGGGTTAACAAACTATGTTAGTTTCTTGTTGTGTCCTCCAAAAGTAATAAGAGCTGAATCAAGATATTTGGTACTTGAGATCTTGATCAGCATAACCATTGCAAAGTACTGTAGAACGTTTCATTTGCACTTGTTTTCTAAAATTATCATTTGCAATCATGTGATTGAGTAGAGAATACAAGAAATGAAGAATTAGTAACAATGACATAACCATGTTGTGTTTCTTCCTTTCTCAATCTCTAAAAATATGATCACAGTGTTAGCATAAAGATGATTTATTTAATAATAATAATATCTGTCTTTGTAAACTGTTCGGACATTTACAATTTCATTTGGGGACCAGTAAGGCATGCTGAGCCCTGATAGAAAACATTTGACTGTCATGGAGGTTATTTCCAGATTATTTCTGCCTGAAACCTCATCGTGCTCTTTTCCAAGGTTTACCTCTGCGTTGTTTCCTGGACTCAGTCTTCATTGCTGCCTCTGGACCTCTCACTAAGATGAACCAAACAAATAATCCTGATTTTCATTCCCATAGCTGGCAACCGTCGTCTCCTCTTCCTGGTCTTGTTCCTCCTGAGATCGGGCCTGTCTGCTTCCATGCCAGGCTAAAGGAGAGCAGCAAAGCAGTGGACATGGCTGCACAGGACCAGACCTGGAGCACCAGAGATCCACCACACCGGGCAGCATCCCAGGTTCAGGCTGTGTGAAGAGGCCCTGGGGGAAAAAAAATCCAGCATCTCCCAGCAGGGTTTAAGATATGATCAAAGGGAGCTGCCGTCACTGATACCAAGGATGAACTGTCATTAAGACTTTAGCACATTTCAACATTGTCCAAATTTTATTATGATGCAGAATGGTAGGAAAACTACTTCTTCACTGAAGCTTTTTTTACATTTTACATGATATTGTATAATAAAATGTTGGGTAGTTTCTTGTTTTCGCATAATTAGCATACACTTATTTCCCCCTTAATATGCATTTAACTGAAACAGTGTTATTTAAATATAGTTTTTAATCAATTAACAATTTTACAAGTTTCTGGCTAGATGCACAATCTACTGGCTTACCGATAGATTTTCTCATATCATAGGAAACACAAAAAATGAAATGCTGAATCATTAGGTTGCCCTGAGAAAAAATGTTGATTCCCATTAGGGCTGCACAATTAATCGGATTTTGATCGTGTTCACGATTTTGGTGGCCACAATTAAATGAACCCGATCGTGAACGATATTTACATTCAAAATGCGAGCTTCACTGCGTGCCTCTTCATCATACACTGCCTCAACCAATAGTCTGCCAACTACCAGGGAGCAAACGTATGGCTAAAGCTTCATTAAGCTGACCAAATAAAAACCGCGCACACGCCACTCAGCACTCATAGTGGCTGCACTACGCTTGCTACGTAGCAGGTGAAAAGGAGTATTTGAGCAATGTAGTAGATCCAAATCTCCATTATGGATCTGACTAGTAAGCAGAAAGTTCCCGAAAGTGTACTACCGCCACAGTAAGCAGCTGCTAGATGCTACGCTATCCCACAATGCAGCGCACACCCCAAAATCATAGAAAAAAAAGGACCTAGCCAAAAAACTGCTACAGATGAACTGTCAACCATTGACACCGCTGCAGTTTCGGCAGATAAATGTACATGTAGCGATGTTACTGATTACTGTAATTGTTTTTGACTGATTAAACATTTAAGTTGTTAAGTCATACCAGACCAAATAACGGCTAGAGGATGGCGGGACCACAGCCGAACGTAATGTAAACATCTGGGTCAACAGAAGTCATATGGGTCAAAGGACATGCAAAATGGTGGAGCAGTATGTCTGATTTCATGCCTATTACGCGATCGTTTGCTATGCAGTATTACATTAACAGGTGAGTAATAGTTGCTTCGTAGCATATAGTAAATGCTAAGGATGTGGATGCAGGGAATGTCAAAGGCCTTTTCTGTATAAGCTGTAATTGTTTCCCATAAATTGCACTTTGAGATTGCACTCGGCAATAACATATTTAGTTTGTACTTTTAAATATATATATATATATATATATATATATATATATATATTTATTTATACATATATATATTGGAGTTTGTTTTTGTTAGTTTTTTGCATTATTAATCATCTATTCTAATCTAAAGTTTTGTTTTTCACACAAAAAGTTTTAATTTTTAAAAGTTTATAATTGGTTCAATAAAATAGATATTTTACAGGACTGGATGAATGATCGTGATTACAATATTGATCAAAATAATCGTGATTTTTTTTTTTTGGACATAACAGTGCAGCCCTAATTGCCATATCAAACATCTACAATAATTTTGTCCTCCTAATCATTTTAAAACCTATTAAAATAAGTAGTTTGGATCAGTTTTGCCTTTCATCTAACTTTACATTTGATATCAGGCAGAGAGGAGACAGATTTACATCTACACATGGGTTGTTTGCGACTATAAATTTATCCTAGTAACAGTAATATAGCATGTTTTAGTGTAGGATGAACATCTGAAGGTAAGTTAGAGCAGATCTCTTAACCACTGGCATATTTATAGGACCAGATATAGCCTCTCAATGCTAGCATTTAAATACCACCAGAAAGAGCTTATTATTATTATTTACAATATAAGCAGATGGCAGGACTTAAGTGCTTTGTTTCGACAGTGTATGGTGGACTACCATGCTGATTGATTTCTGTTGCTATAAGTACTTCCAATTGTTCGGTGCTCTGACTGGTCCTATTACTATCCAATTGTGTGGAAAGAGACGGCCTGAAAGACAACCGCAGACAAACACCAGTGAAATTAGGTGTGGCAACACACAAGGGAGTCTGCTACTACAACTGGGATAAGTCGTCTCTGCTAATCAATGTTTTAAAAATGGTTTAATTTTGCAAAAATTTCAGCTTTTGAGTTAGACTGATTTAGCACCATAAACTCCTCTATAAATTCATGGCCACTGTGAAAAATTTACATGGTAAGGTGCAGAAGGATGTATCCTACAGTACTACACTAAAAAATATTTGCAATGGTGAAAATTAAGAAAACTATTACAAAGATTCAAAATTTCAGTAACCAAAAGCAACTTTAAAAAAAATACATGACTGATTCTATTCCAGCTCATTTGTTCGGTCCAGCTGCGAGAAAGACTTTTGCTTCCATGTGCTTGACAGTAGGAAGTAATTTTAAATCACCCGTATGTCTCCATGATGAACGTAATTATTTTTCAGACTACTCTGTTCAAGTGTGTGGCTTGACAGTGGAAATTGAGCTGACACACAACCTTGTCCTCTATTGTACATGTGTTTCTAGCTGTGACTTGTCATCTACCTTTATCTCGCTACTTTAGTCGACTTTGTTGAAGGTACTGATGCTAACCTGAACCCTTCGCTATTATAGTTTTGAAGAATGAACTGGCAAAGATGAGGATCAAGTAGAGAATGAAAAATGAAGAGGCAGAAAATGATTTAATCGTGTAAATTTATCACATTGCAAATTTTCAAATGCGGTTTTAGTATTTGCATGAATTTACTTGTTTAAATTCCAGATTGAAAATGTCCAACTATGAATCCACAACAACAAAAATCAGGCATTTGTTGGTAATGTCACTATAGTGACAACCTAAATCTCCGTATGAATGAAACAAGCATCATTCCTTCCAATTATCCACACAACATTCTACAAACAACACCCAGACCATGGTTGAAGGGTCAATATCAGGTCATTACCCTCTGTTTAGGTCATGTTTTGGAGACTCCCTACTCCTTCTCCGTAAACCTATTGAACTGCTGCTACCATGAAAACTATACCACATCATCAAAAGCATAACCACCACAGTCCTACACTGCTTTCTCCAAGAGTACTGAGCCTCTATTATGATTACATGCTAGCCCTTTATTTAGTGCCTATGGACCCCAAAGCGCTTTACACTATATTCAGTCATTCACCCATTTACGCAGACATTCACACAGTGGTGATGGCAAGCTACATTTTTGTGACAGTTGTCCTGGGGCACGCTGAGAGGGTCGAGGCCGACACTGGCGCCACATAATGGGTGAAGTTTCTTGCCAAAGGACACAATGACCGAGGCAGTCGGAGCTGGGCCTCGAACAGGCAAGCCCCCAATTACAAGACAAACTCCTAACTAATGAGCTACAGTCGCCCTGTAACCCTCAGCTCCGTCATATGTCAATTCCTAGACCTTTCACGATAGTTGTCTCAAATCTCATAAGGCTCCCAAAAGCTTCACTTTATTTTAATTAGAAAACTCTCAATATCACATTTTTCTGACGTGATTTGTGAAGGACTTTAGAAATTCACCCATTGTCACATCTGTTGATGCCCAAGCAGCAGAAGAAGGTGGAAAAGTAATCAGTACTTTTAAATACACATCTAAATCATGTTTTTGAAAGTAAACGGACAAATGGCTTAATCAGAGTAGAGGGTCGTTTCCTAGTTTGCATGACGGACTATTAAATGTTTCAACAACAGATTATTAGGCAAACTGTAATTACATGCTACAAACATATTTTTGCTTTACAACAGTACACAGACATGGTCATCTTATCGTTTTACTATCACATTCCTGTTTCATCGGAAGACAACAATTTAAATGTTTCTTAATGTGACATTTAGTACAATGACACTCTGAAGGTCAGTGAAATTATTTTTACAAATATCTTTGAATGATGAAGATAATCCAGCCGTTTAAAGCGCTTTAGTCCTTGTGAGTCACACTGCAGATCAATAGGTTCAAGCCAAACATCAGCAGGTGCTTGACCTGCATTGCAGGGGAATAGAGAAAACATGCACGCTGAACTGTTTTAGACTCTTCAAGTAGATTGAAAACTAACCATGCTGTTTTCGAGCCAGGAATAAACTGCTAAAGAGAGTATTAGCTTGCAAGCTCAAGAGGAAGTCAACCCATCTCTTGAAAATGTGCCCTGTATATTTTGCTGTCTTGAACTTTGGCTTAAAAAAATAAAAAATCAGCATTTACAACAGTAAATGCAAGATGCAAATGAAGATGCTGTTGACATCCAGAGAATAAAATTTTAAAGATTTAATGGAAACCTTAAGATCAAAATATTAATATCAATGTTTCATTGCATCTTTTTTTTCTCTAGTTCCTCACTACAAAAACTATATATGCAAGCTACCAATGATGAGCTCTAGTCAGATTTTAAAAAACTAAAAAACGCTACCCAATTGTTTTGCAACACACTTTAAAGAAATTGCATCAGCAACAAGTAAGTATAACATTAATTAAACTGTGACAGATATGGCTGGAAGTAGACGAGTGTCTGCTTTCACCTGAGTGCAGAAGATCAGAATGCAAGAATCCTAAGGGAGCGGATGAGTTTGAGGTCAACACAGAAAGGCTCACTGGACTCTGATGCACTGGGGAAAGAATACTCAGATAGGGATGCACCGATAGTCCTGGACCTGGTCATCACGTATGGCCTGTCCACCAGTGTGTCCTCTGTTGTTGACTTGGCTGTCTCTGACCACTACTGTGTGTTTTTTAATATCACCAGTTTTATCCAATCAGGGACCTCTGTGAGAACTGTCAGGAAGCGTCATCTAACCCCTGAAGTGGCTGCAGGTTTTCTTGAAGTTTTTAAAAAATTTCCTCCTATACCTTTTCCTGCCCCCTGTGATTTTATCCTTAATGATTTTAACAGTAGGCTTAAATCTGCTCTCAACCTGCTGGCTCCAATTAAAGTTATAAACCCTCATTCAAAACGTACAGTACCGTGGAGAAATGCAGCTATTAGAAAATTAAAGAGGAGCTGCAGGGTGGCAGAAAGGAAATGGAGGAAAAATAAAATCACAATAAATCATCAGATATACATAGAACATCTCAGATTATATAATACCGCTTTAAGAAATTCCAGAAATACATACTTTTCCAGAATCATCTCAGAACATAAAAATAATCCCAAAATTCTGTTTTCCACCATTGACAACATTTTACATCATAATTCTAATACTTTTCAGAAAACCCCCTCAAACAGTCTCTGTGAGGAGTATGCAGACCACTTCAGAGGGAAGGTAGACACCATCAGATGTAATATTTTATCCTCTCAAACAAACATGGTTTTAGACAAATCAGAGTGTCTGCCTTCACCAGAGGAAACACTGGACAGTTTTGTCCTGGTAGAACCTGGGACCCTTGATAAAGTTTTCTCCTCAGTGAGGCCCACCACAAGCGCTTTGGACCCGATTCCCACCAGGTTTTTTAAGCAATTTTATGGTTCTTTTAAAGATGAGATTTTAAACTTTATGAATTGCTCCCTTCAGACGGGGTTTTTCCTGCTGCCTTTAAAGTGGCGGTAGTGAGGCCCCTGCTGAAGAAGAGCAATTTAGATTTTAATGATTTAAACAATTACCGACTGGTATCTAACTTACCATTTTTAAGCAAAGTTTTAGAAAAACTTGTTTTTATTCAACTTAATTACTTTATTAACGCTCATAATGTCCTAGAGAAATTTCAGTCTGGTTTTAGGATGAACCACAGCACCGAGACGGCACTTTTAAAGATTTTAAATGATTTTAGATTAAGCTATGATGCTAAGAAGGTGACAGTGTTGGTTCTCCTGGATCTAAGCGCTGCCTTTGATACAGTAGACCACACTATTCTTCACTATTCTGTTTAAAACAGATCGGCCTCTCTGATGCTGTTCACAAATGGTTCACATCCTACCTCACAGACAGGACTTTTATGGTAAGTTTAGATACCTGTTCATCTATGGTCCATAAGATCACTTGTGGTGTGCCCCAAGGTTCAGTTTTAGGCCCAGTGCTTTTTAACCTGTATATGCTCCCACTTGGCAGTGTTACCAGGAGACATGGAGTTAACTTTCACAGTTATGCTGATGACACACAGTTGTACATCTCCATGTCTCCTGATGACACACGGCCAATGGATGCACTTTTTAACTGCATTTTAGACATTAAATCCTGGATGGCAGAAAACTTTCTCCAGCTCCACCAGGACAAAACTGAGGTTTTAGTTATCAGTCCTGAGGCTCAGAGAGAGAAATTCTTACCAAAACTACAATCATTGTCTTTTAATCCTTCCTTACAAGTGAAGAACCTGGGTTTGATTTTTGACTCTGAGCTGACTTTTATCCCTCACATTAAAAACATAACCAGAACAAGAACATCGCCAGAGTCCGCCCCATTCTCTCTCGGGCCAATACGGAGACGCTAATGTATGCTTTTATCACTAGTAGAATTGATTATTGTAATGCCCTGCTATCTGGTCTTCCCAAAAAGACTACCTCAAGTTTACAGCTTTTACAGAATTCAGCAGCTCGTGTCCTGATGAAGACCAGGAGGCGGGAGCACATTACACCGGTCTTAGAATCACTGCATTGGCTCCCGTATGTTTTAGGATTGATTTTAAGGTTCTTTTAATGGTTTTTAAGTGTTTTAATGGTCTTGGGCCTTCTTATCTGTCAGAAATGCTTTTACCGTATGAACCCTCGCGGTCTCTGCGCTCCTCTGGCAGCCGTCTCCTTGTCATCCCCAAAGTCAGGACACGGACTCATGGTGAGGCCTCTTTCCATTATTATGGCCCTCACCTCTGGAACAGGCTGTCAGAGGATCTCAGGGCCGCAGACAACTTTCATGTTTTTAAGAGCAGGCTCAAGACTCACCTTTTTAGCTTAGCCTTTAACTAATCATTATTTATTAATATATTTTTAACTGCTCAGCATGTTTTACCTGATTTAATCTTTAGTTTAGCTTTTAACTGTTTATTTATTAATCTGCTTTGCAATTTTTAATTTTGATCTATCTTATCGTTGTTTTACACTTATTGTTTTATACCTTACACACTTTATATTTTATAAACTTTATATTTTAACATATTTTAATCTTTCTTGCCAGTGTTTCCTCTCTGGGGGCCCCCTGCATCGGGGGCGGTGGTCGGCTGTGGCTGCCTGGGTGCCCCCCAGGTAGCACTTGGGTGGAGGTGGGGGTACCAGCCCTCCCTCCTCTGGGCGCCCTGGGTGGGAGCCTTGGCTGCTGCTGTTGATCTGCTGCTGCTGATGCAGATGGCTCCCATGATGGTATTTCCTGGCTCATCTGTACTCAGCCCGCTTTTTGTAGCTTCTAAGTGTGTGTGTGAGTGAGTATGGCTGATGGGTTGGGTTGGGAGGGGGTTGTATTTGCACTGATGATTTTATTTTTTGAAGGGGGGGTTTGTGGGGTTATTTTAAATCTGTAAAGCACTTTGAGTAACTTTCTTTGTTTGAAAAGCGCTTTATAAATAAAGTTTGATTTGATTTGATTTTGATTTAGTGATATCGGGTATCAGGGCCGATGTCATTTTAATGTACTCGTATTTGTAGTAATTTTGCCTGGTATACTTTTGTGCTGAAGCTAACTTAACGTGCTCTTTATTCAGTTGTTTATTAATCTAAATAATGTTCAAAGTTATGCATTCAAAGCAGTTTCAACTTAAAATGTTTTTTGTGAAGGATTTGTTTGGTTAAGTAAAAAAAAAAAAGAAAGAACATCAATGCTGTAGGAGCCAAATCAACTGATTGCACTATTTTATGTTGAACATGCTCAACATGGCGTCACTAGATAACCCAGATTTTTGCCTTTTGCAGGCCAAAAACCCGAGCAATGACATGTCAAAAGTTTAACTGAGTCCTGTGGTCCATTTCCATTTGAATCAAGACTAAAATTGAAAAAAAATGAAAAGCAAGACCCTCTATTTTTTTATTTTTTTCGAAAGAACAAAATGATACACGGATCATTGTTGAGTAAAGATTTTAGTGATGACCTGTTACTGAACAACTTAAGTATATATTTTTTTAGTACTGTAACACATTATAGGAAACTGAGGTGTCTCCTCTTTTGTCTGCTAGCAAGCTAACTCCTGATTGTGCTAACGAGAGCTCTCCATCAATGACAAAGCACTGGCATCCAGGCAAGCACCGTCATGCCACGTATCATCTCCTGAGAAGCAAGTTTTGAGGTAAACATTAGGAGCACTGCGGTGGTATGCAATTCTTTTGTGCATCAATTTGCGTTTTGACATGCATTAGGCCTTTTTCTCTGAGGAATCATCAGAAAAGATAAATTATCTTCAGCTCTAGTGTAAAATAAACATCTTACATGACATTTTAAAAAGATCTTTGGAGCAAATCCATGATTAAATCACCATCTGAAGCAACTGTGTGTCTGGACTGGGGGCCAACCATCATCGATCACATGATTTATGGGACAAGAATAAAAGGCCTCTAATTCAGGGCTCATTTTTAATTACTCTTTATGCTCTGCTCACTGTTCTGTGTTTCAGTTCAAGAGTCTTATGATTACTTATGTCCAGTTTGCATTTGAGAGCCATCGGCTGTCCTTTACTTTGACCTTCTAATTCACAACAAAAAAACTATTTCAGCTCTTGTGTCACCTACACTTTGCAGCGACCATGACTCTGAGGAGTCCTTGCACTGTTTAGATACGCTTTGCCTCTTTTTAATTGCAGCCTTTCGCTTCAAATAATTGTCATGCATGGAGCGATTGTTTCTAAGAGACTGATTTTAAGGTTGTGGAAGTCAGAAGTTGTGCCTATATTTAAGGAATGGTTCTCACAATTAACTGGGTTACTGTACATCAGTGGTTCTTAATTATTTTCTGCCATGCCACCCACTACAGAACCGAAATGTTTTTACGCCCCCAACCCGTACCCCACTGGACTTAGATCTGAAAATGTTTAATTATTTATTGATAAAAAATGTATTGCAACACACTGCATACAAACTATACTGATTACCAAAAAAGAATAATTAAATGAGCTGCAACTACTCCAAATTGTTGCAGCTAGTTTTTTTGTTTTAGGTCTTAACACTATTTCCAAGTTCAGTTTATTAACTCAGTTGTTAACATTTAATTAGGATGGCTGAGCCTGTGTGATACTCAGAACACAAACAGTTCCAATGATTGAATAAAATGTGGATTTGTAGACTAAACTGTAACATCCAAAGCTTTTTTAAACTGTGAATATCGACTGCTTGTCAGCTTCTTCACTTCAGCTTTATCACTTCTCAGAAAGGGAGGTTAAATAACTTTTTCTGTCACCTGTATTTTTTTGCTTTTCAACTCTAGAGCCTTATGAAATCCACTTATTTTAGAAATGCTTAATTTCAAAAGTTCCACTTTTTCTTATTAGACTTTTCTGAATTCTGCTTTTTCCATTCTAAACATATTTATTAAACTAAAAAAAGAGTGTAAATATGGTGCTCAATAAAAAACAACTTACCAAATCAATTACCAAATAGATCCACATTTACTGTTATTCACAACTATTTTCAGAAAATTAACACTACTGCGGTTCAAGCATTTCACTGTCATGGCCAGAGACAGCGCTGTCCTCAGCTACCGGGAGCCTCGAGAAGGGGGGTCTCGGGGGTGCTCAGGCGCCCCCTCTTGATACCTCTTCGTGACCCCGGTGGGGGCGGGCGCCACCATTTGAGAAGCACTGCTGCACATGGAGAGACTTCAATATGATGTAATGGAGATGTCTTTTCAGGACATCTCCTAGACATTGCTGGACCTTCTAGCTCGAAAGCATCGAAATCTCTCCATATACAACCCCACAACCTGGCACCTTCTAATAAAATTATGTGGAGATATCTGCAAGGGTGAAGCTACTGCACTCTGTAATATATCCAATTATTCCTTTTTTGTACTATTTGTGTTATATTTTATGGTTCATAGTATTTTCCAAATAAACACAAACACTAACAAAAAATACACTTCCATGTGTTAATTTTGTTGGTGCCTGCTCTTTTGGGGTTGCAACATTAACATCCTTGTGTTTTTCTGATATAGAAAGTAGCTATTTTAACAATTCCATCAATCCATCCATCAATCTTCTTCCGCTTATCCGGGGTCGGGTCACAGGGGCAGTAGCTTACGCACAGAGACCCAGACTTCCCTATCCCCAGCCACTTGGGCCAGCTCCTCGGGAGGAGTCCCGAGGCATTTCCAGACAAGCCAGGAGACATAGTCCCTCCAGCGAGTCCTGGGTGTTCGTCTGGACCTCCTCCCGGTGGCACGTGTCCAGAACACCTCACCAGGGAGGCGTCCGGGAGGCATCCTGACCAGATGCCCGAGCCACCTCAACCGGGCTCCTCTCGATGTGGAAGAGCAGCGGCTCAACTCTGAGCCCCCTCCGGATGACCGAGCTTCTCACCCCATCTCTAAGGGAGAACCCAGCCACCCTGCGGAGGAAACTAATTTCAGCCGCCTGTATCCGTGATCTCGTTCTTTCGGTCACCACCCAAAGTTCTTGACCATAGATGAGAGTAGGAACATAGATCGACTGGTAAATCGAGAGCTTCTCCTTTCGGCTCAGCTCTCTCTTCACCACGACAGACCGGTACAGCGGCCGCATAACTGCAGACGCCTTACCAATACATCTATTGATTTCCCGCTCCATGTTTCACTCATTCGTCAACAAGACCCCTAGATACGTAAACTCCTCCACTTGAGGAAGGACCCCATCCCCGACCCGAAGAAGGCACCCTACCCTTTTCTGGCTCAAGACCATGGTCTCGAAATTGGAGGTGCTGATCCTCATCCCAGCCGCTTCACACTCGGCTGCGAACTGCTCCAACGGAAGCTGTAGATCACGTTCAGATGAAGCCAACAGGACGACATAATCTGCGAAAAGTGCAAATATCCACCAAAACGGATATTTTAACAATTCATAGGCTTTAAAGTAAGGGGTCCTAATTTATATCCCGACCACAACATTATTGCAAGGGACTGTTTGGAATGTACTGTTCGTTGGCGATCAAAACACAGTTTACACGTCCATAAGATATTCAGCTAAATGAAAGGTGGTAGCAAAGCTGCTAAATGTTAGAGAGTTTGAAGCAATAACTTCCAATTCCCTAATATCAGTCTAATAAGAATGTATTTGATTAACTAAATGTAAATTTACTTTACTTGTGGAGAATAAACTGCTGTTTTATGGGTTTACAGCTAACAACTACACACTGAATTATGTATTGTTACTTACTAACAATTAGACTTTTAGAAAAATGCAGATAACGAAAAAAAGTTGCAATTGTCAGTAAGATGTCATGTTTTATTATTGAGCAATAATGACTACTGTAACCTGGCTATTCCTTTTTTTAAACCTGAGTCATTAACATGATATACCATAAAAAAAAAAATCAAGCTTACCTGAGATACTTTAGGAGTTTTCAACATAATGCACTTTTTAATACCTTGGAACTTGCACATTTTCATGTGTAGCCTATACATGCTGATAACGTCTGCCATTTCATTTGTATGTCAAACCATTTAAGTGCCCTTACATGAACCTAGAAGCCCAGAGAATGGATTAAAAAAAGGAAGAAAATACCCAAAGCAATCGAGCCTTCAGATAAGCTACACCTCAGGATGCCCTAAACCTATCAATGTAATGGCGTTTGATTCTGAGAAATGGATGCCCCCAAACAATTGTCCATTGTGGAGCCACACTTTTATACGCATAAACTCTCTCCTTCTGCCCTTACTCCATCAAGGCGTTTCATCTAATGGTTGAAATGGCGCTCCTCTGCTCTCCTTTTCAGGAAAGCCATTCAAAAAATGCCAAAAGGAATCTTGCTGCAGTCCCGGTGATTGGTCATGTCATGCCGTGCCCGCTGGGTGTGTCACCGAGTTAGCTGTCGAGGGTTTGAGTGTGCACACAGCAGCATACAGAGCAATTGTTTACACTTCGGCTGTGAGAAGAGGAATTTTTTTCAGCACCTGGGATATTCTGTATGTGAGAATAATTGAATTTATGTTCTACAGGGAAAGCTCAAGGAAATGGAGTTTCGATGATAGTATTAGAGTAAAAAAAAATAAAAGGAGAAGAAAGAAAAAGTCAGAAACTGTGGCTGGATATATGAAGGCGTCGTACAGTTAGATATATGCAAAGTTTCCCTACTGTTGCACACATTGTGTACATGTTTAACGTGGCATGCTGGGAGTCCTTATAAATTTTCAGATCACTCCAGTTGCCTGGTAACCGAAGGTCAAGGAATAATTTTGCACATAACCCACTGTTAAAAACATCAAATTCATGGTTTCATTCATGGTGTATGTCAAAACGCCATTCTTTTATCAGTAACAGGGGTAATTACGATTTGTCATTACCAATGCATTAGCGTTACTGAGCATTAAATGTGGTACCTTACTATGAAATCATAGCCTTCAGCTTTTTTTGCAGTTATTGCAACCCATTGACTACAGAGTAAAAACACCTGATATTGTTTAACTGCTTACGTTTGTTAACAAAATACCTAGGATAACAGGTTATTAATCAGTTGTTTTAGGTTGTGAGAGTTTCATTTAATTTGCTATTGCGTTAAACATATTTTTTGTTGTTTAAACTTTTACTTTTGCCAGAAAGATGATAATTGAAGTGGAGGATACACTTTTGTCTGTTGATTTGCAATGCTGAAAATTATGTATAGGTAGGCTACCTGACTCTTCAATTTATTTCAACCGAATTCTAAAAACTGCTCAGAAAAATCCAAATTCTTTGATATATAGAACTTTTTTTACAATAAAAATAATAACTTTCCCTGGAAGAGTAATTCTGTTTCTGATTGATTTACTTACTTATTTACGTACTACTTTACAAGTAAAAAGTAGTAACTATAAACAATTACTTTCTTTAAAGTAGCGTTCCAGAGTATCTATGAATAGTATTTACTTTGATCTTACCACCCCAGACCTTCTGATTCAGCACGCTAAACTAGAGCACCCTCAACACTTATGCTAATCTTGGTACAGCTACGAAAAAAAAGGAAAATCCATAACTTGATCCAAGTGTGTCTGTTAATACAATCCTTTTGTCTCAATAGAATAGTTTTTCACCCTTGATCTGGATCAGGGGTCTCCAACCCCTATCCTTTACAGCTCGAGTCCAGCAGGTTTTAGATTCATCCTTGCTCCAACACACCTGACTCCAATGAATAATAATCAGGCTTTTGCCTAATTTCACAGTATGCTGAGGAGGTAATTTCACTTGATTTCACTTGATTCAGATGCGGGATATATTTGAGGTTAAGGGCAGTACTCTTGAGGATTACAGTTGGAGACCCGCGATCTATATGAATCACAGTACCTGTTCGTCTTTTCAGCTCAACCAACTGATAGGATTGACCATTACAATGTGGGGACTGGGATAGTCATGGAAGGAGATCGATTTTCTATCTGGTGAACAAGTTCTATGTTCATTTGGCCATACGAGTGAAATCAAACACTTCACTGTCAAATGGCATACAATATACTTGTATTGTAAAGAGTTTCTAATGTCAAATCCAACTAAATTGGAAAAACAAAGCGGGCCACAATGGGCTTCATTTTTTTCTACATATGTTTTTTTCCAAGTATTAATAATTTCAGTGGATTTGCACAATATATCCTTTTAAAGTCCAATCGGTGTTAACCAACCAAAGTTTACGTTGTTGATGGTGGGACAAAGAGGGCCTTTTCCTTGCATTGCTCTAAACATAATACTATTAAAATATTCTAGAAAAATTGTTATGCAAGATGCATTTTCTGCAGCTACAGTACTACTGTGGTTTGGAGTTGTTTGTTTACATGCATCATCCTTGCTTTGTGTGTTAAAAAGATTTACTTAGCTCCAGGGTCCAGTTTGTATTTGACAGAACTCTATTTTAAATATATACATATATATCTATCTATATCTCTATCTATCTCTCTCTATATATATATATATATAGAAGTGGACAAAATTGTTGGTACCCTTCATTAAATAAAAGAAAAACTCATAATGGTCACAGAAATAACTTTAATCTGACAAAAGTAATAATACATAAAAATTATATAAATGTTGACCAATGAAAGTCAGACATTGCTTTTCATCCATGCTTCAACACAATTATTTAAAAAATAAATGCATGAAAAAGGCCTGGACAAAAATGATGGTACCCCTAGAAAAGAATGAAAATAATGTGACCAAAGGGACATGTTAATCCAAGGTATGTCCACTAATCAGCATCCTAGGTGTCTAAAATCCTGTAATCACTCAGTGGGCCTATATATAGGACTCCAGGTAGTCACTGTGTTGTTTGGTGACGTGGTGTGTACCACACTCAATATAAACCAGAGGAAGCAAAGGAAAGAGTTGTCTCAGGAGATGAGAAAGAAAATCATAGACAAGCATGTTAACTGTAAAGGCTATAAGACCATCTCCAAGCAGCTAGATGTTTCTGTGACTACAGCTGCACGTCATTCAGTAATGTACGATCCATGGGACTGTAGCCAACCTCCCTGGACGTGGCTGCAGGAGGAAAATTGATGACAGATCAAAGAGACGGATAATCCAAATGGTAACAAAAGAGCCTAGAAAGACTTCAAAATAGATCCAAGCTGATCTTTATGCTCAAGGAACATCAGTGTCAGATCGGAACATCCTTCGCTGTTTCAGCCAGAGGACAAATCTTTAAAAAAAAAACAGACTGGAATATGCCAAACTACATGCTGACGAGCCACAAAGCTTCTGGGAGAATGTCCTGTGGACAGATGAGACAAAATTTTAACTTTTTGCCAAGGCACATCAGCTCTATGTTCACAGACGGAAAAATGAAGCATATCTAGAAAAGAACACGGTCCCTACTGTGAAACATGGGGGAGGCTCGGTTATGTTCTGGGGCTGATTTGCTGCATCTGACACAGGGTGTCTTGAATCTGTGCAGGGTACAATGAAATCTCAAGACTATCAGGGGATTCTAGAGAGAAATGTGCTGGCCAGTGTCAGAAAGCATGGTCTCAGTTGCAGGTCATGAAAATGACCCAAAACACACAGCTAAAAACACCCAAGAAGGGCTAAGAGGAAAACACTGGCCTTCTATGAGCGCTGATCTCAATCCTATTGAGCATCTTTGGAAGGAGCTGAAACGTGCTGTCTGGAAAAGGCGCCCTTCAAACCGGAAACAACTAGAACAGTTTGCTCATGAGGAGTGGGCCAAAATACCTGCTGAGAGGTGCAGAAGTCTCATTGACAGTTACAGGAATCATTTGATTGCAGTGATTGCCTCAAAAGGTTGTGCAACCAAATATTAAGTTGTGGGTACCATCATTTTTGTCCAGGCCTGTTTCATGCATTTATTTTTTAAATAATTCCGTTGAAGCATGGATGAAAAGCAATGTCTGACTTTCATTGGTCAACATTTATAACATTTTTATTTATTATTACTTTTGTCAGATTAAAGTTATTTCTGTGACCATTATGAGTTTTTCTTTGATTTAATGAAGGGTACCAACAATTTTGTCCACGTCTGTGTATATCTATATATATATCTATATATATATATATATATATATTTCTAAGCTGATGTAAGCCGTTTATCAGGGAAGTTTTAAAAAAATACATATATATCTATATCTATCTCTCTCTCTCTCTAGATATATATATATATACAGGTGCTGGCCAGTAAATTAGAATATCATCAAAAAGTTGATTTCAGTAATTCCATTCAAAACGTGAAACTTCTATACTGTATACTTTCCTTCCACACATAGTGATATATTTCAAGTGTTTATTAATTTTCATTTTTATTATTACAACTGACAGCTAATGAAAACACCAAATTCAGTATCTCAGAAAATTAGAATATTCTGAAAAGGCTCAATATAGAAGACACCTGGTGCCACTCTAATCAGCTGATTAACTCAAAACACCTGCAAAGGCCTTTAAAAGGTCCCTCAGTCTTGTTCTGAAGGCTCCACAATCATGGGGAAGACTTCTGACTTAACAGCTGTCCAAAAGACGACCATTGACACCTTGTACAAGGAGGGCAAGACACAAAAGGTGATTGCTAAAGAAGCTGGCTGTTCGCAGAGCTCTGTGTCCAAGCACATTAACAGACAGGCGAAGGGACGGAAAAAATGTGGTAGAAAAAAGTGTACAAGCTCTAGGGATAACCGCACCCTGCAGAGAATTGTGACGACAAACCCATTCAAAAATGTGGGGGAGATCCACAAAGAGTGGACTGCAGCTGGAGTCAGCGCTTCAAGAACCACCACGAAGAGACTCATGAAAGACATGGGATTCAGCTGTCGCATTCCGTGTGTCAAGCCACTCTTGAACAAGAAACAGCGTAAGAAGCGTCTCGCCTGGGCCAAGGACAAAAAGGACTGGACTGCTGCTGAGTGGTCCAAAGTTATGTTTTCTGATGAAAGCAATTTTTGCATTTCCTTTGGAAATCAAGGACCCAGAGTCTGTAGGAAGAGCGGAGAAGCACAGAATCCACGTTGCATGAGGTCCAGTGTAAAGTTTCCACCGTCAGTGATGGTGTGGGGTGCCATGTCATCTGCCGGTGTTGGCCCACTCTGTTTCCTGAGGTCCAAGGTCAATGCAGCCGTCTACCAGGAAGTTTTAGAGCACTTCATGCTTCCTGCTGCTGACCAACTTTATGGGGATGCAGACTTCACTTTTCAACAGGACTTGGCACCTGCACACAGTGCCAAAACCACCAGTACCTGGTTCAAGGACCATGGTATCCCTGTCCTTGATTGGCCAGCAAACTCGCCTGACCTTAACCCCATAGAAAATCTATGGGGTATTGTGAAGCGGAAGATGTAATACGCTAGACCCAACAATGCAGAGGAGCTGAAGACGACTATCAGAGCAACCTGATCTCTCATAACACCTGAGCAGTGCCACAGACTGATCGAGTCCATGCCACGCCGCATTACTGCAGTGATGGAGGCAAAAGGAGCCCCGACTAAGTATTGAGTGCTATACATGCACATTCTTTTCATGTTCATTCTTTTCAGTTGGCCAACATTTAAAAAAAACATTTTTTTTTCATTGGACTTTAAAATATTCTAATTTTTTGAGATATCAAATTTGGAGTTTTCATTAGTTGTCACTCATAAATATCAAAATTAAATAAAATAAACATTGGAAATACATTGGTCTGTGTGCATTGCATGAATATAATGTACAAGTTTCACGTTTTGAATGGAATTATTGAAATAATTCAAATTTTTGATGATATTCTAATTTACTGGCCAGCACCTGTGTATATATATATATATATATATATATATATATATATATATTTCTAAGCTGATGTAAGCCGTTTATCAGGGAAGTTATTTTAAGGAAGCCATTTCCAAATGATCAAAATTAAAATTAATCTGCAGTATTTGAAAATCATGATCTAATTTTTTTAACACTTATCAGCCTCAATTTCAATTATTATTCTTCATACCCCAAGAAAATGAAATGTCAACGCCAAAAATGAATTATGGAACTTTGACAAATTAATTTAATAACAGTTATTAGAGATTCCAGAACCTGACAAAAATTAATATTTTAGACATATAGCTTTGGGTTATAATTCTTTGATATAAACTATTGTAGCAATACTGTCTGTGTACCATACAATTAATAAGTGACAGATGGGAACTGTTCAAACATTTTAAGAAAATCTCATCTCTGCGGCAGCTTTATCTTAAAATTATCTTCACCAGTACCATTTTATTATATATAATAGTTTTGTGAAGTTCTCTTTTGATTTAAACATCTTATTTTGCTTATATTATTCTGATCTATACAACTAATCCATGTAATGATACCTTGTAAAGACATTATCATGTCTTAAACCATCCCGCTGCTGCTCATAGATAGGCTTCATTAGTCAAAGTCACATGGTGTCAAAATGAAAGATGGCATTAATAAAGTGTCACCCAATTATTCGGAGATATTATCATGACTACCATAAACAAAATTCCCCTGATTTAAATTACTCACAGAGTGGCTCATAGTGAAATCTGATCTGTGCAAAAGCTGGAAGAACTTTTTATTCTGAAGTAGTTCCTGTAGGCTAGTTCTGGGGGGAGGGGGGGTTCCATAACTGAATAACTCATTCATTAAGATTAAATTAAAACGTGAAATTATGAATAAGGGGTGTGTTTTTTGATTGAGAGGTCTCAGCTGAGAACGCTGCTTGAAATTTTCACATCTTTCAGTTATTAATAAAACTTGTTTTAAAACAAATTCACATAGATTTAGTGAAAGTTATTAACCAACAAGGATGTATGATTTTATTTGACTAAATTATTGAATCTGCCTAGAAGGCATAGGGGTACTAGAGTCACTCAACCACAGTTTTCTTTTTAAAAGCACCCGCCAACCTCCTTTAGGTTTGATTAGCTCCGGCTCAGTTAGCTTAGAGCTACATTGGCTCAGAGTTTGATCAGTGTCAGTCCTTCACTCACAGCCCCACTTTAAGGTCCACCTCTTTGTCCCTTTGTGTATTCTCTGAGAGTGGCAAGAGGTGTGACGCGGCCATGATGGTGGTATTGGGAACCACTCAGCCTTCAATTCAGCTCTTCAGAAACGTATAGGTGACGTAACAAAGGCTTTGTCTATCTTATATATAGTCTATGTTCAGGCTTAATTTCTATTAATACTTTGTATTTGTCTGATGTAGTATTCTAATCATAATCAACAAAAATAAAAACTTGAGAGCACTGTGTTTAAAGTGTAACTGAACCCCATGAAAAAGCATTATCCCACCCCCAGACAACATTTGAAAAATTCTACCAAAGTGGGGCAGAGCCAGGAGGCACGGAGGGGCATGGCCAAGTATGGGGCATGAGTGTGATTGGGGGGCGGGGACTGATATGGCGTGGGGCCGCTGAGCTCCATAAAGCCTCTCTTTACCTCCGGTAAAGGGAGAAATAGTGACGTCTCTTCGCTGCCGTCCGACAAACGTAAAGAAATGGAGCGCAGCAGATCCACGCCATATTAATTTTTGTGCCGTTGGCTCAGAGTCAGCGCTGCCTGAAGCTGGCAGCATATACAGTACCAAGCAGATTTAGAGAGTCTAGCGCTAGTATCGATGCTAATTACCTTCGGAGGGAACCTTGGCGTCAGCTTGTGTTTCCTTATTCACGGTTTGTTTGAAGCATATTGGATATAACTGATCATTTTAAAAATCTCCGCCGTTGTGATTATCTATAATGCCATTCAGGGATTTCCGCTTTCGATGTTTCTCTCAGCGTTGTTTCGTTGTGTGCACTTAAATATAAAAAATTCCAACTCGCCACAAGGTTACACGAAGATGTCCACAGATGCCCCGAAAACTGAAACATTGCATTGGTAAAGAACCATTCATACTGTTTGTAAGCAAAAAACGTTGTTTTATTTACTCTTTAATAATATAAAATGGCTTTTACTGGACATTCTTTCTAGGTAAAGGGAAATTCTACATTTTTACTTTTTTATCTGCTTCTGGGTAACCCCAAAGGAGGCAAAGAGACAACTTTCGAGCTCACCTCTACTTTTGCTTGTAAAAACTTTTTTTTTTCTGCATAAAACCAACAAAGTCACCACAAATAACACAGACACCAAGAGCCTAAACGTATTGTACCAAAATTGCTAATACATATTGCAGTCTAAGCAGTTATTTGCCATATGGATAGTGTGTACAGTGATCTGAACCACTATATATTTTATGGAGCCCTTCCTTGTACTTAATGAGACTGAGCAAATCCCTATTAGGGTCACATACACATGTTGATCAGGTTAGATAGATTGACAAATTAAAGGCTGGGTTTATGTAAATTGTTATCAGGCTAAGAAATTCCAGTGCAGTTATGACCAGACAATGTATTGCACTTTTCATGATCGTTTTAAATCTAAAATGTTTTTTAAATATGCACAATTTCATAAATTTCAATGACATGTATTGGAAGAAAAATCTGTTCTCATATTATTCCAGTTCAGTCTATCTTAAATTTTCTAACTACCGGATTTTCCGGCTTAAAACAGCGCACCTGATTAGAAGATGCAACAACCTATTTTAGGGAAAAAAACACAAATGTGTACATAAAAAAGCTGCACCCGATTAAAAGCCGCAACTGTTTTAATGTTTAATTACCATATGTAAGGGTTCGTTGAGAATATGATCTGCTTTTATTACCACTGAAATCTTTTTTTTCATCTTGTTATATTGACATCTATTTCACGCTGGCATCTGCAACGTCTCACCATTGATTCAGTGCTGCTAATGGTACATGAAGCCGCCGGCGCTCCGTTTCCTTCTTTAAAAGCCAGATCGACTGCCTTTAACTTGAAAGCGGCATTGTATCCATTTCTTCATTTGTTTTGCATAATGAGGGTTTGTGTATGCATGAAAACTTGTTTAAGCAAACTGTCCTGCAATCGTATTGTGTGTCTGTTAAACTTTACTTTCATTGCATGCACAGACTTCCTCCTCTCTCTCTCTTAAGGCACAGTATCCTTTGGTAAAGGATGTGACTTGTACAATTCATAGATCAAGGAGGCCCTCTAGTGGCCATTAGCTGCAAAAATCCATGAACATAACCACCTAATATAGGCCACATACTGCAAAACATGAGAAAAAAGCAGGGGCTTATAGTCCGGAAAATATGGCAGTCATCAAACGCAGCCCAGATGACTTCAAAACACTGGAAATTAATTTCATCAGTCATTTCATACAGTAAGAAATTGGAAACTGCATATTATATTCTGGCAATAACATTATTAAACAGTCACAGTAAGGCCATATTTTCTCACAGCGCTTATACAGCCCACTGAGGGGACATCTATATAAGCAATAAGACACTTGCGTGTCATAACTGACTTTTTTATTTAATTTAATGAGTACCTATGCTATGTGCAATCCTGTGCCAACCTTGGAATTGAGTCCCTGTTTCATTCTGTAAGCACAAATAGCGAGCTAATGAAGTTCAAAAGTATCGTTTCCAAACTGGAAGTAGCAACACTACTTATTGCTTCAGTCTGGGCAAGCTTGTCTTTTCTCCAAAGACAATCTGACAAAATATTTGAAAGGCTTCTCCTATGTTACAAACAGTGGTTTAGTCAGTAGATGAAGAGAGTATTTTAGTATATTGTTGTATTATATATTTTTTTACTAAAAATTTGTATGTAAATCTACATACTTAGGAGCTGGATAGTGCTCCATTTACTGTGCAATATTATAAATACAGGATTTGCACTACTTATGACCAATTTTTCCTTTGTTTCTTTTTACCCACATTTATGCGTCTTAGTTTTGCACTTGATTGAAAAGTGTGATTATTTATTTCCAATATTTTTTTATATATCTTTTCTGTTCAACTTTGCAATTGTTTGAATAAATACCAAATATTTTAAAATACTATATGTGGAGTTTTTATTCTTTATTCAGGTGTTGATACTAACTGTGTTATAGAACATAAAAGTAATGTCAGTTACTTTACTGATTAACTAATTACTTGTATAGTGTGGTAACTGAGTTACCTCCTTAATTCTTGGAAAAAAATGTTTGTAACTATGAATAATTACTCTTTAATGTAAGATGCCCAACACTGGATAACACACACGATTTGTTGAAATTTATAGCGAAAGCTTCTAGATTTGACTATCAAACATCCTCCAATAGTAGACCTTTAAACTATATTTAGAATGCTAACTAGAGATCTGTGGTTCTTCATATTCTCACATCGCTGCTCCTCTGGGTACCTTTCGTTCCTTTGTTCGTAAACTGTCTCAGTGCCCCGCTTTATATCAAAGTTCCACCAACACACATACATGGGTACATGATCCTACTGCCCTCGGTAATCAATAATGGATAGCGCCACACAGTGATAGGACTCCTTCTCTCAACCAACTCAGATGTGGTGTGAGAGGGCAACATCTATCAGGACGGTTAGACTGATGACTCCTGCTGCTTCTGCAGAATGATTAGGAAGGCTGAGTTTGTGACTGTGGGTGCGAATTTGTGAAAGGGCAGAAAGAGCAATTCGATAACAGTGTGAGACTGGGAGCTTTACGTTTCTATTCATAACCCGCCTGGGAGACACTGCTCACAATATGCTGCTTTACACCACCACAGTTATACAGAATCAGAGTAAAAGCTACAGTGATTATTGTGATAGAAATCATTGAGCTTATCACACAGCAGGTGGTGAGGCACAACTAAGACATGAACTAATCCTCCCAGTACTAACTTTGCACAGAGGGAGGAGCAGAATGGAGTCAGTTACTCCACCTGTTAATTACTCACTCCACTTCAGTTAACAATCCATTGAAGGCCACTGGTCTTTTAAAGCTATATCTGAGATACACCATAGAAATAGAGAGGAAAGCCAAACCACAGTTATCAACGTGGTATTGTCTGGAGATAGTTTTCAATATTTGTTAGGTCAAGAAAAGTATGTATAACTATATGTAGAATTTTTAATGATCCACATCTCCAAGGTATTGATCCATTTGTTCATTCATCCATCCATTCAACTATCCATCTGTCATTTTAATCCATCCATGCTTTTGACCGTCTTTTTGATCCCTTCAGCCATCCATCCATCAATCCATCCAGCCATTTTAACCATTCTATCTAATATTTATCCATCTATCCGTTTCCTCGTACTTTTTATCCATCACGCTATTCATCACTCGCTCCAATGTTTCATGGAAGAAAAGTTTCCCCCCCCAAAAAAAAAGATACTGGAAAGGACCGAATATTCTGAAAATGTAAATGTGGAACAATGTGAAATTTTCAAATGAAAGCTAAAAAATATATAATATAAAAAAGATGAAAAACTAGAAGACAAACATGAAATTTTTTAAACGCAGTGAGACAAAAAACTTTTTTGAAAGCCACAGACTGTGCAAGTTGTTTTAACTAAAAGGATGACTCCTGTAATTTTGACCATAAGTACACTTAAATTGAGACATAGAATGTAAAAAAAAAACTCAAATGAGAAAAAACATTTTATTATTTTTAAACATCTCATTTACTTGAGTTTTATTTTATTTTTTTTCTGTGTTCTCTGGTATAAAAAAAAGGCCTCTGAGTCCTTTTTCAGTGTGTTGCAGTTCAGCACAGGAGTGGGCGGAGAGAAACAACATGAATTGGGGGATTGCTAATCAAGATGAATGACCTGCAAGTTTCTGTACTATGTTTGTCTAACAGCAACACAACTCCTACACTTTCTCCGTTTACTAAAAACAGTAAAGTTTAATGTGCTGGTATTTAGCCTTAGATGATGTTTAACACCCAGTTTAGGCTGCATTCTCAAACAAGACCGGACAGCGACGGGATGTGACAGGGCCATTACCAGCTCACATTGAGCCTTGATCAGGATGATTCCATCACTCCAGAGCAACACCGGGCAAGTGGTCTTCTATGGGACATATGCCCGCTAGTCAGAAGGGGATTTGGTGCTGCGCACTTCCCTCTTGGATTCTTTTTTTAATTTTTTTTTTACCATGACCTATCTGGCAGTGTGTCACTCCGAATTGATGCCTGAGTACCAAGAAAAAAGCCCAACAGATTTACTCAGGTGGAGAATTATAGATATTGCTGTAGTACTCCACTTGATATATAAGTGTTAGAAATCTTTATTACAGGTTGTTGTGGGTTTTATTTACTGATGTTATGGACACAGAGATGAAAGATAAGGGGGAGAGATAGAGAAAAAAAAAGAGCGACAGTCTGAGTTGACAATACAAGAAAGGAGAGAGAGCAAAGAGAGCACAGGAAAACATCCCAGTATGGCTTCAAAGCTGCAGGGCGACAGAGAGGGGGAGAATAAAAATTATTAAAATAAAACTAAACTAAACAACAACCAAATAAGGAGCATCATTGACAAAATAAAACAATGTGAACTAAGAACAACACAATCACAACACACAAATATGGCTATATAAATATAACATTGTCAATGAAAAGCTCATGGTACCGATTATTCAAGATCTATTGATGACAACCTCAGTCCAAGAATATATCTGTAAACACTGGAGTCCCTACTGGTGTATATAAGGTTTCTTCATACGAGTGTTTGATAGCTGGTGTGTGGAGCCATCAATTAGCCGGCCCAGGAATTGACACAGACACGTTGGAGGTCGGAGCCACAGACATCCACAGGACCCTAGAGCGGATGAATTTTAAATAACTAATTTCAATTGTAAATTTTGTTACATCAGACAAACGGAGATCAATATTTGGTACAAAAATCTTTGTTTGCAATTACAGAGATCAGACTGTTCCCAATGTTCTTCACCAGATTTGCACACACACTGCAGCAGGGGTTTTGGCCCACACCTCCATACAGATCTTAAGGTTTCGGGGCTGTGGCTTGGCAACACAGACTTTCAGCTTTCTCCAAAGATGTTCTATCGGATTCAGGTCTGGAGACGGGCTAGGCCACTGCAGGACCTTGAGATGCTTCCTACAGAGCCACTTCTTAGTTGCCCTGGCTGTGTGTTTCGGGTTGTTGTCATGCAAGAAGACCCAGCCACGACCCATCTTACATGCTCAAGATAGCACGATACATGACCCCATCCGTCCTCCCCTCAATACGGTGCAGTTGCCCTGTCCCATTTGCAGAAAAGCATTCCTAAAGAATTATGTTTCCACCTCCATCATTCACAGTTGGGATGGTGTTCTTGGGGTTGTACTCATCCTTCTTTATCTAAACACAGCAAGTCCAGTTTAAACCAAAATGCTTTCATCTCATCAGACCACATGACCTTCTCTCATTGCTCCTCGGGATCATCCAGATGGTCATTGGAAAACTTCAGACGGGCCTTAACATGCACTGGCCTGAGCAGGGGGACCTTGCATGCACTGCAGGATTTGAATCCATGACGACAGAGTGTGTTATTAATTGTTTTCTTTGAGACTGTGGTACCAGCTCTACTCAGGTCACTGACCAAGTCCTGCTATGTAGTTCTGGGCTCATTCATCACTGTCCTCATGATCATTGATGCCCAATGAGGAGAGATCTTGCATGGCTCTCCAGACCGAGGGAGATTGAATGTCTTCCATTTTCTAATTATTACACCAACAGTTGTTGCCTTCTCACCAATCTGCTTCCCTATTTTCCTGTAGCCCATCCCAGCCATGTGCAGGTCTACAATTTTATCCCTGATGTCCTTGCACAGCTCTTTGGTCTTGGCCATTGTGGAGAGGTTTGGGTTTGAGTGTATGGAAAGGTTTCTTTTATACAGGTAATAAGTTCAAACAGGTGCAGTTAATACAGGTAGTGAGTGAACAACAGGAGGGCTTCTTAAAGAAGAACTAACAGGTCTGTGGGAGCCCAAATTCTTACTGGTTGGTAGGTGATCAAATAAATTATCCACTGTGATATTTTTATTTTTATTTTTTTTTGCATTTTCATTTTAGATTATTTTCCTCACAGTTGAAGAGTACTTTTGATACCAATTATAGAATTCTACATGCTTTATAAATTGGGAAAACTTCCAAAATCAGCAGTGTATCAAATACTTGTTCTCTCCACTGCATGTCATTCTTGTGCATGTCTGTTAAATCATGTATATGTCGGCCTAAAAAAATTTAAGGATTCGCTTTGTAATTTAATTGTGTACATTAGAATAAAGGCTTGTGGATGGAAAAACCGTTACCAGGAAAAAAATAAAAACCCTTTGAAGAACATCATTGTCCTCAATTTCAAATGGCCGCAGCCGTGTTTGTTTACAGCAGAAGTGTATTGCTTCTTCTACGGCCATTTCCGGGGTTTGATATAGTTCTGCGCATGACAAAATGATTTATTTGGTTCGCACATGTAGCGGAAGTAAATGCTTGTTATATTCGGATACATTTCTTCAGGGCACATGCATACAGTAAAATTCTAATGGTAGGAAACTTGCACGGTCTGTGACTGCCAAATACTTTTTTGCCCCACTGTATATAAAAAGAAACCTGAGATATAACAAAAGAACATAAAAATGAAAAGAGCAACTATTCAGAGAAGTAATAAAGGGCATTCTAACTTCAGGGACATGCACACTGCACTGGATAAAGGAGAAGGGGATTTGGGCATAGACTTCTGACTGAGCAAGAAAAAGTGAACTTTATGAGGGTGGTTAGTTACCTGTCAAGAAATGTCAAAGAGACCTACATTGCAAGTCAGATTTTTTCTTTTTTTATGATGTAACTAACTCACTGCCAGGCCCTCCGTAAAGGAGGGCCTGGCAGTGAGTTAGGCATGGCGGAGATGTCCAAGGAGGCAATTCCAGCCAAGAACCCTTTGAAGACAGATCATTGATGCCATCTTCATTTTTTCTCAATTATCTAAAGTCACAAACCACAGCTTCTGCACCAATGACTAAATATATATACAGTGGTATCACACCTGTGTGTATATGCAGTATGTGGTATGTGGGCTGAGTGACTATGCAAGATATTGTGAACTCATAATACATTTATGGCTAAATAAATTATTAAAATATGAATATGAGGCAAAGACATTTAACCTAATGAAGCAGCCCTTTTTCAGTCCAATCTATGTGACGGGTATGCTGGACAACAGAACCAAGTGAGTTGCCATTTAAGAAGGTGCTGCAATACTGTGAAATGGTTGAGCTTAAGAACATATCCTTAATACTTTTTTTTCTTACCTATTACTTTTTTTTAACTTGTTCCTACTAGCCTTTTAATTTGTTTAAACCAAATAACCAATGAGAAATGTAAAAAAGGGAGAACTTCATGGTATCATATTTTTCAATAAAAATACTATGGTTTCAAAGTAATACCACACAGAAAATAACACACACACACACACACACACACGTATGTATGTGTGTGTCTATATATATATATATTTTTTTTTTTACAACTGTTTAGTATAGTTATGATGCAAGGTATAATGGTTTCTAAAATCTGTTATTTTTATTTTGATCCAAAAATCCAGAAATGGTTATGTTGTGGGTTTTTCACTGTAAATTCGTTTTTACTTGTGCAAACTTTGGTCGGACTTGTTTTTGTATTGTATTTTGTTTTGTCTTGTTTTATTTTAGTAATCTAGCTGCTCTTGTGAGGCATTAGGCATTTATTTACTTCAGGTTTTTTCCAGAACGCCTATTCCCAACTTACTTTTACACCTTTGACCTCATATTTATTGTTAATTTTGGTGTTTAAGTGGCTCTGGCTCCTGCGTTTTTTAGTAATTTTATGCACGTATTACCTATATACATTTAGTCGTTTTCTAGTACTATACCCCCCTAGGGATCTCCCAGACGCTCGGCATCGGAGCAATGTAATTTCAGACATTCGGGACATATTCCCTTAACCTGTAAAGTACTTACTTCCTACATTGACTTAGCAGGTTATTGGAGAGGGACCCAACTGCAGTTACAACGGCTGACAAGGGTGCCATCATACATTAGGGAGAAGAAGTATTTGATCTACTGCTGATTTTTGAAGTTTTCCCACTTACAAGGCATTTAGAGGTCTGTAATTTGTATCAAAATTACTCTTCAATTGTGAGGGACAGAATCTAAAACCCAAATGCAAAAAAATCACAGTGGATGATTTTTTAATAACTTATTTAAATTTTATTGCATGATCCTGTGAATATTCTCATTCATCCAGGTCATGGTTATCTCAAGGAAATTTCAATCGAATGCAACTGGACTTGGTAATTTATCTTTGTGTGTTATTACAAGATATAAAATGCATCTGTCCACATAAAAACTCTGTGTCCACAATGGCCAAGACCAACGAGCTGTGCAAGGACATCAGGAATATAATTGTAGACCTGCACAAGGCTGGGATGGGCTACAGGAAAATAGGGAAGCAGCTTGGTGAGACGGCAACAACTGTTGGTGTAATAATTAGAAAATGGAAGAAGTTCAAGACGACGGTCAATCTCCCTCGGTCTGGAGCGCCATGCAAAATCTCTTCTCATGGGGAATCAATGATCATGAAGACAGTGAGGGATGAACCCAAAACTACGCAGCGGGAGTTGTTGAATTACCTGAAAATAGCTGGGACCACAGTCTCAAAGAAAACCATCAGTAACACACTCCCATGTCATGGATTAAAATCCTACAGAGCACGCAAGGTCCCCCTGCTCAAGCCAGTGCATGACAAGGCCCGACTGAGGTTTGCCAATGACCATCTGGATGATCCAGAGGAGGAATGGGAGAAGGTCATGTGGTCTGATGAGACAAAAGTGGAGCTTTTTGACTAAACTCCACTCGCCATGTTTGGAGAAAGAAGGAGGGTGAGTATAACCCCAACAACAGCATCATAACTGTAAAGCATGGAAGTGACCAAATCTTTCTTTGGCGATACTTTTCTTAAAAGGGGATGGGACGACTGCATCACATTGAGGAGAGGATGGATGGGGCTATGTATCGTGAAATCTTGGCTAACAATCTCCTTCCCTCAGTAAAAGGATTGAAGATGGGTCGTGGCTGGGTCTTCCAGCATGACAACGACCCAAAACACACTGCCAGGGCAACTAAGAAGTGGCTCTGTAGGAAGCAACTCAAGGGCGGTGGAGTGGCGTAGCCAGTCTCCAGACCTGAACCCAATAGAAAATCTTCAGAGAGAACTGAAAGTCCATGTTGCCCGGCGACAGCCCCAAAACCTGAAAGCTCTGGAGAAGATATGTATGGAGGAGTGGACCAAAATCCCTGCTTCAGTGTGTGCAAACCTGGTGAAGAACTACAGAAATAATCTGATCTCTGTAATTGCAAACAAAGGTTTCTGTACCAAATATTGATAATATAATAATGGATTGCATTTATATAGCGCTTTTTGACACCATCAAAGCGCTTTACAATTCCAATTATCATTCACCCTCACATCCACACACTCGTGGAAGCAAGCTACATTTGTAGCCACAGCTGCCCTGGGGAAGACTGACAGAAGCAAGGCTGCCATATCACGCCATCGGCCCCTCTGCCCAACACCAGTAGGGTTAGTGATTAGCTGTGTTTAATTGACTTCCTGTATGGTTTGGATATATGGCGGCATCCTTTTTTGGCTATGTTAACTGCAGGAAGTTGCTCTTGTGTTATTGCCCTAATTTGCAAACATTTATACATCAAAATGAAGTTGTTGTTTTTGATAATCGATTCTGAATGTTGCTTTGAATATAGAACAAATAAAGTTAAGATGTTTAGTAACAAAACTGGACATAATTAGGTATAACACTGACCAGTAGATGGCAGGGAAGTGCTTCCAATATGATCATTGATGCAGGATACAGGGTGACATCAGGTAAATTGGGTTATCAGATAAGATAAGCCACTTAAGGTTCTGGCCTCCTATCATTTTAAGTTTGTACAGACAATGTCTGCAAAAGATTTCCAATTGTTGGCAGGAGTGTTCTCGAGAAAAATAACAAGTGATTCATTGGTCTATAGTTTCCAAAAGGTGGCCCAATGTACCTGAGGTCACCCTACATCAATAGGCACAGGTGGTATTCACCTAGCCAAAGCATTGAAGCATGTTCAAAACATGTATGCAGTTTTAAATCTGAATGCCCTGACATCAGAAAGTGGCCCACGCCAGGTAAAATTACAGTAGGCCAAGACCGACTAGTTTGCGTTTCAAAGCTGCATGTGATGGACATAGCCAATTTCCAGTATGGCTCTTATTTATCAGAGCTACTTAAATAGAATGAATTTGAAGAGCAGCATATTTAGCAAAGCAGACATTGTTTATACTTAGGGTTGCTATAACTGTAAAATAGATAATTGTCATTTTGGTCCTCACTGTTTCATAATGTGGCATAGGCCTTATTTCACAACCACCTTAGGCCTTTTACAAAAATGTTCTTTAAGCAGTTCTATAAAACCTGATAATGGTCTGTTATGATGACATGTGATTATGCGACTTAAGTTAATACCATCTACCATCATAAGGTTTTTCATATTTTGTTTTCATCTGCAGTAATCTGTCATTTCTCAAGAGTCAACTGCCCTAAATTGGAAGTAATGAAATTAAGAGGTCCAATAAAAGTTAGTACACAGTTAAAATAAACTAAATACGAAATTTAAGCACTTTTATGACCATTAATTGACATTAATCATATCATACTTAACTACAAAGAAAAATAAGATGAGACTCAGTGGTTAAATTCATGAGTAATATTGTTGTCTGCTATGAAATTGAAGAGACAGTGTGGCTATTAAACAGGAAATGTACCCAGATTTGATTAATTTTATTCCTAGCCATTTTTATTTCATTTGTAGTGTTTTGTTTGAGCCTATTTAGAACAAAAACTTTAATTTACATTGTCTTGAAATAGAGCCATTTGATGGAAATATTATCATTAAGCATGGTTAAACATTGCATATTTATCCTACAAAGTTATAGCACATTACGGTTTTTCAGTGCTTCTCAATCAGTCCTTTGGACCCACTACCCTGTGTGTTCAAAATATGTACCTGCTCCAACATTTATATAACAGAATCACCTCCTCAGTAGGTCATTAAGTTCAGCAGAAGCCAGTTAATGACTAATTATTTTAAATAAGGTGTGTGGCAGCAGGGAAATATGCTCCAACATTCGCCAGTAGAGCATCGAATTGAGAAACTATAATTTAAATTACCTAAAGGCTTTCAATCAGCCACCTATAGTTATGAAACTTTTGTTTCACCCTGCTGATTTTAACTAGGGATAAGAAAAGGTAGTTAAAAAAAATAACCAGAGATGATTAAAATTATCTCAGATAAAGGAAGTTAAACTGTTACTGGCACGGAATGGTAAACTTTTTTTTTTTTCTGATAGTCTCACATTATGCATTTCACTGAGCACTGAAATTCTCTGCAGCTAACACAGCATTGATAAGAAAAGAAAATACAATGTGCATAGTTATTCTCAATGTAAAGTATAAAACTAAACGGAACAATTATTGTACTTACCATTTTATGATAATTAGAAAGACAAGTTGAATGTGAAAAGAGCAGAGTAGTGAGAGAGAGCAAACTCAACACAAAACGGAAAAGGCAATTTAAAATATATTACGCAATTCAACTGAAACCAATTGCTACAACTACAGTATAATCTTTACACACACTTCTTTTTAATCGCTAATTGATTCTCAAGATACAAACCCAAAATACATAAAATGTAATTTTTTGAATAATTTCAAAGTGTTATAAAATATACGTTTTAAAATAATGGAAAATTTCCTTTCCAAACTCATCTCCATTTTGGGCCACATCAAGTTGATGAATATCCTTAAAGGGCCGGTTGTGGCAGGAAGTATTGATAAAACTATAATAAACTGTTAAAATCAGCCTCCGCATTCAAAAAGTACATCTTAAAATATAATAATACTGAAATTCTTTACACGACATTTAGAGGGCCACATAAATGGCCATGGAGGGCTGGATATGCTCCCCAGGCCTTGAGTTTGACACGTGATCTAAAGCATGTGCGGGAACAATATATATATATATATATATATATATATATATATATATATATAAAGACGTGGACAAAATTGTTGGTACCCTTCATTAAATCAAAGAAAAACTCATAATGGTCACAGAAATAACTTTAATCTGACAAAAGTAATAATAAATAAAAATTATATAAATGTTGACCAATGAAAGTCAGACATTGCTTTTCATCCATGCTTCAACGGAATTATTTAAAAAATAAATGCATGAAACAGGCCTGGACAAAAATGATGGTACCCACAACTTAATATTTGGTTGCACAACCTTTTGAGGCAATCACTGCAATCAAATGATTCCTGTAACTGTCAATGAGACTTCTGCACCTCTCAGCAGGTATTTTGGCCCACTCCTCATGAGCAAACTGTTCTAGTTGTTTCCGGTTTGAAGGGCGCCTTTTCCAGACAGCATGTTTCAGCTCCTTCCAAAGATGCTCAATAGGATTGAGATCAGGGCTCATAGAAGGCCAGTGTTTTCCTCTTAGCCCTTCTTGGGTGTTTTTAGCTGTGTGTTTTGGGTCATTTTCCTGTTGTAAGACCCGTGACCTGCAACTGAGACCATGCTTTCTGACACTGGCCAGCACATTTCTCTCTAGAATCCCCTGATAGTCTTGAGATTTCATTGTACCCTGCACAGATTCAAGACACCCTGTGTCAGATGCAGCAAATCAGCCCCAGAACATAACCGTGCCTCCCCCATGTTTCACAGTAGGGACCGTGTTCTTTTCTAGATATGCTTCATTTTTCCGTTTGTGAACATAGAGCTGATGTGCCTTGGCAAAAAGTTACATTTTTGTCTCATCTGTCCACAGGACATTCTCCCAGAAGCTTTGTGGCTCGTCAGCATGTAGTTTGGCATACTCCAGTCTGGGTTTTTTTATGATTTGTCCTCTGGCTCAAACAGCGAAGGATGTTCCGATCTGACACTGATGTTCCTTGAGCATAAAGTTCAGCTTGGATCTATTTTGAAGTCTTTCTAGGCTCTTTTGTTACCATTTGGATTATCCGTCTCTTTGATCTGTCATCAATTTTCCTCCTGCAGCCACGTCCAGGGAGGTTGGCTACAGTCCCATGGATCGTACATTACTGAATGACATGTGCAGCTGTAGTCACAGAAACATCTAGCTGCTTGGAGATGGTCTTATAGCCTTTACAGTTAACATGCTTGTCTATGATTTTCTTTCTCATCTCCTGAGACAACTCTTTCCTTTGCTTCCTCTGGTTTATATTGAGTGTGGTACACACCACGTCACCAAACAACACAGTGACTACCTGGAGTCCTATATATAGGCCCACTGAGTGATTACAGGATTGTAGACACCTAGGATGCTGATTAGTGGACATACCTTGGATTAACATGTCCCTTTGGTCACATTATTTTCATTCTTTTCTAGGGGTACCATCATTTTTGTCCAGGCCTGTTTCATGCATTTATTTTTTAAATAATTCTGTTGAAGCATGGATGAAAAGCAATGTCTGACTTTCATTGGTCAACATTTATATAATTTTTATGTATTATTACTTTTGTCAGATTAAAGTTATTTCTGTGACCATTATGAGTTTTTCTTTTATTTAATGAAGGGTACCAACAATTTTGTCCACGTCTGTATACATATAGACACACACACACAGTACAGGCCGAAAGTTTGGACACACTTTCTCATTCAATGAGTTTTTTTTCTTTTCATGACTACATTGTAGTCATGGAATTAATTGATTAATTAAGGGCATCAAAACTATGAATGAACACATAATGTATGGAATTACTGTATGTACTTAAACAAAAAGGGTGAAATAACTGAATACATATATTTTAGATTACTCAAAGTAGCCACCTATTGCTCTGATTACTGCTCTGTATTTTCTGATCTTCAAGAGGTAGTCACCCGAAATGGTTTTCCAACAGTCTTGAAGGAGTTCCCAGAGATGCTTTGTACTTGTTGGCCCTTTTGCCTTCACTCTGCGGTTCAACTAAATCATTTTGATTGGGTTCAGGTCCGGTGACTGGAGGACAGGTTACTTCATACTTTTTTGTAAAAGTACTACATAATTCAGTATATGTTCATTCATAGTTTTGATGCCTTTAATGATAATCTACAATGTAAATAGTCATGAAAATAAAGAAAACACACTAAATGAGAAGGTGTGTCCAAACTTCTGGCCTGTACTGTATATATTATTTTATAGGTATTTATGTCAAAATTACTTTTTATGGACACAATCACTTTCCAGATACACTGTAGCAGCTTCAACAAGGGTTAGAATACCACTGAAAGAAAATGTATTGTGCAAGAATCTTGCACATATTTGAATTAAAAATGTTTAAAGTTCAAAAGAGTTATTTTTCATGACACGAAAAACAGAAAATTCCAAACTTACAATATCTAGAGTAAAGACAAACACTTAACAGTATTTATCCTCCTTGTGTACCTGAAGTGTATAAGCATAGCTTGATGACATCTTTAAAATGCATAAACCCTGTATGGCAGTATAGTGAAAATCGTTACCTTTGGAAAAATTGATATTTATAAGTCATAGCTTTTATATTGCCCACTACTTGGTTGACGGGTAGTTATTTGTGTCTTGATAGGGTGGGTGTGTAAGTAGGCAAATTAATCCCTCAGACATCGTAAAATCATAGCTGACCTAGGGAGTTTGTGATGGGAACAAAATTGATAACTATATTAGAAAGCTATCAACTCACAGGTTTCCTTGCTTCTTGAATCTTCATAGTTAGTCCTATCCAATGTGATTGAGTGTGAGGGAATCTGCAAAAAACAATGAGCAAAAAATAATGCAGTGTTTAGATGTATAAAGCTGGAAGAGACATTGCTCAAAACACATAAATCCCCCAGTGTTCAGAGCCTCAGACGGGCTGAATTTAAAAGAACTCCATACTTTTCAGTTTAGAATAGTAAAGAACGTTTTTTGTATGCATCATTTTTCTCTCACTTCAAAATTATGCACTACCTTTTGTTGGTCTATCACTACAGTCCCAATAAAATGCATTCAGTTTGAGGTCTTACAATATGCAAAAGTATTTGTGAGACACGTTATCAGCCTCTGAGGATAATGCAGACCAGTGTAAAAATGAGAAAAACTTGTTTATTTTTTGCAATTTCATTGCCTCAAAACTAAAGACAATTCATTCTGCGGATTTATTTTACATAATGCAATCAAATTGCTTTAATCACAATCTACAGCTCCACATATGGTTGAATCATTTATCTGATATAAAGACAGCCGTAATAAGGAGGAACCAAGATAAGGTATAGTTGTGAGGGAAAAATAGTTTCCTCTTTAAATTGAAAGTCTGAGCAGAATATGATTGTAAATTTTGAAGAAGCCGATACTATTATAAATTAAGCGAAATGTTGTTGGTGAAAGACGGCACAGTGGCACTGCTGCCTTTTACCAAGGTCCTCCTGTTCAAATTCTGGCCTGTCCTGTATCTTCATAAAGTTTGCATGTTCTCCCTGGTGCCTGTGTGGATTCCCTGGCTACCTCCAACACTCAAAAAAAAAAGGCCGTAAGGTTAACTGGTTGCTCTAATCAGGATTTAGGTACGGGTGTGTTCATTTAACACAATCCATGAACCTGTATCGATTGGCTTTTATGGAGAGATTTGAACTGGTATTTCGATGGAACAGAGAGTTCATTTTCAAAGTTTTTATGCCGTTAAGCAAGCAAAACAAGACTATCATTGAAGTAGAACTTTAAATGGGACATAGGAAAATTCCAGTTTTTTAGCTCTTTAAGGGGAAGTTCTTTTTTTTTTTTCAACCTGGACTTTATTTTTAGCAATAATGATCATTTACTCACCAAGACAAGTTTGGACCCACTTGAAGTCCTTCTGGAGAAGTTTATATCCAGTCGCAATCAGCATATATCCATGTAATGGGAGTCAATTAGGGCAGGAGATTTGCCGCCAGTAACAAGGCATTATCTCGCCCTAATCTCCTTCATTTAACCATGTTTTGTTATGAATAGTTAGCGATATTCCCCTGTTAATTCAGAGTCTTGAAGGTGCTTCGGGATAAGCTTGGAAGGTTCTGAGAAGGTTCTCCCAGCATGATTTACAGAGACTGCAACAAAACAACTTATTAGACTCCTCAGAGCGGGTTGTAAGGGGAGCCTGTAAAGCTACAATGAGGAATTCAGACCAATGATTTGCAGTTCCACTCTATGTAGACCGGAACTGAATCATTTAGGAGTAAAAATAAATAAATAATAAAAGCATGCCATGTCCACTTTAAATAGATCTGTTGTGCCAGTACCATTAGCAGTTACTTCTGATGTATTTACACCATACTGATAGAAAAAAGACTGTTTGCTATTTGATATATGATATCTTCATAATCCAGTCAAGGTGGAAACTATTCTTGATTAGCACAATTACCCAAGTCCCGTAATGATGTTTTAGATTAGAGAGAATTGAGAAGTCTTCTCAGTGCCCCTAAAATTGGCTTTTTTTCGGGGGACGGGGGGGGGCATCTGAGGACTCGTCTCTTTGAGACAACCCAGCAGGGACTCGCTAATCCTCTCAAACGATTGCCTCTCAATATCTATTTTACCCAATTGTGTTAGCAGTGAGGAAAAGCTGCTCTGGGTTGTTAGCTCCTGTTTGCCAAAACGTTTCAAATATTCATGCTCTGGTGGATGGAATGAACTTCTCAGGGATGTTAGAAGGATCACTTGCACTGGTAAATGAACTGGTCTGAAAAAAATTATAACAGAAAGGGGCTGTTTTTATGCCTGTACCTGCGGGATTTAAGTATTTGCAAACAAACAAGTTCCAAATGAAGGAAGATTTTAAGTTAGTATTAAAAGATGGTAAACAAATAAAAAAATATGCATAAGAAGATTAAAATAGGCAAAACAGAGTGAAATCTGTGAGGTAGGAAGTGAACCATCTATGAACAGCACCAGAGAGGCCGATCTGTATTAAACGGTTTAAAAGAAAAGTGTGATCTACTGTATCGAGGCAGCGCTTAGATCCAGTAGAACCAACACTGTCACCCTCCGGGTATCATAGTTTACTCAAAGATAATTTAAATTCTTCAGAAGGGCCGTCTCGGTGCTGTGGTTCACCCTAAAACCAGACAGAAATTTCTCTAGGACACTGAGTGTTGATAAAATCATTACGTTGAATTAAAACAAGATTTTCTAAAAATTTTACTTAAAAATGTAAAGTTGGATACCGGTCAGAAGTTGTATAAATCATAAAAATTTAAATTGCTCTTCTTCAACAGGGGTCTCACCACTGTCCGTTTAAATGTGGCTGGAAAGACCCCCGTCTGAAGGGAGCAATTCATCAGAGTTAAAATCTCGTCTCTAAAGGATCCATAAAATTGTTTAAAAAACCTTGTGGGAATAGGGTCCAGAGCATATGTGGTGGGCCTCACTGACGAGAAAACCTTATCAAGACTTTCAACTTCGGCCAAAACTGACCAGTGTTTCCTCAGGTAGACACACACTCTCAGATTTGTCTAAAACCATCTTTAGTCTACCTTTCCTCTGAAGTGGGCTGCAAACTCATCAGAGAGAGCGTTTGAGGGGGTTGTCTGAATTGAATTTGAGGCGGAGTTGAAAATATTATTGATTGTGGAGAAAATAATTTTAGCATTATTTTAATGGTCTGAGAAGAGTTTGGAAAAGTATTCGTGTCTTGACTTTCTTACAGCATTATTGTATGCTTTTAGTAGTTCTGAATATATCTGATGATTTATTGTCATCTTATTTTTCCTCCATCTTCTCTCGGCCTCCCTGAAATTTCTCTTTAGTTTTTTTTAGGTTTTCGTTTATCCAAGGTGATGCATGATTTGACTTATATTTTTGGTTTTGAGTGGAAAAAGCAGATTAAAAGCTACCTCAAATCTCCCGTTAAAATAGTTGACAATAAAATCAGAAGGGGAGGCAGAGATGTTACTTGGAGGGATATTGTTAAAAGCATCAAGAAAACCCACAGCCACTTCAGGGGTTAGATGACGCTTCCTTATAGTTCTCACAGAGGACCACTGCTGAATAACGCAGCAATGGTCGGAAACTGCCAAGTCGACAACAGAGGACACACTGGTAGACAGGCCATATGTGATGACCAAGTCCTATGCATTTCATCACTTACTGTACTTGCCGAACAGTAAGGCATATTTGTGTCTTTATTCTTTCATTTGAATTCTTAAAGAGCATATTTTTAAATACACTGAGCATAGTACTTTAAAGTCCAATCAGGACACTAGTTTTCTCATAATACTAAAATTGCTCTTGCAAACTACTGTTGGGGTCTGATACATGGCATAAATATTAATTAATTGGCCTAGAAATATGACGCCAGCATTCCAAATGGGCCAACGGCAGAGCCGTGCACACTTCTCTTCTCCCTCCCGAGCTGAGCGCTGGAAGAATCTGTCGCGCTGGTTGGTCAGAAACGCCAATCCATCAAACTCACTACAGTTCTCTGCGGCGAGAATGGAGACTGCACCGATAGGAGGGACGAAACGTGCCAACCCGGTGGGTTTAAATCTCAAGAATTGCCATCCCCTCTCCCTCTTCCAAACTCGCCGTTGTGGGTGCCGACATTCTTCGAACTGTAAGGAGAGGCCCTTTTTCCTAACACCTATTCTGGATTTTGACCTTGCTCCCTGCAACCAAGTTTTCCCAATAGTTTGGCTGGCCCCCAAACTATCCCTTTTTGATCTGCTGAATTCCCCGATCCGCCAAATTCCCCTCTTTTTGTTTTTTTCCCCCGCGCGGCTGACGAGCCAAGCATCTCGCCTCCCGACTTTTTTTTAATCACTGGAAGCTTCCTCTTTAAAGTAAGACTGTGTCAATTTATTTTCAACCTGGGTGGATGAGTTAAGAAGTTTTCTTTATAATGATATGCATGCATAATCATTGATGTGAAGAGCTGCCTCTATCTCGAGCGCTCTGTAATTCCTTTGTGCTGTGTTTTGCTTACGGGTAAATTTGTGAGCTTTTTATTTTGATTGTGGGTTTCCTGTATGTTTTGTCTTTTATTAGTAAGCAGAATTGTTAGTCTGTAGAAGTTTTGGTTCTTCTCCGTTAGTTGATAGTGAGCATAGGCAGTGTTGGGTCAGCATCCTCGGAGTGCCTGCCAGGAACGCGCAGCACGCAAAGGACATTTTGAAACCCATTTTCTTCCATATTTTCCAACCAGAGTCTGTATTAGCAGAAGCTAACTCACTGATAAGAGCCACGAGTTTCTTTGTTAGGAAGGAACCGCAGGCTTCTTGCTTCAAGTTAAACAATAAGTCATAAAACGGGATCATAAAACATCCCCCCTGTCCTTATCCGACGAGCTGCGCGTTCACGCCATACACCGCCTCCTCGCGTACACGCGAGGGGCTGCGTACGACGTCAGTAGGAGGCGCCGCGTGATGGCCCCAAAGGACGTCATCGCTCGTTGCCATATTGCTGAGGCACCGGTAGTCTTAACAGAACCGTTTAGTATAAGTAGTGTTTTTATTTTAGTTGTGTTTTTAGAATAAATTGGTTAAATTGAATCAAATCTCCGGTTTCTTTTATTCTGAGTGTGTGTGTGAATTACAGCAAGAATTCACTTCCTTCAGATAGGATCTTTCTGGTGTAATCCCTAATAATTAATGATTATAACTGAAAATATTGGTTAATAATCCCCTTATTAATAATCTATATTTGTTTTTGCCATTTTTTGGGATAAAAAAATGGATGGTGCCTTGTTAATCTGAAGAAATAATTAAATTAGTAATTTACAATTATTAGTTAATATTCTCAACATCACCAGATAGATCATAACAATTATCAATTAATTCCACAACACTACCAAGCATTAATGTTACTTATGCACATTCTGTAAATACTGCTACATTATCCTTCTCAGTTGCACAATCCTCAAATCTGAATAGGCCATTTTTTTTTTTTTTACAATTGCACAATATTTCTTTAATTTTATCCTAGATGTACATATAGTATTATTATTTCAGTTTCTTAAATTATCTAGTGTGAATTCAATGCTTCTTTATTACTGGGTGTTATCATTTTGGTGCTGTTAAAACTGAATTTCCCCTCTGTTCTTAAACTATTTTTAAGATGAATGTTTCTTAAGCACTTGAATTTTTTCTTTTTGTCTTGGCAGGGGGAAGAGGTTCTCCAAGCACCAGACAAACAGTACTAAGCCCCAACGGCATTGTTGCATTCGTCTAATGGGCAGGAGATATTTATTTTTAGTTTTTTTGTGTGGTGCTAGAAATGTACTGTTAAATAAATTTAGTGTATGCAATAATGGATTGCATTTATTTAGCGCTTTTCAAGTCACCCAAAGCGCTTTACAATTCCGCTATTCATTCACTCTCTCAGACCCTGTCCACACGTAGCCGGGTATCTCCCAAAACGGAGATATTTTTCTACGGTTTGGCCTGTTATCCACACGTAGCCGGAGGTTTTCGGCACCAAAAACGAAGCTTTTTAAAAACTCCGGCCAAAGTGGAGATTTGCGTTTTCTCCGTTTTCGGTATCTGCGTGTGGACGGTGAAAACGGAGTTTTAAGAGCCGTAACGCCACTTTCCGCGACAAAAAATGATCCAACACCTCATGTGCGACCTGTGTTTACTCTCGAAAACAGCATTTATTTCCTCAGAGCTGTGTTGGTATCATCCATTGTTAAAACGCGTCTTGTTTGTTTGCTTTTATAAGCTGTATAACTGCTGCACGCTGAAGAGAGGATATAAAGTTTCTCTTGGCGGATAGGACTGGGGAGAACTACTGCCCCCTACAGGTTTGCCACGTCTATGAATGTGCTGAAAAACGCATTTATACGGTTACGTGTGGATGGAGATTTTTTTTTCAAGGAGCAGAGGAAAATCTTCGTTTAAAAAAAAAACCCGGCTACGTGTGGACATGGCCTCATTCAAATTCCAGATATGTATATTTTACAAATCATGAAGGCCTAATTTTGATAGCCACCATTGGATGTTTATTGCTTCCACAATGTGTTGTGTTTGTTTTGCTTTAGTATTTCTGTCATATCTCACTTTCATGTTATTTAAAAATTTAAGCTCAGGCTTATCAAAATAAATATAGGTGAACATTTTATAATCTCTCTTTGAATTAATAAAATATAATTTAGATAAGGGTTAAGGTAATTCATTTATAGTGGCACTAGTTTGAAATATATATTTAGACCATTTACCATACAGAGGGGTATAAACTGCTGAGATAATAGAGAAACTGTTGAAGTCATAGGAACAGCTTCATAAACGATAACATTCCAATAAGTAGGGATTTTTGTTTTCCTTTCGGTAAATATGATGTGTTTTTGTAAGCATTACGGTTTAAATCATAAGTAACACAGTACATATATTTAACTTTTTTTTTTACAGTTGTGTGTGCTAGACAGTAGTATGGATAAAAACCTTTACTCAAGTATTGTCTGTTGTTTGGCTTAGTCTCAGTTTATGATGTAGACCTAGTTTGGTCATGGAAAGCTTAAATATTTTCTGACGATGTATCTAGTGAAAGGATTTGACAACCACTGCGAAAATATTTTTTTATTAAAATTTATTCTGAATAAACAATGAATATTAATACATGTGCATCTATCATTTCTTATGGTGAATACTTTACTGGAGATAATTAACATCTTTAGGAATTTTGATACTGTTTTTAATGTTAGCCTATGTATGCATTACCACTCAGAGACTGGACCCATCCTGTCTCCCTCTGCCTCAGCAGCAACGGCAGCGCCAGGCAGTGCTGACTCAGCGCCCTGAGCCTGCGGCTTAAATTGATATGGCTCTAGGTCGCTGGGCTCCATGAAGCCTCCTTCTATCTCCAGTGACGACAGAGAAATAATGATTTCTCGCTTTACCAAAGGTAAAGAGAGGCTCTATGGAGCTCAGCGGCTTTACAAGTCTTTACAGAACAGTGTGCTGTTCTAGCTTTAAAATGTAAGGTTATAATTACACGACTTTAAGGACGCAATGATACCACTTTTTTTCCCCCAAACCGATACTTGGATCTGAGTACTTACCAATAGTGAGTACCAATTCTGATACTTCTACCACACAAAAAAATGCAATGTTTTGGAAGACAGGTTTTATTTTCTTTACTGCTTGTTACAACAAATTATGCAGAATTCAATAAAAATGTGAATAAATTTAAAAAAAACTAGACCACAAAACTAAACCTCACCACAAAACAAAAAATTTAAATGAAAAATTAAACACTTACTTTGAAATTGTAGTAGAGTTTCCACATTTCAAGTATCGGTTGATGGTAGTCTATAGGCTAACTTTAACGGATACAAGTACAATAGAATGGTATCAGCCCCCATACCAGTTTTGGAGTATCCCTAATTTTTATGAAAATAGGTTGTAATATAAAGTGGGCTGTTCTAAGGCATAAAACTCCAGGGCTGAAAATGAATCCCACTCTGGCCCTGATTACAAGCATGTATGTAAAGCAGTATGAGAATTTCCTCTCTGGACAACAGAGTTTGCTGTTGCTTAGTTTTAGTAGATGTCTTGCTTTAGAATTCTATATTAATAAATTTAGACTAATTGCTAAAGAGGACCTGAGGACCTTAGAAGTCAGTTTTCTATACATACATATAGTACATGCACTAACATTTGTATAGCATTTATGTAAAGATAAAAAGGTCCTGTGGTCCTTGTAGTTAGGTTTGCTATGAGAACAAAAGTAATTTTCATACTATGCAGGGCCCAACCACCCCTCTCGAATCAGTGTAAATGGTACGACCTGCAGGTGCTTCTGCTGCAGTGAATCAGTTGAGACAGGAGCTGGAGTGAGTCTTGGAAGGAACTAGGTACAGGGGAAGAGTCATTCCTTAAGAAAGGAAAACCAGGGGCTCAAAAACAAAAAGAAGAATAAAGAGAGAAGGGCAAATAAGGACAAGCAGTTGCTCACTCAGTTTAAAAAAAACAAAAAAAGGTGAGCTCCCAATGCATCATCAAGCACTGACATTGTTTGTTGTTTTTAGATATCTACTCCAGGTAGAAGAGCATACATTTATGTTCGTGCTCTATTTGAATAATATAGCATAACTTTATAGTATCACACACTACATAGCGAGTAAACAATGTTTCTGAGTAAATACCAGGGAGTGAGAAGCAGACGGAGGCGGAGCTGGGAGCTCAACACAGTGCCTTCTCCAGGCAGTTGCGCTAGTCTCCTCTTCTGCTGCACTTCTCCCCAGAATTAGAAGTTTACATGAAAACACTGTAAATTTCGCTCCATTGTCAAAATCTAACACCCGCGAAATCACATATAGTCAGCGCCCATTTTAACACATTATTATGCAAATTAGCTCCAGCATGCTCTTGCATTAAGTACAGGAATTTTCTCAGTTTAATGCACATCTTAATGATTGAAAATTACTTATTTTAAGACTTAATATACAGACTTTATCTCTTGTTTTTGTGATTAGTTTACCCCTGTGATTCTATAGTCTCCATTTAATTTAAACAGACAAATATGATCATCAATTAACTTGTGCTTAGCCTACACTTTAAAAAGGTATTGTGACAAAGGACATTTTAGCATGCATTCAAAGCCACATATTTCGGTTTCAGACCCTGCAGCTGCAGGCCCCTCATCAGGGCCAGGTGAAAGCAGTGACAGTGAGACAAGGTTAGTTTTAGCAGAATTGTCTGTTGTAACACTTAGTAATTACAGTTTAAAGTTTAAATGTGTTCAGTACCACTGTACACATTTTACTTATTTCCTCTTGTAGCAGTTATTAGTATTCTAAATACGTACCGCCGGTACATGTATTCCCTTACTACCCAACACTGCCTTTAACATTTAATCCATCATTCATCTCAGTGTTAATTTTATGGTTAATAACTGCTCTTTAAAAATTTTGCACAAAAAAAAGAACCAGTCTTTTGAACAGCTCTTTGTAGTAAATGCTTCCTGAATTAACGGCTCCCTTCAAAGAGCCATATGTCCCATCAGTAATTTGTTTTCATGTAATTAAATTTGTAAGACAGCTTTGGCTATCTAAAGAATATCATAAAAAAAGTGCTCTGAGAAAAAAATCTTTATTTTCTACCTTTAATAAGGTTTTCAACAAAAACAAAAATGAAACAAGGAATAACCCCTGGGCCAAAGGCCCAGAGATAACAGTTTTTATTTGAGATCTAAATACAAATATTACCAGAGAAAGAGCCCCAAGTATATCCCTTCTCCAATTTAACTATCATGACCTTTAGGCAACTCTGATGGGCAATTTCCACTCTAAAATTAATTATCTTGGCAAAGAATGTGTCTAAAATGCTATTACTGATGAAGATATAGTGAAATCAGCCCTTAGCAACAGTGACATCATGAAAGTTTTGGACTGGAATACCAATTACATAAAAGCATCACCCAAGTAAGGGGTCGGAACACCGGAATCACCGGTGGCCAACAAATAAACCTTTTGAAACCACTCTCTACATGCAATTATCGGTCATGGTATTCTATGATACCATTTATCTTAGGTTCTTTTTATATGGACTCACAGACTACTTTCATGTTCGCTGTACATGATACTTACTATTACACTGACGACAAATAAAATTTTGTTGCTAATCACTTTGGCTGATTTTTTAAACAAAATTAACTTGTGTCCACAAATGCCAGCAGTCATTACAAAGACCCTTCCAGAGCTTATAAAGACAAACCATTTCTAGATGGTGTTTACCTATTTTCACAAGTTTTCTTCAAACATAAATTCTTGATATTTTTGGTGTGGCAAATAAATAATTCAATTTGATACAGGTAATAACAGCGTTCTTTGCATGCTGAATTAAATATTCTCAAAAAGATGTTAAATGTTCAAGTGCTAAATTAAACTTAAGGCTAAAGCTCTGAATTCATATGCATGTATTTAAAAAGACAATCCTGCATCCAAGTTTATATCATTAATTGTACTTATTGAAGCTCTACTTCAAATTAATATCTGTGAACATCCGAGTCTCTTGTCTGCATCAAAAGCAGTCAAGTAAGGAATGAGAGTTGAACAAAGAGACATTCAAGAATTGAAGTCACGACTTCATGCAATTCTTTATAAATAAAATAGACTCCATAAAGAATAAGATAATTGGGAACCTTCCCAATATGCTTGCTTCCTCCTTAGTTAATGAGGCAGCCTCAAAAATGGTGGAACCTAATATATGCTTAAACTGCTTTAATGCCTTAATGCTTTAAAACCCTCTCTTGATCAAAACGACTTAACTATAGACCGATATCTAATCTTCCCTTCTTATCTAAAATTCTTGAGAAAATAGTTGCACACCAGATATGTGAGCATTTAAACAATAATGAGCTGTTTGAGAAGTTTCAGTCAGGCTTTAGAGCTCATCACAGCACTGAAACAGCTCTGGTGAAGGTTACTAATGATATTCTCATAGCCTCAGACAATGGACTGGTGACCATTCTGGTCCTGTTAGATCTCAGTGCTGCCTTTGACACTGTTGACCACAATATTCTCATAGAAAGGCTTCAAAGTGTCGGTATAATAGGAACAGCACTAGGTTGGTTTAAATCTTATTTGTCTAACAGATTTCAGTTTGTTCAGGTAAACAATAGATCTTCCTCAACCTCAATAGTTACTTGCGGAGTACCACAGGGTTCAGTGCTTGGGCCGATTCTCTTTACTATATATATGCTTCCTATTGGTAAAATAATTAGGCAGCATGGGATAAAATTCCATAGTTACGCAGATGATACACAGCTATATCTATCCATAAATCCTGATGAATCCAATCAGTTAGGTAGACTACAGGCATGTCTGGAAGACATAAAAACTTGGATGACTCTAAACTTCTTGCTTCTAAATTCTGATAAAACAGAAGTTGTCGTCTTTGGACCAGAAGCTCTGAAAAAGAAACTACTTAGTCAGCCCCTTCACCTGGACGGCATTAAATTAGCCTCCAGTAATAAAGCAAAAAACCTCGGTGTCATTTTTGACCAAGATATGTCATTTAGAACTCACATTAAAGAAGTCTGTAGGATTTCCTTTTTTCACCTTAGGAATATTGCAAAAATTAGAACCATCCTGTCCAGGACTGATGCTGAAAAACTAGTCCATGCATTTGTTACTTCAAGGCTGGATTACTGTAACTGTCTATTATCAGGTAGTCCACAGAATACAATTAAAAGTCTACAGTTAGTTCAAAATGCTGCTGCTAGGATTCTGATGAATATTAAAAGAAGAGATCACATTTCCCCTGTTTTAGCTTCTCTTCACTGGCTCCCAGTAAAATCTAGAATAGAATTCAAGATCCTCCTTCTGACATATAAAGCCCTTAATAATCTAGCTCCATCATACATAAGAGACCTGATTGTTCCATATGTTCCTAACAGAGACCTTCGCTCTCAGACTGCAGGTTTACTGGTAGTTCCTAGGATTTCTAAAAGTAGAATGGGTGGCAGATCTTTCAGCTATCAGGCTCCCCTCCTATGGAACCGGCTCCCAGGGTTGGTTCGTGAAGCAGACAATTTGTCTATCTTTAAAACTAGGCTAAAAACTTTCCTCTTTGACAAAGCTTACAGTTAGAGATATGTTTATAGGTAGTTAGAGTCAGGTCAGACAGGTAGATAGGAAGAGACAGGTTAATGTTAGTAGTCAGGCAGAGTGTCAAAAGTTAGGAAGAGATAGGAAGAGGTAGAGTAGCTAGGTAGAGATAGATTAATGTAAGCCAGGTAAAGATCCGGAGCCGGTCGCGGCTTACCGCCGCGGAAGAAATGTGCCCCACAGGGGCCAGCCAGCGCCGGAGAGAGGTCCCTCAAGGGGATCCTCCCGCACAGTGCGGCCGCCCATTACCTGCCGGGTTGAATCCCCCGGGCAGACTGTGCGGACCCCACCCGTTTATCTCTTAAACGTTTCTCGCCCTCTTCAACTCTGTCCTCTCAGTTCTGTCTATTTTTCCTTAAGATAGTTGTCGACTATCGGTCTCGTGCCGGTATTTAGCCTTAGATGGAGTTTACCACCCACTTTGGGCTGCATTCTCAAACAACCCGACTCCGAGAAGACCCCGGCATGACGGGGGCCGTTACCGGCCCTACACCGTCCACGGGTCAGGAGGACTCAGACAGAGTGTTGGTAGCCAGGTCTCCTAGTAGCTAGGAGACAGGTTAATGTTAGTAGCTATGCTGCTTTAGGCTAGGCTGTTGGAGGACATTATTAGGGTCTGTTCCTACTTTCTCTCCTACTTCTCCCCAACTGCATGATGTGCTGTCAATTCAAGCACTAACCTGTTTTCTATTATAGTAGGTGCTCCGGATTAGCCCTGCTTGACGACCCTGACTAAGATGGCATTGCAGTGACGGAAAATTCTCCACGTCCTGCAACAAACTTCTGCATCAGTTCTATTGCTCTTTCTGTGTCTCTGTTATGTATTCTCCAAGCCACAGACGGTCGCGGCAGATAACCGCTTGTGCTGAGCCTGGTTCTGCCGGAGGTTTCTTCCTGTTAAAAGGGAGTTTTTCCTTCCCACTGTCGCTGCATGCTTGCTCAGTATGAGGGATTGCTGAGAATTCCACGACGCAATCTTCTGTGGTTCTGTAATTTCTACACTAAACATTGTATTGTAATAACTCTTTTTGTAAAGTGCCTTGAGATGACATCTGTTGTGAAATGGCGCTATATAAATAAACTGAATTGAATTGAATTGAACTGTATGCACTGAATGCACCGGCTTTTTTACAGAGAAGATTTTGAAAATTGGAACGTCAATCTGTACAGCCGCCCCAAACACACCACCTGTGTCACCTCTTGTAAAAACAATGTAGATAAAACTGTCTTAATTCAATTCAAATTCAATAAATTAAATCAATTGCATCTTGATGAAATGATTAAAAAATTAATATCCTCCTCTTGGTGCCTCGATATCTTACCCACAAATTTTCAGAATCAAGTGTTTGTCATTGAGGCTCATCTGATTCAAATAGTTAACACATCCCTCCCATCAGATGTCTTCTTACAGGCTTTCAGAATAGCTTTCAAAACCCTACTAAAGAACAACAACCTGGACATGTTGATGCAGAACTACATGCCAATCCTTAATCTCCCATTCATCAGAAGGATTATTGAATAAACTGTGTTCAACAGTTGAATAAATTCCTAACATTGCTGCTTTGATAATTTTCAGTCTGGTTTCAGTGCTCAGCACAGCACTGAGGCTTTTTAATGACATCCGTATAAACAGACTGCAGTAGAAGCACAGTGCTGGTTCTTTTAGACCTTTGTGCGGCATTTGACACTGTTGATCATAAAATATTACTGGAATGACTGGAGAGCTGAGTCATAATCTGGTACTGCACTTTGCTGGTTTGAGTCGTACCTTAAGAACAGAAAATTATTTGTGTCAATAGGCAATTTCTCATCAGAACAAACAGAAATCACATGTGGGGTTCCCCAGGGCTCCAACCTGGGAACCCTACTGTTCAATATCTACATGTCCCCACTAACCCAAGTAATAAGTAACAAGTAAGATTGGTTACCATAACTATGCAGGTGATACTCAGCTGTACATTACAATGTCACCAATTGACTTTGATCATATCCAGACCCAAAATGAATGCATTGGGAATAAAATCAATAGCAATACGTCCCATGACATTCTCCAGGTTAACTTAAACAAAACAGAAGTAATTATTTTCGGACCTAAAGAGAAATGAGCAAAACTCGGCACACAGCTTCAGTCAATACAACTAGAACCTACTGATCAGACGTGAAATCTAGGTGTAACAATGGACCCAGACCTGAACCTCCAGGGTCACATAAAAGCAATAACAAGGTCAGACTTCTATCACCTGAAGATTGTTTGTAGGATTAAAGGACTAATGTCGCACCAGGACCTCTAAAATCTCATACATGTGTTGGGTCTGACCCATGAATATATGAAAGTATAAAAGGGTCCCACACGTCGATTGGCGACTGGACCGACTCACCAGCCCATCCGTGACCTTCTATATCTCCGAGTGGATGAAGGAACAGCTGAGAGCGGGGGTCCCCTCCCGCAAAAGTCAAAAAGGACGTACGGCCAGATGCTAATCCTCTTTGGTTCGCTTCTGAACTAAAGGAGATCTCCTCGTTTTGCCCAAATTCCTGACCCAGTCTGAGACACGTGCGCAACCCTTCCTCACGCTAGCGAACCTTCCTTAAGCTGAGACTGGCCATCAAAGCTTTTCGCTTATTTCCCTTTCCTTTTCCCGTCACTCTCCCTTTTCACGTCACATTTTTCCACCCTGAAAGGAATTTACTCTGCCGAAACAAACGATCAGACGCCTCAAAGTAAGAGATTTCCAGTTTATTTGACCTGGGTGGAGTCAATTAGGATTCTTTTAATTTCTTGTATTGTTATGCATGCATATTCTCTTAAAGTTCATGAATCAGTTCTGTGATTGAAACGTACTGTGTTTTCTTTTAATGAGTAAGCTGAGTTTGATTATACGATTGTGTTGAATTCATTGTTTCTTAATCAGTAGAGAAGCAGTGTTTGATTGATTGTGTGTATCTTGTTAACCCTTTCTGTTAGAATCCGTAGCCGTTTAAATCAGAGCTCTTTGTTGGCCAAAGCTAGTTTCAGTGATAAGCGGCATGCGGTCTCTTTGTTTCAAAGAGACCACGAGGTACCTCGCCCAGGCAATAAAATAATAAAACTCCCCCCTGTTCGGCAGTCTGCGCGTTTGCGCCTGTATGCCGTTTCTACAAGTGCACGCGTATTACGACGTTCGGACGTAAAGGAAGCCCCCTTTTTTTCGTTTGAACTCCACAATAACATTCACATGTGGTTCTTTTAACCTGTTCTTCTTTCAGCTAGGTTCTATGGCAAACTAACTTTTTAACATTTTCTGAATGTAAAGCTGACTGCTTATTATTAATATTGGACAACCCTGAGCATCCTCTTCATGGGACTATCCTACAACAAAAAAGTGTTTTCAGGCAAAGGCTTCCACAGTTTTCATCACATGAATCAAACGTTATATATAGACTTAGTAATCAAATGTCATAATTTACAATTTCCCATAAGTAAACACTCAGCAGATGAATATCTCCGATTCATCAAGCTTCCACCGATGTCATCATGGTCTCATTGTGAAGAGCATGCGCACCTACATCCGCTAATGAGTTTGCATTTATCTGAAAACAGGGCTATCTTATTCTTTGCATCTGTGAACTGCGTTAAAAAAGTTTATCACATTAATTCTATGAATTAAACGGCCATGCGTTAATGCATACATTTTGACCTCCCTAATAAATATATATATATATATATATATATATATATATATATATATATAGAGAGAGAGAGAGAGAGAGAGAGAGAGAGGGAGATAGAGAGAGATAATTAACAAATTAATTTTAGTGTTTTATCAGTGCTTGTGAAATATGGTCATTTGAAAGCTACTAGGTATGTGAGCAGCAATGCAAAGTCAAAAGGAACACCACCTTTTACTCTCTAGGAGAACATCTCTGCAAGCCTCGGCAGATAATAAAGGCTTCACTAAATCTGTTAGTATTTAATAGCAAGAGTTCAGACCGGTGATTAGGGAAAGTCACAGGATGGCTAGTAGCTGCAGAGTTCTTTGGCAAGTGTTTATGCCTGTGCACACATTCGGTGTGCTATGCTAAACACGTCCACTCATCTCCAGTGTCACAGTGAGCCTCAGGCTCACACCATGACATTAATAGTTTGACAGGCTTTGCTGCTCTTCTGACTTCCACATCTCCCTCCATCTGCTGCTCATATGCTCCCATTCTCTCGCTCTCCCAGTAGGTTGCAGTTCTTGGATGTACGCTCTGATTTGTCATCACTTTGTATTAATCCAGGTCATAAACTTGTTTTGAATAAAACTGAAAGGGAATTTTTTTTTAAGTTTGGTTTTTTCCCATTCTTACTTTTTAAGGAGGTAGCATATACAGACGGACAACTTAGAAACAGACTATTTTCACCAGAATTGTATTATTGCATATACAGTAAGTCAGTAAAAATTTACAAATTACCAAAGGCGAAACCTCTTTACATGTTTATACAACCATTATTAATCTACACGTAGTATTTTTTTTCCCACACAAGTTCCCAAGTCTTTCCAAAAGAGCCTTAACTTGGCATGGGGAGCCTAAGTCACGCCCTTCTACTTCCGGTCCATGGGTCCCCAAATGCCCAAAAAAATGAATGAGAGTCAATGGAGCAATTAAAGTTATTTTCTGATCCAGTTTGAACTGCGCCGTGGATCGAACATATGATTTCCATGAATTTTTAAAACAAATTTTGATGCAGAGAAAACGCTGATTTTCGACCAGAGGTAAAAGTTACTTTAGGTTTTGTGTAAAAACGCTTAGCGGACTACAACTACAGAAGAAGGAGGAGAGTGATGGCCATAGCCTCCAGGACGAAGAAAGTAGTATTTAACACGGAGAAAACTTCTATAAATCTGACCATGTGGAAAGTAGCAGCTATGTCGGGGGTAAAGCAGTCAGTGGAGTGAGAGCCAGCATGGAGGAGAAGCTCTACAAGCTCTAGGCGAGTGTTTTACGTGCTATAGCTAGTGCCAACTCCGTTAGCAAAATTACGTCATATATATGTGACTCCTAACTTGTAGTAATTTTCAAAGCGAATTTTTACAATCAAATAAATCCCAAATCACTGGACAAACACAGTCGAAACATACATCGTTAGTTATCATTTAAATCGAAGTACAACATATGCGTGATTCAGAAATTAAGACAAAGCGGACCAGAAAATAACTTTTATCGCTCCATTGACTTCCATTCATTATTTTTTCGGTTTGGGGACCCACGGGCCGACCGGAAGGGGAGGAGACTTAGGCTCCCCATAGTGACCGGACCAAGATTGCCATTTGTTTGGTTTAGCAATTATTAATCAACATTTTAGCTAATTTTGGTTTTATCTTTTTATTCATTCATTTTTGTTTTCAATAAAGAGTATGACCAATTCTAAAATTTGGTACTTTTAAAATAAAATGTCTCTTAATGAATTACACAGATGTGTTTGTGCCATTATGGTGGTCTTCCAGCAAAGTGTGGGGATTCGGGTTTCCAGAGCAAGGGGAGCCACTTGTGAGCTCTCTGACACAGGAGATGAGTGGAGGTTAGCATCATTGGTCTGTGGGTGCATAGGCACTTCATATCATATCCATCCCAAAATTGTGGACATTTCCTGAAAATGTTATCACAGTGCATTCATATATTTTTGAGTTATGTTGGTAACAGACAGACAGGCATGAAAAATTACTTTCTGATGAATGTATTGAAAAATCTACCATATGTCTTTCTGTGCACATACATAGATACAAAAATAAAAACATGCAGCTTATATTCAGGTGTACAAGAAACTTTTTCTTTCAAAATGTAGCAAGTGGACCTTTTATTCGGGTGCACTGAATAGTCTGAAAATTATGGTGAAGTTCAGGGTTTTATAGTTTTACATTTTTTATTAGTTTTTATATTTTAATTATTTTTGACTTAAGATTTTCATTCCTATTTTCGTTTTAATTTTTTTTTTACCATTTATTTATTTTTTGAAAATGCTTAGTTTCAGTTTAGTTCTTTTGTTAAATAAGTTGTGTACCCGGGCAAGAGTAAAAAAAGAAGAAATGTATAACAAAATCTAAGAAAATTATTATGCTTTTTAAAAAAATTACTGACATGGGCCAGATTATCAATCAGGCAAGTAAAAAAGATACATGGCAGAGTAACGTTCAAAGTTCTGTAAACACAAAAACAGCAACTGTGCATTAAAAAGTCCAACAATTAATGCAGGTGCAACACTGACTGGCAACAACAAAACAAAAGCCAACTCATCATGAGTACTATGGTGATTTCGATCATTTTGCATATATTCTGGTTCTAAGTAATCCCAAATTGGACTCTGGTGCTTTCTCTCAACTTTCTCTTTGCCTATATGACGCTAGGCAGACCGCAGCAACACAGATGACTTGACTGACATGTTGGGATAATGCAGTACAGGCAGTAAAAAAAACACCAAAAACCAGAAACTAGAGAGGGATTATTTTTTCATCAACACAGTGGATACACACACAACCTACACCAGCTACACAGCTCCGGTTCCATTTGCCATTATTTGAATTAGCAGTGTTGGTTAGCAATATTAGCTTGTTTGTTAGCAGTAGCTCACCTGTTACGAAGTTCTTTCTGCAGACTGAAACGATGATTAAACACGCAACAATCGTTTCGTCTGATGGCTTGCAATCCAAAGAGCCTTGAAATGGAGCAAGTCGATGGAATTTTAACTTTCCCTTTCTGTTAATTCTCAAAGCAATTTGTGCTACCTAAAAGGTGAAACACACAATCACATCTTTTTCTGGTGATAAAACGGAGAAGAGCAGGGAGCGACATAGAAATAATTCGCCTAGATTTTATTAGACACTTTATGAAATGAAAACCAAATATTTTTTTAAATAGACTCAGTTTGTTTTAGTTAGTTTTGACAAGACTCGTTACAGTTTTAGTTTGTTTTGTTGCAAATTCTAATTTTTATTTTAGTTAAACCAGTTTTTTTTTTACTTCTAGTTTTCGTTATTTTATTCTTTTTCTTTAAAGTGCAACTCAACCCAAAATAAACTTTTTTTGTTGATAAACTGTCCACATGTCCGGTCATTTTTGTGTGTATTTTAGTACATTATAGTGAACATATCAATTTTGTACCAAAACCCGTTAGTTTAGTGCCCCCAACTGGTTAAAAAATTACATTGCACTGGAATTCACTAGAATTGGAATCCTGCATTGCTAACTGCTCAGCTCGGAAACACAAAAGGATTTAAAGCAATTGGCTAGAAAACCTGGGAACTCCGTTATGCAGGTGGTTACCTCTACTTGCTGATATTTGCGCATTACCTATGACAAAGGAAATAACTGATATCAGTAAATGAAAAATAAAATATGGGCCAAGAGTTCATTTTTAATGCAATAATTTTGATTGAGTGAAAAGTTTTCTTTGCACATTCCTGAATGATTTTGTCGTCATGCAAGGATACCACAGCTCGAAACGATATGGCTCGGGGCTGTTAGCCTCCTCTACAGAACATATCTCCCTATACTCTTTCTCTCTGGTGAAGGAGGTGGAGAAACATCTTCAACCTCTAAATTGCTTACCTCCAGTGATGCCGGTAACACGTTGCTTAGTAGCGCGGTACTCCTAATATGGTAACTTTTTCAGTAAAGACTAATCCAACACGTTACCATTTCCATAGAGGTAATCAGATTAAAATTACTTGTTTAAGCCACTGTGCCTTACTATTTTTGTAATTTTCTTAAACAAAAAGAAAACCAGCAACAATAGTAGTAAATATGGTTTTACATACCTTTTTTTCATTAATCCAACTGTAGAACCTACAAAACAAAATAGGGCAGTTTGTAAAATTTTCAACAGTCACCTTAACATAAGTTGTGCAAATTGAACAAGAAAAAAAAACAAAAGCAAAAAAAAAACTAGCAATAAGAAGAAGAAAGAAGAAAGTATATTTATAGGGCACAAAGTATCACAAACATAAATCATTATAAGGTACTAAGTATGTATTGTTAAATATATGACAGTAAAATATAACTTAAGAGACAGGGCAATCTCCCAGCAAGTTGAAATGTTCAAGCAGTGAAAGTAGTTAATTCATGTTTATTTTTAACCAGTCTCAGAGATTTAGAATTAATATGAAATCCTTCTTCCAATGACGTTGTTTATCCCCAGAGCCCGACGAAACCCCTCTGAGTTTCAGGCTGCCAACTGCTGAGAATCGGGAGCTGTGAGCCATGTGTGCCGAGAGGCAAACCAAAAAGAATCCACATTTAGCCGCCGCCACCAAGCCGATAAGAGGTTAATGCCGAACTGGAGAGCTCCAAACGGGTACTGTTAAAAGGTGGATGCTGATCGCCACACAGCCAGCCAGGAGAAGCCAGAGCCAGGAGCTTCCCACCGCTGCTAGCAAGATTATTGATCCTTTGTTAGCCTGCTGGCTGATAGCTGTTCAGCAATGCTTGAAGGACTTTAAACGTTCATAAGGTCTGTTTGGGCAGAGGCAAATTAGTTAGAATAGCTAATTTTAAAGGTTTTTCCTCTTTTTTTATTGTTAACTTTTTAAGCTTAATCTACTATCTTTGGGTAAACCAGGCCTCAGCCTGAAGTTTTAATCCCTGTTTTTAAAAGACTTTTCCCAACAAAGAGTCGTTTTAAATCCTGCAATTTGAACAACTCAATCAGACAGGAGTTTTTCCTTTTTGTTAAATATTTAATAAATGTATTTGAACCACTCTAAAGGCCCCACGTGCATTGCAGACAGCTAAAGCTAAACTAGCCCACGTGATGGTTTAGGCTGGCATTTCATAAACTGAGATCTCTATTAATGGTTCAAACAGAACCCGGTTAAAAACAGATTGTTTAAGAACAGAAACTAATCTCACTAGCAGTGTTTGACCTCGAATGATCAATCCATGAATTTAGTAATCCACCAAAGGTTAGTTACTCTTATAAAGATATTATTTAAACATAACACTTCTTAATGCAAAGAATGTTTTGTATTTCCTTACATTGCTTATTGGTTTAGAGGTAAACCAGTGGTGCTAAATTAATAAAACTAATTAAAATTATTGAAACTAATTCAGTTCCATTCCAGCATCTGCAGATCAAGTCTTTGGTTCTTAAAACAACCAAATTCACCAAGAACTGTGACACCAGAATCCAGGGGTTCTCATCTTATTACATGTTCATCTTTTTGTATTTTTTCATTTTAACTATTCATTTATTTTTTATATCACCATTATGTTCAAAACATTTAAATGTTTTTCTTATTTTTAAATAAATTTTGTATCTTGTAAACTAACCATTGTCTTTCTTGTTCAACACACACATATTGCAAAGTTTATGGTCAATAAACAGTAACGAATTCATTCCTTCAGATTTTGAGACTGATACAGACATTTGGCTAATTTCATTAACAAGACAGTGGAGAAAGTATAAGGTTCTTTGTCAATGGTCAACACTGAAGAAAAAAAACTAAACTGAAGAACACTCCAGAAAAGACGAACTGGTTCACACATAAAAAAAAGTGTAAACCTGAACATTTTTCAAACAAAAACCACAATTATCTGTAATCAAATTGAACTTAACCATTAAAAACTCAGTTGAATATATATCCTATTTATTATTTTAAACTGCAACTCTTTTGCTTTAGGGAGAAGTGGATAAGTGATCAAATTGTTTTGTTTTTTATTGATTTGATCTTTAGTAAAGTCTTTTAAAATTTTGCTTCTTCTAACAGACTGGAAAGCTTTCTTACATACCTTCAACAACACTGCTGCTGTCTTTTTCTGTCGTAATCCGAAACAGTTCCCTGCATCCGAATACCCCTAATATACCAGGCGAAAAGCAGTAAGCGAGCGATGCAGTAGATCTGAATCTTTAGTATGGATTGGCGTAGTAGGCATAAAGTTCCCAGATGTTTACTACCGCCACAGTAAGCAGCTGTTGGACACTACGCTATCCCACAATGCAGCAGAAGCCCCAAAATCCTAGAAGAGTGAGTTCGGCTACCAAAGAACTATCAACCGTTGACAGCCCCACAATTTCACGTACAAATGTAAAAGTGTAGCGATGTTACTGATTAGTTTAATTGTTTTTTGACAGCTGATTAAACATTTAAGTTGATAAGTTAATGTTTAATGGGACCACAGGCAATGTAATGTAAACATCTGGTTAAATGGTGAAGCAGTATGTCTGATTTCATGCCTACTACTCGCTTGTACTGCATCAACGGGCAAGTAGTAGCTACTATGTAGCATGTAGTACATACTACATTAAGTATTCGGATGAATGGTGAGTACTGTAATCTGTACTCTGAGTCTGCCCTCTAGTGGAACTCTATAGTAACTAATTTACTTTTGGAATGAGTAATCAGTAGTCAGTAATCATTACTTTTTCAAAGTCACTGTGGCAACAATGCCTCCCACTGAGGCAATGGAGTATCGTCGCTATGGCTCTCTCCATCTTTCTGGCCATTTGTGACTGCTGCTGGAACATGTCAGTCACAGCCAAGACAACACACAGGCTAAAATTGTCTCCATGTTTGGAAACACATTTTTGTGTGACTGGTTGTGTAATTAATCTTATGAAAAGAGCTGGGGTCACAAACATGTCCTCTGAAATCACATCAAAGAAGTGAACCACTTCTTTATAAATTATAAAATTACGTTTCTTTGTAATGTTTCTTATTTATATAATTCTAACTTAAATGCATGTAAAGCTAATATCATGAAGCAACATTTTACATTGTTCTTTGACTACCTTTAAAGAGAAGTTGATGCAAAGTCAATAAATGCAGCTGGCTGGGTTTCCTTACACTGAAAAGATTTTTACAATTGGGATCAAGGGTTTAACTAAATTTGACATGCATTCTAATTTGTATTAAATTGGACTGTTTAAGGTCAGAACATTTACAGGAAAAGCAGTTGAAATAGTTATTGTGCTAATCAAACAAATACAAGTTGTGGGCATGTGCAAAGTGTGTCTTTGTATTATTTCATCCAATATTAAAGGCAAAAAAAATCACTATAGAGAAAATTGTAACTTTTAATCACAAAGCATTTACATTTCATAGCAGGTCAAAAGGCAACGGACAACAGAACATTTTCTTGCAGAATTAACCGTTAGCAGACAGAGCTTAAAACTTATTTCAAAGACTGCACAACAGAAAAAAAGTCACATAATGAGTGATGATTTACTGCTTATGGAAATACATTTGAGATGGATGGATGGATGGATGGAATTAGCCTAATGTTTAATTTTGTATACAATATCCTCCTCACAAAGGAAAGGTAACTTACTCCAGCAATTTTCATCACTCCATTTGTAGGTTCTAGCATCAATCACACCACAATGATGGGAAAAAGGCATCTCGGGCTGTTTCCCATTTTTCCAATTATGATAGTGTACTATTCGGTCACTCCAAATCCAGAATCCAAAGATAGAACTCTGCCTCAGACCAATCCAAAAACGACCAGTAGAATTAGTGATTTTTAACCACATTTCAACAGCATCCTGGTCCTCCTTATTCTCAATCCATAGCAAGCGGGAATGTTTGGCTGTACAGTATTCAAGAGCTTCCTCCCAAGTTTTGGACTCCATGATTACTTGAATTTTCCTTCTGCCTAAAAATCAATTTAAAAACAGGGGATTTTTACCAAAAACGAAACACTTACCCACAACAACAAAATTGTTTTAAACTATTGCTGTATGCTAATGTAAGGCTGGGTTTATAATTGGGTTAAGTAACTTTACTGTTTGAAGCTGGTCAAATATGCATTTGGCAAAAAATCCATATTACCGTAAAATTTCACTTGATTGGAACATAATTGTTCTAATATATACCTATGTCACAACTCTAGTCACCAACATTGGTTGTTCATTTTTCTCCCCCAATAGCATCTTAAAACTTTACTGCTTAGAGTACTAAATAACAGTTTATTTAAAAAAAATAGTTTTTAACTATGCATGATAATATTTTTAATTAATAAAACCTAATTCTGTGTTTGTCAGGAAATCTATTTACCCTGTACCTTTAGAGCAAATGGCAAGTTCCTCCATTTGACAATTATGTGATTTGATTTGATTTCCATTCAGATAGCAACAGTCATACTTAGATGTCAGTTTAACTCTATATGTCGAACAACTGTTGTCGGTCCATTTCCATTTATCATGTTGAAGCCCGATCCAAAAGCTTTTTCCATGACTTTGGTTGCTCAGCTCTTCATTTTGGTCTTCATTAAAGATGCGTGCCAAATCGCCGTAATGGGTTCTGCAGTGTTGCATTGCCTGGCACCAGTTTTTCGCTATGTTAAAAAATGTATAATTGCTACCTGAAAAAGATAAGATTCAGACTGAATCAAACGTAAATTAACATATGAAAATGAGAACTGTAATTAAAACTGAACTACGTTTTTTTAAATGATTTTAAAGAAAAACAGATTTTTTTCTGAGGTTTAAATAAGACATTATTTGTGTTTTACCAAAACATAATTATGCTATAGGATTTTATTTATATCTTACTACAAACACACATAACTTCCTTTGCCATTCTGTCAAGTTAGTTCAAGGTGAAACCTACCATTTTGGCACATAAAGGTCTTTTCTACTGAACAGTTAAAACTTTTCCATTGTCCATTTTCAAAAGCTTCACAAAGTATTTCTTCATTTTTCAGGTCTACTTGAGATTTGTTAAATGTGGCTGGTTCGCCATTTGACCAAGTGGGAGTATAATTAACATCCTTGCTCAGACCAAGCCAAATGTTGCATAGTGTTGTACAATTTTGAAAGAAATAATATATGATTTTGGCATCCTCTTCATCATACAGGCTCAATAAGGAGCCCCCTTGTTCCTCACAATATTGTACTGAATTTTCCCAGGTGATCTTGTTCTGATCTTCTGAAAATGTGAAACTTCGCAGACTGTTTGCAGCAACTGAAAACCGCAAAGTTCCTGTAAAAAATAATATACTGTCATCAAGTCTCAAACTTATACAGAAACCAATGCATATTATACATTACTTGTGCTTTAGTAGATCACAAAGTAAAACACCTGTCTACTCCTTGATTTTTGCAGATTGATTTACCTAGGTAATGAACAGTTCTTAAAAGGAAAGTAACCAAAATTACCGGTGAAATAAATCTGCTATTTATTGTAGGAACCAGTGATGCAACGATACCACTTTTTTCTCAACCGGTACCATACCGATACTTGGATCGGAGTACTTAACGATACCAAGTACCAATGCCGATACTTCTACCACACAGAAAAAGTGCTATCAACTAGGAGTCAGGTTTAATTTTCTTCTCTGCTTGTTCCAAGAAATGCTGAATTATATACAAAATTAAATATTAATAAAATGAACACAGAACTTAAATTTAAAAGTTAAAAATTATTATTTTCTGTGAAACTTTTGTTGCATCTCCCCATCTTAAGTATTGGTTCATGGTATCGGTTAACATCAGTCGATACCGATACCACTACATTAGGCATTATCGGGTGCATCAATAGTAGAAACCAAGACAAAAAACACTAGCAATTTAATTACTGTAATCCTGTAGTATAATTTTTTGGGGATAATACAAAGATGATCTATCTTAAACTTTAACAAATAAAACTATGTTTACCTGAACACAGCACGAGGAATAAAATGTTAATCATTGTGTAGACGTGAAAAACCATAAAAAAAAAAAATAAAGAAAAATTTAGGGAGGAAAAAAAAACTAATTTCAGCAAAAATGAGCTCCTTAGTAAATTATATGCTTTATCTATCCAAATGGACTATATAAAAGGGAATAATAGCCTTACTTATAAGAAGCTAGTATTAATTGTTTAGCAGTAAGAGTAAATTGGGTTCTCACTTGCTGAAGTATCAGGTGCAGAATGACCTTTCCAGTCTGTGCGGTGAAGGCTAATATTCTATTCCGTTGGAGGTGCTGTAAACGCACAGAGTTTACATATTCAAAACAAAGACATCATGGAATGAATAAATAACTGGATGGTAAAGTACAACCGAGTCATAGTCAAATTAAGCCTAAATATGTTTTACTTTTGATGACCTTGAGTTTATAAAGCCAATGAAAAATTTTAACAATCTATCAAAGGTGCGCCTGCTGTTGCACGGTTAATCTAAGAGGGAACATTGAGGCGTCAGATTAATTTCCTTAATATAACAAAAAATGTGTGAAAACAGGTTGGGAAGAGGTTAAATTATATTGTGTAGAGGAAAACCGCTATCGTTGTGCAAAAATTTTCTTACAAACAAATTATGTTTTTTCCTCACATTTTCATAATCTTTTACACGTATTGTAAAATTTGTTTTGTTTTTCTCCTCCTACACTTAATTATTCAATGTCCGCCCTCTTGTTTCTCGCTGTGCTCTCTCGCTTCCAGATTTCTCAAGAAAGTGATGTCACAGATCCCTACTAGACGATGCACAATTTTACTTGCTGTGTTTCAGGGCAATGTTCCTTTTTCACGAAAAATAGGGTGGCTGAGTGCATCGTGCTCATAGCTGGCATATATGTTTCAGTGCATGATGGGATGCCAAAGACCCTATAGGTCACATAAACACAAAAACCATAAAAAGACTGGGCAAAGTGAGAGATCATCTATTAGACTGACTAAGGAAAACTAATGACAGAAGTACATGTTTTTATTTTAGGGTCTTTGTGAGACTGCTGCTTTTTTATTATAAATTACATTAAAAAAAAACCAATGTATACCAATGTTTCCCCTAGAAATTTTGCTAGATGGGGTGGGGGGTGCTTGGGTGAGCGGGCAGGCAGTGCAGGTTCGTTTAACGATGCGAAGGAGCGATTTGCGGTGCTTTGTGGAATTATGACTCTTCCACTCCAAACTGTAACAATATTGCAACCTCAACATAAATAAAATTCAATAGCATTTAAGAGAATTTCAGTTAAGCAGCGTCAGCTTCATTACTCTACGGAAGTGCTATGGCCGATTACGAATAGTTAAATAACCTTTATTAATACGATGATTTAGAGAAATAATGTATCTCCTGAATTAGAAATTGTAGATTCAGGACAAATGATAGTTAAATTTTTAATTTTACATAAACCAAAAATCTGAAATAATATTTGAGATTTTTTTCTATAATAAAAGTAAAAAGCAACAGTCTCAAAAAGATAATAAAAACTGTGTAAACCCAGTGTTTCATTTTCAAATTCAATGTCCTCAGTCAATTTATAAATTAACTCTTACTTTGCACAGCATTATTAAATTTTCTGTATCCATATGACCTTCAGGATCTTTGCAACTGTCCCATGCCAGCTATAGGAATGATGGCCTCTGCCGGCAAAAAAAACGTCTACCTTTTTGGCATTTTGAAGTGCAGACAGTGTTCCAATTACAGCAGACAGATCAATGAGCATACTGGGACCCTGTGAGAACCTTCTCAGCTCTCGGAGTCATCTTAAAGCACTGCTAATCAGTGGCTACTCTGGCTTCATCTGTCTCCATGCTGCTGTTTACCTCAGGTCTGAATGCAGCAGTCGGGTTGCAGTGAGATTCATGTTCAGTGAGGATGGTTGTAACAAGCTGAAGTAAGGCGAGAGGCAGACGGAGGGCTGCAAAGGTTCATTTGAAGTATTGACGATCTCCCCATAAAAAAAAGAAATTCTCTGTATTTTGTAGCTGTGTCGCTGGAATTTAAGCCATTGCAAAGCGCCATGTTGATGCCTATGGAAGGGAAACACTATACCTCATTTCTCAGAATCTAACATCAGATTTTGTGTGATATCTTTCCTGTATGACCTAAAACATTTGGTATTATTGTTACAGTGTAAATTTCCAATTCAGAATAGTAATTATTTCTATTAACTCATTAATTTCCAAAGTCTTTTGTGATGCATAACCAGTGAACACCTATCTGAAATTAGTCATTTAAATATGCTACCAAACCACAGAGCGACGGAATGCTTAAAATGATAAAATAAAGTCTTCTTAAAGTAAACAGAGAAATACTAAAGTTCTTTGGGACTGAACCAAATCAAAATATGGTCTTTCTAAAAAGACATGATTGGATCAGCCCAAAATAAATTTATAGGCTTGTAATTAGTTATTTTCTGATTTGGATTGCCTCAATTAGGCCGCACTGTTGCCATGATTTAATTCTTTTTGTCATGATCTGAATCTCTTTTTCTCATTTCAACCAGAGATTCGGTAACCATGATAACAACAAGGTGGGTAGATCTAATTTCTTTCCAGAAAGTAAAATTGGGCATCAACTAGTCTGGATCTATAATGTCACTCACTGAGAAGTCTGGAAGTGTTGAGAGCGCGTAGAGCGCAGAGAGAAGCAAGGGGGTGTGGCCCTCGTAAGAGAGAGCGGATATTGAATAAATGTAGGAAGAAAAAAAAAAACAGTTAGGCAAAAGTGTAAAAGATTTTGGAAAATTGAGAGAAAAAAAATCATTGCTAGAAAATTCTTGCACCATGTTAACAGTTTCACTCCCCACAAAATCAATCTACGACCTCCCAAACCAGTTTTTACACTTTTTCTGTTATGAATTGCATATTAAAGTAATATCACGCAATAGGACATGCATACAGTAATAACACAAAAATAAAACTGAAGACTGTAGAATAAGTACAGATTTACAACATATCAAAAAAGTCAAGAAACATGATCTGTGCTCCTCACATAGTGGAGGGAGGGGAGGTGAATTGTCTTTCGCAAAGAACGGAAAGAGTAAACAAAATTCAAATTCAGGACAGTTAATTACTACTAGGTTAGATTGTTTGTGAATGTTCTTTTTCATTTGCCCATAATAAACTCATGTCGAATGCCAGTCCAGCTAAATTTTGGAATGATCGATGTCTTTGGCATTGTCTACTACATCAAACCAGAACCTATGAAGCCCCCAAATTTTGTGGTACTGTGCTGGATAGTGGGCACTGACAGACGGACGTTCTGTTTCACAGCAAGTCTCTATACTGTAACTCATATGGAAAGGTACTGTCCAGCGTCTTTAAACTGCGAGATGAGATTTGCATCTTTGCCCTTTGGAAGATGCCAAACCTATTGGACGAACATTTGTCTGGAACAAGTTTTGAAATGAAACATGCATATAGTGCCATGTTTCTGAAAGCACTGTTCAATGAACCAAATTCAGTGATTCAGAGCTCATCACACAACTCCACCCATCTCAACTCCGCTCAAAGAAGCATCAAAGAAAGTATTGAAAGCAATTTCAGATATAGCTAAACGATAAAAATATAAGTAACATAAAAATAATTAAAAAGTAACAATTAAAAGGGTGGTGTAATATTTTCTTATAAACCAAATGGGGCCCAGCTGAAACAGTTTGGAACCATTGGATTAGTCTATGATTTACTATTTCAACCCCATCTGTCCTAAATACTTTTCATTTTAAGATTTTTTTTTAACATTTTGCAGCAAATGAGGTGTCTGATGTTGTTCGCCTTCTCCACCTACCTGCGTCATCACTTTTGCATCGTTCATATCAGATGTTTGTTCTTGCAAATCCCTCTAGCCCTCACCATTTTATAGCTTACAAGATAACTATTCACTAAAGGATAATGTAATTCAAAGGACAGCAGTAAACCAGCTGCTCTGTTAATCATATGCCACAGAAAAGTAGAAGTTGGCATGGAGCCATGGAATGATGTTCTATACAGAGTGGCAAACAAGTATTTAGTCAGCCACCTATTGTGCAAGTTCTCCCTCTTAAAAAGATGAGTTCTGTAATTTTCATTGTAGGTATACCTCAACTGAGAAAGAAAATCTAGAAAAATAACATGGCCTGATTTTTATAGAATTTATTTGCAAATGACTGCAGAAAGTAAGTATTTGGTTGGTTAAAAAAATAGTCCATCTCAATAGTCTATGTACCCTTTGCTGGCAAGGACAGAGGTCAGACGTTTACTTCAAGTCTTCACAAGGTTTTCACACACTGTTGCTGGTATTTTGGCCAATTTCTCCATGCAGATCTCCTCTAAAGCAGGGATATTTTGGGGCTGTCGCTGGGCAACAAAGACTTTCAACTGCCTCCAAAGATTTTCTATGGGATTGAGATATGGAGACTGGCTAGGCCACTCCAGGACCTTGAAATTCTTCTTATGAAGCCACTCCTCCATTACCCAGGCGGTGTGTTTGAGATTATCGTCATTCTGAATGACCCAACCAAGTTTCATCTTCAATGCCCTTGCTTATGGAGTTAGGTTTTCATTCAAAGTGTTACGATGCATGGCCCCATTCATTATGTCCTTTGCAAGGATTAGTTGTCCTGTCCCCTTTGCAGAAAAACAGCCCCAATGCATGATGTTTCCAGCCCCATGTTACATAGTTGGTATGGTGTTCTTTGGATGCAAATCAGCATTCTTTCTACTCCAAAAACCACGTTTTACCAAAAAGTTAAATTTTGCTTAAATCTAACCATATGACATTCTTCCAAGCCTGTTCTGGATCACTCAAATGCTCTCTAGCAAATTTAAGATGGGCCTGGACATGTAGTGGCTTAAGCAACGAGACGCCTCTGACACTGCAGGATTTAAAGAGTAACTGAACCCCATGAAAAAGTATCAACATTTGAAAAACTCAACCAAAGTGAGCAAGACCAGAAGACATGGAGGGGCATGGCCAAGTGTGGAGGATGAGCTCGAGTGGGGGATGCAGGGGTGTGGTCTGGAAGATAGTCACTGCTGAACTGTGGCATGCCACTGCCGAGCTCTGTGATGCCTCTATTTACCTGCGGTAAAGGGAGAAATTGGGTCTCTTCTCTTTAATTCACCATAGGTAAAGAGAGGCTTTATGAAGCGCAGCGGCCAAATGGCGCCTTTGGCTCAGCACGCATAGTAGCAAACAAGAACAAAGAGACTAGCTCTAGCATCGATGCTAAGTAGCTTCAAGGGAACTACCTCAGCTTTTCTTATTCACGGTGTGTTTAAAACATATAGGTTATAACTTATGGCTTTAAACCACTTCAACGTTGTGGTCCTCTAAAGTGCGATATATGGATTTCAGCTTCCTCTTTTTCTCTTGGTATGCTTCTGTGTGCGCACGTAGCACACAAGATTAGCAGTTTACACTCATCACGGGGCGGGGCAAGTGTGTCAGAGAGGGAGGGCATCTGTGTGAGACCATGCCTGTGACGTAGGCATGAACTCTCAGGTACCAGTCTCAACCAATCAGAAAATTCAAATGCAGTACCGCACAATGATCATGAACAGCAGCACTAAGACGTTTTTAGACCAAAAAATTTGGAATTTAACAAGTTTATAAGCAAAAGTTAGTTTGGTTCCAGCTCTCTCCAGGTTCATTCACTAGGTTGCCCCGTGTGGTTCTGGGATTTTTGCTCACCGTTCTTTTGATCATTTTGACCCCTGAGGGTGAGATCTTGTGTGGAGCCCCAGCCCCAGGGAGATTATTAGTATTGGTGTATGTCCTCCCCTATCTAATAAATGCCATCACAATTGATTTCTAAGCATCCAGCTCCTTACCTATTGCAGATTCAGTCTTCCAAGCCAGGTGTACTGTTTCGGGTGTCTTCTGACAGCTCTTTGGTCTTGGCCATAGTGGAGTTTGGAGTGTGACTGCTTTGGGTTGTGGACAGGATTCTTTTATACTGATAACGAGTTCAAACAAGCATCATTAATAAATGTATTGAGTGGAGGACAGAGGAGCAGCTTACAGAAGAAATTACATGTCTGTGAAAGCCAGAAATCTTGCTTGTTTTTAGGTGATCAAATCATTATTTTCCACCATAATTTGCAAAGAAATTCAATAAAAATCAGACTATGCGATATTCTGGATTTTTTCTTCTCATTTTGTCTCTCATAGTAGATGTATACCTATAAGGAAAATACTGGCCTCTCTCAACTTTTTAGTGTAGCAGAACCTGCACAATTGGTTGCTTTCACTTGCTAAGATTTTTTGCGTAAATCATACTGTTAGTTCAGTTCTCTCTTTCAACAAGGAAAATGTTTTATTTAAAACACAGAACTCAAAGAATCTGTTTTAAAGAAATATCTCCAGAGGAACTAAATATATTTTTCAAACAGTTAAAATTTGGGCCTACCTTGATTTTTTTTGCTATGCAGTAACACTTGTGCCAAAGTTATATACTTACAGCTTCAATACCAGGTTCTCTAGTGGGAGACTGAAAAGACCGGCAAATAAAGTCAAATGTCTTATCATTTAAACTTTGTTTGAAAATAATTAAAATTTAGTCAGAGTCCATTTTGTGTGTAAAATGCATACATTTCCATCTGAAAGAAAACACTGATCATGGAATTTCAATCATCAAATGAGCCACAATTCTGCTGGAGTAAAACAAGTCATTTTCTTGAGCTAAATTTGTCATCCTTTGTTTTCCTAATAGCTCATGGTCGGTATGAAAGTCTACCATTAGAGCTGCCTCAAAACTGAGCATAATTATGTATATCAAAATAAGGTTCATCGTGTTATATTTGAGTCTTTAGCGCAACGTGGTTTAGAGTGGGAAATGTTGCTACGGTAGTCCACACACAATAAAAAGGCAATATGTCTTAGACTTCCAGCTTTAAATATGGCAAACCGATCAAATTTTTGAAATCTGTATTCTTTTCTCAATTTTACCTAATACCGGTTGAGTAATAAAAAATTTATCCTGTGCTTTGATCCTAATTATTTTTGATATACTTCATGGCTAACAAGTATCAAGTTTGCAATGACTACAAACTAGATTAACAAGCAAGCCATATTGTTTTATTTGATATATGAGGCTATTTATTTGATTTGCAATTTTGCATATATACAAGGTAGTTCACTTTAGAGTATTTTTCCCCTCTGTAAACTGACTCAAATATCATCTGAGAATTCAGCATCAGTTGAGACGGGCAGGAGGAGGACACAGATGAGAGAGGGGACAGCTAGGTAGAGCAGAGGCAGAGGGGTGTCACGTGTGCGGTAGAAGCAGGGAAAGCTATAAAGAGGAAGGAGCGGAATTTCTCCTAACCAGCCAGGCTGTCATGGAGAGAACCAGAGCCATCCCCCTCTTTGGAGACAGAGAACCACTACGATTTCAAAATGTTGGTCTCGGTCTGTTTCAGTAGTCCAGACCAAATATCACTGGTTCGCATTCACACCAGCTCCAACGAACAGCATTCGCAAACGAACCAAACTTGAGTTTGTTTTAATTGAACCAAATGCTGCAGGTGTGGAATCGCCCTCATTGACCTTGTTATGGACACGCTGCAGCCTTAAATCGGGATTATGCTGCATGCATGGAGCGTACGGAACAAGCCCGCTGTTAAAACATTGATTTCCCCTCAAAATGCAAAAGACTTTTGCCATAAATACATTTTTACCTCTTTGCTAGTTCTAAGCGATGAAAGAGAGACTGATGTGCTCGTCATGTTGCTGTAAATAGATAATTCTCAGGGAATTGAGCATTTGAAAACAGCACTAGTTGGACCTCCGTTGTTGAGTTTCTTACTCGAAGACACAGATACCGCATGCTTGTGATAATTTAGGTATGCACTGCCCCCTACTGGCCGAAAATTACACAGAGTGCCTTTAAAGGAGCATGGTGCAGGATTTCTTTAAAAAAACTGAACATGCATGTCGAGGTTTTTAAGTTAGTGAGTAATGAAGCGCTTTAAACCAAAAAGGATGAGGCTGATCACATTTCGTTCTATTTTCTTAAGCAGGCTGTTTGCAGCAAAATGCTGCAATTCGGACCCCGAATTTCCCATGCTGACCTAAGGGTGTGACGTCAGTCGACAACAAACATTGTTTTGCAAGACATCAACAAATAAAAAATACTGCAAGAAAGTTGTATTTCCGGTTCGTCTTTAGTGAATATACGCGTGAACTTTTTACTTTGTACACGGAATAATTTCACACTCTGAACTTGTGGTACGATTCTATTGGCGCCGCCCGGTTCGTAGTAAGCCCTAACGCGCAACGGAGAAGCGGCAGAAGGATGAAAATGGCAGAAGACAGTAAATTTGCGAGATGGACGTACGCGCATTACTTCGATTTTGTCCGAGACAAGGAAAAGAAGAACGTTATTGTGAAATGCAACCTTTGTATAAACCCAAGAGAATTAGGAGTCTGGTACTTACCCCAAAACGCCGTCTGGGTGATGGACGCTTTCAGCACCTTATTCTGATTCGCTTCAACAGATATTTCAGTCAAGGGGGTATAATGGAATAGGCTAGCCCCCACTATTGCAGTAAGGACAGCCTCGATTTCCCTTCTACTTTCAGACATATTTGCTTTGAGGCCATGTGGGCCCAAACACCTTAATTTCAGTTTTGTATTTCTAAAATGTTTTATTTACATGTTTTGTTGTATGACTTCCCTTTTTACAGAACTTTTATTTTTGTTTTTTTCTTCAAATTTTACTTAATTGACTGAGCCATATATCCTGTTAGGCCTTGTAGGCCCAAGCATTTTAATTTCATTTTGGTATTGAAATGTGTCTAGTTCTACAGTTCCATAGAGCCAATAGCTATCTGTCTTGTTGTTGTAGCCTAAGTGGATTAATTTAGTCTTTTTAGAAGCATATAGATCTCTGTTTGATCTGTTTTCTTTCTAAGCAGTTAGGCTATGTTTAGCCTATATGTTTATTTCTATGGCCTAAAATGACTGAGGTTGAGGGGTTGGTCCTCTAATTGCACTTTATTCTGAGAAAGCTATGTTCATCATGCTCACTTTGCGCATGACAGTTTTGTGTTGTGAACCACTTGAATTTAAAGTGAATAAAATGATGGCAACAATAAGAAAAGAAAAAATCTGCATCTTGTCATGGCATTGGAGTTTACGTCCTGTTGTGTCTAATATGAATATACCCAAGCTATTCACAGATATTGCCAGATAATCACTTTACCTCTACCATACTTTTAACAGACTTAGATCATTTGTGATTCTGGCTGTCATCCTTTCTTGCATTTCTTTTGACCTTCATGTTGTCAATTATAAACTATATTGTTAGTAGCCTGGATAGGCCACAGTCATTATGCTATATCATATCGCTTTCTACTGGATGTAAAATGCTCTCCAGTACATTTTGTCATTTTAGAGTGTTATGCTCTAATTATGTAGTTATTTTGGTGAAAGTAGCTAAAAAGTAATATAAGAGTCATCTAACATATTACAATTCTGAGACAGTAATATTGTAAGGTAAGGGATTACTTTTAAATAACAGTAACAAGTAATCTGTAATGTATTACAGCTTGGAAGTAACTTGCACAACACTGCTAAGAAGAAGAAACTTTTATTAGCAGCTTCTGGTGAGTCAAATGTAAAATAGGATATGAGTCACACAGACATACATCTGACTCTGTTCCCCATTGGACTGTCTGTTCACCCTTCGAAATCTATATGTACCCAAAATATCTGTAGAGGTGTTTCTATCCACCAGGACCAAAGGAAGATTTCACTTACTTTGTCGCTCGACTTGGTGCTTGTTTTCATAATACCAATATATACGCAGTGGTTTTGCAGTATGTCGCTGTGTTCTTTTTTTTCTTTTTTTCCTAAGAGTTTGTGCTCGCTCCAGTGACGGTTGCTGCAGTTACTTCCAGGGCCGGCCGTGTCGCTCATGAGTTTAGTTTTTTTCATCCTGCCTCATGCTCTTTTAAATATGTTTTGGTTACTGTTAACCACATGGCAACTCCATTCATACAGTCACATTCAATGAATTTAAATATGCATTCCAATGAGGCTTGTCAGATTAAAAGTATAGTTTTCATTATGTCCACATTGCTGTATTAAACATTTTTATTGGTCTGATGTAATTTTCTAATCCTAAATATTATGTTTTAATTAGCTTTAAGTGGAAAGTCATAATGAACAAAAACGGCTTAAAACAGTCTTTGTTAAAAAAATCTATAAAATGTTTCATTTAGTTGCGGAAGTCACCAAAATAAATGAACGTTTCAACAATATTCAAATTTCTTGAATCATAACTATAAGCAGGGTTTGAAAGCCTTGCCTTACTGAGAGGTTGATAATAGGCAGTGTGATACTTGAAAAGTTTTTAATTTTAAATCGTAGGAAAGATAAGAACATATACATTGTACAAGTTGTCTAACTTGATTTGTATTATCTGCCTCAAAGTACTGTTGAGATAATTTCAGGAAAGATTAGGTTTTCTGAGCAAATCATAACAAAATTCTGCAGAAAATGTCATGAGTAAAAAATGTTTGGTTGCAGTGAATCAGCACTTTACAATCTATGGAAGATTTTTTTAGTTGGACTGCTTTTCATGGTGTAAAATTGACTCCTATGCAGTTTTATACTGATATAAAAAAGGTGCTTACAAGGATGATTTTCTTTATAGGTCAGACACCTTATTATAACTAATGACAGAGTATGAAAGCATTTCAGTATTATTCCTGTAAGGAATAATACTTAATTCAATTTGTATGTGCCCACAGATTGTTTTGTCTGATTTCCTGTTCTCTTTGAGTGTGCATTGTCTGTGAGAATTGCTTCAGTCCAGATTCAGTCACTCTGGTCTGCTGCCAAACTGCATTTGTGTAGGTGTGAGGCCACAGTGACCCCAGGTATTGATGGAATTGTGAGGAAAGCTGTTAGATAAAGGGGCATGTCAACTTGGTTCAACAGCAGGTGAAGCCATTTTATCCACATAAGTGCTGTTAGACATTTGACCAATCCCATGGCTTGTTTTTAAGGGTGAGTGTGTGTGTGTATGGGTGTTTGTGTGTGTGTATTTTTTTAGAAGGCAGCTGTAAGCTCCTGATTGCTAGCAAAGATTTTCTGGCATTGGAACAGGAGGCAATTTAAGTGCATGTTGAGTACTTGATGACTAAACCCCACTGAGACTCCAAGACAACGTTTGTGTTACAATAAAAAATAAAGAAAAATATATTTGCACTTTGGCAAATCAGCACAGGAAGCTTTGCGTTAGAAGAAATATGCACTGAAAGTCAATGTTTTGAAGCTACCTAAATGATTAAGTTTGTGTTTACACCACATACACATCTGAATTATTGAAGAAAAAATGAGAAGGGACCTGCAGGCAAAATGTTGACTGTCAGCGGAAATAAGCCTTCCGTTTAAATTCTCTGGAGAATTAAGTGCTTTGTTTACAAAATGGTTCAATTTCAAATTTTCTTTAGAAAATGCTTCAGCAGTAAGTGACGTTATACGCTGGAAAGAACATATCAAATCTAGAGTTAGATAAACACTTTTATAGGTTGAAAGACTTGAGGCATGGAGATGTGGTGGCTTTCTAGATATAGTTAATTTTTACTTCAATGTAATAAAAAATATCGCCATTGGGTTAATTAGTCAATCTTGATTGACTGTAAATTGTTAGATGCTCGATTTTTCCTTTTCAGAAATTGTTTGTTTTATTGAATATTTATCTCCCTTCCTGCTCCATGCTAATTTTTTTCATTGTTGCAAATTTATGTTGTAAAATGTATATTGTTAATGCCAAAAACTATAAATTGTGTGCAACAGGTATGGGCATTTTACCTTGGCATGACAGCTGAGTAAAATGTCCTGATTTGAACCCTACAGAGAATATATGGAGCATTCTGAAAGATGAGAGATACCAGACCCATCAATGCAGATAACCAGAGACTGAGCCACAAACAAGGACCTGACTACTCTCCTCGACCATTTAAACGCAGTGGTTTTGAAATATTAGAGTTCTGAATTGGTCGCTTCCCCAGTTCTGCACTGGAAACTATTACATGTACCGACATTTTTATTATATATATATATATATATATATATATATATATATATATATATATATATATATATATATATATATATATGTATGTATAAGCCTCAACAGTAGTGCAAGACCGTGGTATGTGCAGTAACTTATTCATCCCAAGCACTGCCAGGACAAGTTTTTTTCTTTTTTTGTAGCCATGTTTTCAGTATTACTATTCAAGTGGAAAGTTGTGTTTTCAGTTTTTTTTTTTTGTTGTTGATGTTTTTTTGAGACTATTAAAATCTACCAGACAGACATCCACTGATTACTTCTGCCCCTGGATTTGGCATTTCAAATTGATGACATTAGGCGTGTTTCCACTATCGGAACTTCAGGATAATTTAACCAGATCTTTTCCTAAAGAGGTAATCTGATGGCCCCGTTTTAGTCGTTTGGATGGGGTGGGAGACTCTGTTTACATTCCCCTCATGGTCATTTGATTGTGGTCAACATAAGAGAAAAAATACAATATTTTTTCTCTGTCCTTCAGTCCGTCAGCAGTCGCTTTTTATGAAACTAATTCGACCAAATTAAAGTTCAAATTAAATTTCTGGATCCATTAATTTCCAGTTGCACCAATCCGCACTGACAGGTTCTCCAAGTCCAATGTCAATTCGCGAATGAGTCCCAAAGTGCAAGCTAGATCGCCTCTTAAAGCATCTTGCCAGCACCCAAGCTCACCAAGCATGAGATTCTGAGTTCCATCAGCACTAATCAGCGTTTTATACTGTTCCCTCAGCCTTCCAATCACTTCCAGAATGGTCTCCAAAATCGCTGTGTTTCACATCTTTGTTGCTCCATTTTGCTGTAGATCCAGTAAATGCCTGTTTCAATCAGCAGAAATCTGATCACCATAAACCCGAATAGTCAGATGTCTTCTGCATCTTCCTGTGAGAGTATTGACAGACACAACAGCTGAAACTTTGTCCAAGCGTCCAGCATGTAGCCCGCCGCATATGTCTCCGCAGGACACCCTGGTGGCCCCTTACCCCTTTACAGCTTTGTAAAGTTGAGTACACTTCATCAATTACATTCAGAGACCAGCTGACAATTTCCATCTCTCAGCTGGTTTTGTTTGGAGAAAAATGCAAAAAGACACTCCAGACAGAGGCACATGAGACAGAGAGCTGTGGGATAAGACACAGGAGGAGGGAGCAGACTAAAGATAAATGTAATCTAGTCTAAATTAACTATGCTACTTATTCTAAATGATGGATCTATTGTATCACGAAGAGAATAAATGAATGCGGAGGATAAAATCAAAACAAGCTGATGTCATAGGAAGAACCGACTTCACGTAGAGCGCTCAGCATACATGAGTACACCCCACTACATTTGTCAGAAAAACTTTAGTTTCCTTTCAGAATCAACATTTTCTATGAGATACTATATTACAAAATACTTCCACAAATGGGCCATTGATGGCAAAAAAAGGTGAGGGCTACAAGAAGATCAGCAATGCTTTACATATCAGTCAACATCCTGTAGCAAATAGTGATCCAAAAATTTAAGAATGATGGAATTACAACCATCTTACAGAGACTTCAAGGCTTTCCACAGAAGTTAAATTCTTGACAGGAGCATCTTCTGATGAGAAGGGTTGAAGAAAATCGGCATGCAAGTTCACTGCGGTTAGCTATAGCAGTAGAAAGCCAATCTGGAGTGACCATTTCCCCTGACACTATATGGCGTACACTGCAGAGGAATTGCATGCATGGGTATCATCCTCGAAGGAAGCCTCTCCTAAAGCCCATGGACAAAAAAGCACACTGACAATTTGCTAGGGCCCGTGCTGAAAAAAATGAAGACTACTGTAATGCTATAGGCTCGAGCGATGAGACAAAGATCACTGTTTTTGGAACTAATGGTTTAAAAACAGTATGGCAATGTAAAGGTGAATATTTCATAGAAAAAATGCATGGTGCCTACAGTAAAATATGGTTGTAGCAGTGTCCTTATGTGGGGCTGCATGAGTGCTGCTGGTTTTGGGGAGCTGCATTTCATTGATGTTATTATGAACTCAACAATGTACTGCTCTATACTGAAGGAGATTATGCTGCCATCACTCTGTGCACTTGGTCGTTGTGCACTTTTTCAACACGACAATGATCCAAAACACACATCTAAAGCTGCTCTAACTACCCCCTCACCCTTTGAGAAGCACTGTGTTACAGTAATTCTATGTGTAAATATGTCGAAAATCTAATTTTAAAAGCAACCAAATCTTTATCGTTTGCCTCTGTGACTACCCTTGTTTTCTTGTTTTCACATTGTAATATTCCACTGTTTTACTGTATTTTACAAGCTAGATGAAGTAATTGCAGTGAATTCCCCCATCTGTAAATGCCTTCCTACAGATCTACCCGCACCTCCTTGATCTCACCCAATTTCCCTGAAGTTTTCTGGGGATTTGAAAGGCACTTACTGACACAGTGACATTTCCCTAAGGAGACCTTTCAAATGGAAATCAACAAGTGTCAGGGCCAATAAGTGCAAAAGATGAAAAATACTCAGTGCCTGGCGAAACAAGAATGATCAAGTAGGAATGTTGATGATGCAGATGTCAGGTGGTGGAGTTGGATGAAAGAATTCAAAAACAAGAGATTACAAAGAGATAATAGTGGAAAATCTAGGAGGCATTGCAATCAGAAGCTAGCAACAATGAAGTTGATGGTGTGATAGCAGTGAAGTAAAACAAGAAAAGATAGGCAACAGCAGGAGGGTGAAATTAAATTACAAGAAATAAGATGGTACTGAACACTCAAAGCAAAATAGTAAAAATTAGACAAGGGAGGAGTATGAGTGCTGTTCTAATTGTATAAATCAATAGATAATTATTGAGGAAAAAAAAGCATTAATCAATCAAGCACTCATTCGGCATTTTTATTATCCACTTAGAAATTAATGTTTCCCTTACGCTCTTTCCAAATTTTTTATATAGTCTTTTTACTGGATCTGAAGTGGTTTTGCAGTGAAAAGGCTTTACTACAATATAACAGACCAACTAAGTCAATATTGTCAAATCTTAACCACGAACTTCAACTGAAGCCTACTTTGCTTTAGATGCTTTGGGTTCTACTGTGACTTTCTGGATGGTACAATGTGCTTTTGGGGCAACTTTGGTAGGCCACCTGGCTCTTGAGAAGGTTCACCACTGTTAACCTCCCCCCCTCGATTTAATGAGCTTGAACATTTTAAATAGAATAAGTGTGAATTTTTTTCTAATCATATTTTTCTATCTACTGCTCCTAAGCCATGAGGCAGGTTGGTCAGCACCAATAATGAATGCAATCTAAATGAACAGTTACCATGATATTGTGAAATGCTGCTTAGTTTTATCATGTTGAGCAGTTCACAGATCAAACAAATGAAGTCTCAACCCCTCCTTTAGATTTTAATGCTTGCTCTTATTGTTCCAATGAAAATTGCTACAAAAAATGTAATTAACTGGACCTTTCTTGTATGAAGGTCTTTAATGTGAATAAACCTTATACTTTACTTAGAGAAACTTTAAGTTTAAAGCTTTCAAACAGATCACCATTTGATATTTGACAAACAATTTTCCCCCCAAAAAAAGAATAAATGAGGCTGTGTTGAACGGACTCAGTGGGATTCAGTCATTAAGATGAAGGCAACAAGCCAAACATATGCCAGGGAATCCAAGGTAACATTACTATAAGCAGTCCAAACGTGTGCTGAAGCATTCAATGAAGATATTAAGATGATTTTAATAAGAATGAAATACTGCTATAAATACCAAAGAAACATTCTGAAATTACTGGTAGGACTACAAAGATAAATTTGTCTTCGCTTGTTTCAGTTTGAAAATAATGAATTGAATGGAAATCGTTCATACTATAGTATCTTGTAAGTCAAACGACCAAAAACATTATGTAGTATTGTGCAACTGTTAGACGATTTTCCTGTGATCTGTCACAAAGGATGGATTTATTCCATAGTGTTGTTTTTGAATGTCTGAGCTGTTGCTAAAACAGGTAGCATTTCCTCTATCGTCATCCATCAGTTTCATCACCAGTATCCCAACTGACAAATAAAAATGGCTCAACTCCTGCCTGAAGGCTGCTGTTCCTTTTTTCTTTTGTTTCACTTCCCCTCAAACTAGGTCCTTTGTTTTCTTTCCTCCAAATGCTTTTCCTTGATCATGTCCTGCCTTGAACCATTTCTCAGTCTTTGGTAATTTCATCACAAACTTTGCAAAACTTTTTTTTCCATTATTCATGTTCATTGTTTGAAAGTTTTTCTTATTAGCTCTGAATTTGTATTCAGTCTGGCTTTTTTATGGCCTTCACTGACAATGTTCTAAAGCCTTTTCACTGCTGTTTTTCTTCTGTTTATTTCAGTCGGTTTTAACAGTTGCTTCTTTGTTTAATTTTTCTTTCACTGAACTTTGTTACCTTTTAGGCCCTGTCTACACTGAGATGAAACCAGGTGTAGCGCCAAAGATATTTAACCTCATGAAAAAGTCTCATGCAAAAGAAACCAGCGTTTCAGGACACCGTTAATCATGTTTTTTTGAATCAGGTACCAAAGTGGAGGAATCTTAGTTGTCTCCATGTGTATGACCTTTACAGCATGTTTTCTGAGTGCATGAAGTCAGCCATTTCTTTTATGTAACACGCAGGCACAACTCTGTAATAAAGTAAACAAGCATGCCATTGTACTGTGCTGCAGTTCTAATGAAACAAATACCTTTTTATGGATCCTAGTATATGATTTACTGTCCCTCTATCACCAACAGCAATAAATGGATCCAGCATTCAACAGACACCATATGGTTTTGAATAAAGCTCTCATTTGAAGCTACAGTTTGCCACTGGGTTGACTGTGTATGCTCAGCGTTAATTTCTTTGTTTATTTGGCAGTACCACACCACCACCAACAGTCTAAGTTTCAGACATACTAGTCTTATTCAATTAAAGAAGTCCTATACACAGCTTTATAGTTTGGTCGCTAGCTAATAGCCACTTAAATCCGCTTCGGAAATTTTAATCATGACTCAAACAAGTACACCACTAGTAGTATGGAAAACAAAACTAAGTCAGACAAAATGTCTGAATTTAACTGGTTATCAAAACGATGTATGCTTTTCTTAAAGCTACTTCTTGTGGATTCTAATTTCCAAGCTTACTTAGGTTACGTTTTTTATCAGCCTCAGTAGTATTTGACGCACCATAAGGTTTTAAAAACGCAAACATTTTCCTACCATTCCTTTCTTGCAGTATAACTCTTTTGAAAGAGAACAGTTGGAGTAGCCAGTGTTGTCTACAGCTGTACAGATCATAAAGTAACATCATGATGCCCCTTCCTTCCCTGTTGCTAGCTTTCAAAAAAATGTGAATGAATGGAAAGAAAATGTAAAAAGAAACAATTGCAGGTTTTTGGAAATATTTTTGACAGCAAAACATGACCAGCCTCTTTCCAGGTGTGGAAAGAAAAAAATATAAAAAAATCATCTTGATGTATTAGCCTAGCTCTATAAAGAACAGAACAGTTCATACCCTGTTCTGTGCTGTGAACATTTTTGAAAAATGATAGAAAAGTTTCTTGTTTTACATTTTTACATTTATCTTTTGAAATCAAAGCAAAGATGACTTTTATATTTCTATGAATCAAGGTTAAATTATTTAGGAGATTTAGGCTATACCGTTTTTTAACAAAGCACTGAGATCAGATTACTGTATACACATTGTGTTAATACAGTTATACCATGTTTTTTGACAGGGTTATGATACCAGGAGAATATAACTTATTCCATAGATCAGTACAAAAATAGCTGATTAACAATCCAAAGAACTAAGTCTGGATTAGGGTGCTTGGAAAAGACTTCTGAAAAATAATTACCACTCAAACGAAACAAAAATTTTCATCATATACTTAGACATTGATTCAAGTTTTACAGTGTACACAAATATTTTCAGACATTACAGTGAAGGGCACTGCAGAATGCTCAGGTAGAGTGTGTAGTTTCCTTAAAATAGGGGGCAGTACGTATTATGCAGCAAAGTTAGAAGCATGTCAGATCCTCTTTCATCTCAGGCAGCGAGTGAAGACTTAAATGTATAAAACAACAACATTTGTGAAAGGCAAAGGTTTTCAGCATTTTGTAAAATAGTGATATTATTCAGATATTTTTGTAAATCAATAAACTGTAATGCTAGATGGAATGACCTCAATAAAAACACATTTCATTGTAGTTTCACCGTGACTGGCGCTAGTTTGAACACAAACAAAAAAAACGGCCATTATGGTGAAAGTTGTTACCCGTGCAGCGGAAAGGATGTGACATCAGCGTGTTTCCTCAGATTCTGCTGCTCCCTTAGTTATTTCCATTAAGAGAATGTAATGCAGATTTTTAGTCTAGTTTTCTGGCAGTGTTTATCATCTCTGTGAGCTTCTACCTCTGATGCGGAACGGCAGCTGGTTCCGTGTTGCACGAAGGCTCTGACAACAGCTCTCCCTGAGCAGGGACCCATGGCGTCTCCACCTCCTCTCCTTTAGTGGGGACAACATCCTGGGTTGGGTGCATCTAGGATCAGATTGGTTGGTTGGTCGGTTAGGGTGGTAGAACGTTTTTTTTTTTTTTTTTCAGTCTGTTCATAGAACTTTTCATTTAAACTTCTAATAAGGACAAGGGGATAAGGATGTAACTGCGTATTCAAAAATCAGTAAAGGTGTGTTGTCCACATCAGCTCACTTAGAAAAAAACACAGCGCCCAGTACGTCGGCCCCAATACATGCCCATGTATTTTAGACTAGGAGTGCCCGATCTGACTTTTTTAGTCCCGATACCGATGCCTGGACTTTGTGTGTCTGTTGATACCCGGTAACGGTCCAATACTATTGCCAAATTAATCAACTTTATACCTTCCACCTTTTACCTTTCTTGAATAGACTAAAGGCACCAGACTTTACTAAGCATAACTAAGACAAATTAACAGATGTAAAATAAAAAACCACCATAAAAGTCAAATTTAAATTTAAAAATGAAATTTTTTTTTTATTTATTGCAGATGTTACCACATTTTAAGTATAGGTTCATGGTATTACTTAACTTTAACCGATACCGATAAATGTAGATTAGACCGTATAGGGGCCGATACCAAATACCATTATCGGTATCGGTGCATCAATATTTTAGACCAACTTTTTATGGTTATATGTTATGAAACAACCAATACTTTTCAATGATTGGGTATCATTTAATTCATTTTCAACAATATTTTGATGGACATTTCCAGAGATTAATGGTAAAAACTACACACTATCTCTTTAACCTACTGGAAATAATTCACAATTTGACACTGTTTGTACATTTGTACCATTTACAGATGGCTAAGTTTTATGGTCTGGTGAATATAAATGATCTATAGATTGTATGACCTGAAAGCAATGCTTAGAAGTCACTCAAAATGTTCTCAGGGTCTCACAATCAGGAGGTGGTTAGCACCAATACCTAAAGCCCGATTTATACTTTTCCATTATGCAAAGACACACAATGCCATTTTCCGTCGAGCCAAGGGCTTTCCATCACTCATGCAAGCATGGGCGGAGTAGAGCCCGTTTTTTTTTAGCTATTCTTTGATCCAACAGAGAGCGCACATCTGCAAATGGTCAGCCCAAGATCATTTCACCAGAACAGTCCTCAATAGTCAAAGTTATAAGTAGTCAATGCAGCTTTTGGACACTAGATGTTTCATATTGGAAAGCCAGTTAATTTAATATTGTCTTTTGGCAATTTTTAAAACAATGTGGTGAAAAATGCACCACTCTACCTGCCTGTTTACTTGGGTTAGAGTATTCAATGAGCTTTTCAGCTCAATCAAAAACTCTCTGTCAGCTATTCCTCTTCGAGTGGATGTGCATTTACAGACTGAAGTAATTTTAACTGTTATACAACAGTTAGCTCCGACCAAGTAAAAGACTTTCCAAGAGTGCTGATATTGGACCACAACAGCACTGGAACTTTTTACAAACAGTATCACTCCCCCATACAAGAGTTCTAAATTTTTATTTGAAATATTTGTGTGTAGGAAAGGTTTGTGTTGCTTGGAAACAGACTTTTCCTCCTTCCAGTTGGAGCTATTCTTGTTGGCTGAGCTAAATGAATGATTAAACAAACAATCAAATCTGCTGTTGCTATTTTTAAGTAATAAAATGTGCTTGTAAAACGGTTGTATAAAAGCAATATCACACTTGAGGTCGTGCTGTTGTGTGTAATATCATCACTGGTGTGATTATCTGCGGCACTCCACCTGCGGCCTAGTGGCTACAACCGAATCACACCAGTGCTGATATTCGGCACAACAGGACTCCCTCTTGTGTGATATTGCTTAATGATCATCTGGAAATCACTGCAATACACTTATTACATATGTGGCTGATTCAAATCTGGGAGTTTTGGAAAACTTTGTGCTGGAAAAAACAATTTCAGCCTACACTGATTGTTCTTAAAAAATATGATTTATCAAGAACTTCTAAGCAATAAAGAAATGTTAATTTGATCTCCATCAAATCTTATATCAGGCAGGGCAATTTTATTTGTATAACACACTTTCAACACAATGTAATTAATGGTGCTTCACATGATATGGTGGGAAAGAAACAAAACATGATAAAAGCATGAAAAGTAAAAACGGCAATTAACCATAAAACATGAGAATCATTAAAAAAAAAGACAGCAGTTATGTTTACTAAAAGGCAGCTCTAAACAGATGGGTTTTACATTTTGCTTTAAAGCAGCTCAGTGTTTGAGTAGCTCTGCAGTCATCAGGAAGTTTCTTCCAGATAAAGGGAGCATAGAAACTGAAGCTTAGAAGCTTCATCATGTTCGTTTCTGATTCTATGGATTATTAATAAGTTAAAGATGGAGGACCTGATTGGTCTGGGGGATTGGTATAAAGACAGCAGGTCGTCATATTTTGGTGCTAAACCATTCAATGATTTATAAACTAATAGGACTATTTTCAAGTCTATTCTCTGAGCTGGGGTGCCAGTGTAATGACTTTAGAACTGAGGTGATGTGCTCTGTTTTCCTGGTTCTAGTGAGGAATCAAGCAGCAGCATTCTGAATAAGCTGCAGCTGTCTAGTTGACATTTTGGGTAGATGAGGGAGGACGCAGTTGCACTAATCGAGCTGACTAAAGTTAAACACAATTAGTTTTTTAAGGTCCTGTTGCGACAGTCGTTTAATCTTAAAAATGTTCTTCAGGCAATAGAAGGCCCTGGAGGTTTAGGCCTTGGTCCATTATTATACCTAGATTTCGCACTTGGTTAGGCGGTTCTAGTTGTATTAACTGAAACTGTGTGTTGACTCTTGCCCTTTCCTTTTCAGGTCCAAAAATAATTGCTTCAGCTTTTTTCTGTTCAGCTGAAAAAAGTTATGGTGCATTCAGACTACGGGCTTTGTTAGCGTCAGCAACGTAAAGATTACATGTTAAGTCTGTGGCGGATGCCGTTGTAGGAGCGTCACAGTTTCTGCAGCGCTTTGTGAGCTTTGGCTCCGTCATCTTTTCAAGCTTTTCAAGCTTCAAAGCGCAAAAAGCCAGTAACGCAGAATTTCAGATAGCTGCGCTTTTGACGGGTTTGACAGTCCTGAAGCCTCGCGTCAACCAATCAGTGATATCACTACACGTGTGTCAACAATGAAAGACAAGCTCATCATTGCCATCTGCAATCACAGATAACTTCATGATCTGTTCTTGCAGATTTAAAAAATCATAAATAACACTTGTTTTGGTAAGCGATCTGAGCAGCGTTGCGGTTCAGGAGGTTGTCAAACTGGGCGCGGGACAAACGACGAAAGTAGCGCTGGGAGCGAACCTCATCCATATGTAGCTCCTGGAGCAAATGTTTAAACTCCTCAAACGCATCCGGAGAATGGGGTGTATCCACAAACAGCACTAATGCAGCAGAAATCGATGTAGTCTAGCTTTAAGCAAATAAAGCCAAACCACTCTCTGATTAAGATCCATCATAGTTCAGAATGTCCGTCAACAGAAGAAGCCCCGCCCATGCGCTCTTTTTTGCCCAGCAGTGACAGGCTTTGCAAGCTTCAACGTAGAAGCGTCAAACTAGATGCTTTGTGAGCTTTGCTTGACGCTGACAAAGCCTGCGGTCTGAACACAGCATTATAAAACATCGAGCAATGGATTTTTTCAATGTATTCATTTAGGGTCTGAATTGGATCATAGTTACCCGGTGACATTGTAATTAGTGCCATCATGACATTAAAGAGAGATTTTGAGATTAATTGATTATTATCTCTAATTAATCTAATTTTTAATATCACCAAATAATGGCTGAGAGAAACCCTTTTTATTTCAATTCATTACACTAGTATGGTCAATCAAAGATTATACATATATATATGTATATATATATATATATACATATATATATATACATATATATATATATATGAAGAGCTCTTTTCCAAAACGCAATAAATGCCATTTAAAAATGAAAAAGAGTTTGTCATGTTATTTTGCTGTGTACTGAACCTATTCACTGCTCCATCAACGTTTCTTAAGTAATCGCTATATTTCCTTGTCAAAATGTAGGTAGAAGATGCCAATTTTTTACAAACCACCATGAGCACTGAACCTATTCTTACCCTAAACAACATATATCCTCTCAACTAATCTGAAATTAGTTCTACACTATGTTTCCATAGAGTTTTAAAGCAGGCAAGCGGTGGGCTGACCTGAAACCTGAGGTACATCCAAAGCAGATCTCTGTTAAAGCTGCAAAAAAGGAGATGTGCTGGCACTACTAGGAGCAATAGGTGTGTCTGATGCTTTGTTTGATCCTAACTTTCTCAGGAGTCCCGAATTTCAGTTCCCCTCCCGAAAATCTCCCAGAGACAAACATTCTCCCGAATTTCTCCCGATATCTGACGGCATCCCATTTCATGTACACTCCCCCGTTTCTTATGTGAGAGGGATGGAGAATAAAATTTGTTACATTTTTATTTTGCCAAGGAAGGTTCTATAAGGTACAGTTTCCTAATTACAGTCAGGAAAATCCAACTGTTGGTGAAATTCGCCGTTTTGAATCCAAAATAGGTTAAGTACGTATGTCTGATGAGGGAAAGAATCAGCTGTAATAAGTCCCGCAAAAGTATTCATAATCTTTATGTGACTGACAAAAGCTGCAGTTTAAGTTACTTTTTAAATCTTCCGAGATATTTAGGATTAAAAACTGTTTGAATCACAGTGATCCATCCTAGTGGATCTCCCCCTGTCTGGAAATGGATGGATTTATAGTGATTTGAGGAAAAGTTAAATTGACTTTGAATTTATCAACAATATTGTTAATTGATTTAATAATTATTGTTCAACAAGTTCTGGGGCAAAAAGAAACTGAATTTTGATAAATTGAATATTCACAAAATGTGTGGGGATAGATAGATAGATAGATAGATAGATAGATAGATAGATAGATAGATAGATAGATAGATAGATAGATAGATAGATAGATAGATAGATAGATAGATAGATAGATAGATAGATAGATAGATAGATAGATAGACAGATAGAATTGGGTAGTAACGATATACATGTACTGGTGGTACATATTTAGAATACTAATTATGAGTAACTAATTCCGTTACAGTTACTACTTTTAAACATGGTATTCCGAATACAGTTACTTTCGTAATACCATTGGAATACTTGTGTGTTTTCCACTTGCCTCCTGGAAGATGAAGATATAAGTTTTGGGAAATGTGTGTCTTTGTGTTGCTTAGACTATCCCATAATACCCCTAAACAACATGCCGAAACACTGCCAACCTGCAAGCACCAACATTAACGTGAGTTGCGAGGTATAGATTCAGACCCGGAGATGGATGGTTGGAGTCACAACCTCAGCCAAATAAACCTACTAGCAGTGAAGGAAATTAAATGATGCATTCAATGGTGCTCTCTCGCAGTTTTTTTTTTTTTTTTTTTTTCAAGTGATGCTAGATTTCATTCGAGCATTCCTGACAAAAGCCCGACTAAAGCCATGGTGGTTAAAACAGGGAAAGATCAAATCCGGCAACAGTAGTCATAGCGTTGAACTGCGTATGCTTCCGGTGTCAAACTGCGAAGTATGCAGGCAATCTCCAGTGATTGTTGGAGCAGCTGTAATTCGGTATCAATTATTCATATTACCACCAAAAATATTTTTTTGCAAAGGTTAGTGATTTTTATAACAGAAACTCGCAAATAACGTTATTGGCTGTGGCTGATAAACAGCTAAACTTCATTTCAAAGGACTAAATATAAAATCTAATAAAATGTAAAGAGGTATTACTGCTAAAAACCCGTTTGTTTGGTTTTAGCTCGCTGAGAGGTAGCAGTGTTGTGCCAAAAATAATTATATTTTTTTTCGCAGTCAGTACTTAATGTTTAGCATTAATATGCCCTCTGTTTTCCTGCGGGAGTAGCTACTGTACCACTGCATTTTGTGACATTTAATAGACTTAAAAGCTGTTTTTAAGGGGAAGTATTCCAAGCATTTAGAATACAGTACCAGGATTCAGCAAAGTAACATAATACTTCCTTCTTTATGTCACATCATTGGTATTGCTACATCCACCACAATGGCTTTCCTCTGCTCTTCATCAACCTCCACAATATCTGGTTGGTCGCTACTACCATCCTGTCTGTCTGGAAGTCCCCCAGGATCTTTTCTCGTTCATTCTCCACCACCTTTTCCTACATTGACCTTGGCGTTTCCAGCCCATACTCCACACAAATGTTTTTGTATACTATGCCACCCTCTTGCTCATGACGTTTGTTGAATTAAATATTATCAAAAATAATTCAGTGCATGTTCAAAACAGAGACAAGGAACCAATTTCCAGTTCTTAACATTTATTTTGAACAGATTAACAAATATGCGGGTTTACAGAGAAAACATGCCCTATTTTCTCTGGGCCAGACAAAGATTTCTGACGAAGAATGGTTTCCGTGTCATAACTTTTATAAACATCCAAAACCTCCCAGGATTAATCTGCTCCAATCAGAACGTTTTAAACAGTGTGTTAACAATGATTGGTCCGTCCAAAATCATGCAGTCACAAGGGACGTGTCTTTTCTCCTGGATCCAAGTCAAAAGTTCATTCTGAGTTTTATGGTCCTAAGCAAAACTCCCAGCTTTATGGCCTTGGTTCTGGCATCCTAAATCTACAGACATCCTGTTTTTACAGCCTGCAATAAAACTCTTTGTCTCAGAGGTCCTCAAAGGTCACACATACTCCCACCATATCCAAGGCCTCTGCTGCTGGTAAACAGTGTCTTTTTACCTCTGAATAATAGATGTTTAAAACATATGTAGCCCCAAAAGAATAGATACAACACGTTCCATGTATGCCTTCCCTGCCAGCATATATATACATATACACTACCGTTCAAAACTTTGGGGTCACATTGAAATGTCCTTATTTTTGAAGGAAAAGCACTGTACTTTTCAATGAAGATAAATTTAAACTAGTCTTAACTTTAAAGAAACACACGCTATACATTGCTATGATAATTATTTAATTCAACAACAAATTGGTGACCTCGACGTGTGCAGGGTTTTGGACCAAAATCCAGTTATTTTTTTAAGTTAATAAACGGACATGTATTTGCTCTATTGACAGTTTGCGCGGAGTTGCGTAGTTTTTTAATTCTATTGATTGGTTAATCTAACATTGGGTAATGTTGTCATGCAAGTTAAATATGTTTTTTGTTTTTTGTTTTGAGCAGATTAACTGTTGCGGGCCCGTAGTGTTGAAGCTGCTCATCTGTCTGTTTCTCTGTTCAGCGCATGACTGCGACCTGCTTTGCACTCCGCAGAGAAACACCGGTGCCTGAAGTTTGTTACTCTGCGTGCCCAGGGGGGACAATGGAGCAGATGGACCAGATGGAGCGGTCCCTTCAACGACTCAAAATCGGAACCAAAGTGCGGATCGGGGCTTGAGAAGTGGCGATCTCAATTACGGAAGGACGCTTTCGTAAGATTGTTCGAGGCTGGCAAACGGAAAATAGATTAAGGAGCGCCTGGGTTGCCCTCTGTTAATCTGAACGGATTACCTTGAACTGCCTGCGTTTCTTTCAAACGTGCGCGTGAGCACCGCAAATTGAAATGGGAAATGGTCCGGCATTTTGGTGTGGTCCGATTAAGGTTAGTGTTGTTGGTGTTAGTTTTTAATAATGTTATAAAAGTACTGTGTTGGTGTTTTGATGTGACGAGCTGCGCATGTCTGTATATGTGTGTGTGTGAGATGTTTTTTACGCAGGCGCTTGGCGAGAAGTGCTGGTGATGTTGCGTTTTGGGTTAAAATGTTATAGTATAAATAATGAACTCGAGTATAATAAATAAATTAACATAGATAAATAAATATATAACTGAATATGATGGATAACTGAAATTAAATATCTATAAGAATTAGTTGTGAACATTTACAACAGGACATCAGAGCGGCCGCCCTAAGCTAGGTGCTATGTGATACTGTGTGAGTTTTTTGCTTGATAACATGGCTAACATACGACAGCTGTGCCTATATGTTTTGATAAATAAATTAGTGGTAGTAGGCGGTTTTCTGCCATCTGTTCGAGTCTTTTGAGGGGTTTTCTGGAAGCCGGCGCCAGGAAATTTCTCAAAGCGAACTACGAAACTTGTAACAGACTGGTCTGAAACCTCCGCGATAAAATAATTAATTAGGTCTAAAAGCCACCGCTTATAATGCTGTGTTTTTTGTTAATGGTTTTGGGCTGTAACGGACGTAGTTGAATCGGTGTTTGCTGTGCGGGACGGCTGAAATTGGAAAAATATGTTTCAGTCCGCGTGGACGAACAGGAGATGTTTTGTTCGTGCCGAATTAAAGTTTGGTACAGTGGTATAAATTGTGCGGATTAAGTCCTGGTATTGCGGTAAGTCATCTTCTAAAGTGTGTGTTGCGATTTTCTGGAGTGTTTTCGCCGTACGTTTTGTACTGTTTTGGCTTTCGTTTCACAAAGAAAGCTAACGGTAGCACGTGTAGCTAGGCTGCTATGCTAAGTTAGCGGTGGTTGCTTCTGTGTGTCAATGTGTTTGTGGTTGAAACTAACTGCATGTTCTATGTGTTGCATGCTAAAAGTTGATTTTGGATAGAAAGTGATTACAGACTCCTGCAGACGATTGCCTTGTTAAGACTTAAACGAATTTGGATTTTGTTAAATTTTTCTGGTTAATTAGGATGTAAAACGGCCTCAAGATAACTTAGGCAATGTTTTAGCACATTTTCTACGAAGGGCAATTTTTTAAGGTGTTTCACATTTGACTGCACTGTTACGGTACGGAGATTAAAGATTAAGAAGTACATGCTGAATTTGGTTAACTGGTTTTACGAGGAGAGCGAAACTATGAGGATAGCATGTAAATTTATTTGGGATAATTATGCATGTTACAATTAAACGCAAATGACTAAGAACAGTTACTCATGAGTCGATTCTGACTTGGTGTAGTTTTAATTTTTGATTTCATCTTTAAAATTAAAAAGAAGGGAGTTTATAGTCAAAATAAAAGATGCATTTTTTGAATCTTTAATGGGTGGATTTTTTGCTTTTTTGATTGATCTAAGCAGGAGTTGTTAAGTTGGCCTAAATAAAGATAAAGCTATAAGTAGTAATTATAAGAATTTAACGAAAAGCAAACGGTGTTAATTGGAAAGCAACAAACTGGTTTAAATTATTTTAATAATCACCGTGTTGAATGGTACAGAAAATGAGTCTGTGATTTAAATAAGTATCATTTATGCTAAAATTATGTTTGGCTTATTTCTGATGGCTCTATAGACTTTAGAAATATAGCTTGGTCTCTGAATGAATGACCTAAAGGAGACTGGTGTTAAATTATTTACACAATTGAACATTCTTAAGGATTTTATGGACAAAAATGCTTATTGGAGTTATCAAAATTCAACTGGGGCTCAAGAAGTAACCCAGTACATTTCAATTCCGTTATAAATTGAATGTTTTTACCATGCAAAACAACACTTATCATAGTGATAGTTTATAAACTAGTGGGATTTGAATATTTGGTTTTAAAAAAGAAAACATTAAAACACAGAGTCATCTTTAAGTAATCAGTTTGTTTTTTAACAGGCTGGGGATAAATTTGGAATTGAAAGTAACAATTAAAGTCTTTGGTAGATTTATTTAAGAACAAATAATGAATATCACGGTGACCGAAATGATGGTTTAATTTGGAAGTAAGAAGTAAATTCTAAATTCATTTATTCTGATCGTGTAGAGGCAAAATGTGATTGGACCAGCTACATTGAAATAATTTTTACCATATATTTGAATGCACATTTTGTTTTGACAAATAAGAATCGGTTTTGGTTTTGAAATTTAAGATTAATCTTTCAGATGTTCTTTAGCTAGTTTTTTTGATGCTGAGAGTAAATTTACAGGTCCTAAAACATTTTGGAACAGATCTGATCCTAGAATAATGACATAATATATCATTTGATTAGTGGGGACTCTGTAACTGACAATTTATTTAGATTTTAGATTTTATTTTCTTTATTTTTTCTTATTTTTATTTTTATTTATATTTGTTTTTTCCTCTTTCTCTCTCAAAATTTATATATTTGGTTCGACTTGGATTATGACCCAGATTTCTGAACTGCGGTCTGTTTCTTAATTAGAACTTTGGAAAATGTTAATTTGGGAAGCTGGATTAAAGAAAACGTGATTCAGTGGTAATGTATTTGACATCTCTAGAAGCTTCAATTTAATTTGGTGTTTATCATTGGAGAAAAGAAAATAAAAAAGAAGCCTGAGAGGAAAAGGGGGATACTGAAAAGAAAAATGCTGGTTTTTATTTTTTATTTTATTGCGACTAGTTTTTGTTTAGAGAAATCTCATCTCTTGAACCTCTTTTATTGAATTTTTTGTTTTGTTTTGTTTGACTGCTGAGGGGAATTAGACTATTGTGTATCCTACGAAAATTGAAGAGGAGTTTTAGTTGCAAAAATCACTTTGACTATGTTCAGTGAATGGATTGAATGGATATTGGATTGTGTTAAAAAAATATATATAATTTAGGTTTGGCAAATATTTATAGGGAAGTTGTTTTGTCAGTGATTTAAATCTTGGATTTTTCTTTAGAAATATAGATAGACTTTGAAGTATAGCAAACTGAAGACTGTTTTTGTAAACTATGTTGTGTTATCAGTGAGTACTCTTCTCTGGTTTTGTTTTAAACATTTGATGTTTTTAACCTTTTTCAACATCAACAACAGTTATCTCAATGTAAGTAGCATACTTGTATTAGCAGAAATTATTCATTGATTAAAGGGACAGAGTCGGGGAAAAGTGGTGTTAAGTCTGATTACAAAGGGGTTTAGTTCAATATGAGCTATTCGTCTCAACCTCAGTGAAGCGAAACCAGGAGAGCCACTTTTCCATAGCGACTTTTTAAAAAAAAAAGGGATAGAACCTTTGCAGATGGTTATTGCCTTTATTTTTGTTATTGCAATGTTTTAGTGGTGTATTAGCAATATCTAACAGAAAAATCCAGCCTTTTTGTTTCTTTTTTGATTTAATTTTGTTTTTCTAAGAACTAAGTGTGTTGATGAGATATTGCGATGCTCCATCTTTATAAATGTTTAATTTACACATGAGATGAAAGAGACATTTATCAAATTGAAAAAATTGAGAAAGGCATTGCATTGATGAAATATAGAATATAAATTGGATGAAAAATGAAGGAATTATTAATTAAAATACGCAGGGGAAGTATTAGAACAACAGTTTAATTAGACGTATAAGGATTGATTATTATTCCTGGTGGAGAGAGCAAACCTGTTGATTGGTATATTTTTACCAGAATTAATATTGAAGAAATTATTACTAGTATAACTGATTGAAGTAAAATTAAAATAGAGCCCACATAGGCAGTCTGAGTGTGGAAGATATTTAAATTCAGCATTCAAGGAAGGAGACTAATGAATATGAAAATAAAATGTTTGAATGTAACTTGATTTGAATAAGCTGAGAGGATCGACTGTCTGTTTTTTTTTCTTACTCTAATTATATATTTTTTCTCTTTTTCTCATCCTGCAACAGAAAACCCCTCAGATAAACATTCTTGAGATGGAATTTATGATCCTGGGGAGATGAGATGGGTGGGGGTGCGTGGGCTGATGACGGATAGTGCCAGGCGCCCGCCGTAACAGCCACAGAGAGAAACATCTTTACGACCAGCGCAGAATTACGACTCTCTTGTGCTCTGCTCCCACACAGGGGGGCACAGGTGACTGTATATTTTCAGGGTTGTACTGGAGGCCACCCTCAAAAGAGCACGTTTCCTCATGCTGAGCTGAACTTTCAAGGACAATATGTGTGAATTCACTTGGCTGGCGTGAGAAGTGATGATCAAAGACTGTTGATTCAATGTCACTGTTGCTGAATTAACCACAAGAGTTTCTGTTTGTCTGATCGAAGGTGGCCGAGGTTCTATGTATTTTGATAACCCCATGTCTTCCCCAGGATTATCTCCGGGTAAAATACCACCATTTACCGGGAACAAAATTTGGCAGAAAAAATTGGGCCGATAGCAGGGGGTTGCTGGCTGGTGAGAGAGAAAAAAAACATTTTTTTTTTTTCCTTTTACGTTTTCATCCACAGGGATGTACTGAATTTAAGAAAGGATATATTGTAATGGAACAGACATAAGTGTCTTAAACTGGATAAATAAAATAAGTAAATTTAAGAATCAATTTGGGTAAACAAGCAAATGGATAGTAATCAGTTGAACTGTACACAAAAGTAAATTCTTGAGCCTGCTCTTGTTTTTAAATCCATTAATGAGGGAGGTGTTTTTTGGTTTAGTTTTTAGGAAAAACAACGGTGTGTCGAAATAATGTGGATTTGCTCTTTCCCCAGGGATTATTTTTAATTAGATGGGTGAAATAATTTCTTGGCACAATGCAGTTGAATTAGATTGAAAAGGAGTGATCACAAGACCGGATCAAAAAAAAAAAAAACTGTCTTTTTTAGATGTTTACAAGCTTATGCCCCAAGGTACAGCTCCAGGTCGAAGGCGTGAGGAGTCCAGTGGTTCAGCAAAGTTCCAGATGACAGCTGGGAACACACACAAAGTGCAGCTCCACGCCAACGACGAACTTGGTCGAGGATCGGCAGGATTCTGCCTAAGGAGGGTCGAGTAGGGTTTGACCAAGCTGCATCGGAAGCTGGGGCCACAGGCGGCGGGGCCTAGCTCACCCAGAAGGTTGTTTGGGTGGTGATATTACTCATCCAGTGTGATCTAGGTGCCAATGAATGAGATGGGCAATTTGAAATTGCCATCTCAAAAGAGGGATCTACAGAAGAAGATCACAACTCACCAATCAGCTGCACAGCAGGTTTTGACCAGCCCACAACGGTGGGCTAAGCTATAGGAAGCGGGGCCTGTCTGTGCATTTGTGTATATTGGGGGAAATGCTCAATTAATGAAGTAATTGGCATTTCAGAGAGTGGTTATTTGCAAATTTGGGAGTGAAAACTGGAACACTAAAAAATAGGAGCCCTCCACACTGATCATCTCTGTATATCGCTCTCCAGCTGCCAGGAGCCATTGAGGGGGATAAAATGAGAGTGAAGAAAGAGGATCAGAATACAAATAAAGACTGAACATTTATTAATAATTTTTTGCATTTTACAGGTTGTTTAACTATTTGATTAACTATTTTATTCACAAGTGAAGAGTCGTAACACTGCCTAAAAGGGTTCTTAATACCTTCTATTTCACAGGTTTCTTAACACTTTAAGTTTGATTTCTTTCAGAATATAATATAGTAATAATGTCTATGTTCATGGATGTTCTGAGCTTCTTCCACAGTATTAACATGTATCAAGTCAGATTTAATTATCTCTTCACATGTAAGACATTCTTATACATTGTGGGTTTTTGAATTTAGTTTGTGGGAATTGTTAAAATAAATTTTTTTGGTTAATGCAAAAAGAGGGTGAATCTATGATTAACAGATTTACATTTTTTAATGGGAGTTAAGGTTAAAAAAGGTACTTTAATAGTTTGTGTTTTGAATTTTAGTCTGAATACTTCATGTTTTTAAACTGATGAAATTTCTTGGATTTGATTTCTTGCATTTTCAAAATGCTTTACAGGTTATGATCTTAAGTTCTAAACACTTACGTACAGAGGAGATATCAATCTATTTTAATAAAAAGATTGAAAGAGGGAATTGTGGTGTAAATTCTGCATAAGGTTTAAACTTTTATTATTCAGAAGGTAAAAGACTTTATATAGTTTGCATGGTTGTAAAAATGGGTCTGACACTATTGTTTATGCAGGTAAGCTTTTAAGTCATAAAACTCTGGGGTGAGTTTTATTGCAAGCTGTAAAAAAAACAGGATGTCTGTAGAGTTGGGGTGTTGCCATAAAACCATAAATTCAGAATGAGCTTTTAAGAAAAAATGTCTCACCCATATGACTGTATAATTTTCTGACAGCCAATAAGAGCTAAGACACTGTATGAAAATGTTCTGATTGGAGAGATTAGAAACGCCTAGAGGCCCGGTTGTCTATAAAGCTGTGAAATAAAGATCAGTTAATTGTTCAGATTTCTTTAAGTCTGGACCACAGAGGAACTGACGGGGGCAAAATTCCTCTGTAAAACTGCAATTTGTTAATCTGTTCAAAATAAATGTTAAACTGGAAATTGGCTCCATTTTGTCTCTGCTTGAACATACATTGAATTACTTATAATTATTTAATTCAACAACACACTCCATTTTGCAACGCCATGCTATACCCAGTGGAAAGCACTTGATTGGAGCCAATTTCATCCTACAACAGGACAATGACCCAAAACACACCTCGAAATTGTGCAAGAACTATTTAGAGAAGAAGCAGGCAGCTGGTATTCTATCGGTAATGGAGTGGCCAGCGCAGTCACCAGATTTGAGCCCCGTTGAGCTGTTGTGGGAGCAGCTTGACCGTATGGTACGCAAGAAGTGCCCATCCAACCAATCCAAATTGTGGGAGCTGCTTCTAGAAGCGTGGGGTGCAATTTCTCCAGATTACCTCAACAAATTAACAGCTAGAATGCCAAAGGTCTGCAATGCTGTAATTGCTGCAAATGGAGGATTCTTTGATGAAAGCAAAGTTTGATGTAAAAACAATCTTATTTCAAATAAAAATCATTATTTCTAACCTTGTCAATGTCTTGACTCTATTTTTTATTCATTTCACAACGTATGGTGTGAATAAGTGTGACTTTTCATGGAAAACACAAAATTGTTTGGGTGACCCCAAACTTTTGAACGGTAGTACATATATATATATATATATATATATATATATATATATATATATATATTCAATTCAGTTTATTTATATAGCGCCATTTCACAACAGATGTCATCTCAAGGCACTTTACAAAAAGAGTTATTACAATACAATGTTTAGTGTAGAAATTACAGAACCACAGAAGATTGCGTCGTGGAATTCTCAGCAATCCCTCATACTGAGCAAGCATGCAGCGACAGTGGGAAGGAAAAACTCCCTTTTAACAGGAAGAAACCTCCGGCAGAACCAGGCTCAGCACAAGCGGTTATCTGCCGCGACCGTCTGTGGCTTGGAGAATACATAACAGAGACACAGAAAGAGCAATAGAACTGATGCAGAAGTTTGTTGCAGGACGTGGAGAATTTTCCGTCACTGCAATGCCATCTTAGTCAGGGTCGTCAAGCAGGGCTAATCCGGAGCACCTACTATAATAGAAAACAGGTTAGTGCTTGAATTGACAGCACATCATGCAGTTGGGGAGAAGTAGGAGAGAAAGTAGGAACAGACCCTAATAATGTCCTCCAACAGCCTAGCCTAAAGCAGCATAGCTACTAACATTAACCTGTCTCCTAGCTACTAGGAGACCTGGCTACCAACACTCTGTCTGAGTCCTCCTGACCCGTGGACGGTGTAGGGCCGGTAACGGCCCCCGTCATGCCGGGGTCTTCTCGGAGTCGGGTTGTTTGAGAATGCAGCCCAAAGTGGGTGGTAAACTCCATCTAAGGCTAAATACCGGCACGAGACCGATAGTCGACAACTATCTTAAGGAAAAATAGACAGAACTGAGAGGACAGAGTTGAAGAGGGCGAGAAACGTTTAAGAGATAAACGGGTGTCTGACCTGACTCTAACTACCTATAAACATATCTCTAACTGTAAGCTTTGTCAAAGAGGAAAGTTTTTAGCCTAGTTTTAAAGATAGACAAATTGTCTGCTTCACGAACCAACCCTGGGAGCCGGTTCCATAGGAGGGGAGCCTGATAGCTGAAAGATCTGCCACCCATTCTACTTTTAGAAATCCTAGGAACTACCAGTAAACCTGCAGTCTGAGAGCGAAGGTCTCTGTTAGGAACATATGGAACAATCAGGTCTCTTATGTATGATGGAGCTAGATTATTAAGGGCTTTATATGTCAGAAGGAGGATCTTGAATTCTATTCTAGATTTTACTGGGAGCCAGTGAAGAGAAGCTAAAACAGGGGAAATGTGATCTCTTCTTTTAATATTCATCAGAATCCTAGCAGCAGCATTTTGAACTAACTGAAGACTTTTAATTGTATTCTGTGGACTACCTGATAATAGACAGTTACAGTAATCCAGCCTTGAAGTAACAAAGGCATGGACTAGTTTTTCAGCATCATTCCTGGACAGGATGGTTCTAATTTTTGCAATATTCCTAAGGTGAAAAAAGGAAATCCTACAGACTTCTTTAATGTGAGTTCTAAATGACATATCTTGGTCAAAAATGACACCGAGGTTTTTTGCTTTATTACTGGAGGCTAATTTAATGCCGTCCAGGTGAAGGGGCTGACTAAGTAGTTTCTTTTTCAGAGCTTCTGGTCCAAAGACGACAACTTCTGTTTTATCAGAATTTAGAAGCAAGAAGTTTAGAGTCATCCAAGTTTTTATGTCTTCCAGACATGCCTGTAGTCTACCTAACTGATTGGATTCATCAGGATTTATGGATAGATATAGCTGTGTATCATCTGCGTAACTATGGAATTTTATCCCATGCTGCCTAATTATTTTACCAATAGGAAGCATATATATAGTAAAGAGAATCGGCCCAAGCACTGAACCCTGTGGTACTCCGCAAGTAACTATTGAGGTTGAGGAAGATCTATTGTTTACCTGAACAAACTGAAATCTGTTAGACAAATAAGATTTAAACCAACCTAGTGCTGTTCCTATTATACCGACACTTTGAAGCCTTTCTATGAGAATATTGTGGTCAACAGTGTCAAAGGCAGCACTGAGATCTAACAGGACCAGAATGGTCACCAGTCCATTGTCTGAGGCTATGAGAATATCATTAGTAACCTTCACCAGAGCTGTTTCAGTGCTGTGATGAGCTCTAAAGCCTGACTGAAACTTCTCAAACAGCTCATTATTGTTTAAATGCTCACATATCTGGTGTGCAACTATTTTCTCAAGAATTTTAGATAAGAAGGGAAGATTAGATATCGGTCTATAGTTAATTAAGTCGTTTTGATCAAGAGAGGGTTTCTTAAGTAGAGGTTTAATTACAGCAATCTTAAACTCCTGTGGTACATATCCATTGACTAAGGATAGATTCATTATATTTAAAATTGGAGCAGCGATCAGAGGGAAAACTTCTTTTAAGAGTTTAGTTGGGATTGGGTCTAAAACGCAAGTTGAAGGTTTAGATGAAGCTAATAATTTTAGTACATCACAAAGTTCGGCTGCATTAAAGCAGTTTAAGCATATATTAGGTTCCACCATTTTTGAGGCTGCCTCATTAACTAAGGAGGAAGCAAGCATATTGGGAAGGTTCCCAATTATCTTATTCTTTATGGAGTCTATTTTATTTATAAAGAATTGCATGAAGTCGTCACTGCTTAGAGCTTATATATATATATATATATATATATATATATATATATAATATATAAACATACATACATATAGAATTAAAGTGGTTTCATTAAGTCATTTATTGTATTTAACAGACTTGAAGAGATGTTGTCCCAGCATTTACATTCTGTTTTTTGTCACTAGTCCCAAGTGGCAACTGCAAACTTCTGCCTTGAGCATGCTCAATTCATTAGCATTATCGAATCACCGGGGTCAATATCTGCTCTGAGTCCAGCTGTATTACGGGCAAAACATGCATCATTATTTATAACATTGGCTTGGCTGGACCTAGGCAGATGGTGTGCAGTTTGTGGTGCAGAGTGGTTGCCTTCTGTGTCTGAGTTGTCTGAGAGAGGAGAGCAACCTTTTGCTTGGTGAAAAAGAGTAAAAACTACACATACTTCAACCAAAAGTCTCCAATAACCCCATAACATGTTGCTAGATTTGTCGCTATTCGCTTTCATTTTTGGAAGAAAATAGCTAGAGAGGTCTACAAACTTGCTAAATATAGCTAAATTGGCAAACCTGTCTGCAACTCCCCTCTCCACCTCACTTCGTCCTCCCTACTACAATAAAAGGCAGTCCGCTTATGAAAGGATTACAGCCATTGATCACCACTTCAGGATTTGGTTAACTCAAGCACAAAAAGCACAAAGAATAAAAATGGATTTCATTTAAAGGCAACTAGCATACAGAAACTGTAAAATTAAAGATAAAAAAATAGATTTAAGTGATTTTAAAAAACAACATAGCGTGCTAAAATGTCTATAATAAATAGCAATTAACCCAATAATTTGAAACCCCTAATTGTAATGTACAGATGAGTATCATCTGCATAGTTATGGTTACTAATCTCATTGCTCGTTATAATCTGGGTTAGTGGGAGCATGTATATATTGAACAAAAGGGATCCCAGGATGGAGCCCAGGGGGACCCCACATGTTATTTCTTACTGTTCTGATTATATCTTTCTGTTACTTAGGTCGTTCCAGTAGGATTTTATGATCAACAGTGCCAAATGCTGCACTGAGGTCCAACAGAACTACTTCTGGCACAGTCTGTATTGAAGCAGATGTAATCGAAAACTATGAGGAGGGCACTCTCAGTGCTGTGGCGAGCACAGAAACCAGGCTGAAAATTATCCAAGCAGTCAATCCTGTTAGGAAAGCTATTCAACTGATGAAACATCTTGTTCTTGCTGATGAATGTGAGATTAATGATTGGCCTGCAGCTCTGCATTCATGTGCTGTCCAGGTTGTAGTTCTTTAGTAGGTGTTTGATAACTGCTGTTTTGATGGCCTGTGGGAAGACACCTGATAGGGACATTTTAACTATTTTAACAACTGGCATGATCAGGATTAACTATAAACAGCCGTCTCCCTGTGTATTACATGATTAATCTAAACCCTTGTAAAAACTAAAACATTGCCTCTATTTCCAAATCCAGCATATCCCATGTCTGACAGAGGTTGCAAGTTTAAAAGGATAAAACAGAGCAACTTTGCTATAATCTGTTCAGCAGTCCTTTTATCTGCTCCGATTAACTCACCCAAGGCTGGTACAAACAGAGATCATATGGCAGACTGCTGTTTTTCATGCCTGAAAAAGTTCCGGACAAAAACACCGGAACTGCTCAAATTTAAAAAGTCAATTTCTCTGTTGTTAAAGCCATCATATATGGTAAACATGCCTCAGTGAAAAATACATTTTAATTTGAAGTTAGAGCTTTTGTGCTTCTTTTGACTTCCTCATTAAACATACAATAGAATTTAAAGAATAGCTACATTTGAGTTTTATCCTACAGTAAGTGCTGTCACACTGGGGATATTTGTTATAAGAACAATATGAAAGACTTTTGTATTCATTGATTTGAAAAATTGTGTGCGTGTGTGTGGGTCACTCAAGACCATAAGAGGATTCTAGTTCTGCTTGCCAGTCAATTTCCAGGGTATTTCTAGTCTGGCCTTACATTCTTGGGGTTTTGACATTTTTTTTGAGTGTATGCATGAGACATGAGACCAATAATAGTTATTTGTCTCATATCTGTGTTGCCGCTGTGATGGACAACTAACACACAAGGTGTATCCCTGGCTCTTGCTTATTAGCTGTTGAAAATTAACACCACCCTGTAAGGCTTAAGCAGATGAGAACAAACAAACAAAAAAATAATATGAAGCAGCAGAGGATATTTGAGTTTTTCTTGGCCAATTGCATTAATTACTTAGTTAGCCTTGCAGAAGTAATGGTAAAATAGCCTCATGGAAAGAGGAGTATGGTGTTTTTACTGTTAGAAAATTGCTCATGGCTTTTGAATACAATTACCATTCCATCTGAACACAGCATCTCTCATAAAATTGCCCAATGTCTCTGTATGTGATTTTAAAAGAGCAGCTGTGACCAGGAAAGACTAATACATACTACTGCATATTATGCCATCATAATGGAAATAACCACATAGAGAAATTCTTTATTCTTAAATATGTAATTTCGCAAGCATTCAGTGATGAGGTCAGATGGAATCACAAGTTAAATATTTTTGCAAAATTGAAATTAATCTGCACAGCAGATGTACCTAAGAACTGTTTGTCTTAAAACCTTCCTAAGGTAATGTAAAGCTATTGGGCATTCAAATATCTTTCAAATAATCTTTCTGCAATCATATTGCACTTCTTAAACTAGCCTACTGTAATATTTTAGAAGCAAAACAAAATGTGTATATAGTTCAACTCTAAAAATTATTACACTTTAATGAAGTACAGAACTACACAAAATAAAAGGACAATCACAATCAAACCATATAATGTTACGGTACATTACCACAGAGACCGGTACAATATTTTTCAAATCAGACCATTTATGAAGCACTTTTCATACAAATAAAAATTACCCCACGTATAGCCATTTACACCAGCAGCAGCAGATCAGCAGAAGCCGCCAAGGAACAGACCCAGGGTGTCTGAGAGGCTAAGGCCCCCACCTCCATCCAGGCACTATCTAGAGAGCACCCAGGCAGCCAGAGTTGACCACCGCGCCTGAGGCAGAGGGCTTCCACAGAGGAAACATTGGAACAATGTGTATTTATTTTTATAAAACAACAAGAACACGTTAAAAATACATATTTAAATAAATAGACTACATAGATAAATTAATACACAAATAATTAATATGATAAATACACAACCACAGTATTTTTTACACTGGAAAAAAAACCATACTACCCCATAGTGCAGGCATACTTCATGTAAGAGTATTAGTCATGTTAGCAAAAGAGAATTATCCCATCCATGTTATAAAAGACAGAATTTTGCCCTCAGAAGATGCAAGTCACATTATTACTTCTTCCAGATCAGTTGTATTAATAGAAATATTTACTTTGGCCAATCAATGTCCAATCAGTTGGAGTCGAATGCTGCGATTTTTTTAAAGAGGCACACACAAATGTTAGCTGACTTTTGCACATAGTGCAGTTTGAGGAAAATCTGATTAAATGCAAATCAAAAATCCAACATGAATAACAAAAATGTTTTCTACAAGTACATGAACATTAATTTCTCAGGCAGTTCATTTCACAGTCTAACAAAGTTGGATTTACAAGTGCAAAACTCTGTTTGCCACAATTTGTTGCTTAGACACATGTGTTGCAGTTGCTTCTTCTGACAAACTGATGATACAAATAAAACAATCTATTTGCCACAGGACAATTAAAATAAAGCGTATGTGCAGACCCAACAAAAAAGGGGACACCTTTGCATTGTTTAAGTAGCTTAGTTCATCCACATGTGTATGTACCACAAGTCAGTGGTCAAATCCAACACGTGCACACATTAATTTCTAGTATGGTATTTATTTTTTAATTCAATTAGAAATTATTTACAACATCTGTGATCCTCACACAATTACTTCTGCAAAGGAGGCCACAATTATCCAGGAACATACGTAACATCCATTGTTAATAGGGATATGCTTCATTGTTAACATGTCAAGAATAAGACTTGTTCAGAGTAGTTTCCTTTTTCTTGAACACAAAAGGAGTCTTACTGAAAATGTTATCTTATTTTTGGTTGAGTCTCCTCTGTTAGCCATTTCATCTGTATGCCTCTTTGCAACTTTTTGAAACCTGACTATCTTTGTAATAAATCCTGCTAAAGGAAGCCACCCCTTGGGTGACTGTGGCTCAGTGGTAGAGTAGTTGGCTTGCAATCGGAGGGTCGTAGGTTCGATTCCAGCTTCCTCCAGTCACATGTCGATGTGCCCCTGGGCAAGGCACTTAACCCCCAAATTCTACATTGTCCTACCGAGCCATGTTGGGTGTCGGTGTATGAATGCGAGTGTGATTGGGTGAATGCGGCTTCAATGTAAAGCGCTTTGAGTGGTCAGTAAGACTAGAAAAGCGCTATATAAGTCCAGTCCATTTACCATTTATCACCCCGCTAAAGTTAAATGTGATCTAATTTTTAACTTTAATTGATTGAGCTAATCTGAGATTGTCAGAGTGAACAGCTGAGCTAAATTACTTGCCTATCGAAGAAAAATTCTCCCTGGCTGTGACAATCAATGGCGGAGGACCTATTGGAGTGAGTATATGCATCAGAACTAAATAGGCGTTTTATTTTTATTTTTTCCTGTCATGCTGTATGCAAGACTTTTTTCAAACATGCTCAATCTACTTTCAGAATCTTATTCTGCCTGACAGTATTTTAACTCACTTGTTTAATTCATTTGACCTCCTTTCCAATTCAAAATCTTCAGTTATTAACTTTTTCATTTATTTTGCGGTGAAGTTTAGTAAAGCTCAGCATTCTAAGTGTTTATGCATGTGTTATATTACTACACTAAAACCAGTATTCTCTCTTGCAAACCTTTAGGGTCCAGATCCTCAAAGAGTTGTTGGATAATCCCATCTAAATGAATTTTGCACTTTCGGTCTCCGTTGTCATTACTCTTCACAAGTGCAACTCTGTCTCTTTATAATTCATTTTTATCTCCATCTTGTGCATGTCACACTCTCGTTTACACCTGCCTCTGACACATGCCTCATCTTTTGCTCCCTTTTATTCAAATCCACATTATTCATATTGATGTGGCTCTTCTCCCAGTTTTCATTCTGGAGCCAGGTAATTTAATGAATCGCAAATTAAAAAAGTAAATTGTTAAACATTGCTCCAGGCACCTGATCTTACTATTTGTATATATACCTGAACATCTAGCTTTACACTGTGTATAATGTGAATGTTGTTATTAGCATATGAAGTGTTGCATATTTCCCCAAGGAATTTGAAACTTGGTCCATGATCAGAACAGATTAACAGTTGTTCATCTCCGCTTTATGCATGAATTGATGTTTTCTATGTCAATAAGAATGTGAAACAAACGTTTAGAGCTATGAAACAAAAGTAAAATCTGTTTATTGCTGAATGATAATTCAGCAGTAATGAAACATTTGTGCCCATGTCGGTAGGGAGAATTAATATCCCCAAAGCACATTCATCACACTCCCCCGTTACCTCTGTCCGCTCATATTTCATGCATTGTGGGTGTTTATCTGGCAGCAAAGTTTTGCAAGTTTAAAGAGTTAATCTATCTGCCAGTGTTGCATCTAAAATCAAGACCACATCAAATTAGAAGCAGATCAAGTGTTTTTTCTATGTTTCAGGATGATCTGTTTTGATTTTAATTTTAATTCGGAAACCCAAAGGGCGATAGAGATAATCGCCCAAAGGCTGGTGAACAGGCAAGATATCCGGTGGTGACCTTGGCAGTGATGGACGCGAGTACGAGGACAGATGCGGAATCTCAGCAGCCGCTGAATTCAATTCGGTCTCTTCTCCAGTTTCCGTTCGAGAGGAGAACATTGGTCAAAAAACTTAATATGAAAGAGCTCGGCCCAGATCAGCCCGACAAAGATACGCCAGCAAGACAAAGAGAAAGGTAAAGTGTACGTGCGAGGCTTCTCCTAAAATTGGTACACCAAGAAGGCTTGGCTAGCTGGATAAAATCACGTAAATGCTTTTTTTGCTTTCCGTGTTTGCTATTCCAAACAACTGGGACAGATATGGCATGGACCGTGTCAGGAGAGACGGACATGAAACATTTTTCAGAAAAGGTAAAAAAAACATGAGTCATCTCGGGCACATATGGATAACACGGTGAAGCTAGCCATGATAGGCAGAGCCAACATTGCGATGAAGCTAGACCAGGGGCACAGGCTTGCAGTGAAGAAACACAATGAAGAAGTGGATCGGAATCGGCACATTTTGTCCAAGATAATTGACTGTGTTAAATTTTGTGGCGCTTTTGAGCTGGCTTTGCGGGGCCATGATGAGACTGAATCATCAGACAACCCGGGCGTCTTCAGGGGCTTAGTCGATCTGGTCGCTTCACTAGATAATGTGTTGGAGGATCATCTGAAGACGGTGACAGTTTTTAAAGGCACCTCAAAGACTGTGCAGAACGAGCTGTTGGATTGTATGTTGTCAGTGCTTTAAACCCACATTCTTGGAGAAGTGAACAATGTAAATTATCTTGCTATTCAAGCAGATGAGACTACTGACATTTCCACCCGCTGCCAGTTGGTGCTTGTGTTACGGTATGTTGACAGTCAGAACAGCATTCAAGAGCGTTTTTTCGAGTTCATTCCTCTTCAGAATGCAACTGCTGACACCATTTCCACAGCACTGTTGGATAGGCTGAGCAAAATAATCCCTGCTGGAAAAGAGGGTAAACTAATTGCCCAGGCCTATGATGGGGCTGCAGTGACGAGGGGGGGCCACAGGTGGAGTCCAGCGTGAGGTCAAGGATGTGTGCACAAGTGCACACTACATCCACTGCTATGCCCGTCAGCTGAACCTCATCATGCAGCAGGCAACTTCATACATCCGCAGGATCAGAACTTTATTTTCAGACCTTTTTGGATTTGCTGCTTTCTTCTCCTTGTCATTCAAGCGAACCGCTGTGCTTGATCAAGTGGTGTCACACAGACTTCCAGGAACATCAGGAGCAAGGTGGAACTTCCACAGTTGTGCTGTCAACACAGTGTATGAGCACAAGCATGACCTCCTCAAGTGTTTCCAGACAACCAGAGACTCAGGTGACTTTGATCAAACCACTGTGAGAGAGGCAGGGGGCTTTGTGAGAATGTTGGAGGAAGAAGATTTCTGCTTTCTCCTGGCATTGTTTCACAAGATCATTCCACATGTGGACATGCTGTTCAACCAGCTGCAGAAGAGGAACATTGACTCGGTCTAAATCACAGGAGTCATTCAGAGCTTCAACAACAGCAGGCAAAAGATCAGGTAAATCATTTTTTGATATTATTGTGATGAAATTCTCCAGTATGTTAGTTTCTGAAACAGTAATGTGGATGGTAACTTGTGTCTCATTAGAGACTCCATCCATTCTCTGAGTAAGGACTGCAGCGCATCTGTGCAGCATCAGCCCGCAAAGAAACGGCGGACATTTGGACAGGGAGAACAGCAGCAGCTGGGTACAGAGGTAAGCTGTACATTACATTACATTTCTGTGTAGAAGACACTCAGAATCAGAAATCCTTGGTTGTCCCACAAACGGAGACATTTGTTTAATAACTGTGCAATATCTCTACAAACTCATTTCAACACACATACTTATTATACATTGTTAAAATCTGTATCCAAAAAAATGTCATGTAATTATGTATTACATTTAAATATGTACGTGTACATTAGATGTTAATATGTATGTACGAATATACGTCGATCTGATTCTATTATTCTTTCTTGTTACACTGCTGCTGCAACAAACAATTTTCCCAGTTTATGGGACCATAAAAGATTTCTGATTCTCAATACATGGTTTTTACCTTTTATCCTGTAAGAGGGTACTGATTACATTATTTCCTATGAAAGTGTTTACTATTTCTACTTATCTGTTGTTTTTTATTTATCATATGACAGGTATGTGAAACCATCCTGAGCCATGCAAAAGAGCGATTCTCTTTAACCAAGCACCTCATCAGTTCCACTCTGCTACAAGGCAACTTGTTTGTGCTTTGCCACTCAGAAGGACAGAAGGGAAAAATTCCTGTACAAATGAGGAATCACACATGCACACGCATAAATGAATACTCTTGACCATTGACCATTGATAAAGTTGACCTTAGCACAACAATCCAGAAATGTGTAACACTGTAAATTTCTGACATTTTGTCTAAGTAGTGTTTACTAACATGACTGTATATGTGACCTGCTCATCATTTTTCTTGTTCACTCAAATGTTGAAATTAAAAAAACAGTTTTTGTTATTTGTTGTAATTAGTAACATTTATCTTGATCATTATTTACTGTACAGTATTAACAAATTCCAGTATTAGTTTTTTTGTTCGCTTTTTTGTTTTGTTTTACATAAAACTGTAAATTTTATACAGACACGCAAGAACAATCTTTATAATTTTATGTTGTATATAGTCCTCTTTAAAGTTCATTCTGGTGATGTGCCTCTTGCATTGCCTATTTAGCACCTATAATTTTATTTTATGTGCAATTTAATGTACCCAGATGTGATTTTTCTGCCAGAAGGGGGCGCTGCTGTAAACATTGACAGCTTTGTGTGTAAAGTTTTTGTGTAAACCTAATAACTTATTTCTTTCTAGTTTGGTTCTAAACTTGTTTGTGAAATATTCTATTTATGTTTCGTATAAGAATGCCTCAGGTTGTTAATATTGGCATTAAAATAATCAGTATTTCACAGAGAACTGGTATCCATCTGTTTTTGTTTGATTATTTTGGGTTGATTATTGAGAAGCTCTTTTATTTCCTGTCTGTAATGGGCAAACCGATCAATACAGATGTGTCTGACCTCAGTATTCACAACAACAATGGTCAGACACACCTGGATTATTCAGTTTGTCTTATGATGTAAGACAGGAAAACAAAGAGCTCTACTTATTTCAGGAAATAGTGGAGTTGTGTGCAAAGCTCAGAAAGCATAATTTTGTTTTTGTTAAAAAAAAAAAAAAAACCACAGCCCCACCAAGAATATTTTTCATCAGCCGCCACTGGCTCTCTCTCACCTACTCAATGACGGACAGAGTAGAGCCCAATTTTCTAACTATCCATCTCAGTCAACAGAGAGCGTTTGCCTATGATCGGTCAGCTCAACAACAGCCAGAGATCAAGTCATCCAAATTGTGCTCTAATGGTGCCTGACATGTTCTTCTCAGGCAGACAGAGCAATTCTGCAGTACAGCTATAACGTTACCACAAATCGATCTGTAAGTTTAATAAATTATGATATATACTACCTATTTAAAATATTGCACTCATAACATGTCTGAACTTAACTCCCTGAAATTAGCTGCATGTCACTTTAAGAGCCTCGGACATTCCCCCTGCGACACACTGTCTTCAAGGTCATCACAACAGTCTCGGAGCATCATCTCAATCGAGCCCAGCATGTGGAGTGCGGCTGCCAGTGAACTTTAGTCTCCGAGCTGATCACATTACATGTTCAGCCTGGCCTCATGCGGAAATGGGACCGCTCCAGTGGAGAATCAGGAAGCTAAACACCCAGTTGAGCTGCGGTGGAGGGATCCATAAACACTGGCCCCTTACTGCGTTGGTAGGCCCAGTTTGAGGAGGAGTTGTCCCATACAGGTCCAAACATCGCCTGCCGAGACACCAACTACAATGCTGTTGGGTCACACACAGCCATCGGGTGATGCTAATCTGCATTTTAGCTCCACAGGAGAAGAAGAAACCCCACTCCCACAGGAAGTGGAGGTACCAGAATCTCTATAAGGACCTTATGCCAGACGTTAACCTTCTCAGGTAGCTGTCGGCCAGGCTTGCTCAAGGGGGGACGGGTCATCGAACACTTTCCTTCGCTGGCGAAGGAAAGCACATGAGTTCCTCGGAGAAACTCACTCCAAGGGACTCAAAAACTGCAGATACCAGGTGAATTGCAATCATTGATGAAACAAACCCATTGTTTTACCCTCAAAGCTTTCCAAAACCTTCCCTGAGTGTATAAGAAAATATTTTTTTATGTAACATTTAAAGGAAATGCTCAGGTCGTTTATGCTTTAAAACTAAACATGAAAAAAATCTTAGGAACAAATCAACACTTCATTATAATATACAATCAACTAAAATATAAATTCAAACCCTTTGTTTCTGCTCCCATGTTTCATGAGATGGACGTAAAGATCTAAAATTCATTCCAGATACACAATATTACGATTTCTCTCAAACATTGTTCACAAATCAGTCTAAATGTGTGATAGTGATCACTTCTGCTTTGCTGAGATAATCCATCCCACCTCACATGTGTACCAAATAAAGATGCTGATCTGACATCATGATTAGTGCACAGGTGAACCTTATACTACCCACAATAAAAGGCCATGGAATGTGCAGTTTTGTCTCACAGCAAAATGCCACAGATGCCACAAGCATTGACGGAGCGTGCAATTGGCATGATGACAGCAGGAATGTTGCTCGTGCATTGAATGTTCATTTCTCCACCATAAGCCGTCTCCAAAGGCGTTTCAGAGAATATGGCAGTACATCCAACCGGCAGGTGTAACCACACCAGCCCAGGACCTCCACATCCAGCAGGTTCACTTCCAAGATCGTCTGAGACCAGCCACTCAGACAGCTGCTGAAACAATTGGTTTGCATAACCAAACAATTTCTGCACAAACTGTCAGAAACCGTCTCAGGGAAGCTCAACTGCATGCTCATCGTCCTCATCGGGGTCTTGAACTGACTACAGCTCGTCGCCGTAACAGACTTGAGTGGGCAAATGCTCACATTGGATGGCGTCTGGCACGTTGGAGAGGTGTTCTCTTCATGGATGAATCTCAGTTTACATTGTTCAGGGCAGATGGCAGACAGAGTCTGTGGCGTTGTGTGGTTGAGTGCTTTGCTGATGTAAATGTTGTGGATCGAGTGGCCCATGGTGGTGGTGGGGTTATGGTATGGGCAGGCATCTGTTATGGATGAAGAACACAGCTGCATTTTATTGATGGCATTGTGAATGCACAGATATACCGTGATGAGATCCTGAGGCCCATTGTTGTGCCATACATCCATGAACATCACCTCATGTTTAAGCAAGACAATGCACGGCCCCAAGTAGCAAGGATCTGTACACAATTCTTGGAAGCTGAAAATGTCCCAGTTCTTGCATGGCCAGCATACTCACCAGACATGTCACCCATTGAGCATGTTTGGGATGTGCTTGACCGGCGTATCCGACAGCGTGTACCAGTTCCCACTAATATCCAACAACTTCACACAGCCATTGAAGAGGAGTGGACCAACATTCCACAGGGCACAATTGACAATCTGATAAACTATGCGAAGAAGATGTGTTGCACTGCATGAGGCAAATGGTGGTCACACCAGATACTGACCGGTTCTGAGTCCCCAGACCCCCAATAAAGCAAAAAACTGCACATTCCAGGGTGTCCTTTTATTGTGGGCAGTATAAGCTACACCTGTGCACTAATCATGATGTTAGATCAGCATCTTGATGTGACACACCTGTGAGGTGGGATGGATATCTCAGCAAAGCAGAAGTGCTTACTATCACACATTCAGACTGATTTGTGAACAATGTTTGAGAGAAGTGGTAATATTGTGTATCTGGAATGAATTTTAGATCTTTAAGACCATCTTGTGAAAAATGGGAGCAGAAAAAAATGTGTTGCTTTTATATTTTTGTTGAGTGTATTATGTGTGCCCGTTGACAGCTGGAGATAGGCACCAGCCCCCCCGTGACCCCTGGAGGACTAAGCGGTTCAGAAAATGGATGGATTGATATGTAATAGTGTATAAAACAAATTAATTCCTGAAACTTGAGAGCAATTTTGCATGAACTTCTACTGAAAAAACATTTTTGGGGAAGGATACCCAACATTGTTAACATTTCAGCTCTCTTTTGCACAAACCTTACACATAAATTAAAACAAGCTTAGTGGAAAATCCTTTTAAAGCATTAAGGATCTCAAATATGGAAGTTTCAGCTTGGTGAGAATGCAATGCATGGGTTCATTTGTATGGAATTCTCAAGTGTTCAAAATTAAATAAAAAAATAAAACATTATGAAATAAATATCAGCATGAATTAATATTAAATAAAAATATAATGTGACAATGAAATTATTAAAAGCTGAATTCAGTTCAAATGCAATACCCATTTTTTTGAAATATTGTTCATAATTTTTTCTTTTAGATTATACATTTGTATAATATATATATATATATATTTAATTAAATATTTATTTCACTGCAATTTATTTCATAATAAAATAAATTATTTCAAGTCATTGTTATTTAATTCCATCAGTTTTATTCCAATCTCTCGTTTTTCCCAAAGTCAGGTTTTATTTCATAATGGGGTGTTTCGTAATGGTATTTATTTCAAAAACCCATCTAATAACTGAGGTCGTGCGTCAGCCTATCAGAATCAGCGGTTGAGACCTGAATGCTGATTGGCTGGAGCTAACAGTTTTCCTGGATAGGCGTTGTGGCTCTGTGAGCAGCCAGCTGAACACTTAGCAGCATGCTAAGTAAAGGGTTTGAGCTGCAGGAAGTCGTCTGGATGATATAATCTGAAAGGATCCCAGATTCAGCTCTCAGCTGTCTGACAGTAGCAGCAGAGTTATGGGCTCGACACACGGGGAGCAACAAGCGACAGGCGAAACTCGTCGCCACCCAGGTGAAAATGAACGCACGAGACTCGATAAACAGCAGCGATTGCGGCATTGCGCTCTCGTATCGCTTGTCTCCAAGAATTCCTATTGATTATTAAATTTGTGGAAATTCTGACATTTTCAAAAGCGATCCGTGACAGACAAAGCATCATGGATGAAGATTAGGAATATTTTGCTGGAATTGACGGAAATTTTGCCGTTCACGTTACTTAAAAAAAAGGCAACTCTGGGTTCCACCAATATTAGAAACAAGGAAACATCATGGAGAATATCATCATTCGATGATGGACCTCAAGGATGATAATCATAAAATATAGGAACATCGGACACAGCTAAAATGATCTGTTCTTCCATGTCGAAGCGGTTGCAATTTGAAGTAGCATGCTCTCAGCTTATTGGTCGGTCAATGAAACATTCGCTGATTGGTTGTAGCGCCACGCGACAGCGACAAATGTGGAAAATTTTTCTACTCTCTTGTGTCGCGTTGAAAACCCCGTGTGCACGTCTACGAGAACGAGCGCGGAATCACACGGGCACGAATGTCGCCTGTCGCTTGGCTGGAGGAGGGCAGGTGGTTTTCACCTCACCGCGCAAGTTCCATTGAAAATGAATGGAGAAGGAGAGACGTCACTCCCCGTGTGTCGAGCCCATTATGCCGTTATCTTTTCTGTTTTGTCCAGCACAACTAGGAGGGGACAGGAGAGGAAGTCCTGGTTGGTTGTTAGCTACAGTCAGTTAAAGGGAGATTATTTAAACATGTTTGTGTTATTTCTGAAATGTTTTAATTATCGTACCAAACCGCCGACCTGAACCTCTTTCCCTAGTCTAATCACAGGCATGGCGCCCTGATCAGCTTTACACCTAGAACACTGGGAGCAGCATTGGCTGGTTGGATTTAGACAGCCCCATTAAAAAGTGATAAAATATTCTGCCAGTATTATAAGAAGTATAAAGCTATACATGAAATCTTAAAAGGCATTAAATTCAATAACAGTATAAAACGACTTCAGCCAGTCCTCGCCATTTTGCTCCTGCGGGAAGACCATGTTTAAGCACCAACCAATGAGCATCCAGGTCCCAACAGCTAATTCTGATTGGCTGGCCAAGACATTTGGTTAAATAGCATTTGGAAATAAATACACCGTTAAGAAAAAATCATATTATGAAATAAAAGCTGACTTTGGAAAAAAAGAGATTATGGAATAAAAACTGATTACAATAAATAAAAAAACTCAAAATAAATTTTAGTATGAAGAAAATGGCGGCAGAATAAATATTATATACAACATAATACAAATACGTAATCTAAAATTAAAATGTAATGAAAAATATTGTGCATTGCCTTTTTTGACTATTTCATTGTCACATTATATATTTACTTAATATTAATTCATGCTGATATTTATTTCATAATGTTTTGTTTATTAAATTTTGGACGATTCGGTATTCCATACATTTGTGACTTGTTCATGGTCATGAGTTAAGAATACCCACAGTCTGTAATCTAAAGCACCCTCTGTTAGTTGTCTTGTGCCATTATATTTGCACTAGGCATTGTAATCTGTTATGAGGGGGACCCAATAAATGGTCGGGCCCGGCACACTCATGACGCTGGGCCTGCTCAAGATCGAAAATCTGTTTCGACATGAGGCCAAAACTGAACGGGGAGGTGAGATATACCATAACCTGGGCCTAGTGGTGGAGTATGGGCCTTGAGGCTTATGGTGGAGTCTGGGCTTGGTGGTGGAGTATGTGCCTGGAGACTGGTGGGGACCATTTTTTTCTTGTGGCATAACTACTACTGTTGTGTTTTGCTGTAATACATTGCTTTCAATGAGGATGCATTCTAATAAAATGCTCTACTTTCATCTGTAGCATGAACTTTTTGTTTCATAATGTTCAAATCCAAATTTAAACTTCTTTTCTCTCCCAGCATCTCAACTTTTTTCTCCTAGTATGATCAGTTCCACATGCATAAACTCATTATTTTCAACACGGAGGGCTCTGCTCAATGGAGAGAAGTCAACAGGGCCAGCTTTGTTTGAAACTATCGTTACAGCTACTTCCATCTTTCACAGCAGTCAAGCTGACTCTGTAAGTGGTTGGTCCTTAGTTGCTTCTGGTGACTTGCACAAAAGGAAAAAGAAAGAAAAAAGGCGTCATTCATGTGGAGAACAAAGATAACTCCTGTCTGTGGTTTCAACAAAAAAGCAAGCGCATGAAAGTTTTACAACAGTCTCTGTGCATGCGTCATGAGTAAAGCGTGATAAAGAGGTTTTTTTAGTCCAGACACTTTTTCTTTTCCTCTTACTTTGCTAGGATATATTGATTAAAATTCAGAAAACTACAAAGTGTAAAACAGAGGCTTCTTTTTGGATCAAAGCTTCTCTTTCGCTCTGAATGCTTTTGTCTTTATGTCATTGTTGTGCCACAGACAATACGGCTTCAAAAACTTCTAAATATGGATGAAACCGGATTTTCTGTTTTCACATTTTCGTAGAAAGTTTCAAACCCAAATCTAACTGCTTCACACTCTAAAATTTGTAATTAAAAGTCAAGAACAATAAGGCTGGGTTTGCTGTTCTCAGCGCCACCCAGGGGCAAACTGATATTGGCTTCCCAAAGAGTTTTAAATGTCACAGTCAAAGAAGTTGAAAAAGACCATTACCAGTGACATTTTATTCTTCTCTCTGTGTGTGTGTGGTATTAGAGCCAACAAACCGGCTTGTATTATGAGTAAATAGCATTTTCTCCAGTGCAAATACTGGTCCTTAGGTTGTTTGAGATTTCTGCTTGTTCATCAGTTATTTTACAAAACTGGGTCTACTCAATGTCAAGTTCTGTTTTGACCCCCATTTTAACCTTTAATTTTTGACATCTCATTCTACAAAAACAACAACTATTTTCTTCTTTTATTTACTGAAAATGTAAAACAAACTTCTGCATCCTGAGGGTTGTTTCCATTGTGCTTCCCTGTCATACAGAAGAGGGGTGTTTAGCATCCACCAATCCTGAGAGGATTCCACCACCACCTTTACGGCCTGCATTAGTGTTATCAGTTCCAGCAGAAAAATATAAAAAAGATATACTTCAGTCAATAAGTTGAAGAGGTAGTTTGTTCTTTTTCGACCTTGACCTTATTTTTAACATTCATTACGTTTGCCTACTCACCAAGACAAGTTTGGAGCCACTTTGAGTCCTTTGGGAGAAGTTTATATTGAGCTGCAATCAGTGTCTATCCATATATTGGGAGTTGATGGGGCACTACAAGTGCCGCCGCTTAATACGACGTTATTTGTTACAGAACTCAATTTAACCAATGCTTTTTTTATTTTTTTATATTAATTGGAAAAACTATTCCCCTCGCAGTTAGGGGCTTCTTGGAAGTGCTTTTTTTTTATTGTCTCCAGGGGTGTTTTGGAGGCTTTTGAATCCAACTACACTAACACCCTACCTCAATAACGTCGCTGCCATCTGTTGTGACAGTTGTATTCTGAGCAAGGATTTCACTTTGCGCTTTACGGCGGCAGGCGGTTAGACAGAACTTGCTACAGCAAGTACCAGCATGATTAGTACTTGCATGCTTCCAAATTTCACAAACGAAATGACCAAGTGGACTAAGACAGTTTTATAGCAGAGAGTAAAAGTCCTGCTCAGACTACAGCTGCCATGCGGCACTGTAGTCACTGAAATGGCAGCTTGTAAGTTGAAATAAACACCTGCAAAAACACCATGAATAGTGGTACTGATTAATAGCAAAACATAGGTTAAATGAAGGAGTTTTGGAGTAGATAATGCATTATTTAGAGGCAGGACTTGACGTGCCCCATTAACTCCAATTGTATTGGTATACACTGATTATAACTGTAAATAAACTTCTCCCGAAGGACTGCAAGTGGCTCCAAACTTGTCTGGGTGAGTAAGGGAATGTAGTGCATGCTATAAACAAGGTCCAGGTTTAAAAAAATACAAAACTTCTCCTTTAATCTTGTAATTTTTAGTTATGATAGAAGCACTATATTCTTTTTTCGAAAAATGTTCTTTCTAAATCAAATGTCCAAAAAAGCAATGAAAATTTACTAATTCTTTTATAATCTCATTTCCATGAACAAAAGTAACCCCAAAACCCTATTCAACACAATACATACTCTCGTGTCGCCCTCTTCTTCGCCATTTTCGAATCTTTCCCAATCTGACCTAAGTGCTTTCCTCCGGGCCTTCTTGGCAAAGGTTTCGGATGTCGGCGCTAACGTCTCTCCTCCAGCCATCTCCCTGCCCTCGCTGTGCCCTCAACCATCACAACTATGGTCTAACTTCTCTTTAGTCACAGTTGATGACATTCGCTCTCTTCTGTCTAAGATGAGTCTTCTTCCTGCCCTCTGGATATAATTCCTTCCCCTGTATTCATTAAAGTGTTTGAAAGTATTGGCTCAACTATTGCTAAATTCATTAATCTTTCTTTAGAATCCAGATCTGTCCCTTCTTTTTTAAAACACGCAATGATAAATCCAGTTCTGAAAAAGCCCAATCTTGACCCCTCTGACCCAAATAATTTCAGACCGATTTCAAAACTTCCTTTTATCAGCAACATTTTGGAGAAGGTTGTTCCTGAACAGCTGCATTCATTTTTACAACAAAATAACATTGGTTCTTTTTAAAGCCGGATTGGAAAAAATCACCACTCTATCGAAACTGCTCTTTTAAAAGTTTCAAACGATGTGCTCGTAGCTGCTGACTCTGGTCAGTACACGGTTCTTATTGTCTTAGCTCTGAAATCTACATTTGACAACGTGATTCATGTAATCCTCATTAACGGTCTTCGCTGTGATTATGTTTTATCCGGTTCAGTCCTAGGCTGGTTTGCTTCTTACCTTAGCGGAAGAACCTACCATGTCTCTGTCAACTCCATCTCCTGTGAAACAAAACAGTTATCTAGCGGTGTCCCCAAAGGTTCTGTTCTGGGCCCCATCTTATTCTCTCTGTATTTGATTCCCCTTGGCAAACTAATCAGTAAATTCTGTCACATTTCCTATCATTTTTATGCCGATGAGCTACAGCTCTACTGTTCATTTACTGAAAACAGTTTTAACAAACTGTTTTCTTTACTTGAGTGTGTGTCCCACTTCAAAGTCTGGCTGCTTGACAACCACCTGCGTTTAAACTTTCAAAAGACTGAAACCATCATCTTTGCTCCAGACACAAAAATTGCTGCAATCAAAACTCACCTCGGTTCATTAAGCTCTTCTGTACAGTCTACTGTCAGGAACCTCGGTGTCTGGTTCGACAAAGCCATGTCTCTGGAACATCACTCCAAACAGCTTGTAAAGAATTACTTTTATCATCTGAGGAATGTGGCTAAACTAAAGCCTATTTTATTGAAGTCTGACCTGGAACTGATGATCCACGCTTTTATTTCTTCTCGTTTAGACTATTGTAACTCTCTTTTTAATTGTTTCAACAAACAGTCTTTACAGCGCCTTCAGTTGGTTCAGAATTCTGCAGGGATGCTTTTAACAGGAGCCAGTAAGTGGTCCCACATGACCCCTCTCCTTTATTCTTTACACTGGCTTCCTGTTAAGTTTAGAATTGAAATTAAAGTTCTTTTATTAGTTTTTAGAGTTTTACACGGACAGTGCTCAGTTTACCTCTCTAACTCCTGCTCGCTCCCTCCGATCCAGTAATATGAAACTTCTCCGTGTCCCCAAATCCCGTTTTAAAACCAGGGGTGACCTTGCTTTTCAGTCAGTCGCCCCACAACTCTGGAACGCCCTCCCTCTGTCATTGCGTCAGACTTATTCAGTTGAGTGTTTCAAAAGTCAGCTTAAAAGTTTGCTTTTTAAACAGGCTTTTGGTTAATATTTTACTTGTATTTTACTGTTTTTAGTTTCATTTGTAGCTTTTACCTTGTCACTTCCTAAAATGTAATGTTTGATTAATATGATATTGTTCATTTATTTATTATGTGAAGCACTTTGTGAGTCGTCTCTGTGAAAAGTGCTATATAAATAAAGACTTACTTACTTACTTAATGAAAACTAATGCATACTGTAAATTGCAAATAGTATTACAGTAGTCATAGATTTGTAAACTTTATTTTTTTTGTAAAGCCAATGCTTGGTCTCCTATTTTTCATCCTCAATCTGGGTACAACAAGAAAATATACCAATCCATAACATAGCCTAGTACAAGTCCATTCAAATGTAAAAAATATATAAAAAAATCATTTTTAAGACAGAAAGTGAAAAAAAAAGATCATATGGCAGTAATGTGGTCTTGCTTGGACATGCTGCATTTTGAAAAAAACTGTAGTTGGCCAATCTGTGACACTGCAAATGGCAACCTGAAGACTATTACAATTGTCCAAGGAGAATCAAATTAAGCCATGCATGACCATTTTTAAGGCTGCCAAAATACAGACATGGCTTCACATTTGCAATCCATCCTAACTGAACAGCATTTGTCTGTTAAAGTTAAAGCTCTTATCCAGAATGACTCAAGTTTCTGGTGGAGGGAGTTGTGTAAATTTTAAAGGGCCAACATCTAGGAAATGATCCCTGAGGGACACCACAAAATCTATGAGAAATTGAAAATACAGCATCCTCCAGTATAATTCTGAAAATTCTCCCCATCACATACGATTTAAACCAGTGTTGTGAAATAAGGATACTACGGTCTACCAGCACATGGAAACTCGACAACATGAGTGTCCCAAGACTTGAATTGTGGTTCATGATACTACACCATCCAAATTATAGCGATAGCACTGATGTTTAGTAGATGTTTAAAAAAAAAAAGCATATTCCGTATTCTAGATTAACTTGAATACTTACATAGGTGTCAGCACACTGCAGTAAAGTAATTTTAAGTTGAGCTGGAGTGGACATCTTTCTCTGCTCTTGGTCTAAACTCAACCTGAATAGACAAATGAAGGAAATAATTTTTTTTTTATGTTTTATTCCAAGATAGCATGGAATAGCTTATATAATATGCTGTTATAACCGCATATTATATAATCTATTCCATGGTGTGTTAAAACTTATTTATTACTTAATAAACTTAATGTGTTTAGTAATTTATCTTACTGCACAAATAATACCACATCTAAATGAAAATACCACATTACAAATGTAACTTCTGTATTCAAAATCTGGAAAGTTTGTAATCATTAACTGCAACATTACCAACATTTTCAAAAGTAAAAGCACAACATATTTCTTCATATTAGCAACTGCATGTGGCATTTTACAGCTAAAATTCTGAAGTTTAGCTGTTTTAACTACTGCAATCATTAAAAGTGTAGTAAACTGAATATCACTTCCTCACATCATGCCTAGCAACTCTCTTTCTCCTCTCATGTTCCATACTTGCCCTGGATCTGCCTGTGGAACCAGCTCATATTTCTGTCTGGTGGCATGTTGCTGCATAGGTGTTTGGCTCACTTCATCACTGCTGATAATATTTCAGTTAGTCTGCGACATTTAGCAGCTTCAGTATCTAAATTCCACAAAATAATATGTATCTCTCTTCTTCTCTCTCAGGTGATGACTGTGTGTGTGACAGGTGGAGGCCCTCCGACTGTCCTGGAGTCCTGGCCGTGGCTAAAGCAGTGAAAAAAGCAGCACTGATGTCTAAAAACAATAGCATAGAATTCCCAGATTCAGATACTTTTCTAAGGTCCATCTCAGTGTAATGATGTAAATTAAAACCAGATGGGGAAAAATCTCACAATTAAACAGCACAGCTGAGGAAAGAGATTTTTACCTTGAAAATAAAAGTCAATTTTAACATCTGTCAAAGAAAAAGATTAGAAATGCTTAAAATCCACTGTTCCATTGACCAGAAAGTTGTAACTAAGATATTTTAAAAGTTAGTTCATGTAACATGTTTGACCATAATTTTAAATTAACTGTTTCCCCATCCTCAAACTTGTTCAGGCAGACATGAAAATGACTGAATGCCTAAAATACTACACTGAGACAACAACTGCATCCTTTCTATCTATGTAGAGAGCTGAAAGTAGAAAGAGATTTAAACTGATATGACTGAAATGTATTTAAAAACTTTAACCCATCAACCAATGCTTGTCCAAGCCCTTCCACAAAACTTCACCCAATAGTGCTGAGTAAATAAAAAGGTACCATTTCCCAGGGTGAATTTGTACTCTGACTTAAAATTTACACTGATAAATGTGAAAATTGAAAGAAAGGGGATTCTACAAATGATACATATTCACAAACCACCCACTTAATCAACAAATGTATACAAACTTATTTCTTGATGATGGTATCATGATGCTGTCACCTGATACAGTTATCATACAGCTGTCCTTTCCAAATCCCTGCTGGTAAGTCAGCATAATAAAAATATCTCCCTGACCTTGTCCTACAGTCATAAACCTGAAGTTAGATTTCAGAAAGCAGTATCTTCCTAGAGGTGTGTGCGGAAATTACAAGGGCCTTTAACAAGATGAGACTTTGGACACATTAAAAAACTCTTTCGCTCTAGACTTTACGGTCCCATCTGCCCCATCTCCAGTGCTCAGAGCAACATGACTCATTACCTTTCAAGACTCAGTCCTTTTTTCTTTATGTGTTGCCTTTAACTGGCAGAAACCCACTGGGTAGCATAAGGTATAGCTTGTCTGAGGAGTACAGTAAACAAGCCCCTCAAACATAAATCCTTGTTTTTTAACTTGGCCTGAATAACAGTCTGCCTAGCCTGTCGGAATAATTTTGTCACTGTCATTGAGACACTAAGTTTGAGTTGTGATATCACATTTCCAGACTGGATAAAATAAGTCCTTTAGGGAGTTTGATGAATTTCCATTCCGGATAAGAAAAAAATCCCTAAAGAAACTTCTGGTTCTGTCACACGGTCTCTTCCAAGTGAGATCTGAACAGAAACCTCCAGAGCGTGAGGTCTAGGAGACATCCTTATTGGATACTGTACTAGTTCCTTTGGTACGGGAAATCTGAGCAACACAAACTGTCCTTGTGGGTGAGCCAAAGCCCCCTGAGGACGTTTGTCTTTATCCCAAAATCGTCTTGTTTTGATCCTTACTTAGTGCTCATGACTAATGGCAAAAGATATAAAACTAGACTGAAAAATAATCTGAGATCTTAACCCTTGAGCTCAGCTCACTCTTCATCAAAACAGTATAGTATAATCGGGATCAGACAAGATCACAACAGCTCAAAAAAAAAAAGAAAAAAAAAAAGGCCATTGTTTCTTTTACTTAAAAGGGTAATTTATTTGGACCAGAATTCAGTTTTTATTAACTGAGAAATCAACTGTATCATGAAGGAAGCTTTGTTATCAGAGCAAAATACAGGAGGAAGAGGGCAAAGGCTTTGAGGTCATATTTTCTAAAAGTTTCTTCATTTTGCTCTTCTTTGCATATTTATTTAAAGATGATGCTATTTGATATGCTAAGTGTGAATGTGAAGTCATTATTGGCCAGCTATTTTTCTGTGATTTTTGGTTTGCAGTTTAAGACTCTAGAGCAGCTCTTATGACAAATAGTTATTGAAAGGTTAGAAAGTTGCTGTTACAGAATTTCTCCCACTATTCTGTCATTACACAAATGCTGTGAAAACTTTAAGAAATTAAACTTCTATATATTCCTTTTCATTTGAAGTACAACTTTGAGGTTCCTTTCTGAAACGATCAGAGAAAGCATTGAGAAAAGGCTCCACTCCACTACACCACTCTCAGTTTATAAGCACCCCTTATAATGATGTGTTGATGGCTTTAGAATAAACTGATCATCTCTGAAGTGAAAAATATAACATGTCAGGGAGAAAATATATTCATATGATATAAATATAATTAAAGTATATTAATCCAATTTTTTCTTTTCTTTTTTTACTTTTCAAATCATAATATAAATTCAATGTCTGTTTCCCCAGGAATGTGTACATTAACAGAAGACAGTTTCCTTTAACCAATCTTTAAAACGGGCAAGACGATAGAGTATGTCATTTTAATAGGCCGGAAGTATTTTGATCTTCAAACCTCAGGAAATTGCAACCCCAATATTGCTCATGACTTTAAAGAAAACCATAAACAAATTTAAAACGAAAACAAATAAGACTCCTAAAGGACCAAACTATCTTAATCATCGCTGTGACTACAAAAAAAGAAAACATTTGAAAGAAAGAAATAGTGCTTTCAATTACATTTGTTGATTTGTGTTATTGATTTTTACTTTAAACATTTCACAGGACACTAATCACTCCACTAATTTGCAGTTTGCCTGGATGATTTGATAGCACACACCGCACCTTAAAAAGGTATGGGCTACTTGCCCCTTTTTTGGTTTAATTTGAGCAAAATTCTGGCATTACTACCATGCCAGAATTTTATTATTTACTATTTATTATCTTTAGATATAAATAGTACCATAACCTTGGATAGCAAAATGAACTCAAAAACATCTATAAAGAGATCTCTAAATCCTTAGAAAATCAAATTTATTGAAATGTATCAGTCTGGAGAGGTTACAAAGCCTTTTTAAATGTTTTTTGGTGATAGTGGCCTTTATTTGAAAGGGGAAAACACATAAATGGGGAAGAAGCATGGGAAGACATGCAGCAAAGGTCACTAGGAATGGGATTCAAACTCACAACAACGGCATTGAGGGCTGAGGCCTCTGCACGTGGTAAAAGGGCATCGATGTGAGAGTCCCACGGTTAAAATAACAAGACAAAAAAGGGCCCATCTCATATTTGCTACCAAAACATTTTGAATGATGCAAAATTTTTGTGGGGAAATATTCTGAACTTACGGACCAAAACTGGAAAGTTTTCGGAAGGTGTGGGTCATGTTCCATCCTACGTAAAACTACCAGAATTTGAGAAACGGATCGTCATACAAAGAGTAATAAATAATGGTGTTAATGTGAGGGTTTGAGGCTGCTTTGCTTCCGCAACCCTGGAGGATTTGCCACGATTGACAAAATGATGAATGTTGCTCCTTAATAGTATATCCTGCTGGAAAATGTCCAGGCATCAGTACAATATCTTCAATTCAATCAAAACTTTGCTTCTATAGAATTTTTTTTTTGAAGTTTTTGAGCGGCCTAGCCGAACCCTGGACTTCAGTACTTTTTTTTACAACCTGGACCTTATTTGGATAATACATTATGGTAATTTACTCATCCAGACAAGTTTGGAGCCACTGTGAGTCCTTCGGGAGAATTTTATACCCATTAGTAATCACCGTATATCCATATAACGGGAGTTAATGGGGCAACCGACATGCAGCCTCTAAAAAAGGCATTAACTGCCACAAAACTCTTTCATTTCAATAATGTCTTGTTATGAATCGCTAGTGCTATTCCCCTTTGAGTCTTTCAAAGACTGCAGCTTTTTACTTTATTACACTGAAAACACTTGTCTTCTCAGAATATAATTTCAGAATTTTGTTTATTTCTTTTTTTAATACGACTTAAATTTGAACTATTAATAATAGGCCACATGTAATTGTTCTAATTAAGAGGAGTAATTATTTCTTTTATTAATTTCCAGAGATCTTAAAGCCGTTTTTATACTCGTGAAAGCCTGTCTAAAGTTTATTTAACTGTTCATTCCGACCACCGGGGAATGCACACTTTATATATCCCTATTCCTGAAATACACTCAACAAAAATATAAACGCAACACCTTTGTTTCTGCTCCCATTTTTCATGAGATGGACTTAAAGATCTAAAAATCATTCCATTGCATTATCTTGCTTAAACATGAGGTGATGTTCATGGATGTATGGCACAACAATAAGCCTCAGGATTTCATCACGGTATATCTGTGCATTCACAATGCCATCAATAAAATGCACCTGTGTTCTTCGTCCATAACAGATGCCTGCCCATACCATAACCCCACCACCACCATGGGCCACTCGATACACAACATTGACATCAGCAAAGCGCTCACCCACACGACGACACACACGCTGTCTGCCATCTGCCCTGAACAATGTAAACCGAGCTTCATCCGTGAAGAGAACACCTCTCCAACGTGCCAGACGCCATCCAATGTGAGCATTTGCCCACTCAAGTCTGTTACGGCGACGAGCTGGATTCAGGTCAAGACCCCGATGAGGACGACGAGCATGCAGTTGAGATTCCCTGAGACGGTAGCTGACAGTTTGTGCAGAAATTGTTTGGTTATGCAAACCAATTGTTTCAGCAGCTGTCTGAGTGGCTGGTCTCAGACGATCTTGGAGGTGAACCTGCTGGATGTGGAGGTCCTGGGCTGGTGTGGTTACACGTGGTCTGCGGTTATGAGGCCGGTTGGATGGACTGCCATATTCTCTGAAATGCCTTTGGAGACGGCTTATGGTGGAGAAATGAACATTCAATGCACGAACAACAGATCTGGTTGACATTCCTGCTGTCAGCATGCCAAAAGCACGCTCCCTCAATGCTCGTGGCATCTGTGGCATTTTGCTGTGAGACAAAACTGCACATTTCAGGGTGGCCTTTTATTGTGGGCAGTATAAGGTACACCTGTGCACTAATCATGATGTCAGATCAGCATCTTGATGTGGCACACCTGTGAGGTGGGATGGATTATCTCAGCAAAGCAGAAGTGATCACTATCACACATTTAGACTAATTTGTGAACAATGTTTGAGAGAAATGGTAATATTGTGTATCTGGAATGAATTTTAGATCTTTAAGTCCATCTCATGAAAAATGGGAGCAGAAACAAAGGTGTTGCGTTTATATTTTTGTTTAGTGTATTTTCTGGACTGTGCCAAGTTCCCGCTGTTTCTGGAAATCAAAATACGGTCATCCTAACTAAATACACTATTCTTGCTACAAAACCCTCCAAGTTATCAAACTGTCGAACTGTTGCTGCTAAGGGTAGCACAACTTATGTTTAAAAGGATTTACTTTTTCACATAAGGACTGGCTGTTTTAGATACCTTTTTTTTAAAACCTTAATTCCTATCAAAACCACTTACTATATTTACTGGGGTCATCCTTATCCAATATAATTTTTGATGATATGAAACATTTGACAAAAAGAATAAAATATAAGGGGGTAAACATGTTTCACAACAATATAGATATGCCTACACAATGGGTTAAAATTATTAAAGCCAAACTATATATTTTCATGGAATATATACAATTGCCTTTCTCAAATACACTCTTAAAAGAACCACTGAAATATGTTTTCATCTCAGCTAGATATGGTCATAGAAGTATAACAAAGCTCATGGACTCTACTAACACTTCTATGATCCCCTGCCAATCATTGTTAGGATTTATGGTTTATCCAGTATTAAGCCATCTGACCCTCAGAAAGTGATGTAAACCCCTGGTTTTGAAAGTGTAAACCACCAATCATCTGGAGAGAGAGAGAAAAAACAGCAATGCTGTGTGGCATATAGAACAGCTTATAGATTTAAAGGAGGCCAAGAGCTACAGGGTGGGGTATAAATTTTATAAATGAAAATGGATAACATGGGGGTGAATATGAATGGTTGAGTGTGTCCGTGTGTGTGGGTTTGTGTGTGCTTAAACCTGTGAATAAAGGAAAGGGGGATACTTGAATGACATCTGGGCTGCTACGAATCATCAGTTCCCAATGCTGGTTCTCATGAATCACTATAACAAATGGTTAAGAGCCTTTGCAGGCCACCATGTGTACATATGTGAGTGCTGACAGTATGTGTTCTTTGGGTCATGAAATATTTTTAAAAAGCACACCTCGTTGAAGTGTAAAGATTCTAGGAGGGATTTTATTTTAACTTTTAAGATATGGATTGATTTTTCTCTGTTTTATTTTAGCAGAATTGTTTTGGACTCCAGGATGACGTCTAGTATTACTATTTTATTAGACTTTTAGTCATTACCATTAATTTTATTAGTTCCCGAACAAAGGTAACCTATTTAGTCATTGCAAGCACCTTGCTCGTATAAGAGCGGAAAAACAAAATGAGGAGGATCCCACCAGCCTGGAATATTACAATTAAGGCCTAATTTGTAGTGAGCTTGCAATCAATGTTAACTTGTTCCCTTGCAAGAATAATTAAAAGGTTTTGTACGTATGACCTCAGGGCATGTCTGACTTCCTTGAAAGTCACCAACAAGTTCACTTTTTTGTAATTACCGGTTCAAAGAAATCTCTCTGTGTTGCTTAGAAGACGTTTGTCCCCTCAGACTCTGTAAAGCAATTTGATGTGTCACTTTTAAAATAACATTGCTAATCTCACACTCTTAGTGCTTTGATGAATTCACAGCTCAAATTGGAGAATCTATTGACATGAGAACAGTCAGGTACTCAACAAATCCGGTCAATAGATGCATTTCTAAAAGCCGAACTTTTAGAAATGCATTAGAACAATTACATGTAGCTCAAATATTTACCACATTGGCTGTAACAATACAGAAACAACATGGAAATAAATAGAGTGGCAGCAAACATAAGGCATAAAATTAATGCAACGGTTCAGATCATGCGCAGAAGAAAAACAACACATTTTTGCCAAAGAAGTAAAGAGCTACCTGCTGTTTCCTCACTGTAAATAACTTCTGTCAGGGAAACTATGGTCAAATATTATTAATATCCTGAGAAATTAGTTCTGTTGACGCTTTACGTTATTGTCTTCTAAGAGGATGTATAATAACTAAATGTTCTTCGTCCAAGGTAAAAATAGTATGGGCAGAGGACAGCTAACACTGGCACAGAGCTGTATGTCAAGCCCTTAAGTTTAGACAAGGTTAATCGGGGTTAATAATTTTGAAGGGCGTAGTTCAATCTCAAATTTGGTCTAAACTATATTCTATCATGAGAAGTCAATCCTCAATATGTAAAATAAGCAGACTGGTCGTCATTGCATGACCATCTTAGTACTTTTGAAAACTTCTGCTCTGTAAAGGCATCATTTCATTTAAAACTTATCCTTTTTGGATTTTTTGTTCTCAAAGCATAAGCTCAGAAGCAGAGGTGATTGTATAGGAAAGTCTTCTGCAGTTTTAAAGTCAATGTCCTGAGACGTATTTCGGATCAGTAGGCAAGCATTTTTTCTCAGAGGAAAGAAGCTCTCCTTGGTGATGCTGCACACACTGTTGCCCATTGTAAAATCCTTCAATGCTCTACAGTGGGATGAGCATTACTGCTCCACATCCTCCTTGCAGTTCAGGCTGGAAGTGCTCCCTGTTGTTGATGTTGTTGGTGCTGCCCACCAACACTCTCACAGCCATGCTCCATGTGTTAGAGAGGCTCATATTTCAACTTAAATGGCCCGGTAAAAGCTTTCTGAAGTCTTTTAGGGTTAAATGTGATATTCGTAAAGTCTGAGATTGAGAATGTGTCACGTCCAGCAAAATTGAGTTTAGGTTTAAATTATTTTTAAACCCTAGCTGATTAAACCATGCATAATAGCCCTCAGCTAAATTGTTGAGAGTTAATCTGAGTACAGGAAAAGAATGAGCTCAGTCTGCTTTTCTAAAAATAAATTATTAGTTTTTTCAAGACCTTTAGGGTCAAAAATTATAAAGGAGGTCATAATTAAATATCCAAGTGCAACTTTCTGGGATAATGTTGGAAGACAGTGTGTTGTATATAGACATTGAGTGTATGGAATCTTAAAATAAATGTGTAACATCCTTAATAATAATACAAGTTAATGAATAACAGTTTATTTCCTTGTTCATTTCTTATGATAAAATAATGAAAATTATACTATATCATATCTTAATGATAAAAAATAAGGCACGTTTATGGTGAACTGTCCTTCAAAACAAAAATAGTAACTTTGCTACTGCTGTTAAAATAACTTTTTTTTACAGATAATATAACGCTGTTTGTAACACCTTATTAGTATTTTGTGTTAAGTTAACATTTTTAAGTTTTAAATGCTTATTGCACTTTATACCTGTTTTTTTACATTCTACACTCTGTAGAATAACACGATGCCAAACAAGCTGACCATATTAGTTAGGTTATCTGCTTTTCAGAGAGACTGTGCCCTCTGCTGCTAGACACAGATACACTTTATAGGTTGCTATAGTCTACTTTTGGTAATGAATGCCTCTCATTATTTATAGATTTTTAATTTTTATGACAAAATATCACCAAACAACTAAATGTGTCTATCTTGTCAGCAACAATCTTGCCAGAACTGCACTGCATTAGTATTAACGTCTGCAGTTGGGTGCTCTCATGTTCGCTCTGTTTATGTAGCTTTGTTGGCTCGGTAAGTTACACAATAGGCTGTTGACAGAGTAACGTTCACGATCGGTTAAAAAGGTTAATACAAGGATTGGATTTATAAATTAACAAATATTGCATATATATATATATATATATATATATATATATATATATATATATATATGTATATATATATAACTATTATTGTGGATAATCAAATATAACTTAACACTAGCAAACCCAATGCTATCTTTTGTCTTTGACATTATCACCCTTACTAATTTCTTTATGTGTGCTCTGTCAGTAGTTACACATTCATCCTTCAATTTTAAAGTCTAAGTAAAAATGTATCTGTTGCCATCTTCCCCTGAGTTAGATAAGTGAGAAAAAACATTTTGGAAAGAGCCCAGTGATTCCCCATATCTGGCAATAGCACAGACCTGCATAAACCAATGTAAATTGGTCCAAACCAATGTAGGTGAATCGTTACTAATAGCATGCTAGTAGCTCCCATTCACTTACAATGGTTAATGCTAACCTAAAGCAAACAGACTGCTGCCAAATCCGGAGAATTATTGGGCTGGTTACAAAAGGATTTTTTTTTTCACTTATATAACACTGTGGATGATTGTAACAGACCTTTTTTTTTTACTTAGAGCTGGAATATCCGTTTAAGACTGTTGTGTCTGAGGAACACCATAATTTCTGACAAAACAGCTGGAAGTGAAGTGGTGTGAACAGCAATGTGCCGGGAACAGAAGGATACATCATTTATAAGTCCATGTTTCCCCAGCTTGAAGTGTATGATTGGAAAACCAACACCTGCACCTTAAAAGATGAAACTCTACGATGTGTTCTGCCAAATTAAAGCAAACAAGAACATGTAATCAGAATGTAAACTGGAAATTATATTAAATGGCTTTTTACAGATTTGTCACTTTTTAGCAACACAAATGTCTACACAATTGCCATATAAAAAAACAGTTGCTGGCAAGAGAAAAACCAGCAGGTTAATCCAAATATGAGTGTCAGGTTGTTTTTCTTTATCTGGAGGGAATAATTATCACCCTTATAGCGGAAGTCACATCCTCTGTACTTAACTGTTGTATTAAACAAGACTGGGCAAAAAAATATAAAAATCCTGGACATGATTTCAAAGAATTTACCACACACTGGACATCGACTCATCTGTGTCTCTAGACATTCAATATTTTGCAGAAGATTATGGCCTGCATATTTGGTTATGACAGGTTATTGTGGATTGGATTTAAGATATATCATAAGGCATTAATTTTCTATGTTATTTATTCATTTTTGGATTCCTGTTCTGTGAAATAAGTATTATGAAGAACATAGAAAACAGACACAAAATTCATGATACTTAAAGTGAAACTCACCCCCAAACGAACTTTTTCGCTAATTAACTGTATAGATGAGTGTCTAATAGTGCTGTCTACATGTCTGGTCATCATTTTTGTTATTTTAATAAAAAGATTAATTTTGTACCAAAAATCGTTAGTGGAGTGCCATCCTCAGGTTTTAACCTTACATTGCACTTGAATTTGAAGTTTGGGCATTGCTACCGCCTCAGCCTCTATTTCTGACATCAGTCTTTATTTCTAACGACAGTGTCCTGCCCCTATCGAGCATAAATCAAGCTCAGTCTCAGTCACACCTCTGTAGTAAGTTGGCAACTCACCAGCCATTGGCTCGAAACTATAAGGCTCAGGGCCGCTCACCTCCTCCACAGAAACTCCCTCCCTTTTCTCCCTTTCCTCTGGTGGAGGCGGATAAAAATATCTCCCTCTCTTTGGCTGTCTGTGCGCTGCTGTAGCAGCGGTGCTCAACATATCAATCACAGAGCAGACCATGCCCAGCCCTCCCCCTTGCTGGTCCGACAGGTAATACCTGATTTTTAGGCATTTTTCAAACAGAAAATGTGGGTGGACACCGGTAAAGGATGATTTGCTCTTTAGAGATCAGTGTGAAGTTTTCACAGTTAATGATGACTTGTGGCTGCCATGTCATCTCCTGTTTGGCTTCCATTACATATAAGCAGAATCACAGGCTGATTGTGTGCATGTCACACTGTATTGATGCAGTAATTCATGCAAAAAGAGGCCCAACCAAGAAATTATTAACTGAAGTATGTCACCTCATGTGTAATGAATAAATGAGATTCACCTAAGGTTGAATGCAAAATAAATGCTGTGGTGGACACAGTCTAAAGTGGAAAGTACCATTGCATCCAAATGAAAAATGAAGTGGTTGCATATTTGAAGCACATGTGTTAGGGTCGTCTCCATTTGGCCAACCTATTAAAAATATATACATTTAACATTACTGCTTCATCTATCCAAGTAGTGTTTATAGAATGATAAAAAAGCTATTTTCACTCATATTATGGAGATTTCTTTTATTCATCACTTTCTGTGAGGGAAACAGGCATTTATTGTCATATAGAATAAAATACAGCCTTTTACAGCATCATGTTTTGCTCTGTGGTCCTTTTTTTGCTTGGCTTTTTTTTAATTCAACTTCCATGCTTTTCTTGCAAGCATTTTGAATCTGTAAGGATTTTTTTAATCTTTTGCATTTTTTTCCCCCAGATTTCTTACATAACAGGCATCCCACTTCACCCTACCTGTGAGTATGTTCTGTCTTTCATTTTGCCATTTACTTTTATGTGATTTCCTCTGTGCCATTTCATTTTCTGTTTTCTGTATTCACAATTTGTTTTTTGAAATTTAGACCTCCTGCCATAGCTGTACCTTTAGTTTCTGTTTTTTTTTTTTTTTTTGCAAGCCTGTAACATCTAACGTGTGCCATTTACCTGCCTACTGCTTGAGAGAATGCATTGGGGTCCTGGTGCCTCAACTCAGATTCTGCTGTTCACTTCTTTGTATTACTTGATATGAACAATCAAGTTCTAAGCAGTTATGAAACTTAAACAATCTCTATAGCTTTCAGAACAGTGAAATTTAGTTTTCAATTTTTTTTCTGCTGCTAGTTTTTATAAAAAAAGAGGGTTGACAGTGTTTAAAGTGTTGAGTATAAAGTGTAGTTATCCTCTTCGACTCTTTCTCTCTCATCGGTGTAGCACTTTAGTTTTGACCCTCTTCTTCTTTCAGGTTGTTACTGGTGTTCAAACACTAAAGTAAAAAGTGATTGGATCTCATCTTTGTTTTCTCTAATTCAGTCACATACATACAAGGTAGAATACAAGCAGATTTTTTTATTTTTGAGAATAGCAAATATATGAACACAATTTTGCTGTTCAAGTTTTCTTTGTAGCAATATTTCTAGTCTAAAATTACATTAAGTTTTCCTCTTCCTTTTATTTTATTTTTTTACAAAATAAGTGTGCAGTTGTTTGTAAAATGGAATACTGACTAATTTTGTCTTTAGTTATGTTAAATTACAGGTGAAACTGGAAAAATAAGAATATCATGCAAAAGTTAATTTATTTCAGTAATTGAACTGAAAAGTTGAAACTAGTAGTATAAACTCATTACATGCAAAGTGAGATATGCCAAGCCTTCACTTATTATATTTTTAATGATTATGGCTTACACTATATGAAAACCCCAAATTCAACATCTCAGAAATTTTGAATAATTTGAAAAGGTTAAGTATTTTATGCTCACTGTAATCAGCTAGATACATAATCCAAAACACCTGCAAAGGGTTCCTGAGCCTTAAATTGTCTCTCAGTCTGGTTCAGTAGGAATCAGAATCCTGTGGAAGACTGCTGACTTAACAGCTGTGCACAAAACCATCAATGACACCTTCCATAAGGAGGGAAAGCCTCAAAAGGTCATTGCAAAGAAGCTGGATGTTCCCAAAGTACTGTGCCGAAGCACATTAATAGAAATTTATGTGAACGAGAAAAGTATGGCAGAAAAATGGTGCACAAGCAGCATAAAGATCATTTTTAAAGTATTGGTAACATTCACAAGGAGCAAGACCGAGCCGACAGCCAAAGCGGATGGAAACAAGTAAGACATTCCCTCTGATAACTTCTCAACTGAATCATATCAACTCAGAGCCATTATTTCAATAATAATATACTCACTTGTCATACTTGAGCTCTATCGTGGTGCTTCGGCAGCTGGCATGTCGGTGTACTCGGAAGGAGACTGTGTATATGCCAGACTCGAAAAAATTGATAACACTGGAATCTGATATATCTAGGCATAGGTTATTATGACATGACCCTAACTATAATTGATGCGAAATGGCCCAAAACAAGTACTGCGTACATATGTTTTAGTACTGTCATTTTAGTACTATAAGCTGCTACTTTTTTCATAACCCTATACAACGATGCAGCAAATTTATAGATTTTTTTTTACTGGCTAACAGCCTCTCAGGGGCTGTTCCTCTAAGGTCCACAAGATCACGTGTGGTGTGCGCCCCAGGGTTCAGTTTTAGGCCCAGTGCTTTTTAACCTGCATATGCTCCCTTTTGGCAGTGTCATCAGAAGACGTGGACTTAACTTTCACAGTTATGCTAATGATACACAGTTGTACATCTCCATGTCTCCTGATGACACACGGCCAATGGATGCACTTTCTAACTACATTTAGACATCAAATACTGGATGGCAGAAAACTTTCTTCAGCTATACCAGGACAAAACTGACGTTTTTTTAGTTATCGGTCCTGAGGCTCAGAGAGATAAACTTTTACCAAAACTACAATCGCTGTTTTTTAATCCATCTTTACAAGTGAAGAACCTGGGTTCTTTTACTCAGAGCTGACTCTTACCCTCACATTAAAAATATCACTAAAATAGGCTTTTAACCCCGTAAAGAACATTGCCAGAGTCCAGCCCATTCTCTCTCGGGCCAATACGGAGATGATAATGCATGCTTTTATAACCAGTAGAATCGATTATTGTACCTTTCTGGTCTTCCCAAAAAGACTACCTCAGGTTTACAGTTTTTACAAGTTCCAGCAGCTCGTGTCCTGACGAAGACCAGGAGGTGGAAGAAAATTATCGGTTTTAGAATCATTGGCTCTCAAAGCATTGGCTCCCCGTCTGTTTTAGGATCAATTTTAAGGTTCTTTTAATGCTTTTCAAGTGTTTTAATGGTCTTGGACCTTCTTATCTTTCAGAAATGCTTCTAACATATCAACCCTCGCGGTCTCTGCGCTCCTCTGGCAGCCGTCTACTTGTCATCCCCAAATTCAGGATACAAAGTCATGGTGAGCCGTCCTTCTAGTATTATGGCCCTTATCTCTGGAACAGGCTGCAAGAGGACCTCAGGGGCCGCAGAGAACGTTCATGGTTCTAAGAGCAGGCTCAAGACTCTCCTTTTTAGCATAACTTTTAACTGATTATTATGTATTAATTTTTTTTAATTGCTCTGCATGTATTTTTTGATTTAATTTTTAGTTTAGGTATTTTAACTTCTTATTATAATCATCCTTCCAGTGTTTCCTTTATGGGAGCCCTCTGCAGCAGGGGCAGTGGTCGGCTGTAGCTGCCTGCGTGCTCTTCAGGTAGTGCTTGGGTGGAGGTGGGGGTACCATTCCTCCCTCCTCTGGGCAACCTGGGGGGGTATAGTTGTGATGTTTGTATTTTGGGTTGGGAAAGGTGGGGTCTGTGGGGTAATTTTAATCCATAAAGCACTTTGAGAAGCTATGTAGTTTGAAAAGCGCTTTATAAATAAAGTTTTGATTTATGATTTGATCATAGCAGGAAGCGCAGATGTTAAAGATGTGGGGAAAGAGTATGCTCCTAGGAAAAGTACTTGCATTTTTATTTCGCACATCCTCATATAAAAACCCATGAAGAAATGCATAAAATATATTTTTCAAGTTAAAGGCAATTAACCTTCTAATCTTTAAGGAATAACTTTGATTCTTTCAAGATCTGCAGTTCTAGTATTGCAAAATAGTCATTTTAAACTGGACAGAATAGAAATTGGGTCTGGACCCAACTATATGACTTGAAAAATTTAGATTATTTTTTGAATGTATTAAGACTTAATTAGAATATATTTTACTGGATATGAATAGGAATCAATTGTCTTTTTAAATGAAGTGATGCTATATAAATAAACTGAAGCTATCAAACTATTAATGGATTTGTAGCAATAAGATAAAACAATAGATTTAGCAAGTAGAATATCCAATATCACAACTTAATATATAAAGTGACAGTGTGTAGTTACCTGACGATAAGGGGCAGTACATACCTGAATCATTGCAGGCAAGGCATATTTTTGTGTTCGAGTGACGACGGTGGCCAAACGGGCCAAAAATCACAACTGTGCAACTTTCTATCACAACAGGGCAGACAGTTCAACCTCCAGAGAATTATATGCATCAAAATGAGAAGCATATCAGACTATCATCTCAGGCAACGAGTGTAAATGAGGTAAATGTGCAAAACAACATTTGTTAAAGACAAAACATTTAAGCATTTTGTAGGTTAGCGATATAATTCAGATAACTTTGTAAATGAAAAAACTTTAACGTTAGATGGAATGACCTCAATGGAAAAAATACATTTCAGTGTAGTGTCACCGTGACTGTCGCTAGTTTTAAATCAAAACAAAAAACATGATAATGAAAGTTTTTACCTGTGCAGCTAAAAGCATGCAACCTCATGGTGTTTCCTTAGGTTTTTCTGCTCCTATAGTTATTTTCCACAATGAGAATGCCATGCCCATGTTTACTCTAGGTTTCTGGCTGTGTTGATCCTCTCTGTGGGCTTCTGCCGGTCCGTGTTGCACGAAGGCTCGGACACAACTGCTGATTGCACACCTCTCCCAGAGTGGGAACAACGACCTGAGTTGGGTGCATCTCAGATTGGGTTGGTCGGTCAGGGTTGAAGAAGGTTTTATTTTTTGTAATTTTTTTTCAAGTGTGTTCATAGAGCTCTACATTTACATTTCTAATGAGGAGGAGAAGAAAAGGGATGTTACTGCATTTTCAAAAATCAGTAAAGGTGTTTGTCCACATTGGCTCACGTAGAAGGAAATATGGCGTCCAATATATCAGCCCCATAAACCAGGACTCGCGCCTATGTATTTCAGACCCGCCTATATGGTTGAGTGTTATGAAGCAGCCAACACTTTTCAAAGATTTGGCATAATTTTATTTATTTTCAACAATATTTTGATGGATATTTCAAGAGATTAATGGTAAAAAAACAACACACGGTCTCTTTCACTAAAACAGCCACGAGTCATTTGTTTGGCGCGACATGGAGATGCAGTTGCTACTGACGCACTTATGTAGAACAGAAATTCCTTTTTTGTGTAGTAGCTTTTCTGATTTTTTTGGTCAAACTGGGATGCTGCTGCATCAGAATTTTGGGTTTTGATTTTTTTGACCAAGATCACATTGACAAAATCAGTCCCTTAGGTTTGACAACTGGGGAGTTTAACTTTAACAAGGTGTCTGCAGCAATGCGAGACTTATTTAAAAAACAGTAATAGAATTTAATGTCTAACCTTGTCACTTAGGTGATAAAGGAGACAAGTTTATTTGGATTTTGCTGAAATTGTAATTTGTTCTGTTAAAGGAAGATTTTTGACTGAGATTTTCGTTTAGAGAGTAAACAAGGACAAAGTGTTTCAGGCATTCAGGTTTAAATGAAAGTGTGCTTACCTCCCACACCATAAAAAAGGAGACTTTGATGTTCACCTAGATTTGTTTAAGGTTAAAGAAGCTGGTTTTGAAAGCTGAGCAGGCGACAGCAAAAAAATTAATAAAATAAAATTGAAAGATGATTAGTTTTTGGATTAAGGTGTGTCAAAATATTAATTTTACAGCTGCTTTTTTATGCATCTGGTTCTGCACTCTCTCTGCTCTGAATGATGGCAACTGAGGAGATAAATTAGGTTACGTTAATGAACTTGATAATTAAACTAGATGACAGAGAGTTTTACTATTATCAATTAGTGTGTTTTATCTAATAAATCAATAGTGATGGTATTTTTAGATAAGATAGGAAGTGGAGGAGAGTTTGCTAAATCTCAAAAGTTTACACAGCTGTTTAAATCTGTTGAATGTAAAAAAGGCATGACGAATAATTGTTGCCATCACCTGTTTTTGCATCTATTCAGATGGGATTTGTAATGAACTTAGAAGACGAGAAGCAACATTCAATTACGTTTTGAGGCCTAAATACATCTTGGCTGAAGACTAAATCAGTAAAGCGAAATGTAGAAAATGTATCATAAGGGCTGGGCGGTATGACCTAAAATTAATATCTCGGTATATTGAACAGTTCACCACGGTAACGGAAGTAATAACGACAAACACCCTCCCTACCTGTATTCACCTGGTAGTGACCTAATGAGCCTGAAAATGTGATAGGCTCTTGCGATTGCATGGCTTCAAACATCCTTTTAATCCAGAGTTTGATTCCCACTCCTTTAAAACCCAGTTTAGCTTTAGAGATGTGATCACACAGACCAGATTATATGGAGCCGAAAAAGTCTAATAATAAATAAACTAACACAGGGTTTTTCACGAATGCATATGCTCATTCGGATATGCACATGGTCCGTTTCAAAAATGCACATGCTCAGGTTAACAAATATAATTTTCGGAACAATTTGTAATATAAAGTTACAAATGCACATGAGGTTACAAAATGCACACTATCAAAAACGCACACAATCTGTTTCACAAATGCAGACAATATGTTTCACAAACACACACGATCTGTTTCAAAAACGTACAAAATCTCTTTAAAAAATGCACACAACCTGTTTCAAAAATGCACACGATCTGTTTCAGAAATGCACACAAGCTGTTTCACAAATATAATTTTGAGAAAAGCTTCAAATATATACTCACAGATCATACAAATCCCTGAACCTACCACTTCACATTTGTGAACCTCTCTGCATTTGTGAGAGAATTCAATTTGGTGAGTTTTGAGACTCACCTAGTGTGAAGAGACAACAAATGTCACCATTGGCTAAGAAATCTATCTATCAAATTCATAACTACCCACCCGCATTCAGCCAATCGTATGGCTCCTAACATGTTCAAACCTCATTGTGGGCTTAATGTACAGACCCCGGTATTAATGACTAATTACTAATCTATTTACTCAGTTTATTAAACAGTAGGTATGAATTTCTAACCCTTTTCCTCGGTTTGTTAAACTGTGCATACGGACTCGCAATCTATTCCTTCGGTTTAATAAACCGTAAAAATGTGACCGTGTGGTGTTCTGTGTGCTTGATAAAACGTCCTGAATGCCCTTGATGTTTATAATGTGACTGTAGCATAGTGGTTAGGATGCAGGGTTTTTTACCTTGTTATTGTGGGTTTGGATCATTTTCGCACTTTACCACAAAGCCTTTTTTTCTTTTTTTGGGTAACAGACATACATTTCTACTAGAATATGTGCAAAAATGATCGAAACCACCTGTACTCATGGTGGCTTGGCTTTTTTGTGTGTGTGTTTCAGTGTTTTTATAAAACTGTGGAACCTCCATTTATTGTTAGGCTTTCTAATGTCCAGGCGCTGTTACTGTTTGCACAACTTTTAAACATTAATCTGACATATATATTTTTTACTCGCCTGATATGTATGGCTGTTCATTCCACAACATCAACACATTTAAAAAAAGCATAATGTTTTTTTTGTACAAATTTCTTTTTTGGTCTTGCCCCAGGTATGCAACTTGTATTACAAAAAGACAAACTATAACTGAAACTAATAAAAACTAAACTAATTCATGGAGTGAATATAGTTATTTGGGAACGTTTCTTGAACACAACACAGGTGTGCTGATGCAATGTAGCTACAGACAAGCTTCTGCAAAGGGGAGAATGATCTTTGTGTGGTTTATAAAAGAAAGATCAGTCTTATAAGCCTGCAGATTTACTTTTTTACTTTTCAGTTAATTTTAAAGATCAAACAAATTTGTTTGTGACTGGGTGAAATCAGCACCTTCTTTCTGTATGGAGCTGTGTGAAATGAGCTGCATCCGCAGATCATTCCCTTACTTCAGGACAGTGTGGTTACAGAGCAAGTTTGGTCTCTAATCTGAAGGGAATATCTGCAAGTTTCACAGAAAGTAGCTAAGGTTTGTCAGAAATGTTGCGACATTTGTTGCTTGGTGCCTTTTGGGGGCAAAAAAAGTCATTAAGTGGGTCTGAAAAGTTGTTGGCAACACTGCTGGGCTCGCTGATGTTAAGGGTCGCTGAGCGAAATAAACCATTTTGCACCTCCAAGAGGGGGACTCCTAACATGTGGAGAACTGACAATGACATAAAGTTAGGCCTAAATCTCCCAGTTGCAGTTAGTAACAACGATATGTAATAAATTGACACCAATTAATTAGAGGGCCCAATGATGATAATGAAAAAACATTATAATGGAATTTTCATGGGCCGTTCTCCCTTCTTGGCCCAGGGTAGTCAAGTCCACTTTTCCCCCTGCTACCAGGCCTGGGGTGCTCACTGAAACTAGCCAAACACTCAAGGGACAGGGTTACGTTGCATGGGTTTCAGGTCATTCTTGCATTTGGACATTTATATTTAGTCGAAATGATGTTGAGACAGGATTATGTGTGTGCATTAGAAGGTATGATGTGTTCTGATGTGTCTTTGTCCATTTAGCTTTAAATGTAAGCAATAAAAGTTAACGCAGAAGAAATGTTAAACATTAAAGGAAACAACCTGCAATTGCCAATTGACGGTCTTAAAACCTAGAAATGCTTTAGCCATGTTTAGGATATTCTTTTCAAGGTTGATATGCTTTATACTGACAATATTGGCACTTCTTGATGTTTTAAAAATATTACAGCATTTTTGTTGGGGAAAAAAAAAGTTTCACATAATTTGCCAGAGAAGGGTAGCTCTAAACCACTCCGCTGCATTTGCTTGTTATTTCATGCTGAGAAGCAGCAAACAATTGTAGTATCCTTCATATAAGATGCAAATCCTGACATCAGTTAATCCAGATGGGAATTTCTTTAACATTCATCCATCAGTATCTTAAAAAGAAAGATGTTTTGTTGCCTGAATACATAGATAGCTTTAATATAGGCATTACAGTATGCAGCCTACATATTCTCAACCATTCCCACCCACCCACACTCTAACACACTTAAACCACAGCAGCTGAATCTGTTTTTTGTCTCTCAACATAGCAGAAAATGTTTTTTCTTCTCTCAGGCACCCTTAGTGGAAGGGACCACTGAAGCCAACCCTCAGTAATTAACTGTCACAACGCTTCAAAACTAACAAATGGACTTTGTGTCAAGGAAGGCCCATTAATTTACTGGCCTCCACTCGTCGATCCAGAGCCTATTATCTCCATTACGGCAAGCTTTCGTGTCTAGTCATCGTCACTCTTTAACCTTTAGTTTCCCTGTCTTACATTGCTGAAATTCCTGGGAATATACAGAGAGCACAATTGGACAAGATTTCAAGTTAACAATTATAAAATATTTAGGGAAAAACAAAAAACAAAGGTGTGTGTATACTGCTGGAAACAAAGATGTTCTTGCACTTTCTCTACTGATAGCATCTATAAATCAAAGGCATGACTCATTTTAATGTAATAAGCAGTGATGCTTGGTACATAAATATGTACAAGCCAATGCACTTGGGCACACACAAAAATAAAATTCACACATATATTCCCTTTTTCACTCTGCATATTCCAGTTTCCCTTCCAGTCAGGCATATTTTAAAACTCATACCCCACTTCCTTATTGGCTTGACAACCTTGGGGGAGAAATCTTCCATATGTGACACTAATAAGTGCTGCTTGGAAGGAGTTGAGAGCCACTTCACCATGAGGCATAAATAACTAAATAACATGCAGACTATGGGATTTGTACGATTTGTGGTACAGCTCAAATTTATTGCTATTCAGAAGCAAGGTATTACGAAGGATCAGCGGGGAGCTGCGGATACAGTATGACTGTATGACAGAGGCAGCAGATCTTGTTGCTCCTTTTGGGGCCAGGGTGTTTATGATGCTTTAATTCTGATGTCCATTGCATTTGATTTAATATAAGCCGTTATAAAGGCAATTTTTCATCCTGAATCAGCTTTTGAAGGTTGGTTGCCTCATACTTAAAATGGAAAGTATTTCATCCTTTACACAGTAGTGCCGTTCAACATAGGAAATAACAATTGCAAATGTATTTAAGCTGTATCAAAGCAGATTTTGGCATCCTATACATTATAATAATGCATTAATTAAGGCATGTCTAAATTATTAATATTAGTGTCCTTGACTGCATTCTGTCCTCAAACCTCCTGTCTAATTTTATGCCAGCCACATCAGTGAACAAGTTTTACAAATTGCAGCCTATTTTCATGTGCACAACTTGCAAATTTATTTGAACAAATCTGGGTCTTACAAAACAACCCAAATGTTTTTACTCTGTACATTGACATTTATAGTGAAAGAGAAACTATATTGCATCCACGGTGAGTAGGACAGTCTAAAATATTCATTTCATATCCCAGACTGTCTCATCAGCTTCCTGCCTGTGTAATATGACCTGTTTTGGGTCATTCAGTTTTATGATGGGTTTATAAAGCAAGAAAATAAATCTTCATGTTTCAAGATTGAAATATTGAAACATAGAAAAATATATACCAAATCCTGTTAAAGCTAAAACTTGTTAGAATTGAATTGGACATCGAAAGTTGAATAGAATATTGAATTCATTCCTTTATTGTCCCCCTTGAGGGAAATTCATTTCAGTACAACCCGGTCAAGAGTAGACAAACAACATCATTACACAGACCGATACAGGCCTACTGTGGTATTGCAGCTAGCTAAAAGCGGCACACCACATGCAGATAGAACGTAGTTACATGGGTTGGGGTGGAACTACGAGTTCAGAAAACTGCCCCACTTGAAAACATTAATAGTAGCATGATATATTTTTTAAGGCTGTAGTTGTATGTGTTGAACTAAAAATCAAAAGTAAAATAGCTATGCATATTTTAAAATCTGTTTCAAGAACATCATAGTAGCTATATTGACCTATTCGTGTGTTTGAGCAGCACAGTAAGGCTATGCTTGAGAAACTGATTAGGAGACAAGATTTCATAGGACAACCTGCAGTATCTTTAACAGTCAAAAAGAGAGAAAGAATGCATGTTTAGCTCATCTCAAAATAAAATAAAAAATAGTAATAATAAAACTAATAATAATATGGCTATTGACTGCCCATAACCTTTCTCCAGAACACTGACTTTGAGATTTTAATGTTAAATGTGCTTTTTGTGTTGGTTCTTTGTCCTAGAGGCATAATACTGGATACCAGAATCATAAGCTACAATAGTAAATCCAAAGAATTTAATTTGAAGTACATCTAGCAATATACAAGTGTAAAAAAATGTAGCTGAAAGGTGATTGTGAACGGCAGGAGAACAGTGATACATTTGTTAGTTTAACCCAATGTTGGAACCTCTCTCTCTGGGTTTTTAACATTCAAGCATAGTATATCTGGAGTCAGGGAGAGAAGAAGAATGAGAAGCTAAGACCTTCCAGAGCACAGAACAGATTAGCATCAGCAGTCAACCTGACACTGATAAAGTCAGAATCAGTTTAAAAAGTAACTGATGTGGTGGGGGCCTGCAAAGCAACTTGTAGCAGAGGCAGAGTGGTTACAAAGGCCAACGCTCCATAAATACTGCATCCCATATGAGATTTACTCGATGAATCAATAGAGGGGAAAAAGCTATTCAATCAGCTAATGTGGGCTGCTGGTGAACTCAACTGATGCACAGAAAAAAAATTCCTGACCTTGGAGACATGACCTGCCAGAAGAAATGCTGTGAACTGTATTGAACTGCAATACTTGTACTGTACATTTGTTTTTCACTATTCCATTGTTAAATTGTAGTGATGCATATACATTTAGTTGATTTGCATGGGTTTTAAAAGGCAATTGGGCAAATTCATCAAGCTTTTTTGGGATACTATATTTTTGCAAAATTGATTTTTTTATAATGCAGTAGGATATTTGCTCGTAAAATAGCAAATTACCTCTCTTCCCCAACAGAGTTTGTCCAAATTTAAATTAAACAATACATTTACTTTTAAAGAAAAGTTTCTTGATATACAGTACAGTAGGACAAAAAAAATATTGGGCAGCCACCAATCATGCAAGCTGTACCCACTTAAGATGAGGTCTGTAAATTTCCTCCTAGGTACACTTCAACAATGAGTGACATACTGTAGGGGAAATAATCCTAAAAAAAATTGCTATGTTTAATGGGGCAGAAAATTAGCTTTTAGTACCCACAAAAGAGCAAGAATTCTGGCCCTCAGACCCATTATTTCTTCTTTAAAGACCCACTCCAATCAATTTTTGAGAAATTTTAAAGCGTCTTAGTAGTCTTTAGATTATCATCATGCCATTTTTTGACAATTTGGGTGACCCAATTTACAATAGGCAAGCAGCCTGGCGAGAAGAGATCAATTGCTGGAGCAGTAGTTAGATCGGAATAAATACAGGATCACTGACAATCTCCCTTGATCTAGGCTTCCATGCAAGATCCTACCTCATGGTGTATACATGGTCTTGAGAACGGTGAGTCAACACCCCAGAGCTACACAGGGGGAACTGGTCAATGACTTTAAGAGACCTGGGACTACAGTAACTAAAGGCATCTCTCCACTAGTACCTTTTGCCGAGCCGTACTGTACTATCGGTAACGCGACACGACACGGCCCGACTCGTCAAGTGTTGCAACAAACTAGAGCGTCATGTAGTGAGCGGGTACGTCATATGGTGGGCGGCCCCAGAGTATGTAGCGGGAAGTAAACAAAGGCTCGGAGAAAAAGAAGAATAATGGCGACCTCACTAGCTTTGTGGATTTCTGTAGTTCCACGTCGAAGAGAAAGCCTCTCTCATCGAAGAATACAGACCCCGGAAAAGCTGCACACTGCAAGGAAAAGCATGGTGGAGTAGTACAAACGAGTGTGAGAAGCTCTGCAGGAGAATGACGCGACAGGACCCCGGTAGCTTGTGTGGGGGTCATGGCAAATACTACCCATGGTGGGCTATAAATACGCTCTATTCGCTAAAGCCCAGCGTAAAAACCTACGTTAACAAGTTGGCTTTATTAATAAGTATTCTGTGTTCGTGTTTCAGATGACTGCTCTGTGAAGTTGTCTCAGCCGACCGTCGGTTTGGTTGTTTAAACTGGCCTTGCAGTGATGAGACGTTCTTCTGGGTTTCACCGAAGCTCAGTGGCTGCAGAACTTCAGGATGTCGGAACAAATTCATCTACATGTGAAGCAAACTACGTCCTGCGCTGGAGCGATGCAGCTTTTCACCTCTGTGTCCAAGAAAGGAGTTGCCATATACATGCTACGAATTCTACGAATTACAAATTACAACTGTATGTTTTGTAATAAACCTGTGTGCTTTGAAAATGTTTTCAGATTTTTTAAATCAACACCACTACAATGTATTTTACAGATATCCCATCTTTGAGTAGGCTTAGGCTTTTCAGCAGCTTTTAAATGTATGCAGTTTACTTATTTAGAAGCGCAATACTTTTTTTTACTTTTAACAGCCAGAGCAAATGTTGCCATCAGATTTATAAAATGTTGCTGAACGCTAATGCCAGACATGATTAAGTAAAATTATTGCACCAACCAGCATGTAATGAAACTGCAAATGAAAATACGAGCGGACATTTTTATTGGACAAGTATAGAAACATTTCAGAAACAAAGTCCAGTTGCACATGTCTGTGGGTCATGGTTTAGTCTGCAGCATCCCAGGAAGGTTTGACTGAAGGCAGATTGAAGGCATATCATGTCATCTCCACCCTCTGTAAGCCGCTTTCCTGCTTCTGCTCCATCAGAAGAAGGTGTTGATCCCGCTGCAACGGATGACAGATATTTTTTAAAATACTATGCTTACAGTGTATTTAAAACATATACTAAGAATTAAAATTAAGGAATAGAAACAAATGTCTCACTGTGCTGCAGAAAACGTAAGTAGGTCATTCATATTTACAACAAACAAAAAACACGGCATCAGAACTAATTTGAATAACTTATAATAAAAAGAACTGTCATACTGAATATGCAGCTGAACAGGTTAATATTGTGAATAAAATATACAAGCGGCATGAAATTTGCTTCTTACCGAGAGTACGAGACAGCGAGTTCAGGACTTCGGCGTTCTCCGTTTCTCTGCTTCGGCCTGCAGGTGAAAGCCATCGGCTATGAACCACGATCAGCTCCGACTCCTCCTTGATAAGCCTCTCACAGCGAGCAGCTCCATCCAGCTCACATGGCATCTTCTCTTCAGCCAACAAACTCAGAAATGCTTAAACTCCGTTTGGATCAAAGCACTGATTTTTAACGTTGTCAAACACTAAACACATCCACTCGCTGTAGCAAGGTTTCAAAATGGCGGTCTGTTTGTTGTTAAAAGACGCTGTCAAGTTACTCTCCAGTGACTCCACCCTCCAGCCAATCAGTGACCGACAGCCGTCTGACGTCGCTTTTCAGTACCAGTTGAGCACGGATGGAACCACAGCTGAGGTGGTACGAAAAATAGTATCGGCGCGGAGCAGCTCAGCCAAACTTCTGCTGGTGGAGAGTAAACGGTACTGCGGCCGAGTCGATCCGAGCCGAACCGTACCGGTGGAGGGATGCCTTAAGGTTGCTATTAGTAATACAATATGTCATCATTTATTAAAATCCTGCAGAGCTTGAAAGGTCCCCCGGCTTAAGTCAGCACATGTCCAGGCACTTAAGTTTCCCAGAGACCATCTGGATGATCCAGGAGAGCACTGTAAGAATGCCATGTGGTCAGATGAGACCATAACAGAACTTTTGTAGAAACACGATTCGCTATGTTTGGAGATGGAAGAAATCAAAGTTGCATCCCAAGAACACCATACCCACTGTGAAGCCTGCTACCCAACATAATAATCTCAAACATTTCCAGAGCAACGAACGAGTGGTTATGTAAAAACCATTTCAAGTTTCTGTAGTGGCCTAGGCAGTCTCCAGTTCTCGATCCAATAGAGAATATGTGAAGTGAGTTCAAAGTCTGTGCTGTCCAACGACAGCTCTAAAATGTCAAAGCTCTAGAGTAGATCTGCATGAAAAGAATGGCCAAAAATACCAGCTACAGTGTGTGCAAACCAGGGTTATTATCGTTAATGAAAACAAACGAAATAACGAAAACTAGAAGTAAAAAAAACATGTTCTTTAACTGAAATACAAATAAAAATGACAAAAAACAAACTGAAACTGTAATGAGTCTATTCAAAACCAACTAAAACGAATGGAATTTATTATTGAGAAGATGTGCTTATTTTTCATTTTATAATGTGTCTCTTAATATCTAGAAGAATTATTTATACGTCTCTCTGCCTGCACGCTGTCACCAGAAACGATGCGATCACGTCTTTTGCCTTTTTGGTTGCACAAATCGCTTTGATAAAACAACACAACGGGAACATTTGACACAATCCCATCGACTTGACCTGAATGGCACTTTCCAATTTAAAACCCCACCCCGTTGGGGCGATCTCAGTCAGAGTAAAAAATCGTCCCAGGTGCTCTCATAGAGTTACATTGTGGGATTATTTTTTTCAAAAGTTTGGACCCTACAATGCATTTCAATGGCCACCAGGAGGGCTCGCCCTAACATGATTTTGTAATACGCACTGATGTGTGCTCTGAGACGTAAAGTCACAGACATAGATGTCAATGCGTACAGCACGCACATGGGAAGCGACAAACCACGGGAGTTGGAGACGAACGAAAACACACAAAAAATGCATAAATAAATAATTAATAATTTGGTTCGATCACTTAAAACTACAGTTTGAGAGAAAAACATAGCAGGAGAAGCTTGAGGTGAAATAGCTCGGATCTGACTATCAGCTAAATAACAGATCAATCAGCAGTAAAACAAGAGTAAAAAGCACCATATTTATGTGGAATTATGCATGTTAGGTCACTGTATACCTTGAGTACTTTTCATATTAAGGTATCGCTGCGTTACAGATGCGCATTATTCAGTTAAAGTAATGTTTTAAGATTTAAATTAGGGATTAACGGAAGTAGCTGTGTAGACACTGCTACTTCACAATAAGTGCATGCATTCCTAATGTTTAGATTGATGAATTGGATAGTTGTCTGGTGAGTGTTTATGCTTTGTAAAAAGGTCAATTGTGACATTTGATTACTAAGTCTATATTGCATTAGATGTATTTAATATTTAACACAGCTGCTTATGTCCAAATCTTAAATGTATTCATAAATCTTGGTTATTTCTACCATACGTTGCATTTGTTGTTGTTTTTCATATGAGATCACACATATCTCCCTCCTCACATTTATGGCACCTAATGCTGTATCAGCAGCTGTGTGGATATATGAAAAAACAAAATAAATATAACAGCCTTTTCTTCAACTCACATCTTCTCATACTCTGAATGGCTTTAAGTGGAGCTCTGGCAGGTTCTCCCAGTGTTAACAGAGTGATCCCAGTCTGAACCAGAACCTCTATAGACAGCTCAGTGTTTCTTCCTCTACAGTAGCAGTCAGGCGCAGAATTCTAATTAGGAGGTGGAGAATTCTTGAAATTGAGGCTCTCTGTCGGCTCCTTATGTCCAACTAAAATATGACAACCAATCACAGCGCAGAATTTCACAGAATCCCACCCAAAACATTTGCATGTGGCACACAAGTTAACATGCTGGCTAAAGGAACTTTGGGCAGTAAACTAGTGGCTTCAATGTGACACTTAAACGTAAACTAGTGAAGGCAGAACTGCTCACTAGTTAACTAGGGAAGACACAAATGCCCAATAGTTAACTAGTGAGGTCTAAAAAGTGTCACTAGTTTAGTAGTGTGCACCAAAACACCCACCAGTGAACTAGTGATGACAATTTCAGCCCCACTAGTTAACTAGTGAAATGCAAAAATGGTCACATGTAAAGGCAAAATTACCCCCGAGTTTACTAGTGAGAGTGTTGCGGGCCTTACTGGTTAACTAGTGGCATGCATATTTCGTTCACCAGTAAACTAGTTATACCTAAAAATACAAACAAGCTGACCATTTTCGTCCACTAGTTGTAGAGGAGCAATTGACGTCTCACTAGTTTATGTGTGTGGCAGTGAAGCAGCTCACTGGTTAACTAGTGCCTGAAACAGTCATTATGCAAATTCTAATAAGAGGGTGGGTAGAAGACTCCAATTGGGTATCGTCCGCAACACCAATTAATGCAAAAGACTGATGTTCGCAAAAAAAAATAAAACATGTGCCAACCAAACCAAAGAATTTGCTTGCTCCATGATTTTTTGAGAAATGTGTGGGCTGAGAATGTAGTTTAAATAAATTATTGATGGTCGAGAAAAACTGAAATGTTCATACATTTGCCTACATGTAGATCTATGTCATTTTTTATGTGTAAAATTCCTTCAGTTTTCCAATGAAGCCCAGGCTTCACTGAAAGCATTAATTTTATCAAATCAAATAATGTATTCATCAGGAAGTGATAAACCATCCACGCGGGGTCTGATAATTCCCTACCGAAGGGGATTTCTGTGGAGTATCAGCGCGTCAACGTCAACAGAAACAGACAAGTAGACCTGGCTGCAGAATGCAGAAAGGGGTTGGATCAGTGGTCAGACTCATACCATATTTGGAGATGGCACAATTGCAGACTAGAACTGAAGGGAGAGCTATTTCCTATACACCCAATGTTTTTTTTTGGAAATCTTTATTGGTTCTGATCATTTTTAGAGCCTTTAGTTTTTTTTTTTATATTTATGAATTCCGATCTTTGTTTAATCTTTCCATAAAACTTCATCAAAAAAATCGTTTAGAGATTTTACAACATCTGATCTGAGATACTTGCTGACCAATGCATTGAAGACTGAGAAGACATTGTGCATTTTTGGGGAGCAGATTTTTCTATTTTTTTATTTTATAGGAAATTTCAGGTACGACGACGATTCAAAACAATCGAAATAACATTTTACACAACCAACTCCAAAGTCTGTGTGCTTGTCATAACTTGAGATTTGTAGTCACTTATATCTGCCAAAAATAAAGAAACATTAAAAAATGGACAGAAAGTTGAAGAAAATAAATAAATAAATAAATAAAGACATATGTGTATAATTAAAAGAGATTAACAAGGGGAGTTTGAGTAAGAACAAAAACCTTGCTTCCACATCATATAAACAACCTAAAGGGGAGCAGATGAATCAACAGAATTATTTTTCCTCCTATCTTCATTAATTTGTTGACCATCCACACTGTTCAGCACTGAACATACATAACTGATCAGGCCACTGTCTCGATGTCAGAACTTGGTTTTAAAATACAATATGAATAATATTTAAAACAATCTAGAAAAAGTTGTTTGTTTTTTTCGAAACCTGGAAGAATATCTGTGAGACTGAACCTACAGTAACAAAAAAAGAATTTCAGTTCCACAGTAGCAGGACATGAACATGGAGCTTCCAATCCTGAGTCACCTTCACTAACCACTCAGCAAACAGGACAACATGGTAAAATGGAAGGATTGAATTGTATATATACTGATAAGATTCCCACGTTGTCTAAAATCTATGTAATTTTATCAAAACATATTTTTAAGCTCAAACGATCTTAGTTTATAAAATTTGCTCTTAGCAGAGCCTGGACGAGGCCAGACTTGTTTTCTAGGTTTCTGAATCCTAAATGGAACAATCACCCTCCTCGTTCCGCCTTCTTCATTTGCATGGAAGTATGACATTGCGCACTAGTAAACTAGTGGCCAGTGTTGTGGTCACACTAGGTAACTAGCAGCACAAAATGCCATCTGTTTGTGTATTTATTTAAATTCCACTAGTTTACTAGTGTGAGGGACATTTTTCTCCAGCTAGTTCACTATGGACAGTGTTTTGTCTTCACTAGCTAACATGTAAGGCTCAATTTATCCTCTATAAGCTTCCGAAAAACAATATAATGCAGATATGCTCACTAGTTAACAAGTGAGTCTGTCCTGTTCCATTACTAGTGAACTAGTAAGGCCAAACATGTCAACTAGTCAACTAGTGAAGGCCAATGTGTCACTAATTAACTAGTAAGAGCAAATTTTTGCATTACAAGTTAACTAGATGGGTCCAAAAACAGCCACTAGTGTGTGTCTTGTGCACACAGGTTAACCAGTAAGCTGCTTCAATGCCTTCACTAGTTAACTAGTGGGCGTTTTCGGGCACACTAGTAAACTATTTAATCTTTTTGTACCTCACCGGTTAAACAGTCGAATGGAAATTGTCATCACTAGTTCACTGGTGGGTGTTTTGGTGCACACTACTAAACTAGTGACACTTTTTGGACCTCACTAGTTAACTAGTGGGTATTTATGTCTTCACTAGTTAACTATGAGCAGTTCTGCCTTCACTAATTTACATGTAATGTCACACTGAAGCCACAAGTTTACTACCTAAAGTTCCTTTGGCCAGCATGTTGACTTGTGTGCCACGTGCAAATGTTTTGGGTTTGACTTTCTGAAATTCTGTGCGGTGATTGTCATATTTTAGTTGGACATAGGGAGCCGATAGAAAGCCTCAATTTGACGTTTTGAATTTAGGCTTGAACTAGTTAACTAGTACATTTATGACAGTTTCCACAGTTATGCTGATGATACACAATTATATTTATCCATAAAACCTGATGAAGCCAATCAGTTAGGTAGATGAATATAATTATAAATTAAATAAATATATTTATCTACCTAATATAATTATAAATAAAATTGTGTGTCAGCATAACTGTGGAAATTCATTCCATGTTGTCTAATTATTTTACCAATTGAAGGAATAAATACTGTATGGTAAAGAGAATCGGTCCAAGCACAGAATCCTGTGGTACTCCACAAGTAACCCTTGAGTGTGAAGATTTATTATTGGCATGAACAAACTGCAATCCGTTGGACAGATATGATTTAAACCAGCCTAGTGCTGTTCCCTTGATCCCTACAATATGTTCAAGCTTTTCTAAGAGAATATTATGATCAACTGTGTCAAAAGGAGCACTGATATCTAACAAGACAAGAACTGTCACAAATCCATTATCTGAGGCCATTAAAATATAATTGGTAACTTTTACCAGTGCTCTTTCAGTGCAATGATGAGCTTTAAGACCTGACTTAAATTATTCAAACAGGGTGTTGCTGTTTAGATGCTCACTTACTTGATTAGCAAGTATTTTCTCAAGAATTTTGGATAAGAAAGGAAGGTTAGATATAGGCCTGTAGTTAGCCAAGTCATCTTGATCTAGGGAGGGTTTCTTAGGTAAAGGTTTGATTACAGCAACCTTAAATTCCTGAGGCACATATCCATTTATTAAAGATACCTTCATCATGTCTAGAATAGGGCCAGTAACCAGAGGGAACACTTCCTTAAATAATTTGGTTGGTATTGGGTTTAACATACAAGTTGAGGGTTTAGATGAAGCTAATATCTGTGATAAATCTGAAAGTTTGACAGAATCAAAACGGTACAGACATAGATATGGTTCTACAGTTCTCTCTGATGCTGCCTCATTTACTGAAAAAGAGTTAATCATGTTTGGGAGATTGACAGTGATTTTATTTTTAATAGAATTTATTTTATTTATGAAAAATCCCATAAAGTCATCACTATTGAGAGAAGAGGGAATCGTTGGCTCAACAGAGCTATGACTATATGTAAGTTTGGCAACTGTACTAAAAAGAAACCTAAGACTGTTTTTATTTACCTCTATTAATGACGAGAAATATGCTGTTCTAGCTTGTCGAAGGGTTTTTATAAAGTAGTAGACTATTTTTCCAGGTTAGAAAGGAATCATTTAAGTGTGTAGAGTGCCATTTTCTCTCCAGTTTCCTCGTATTCTGCTTTAAAGTATGCAACTCTGCACTTAACCAGGGAGCCAACCTCCCATAGCTGAGTAACTTCTTTTTTAAGGGGGCTACACTGTCTAGTGCCAAACGCAGTGAGGAAGTAATACTTTGAACCACACCATCAATTTCTGAAAGGGTAGTGTTGGAATTACTGCCGTCCACTGTGGTATTCTGAGACGGATAGGGAAGCAAGAATGGAACAGATTCTTTAAAACCTGTTACAGCACTGTCTGATAAAGTTCTACTGTAATGACATTTTCTTTCAGATTTTGGAACGTAGTGTAAAGTAAATTCAAAGGTTATCAAAAAATGGTCAGATAGGACTGGGTTATGTCGCAGGACTATTAGTTCATCACACTCAATGCCATATGTCAGTACAATGTCTAAAGTGTGTTGACCAGAGTGTTTGGGTCCCTTCACTTTCTGAGTCAAAGATAATATTAAAGGCTGCAGTAATGCTATCACTTTCAATGTCCATGTGAATATTGAACTCTCCTATTATAATTACCTGATCAGTGTTTAAAACTAAATCAGATAAAAAATCTGAGATCTGGTCCAAGAATTGAGAGTAAGGGCCTGGTGGATAATACAAAACCACAAACAAAAGGGGCTTTAATGTTTTGCAGCTTGGATGAGGAAAACTAAGGGTTAGGTGTTCAAAGAGCTGTAGTAAATAATTGGTCTAGTGCGGATTTTTAAATCTGAATAAATGATGGTTGTCACTACTTCTCCTCGCTCAGTACTTCTAGGAATGTAAAAATTCTGATAATTGGAAGGAGTTAACTCATTTATAATTACAAAATCTTCCTGCTGCAATCAGGTTTCTGATAGGCAAAATAGATCAATTTTATCATCACATCAAGTAATTTACTAAAAAAGTCTTCGAGCAGCGGGATCGTATGTTTAGTAAATCACATTCCAATTGCCTTATTTCCTTGTTTGGTCCAAGTCGTATTTATTTTGATAAGATAAGATTATAACATAAGATTTTCATAGTTTGCTTTTGTCAGGTTAACTTTTAGTCTATTTGATTTCGGCCGTGGGCAAGACACTGTCTAAATGGGGTATTGAGTGGGTAACAGTACAGAAGCTGCATAGAGGAAGAAAGAGAGCTAGATGGTTAGATTTAGCCATAGCTGCTACGAAGCTAAGCTAACGAGCTAGCAAGATCTTAGCACACCAAGAACAACCATGTGAAACACAAAGGGTTCCTAAAATGTAAAGTACACCGCCTGGAAATAAGTGTAGTTGTGTGCCTGTGTGTTAAAATAACTTAGAAAGACCTAAACAAAGAGTAAAATTGATAAATCGAAGAGAATCTGAGCACCAAACACTAAGCAGCTCTGAGGAGTTCAGGAGTGACAACGGGAAGTGATGCAGCAAATGTCGCAATACTCACAACTACCACTAGCAAATGCTGTTAACTCAATGGCCGCTGGCCGCTCTGCTTTGTGACCGCATACCATGGAGGCCGCCATTGCTCCTCCATTGCTGTAGTACCTCCATTTGGCCGCTAGGCCCCCATTGAAAAGCACTGGACTTTAGACACGTTAAAAACAACTTTAATGCCTGTTGCCCATTTTTTTAAACTTTCTATGGCTACATATTTTTCCTGAGATTACGCTGGGCTCGTCAAAAGCATAGGCACCAGGCTGGTTTTCGTGAGATAACTTTTTGAAATGTTGCATAATTAATGAGGGGGGCCGGACTTTCATTGACAGGCTGTTTCGTTGGACTTTAATTATAGTACCACTACATTTTAATAATTATTTCAAGTTACTAGTTCTTACCTTTTGAGGTTTGATAAATAGGAGAACCGTCAGAGGAGCGCAGATACGGCAGCAGTCAGGCATGGGGCTATTATCCTTTAGCTAAGCTAGCCAAGTTTAGCATCAGAGCTAAAGATGCGGGAGCAGAATGGGCGCGATTACAACCGAACTACACGCCCACACACGCCCCGCGATGGCAGAGTCTACAGTGAAGATCCCGCCCCTATGCCCTTTTTAGGAACATGCTTCGTCAGAGCTGGGGAGGAGGAGTCTGTGAATCCGCCATGAATTCCCCCATGAAAGTGTGTCATTCTGGTAAACGGGGAGGAGTGAGGAGGCGCTGTCTAGTTAACACATAGACTGTAAAAAAGAATAGTTAATAGTGGACATTTGGGCTGTCAGTAGTTCACACAAACATGGCTCACTATTCAAATAGTGGACAGAAGTGTAGAAAAGATAAATCTGTATTGCAAGATAGTTGACACACATTAGGAAGAAAAAACTGTCAAAAAGGGCAAGAGAAAGGAGGACGTTGTTTTAGTTATGCAGATGCAAAGCAGAACACAGAAAACAAAAATCAATGACCTTTTACAAAGCTCTCTACTGTGCAGTTTATCAGTGTTTTTGTGCATATGAAAGTGTTCCCGAGTCCACACTATAAATACTTACAAGTTGATCCTTAAAAGCAAACTTCAGCATACTTTCAGCAAATGTAAAGACATTAACTGTATTTTGTAATAGATGTAGAATGACGTCTCTATAATGGAGCTTAGCTAAGAAATGGGGCACATAATTACATGTCTATATGTGTGAGTAAATATGTTAATGGCTCTTCTTTTTAGCTATAATACAGATAGAGAAGTGGTTGTGGGTGGCTGAATAAGAACAATGCAGACATTACACCCACTATAGGCATGAGTGTGCTATTCATTTTCAACACCTACCAGGTTTCTTAGTACAACTGACCGTGTCATAGTTGAAGTATATCTGGAGCTGAATCCTGATGCAAATCACTCCAGCTACCCAAAAAGAACATTGACCCAGAACAGTACACTAAAACCTTAAACAGTGTGGATTTAGATTGTTTGCATTAACACACCTACAGTAAAAATGGCAACAGTCATTCATTCATTCTACTTCATTTAACTACTTCACTAAGGTGGATCAAATTCTCAAGGACAAAATGTAGTTAAAAGTTATGCTCAGTGCAGTGAAACATTAGTTTATCTCATAGTTCATATATTTCATTTTTCAAGTGACTAAAGCTATCCAAAGCAACTCGGCGCAAAGTAAAAAGTAATGTCCACTAATTGTGATAAGTCTTTTTGCCACTCTTGAATGCAATAGCCTTAGAATGGTCGAGATCAAAATAAATAACTGCCAATTGGCTTTCCATTACTGTGAAAGAATTTTGGCCTGCTCAAAGTAGCCTGTTTAAGGTAATGCAGCAGCATCTAAGGGTGTGTCCAAATTCAGGGGCTGGATCCTTCGTAGGACCTGGTCTACACGGTCGATCGAAGGACCCAGCCCACATCGACCGGCTAGACTGGATGTTTTTTTCCCCATTATTTATCACCCAGTACTCCTACCTAGTTCCAGTCATTGCTCTCCCTCTGCTAACTGTGGGAGGGCCCTGCACTGAAGCTGAAGCCTCCTTCTTGCCTGAGGAGTGGGCAGGCCCTTCTTTTCACCTGAAGGGGGCAGGGTTTCCCCAGCTGCACATTGCGCGTGGAAGGATCACGTTATTCCAGCCAGATACTCCCCAATGCATGTTTTTGTGGGAGTAGCTCACATTAACTACTCAAGGAAGCATGGGGAGAACATGCAAAATCCACACAGAAAGGCCCTTTCGCCAACCCGACCTACCTAACCCCACCCAGGGTGTGGGTGCTGATGATATGGAGGAACAAACACACCCTCAGCACCCACAGCATCCCCGGCAGGAAATGAAACCAGAACCTTCTAGTTGTGAGGTGAGCTGCGCCACCATGCTCCCTTTACATAACATTTATTATATTCAGTTGAAATTTTTATGTGAGCTGTAAAATTATATAAAAATTCTTTGTGAGCTGTAAAAGTGTATATATATATATATATATATATATATATATATATATATACACACACACACAGTAAAGACCAAAAGTTTGGACACATCTTCTCCAGTACATCTTTATTTTCAGGACTATTTACATTGTAGATTCCCACTGAAGGCATCAAAACTATGAATGAACACATATGGAATTATGTAGTACTTTTCCAAAAGTTGTGAAACAACCTGGCCTCCAAAGTCACCAGACCTGAACCCAATTGAGTGAAGGCAAAAGGAAAAACAAGTACTAAGCATCTCTGGGAACTCCTTCAAGACAGTTGGAAAATCATTCCATACATTATGTCTTCATTCATAGTTTTGATGCCCTTATATTGAGAATCTACAATGTAGTCATGAAAAGAAATTTTTTTTTGTAACATCTACTGTGGAAAAAAAAGTGCTAATCTGTCCCTTTTTTCTAAACACAGAGTTGTCTGATTAGATTATATGCGATATTTTGGGTATACTGGATGGTCATTATAATGATACAAATGAGGGGCGCTTTTTCCACTTCAGCATCTCACTCCAAACAACATGGCTGCGACCTATTGAATTCAATTCATTCTATAAAAGTTTCCTACAGCAGCTTTCTCCGTGTTTTTGGCATTTTACGATTTCTACATGTTGGAAAATACCCCAACATGGCTTCCACCATGCCCAGTAGCCCAGGCTCCCTTCCATATAGCCCCATTAGCAGTCATAATTTATTCATTTATAATGCTTATGCTAATCTTATAATACTTGAAGGGCGACTGTGGCTCAGTGGTAGAGTTGGCTTGCAATCGGAGGGTCGTAGGTTTGATTCCAGCTTTCTCCAATCACGTGTCGATGTGCCCCTGGGCAAGGCAATTTACCCCCAAAAAATCGTCCTACCGAGCTGTGTTGGTTGTCGGTGTATTAATGTTTCAGTCCAATTATCATTTACCATTCGCTCGATTATGCACAAAAAAGGATCTAAAAATTCCATAGGTGACATTTTGAAAAGTTTGTAATTCATGGAAAAAATTTGATGGAAAAATGTGTGCAACTTTGAGCACACTATGGATCTTCCTTATGCACATTTTGGACAAAGAGGAAACTGGCAACGCAACCAGTGGGATGACAAAATTGAAGTAAAAAAGTATGTGTAAAAAAAAAAATACATTTTTGCCTACATTTTCAATTTCTAAACTAATATTTCTGACATTATAAAGTCAGCATTTTTGTAAGAAAAAACTGAATGCCTTCAATCAGAGAAGTTTTGTCTGTTTTTTTTCAGAGAATTATGCTTTTTGTCCTTGAAAATATCTGCAATTAATCTTAAAATGTATGTCTTAACTCATAATTTTACGACTTTTGTGACAGAATTTCTGAGTTTCTTGCTGGAAAATATGTGCAATTAATCTCAGAAATTCTTATTTTTTAATTACAATTTTGCTACTTATTGACATCAGGATTTCTGAGGTTTTGTGGGACTGAATTTACTCTAAAATATTTTGCTTTTGTTTACAATGGCCCTAATACTCCCTCGTAGGAATCATTTTTACTAAAACCATCAGAATCAAAATAAAAAATAATAATAATAATAATAATAATTTGTAAACACTGGAAAGGAAAAAAATTGTCTCTTGATTTTAAACATCTGTTTATCCCTTCTGTTTGGATTGTCAGTGTCATGTCTCAAATGTCCAAAATGCAAAGAAGAGCAATTTAAAGTAAACGCGGGGTGAAGTGGCACCTCTAAAGAATTGTCAGTGCAGTTATGGCGGGGACTAATCATATTATTGCTGCTGCTGCTTCGAAAGTTTAGTTGCTCCAGACATTTTCAGCCACACACAGAAGCAAGCACTAATAGGAGCATGTTAGAACCTGACATCACCAAAAGTCATCAGGATGGTCAACAATATAACAAACTGTTTTTAAACATTGTTTGCGGCAATTTTCTTTTAGAAGCTCAAGCACATTACCAGTGTAGGGTAGACTCAAGCAACTTTTGATGGTTGTTGGTTTTTCTGGTGTCAAGGGCTATCCTGTTTATTTTCTGAAACTGCTGATACTGATGACATTCAACTCACTCCACTTTTTAAATTCTAGTGGCTGAGTAGTAATAACGTTTTGACAAAAAAATTTGCATAAATACCACCGCGCGTCTTTTACATGTGGCTGCGTCTTTGACGTTATGCGCAATGCAATTTAAAACACGTTCTCTTGAAATAACACTATCATGTAAGAAAAGCCATGTTTTCTACACCACTGCACATACTTTACGTGTGGCGGAGTTATACACACCACAGCTCCTTGCAATTCATAACAAATTTTAACATGAATAAAAAGGGATGTGAATCTTACAACAACTCACGATTCGATTCCGAATCATGGAGTGACGATTTAGAATCGATTTTTAAAAGGAGCATGGCAGCTACTCCCACACAAACATGCACCAGTCCTGGGCTATTAACTGCCTCCTCCCGACTGACCGGGGCGCCTGAATGTTTGGGGAGGAACTGGCTGGAATAACGTGATTCTTCCACGCACTATGTCCAGCTGGGGAAACCCTGCCCCTTCAGGTGAAAAGGGCCTGCTAACTCCTTAGGCAAGAAGGAGGCTTGAGCTCAGTGCAGGGCCCTCCCGGGGTTGGCAGAGGGAGAGCAATGCCCAGGACTGTACTCAGGTAGTGACACTGGGTGATCAATAATAATAAAAAATAATAAAAAAAAAATAAAAAAAAAATAATAAAAAAAATCGATTCTCGATTCAGTACCGATTAACAATCAATACTATTAGTAAAAAAAGGGCCAATTTGTAGGGCTAAATTTCAGTTGAGATTGTTTAATATTGCAGATTTTTAATTCAATGTAGTATTGAAAAGTTATATAATTGTCTGAATGTTCTACTTCCCACATCTTAAACCTTTACAACAGAATGAATGAAAAGTAAAGACTTTCTAAAGTAAACTGTCACATACTTAAATATACTTTATAATAAAGTGAAGTCAAACTTTTTTTCCAAGCCTAGGCTGCATATAAAAAAATGTTTGTGTTTTCTTTGAAAATCGATAAAAAACAAAAAAACAAAAAAAAGATTCAAAATCGTTAAGCAAAGAATCGAGATTCTTATGTGAATCGACCCCCTCATAAATAACGTATCCCATAACCTACGGGATAAAAAACATGTAATGTACGCATTATTTATACTTTTTGCTTGCAATACCTGAATCATGAATGCGCATGACATCATTGCACTTTACGCTTCCCCTGAAAGCACTCGAAAAATCTGCTTGTTCGACCTGAACAAGGGAACGGAGCGAGTCGATGGGATTGTATCCAACTTTCCCGTTCTGTTGTTTTTATCAAGGCAATTTGTGCAACTGAAAAAGCACAACACAAATGATCGCATCCTTTTTTTGTTGACAACGCGAGAGCGACATAGAAAAAAATTCTTCTAGACTTTATGAGGTACTGTATGAAACGAAAACTAAGCACATTTTCTCATTAAATTTAGTTACATTACAGTTTGAGTTAGTTTTGTTTCAAATTCTCATTTTTATTTTATTTCAGTTAACGAATATGTTTTTTAGTTCTTGTTTTCATTATTTCATTCGTTTTCGTTAACGATAATAACACTGGCGTCTACCGCATGCTGGCTATCACTCTATAGACTGTTTCCACCCCCCAGCACAGCTGCCACTTTCCACACGGTCAGATTTATACTAGTTTTTTCCTCGTTTATTTCTCATTCCTTTGTCCTGGAGGCTACGGCCCATTGTCTCGTTCTTCTTCTGCAGTTGTGTTTTTACACAAAACTTTTTTGCCACCGTTTGAAATCCAGCAGTTTTTTACATCAAAATGTGTCTTTAAAATTCACAGACATATGTTCAATCCATGGCCCATTTCAAACTGGATCAGAAAATAACTTATTGCTCCATTGACTCTCACTCAATTTGTTTTGCAGAAGTGGACCCATGGACCCGAAGTAGAAGGGCTTGACTTAGGCCCTGTCCACACGTAGCCAGGTATCTCACAAAATGGAGATATTTTTCTAAAGTTTGACCTGTTATCCACACGTAGCCGGAGGTTTTCTGCACCAAAAACGAAGCTTTTTACAAACTCCGGCCAAAGTGGAGATTTGCGTTTTCTCCGTTTTCAGTATCTGCGTGTGGACGGTTGAAAACGGAGTTTTAAGAGCCGTAACGTCAGTATCTGCAACAAAAAATGCTCCAACACCACATGTGCGACCTGTGTTTACTCTCGAAAACAGCATTTATTTCCTCAGCACTGTGTTGGCTTTCATCCATTGTTAAAGCGCGTCTTGTTTGTTTGCTTTTATAAGCTTTATGACTGTTGCGTGCTGAAGATAGAGGATATAAAGTTTCTCTTGGCGGATAGGACTGGGGAGAACTACTGCGCTCTACAGGTTTGCCACGTCTATGAATGTGCTGAAAAACGCATTTATCTGGTTACGTGTAGATGGAGATTTATTTTTCAAGGAGCTGAGGAAAATCTTGGTTTAAAAAAAACCCCCGACTACGTGTGGACATTGCCTCAGGCTCCCCATTGGGGGGAGTCTGGGAATCGTCTACAACGCCTTGCTTTTCCAACACGCTACAGAGATGTGGCCAGGACTGGGCTTATTTTAAACTCCGCAGTGGCAGGACAGCTCAGCCAGGTTCAGCCAGTTGCAATGGCAAATTCAAGTGCAGTGCAAAGTTTTAAACTCAAGAGGGCACTCCAGCTATGATTTTTGGTAGAAAATTATTGTTTTTACTATGTACTAAAATACCAAAAATAATGACCAGACATGTGAATTAAATTATCTAACACAGGGTCTCCGCGGGTCCTTAAAAAGTCTTAAAACGTCTTAAATTACATTTTCAATTTTTAAGGTCTGAAAATGTCTTGAATTCTAGACGTTTCGGTAAGGAGGTCTTAAATTTTATGTGGGACCTTAAATTTCAGTTTTTGATGGGATCGCTATCACAGCATTTAGCTAGTTCGCAAGCATGGGCAAATGTGTATTTAATGATAACTGGTTGGAGGAGGAAAAGTATCATGAAGCGAGATGTGCTTATGTAAAAAAACTATACAGCTGGCGACAATGGGCCACCTAGCCCTCAACTTGCATATGAAAGGAGAGAAGCACAAGAAATATGTGTCGTCGCAGGCAAGTAGTTTGCCCATAAGTATGTTCTCATCTCATGATGAACCGAGCACCTTCGGCAGCTTTGCGAATGTAGCTACACTTAAGGCCGAAATACTGTGGGTTTTTCAAACCGTAAGCCGCCACCACTCGTACACCTCAAATGAGGACATCCACCTGGTTTTTCAAGCAATGGTCCCTGACTCAGATTGTGCGAGTACGTTCACATGTGGGAGGGACAAAACTGCATACTTAGCATGATTTGGTATTGCCCCATACCTAAAGAAGGAATTAATTTCACAAGCAAACAAGGACACTTTCGTCATGATCTTCGATGAGTCCATGAACATAACAAAAAATAAATAGTTGAACTTGCATGTCAGACACGGGTCAACCGACGAGACTGGCACCCCGATTGTCAGATCTCGCTATCTTGGTTCTCAGTTTTTGGGCCACTCAACGGCAGAAGACTTGCTGGAGCATTTTAAGGTAAGACTCAAAATAACATTTAAAATGCTCTGAATATGTTAAAATGCTTGGTGTTTTTTCATGTTTTCTAATAAAAAATTGGGACAAATATATTGATGCATCGTGGTGATTCTTGGGTTGATTCACATTTTTCCGAATGCATATTGAAATTCTTAGCTTAGTTTTTGAATAATGGCGCTCTACTAAGTTAACGTACTAGGCTAGGTTTTAACTCACACTCGAATGCTCACGTAAAACAGCGCTCGTGCGTTCGGCTGAGTCAAATGTACTTGATATAGGCTAATGCTTTACGTCACAAGATTAACGTAAATAGCCTAGTGGGCTGTTTACAAAACCCTAGAACTTCGCTTCAACGATTTTCGAACTTTAGGAATTATTTTATATTAGTTTCTAGTGGTGTGTGTAAGGCATCTAAAGCACACAGTGCCATCTGCTGTTAAAAACTAAACTCAGAATTGATTTAAGAGAGGAACGTGATTCAATCAGAAAAGTTGAAATCGATCCAAATAATTTCTCCATTCACGATGCATAGATATATATTGTCCCAGCCAATAAGTTAAAAAAAAATTGTGGGTTGGTGACATCTAGGCATAAGCTTAAAAGGACTGCAATCTAAATTGAAGGCATGCAGTGCTGTAAATAACTTTATTGTAAATTATTCCATATGCATTATGCTGCTTGCATATTTTTTATGCGAAAAGTAAAATTTGAATTGAATTATTGTAGACCAGTTCATAATTAGACTCCAAATATCTGTTTTGTGCTTTTCAATATTAGGTTAACAATTTTGACACCATACCTAGGCCCAATTTGTGAGCATTCATTATTATGGTTTAATATGCGTTTCCTCAAACCTTTCAAACCAAGGACCACTTAACCAATTAAAAAAAAAATTATATATATCTATATATATATATATATCTATATATATATATATATATAATATATAGATATATATATATATATATATATATATATATATATATATATATATATATATGTGTGTGTGTGTGTGTGTGTTACTGACATGGACAGTGTCGTCCCTGGGACTTGTCTGGAGCGTGGCTCTGGTGAGTTGTGCTGTGCTAATGCTTCGCCACATCATTGTGTTGTCGCATTGAACATTTTTCAGTTTTTTGTTGTTGTGGTGAAGTCTTAAATTGTCCTTTTAGAGGACTTAAAAAGGTCGTAAACGTTATGAAATTGGCTTTTACAAAATGTGCAGATACCCTGTAACAGTCATTTATACAATTGATCAGCAAAAAAAGTTGATTTGCGGGTGAGATGCACTTAAACATTTACAACAGTCATTTTAAGGTTCTGCATGACCATGCCTTTACTTCTGTCTGCTTTTATTCTCAATATCCAAAATCATAAAATTTCTCTCCCAACTCACTATACTGTCATCCTAAAACTGCTTCTCATTCTCCTCGAACTCTCTCTCCCATGTTACACAATCAGCTGTTCCCCTCTGCCTGCCAGAGATCCAGAATATCAATAGACCAATAGACCATAGCTCTCTGTCTCCCCATTATCCCAATCTTATCTGCAACACACATGCACAGAGTGCCTACACTGTTGTAAAGAATAGACTCAAACCATGATATGATCTTATAAATTCATGCATTCATATATAGCCTTCAGCAGAATACACTGTAGAAGCCATAAAACACACGCCATGCCTTTAGACATTCAAATAAAAATATATAGAAGGCACATCCATCTCTTACGTAGTAACTTTCACACCCATAGCAGCAAGCCTCTTATCAATTTGCACTTAAAAGGGAGTTTCACCTTTTCCTTTGGTGTGTCCATGTCCCTAGCTACTCTCATCCCCATTTTGATAACCTCACCTTTTTTTAACGACAATTTCTTTCTCAGTACCACCTCCTGTCATGCCTCAACCACTCTACCCACTCTCTTACTTTTAAAGGTGCATTTCTCTTTCATTGATGCCAAAAGCAGGCAACGGTGCATTTCTTGCCTTTATATCTTCACACAAGACCACATTGCCTGTGGATCAATACCATGTTGAGACGACAAAAGCCATTTAGTCTTTTTTCGTATGTGGTGGGTTGTGTAGCAAACCTGTTTAAACGCTTAATATTTTTCTAAATCAGCTAATATAAGCCTTATTTCATCAGCGAGTAAAAAGTAAACAGAGGACAAACTAATCTACAAATTCTCAAAAGATTTGTGGAAAAACACTGGGTAAAACTTTGCGAGCTGTGAAAAGGTACTGTATTATACGGTATACAATAAGTAGCTTTTTATGTGGAGGAAAGGCTTTCCACATAGTTTATTTTGAATAAACTGTCTGTTTATGGTATATGTTTGGCTGTTTTACAATTTGGTTTACAATCACTGTTGTGCTCTGCTGCATTTGTCCATACTAACTGCTTTCCTCATAAGTACTTTGATCTATACTGTACTTTATATCAGATACGTTAGGTAGCTGTTCCTTTATTTGTTTAGATCTGGACATTATACTAAAATATCTTAAAAGAAAAACATATGTCAGAATACCAGACAGGTTCCATTTAGGTTAGCATTTTGCATCTATTCACAAAATCTTTGTCAATAAAATTACCTTGATGACCTGAAACATTTGAGTGTGAACAAGCAAAAATAAGCAAAAGAACAAAGAAAAAAATAAGCTGGGTACAAACTTGCCAACATTGTCTACAAGAGATTTTGGCAGGTTTATAATTATTATTATTTATTATAGTAACTTTTATGCAATGGTTATATAACTACGAAAAAGTTTTTTAGTGAAAGAAGACTGGGAAAAAATGAAGTAAAAAAAAAATAATTCAGGTACTAATTTGCAAAAAGGTGAATTTACCCAGAATTATTTTGAATTTACAATAATTGAAATTTTAGAGTAAAAATATAAGAATTTTTTTCTACAAGGAAAAAAAATTTGTCATACAATTTTCTGAAAAATAGAATTACATTGCTGGTATCAAAGGTAAATTGATGGATCAGATTTTCTTTAACTGTAATTTGCAATATTGAAATCAGTGCTGTCAAGAGGGAAAAAAAAAGATTAGTTATCATCTGTAATTAGTCTAATCTCTTTTTTAATCTCACCTAAATGCTGAGAAAAGTCCTCATCTTCAGGTCTTCATTGAAATTCATTACATTACTGCGTTAGAGCAAAATTAGACAGACAGATAGGCCGATGCCTCTCCGAGTTAATACCCATTCACTGTTTTTTTTAATTCTTCATTTTAAATAATGTTCAATCCAAACAAGCTAAACAGAATACTACTTATAAAAGTGAAACTAAACAATCGCACTTATAATACAAATACCTGCTGCAGTTTGTGATCCACTTGAAAACGAAATTTGCACCCATTTGTGCTCAATTAAATACTGGGATTACTGCAGGGGTTATTGTCATGCGGTTTTCCCATGAGGGTTTGGATGTTCTGGACACTAAATCCGTGCTCCGCTCCTGCACTGGAGACTGGAGAAATGTTTCCTCATTTTAAAACGTTGGCCAACAGAGTCCTTAACCCCAATTAAATAGATCAGAAAACTAAATGGCTCTCTGAACTAACCATTTCCTGATCTGTGCTTCAGTGGCAGTAAAGCCTTTGGGGGGAAAACAGCAGAAGGCCCACTGTTTGGCAACAAGTGGACACTTTTGAGTGCGTCTAACCATCTGAAATGGCCACATAGTCATGCTTGAAAGCCTCACTAGCTTTTCAACGTCAATGTCCACATAGTCAATTACAAAACTCAACATGAACTTATTTTAGAAATCCAGCCCCCTGCTCCTTTAAATAAGTGCTAAAGAGTAACAAAAGTTATATATAAACAATGCAATCACAAAAATAATTGGAAGACACTATAATTGTCATATTCCACATTGCAGTATATGAACTTTTGCAACGCACAAACTTGTCAGTCCAAACAAGATGATTTTTGTTGTACTGACTTATTTTCCAGTGCAAGACACAAAGGCATTTTATTTGTTTTAGATACAACTCTTCAACCCTTGGGGGATTTTAAAATTCATACTACTTAAAATTCATACTCTGTGTTTTAATATGAATTTCTAATAAATTAAAATGTTTTTCAGCGGTTACTTTACAGCATTACATTTTACATTTACATTAATTTATGATTTAAGTATTTGCGCAAAAACATGTATGTCAAGCATCTATTCTTTAAGTGATTTTTTTCATAGCACATAGACATTTTTCTCCTTTCATCCAACTTGTGGGTGTATGTAAAGGTTTGCAAATCCTCCTCAGCTGCTCCTGGAATATTTTATTGAATTTCATCTGATGAAGCCTTCACTTGACACTCAGACTTTAATTTTTCACATTAATTATTTTGCTTCCAAATTACAAACAAGTGCATCAGTTCACCATGGCTGCCATCCATTGCGACGATGACACGATCATTTACTTGAGAAATTGAGCCACGTCAGAGTTTTTACACTCGCAAGTTTGTGTCATTTATACAACAATGTCAAAATGCAGCATTGTTCTGTATGGCATGTTTAGAGTCATTACTGAAGACTGAACTGATGTTGCAGGACATAGCATTTCAGTTGTCAGGTGACAACTTGACACATCAAATAAATGAGAAGGGTTTATTTTCAGATCACCTCCAAACAGGGACTAGGGGGAAACAAGAGGGGAAAAAAATTATTATAAAGTTGTGGACAATGTTTTTATGCAGTGGTTACATTAATTGAAATGGCAACATAACTGTATTTTGTCATACTTTTTTATATTAATTTGTCTCAGACAGTGCTTTCAAAAACGGTTCACATATCAGGGTTTTCTATTTAAAAAATGATGCACAGCATAATACGGTAAGATCTCATATGAAGATTGTTTGGTGCCAGCAGGATATCCCAAGATAACTTTAGGGTATAATTAATGACTAATGAAACATACAATTGTACAAATAAAAAACATTTTAATTTCTAATAATTGTCTTTTTTTTTTTTTTACACTTAAGGTTTTAAAAAAAAATGGGGATTTTGTTTAATCGACTGAGTCAATAAGACAACAGTAGGGGTATTTATAGAGGATGTCTATTGCTACTTACTAGATGTGGAACCAAGTCATTGCTTTGCAAGTCTCATAAATCTCAAGCCATTACACTCAACTCTCCAGTCAAGTATCAAGTATATACAGGCAAGTTACAAGTTAAAGGAGACAAGTTTCAAGTCCCAAATCCTTTTGAGTCATTAAAAAAAAAAATTTTGCAATTTATTTTTCAATATATCTATTATAAACCATGTGTTATATTAATAATCATTATTTATTTGAATACATCATGAAACAAGTACAATTGAATGGATACAATTTAGAAAAACCTTTTACTGAACTCTAACCTCCATGTTTTACAGTTTAATCAAATTTAGCTAATAAGAATAGTCTTCCTTTGAATTATAAATTCAAAAATTCACCGCTAGGAATTAAAGAGATTTTACAAAAGAGTATGGGTGATGTAATTTTCAAGATGCCCCGTTGTAACATTCTAGAACTGTAGCAACATTGTAGGCCCCATTGTAATCCAGTATTTTCTGGCATGTTCATCAACACCACTATCAGTGTTTTCACCACTGAGTACTGGTTAACTACCCATTAGTCCGCGGTTCATTACTCATTACCTCCGAAGTTGTTCCCTAGTAAAGAAGCACAATTTTGTGGATCATGTTGTAAAGTGTTACCTTTGACAGTTCTATTTTATAATTTTTATGGAACAAGAAACCTCCAGGAATCATAGAAAAAGCTTACAAAAAGATCTTGGAGGCCTCACCCTGACAAACTTTTTGTTTTATTTCTGGTCTGTTAATATCCACATAATGGTATTTTGGTGTAAACCATATTTGGAGGAAGCCTCATGTGATTCTGGTTCTTTATTTCCTCTCCTGTGCCTTTGTTTAAACACATCTCCCCCATCGGTTTCAAACAATGTTTTCGTTAAAAACATTCATAGATTTGGTCTAAATTGAACCGGCGTTTTAGGTCTCAGGGTATAGCTCTTCACTCACCATTTGATTTGAACCTTTTTATTTCCTTCATCACTTTTAGATAAAACCGTTGCTTTGTAGAAGATCCATGATCTCATTTCTGTGAAGGAATTTTTTATGGATGCGTTTTGGCCTCATTGGCGCAATTATCTCTCAATTTCAATTTGCAAAATGCTATTTTTTTTAAGTACCTGAAGGCTAGGGATTTTATCAACATTTCCATGGCTCTCCCAATTCCTTTGAAAACACTACTAATGATGCTATAATGGAAATCAAGCTTTTTTTGAAATGAGTGGTATCACAAATGTCTAATTTCCTTCTTTCTAGTATCCCCGTAACATCTGATCTGTGCTGTCTGTTCTGAAGACCTTGAGGGGCCATGCAGAGACCTTGAGAGGGGATGGTTCGACTTTCTCTTGCTTACAGCAAGAGAAAGATGGATTATTGCCTTAGTCCAACTGAAACAGACTTTTGAAATGCATGTATATCCCTTAGTCCAGCTTGAATCGAACCAAACTGGAGCTTCAGAAGCCTGATTGAGCTACCCAGATGATGCAATTGAGAATCGGACTATTCTACAACAAACCCCTCTGCCCCCGTACTTGCGCACCCCCTGGGGAAGTTAGGAGACGTGGAAGTGCAACTCAGCAACGACAACAGTAGTATTATGAGAAGAATATGGCGGCAAAGACAAACTAAGCAGCCGATCAGAGCATGTTTGTACTGACAAAGAGACTGTGCGTTCTGATTGTTAATATCGTGCTTTGACTGTCTACTTCACTCCTGCCAGCCTCTGTTTACTGCCTGAGTGCAGCTCGAAACTAATCGCTGTAAGGCTAACACCTAACAGCTCAGACAGGCAAACTAAACTTTTCTATAGTAGTGTTAGCTACTCTGAGGGATTTGATTTTTTAAGTCAACAGATAAATAAATTTGATATCTTCAGCGCATAGCACTTAGGTAAAATATTAACAAAACAAATAAAGATATAAAATTAATGCACATTTATTTGAATAAGGTTTATTTTCGTTTTCACATGTATAAATATATATTTTGGGATGTTTTGACTTATCTAATTGTGGGGTGTCTGGATTTCCATTTTGGAAAAACAAAGGCCTCAAAATTAAAGAAATAAAACATTGTGAAATGTGTGTAAATTAACAAACAAGTATATAATGTGACAATAAAATTGTGAAAAAAAATAATCTCGGGTCCCACACTATGACTCTGATTGGTAGATATACTCGTTCAACTTAAAAACATCCTTTAAAAAATAAAAGTCATTGGGAAAAACACCATGAAATAAAAGCTAACTTTGTGGAAAAGATGTTTTGAAAAAAAACTAGCAGAAATAAATTTAAATGGCCAAAAACTATACTGTAAATGTTTCTAACTTGCCCTGTCTAAATTCTGGTACTCAGTCTTTGATTCTCTGTCAGCCATTTGGTTGGTGAGAGTAGGCCTACCACAGTGTCATCTGAAGGCTTTGTCTGGAATTCTGTCCGCTGGACACTCCCTGCCATCTCAATTTGCCGAACAGGTAGCTTTCCTTACGCTGCTGGCCAGGAGAGTCATTCTAATGGGCTGAAAGGACACTCATCCACCTACTCACTCTCATTGGATTAAAGATGCTCTTTAGTTTTTGGAACTGGCAAAAATTAAGTACTCTCATAGAGGCTCTGACACTGACTTTTACCAAAGTCTGCCTACCTTTCCTAGACCATGTAGCATTTTTGTCACTAGACATTGACCTATAACCTCCATGTTTTGATGTTGGCTCTTTTTCTTATTTAATGTATCTCTCAAATCTGTTTTGAACATTGTACTCACACACCTTTTGTAATTGTTATAGAAGCATATATAAGTTTCAGTTTAGTATTTTTCTGTTCATGCGTTTTTTTTCCGTTTTTGTTTTTTTGGTTTTGTGCTCCATGTCTGTTTCTATTACATTGTGGTTGTGAAAAAAATTTAACAAATTCTAAATAAATCATGCCTAAAAAAAATACCTAGGCCCCCTAGGCGCTTGTGGGATATTTTTGTGTTGTGTGGTCACGGGATTAGAATAGGTTGTGTAGATGTGGGTTGTTTTTTACGGGAGCCCTAAAGGGTCATGCATACATTTTATTTCACCCATTTTCTCGTGATAACGAGATAATTTTCCTCAGTTTTCTCGTGATAATTAAATAATTTTCCTCAGTTTTATCGCGATAACCAGATAATTTTCCTCCGTTTTCCCGTGATAACGAAATAATTAATTTGAGATATCAATAAAACAAAATGATAGTCTTTTAAATCACTGCAGGAAACATCATTCAGTAGCAATGTCAGAGGAGCAGGATAATATTGATCACCGCATCACACATCTTTTCAATCAGGGCCTGACACAGGCTGAAATAACTTTATGCCTTGCCATTACAGATAATGTACACAGTGTGTGTCATCTAAGAAGACTTTTAGCAAGACTTCATCTTTATCGGAGGCGCAATCTAAGTGACCCTGATGTAGTCATTAATTACATAGTTGACCAGCTACAAGGCCCCAGGCGTCTCCATGGATACCGGATGATTACTGAGAGATGCAGAGTAGCAGGATTGCGTGTCACTAGAAACCTAGTGTATGCAGTGCATGCATTATGTCTCAAATTCGTTATCACGAGAAAACTGAGGTAAATTATCTCCTTAACAAAGGAAAACGGAGGAAAATTATCTCGTTATCACGAGAAAACGGATGAAAATTATCTTGTTATCACAAGAAAACGGAGGAAAATGATCTCGTTATCACGAGAAAACGGATGAAAGAAAATGTATGCATGTATGACCCTTTAGGGCTTCCGTAGTTTTTGAGTGAATGAAGTAGCTTTTTAGAATTCAATAAATAAAAAATAAAAAAAACGGTCCTTTATCTTTATGGCTTATGAGAAGTCTGACCATTCTACTGCAGGTATGACACGGACTGCTGAAGAAAATTCACTGTCCACACTCAGTGGCCAATTTGTAAATACGTTATTCAAAAACCACAATTCTGCTCTGCGATAATTAAAATGAGACTCAGAGCATCATATTCTTTCAAACTAGATCAAAAGTTACAGTCCTCATCTCAATTTCCCATGAAAAGCAGCCCTGGAAGATGATTAGTAATACTTGTGTAGAATTGGATGGGCTAAAGTCAAAGATGTATATAAAGCCACGGAATAAACGTTTCTGCCTGGTTAAGCTTTTTAATGGATTAAAACATCCTACAGTACAGACACTCTCTGGAAAGGAGACAAGGGAGCCATTTCTCAACATGATTCACATTTTAATTAAGAAGACAAGGAATTAACTACTCCAACAGCTGGCTGATAAACATTAGCTAAATCTGTCTTGACCACCCACAGCTGCAAAACTGCGAAATGAATTCACTTCCAAATTAGATTAAAAGCCACCACTCACCTATCCATGCCTAACTAGAAGGCTAAAGGGCAACTTTGAAGAGTGTTAGACTTGAATAAAGTGTATATAAATATATATCATAATACACAATAACTTACCATTTTATCTTTAACCATTTTCAAACCAGTAATCGACCAGTACATTTGTCTAAAAGTAGACTCAGTAATTATGATAAACTATTCAAGTTATGTGCATGGAATTGAGTATTTGTATGAGTTTCTCCATTCTGTTCAACACATTCAATTATTTGAGACTAATAGTTATTAGAATTACATACTTTAGCACTGTTAACATTTTTTAATGTAGTGCCATTTACTTGTATCATTTGCTTTCTTCTATAGCATTTTATCACCATTTCTGCGTTGTGTTTCACACGTCTTTCCCATGGTGGAGTGCAAGCATGCTCACCCTGTGTTACCATGGCAACAGCACCCCATTAGGTGCCACGAGGCTGAGCGAATGAATGGGCAGGCATGCGGACAGAAAGGGGGAGAAGTGGAGAACAAAGGGAGGGGTACATAGGAGGAATGGAAATGGAGAGATGCAGGATAAAACTTATAAGTGTGGAAAGGGAAGCAGAAGGTGTTGTCACTACAAAGATCAAGGGAAAACAGTAGAACATCAGTACGTGACGGAAAGGAGAAACTAAAGGTGTTATCGTTGCAAAAGTCAAAACTAAGACGTACGGAAAAGGCTTGTTCTACCACTATGGCCTTGGTCTGTGGAACACCTTGCAGGAGAACCTCTGAGCAACAGAAACTGCTGATGTTTTATACAAGAGGCTCAAGCTTGGCTTTTGAGTTATATTATATATTTTGGTTGATTTTTAAATCTTATTTTATTTATTTATTGTATTAAATATTGTATTTATCCATACCATATTTTTATCAGTTGTTTCTTGTTCTTTGTGTTACCAAAGTTTCATTATAGATTATTATATATAGATTAACCCCAGTGTTTCTTTCACAGGGATCCTTTGCGCTAGGAGCCCTGCCAGTTGTGCCATGGGTGTCGCTGCCATTGGGATCGCTTTTGTCGTGGTGGGCGGGGCTACCTGCCTAGCCTTATTGTGGCAGAGTAAGTACCAGGGGTTTAATTTATTTAACTTTGTGTAGAATCCTTACTAAAACCATACTTAAGCCCTGCAGTTTACTTTTTTACTCTCGACTAGTAAGTTTCTGATGTGTAAAACTTATGCACAGCGGTGTGATATTTCCGCTTTATAAATCAGACTCCTCCTAGAAATGTGTTCAGCTGTTTTTGGATCAATACCTCCAGAAAGCAATTCCTGAAGTGCTGCTAGATGTATGTTAATTATCCTTTTTGTAAGACAATTTTGGGTTCAGTGCAATGTACAGTCAATTTCAAAAAGCCCCAAATGTATGACAATTTCACATTGCCTCTAGTAACACCATTTTTTGCAGTGGCTTTGCCATGCCCATTATTTAGTTTCAGTTTCCACCTCACTATTTACAATTTCATATTTTGCATCTATTAAAAAAACTGACTCTTGATCTGTACAATTAAAAGCCCAGTCACATCTATATTAAGCCTACTCATGCGATAAATTGTAGTAAGGTTACATGCGGCGTCGGCCCGCTCCCCTCTCCCTTTAGGGTTTGCCCGCGAGCAAAGTTTGAGCTAATTTAGAGCATGTTCACGAGACAATGGCTTCTATAAGTTGCAGTAATCTTAAAAGAAAAAAAAACAAGAGGGGATGGATCAAGGTAAAAAGAAACATCAGACGCACGTTTATTACACTGTTTGGGAGTTGCAACCTCTTTCAAAGGATGGCTTGCACCTGTTACGGGGAATGAAACCAAGGCCCTCTGAAATGTCATAGGCAGACACACATATGGTGCGCACAACCGTGCCTGTGCTTGATTGCGTTTATAAGTGTTTTTTTTTATCCGTTATTTTTTGTTTTAATCATGTAAAGCACTTTGTGCTGATTTCACAAGTGCTAAAAAAAATGTTTCATAAAATTGGGGGATAGAATAATTTTGAACAGCTGACAAACTGAAATTATAAATATGAGCCAAGGAAAGAGGAATAATCTTCAAAGAAAAACTGCTCGCTATGATGTCAGATGGATTCTTTTCCATTATCCCCATTTTGATCAAATAGGGAAAACTATTTTTTCTTTAAAGAGAGTTTGTACTCAGATTTTTGATTAGAAGAAAAAATTTACATTTATATCAAAAATGGTAAAACATGCCAGTCTAGACTAATAATAACTGAAACAGCTGAACCATCTAGATGCAAAAGTGTGTTTTCTCAAAGTGTGTTGTCTCCTTATTGTTCGATGAAATTTTGGATCCGACATCATTAATGATACTTTGCCATTTAACGAAGGAACTTAGAAGATGCTATGGTCTTTTAAAAAAAAAAAAATTATGATTTCAGAAGGTTTTAGGAGAGTCCTAACCCCCCCCACCCAAGTCTACCAAATGGTCCCTTTGAAATAGTTATGGAGCATCAACATTAGACTTATTTTAAGTGTGACAAATAGAAAAAAATGTGTGGATTCCACATTTAAATGTCTAAATTCCACAATAAATAATCGACTTCCAGTAGCTTATAACATATATGCAGATAGTGTTACATAAAGTCAGGTTAATTCATAGAGTTTTTAGAAGAAATATATTTTTAAAAAAATTCATTGTGAAACAACAGATGTTATTTTACAGGACAGAGTGTTGATGCATATCGCTAATGATACTTTTTAATCTGTGTTTTTAGTCACACTTTTTCCTTAGTGGGCTTTACTTGTGCTCTGTATGGTGGAATTAAAACCCCTGAGCTGAATGCAAGAACATTGCGTGGGAACACTGCAAAGCATGTTGAAGCAGTTAGTGAAACGGAGCAGAGCAGAATGAAATTGCCAAATTAGATTTTTAAGCAATTAAATGTCCTACTGCAAACTGCGAGAGTGTCAACCATAACGACACACCAGTTTGTCCCACCTTGCCTGGTACGTTAATTACTCAATAAAAAAAGTTGCTATTTAAGCAGGTGAATTAGAAAACACTCCTGTACCCGATGCTGTAATTCACAGAATAAGGGCCTCTTTTCCATCTCTGCACTTTGTAGGGTGATCGCAGTGGCTTTTAAAATCATGAAACAACTTTAATGCCCCTTTCTTACTGTGGTCGGCAGGCCGAGGCTGGGTCAGGTGACACTTTAACAGTTTTCCACTACTTTTGTTTGTGACAAGCCAACCACCTTTTTATGGACTACCTCAAGCTCAGTCAAATAGGAACAAGGCAATTCAACACACCTACCTATGGAGTGATTGGTCTAGTAAGTGATGTCACTCTCACTCCTATCTCTGTAGTGGTAGCCACTGGTTGGCCTGATGTTGTGAGTGTGAAGTGATGTCATAGAATTGCTTTGTACCACTTCCAGTGTGAATCTCAGGCCGTAAAGGACCACGATGGCTGTAGTGGGGCAGACCACAGGCACTGAAGTACTTTGCAATGGAAAAGAGTTATGGTGAAAGGCCACTGAGCAACAGGAGAGAGATTGGACTACATACTGGCTTCAACATCTGTAGCGTTGGAAAATGGAAAAAGATGACTGATTTTCACTGAAATGGCAATAGATGGCCATTCTGGGGTATGCGGATTTGACCAGGTCGAAAAAGCGGCTTAAGACAACAGACAATTCTACTGTCAATTCATTGTGTACTTAGAGAGCCAGTGGCTCTAAGCAGATGCACCTTGAGATTCTGCTATAGGTTTCTTCCACTTGTTGCTGTATGCATGCTCAATATAAGAGATTGTGTCAAAGTAATTACTTGTCTGTTTTTGCAACATGCTCATTCAAGATAAGCGATTGCAGCATAGCCAGTGACTTGATGTGATCAACGGTGTTGTTTGTGATAGAAAACAAACTAACAAAAAAATCAGGGGTGGGTAATATGGCCTAAAAATAAAATTTTATATTTCTTTTTTATTTGATTTATGATATCCCCCCACCCCCACACACATGCACACTTATTAAGAAAAGCAATAAGTACAATACAAACGACATACAACTTGTACAAAGGATTCGGCTGCAGTTAGCTGTTTTTTAGCTAAGGTTCGTTGGTCACGCCGGTCTTGTTCATCTTGGAGAGATTGAAATTTTTCATATTTGGCTGGATGTCTCTCTCCAGCGTTGGAATAGGTTTATGGTGCAAAAAAAAAGTGAATTCTTCCAATCTATTTTTTTGAACAGGCCTAATTGCAGTTTTTTATAGATTCTAAAAAAATGGAATGTATGTTTTGAGCTTGAATATGAATTATTGAATTGACCATACTATTATTTTCCAAGTTAGGTGTGAACCAGTGCTAACAAATGAACTGAAATTGCAATCCACAATGAACAGGAAAATACAACAAAAAGTTATATCTTAAACTGGAATACTGCCAGTGCTATTTTTTATTTATTTTTTTGCACTTTGTTGCATCTGTGCCATCTTCAAGTTTACCTGTCCTTGTTCAAACTACACAATTATTAGACATAGGCTGAAAAGGTAATTATCATGTTAAATACTGGTCAGTATGTGTGTGTAGAGAAGTAGGTGGAGATCAAGGTGTCAAAGGATAAAACATATATGGAAGATAAGTAGAGGGAAAAAGGGGGACAAGAGATGGAAAGAGAGGAGATAGTGAGGATAATTGAAGTGAGGGGAAGGTGAGACTAGAAATGCTGATGGAAAGCAAAGAGAAGAAAAGTGCAGAAGAACAGAAAAGATATGGTCTTGTCATTCTGGTTGGTTTTAGAGCAGAAATTGGGATTTGGATCGCTCTGCTGCACTCTGCAGTATTTTACATGCTTTTATGCCACCTATAGGGTCTGCAGAGGGGATGAGAAGATGAGCAGCAAAAGGAGGAAAGCAACAGAGGGGAGGAAGAAGAGCTACTGAGTAAAAAAGGAAACATGGAAGAGAGGTGAAGCTGGGAAGCACACTTGAAAGGAAGCAAAGGAGATTTGAACTACAGGAGAGATGTTTGATTACAAGCATGAGAAGCTGACTTTTGATTGACTCCTTTTCCTTCTACAGTCGATTTAATTCTAACCCACCTTGCTTTTCTGATCTCAGCAACGTCAGTTGTACCAACTTGGCTTGCCTTATGCCAGCTTGCAACCTAGAAAAAGGTTGACCGAGAGCCTTAACACATGTCTCAGTGGCAAAAGGGGATTTTATAGTGCAGTTTAGAGAAAGACTGTTCTGCATTGTTTTGTTTTAGAAGTTGATGATTAAAAAAAAAAAGACTTTTAGATGTGTGCAAGAAAAATCTTTATTGAAAACATAAAAAAGAGTTAAATGTAGAATTTATTGTAGTGAAACACTCTCATACTGAACTCCACACAGACTTTGACTTGAACTTTGTTTCAAAAAGTTCAGTCTGTCTTCAATCTGATCTAACACCCCTTCTAAGATTGGTATGAAAAATATTTTTTTTAAAATACAAAAAAAAATGTTTGGAAAACAATGTTATGTGGAAAATTGTTAAATACAATCAAAGATGTGTCGCAATCAAGCCATGAGAACTTAAAAGCATATTGCTTCATAAACCTTTTGAAATACAAGGAGATAAAAAAAATGGTAATCACTGGGCTTTTGAGAAGCATAATGATCTAAAACATGGATCAAACTCAGATAAACTCAACATCCATGAACACCCCCCCCCCACGATTTCTAACTATTTAACTGAGATATAATGGTACTGCAATAAAATGTGAATTTATCAAAACATTTTCTTTTTATTCTTTTACATATCTTTACCAGGCACACCAATTAATCTTACCTGCACTGTAGGTGTGCAAATGACTAATGGATACAATGAATGTAGAATGCTGTGTCATCTTTAGTAAAAGTTTTCCATGTCTCCAATTCAGTCTAATTAATATTAACGTAAACACTACATCTGGCTTTTTCTCCCCGATAGAGGAACATTCCAAGCCTCAATATTTCCCCATAAAAAGAATATCGCTGGTCCTACATCCTACAAGGATGCAAAGAGCAGCATGTTTTATTTCAGATGTTTTTTCTGTCATTGTTAACATATGTGCATAATATGGGATTTTCCACTTTGTCCCCTGAAGTGTGGCAAAGCAATGATGGTAGAGGCTTGATAATTAGATGAAACACTGTCTCATTCCCTTTATCAGCTCTCTTTGCGATTGCTCCTTTTCACCATCTCAATCCCATAACATGACTATCTCTGTATGGTTGCGGTCTGTGTCTCCATTGCTGTTACCCTCTGGCTCCTTCCTATTTTGACAAACTAGGGCATGAAAATAAGCTTCCACATTGCCAAGAGAATGCTAAATACAGGGCTCCCTTTCTTTGGCTGTGATTCTTTAATCAACTTCCTCTTATCTCAGCCCTGCATCCCTTGTTTCTCTCTTTTCAGAATGTAATGGAGGAGAAATCTCCACTCTGCCAACATCCTTTTCTGTCAGCAGTCCTCCTCCACTGTCCCTCACTCACTGGTTCATTTATCCGCTGTTGCGTTTCTTACACTGTCTCAATCTTCAAAATTCGTCTTGCCACCTTGCTTATCCACCAACTAGCGGTGTCTTTTTCATCCTCATTTTCTGTTTTATCTCCTCTTTGCCTGTTTCCTGTCACTTTGCTCCTCAGTTTTTTTCTCATAACCTTTCTTTCTGGTTGCTCTCAAAGGTCCGAAGTTGCGCAAGTATAGGGCAAGCTTCACACCAGCAGCATGGTGTACTTGTAGGATGTGCAGAACATTACTCACATACAGTATTTAGGGATTAAAATTAGCAGTATCAAGCCACACTAAAGCTGTCTGCCCTCTGTAGTGTTTATCTTCACCTTTTTGCTGCAGCAGGAAGTTTAACCAAGGTCAACACATTTGGTGATAATCAAATTTTATGACTAACAGATGTTACAGAAGTCCATTTCGAGTTCCTATTTCTATTACCTGTACATGTAGATGGAGAGCATTTTTTTCTCAGTCGCAAATACTAATGCTGACTTAAATACTTGAAGTGGCTGCTCTCAAAGCTCTGTTTTTATATTGGCCTTCATGTTTTTGTACTGTCGTACTAAAAGGGAACAAAGGCTAAAACATCTACAAGGTTAGGTACCTATCAAAGTGGTTGAAATACTGTCATGTTAAAGTTAAAACACATTGATGAATTGAGTTTGTTCAAAAATGACCCCAAAGTTCTGAGTCCATGTATGGTTCTTTCAAGGTTTTTCTTTCTTATGGTACAAATTAAGAGAAATAATTAATTCCAAGAGACCATTACTGTTTACATTTGCAGAAGAGGTTTGCTTACTTTACACTCAGTCTTTATTTGTCAATCTTTTTGCATGGCTGATGTTACCTCAACTAATAATCCTCAACAACAATTATTTTGTATGTTTTTTTGTTATCCATGGAGAGAAGATAATTGATGCTTTCAGCAACAGAGAAGTGCTTTAAAGTTGTCTGTCAGAGAATTAAAATTTCTTCTAAGTTCCTATTCAGGTCAGACAAAAGCTTGATGCATGTGTCACACTTAAAATTTTGTTTTTAAACGCCAAACTTAGAGCTGAGGATATTTAAGTGGTTTTATTCACATACTGCATGATAAAGGCATAAAGTATATGCTTAGAAGTATCCCTGCCATATGCCGGTCACTATTTTAATGGTAACCATGAAACTCAACAACTCCAAGCAGCACGGCCTAAATTTGAAAATGTATAACTAAGTTCTGGAAACTATTCTCATATATAGTGTCTTGATAAGACAAGTTGTTGAGACCAAAATTATAATCACTGGTTCTATTTCAGGAAAAATTTTATAATCTCGGGACCTTCCTTTTCGCAACTATGAATTTTTAGATTGTATTATTGCATGGAACAACAATCCAACTGCTTAAACCTCTTGGTCTACAGCTGGTGGAGTGTGACAATTTCCTGATTCAGTTTGGGCTAGTGCCTAGTTGCACACCAATGAAAATGGCAGAATACATCAGAATTGGTCATCAGTCCATCACAGAACCAACATCAACCACTGAGACAAACATTTAAGGTAAATTAATTATTTTCAGTTAATTTATATATCACCAATTTGCAACAACTGTCATCTCACTTCGAATTAGGAACCTGATTTTTCAGCTGACATATTATCCTTGTTTGTGGTCTGTAGTGGAAAACCAGAGTAACCATAGAATGTGAAAGGAATGAATGTAAGAACTATCCAGATAAAGACCCTTGTTTATGTTTGAACTCAGTACCTTATAGCTTTAGTGGAGGAGTGGGGTACTGGTCATTTTGTCGTATGATCTTACTCTTTGCTCTTAACATCTTGCCATAGCCATTTTCTATGTTTGTATATATATTTTTTTTCATAACCAACATTCACAAAAATAGGGCTATCTCCAATGGAACATCGGATGAGTCAAGTCAATTAATTCCCACAAGAGGTAAGACTGTCTGGTTTCTTTGACAACCAATGATTTAAAGTTGCATTTTAGTCTTGGTTTACCGCATGGGAGGTTTATATGACTCCAGAAAATGATATCTACCCACAAGGTCTTAGAATTGGTTTTGTTTGATTAGTCATATTTCATGAGTTCTATGACCTGAAAAGGTATTAAAAGGAAACAGATAAAATGTTTAGAAAATATATTAAGTCATGTCAAATTTGAACTTTTATCAGTTATCTGTTTAATTCATGAAAATACAGAATAAGAAGATGAAACAGAAAAGTACTAGGGTATGAAATGGTTCATATGTATGAAATACAAGTAGGCAGTAATGAAATAACGATTTGTTGGAATGACAAGAGTTCAAATCTACAGAGTGATCAAATCTAAGGCTGCAACACAGCAACAATAACCTACGTCAGTAGTCTCCAATCTTTGTCCCTAAACAACTGCTGTTTTACACCCATCACCTTACCATGAGAAACATCCCCATATAATAATGTCTCACTTACTATGCTTCACAATATACTGGGGATGAATATCAGTTTGTGGGCGTCATTTGTTAAACTCTCTAGACTGCCCCCAAAAAACCTTGCTTTCATTATTCCACAAAATGTTTTTAGTATATTCTAGAATGTTGTTTTATTCTTTATAATCAATGTTAGAGGTATATTCTTTCGTTTTTTTCCAGAAAAATGTCTTTAGCAATGCATTTCACTAAAGTTTTCAGAGAAAAAAATAACCCAGTCTTTATTTTTCACATTATTCTACTACAATTAGTAGTAAAGTATTATGTAAAAAATATATAATGCATAATTTCAACTAGAAATCATGATGTGGATATTCATATGAAAATACACAGCATGTCTGGAAAGATTGTGGGCCTCATTTATGAAACTACTCATAACGGGTGCAAAATGACTTCAGAACGTTTCTCACTACCAAGTTATAAATGCTGATTCGCAGAATCTCTCACAGTCAGACTTTTCCACTGTAGACTTGCAAATGAGTGAAAGGAAATTGGTTATAAAAAATGTAAAGCCTATCATGTTTAAATCAGCTGTATCTTTATTCCTGTTTGGCCTCTGAATACATCTCCTATGCCTGTTGCTTTCTGGCTCCTTCTATCTTGGTCTTCAAATCTTTCATCTTTGTGCAAATACAAAAAAAAGTGAAAGCCTCTTCGTAATCACTCCCTGAAAGGGTTCAAGCTAGTGTCAAACACTGTCCCTCCCACTTTCTCCAACTTCACTCTTCTAGTGCGGTCAAAGACTACACAAGCTTCATCAAGGACATTCAGAGCAGGCTTTGACTTCACTTTCATGTATTTGTTAATATTATGCGATATCTAAGGAATTGTAGAAAATTAATGTATTAAGTATATTCGGAATTTCTTAGATTTCTTAGCAAGTGAGAAATTGAAACAGCATGGGTTTAAAGTTCCAATACTCTTTAGATGAAATACAGTAAGATTCAAGGCTAAAATGAAAATGACAAACTCAACTTTTCACTTACTGGATCATCTGGTACCTCTGAAATGAATGAACAACCATGCGGAAAATAAAAAGAATGGGCATAAAGAAACAATGACCCAATCTCATGACGCTTACTTTAGGTTTTTTGGACAAAAGTTTTTGTCTTATTTAAGACAAAACCATGTTCCATCAACTAATAGCTCTGGCTGCATGTCTATACTAGTTTTCTTTAAAAATAAGCTTCCAGTCTGGCCTCAAGTCTTCTGTGGCTCCATACTAGTTTTCTTCAAGTGTCTTGGATTTAGCTACATCAGTATTGTTATTAACACTAAATAGTTTTCTCTCCCAAACAAAGAAAATCAAAATTTCTCCAAAGATGCATCCTTTATCTTCAGTCAACTGCCGCTATATCTGCTTATATGTTAAAGAAAAGCTCAGGTTTAAATTGTCCAAAGTTGATGCCAAAGCAGTTTCTAATTACTGCCTTTTCTTAGCCACTGCCATCTTTGTTTTTTTAGTTCGTCGCAATCATTGTAAAAAAACAAGGCAAAAACTATTGTAATGGTTCCAAGCCCGCCCAACGTCTCACAGCAAAACCAGAGAGCTGTCATTGGCCTGGCCTACACTTGGCCGAGCCAATGGTAGACCGTCTGAGCGTACAATGGGGTATGGCTAGACAAACCCGCAGAATAAAATAATTTGCTACTGCTACAGTTTGTCTGGGTTTCTACGTTAAGTATGAAAATTTTTTCAATGCAAAATATGTTGCTTAAAATACAAAATCACGGACCTCAAAGACCCCAGTAACTCCAGGGGGATAGTTTAGTAGATTTTGATAAATCAATGAAAATAAAGTTATACTTTTTGCTTGTGTGAAAGGTTTCACTATTTTGACATTTTTTGTCAATCTTTTGTCTGGTGGGGTTTCTGATATGTCTGTCATGCACCGTCTGTCATCTGTTCGTAAAATGGCTCCAGCTAAATCTTTTACCAGGAGAGTCTTTGGTGGTTCCAAGGCCGAAGGAATGTTTAGACAGTTTTAATGACACTTTGGGCTATGCGTTCTTTTTTCAATAAAACATTTTACTTAAATTTTTTCTCTAATATAGATTATCTGTGTAGTCATTTGTATTTAATTTAATCAGTTTGTTTTTTTCCAAAATATAACTTTCCCAAACTTTTCCCAAAGTCCCAAAGTTTTATTTCTTTATGGTGCTTTTTTTCAGTGGCTTATTTATTTAATCATGTCAATTTTCAGCAGAATAACTTCATCTGCCAATCAGGGTCAGTGGGTGGGAACTAAACGCCCACTGGCTGGAGCTTAACAATCAATCTTCCTGTATAGCCATTCTTCCTCATTGTGAGCCACCCACAGCTAAAGGGATTATGAGTCTGAGTTGCATGAACTTTGTTCACCTCTGATTACTCTAGCATATCAAATTTAGAGGAATGATACAGTACTTAAGACTTCAATACTATCCAACATAACCATCAGATATATTAGTAATATGTTTTCTGTGTCATGCAAAACAATGTGTCTTTCTAAATGCAGGCCGGTGTTGCATCAGTGTTCCAGCTGCAAACATGCCTGAATAGCCATGTCTGTAGAGACACAGTCCCCGTCGGAGGTTAGGTACAAAAAATCCAAAGGTTTTATAAATAACACAGACCATGTTAAAATAATTATTCCTTTAATTGATTGTACCTGGAGCTTCCTTCCCCATTGTGCTGGATGACAGAACACAAAGCAATAACTCTATGTCAGACAATACTAAAGTCTTCAGTACTGGATCAGGAAATATCCAAACAACTAAAAATGAAATCTCACATTATTCTTCTAAATTTGAGTAACTAGAAATACCAGAAGTGAACAAAATGCATGCAGCTCAGACTCTTGACTTGGCACTTTATTGCTGTACAGCAAACTGCTCAGTAATAGTAAGTGAGAACAACTTTCAAGAAGGATCAAAAGTACTGTATGTCAGAGCTATTAACAGTCTTCACAAATAATGACACCAAGTGAGTTACCCATGATATGAATATCTTGCATTAAAATAGTAAAATAGAAACCATTTCTCCACTGACTCAGCTACTGAAATTTTATTGTCCACTAATGTAAACCTAAAAAAGAAAAGTTAAGACACTTGGTCCTTTTAAGTTGCATTTATATTTACAACGCTGAATGTGTTCAAGAACTCGGATAAAAAAACATGTAGCCTTCTTAATATCTGCAATCCTGTGGGGGTTTTCTAATGTTTTTTTATCAGGTATAAATCAGTTCAGCTTTGGATCAATAAGATGCTCAAATGCAAAACGCAGCAAACCAAAAGGCAATGAACAGGCACAATTTCTCTCTGAGGATGAAAATAATCCTTATCTATTTTGAATAACAGGGTAACAGAAGGTCATCTTTTTCTTTTTGTGTTCATGTCAGCTGGATACTTCTGGGGGAAAAGAAAAGACCTGTGGATAAAGAAAGTAATCCCTGTGGAGCCAGAGAAATTATAAAATGATGTATTTCATTATTAACATGCCAGAACAGCTTGTTTTGTATTGTTTCTTGCCTAATTAGTGATTATATCAGAACACAAAAGAAGCCAAGAGACCTGGCCTATACCTCAAATCTGAAAAACATACAAAAGTGATGGAAATGTTTTACATTTAAGCTTTTGTTATGAAAGCTAGTTTGAAACTAGATTTTCTTTTTTAACATGTCTGTTTTAACCCCTGACTAAAATAAAAAGCATAATCCCACTGAAAAAAAGTTTCATATCAAGATTTAGTAGTATTTATTTTATTTAAAAAAAGAAAAATCTACAAAGCATGTTATTTATTATAAATTTACCATGTTATACCATCTGTTCCATCAGAGCACATTGCACTTCCCCCTATTCTGGGAGCAATACATTCCTTTAACTCAAGTTTCAAATGTGGCGTTAAATTGCCCTTTTTAGTTCTAGTGTGGTATGAGTGTCTCATGAGAATTTATGTTAATATTTGATATGTTAATGTTTGTTTTGCATTCAGCAAATAAATAATGCAAAGAATTGAACTGGAAATCTGTGCAGTGTTTTTTTTTCTTTTTTTCCTTCGCCTCACTGCTGCATTTATGACTGTTCTCTGAAGACCTTCCCCCCATATAGATGAAGGTTTTGTTTTTAGGAAGGAAACTGTACATATTTTATTAACGTTTCTATTCATGTCTGTAAGCCTCACGGTATAGAGGTGTATATAGTATGTTAAAATGCAAATATTTTCATTTTACTTGGATCTACAAAATTAACAATGTTCTGATTTGTATTAATCTATGGTAACAACAAATGGCATTATTGCTAGATGTGGAGAGATTTCGCACCCAGTTTGTCCAGCTGTATAAAACTACTGCTATTGGTTTTGGCTAAATATATTTAAGAACTGTAGTGAACAGTATTAGAAAAGAAATTCCCTTTAGCCTTCTAGCCCTGGGCAGTCATTCAAATCAAACGTTATTTATAAAGTGCTTGTCATTCAAAAAATGCAGCTCAAAGTGTTTTACAGATTAAAATGACCCCACATAACCCACATTCCCATCCCTTCCCCACAATTGTAAAAACAAAATGACAATTATTCCCCCATCCCAAACTCATTTGCATAACAAACATCCACACACATACACCTTCCCAAAATGAGTAAGACCATTCGTAGACACTGGGCTGAGCTCGGATGAGTAAGGTACAGAAAGAAAACTGCATCAGGAGAGCCGTCTGCCCAGACAGCAGCAGGTCCACAGTAGCAACCAGGGCACTGACACAGGGCGCCCGGAGGAGTGAGAGTGGAGACCCCCACCTCCAACCTGAGCACTACCCGGAGAGCACCCAGGCCACCGCAGCTGAACACCACCCCGAGGCAGAGAGCTCCCACAGAGGAAACACTGGAAGAAGGATTAATAAGTACAAATGTAAAATAACCAGAGCTAAAATAAGTAAAATAAGTAGTAATAAATATAATAGTAAAAACATTTAACCATATAATAACAAATATCTAATAAACGTCTGTTAAAATATAAGCAAATAAAACAGACCCTTAAAAAACCATCTGGAAATATAAAGGAGTAATATGGAGTAATATGCTCCCGCCTCCTGGTCTTCATCAGGAGACGTGCTGCTAAATTTTGTAATAGTTGTAAACCTGAAATACTATTTTTGGGACTACCAGAAATGGTAAATGGACTGAACTTATATAGCGCTTTTCTAGTCTTACTGACCACTCAAAGCGCTTTTACATTGAAGCCACATTCACCCATTCACACTCGCATTCATACACCGATAGCCAACATGGCTCGGTAGGACAATGCAGAATTCAGGGGTTAAGTGCCTTGCCCAGGGGCACATCCACATGTGACAGGAGGAAGCTGGAATCGAACCTACGACCCTCCGATTGCAAGCCAACTACTCTACCACTGAGCCACAGTCGCCCTGAAAAAAGGGTAATCAATTCTACAGCTGATAAAAGCATGTATCAGTGTCTGTGTATCAGCCCAAGAGAGAATGGGGCAGACTCTGGCAATGTTCTTCAGGTTCTAAAAACCTATTTTTAAGATATTTTTAATGTGAAGGATAACAGTCAGCTCAGAGTCAAAAATAACACCCAGGTTCTTCACTTGCTGTAAAGGATAAAAAGAAAGTGATTGCAGTTTTGGTAAAAGTTTCTCTCTCTGGGCCTCTGGAACAATAACTAAGACTTCAGTTTTGTTATGGTTGAGTTGGAGACAGTTTTCTGCCATCCATGATCTGATGTCTAAAATACAGTTAAAAAGTGCATCCATTGGCTGTATGTCAGCATAACTGAGAAATGTCTCCTGACCAAGAGGGAGCATATAAAGGTTAAAAAGGCACTGGGCCTAGAATTGAACCCTAGGGCACACCACGTGTTGCTGTGTACCCTGGAGGAACAGGTATCTAAACTTACCATAAAGGACTGTGAGGTAGGATGTGAACCATCTATGAACAGCACCAGAGAGATCTGTTTCAAACGGATTAAAAGAATTGTGTGGTCTACTGTATCGAATGCAGCGCTTAGATCCAGTATAACCAACACTTTTACCCTCTGGACATCGTAGTTTACTCTAAAATACTTTAAAATCTTCAGATGGGCCATCTCGGTGCTGTGGTTCACCCTAAAACCAGAATGAAATTTGTTTTGGACATTATGAGTGTTAATAAAGTCATTACGCTGAATTAAAACAAGCTTTTCTAAAATTTTGCTGAAAAAATGGCGTCATATATTCGACTTCTGATCTGTAGGCATTCTTAAATGTGAATTTTTACAATCAAATAAATCCCAAATCACTGGATAAACAGTCGAAATGTACATAATTAGTTATCTTTTAAATCGAAGTACAACATATGTGTGATTCAGGATGTAAGACTTTTTAAAAGCTTCAAGAAAAACAGCAGCTATTTCAGGGTTTAGATGGCGTTTCATTAGTTCTCACAGAGGCCTGCTGCTTAATTATTATTATTATTATTATTATTATTATTTAACATTTATTTATTGGGAGGATTAACCCCTTGAGATGAGACATCTCGTTTTCAAGGGGGTCCTCCGGTACATCAAAGAAAAGGAATCAAAACAGCAGAGCAAAAATCACAATCAAAGACAGCATACCAACACACACACAACAAACAACAACACACACACACCAGCTCATAATGCTCAACCCCACCCAACACGAACCCCACAAATGACATGACAAGACAAAAACAAAAAAGCCACATGTCTAGAAGCGAGAACAGTGATGATAAAAATATTAATAGTGAAAAAAAAAAAACAAAAAAAAAAAACAACAATAAATGGATAAAATGAATAAAGATAAGGACAGAAGAATGAAGAATAATAAATACATGACCAATGGAATCCAAGGTCAAGCAATACAAAACTAAAAGCAAAGACAAATGTTCCTAAGATGCTCCACAAGAGCCCTTCGGAATGCTGTAAATGAAGATAAGGAACGGATAGATAAAGGCAGATTATTCCAATCATACGGAGCTTTAAAACAAAATGCATGTTTTCCTACCTCTCTTTTAACTCTAGGTACAACAAAAAAGATGTGATCATTGTGACGCAGGCTTTAAAATGAATTATAAAGCATTAAGTATTGCTTGAGATAAGCTGGATAATTAAAATAAAAACTTTTAAAAACAAACTGTAACCAGTGAAACTGTCTCCTGGCAGAAGGAGCAAACCAAATCAACTGTCTGTACAACACACAGCGGTGTGTCCTAAAGGGACAGCGGAGAACAAAACGGCAAAGACTGTTGTAGACCACATCTATAGCATGAAGACAAGAGGCAGTGGTGTTCTGATAAATAATGTCAGCATAGTCCAAAATAGTCAGGAGCAGTTGTTGGACTATTCTTTTCCTGACCAGAAAATTAAAACAATTGACAGATTGATAAAGTATTTTAAGACGATAGTTAAGTTTGTTTGTTATTGCTTGTACATGGGCTTTAAAAGATAAATCAGATTCCAGCCAAACACCAAGGTATTTAAAGGTCTCAGTTGATTCCAGAGGAGAGTTTAATAAAACTGGTGATGTTAAAAAACACAAAATAACGATCTGAGATTCCGCAACATTCGACAACAGAGGACACACTGGTGGGAGGCCATACATGATCACCAAGTCCAGAGTCTGTCCTCTGTTGTGAGTTGGCTGTGTGACATGCTGGGTAAAATCCATGTAACTCAAGATGTTTAAAAAACATCTGTTGATAAAGGGTTATCCATGTGTAGATTAAAATCACCACCTAGAAGTATCCTTTCAAGGGAGTTGTGCAGAATTGATAAAAACTCAGAATTCTTGAATAAAAAGTGCATTCTGTTTAGGAGTTACACATAAAATCTGAGGAATGCTAAAAACAGTTGTGGTATATTCAAAAGTTGTACAATTTTCAAGTAAAACAGGTTTGACAGAAAGTGTTGAACTAATTAAAGCCGTCCCAATTTTGATTCTTTGAAAGACTCAATTTACTTTTGTGCTACAACAATTGAATGCAACTACACTGCAATCGGTACATTTCCTACAGATCAACAGTTAGTAAAAAACAATGCTAATTCAGTTTTCAGATTTTAATACACTTTTGTACGTTTCTAGGCTATGGTTTTCTTTTGAACATAGATTTTCCCATTAATCCGTTTAGTAAAAAAATTTAAATATGTATGGGTTTGTAAATGGGGATTTCAAGACTCTATACTAAAATGTCTTATTTCAAAGCCAACCACATGAAAACGCACAAAAATAATATATACCATGTTTTACATTATATTATACTTTTTCCCAAAATAATTGAATGTCTGGAAAAGTTTTTACCATAATTCCATTCAAAGCATTAAACTTTCACAGATTATAGATTCAGGACCAACAATTTATATAATTTCAAGGAATGCACCAATACAGACACTGATATCGGGCCAGATACTGCTCCAATTTATTTGAATCGGCAATGGGTTGGTTAACCGATATCATGAACAGATACTTGAAATGTGTATTAAGTTTACAGAATTTTTTTTTTTAACAAATTTTTTTTTGGGTCATTTGAATTAATACTTCTTTTTTTTATGTAACTCACAATCATTTATTGTAACAAGCAGAGAAGAAAATAAAACCTGTCTGCCAATTCGTTGCATTTTTTTTGTGTGTGGTAGAGGTATCAGCATTAGTAATCTGTATCAAGTGCTCGGATCCAAAATTCAGTATTGTATCGGTTAGAAAAAAAGTGGTATTGTTGCATCCCTAATTTCAAGTATTTAATTGTTTATTTGTATATAATTTGGGCTTCCAGCTCATAAAGTCCAGTCCCCCTCTTCCCTGGCCCAGTTGAGATGCTTCCTGTGTTGGCTGGGGCTCGGAAGTGGTTTGACCCGAGGAACTCAACAGTTGTAGCCCATCTCCCGGATGCGTCTGAGGCCATGTCCACACTAAGTCGGATAACGCCTTAAACGTATAATTATTTAGTCTACACCCCCCTATCGTCCACACTAACCCGGCGTCTTTTAAGGTCTCTGGCCGGATAAGTATTAGCCGGGTAAGAGAGTCATGTAAATCTTAATTCTACGGCTAAACGAGCTAGTGTGGACAGCTTCCCCGGATAATGAAAGGAAGTGGCATCAATGAATGGGCAGACTGTGCAGACTGTGCGGACCCCACCCGTTTATCTCTTAAACGTTTCTCGCCCTCTTCAACTCTGTCCTCTCAGTTCTGTCTATTTTTCCTTAAGATAGTTGTCGACTATCGGTCTCGTGCCGGTATTTAGCCTTAGATGGAGTTTACCACCCACTTTGGGCTGCATTCTCAAACAACCCGACTCCGAGAAGACCCCGGCATGACGGGGGCCGTTACCGGCCCTACACCGTCCACGGGTCAGGAGGACTCAGACAGAGTGTTGGTAGCCAGGTCTCCTAGTAGCTAGGAGACAGGTTAATGTTAGTAGCTATGCTGCTTTAGGCTAGGCTGTTGGAGGACATTATTAGGGTCTGTTCCTACTTTCTCTCCTACTTCTCCCCAACTGCATGATGTGCTGTCAATTCAAGCACTAACCTGTTTTCTATTATAGTAGGTGCTCGGATTAGCCCTGCTTGACGACCCTGACTAAGATGGCATTGCAGTGACGGAAAATTGTCCACGTCCTGCAACAAACTTCTGCATCAGTTCTATTGCTCTTTCTGTGTCTCTGTTATGTATTCTCCAAGCCACAGACGGTCGCGGCAGATAACCGCTTGTGCTGAGCCTGGTTCTGCCGGAGGTTTCTTCCTGTTAAAAGGGAGTTTTTCCTTCCCACTGTCGCTGCATGCTTGCTCAGTATGAGGGATTGCTGAGAATTCCACGACGCAATCTTCTGTGGTTCTGTAATTTCTACACTAAACATTGTATTGTAATAACTATTTTTGTAAAGTGCCTTGAGATGACATCTGTTGTGAAATGGCGCTATATAAATAAACTGAATTGAATTGAATTGAATGCTGCGTCAATAACAATACGACACTACAGACAAAGACAACAGCGAAGAGTAATAAATCAATCTCGTCATCTGTCCACACCAAAAACTCTCTCTTCTTCTGACCAGCTATAGTTCTCTTCGGTTAATGGGACAAGCAGATATGTACTGTGCTGTAGAGCTTCTTGTATATATTATGTAGGAGCTGGCGTCACGTAGATTATACGCGTGTTTCATGAGTCTTTCCGCGCATGCCCAGTATTTGCACAGGTCGGTATGGGATTGCGCAATCATAGGACCTTAAACGGGGCGTAAATGCTCGTGTTGAGTGGATAACATTAGGCGTCTAACTCCCCGTATAACCTTATCGGCTTAGTGTGGACGTAGCCTGAATGTGGTGGTTTATGTAACTGACTGCAGCCTCATTCCACTCTTTCTGGATCTCTGCCAAATTCCACGGTCATCTCTTCTGCCGCTGCATCTTCTCTTGCCACATTTTGCCCTTTCACTAGTCTTTCCATTGATATATTTGGACAAAGCACTCTGAACAGCCAGCCTCCTTAGCTATTGTGGCCCACCCATCTTTATGGAGGGTATCAATGATAGTCTTCTACCCAGTTGTCAAGTCTGCAGTCTTTTCCATACAATTGAACCAAGTGAAGCAATTTCCTGTAAAATTTGGGCTGATTTCTTCAAAGTATTCTTATTTGTTGAATTCCTGTTTTCATACGTTTTATGAGCTGCAAGTCTAAATTATGTACAAATAAACAACTAAATACTTGGAATGTTCAAGTTGTAGGGCCCGAGTTTAACGTTTTGAATACAATTATCGACATAAAATTTTACGTGATATTCTAATTTTTGGAAAGGGTCTGTATATTATATTTAACAAACCTATCCAATACACTAGTGAAGGTTTGAATGTTGTAGACTTTTCTATGTAGTTGAGAGGTTACTGGAGTTGGCACAGAGTGAACCTATAATCAAGTGTTCTTTGGATAATTTTTTTTTTTATTACTTTCTTCTGCAAGTTATATGCACCAAGTTAAATATGCCTTAACACTATTTGGCAAAATCCAGAGAATGTCATGGCTTTGTAAGTTTCTGATGGTAACTTTACAATATTTGAGTTAATTGAGGACTCATCTATAGATGTATTTTAAGGCAAAACTGTAAACACACTACTCATCTGTGTGAAGTAATAATAAAGCCAAGTATGTTTCTTCCTTACATATGCAATTCGCAGATGCACGAAGAGATTTCATTTTGATTCTATTCACTTGCAAACAGGAAGAGAAAAAAAACATTTGAGAATGTTATTTTGGAAGGATATGTCCCTGAGATACATGTGTGTTTGTGTGAAATGTGTGCATAATCCACAGAGCAATTTTAAAAGACCCTGTAAAGTAGTTGCCCGAAGCTGTTAATAGAGGGTTGTCCACATTTAAAATAGAATTGTACCAACAAATGGGCTGAAAGGCCATCAAGAGAAAGAATCCCTTACGCTAAAAGAAACAAAAATATATGATACTGTTTACCAGTGTACAGTTAAAAGTATCTTACATTTTTAGACATATCCTGTGGTCTGAAACTAAAATTAACATTTCTGGCCATAATAACTTTTATTACCTTTGGAAGGTAAAAAGGGGGGAAAACTTGCCATCATGTGAACACCATCACAACTGTAAAGTATGGGGTTGGCAGCATCAATTCATGGGGCTGTTTTGCTGCTGGAGGGATTAGTGAACTTTAAAAAAAAGAAATGGTATTTTGATGAAAAAATGTTATGTAGAAATACTGAAGGAAAATCTTAAGGCATCAACTAGGAGGTTAAATACTGGGAGCAAAAGGGCCATTAAACATTGATAGCACATACCACCATATTAGTTACAAAGTGGCTAAAAGACAACAAAATCAATGTTTTACGATGATGACAACAAGGTAGTATTTCAGCCCATTTCAGATTTCAGACATTTGTGCTTAGAATAAAAGGTGAATCTGAGCAAGGCGGGCTCCTGATCTGTCTAATAATTTCTATCAGGAGGAATGGGGCTTAAATTCCAGCAAACTATTGTGACAAGTCACATAGTTTAAAATAGAAATTCTACCAAATACGAAATAAATGAAAGCAAAGCTTTGACTTTAAAGCAACAATAAATAATATAACTTCAAAAACATCCCTCATTCTGGCATTTAGCAAGTTAAAATAATTTTTGTAATTCTAACGGGCCTAAAAAAAATAATTTCCTTTCAAAAGATTAAGCATCTTCTTAAAGTGACAATGTGAAATTTGAAAGTTGTTGTGCTCAAGATTGCCCCCGCAGGTCAAAAGCATAACTGCAGCCTGCATGAGGCACACACATACTTTTTGGGAGCTCACTCACTCAAACAAAACAGAAACACAGTTATGTCAGTCCCGTACTGGACAATTTACAGATTTCAGGCAGGATTTCAATTGAGCTAAGAAATGTTACTATTATGCAAGTTTAGTTGGGGCATCCACTGGAGTTTCGCCAGTGCTTGAACTCTGTCTCTTCTTATACATCTCTGAATCCATCCATCAGTTACCTCTCGCTCCACTGTCGTTTATGATGGTGGTAGTGAGCATTACACCTGAGTGTGAACGTACAGGGCGTGATTACGCTGCCCCTGAAAAGCGCTCTGGAAATCTCCTTGTTCGACCCAAGCACTCGCTGTTTAACAGTGTGTTCACAACAAGCCCGTTAAAGCGACCAAAAAAGCGCGACACGCACCTAGCTGTTCCGTTGCACATTCGCACCTTGAAGCTTGTACAAAGCAAACTGGATTTGCTTAAAATATGGCATTTTCACGCGCAACCAGGCCTTCAGCAGAGCTGGGGCCAGAGTGCAGCTGCCGGTGGATTACGGACTGAGTGGCGATTCATCGCGCTCCTCCGTTGCTTTTACATGTAAACCTGAAGCTCTAGTCGCTCCGATCGCGTTTGGTGTGGACACACCGTAAGTGAATTTACAGCATACAGAGGCAACTATGGTGAAAAAGTCAGGGTTCATTCTACTGAACAGTAGGGATGGGTATCGGTTAGGTTTTATCCGATACCTTTGCTAAACCGGTACTTTTGCAAGAGTGCCAGTGCTTAAACGGTGCTCTAAACAATGCTTAAAGAATAGAAAACATACAAACTTAGTCCAAAAACCCTCTCTTTTGTAGTAGGGATGTTAAAGTATTAAAAATGTTGATCCACTTAATCCAAGGGTAGCTGTGAGTAACCATTCCTAAATATGACCAAAAAAAACAATTTCCAGTGCAAGAAAAATCGAGGAAAAATCTAGATGCAGTTGCACTTTTTTTAATTAATGGTTAGTACCGTTTATGTCAAAACCATTATGGCACCGGATATCAGTACCCAGCCCTACTGACCAGGCCATGCTGGAGCATGTACGTGGAAGAAATTCTAAATATTTTAAATATATTATAAATATTTTATTTGTGGTTAAAGTTATGCATAGTCCCTTTAAACAGGTTATGTAAGGATTAGCTATGAACTGATTGTACAAACATTTTAACATATACAGTGCTCAGCATAAATGAGTACACTCCACTACATTAGTTAGAAAACTTTTAGCCCCCTTTCAGAATCAACATTTTGTATGATATACTATACTACAAAATACTCACACAAATGTGGTCCATTGATTGCAAATAAGATTTGTTAATTTCCACACAAAAAAATGATTCCCCCCCCCCTAGAAATTAATTCAAGCCCATGTGGCAAAAATGAGTACACCCCAATTATAGTCTTAGGAGAAAAGCCACACTTAAGACTACAAAATTCCAATCAACACACATTAAACCATGGGTGAGTCTAATGATTCATTTAAGACGTATCCAGCAGACAGGTGACTATAAAAGGGCATTACTTAAAGAAAAGTCCTTCCCATTTTACGCCGTCAGCAATGGCTCCCTATTGAAGAGAAATGCCACAAAATTTGAGAAAATAAATAATTTCTTTATACAGAAAAGGTGAAGGTTACAAGAAGATCAACAAAATTTTACATATCAGTCAAAATAATGGAGCAAAAGTAATCCAAAACTTTAAGAAAGATGTCCAGGTCATCCAAGGAAGTTAACATCTCGACAGGAGCATCTTCTCATGAGAAGGGTTTAAGAAAATTGCAATGCAAGTACACTGCTGTTAGCTAAAGCAGTAGAAAGCCAAACTGGAGTGACAGTTTCCTGGGACACCGTATGATGCACACTACAGAGGAATGGCGTGCATGGGTATCATCCACGAAGGAAGCCTCTCCTAAAGCCGATGCACAAAAAAAGCACGCCTAGAATTTGCTAGGGCCCATTAGGGCCGCACGATTATGTCCAAAAAAATAATCACGATTATTTTGATCAATATTGTAATCACGATTATTAATCACGATCATTCATCCAGTCCTGTAAAATATCTATTTTTATTGCACCAATTATAAAGTTTTAAAAAATATAGTTTTTTGTGAAAAATTAAACTTCAGATTAGTTGATTAATAATGCAAAAACTAACAAAAACAAACTCCAATAAATATACACTACCGTTCAAAAGTTTGGGGTCACCCAAACAATTTTGTGTTTTCCATGAAAAGTCACACTTATTCACCACCATACATTGTGAAATTAATAAAAAATAGAGTCAAGACATTGACAAGGTTAGAAATAATGATTTTTATTTGAAATAAGATTGTTTTTACATCAAACTTTGCTTTCATCAAAGAATCCTCCATTTGCAGCAATTACAGCATTGCAGACCTTTTGCATTCTAGCTGTTAATTTGTTGAGGTAATCTGGAGAAATTGCACCCCACGCTTCTAGAGCTGTAGTATATATATACACTACCGTTCAAAAGTTTGGGGTCACATTGAAATGTCCTTATTTTTGAAGGAAAAGCACTGTACTTTTCAATGAAGATAACTTTAAACTAGTCTTAACTTTAAAGAAACACACACTATACAATGCTAATGTGGTAAATGACTATTCTAGCTGCAAATGTCTGGTTTTTGGTGCAATATCTACATAGGTGTATAGAGGCCCATTTCCAGCAACTATCACTCCAGTGTTCTAATGGTACAATGTCTTTGCTCATTGGCTCAGAAGGCTAATTGATGATTAGAAAACCCTTGTGCAATCATGTTCACACATTTGAAAACAGTTTAGCTCGGTAAAGAAGCTACAAAACTGACCTTCCTTTGAGCAGATTGAGTTTCTGGAGAATCACATTTGTGGGGTCAATTAAACGCTCAAAATGGCCAGAAAAAGAGAACTTTCATCTGAAACTCGACAGTCTATTCTTGTTCTTAGAAATGAAGGCTATTCCATGCGAGAAATTGCCAAGAAATTGAAGATTTCCTACAACGGTGTGTACTACTCCCTTCAGAGGACAGCACAAACAGGCTCTAACCAGAGTAGAAAAAGAAGTGGGAGGCCGCGTTGCACAACTGAGCAAGAAGATAAGTACATTAGAGTCTCTAGTTTGAGAAACAGACGCCTCACAGGTCCCCAACTGGCATCTTCATTAAATAGTACCCGCAAAACACCAGTGTCAACATCTACAGTGAAGAGGCGGCTGCGGGATTCTGGGCTTCAGGGCAGAGTGGCAAAGAAAAAGCCATATCTGAGACTGGCCAATAAAAGAAAAAGATTAAGATGGGCAAAAGAACACAGACATTGGACAGAGGAAGACTGGAAAAAAGTGCTGTGGACGGATGAATCCAAGTTTGAGGTGTTTGGATCACAAAGAAGAACGTTTGTGAGACGCAGAACAACTGAAAAGATGCTGGAAGAATGCCTGACGCCATCTGTTAAGCATGGTGGAGGTAATGTGATGGTCTGGGGTTGCTTTGGTGCTGGTAAGGTGGGAGATTTGTACAGGGTAAAAGGGATTCTGAATAAGGAAGGCTATCACTCCATTTTGCAACGCCATGCCATACACAGTGGACAGCGCTTGATTGGAGCCAATTTCATCCTACAACAGGACAATGACCCAAAACACACTTCGAAATTGTGCAAGAACTATTTAGAGAAGAAGCAGGCAGCTGGTATTCTATCGGTAATGGAGTGGCCAGCACAGTCACCAGATTTGAACCCCGTTGAGCTGTTGTGGGAGCAGCTTGACCGTATGGTACGCAAGAAGTGCCCATCCAACCAATCCAAATTGTGGGAGCTGCTTCTAGAAGCGTGGGGTGCAATTTCTCCAGATTACCTCAACAAATTAACAGCTAGAATGCCAAAGGTCTGCAATGCTGTAATTGCTGCAAATGGAGGATTCTTGGATGAAAGCAAAGTTTGATGTAAAAACAATCTTATTTCAAATAAAAATCATTATTTCTAACCTTGTCAATGTCTTGACTCTTAAATTTTTTTCATTTCACAACATATGGTGGTGAATAAGTGTGAGTTTTCATGGAAAACACAAAATTGTTTGGGTGACCCCAAACTTTTGAACGGTAGTGTGTATATATATATATATATATATATATATATTTATATATATATATATATATATATATATATATAAATGTTTAATCAGTCAAAAAACAATTGCAGTATTCAGTAACATCGCTACATGTACATTTATCTGCCAAAACTGCGGCGGTGTCAATGGTTGACAGTTCGTTTGTAGCCATTTTTAGCTAGGCCCTTCTCCTATGATTTTGGTGCGTCCGCTGCATTGTGGGATAGCGTAGCATCCACCGGCTGCTTACTGTGACGGTAGTACACTTTTAGGAACTTTCTGCTTACTAGTCAGATCCATGATGGAGATTTGGATCTACTGCATTGCTCAAATACTCCTTTTCACCTGCTACGTAGCAAGCATAGTGCAGCCATTATGAGTGCCGAGTGGCATTTGCGCGGTTTTTATTTGCTTAATGAAGCTTTAGCCATGCGTTTGCCCCCATGTGGTTGGCAGACTATTGGTTGAGGCAGTGTATGATGAAGAGGTGCGCAGTGAAGCTCGCATTTTGAATGTAAATATCGTTCACGATCAGGTTAATTTAATTGTGGCCACCAAAATCGTGATCACGATCAAAATCCAATTAATTGTGCAGCCCTAGGGCCCATGCTGAAACCGATGAAGACTACTGGGACTATATACTCTGTAGTGATGACACAAAGATCAATGTTTTTGGAACTAATGGTTTAAAAACTGTATGGCGTCGTGAAGGTGAGGTTTTCAAAGGAAAATTCATGGTGCCAACAGTGAAACGGGGTGGCAGTGTCATTATGTGGGGCTGCATGAGTGCTGCTGGTGTTGGGGAGCTGCATTTCATTGATGGCATCATGAACACCACAATGTACTGATCTACACTGAAGGTATAGAAGATGTAAGATGCTGCCATCACTCCGTGCACTTTGTCGTCCTGCACTTTTCCAACACGAAAATGATCCAAAACACACATCTTAAGCTAATGTGTAATTGTTCTTTTGTTCATTGAGCTACTGAATACATTTTTACTTTTTAAAGAGGTTGTACTCATTTATGCTGAGCACTGTAGGTAAGAATCTAAAATGAGAATTTGTGGGAAGACTTGGACCTTACAGTTTGGGGACATCTTGCATCCATCCTCGAGATAAAATTACTTTGCAAAGAAGAATGAGCCTATAAATTATATCTTGGTTTTACATTCATATCTACCATGATCGTAAACAGTTGAAAGACAGAGTAGCCAACGAAAAGCACAAGCTCATTAAAATATAATTTAACATAATGGCTATCCCTAAATAAGTGTTCATTATTTGCTTTATCTTTTAATGAAACAGAAGAACAAATAGGCTTCTGTCCACCTTATTTACGGTGATGAAGCATTTGCTCTGTGAGTCACGGTCTGTGATGGACTAGCATGGCTGAAGTTTGATAGATCTTTGCTTAATGAGGGTGGAACAGTTTTGACCTATGAGCATGTTATGAGCCCCCTGTTTAGTCTCAGTTGAGCCGTTGTAAATAAACACTTATTTTAATTTTAATCAACTGGCTTTAAACATTAATTAGCATAGGACTTTTATTAACATGGAAGTGGGCCACCAGCATCTCTCATTAAGTGAATGAAAAGCTGGCTTGTTTGCCATTCTCGGTATGATTTGATGTGACATGACAGCCTGAGAAGAAAAGCTAGCAGGATGGAAGGTTTAATATGCAAATTATTTGTACTTAATAAACAGCAAGTATGATCTCCTGAAGTAAAACGTCTAGAGTTGTGTTTGATGTTTAGAGTCTACCTAATCTTGAAGATTTTACTTTGAAGTTATTCACAAATTTACCTTAGGCATTTGTATTACTTTCTACTTATATAAGAAAGTGCCAATATGAAGATGACTGAAAAATATAAGAAGTGGATTTGAAACCGACAAAGCAACCAGAAGAAGTAACTTTAATAGGATCCCCCTGGCCCCCCAAAAATGAATTTTTCTTCACATCAAGGGTAATCCAGCTTTAACATATGCACATTTTGTTAAAATACATTTTAAAAGGAAAAAAATGAACGTACTGCAGTAATTTAAGACGATCCCTGTATCTTCTTCACAGCTTAGGCAATTACGGAACACTCTGCGCCATCAGCTGAATCCAGGTGGACTGAAAGAATGTTATCAGGACAGCCTTGGCTCCCAATTATACAGCAGTGTAGTGGTAAAAGTAGACATTTCACTGTCTCACAGAGCTGATAAAGAGTAGCATGTAAAGGCACGAATGTTTGACGAAATGGTCTGAAAGGTTTCAGAGAATTGAAAACCGGAACTATAATTTTAACAGTCTATTGTGTACCTCCCAAAAATATTTTTCCCCCAATTTCAGAAATTTGTGACATTAGGTTTAGATCCAAGGGACTTAAGAAGATGTTTACCACAAACTGAAGGTGCTGAGAAATGGTGTGAGGATCAATTTGGGAAGATGATCAGAATTTACTTTTACCAATGGCTACATTAGTTTTTAACCAGGGATTACGTTTTTTTTCCTTTAATATTTGACATAAACAAGAATCTTTAAACAAACTGCCTTTTGGTTCCGCACAAACAGTGAAATAAAGTCATTGTTTAATGAACTGCTCATAGTCTGGAGTCTTCAGGCAACTAACCCTCTTAGCAGACTTTACTCCACCCACATCTCCGAAAGCGAAAGTGCGGGGAGAAGACGACTTGTGACAGACATGTTGCCAGCCGCACTGATGAAATGGAAAATACACAGTCAGCAGGGAAGATAGAGAGCAATAGATATGGGGGATTCCTCTCCATCTCCTTCAGAGGAAATGTAAGGAGATTCTGTTAAGGAAGAGTGGGAAGAGACTCTGCTTCTTTGATACTTCACAGATGCTAAACAGAAATCTTGTATAAAAATGTAAAAAAAATAAGTAAACTTAAAAGTTATGCATCTTTTCCAAGCACTCATATTTATTAATCTAACTTTTTCAAAGATGCTTGAAATTTTTACAGTGAGAACAACACAAAGGTTTGATTCTAGTCAACTATCTCAGTAAGCAGTGTGGGTATGTCAATGTTAAAATCCAACCTTAGTCATAATTGTTGGCAGTCGTTAAAGCTCTTGATCCCTTGTGTAATTACAGTTTATCAGCAATAGCTCTATGCAAGTAAAGAAGTAGATAATTAAATAAAGTGTTTTATTTTTAAGGGTGCATAATATTAGTATGCCACATGCTCTTTCAGCCTATACACGACAAAATGCATCTCTTTTCAATTCACAGACAAGAAACAGTGCAGTATCTTGTTTCTACCTTTATGCATCTGGTGTCAAATTGTCATGCTTTACTTTTGTTCGGAGATTTTTTTATTTTATTTGATGCAACAAAAGCTACACTCTGGTGCAACAGCTGGGGGTCTGTCCATATTTTATTCATTGGCTTTTAACTTTTCCTTACTGTAGGGCAGCCAGTTTAAAAGCAGTTGTCTAGCAGCTTTGCCCCTGGTGCTCCATAAGGCTTTGTTCTTTGTTGCTCAGTCATTATAATGGATAGAAAATAGTCATTAACCATGAGCTTAGCTGTACATGTGTTAAAATGGTGCAATGATGTCGAGTGTAGGATTTACTCCATCTTTCAAAGAGTTCTACAACATTGGAGGATCAGTTTTTTATTGAACAAGTGTGGTTCAATAAAAACTGAATTTTACATCTACCCAAGTTGGCAAGTCATATTTTTGAGAATGTTTTACAGGAACAGTCGCAAAAAAGAAATTAAATAACTCAAGATCCCAATTATGTGTTGCTCAGGCCTTATAAAACCTCAGTCTTCGGGAGAGATTCTTAGAGGACTTCAATTTAGAAAATATGAACACTTTTTGAACTTTTCTGTTATATTTCTCATATATCTCATACTTCTCATGTTACAGTTATTTATTATAAAATACGGTATTTGAAATGTTTGTTTTTTAAATAGAGGATTACGATAATTGTAAGAGCCTGTAATGTAAGAAAAATAGCTTAAACAGTCGATAAGTTTATGCTTATTGGAATTTTCAGAGTTTTGTAACGACGTCAAAGAAAGATTTACTTTTCAAGGTCTAAAAAAATACTTTAGTACCAAATGAATTCAAACTCAGATTGAGTAAAAAAGCCTCAACATTATGCCTCTGCCAGTGCGAACTTGGGAAGAAGATTTGAGATACTTCCAGCTCTCTTTGACCTGTTATTTTAGGTTGAATTTGTTTTTGTTTAATTGCAGTTGACAGACTTTCTGGCATAATAGATATTGTTGTTTCTCTGTAATGTTCTGTTTTTCATCAGATATAATTTCTTCTACTTTCTTTGTTAGAGTTTTTTTCCAGCTTTCCAAATGTGTGCTGCTGGATTCAAGTCAGCCATCAGGTCAGAAAGGGTTGGTCCTTTCTTTCCCTTGAAAAGTCTAGCATTGTAACAGTAATCTTGCTGGTATAAATCTTTTTTTCCCCCAAACCTTTAGAAAATTGACACCATCACTTGGTTGTGCCATCTACAAATGTCATTACTTCAGCTCTAATTAGTCCCTTAAACAAACTATTAAACTATTTTTTTAATTGTTTTTTTAAAGAGTCTTTTTAGCACTAGTGTAATTTAATTGCAGTACAAAGAATATTGGGTGGGAGAGAAAGAGGAAGATGTATGTAGTAAAGGTTCTAGAGTCAGGATTAGACCTCTGTGACTGCATGAGGACTAATACCCTCAGTTACAGCTGTACATTAAACAGTCAAACATGAGGGCGGTAGTGTGATGGTCGGGGGCTAATGCACATCTGAATGACTAAAAACCCTAATGAAGTTTTCTGAGGGGCTTGGTCAAAACGTAGACTGAAATCATCATCATCATCATCATCATCCTTTATTTATTAAGCACATTTAAACAGCGACAACGCCAATCAAAGTGCTGTACAAGACAATAAAATACTTAAGAATATACAGCAGCATAAAATAGCTAAAACAAGTAAACAAGAAATCTGACTAATGCTGTAGTGTGACTTTAAACATGCATAAAAGTTGCAATGAAAAGATGGACAAGAAAATTAGCCATTTCCTGCCAACACTAGATGGAACTTGTTGCCATCAATAACAGCTTAGTTTACATCAGCAAAATGTGTTTAATCCGATCATAGTTCGGATTAGGCAAGGCAATTATATTTGTATGCACACTTTCAACACAAGGGAATTCAAGATGCTTTACATAATTTGGTGGAAAAAAAACCTAATCTATAAGAGAGAACATTTAGCATTTGATAAAAATGCTTAATGTTTGATTGTACTTGAGATGCGTAGAACTATTTTAAATACCAGAAACAACCTTAGAAGATGACGTAGGAGACTTCCTTTGTAAACAAATATGGCTCTGCGCATTTAAAATGGAGCAGCATCATGTTCTTCAGAGCGTGCTTTTATTTTTTCTTGTAACGGATTTATATCTACAAGCCTTCATTGTTATGTACAAAATCAAATTATAAGCCTAATACCTCTATTTTTTCAGGCCGACGTATCATACGTCTACGCAAGACTGATGTGTAGTAATGACACACGTTTGGAATAAGTGTTTACATGCAGAGCAATCGGCTTAACTATCAGCATAACCCGCCAGTCTCTATTGGAATTAAATTTTGATCTGAATGAGTGTGATCGGTTCAATCTGAACGGTGTGTTTACATAAAACATTTTTATTCTTATCGGGTTTTTTAGTCTGATTACTTTTGTTCATGTTAACGTAGCTACCTTCTAAACCAGATATCAGGATTAATGGATAATTATATTTACAAATAGAGCCAAACTGATTTGGATTGCTTTTTACTCCCCGTCAGTATATTCATTTAAAATTAGTTAGTTGTGCCAAAAACAAAACAAGAAAGAAACTGCCATGTTTCGGCTGTTTCCTAATCAAAATTCCTAAGTCTTTTTTTTCTTTGTTTAGTTTGTCGGTTCAAAGCTCTGTTATACTATATATGGAATTGTGCTTATTTTTCATAAATGCATGCATGCAGACGTGAGTTGTAGAAAAGTTTACAACATACGTCGCTCATGTAACTGTTTTAGGTTAGATAGTCGAGACCAGCTGAAAACAGGTTGACTCAGCAGGAAAGCAACTTACATGAATAGGAACATTTTAACAGTCAGACTACATTTTTAAAAACAGAATTCAGTTTTACATTACTGATTTACAGCTTTTTAATATTTACTTACATGTCCACCTAAATTCAAATGACACACATCATATTTTGTACACAAATATGCCTAGATGGATAAGAAGCCCTGCAGCAACACTGAGGCTCCTGTATAAGTTGCTCTTTTGTCTTACACGGTACTGATTAGCTTAAACTTGTATAACTTTTTTTCTCTTTATCAACTTTGAGGTCAAGTGCATGATAATGTTATTCTAATGAAGTGCTCAGCTACATTACTTTGGCTTCACACTTAAAAGCACTCAACCAATCTATTTTAATTAGGTGCATTGTGTCAATACAAGGATTTTTTTGCTTAAGAATCAAAATAGAAGAGGATCTTTTTGACCTTTGTGTCCCTTAAGAATCTTCACCATGTTGTGGAAAATGTTGGGGAAACATGAACTAATGAGCTGAAAAACAACACGTGGTACTTTAAACCTGCACCTACATAAGTATAGATTTTATAGTGGTGTTTGCTTTAAATCTTGTTGGTTTTTGAAAACTGCTGTATATAGTGTGCAGTCTACAAGCTTCGGCATCTGTAGTAAAGATACATAAAACTCAGAATTAAAACTATCCGTTGTTGCAGTACCATAATGTTGCGTACACACACACACACACACAAAAAAACAAAGCAAAAATCAAACCTCTAAGAAAATTTTGGAGGATAGGTGTCAGATGCTAAGATAAGGTTCTATATAATGCAAAATCAACTTTTTGGAGTTTTCGACCATGCTGTAGTGCAATTTCCTCATAAAAAAAGCCAGCCATTGTGGTTTTAGGCTTCATTCACGCATTTCTCAGTAATCCTCCAGAATCCTGCTCTATGAGCAGCTGCACCGCCCTCTCCCGGAAAACGACTGAGTCATGACATGGTGACGTAGTTTATGTAACGCTGTCAAACTAGCAAGTGCCCACACATGCCCCCTTTCTCACAGGTGCAAGCTGGGAGATTCCAAAGCAGCTTGCGCCACCATTTTTTTTAGAATTTTACTTTTTAAAATGTCTCTGTGAAAATCCGTTTGGCTGCGAGAATTACGGGACTTCATTCAACATTCCTAAAGAACAGTCAAAAGGAAATGGCTAGAATTTCTCTTTGGAATCCTACATCTAACAAACTAAACATTTTTTATGTGACTGTCAATTAACCGATTTCTGCCTTCCGAACCTTGGGCAGAACCAAAGCGCACTGTCTGAGAGATTAACTCCTGCAGCCGCATCAATTCCAACAATAAACATGCCTGATGTAGTGGCCAGAGCAGTAGCTAAAGTAAACGCTAGCTACATGCTTAAGTGTGTTAGCCATTTATGAACCTGCTTATGTGAACTTATAACGCTTTTTCAGATACAACACACCTGGGCTGCACTGCAAACACCACCTGCAACTTATAAATCTTTATATATCTTATATATCCACCGAGATATATAACGCGAGAACGTTTTAAAATACAAACGGGGCTGGAAAGATCTGCTTGCTTCAGCACTCAGTCACTGGACTTCGTTCCAATGGTTGGGTCTCCGTCTACACTCTAAAGGTAAGAAACTGGTTAGCTTTAGCTGCTGAAATCAGCTTTATTGAATAAACCAAAGGTCTGAGCCATTAATATACTAGTTTCATAAAATGTTAAAAGTATAAAGAGCATCACAAAAAGCCTTTAAGTTTAATTACCGAAATATTTTTTAAAAGTATAGCTATATTGTGGCTTATAACATTACTTGTTGCCCGTGCTGCTTCGTTGCACTCAGACCGGGGCTCAATGCTACATCACGAAATAAGCGGCACTTGAGGCAGCAAGGGGAGGCAGGATTATAGTGAAACCAAGCGTCTTATTTCCGGGTTGAACAATAACTCCAGGATATAAGTTATATTTCAGGGCAAATTAATACTATACAATGTCTATGGCAAATTTGATCAAATATGTGCCTGTTTCAGACGTTGAAAGCTGTAAAACAGCATGATATAGGCCCTTTAAGTCTGAGGACTGAGATGAACATAGAAGATCACTCATGCTGCCATGCACTCTGACAAGAACAGAGGTGCCAATAGATGTGGCACCCGTACTTTTGTGTAAAAAAAAGAATAAAAAATGCCAAGACTTTATTTCTCATTTGATGTGTGAACATCAGTGCAAGAGTATGCTACTGAATTAAAAGATAATTTCATTATTGCTCTCCCTATATCAACGGATGTTGATATAGGGAGAGCATGCTTAAGTTTGCTCTCCCTATATCATGCTTAAGCATGATATAGGGAGAGCATGCTTAAGCATGATATAGGGAGATATAGGGATATAGGGAGCATGCTTAAGTTTGCTTAAGCATGCTTAAGTTTGCTTAAGTTTAATTTATCGACTCCTTTCATTTTCTCATTTTTATAAAAAGAAAAAGTAATATAATTTTCGTATTATATCGCATAGAAAAGTACCTCAAAGTACCAAATGGCACAAAACCTTGCAGTAAATGGGTTATATATTACAGGAAATATTTATCACCCTCAGCCACAGCAAAATGTAGAACACTTTAAATTCAGTTTTTCCTTACTAAATTATTTATTGTATGTCCGAACCTGCACATATACATTCCCTGTACTTTGGATACTCTTATAACGAGTAGTAATACATTTTCCCAACCAGGTGTATAATGCATTTTGTTACACGTAATATATATATATATATTTTTACATGCAGGGTCGGAAAGTTCAGGAGTCAAATGGAGCCTCTGCCTTAATGTAGGTTTTTCTGCATTTGTATGAGGAGGTGGTAGAGGTCTGCATTTCCAAGATAAAAGTGCTTCTAAATGAAAACACTGTTGGAAAACCAAATACAGTTACCAAGGTATTGTGAAACCATGATACGAACATGAAAAAATGACCACAACCTGTGTGGTTTCTTACAAGCACCTATAGGACTAATCAGTTTTTCAAATAAGTATTTAGTTTTAATTAGTTTTTTTGTTTTTTGTTTTCCATAAAGCAAATTCTTAATAATTAAGCCCCCCCATCATAAACTGCAAATATCCCATCATATTGACTTGCACGGCAAAAATAAAACCCTATGCTTCTTTACCAATTCTGTTGAAAGAATAAAAAGACTGCTAGATTTTACCTCCTGAAAAAACCGAAACATGAAAAAAATGTGTTTTGCAGAGTTTTTTTTATTATTATTTACCTCAAACTAGAACAATGGAAAAACAACATTAATGTTCAAGTTTAAGAATTGAGCAAACTTCGATAATGGAGAAATACTTAAATAACCAGTCTAGCATTATAGTGAATTAAACCATTGTTGAGGATATCAGGACGTGTTTGTACACAACAGAAATAAATTAGCAGCTCCAGAACTTCAGATAATTTAAGAAAGATCAAGCCTGTGGGACATTTTGTCAAAACGCAACTGAAAGCAAAATGCATGGTCTGCATGGTTCTCCTTCAATTGTATATGTACTGTTTAGCATACCTTTATGTAAGCTTGTACAATGCATCCAAAATGGAAGTTGGGCTTTCTGGCGTGTTAAAGAAGGGACTCCTCGAGTTTGTGCATCAAAAATTTATGCTGTAGTGTGAGAGGTGCATGTAAATTTGTCTCGTGATGCCACTTCAACAATGCATTGTGATCATTAGGGGCATTTTGGTGCAACCTTGCGATTGCTGTGGTTTCATGGAACAGCTGCATGCAATTTCTCCTTTATAATGGAAAATGACCTCGAATTATATAGCACTTTTGTTAGCCATACTGAATGCTCACATTTTTACACTATAGCCACATTAACCCAGTTGCAATCACAAACACACTCTAAGGGAGAACATTGTGGATTTGAATCAAAGGTGTATTAAGATGAGGGGATTAATGACTTGACAATTTTTACCTCATGTAGGACCTCAATCTTTGTGGAGCTTGCAAAAATCAAGGAAGTGCCAATAACTTCTCCTGAAATGGGTGCAATTGAGGGAGTGGTTTGCTAAACTATCCAGTGCATTTGCAGATATAGCTTTCTTCTTGAGCTCGGTGAGAACATGTGGTCAATCTTCAAAAAGCAAGGGGTTAGCAAAATACCGACAACCCCTGTTGAGTAATGAAGCATGTTGCCATCAGTTTGGCTTTGGCACAAAAAGTGTATCTCCAGTATTGCACGAACATTGCAGCAGCATTGAAACAAAGGGTCAACACTGCAAATATTGAGGGTTCACACAAAAGTTAAAGTATGTGAAATCTTGTTTAACTTAAACAACTGATAACAGCTGTAACAATAAAGCAGTAAGTTTTATGTCCTCCTCAAAACTGATAGCAACGGTATAGATTTGACCAGATGAATATGAAAAAAGCATGTTATGATGACAAATGCCATAGCAGTGCTGAATGTAATAGCCACATAGGAGGATATAAACAACTGTATTTTTGATTGAAATATAATGGTTTCAAGATCAGTCTGTTTAAACTACTAGCACATAAAGAATAGAATAGTGTAAAGACATGGAATAAAAGAGAAGAGGTGTATTAAGAACTGAATTACAGTGAGGAGAAGAAATGTTTTAACACCCCGTCATTTTGCAAGGTCTCCCACAATTATGGAGGAGTCTGAAATTCACATGCATTTCTACTGTGAAAGACATGATTTAAAAATAAATTCAGGAAAGCACATTGTATGATTTTTAAATAACTTCTTTGTATTTTTCTTGCTGCACAAAAGTATTTCAAAAACCTCAGAAAACTTGTGTTAATATTTGGTAGAGAAGCCTTTGCTTGCAATTATAGAGGTCAAACATTTCTTGTAGTTCTTTACGAGGTTTGTACACACAGCAACAGGGATTTTAGCCCAATCCTCACCACAGATCATCTCTAAGTTTATCAATTTCTTGGGTGTCCCTAATCAAAATACTTTAAGCTCCAAAGATTTTCTATTGGATTTGGTCCGGAGAATGGCTTGGCCACTCCAGATCCTTGATATGTTTCTTACTGAGTCAGTCCTTCACCTAAATCCCGCTCCGCCCTGCCACGCACGCCGCAGCGGTTCTCTCTCGTCGTTAAATTACACTGCATGCGCCCCACCTCCGCTCCGGAGCCCAGAGGGGCTCAACGAAGCATGCGCGGGAATTGCGAGATATCGCGATAAAGAGCAGTGCTATATACACGGAAGTCAGACAAAAATCATTCATTCCAAGGAAAACAAACAAAAGAACAGCTGATCCGGCGTCCTGCAAAATTCAATTCAATCCTATTTTTTCCGGAGTGCGAAACGGCGGCCAACGCCCTGCGCCGCACGGCGGCGGTAGTGGAATAGTTATTTTTCATTACAATGGGATCGGATTTGTTGCGGCGTGCGTGGCGGAGCGGAGCGCATGTAGTGGAATTTAGGTGTTAGTTGTCCTGGAATGTGTGCTTCTGGTCATATTGGAAGTTCCAGCTACGATCCAGCTACAATGCTCTGACTGAAGGAATGTTTTTGCTCAAAATCTCACCATACATGGCCCAATTCAGCCTCTGCTTATTACAGTGCAGTCATTCTTTCCCCTTCACAGAAAGGCACCCCCTAAGCGTGATGCTTCCACCCCCAAGCTTTACAATAGGGATAGTGTTCTTGAGATAAAACTCTTCCTTCTTTTTGCTCTCAACACATTGGATGAAGTTTATACCAAAAAGTTCTATTTTGGTCTCATCTGACCGAATAAATTTCTCCCATACCTCCCCTGGATCATCCAGATGGTCATTGACAAACTTCAGACAGGCCTAGACATGTGGTGACTTGAGCAGGCGAACCTTCCATACAATGTGTGATTTTAAACAATGACAGCATAGTGTTAGAGACCTTTGAAACTGTGGTCCCAGCTCTCTTCCTGTCATTGATCAGCTCGTCTTGTGTAGTTTTGTGCTGATTCCTCACATTGCTTACCATCAGCGATACCCCATTAGTAGAGATCTTGCTTGAGGCCCCAGTCCAAGGAAGACAGTCATCTTTAATTTCTCCCATTTTCTATCAATTGCTCCAACAGTTGATATATTTTCACCAAGCTGCTTGACATTTGCCCCATACTCCTTGTAAGCCTTGAAAGGGCTATATTGTTGGCTCTGGTGTCTTAACAGCTCTTTGGTCTTGCCCATGGTAGTACTTAGAGTCTGACTGTGGGGTGAACTGGTGTTTTTAATTAACTTAGACAGGTGCTACTAATTTAGATAAATAAGTGGAATAGAGGTGGACTTTTTCAAGGCAGAGTAACAGGTCTCAGAGCCAGAATTCTTGCTCATTCCCGGGTGTTCAAATATTAATATGCAGCAATAAAATACAGATAAATTCTTTAAAGAAAAATCATACAATGTGATTGCTAGATTTGTTTTATATGCTGTCTCAGAGTGGAAAGGCACCTACATTGTGAATTTCAGACCCCTCTATGAATTCTAAGTAGGAGAACTTGCAGAAGTACAGCGTGTTCAAACTCCTATGTTCCTCACTGTACCTTAAATGTGGAAGATTTTTTTAAAGTTTGATTAAAAATCACTGCAAATTAGCTGGACCTTCACACTTAATTTTGTTTAGTCTCTTTTCCAGCTCACTTCTTCATTAGATCCCTTAGCCATATTGAAAAAGTCATTTTCATAATTTATTCTGTTACAACAGTGCCCCCTCCCCCCACAACACATACGTTCTGGTATAATTCATCATGAGACATACTCCATAACTGAGGCTCTCTCGTCATTTTGCTGCAACAATGGGTATTCAACGGACCAATTGAAAAGGTTTAATAGCTTATCTGGAGGGAGCATATTAATATAACATAGGGTTTATGGCTGCATACACATGTATGTGCTTTTATCCATTTGGACCTTTCAATGTGTGGCATGTTGGCATGTTTTGTGTGCAGACTACAGTTGGCAGGTGCACAAAAAAAGTGTTATGCTGCTTTTGGCACCCTTGCCACTGTAAAACAATGGTCAGCAAAGCTCCCAGACACTGCGGCCAAATCATTCACATTAAATTGAATGTGTTCATTACCCTGTTAACTGTTTTTATCCATTTCTGTCATTTCCCATAATTTTTTTTATTCCTCCTCCCAACCTCCCACGCTTTTCACCTTCCTTGGATTGAATATACTGGTGGAAAAGCTTGCTTGTTTTCGAAAAGCACATTTTATTGGCTTAAAGGACAGTAGAGGGAAAGTCTGGCAGGGAAAATTATCTGGGTGACTTTGTTGACTGCAAAGGCTGACTGACCACCAAATGACAAGCAGATTTGCAGCCAAATTATTAGTTTGTTTCACAATACAGGAGGGTGATTAGAGAATTGCCTTCATTACAGACTAGCTAGCTCATAATCTATTTTATTCTATTAACACATACTTGTTTGTTGAAATGGATGCTTATGTTGACAGTATTATATGTAATGTCTGCCAACTACTAAAACTACAGTTATTCATATTCAGTGCAGCAGTTATTAACTCAAAGAATCCGCCAATAACATTGCCACCCCTTAATGAATTTGGCATTTAGAAGTAGTGAAAAAAAAAACAAAGCACACAAGAATTGGGACGAAATAATTTTGTAGGGTTTCTACACAGCTTGGAAAAGTATGGAATTTTGTTAATTCCCCTCATTCCATTTTTGTTTGCTTCCTTTCTTTCTTACCTCTGTTCCTTAGGTCCTTTTTATGCCCTTAGCCAAACATTTACGTATTGACCCATGAAATATGTCAAATAAACCAATGCATTGCATCTCACCAAGCTGGAAATCCCATATTTGATTTCCTTAATGCTTATGCTTAAGGCTTTTCCACAATGCTTTTTTCCACAATGCTTTATTTCATTTATGTGTAAAATTTGTGCAAACAGAGCTGAAATGTTAAAAATGCTTAGTATTCTTTAAAAAAAATCAATAGAAGTTTGTGTAAAATTCTCTCAAGTTTCTGGAGATAATTTGTTTTAAACAAATTATATGTTAGACATAGTATAATATAATGAAGTGCTATTTTGTGTTATTGTTATTTTGAAGCATAAACAGCCTTGGTATTTCATTTGAAAGGTTACATTAACACATATAAAACATACTAATCTGTTAAAATGTCCTACAAAATTTTACCAAAATATTTAAAGAAATTTAAGCTAAAACTGTTTTTGAATCTTTTGTGTAGAGGCATGCCTGCTGTCTTTTTGGAAAGACCGCAAGAAAAAAAAAAAACATTTTCCAGACAGAATTGGTCTAAGTGCTTTTGTCAGTTGATATTGCCACTAATACAATATCAAAACAGGGAAAAATATTACAGTTTATGTCCGCCTATTTATTTTTCTAAACATCCATGTTTTAAAAGTTTCTTTACATTGGATTAGTGGACTAAAAGACACTATTGGATTACAGCAGTAATTGTTACCTTTACCCACTCCACATTTGACTGTAATAGATAATCAGTCCGTTTTTAAATGATGTATAATATGAATATGTACATAGAAAGTGTGTCAAAACGGGCGTTTTGACCCGAAAATATGTAACACACTGCCAACGTGAGATAAGAATGCTTTCAAAAAAAAAAAAAAAAAAAAAAAAAATCGGGCCCGCCCAAAATAAGTTGCGCCCCCCCAGCTATACTGATCTGACGCCGTGTCTGCCCTTAGCTCATGCCATAGACTACATGGGAATTATTGCTGACCATGTCTATTTCTTTACAACCACTGTGAAGCCATCTTCAGATGCTAACTTACATAGGGGTATTACTCCATGACAAATCTCAAACAAGTATCTGAGTCTCCCAGGGAGTTTAGTGTGCTCCGTTAACCTGAGTCACCCGATCTCAATAGGCATATTTCCAACATTGTAACTTCAGGATAATTTGACCAGACCTTACTGATAAGCGTGCGTCCCCACTTCATCTGGCTGGGCCGACAGGGCCGTTCGTCGGGGCCATTTCAAGAACAAGATGGGGGTATGTATACAGAACAGCCTAAATGTTGTGAAGATGCACCGATTAGTTGTATTTCAGAGGGAAGTAAACAGACGTTATCTAACAACCAGCCTTGTAAAAATAAGAGTTATTATCGAAGCAATTTATAACAGCAACAAGCCCTGCTTCTTCAATGCCAATCTCATTTTGTCATCTCTTGTCATCTTAATATGTTATCTTTTTATCTCTTAATATGCTGTTCTGGGGGCCTTTTTGTACTGATCAATGACGCTACTTGCTACTGAAACAGTGTGATAGGCGAATGTCTTTAGCTGATTCCTTAAAGGGATGATTGCCATGGAGACACTGGGTGCTGAGTACAGTGGGCCAACAGATAGCCCTTCAGAAAAAAGATCTAGTTGCATTACCCTGAGTTCCATTAAATGAAACATGCCAATTCTAAAGAGAAACTTTGGCATAAGGCGGCATTGTACATTCGTTTAATGGAGGTAAAGTTGATTACAAATGTGCTGCTACTAGGTGATACCATCATGTCAATGTGGTACAAAAAATCATAAATATTTATTCTCTTCTTGAATTGAGGCCGTAAGAAAAAACAAAACAAAAGCTGGTTAAAAGGGAGTTTTTCCTCCCCACTGTCGCTTCATGCTTGCTCAGTGTGAGAGGCTGAGAATTCATGACGCAATCTTCTGTGGTTTTCTAATTCATAAATTAAACATTGTATTATAATAACTCTTCTTGTAAAGTGCCTTGAGATGACATCTGTTGTGAAACGGCACTATATAAACAAGCTGAATTGAATTGAATTGTTCAGATTCTGGAACTCTGTACAATTAGGGTGTTACAAATAAACTGGCATAATTAAAAATAAAAGCAGAAATGTATAAATAGTTTTTTTTCCTTTTCCTCATAGGCCTAATGTGAATTTATATATTGTGTTTTTACTTTTCCTTATACAGGCATTCCTTGTTTTTACATTCCCACGCATGGGCGCCGTAAAGGGGTGGAAGGTTTGGGTGATTCTAATGGTGCATTCAGACCAAGAGCTTTGTCAGCATCAGGCAAAGCTCTCAAAGAATATAGTTTGACGCTTCTATATTGAAGCTTGCAAAGTCTGCCACTTCTGAGCAAAAAACAACGCGTGGGCGGGGCTTCTTCTGTTGCTGTACGTTCTGAACTATGGCAGATAGTATTGAGAGCGAGGCTTGGCTTTATTTGCTAAATAAAGCTAGACAGCGTCGACTTCGGCAACATCAGCGCCATTTGTGGATACACCCTATTCTACAGATGCGTTCTGAGTTTGGGGAGTTTAACGATTTGCTCAAGGAGCTATGTATGGCTGAGGTTCGCTTTCAGCTGTACTTCCGTCTGTCCCGCGACACATGATGATAACTTCACAAACAAAAAGTAATGGACATGGAAATGACATAATCAGTTTGCAGTGTGTTCTGTGAAGGGACAGTGATGCTGCTACGGTCAATAGTGTCAAACTTGACTTTCTAAATATGATTGTCCTAGAAAAAAGAAATATAAAATTTTATAAAACCTGTGTAGTTACCTATAGCTATAATGAGTATACAAAATGTATATTCAAATATTTTATTTCAAAAAAGTAAATAGGGCAATAAAATAATGTTTTGTGTTTGTGTGTCTGTATGCGTTTGTGTACGTTGACTTATACAGATGCAGAATCAGGTTTATTGTCTGCACCTCGTCCTCATACTAATGTCTTAGTTAGACCTGGATAACAAACACTTTGTCTGCATCAGTACTTGTTTAGTTTTGGACTGGTTGAGGCCTGGCATTACGCCTGCTGTATCTTGATTTTGAACCCTTTTGGCCTTGCTAGATTAAGTCCTGGACTGATTTAGTAATGGGTTCTAGCTGATGTTTGATGATTGCGTAGTTTGACCCAGCTAAAGCCTGTTCACGTAAAGTATATGTCAGTATGTGTACATTATGTTCTGTTGTGCTTGCCATTGCGATAATAAATGGTCTCCCTTTTCTGTGAACAAGTTCATATTTATTACGTTTTTTTTTGTTTTTGTAGGGACCAGAATTTCTGGTGGCACTCCTGTTCTCACGTCTCCTCTTTTTATTTTACCTTATGCATTTCTGCCCCATTATGCAGAGAGACAGGGCTGTCCTTCTTGGTTTCAACTCCTCTACGTTTGGGCAAAAAAACAGGAAGGGGCAGGATCTACGTCCAGATTGATTGTGCATACCACCAACAAGCCATTTCCTCCAAGTTCCTGAGAACTAATAGGTCAGCTTCATTATCCATATCTGCAGCTAACTGGAGTAGCCTCTCACTCAATATGTCTATGCGAGACAATTAATGGTCATCACTGATTGTATTAATTTCAGTTAAGATAGCAAAGTACCTTATATCTTCTGAGACATCTCTGATAGGGCTTTACTTCCTATTAAACAAGGCATTTTCCTGAAACAACCAAAACCCCAGGCATGCACAATCAATCTGCACATGGAACCTGCTGCTTCCTGTTTTTTGACCAATCGCGGAGGAGTTGAAACCAAGAAGGACAGCCCTCCTGCTTTTCATAATGGGGCAGACATGCATAAGGTAAAGTAAAAAGAGGAGACAAGGGAAACAAAATATTTTTCTTGGCGAAAAAAATGTATATAAAAAGTAAAAAAAAATTATTGACAAAAATGCACTTTAGCAAAAGAACACAATATATACATTACTTCACAAAAATGCTGTAAAAGGAAAAGGAAAGACAAATTATAAATTTCACAAAAATGCACATATAAGTAAAAAGTTAAAACAAAATGTATATATTTCTGCTATTATTTCAGCTATGGTCCTCCATAGAAAGCACTAATAAGCGTTTGAGGTCTACAAACCATGAGTTTAATATGCACATTTAGGCCCATGGGAAAAAAGACTCAAATATAGTAACAGATGTAGCAAAACAACAAAAAGCATACAGATCAACTTTGCTTTTTACATAAGTGTTTTAGTCCCACTTGAACGAAGATTGGATTTTCCAGCAAGTTCAATTACAGCAAGTTATCCTGGTTTTAAAGATAAAAAAGGCCTTAGATCACTACGCTATCACCGCAATGCTAATGATAGTTCCATATATAAAGTGACAAAATGCAAAAACAGAATAAATCTGTAAAAGTGCAGGCCTTTTTGCATTAAAATAAATGTATATTTAGAGGGAAAGTGTTCTCCAGGATATTCCTTGTAATATGTAATAGTAGAATCAGCACTTGCCAGTTTGTGTCAGGATGTGTGTCGCTTTCACTTTGTGTATCGACCCCAGTATAAAAACAATACATCTCAGAACAAAATGAAACAGCTCAGCTATAATCTGCTACACAGAACTTCTTAGCAAAGAACATTCTAGGCAGGAAAAACAAGGAGATACGAGATGGCCACTCAATGTGTGTGTGCCCACATATCATGCATGCGTGTTTTGTTGAATATTAACAGAGTTACATCAAAAGTTGACAGTTTTCAGAGAAAAGAGCCTAATTCAGCCATTTGTCAAATTTGACAGTTGCAGTGCCAAGAAATGCACCACTGCTCTGTCAAATAATTTAGTCAGGAAAAATTGAAAAGGACTCGTTTAATTTAATTCACAGAAATAAAGAGCAGCTTCCTTTCATAGATGGGGAAAGATAAGGTAAGAAATTGAAAGGTCAGTATTTTACTGTGAAAAAAAATGTATGAAAGCAACAAAAAAGGTAACAGTTCTTCAGTGCATGGAAAAAGTATTTTTCCCCTTTCAGCATTTCTTCTGCTTTAGCTATTGGGCCCCACTTAGATGTTTCAGATTTAAGATTATTTAATATCCTATGAAGATAACCAAAGTAATGACAGCAAACAGTTTCCAAATGACTTATTTACTTAAGAGGAAAACAACTCAATTCAGCCTGTCTGCAAGAAAATATAATTGCTCACCTTGTTAAACAGTCCATTAGCTGTGATTGCCTACATGTTTTTATTCATTTTCACAGCCCCACCCATGCCTGATTGCTGCCAGACCCGTTGAATCAAGAAATTATTTAAATAGGATTGGTATGACAATATGAAGTAATTATATGAATACATTATGATCCAATCTATGGAAATGTATAGCAAATGAGAGTGGAGAAACAAAATGAAGTTTTGACATGTATCAGTCTAAAATGAAACTGTGGTTCATGATTCGATTGAACCACAGTGACATCCATTATTCACAAAATGGCCAACCTATCAACTACTCAATCAGGAAGGTGCAACCCCCCCCCAAAAAACAAACAAACAAAAAAACATCTAGTGCATAGCAGGCCTCACTTCCCTCAGTTGAATTTAGTGTTTGTGATTCAAGAGCACGAATGAGGCTGAGCAAAGACACCATCCACTGGAGAGTTCCAAGGTAGAAACCACTACTGACCAAAAAGAGAGCAGACCATCTTTTTGGCAAAAAAAGACAGATGAACCCTACAATATAAGAAATAATTACTTACCAGACCAAAGTGACGCTATCTGGAAGGTTTCTGCCCCATTAAATCTGTGTAAAAAAAATAGTATTGGTGAAAAAGCATATCATTACTACAGTCAGACATGTGAAAGTGATGGAACAATGATGATCTAAAACTACTTTGCTCGATACAAGGAGTTTTAGGGTTTTTAGGGCAATTTCTTTTTCCATGTGCTTTTTACCTTTAAAGGAAATCATTTGAAAACTGGTTTTGTATTAACTGTGGTTATCTTTAACCAATTTCAAAAAATTGTTTAAGGTTCTGAAATATTTAAGTGCAATAAAGTAACAAAAAAAAGAGGAAAGCAAATAAACTTTTTTCACAGCCTTGTCTAAGGTGCAACAATTAACACTAAATTTGATATAATTTCAAAAATACAACTATAACCGAAGGTAAAATGCATGATTGGAAGAGGAGAGAAAAGAAAATAATGGTTTGAGGTCTTGATTTATTATTTATATATTTATTTTGCAAATCTTCCTGTAGCCGTGACAATTTTGTGATAAACTACAACGCTGCATCTACAGATGATGTTGTGGCGTCTTCTGCTGTTTATGTGTTGTTCCAGAGCAAAGATGCAAGTGTGGGGGTCTTGAGATTTTCTTGAAAAAAACTGTCAATACCAGAAATGGCAACGAGTAAGCATCTGAATTCTACAAATTAAATAAAAGATTGAAAAGAATCCAGAAGTAAATTGATAAGGATCATAATAAATTGGCTTTTGATGTTGGCAATGTTACCATTGTACCACTTTTTAAGTGACACAGAAAAATGTGTGTATGCTCCATCAAGAGTTGGGGTCCTGGGCCTCTTTAATTTTTATTTTTAGGGTCAGAGACTGGAAAGTTTGGAGACCACCTGTCTAGGGTGTAGACTATCTCTGTTCATAGTTGAGGTTGTGCGTCTTATTTCTACTACTTCTTTAATCCATTGACAGTTGTTTCGAAACTGTTAGCAAAAAGATGTAAAATCCAACTTAACTATTTTTGTATAACAATAAGAACCTTTGTTATAATCTGAATCAACAAAATAAACAGCACAGCTGCATCTAGCTATTTTCAGTAAACCAATCAATGCAGAGTTTGTAATGCTATAATAAGAAGGGCATTTCAGCTGATAAGTCACTGGCCTACACTTGGAATTTGTCATTTTCCTTTGGGAAACATCTGCAGAAACAAACAAAAAAAACATACCAAAAATATGGAAAAAAATGAATAGAAGGAATAACAAAGGATTGACCAAGGGAATAAAGTGAAATAATATTAGTGTGGTAATGAACGGACACTGGCAAAGGTTGATTGGGCAAAACAAAGAACAAGTGGAAATTAATTAGCCAACTCCAGGAAAGGAAAACATTCTTAGGAGGCTAGACTTTTTTTCTTTTTTTTTTTAAGATGGGCAAAAATACTTTAATATAGTGTTTTTATATATCCTGAGGCAATATTACAGAGGGCAAACAGTGGTGTTTATAGCATTTAGCAAAAACTGGACCTCATGTCTTTCTTGAAATCTCTACTGCATCAAAGCTGATCATTTACAGCATACGTCGCTTCTCTCACGTTTTTTTCAGAGCTTTAATGTTTTAAGAGCATTAATGGGAGATGTTATTTCATAAGAGTAACTTTGCATTCCAGAGTATGATCATTTATTAAGGTATTTAAAAACAAATTCCAATTTGCCTTTAAAATAGTTTAATGAAGATGGTGCAAAGGATTTGTCTAGATGGTTTCGCTTCCTTATTTTTTTCCACACTACATAGATATTTTAGGGGATTAAGCAGGTTACAGGAGATAAATTGATGTCACTAATATTTGCCGGTGAAACCACATGTATGTCTATATACAGGGGCAAATTGTTGGTTTCATACCGACACCCTCCACAATAAGGATAAACCATAAAAGACCAATTCCATTTAAGCTAGCTGTTGAGAGTGCAGCAGGCAAGGAGGTTAAAGCTGCATTACGTATTAGCTGTTTTTTTCTCATGTCCCGTGTTGTACTTTTTGTTGTGGTTGCAAATAGAGATTATTTTGTTTGTGAGCACGTGCCGTTACGTAATCACGCACGTACATACCCATATATGCGTGTTCACAAGGGTGCTGTGTTGTCCTTCAGTTAGGTGCAACATAAGCTAAGCTAGTCACCTTAAATTTACAGTTGAAAAAGAATCCTGCCAGCAACAAGAGGAGACCAGATTGCCTGATCTGTAGACATGTTGTCCATATCATTATAAAAGAAGTGAAGCGAGCAGTCAAGCATTTCACTGCTGCAGCGTAACCAGCTCATGCTCAAATGAGCACACGCTTGAATGTCAGGGGAGTGCGCATTTTCCATTTCTGGAGTTCCTCTAACAGCCACATGGTGCACTCTCTGCAGCACACTAAGCAGAGCAGCTTTAAGAGCCAGGTTTTAGAGCTCAGTGTTGCCACAGTTACTTTGAAAAGGTGATATGATTACTGACTACTGATTACTCTTTCCAAAAGTAACTTAGTTACTTTACTGATTACTTTATTTTAAAAGTAACTAAATCAGATTACAAGTTACTTATTAATCCAACCAGTTAGGTGGATTACAGTCATGTCTCAAAGACAAAAACCTGGAAGACTAAAGTTCCTGCTTTTAAATCCGGAGAAGACAGAAGATTTCTTAGGCCCAGAAGCTTTAAAAGGGAAGCTGCTAAGTCAATCACTTCATCTGGATGGCATTAACTTGGCCTCCTGTAATAATGTAAAGAACCTCTGTGTACTTTTTGACCAAGATATAACATTCAAATCCCATATTAAAAAGGCTTCCAAGATTTCTTTAGTTCACCTCTGGAATGCTGCTAAAATTAGAAACTCATCAAGGAGTAATGCTGAGAAAATAGTCCATGTATACGTTACTTCAAGGCTGGACTACTGTAATTATTAATTATTCTGAATTAAAAGCTTTCAGTTGATGTAAAATGCTGCTGCAAGAGTTCTGATGAATATTAAAAAGAGAGATCACATTTCTCCTGTATTAAGGCGTCTCTCCACTAGTACTTTTGCCGAGCCGTACTGTACCGGTACTATCGGTATCGCGACTGGACACGGTCGACTCGTCAAGTATTGCTTCACAGTCGCAACAAACCAGAGCGTCTGAAGTGAGTGGGTGGGTGCGCCATATGGTGGGCGGCCCCAGAGGACGTAGCAGGAAGTAAACAAAGGCTCAGAGAGGAAGAAAAACAATGGCGACCTCAATTGCAATCCTGAGCTTTTTGCTCAGTTCATGGATTTCTGTAGTCTCACGTCGAAGAGAAAGCCTCTCTTATTGAAGAATACAGACCCCTGAAAAGCTGCACACTGCAAGGAAAAACACGGTGAAATAGTACAAACGAGTGTGAGAAGCTCTGCAGGAGAATGACGCGACAGGACCCTTGCAGCTTCTGTGGGTAAGCCGATGAAAATACTACCCCGGTGTGGTGGGCTATAAATACGCAGTTGGTATTTATTTATTCACTAAAGCCCAGCGTAAAAACCTATGTTAACAAGTTGGCTTTATTAGTAAGTATTGTGTGTGTGCGTGTTTCAGATGATTGCTCTGTGAAGTTGTCGCAACCGACTGTCGGTTTAGTTGTTAAACTGGGCCTTGCAGTGATGAGACGTTCCTCTGGGTTTCACCGAAGCTCAACGGCTGCAGAACCTCAGGATGTCGGAACAAATTCATCTACATTTGCAGCAAATTATGTCCAGCGCTGGAGCGACGCAGCTTTTTGCCTCTGTGTCCCCTTAAAGAAAGGAGTTGCCATATACATGCTATGAATTCTACGAATTACAAAATACAACTGTATGTTTTGTAAAAAAGCTGTGTGCTTTGAAAATGTTTTTAGGTTTTTTAAATCAGCACCACTACAATGTATTTTACAGATATCCCATCTTTCAGTAGACTTAGACTTTTCATTAGCTTTCAAATGTATGCAGTTTACTTATTTAGAAGCGCAATACTTTTTTACTTTTAACAGGCAGAGCAATTGTTGCTATCAGATTTTTAAAATGTTTCTGAACCCTCATGCCAGACATAATTAGATAAAATGATTCCACCAACCAGCATGTAATGAAACTGCAAATGATAATACACGCGTATAGCTTGGACATTTTTATTGGACAGGTATAGAAAAAGTTTAGAGACAACAGTCCAGTTGTACATGTCTGTGGGTCATGGTTTAGTCTGCAGCATCCCAGGAAGGTTTGATTGAAGGCAGATTGAAGGCATATCATGTCATCTCCACCCTCCGTAAACCGGTTTCCTGCTTCTGCTCCATCAGAAGAAGGTGTTGATCCCGCTGCAACGGATGACAGATATTTTTTAAAATACTATGCTTACAGTGCATTTAAAACATACACTAAGAATTAAAATTAAGGAATAGAAACAAATATGTCTCACTGTGCTGCAGAAAACGTAAGCAGGTCATTCATATTTACAAAAACAAAAAACGGCATCAGAACTAATCTAGATAACTCATAATAAAAAAATGTCATACTGAAGATAATATGTAGCTGAATAGGTTAATATAGTGAATAAAATATACAAGCGGCATGAAATTTGCTTCTTACCGAGAGTACAGCGAGATCAGGACTTCGGCGTTCTCCATTTCTCTGCTTCGGCCTGGAGGTGAGAGCCATCGGCTATGAACCATGATCAGCTGCGACTCCTCCTTGATAAGCCTCTCACAGCGAGCAGCTCCATCCAGCTCACACTGAATCTTTTCTTCAGCCAACAAGCTCAGAAATGCTGAAACTCCGTTTGGATCACAGCACTGATTTTTAACGTTGTTTTTGTTCTTCAGCAAACACTAAACACATCCACTCGCTGTAGCAAGGTTTCAAAATGGCGGTCCGTTTGTTGTTAAAAGATGCTGTCAAGTTACTCTCCAGTGACTCCGCCCTCCAGCCAATCAGTGACCGACAGCCGTCTGACATCGCTTTTCAGTACCAGTTCAGCACGGATGGAACCATAGCTGAGGTGATATGAAAAATAGTATCGGCGCGGCTCAGCAAGACTTCTGCCAGTGGACAGTAAAAGGTACTGAGGTTGAGTCGATCTGAGTCGAATCGTACCGGTGGAGAGTCGCCCTTAGCTTCTCTCCACCAGCTCCCTGTTAAATCAAGAATAGCGTTTAAGATCTTCCTCCTTACATATAAAGCCATTACTAATCAAATTCCATCATACAGAGATCTGATTGTTTCATATGTTCCTAATAGAACACTTCGCTCTCGGACTGCAGGTTAACTGGTAGTTCCTAGGATTTCTAATAGTACAATGGGACTCAGCACTTTTAGTCATCAGGCTCTTCTCCTGTGGAAGCATCTCCCAGTTTCCTTTTCCAGTCCCTTTTCTACTTTTAAGACTAGGCTTAATACCTTCCTTTTTGATATAGCTTACAGTTGAAGTGGCTTAGGTTATGAGCCATCTTTGTAGTTATGCTGCTATAGGCGTAGACTGTTGAGGAAAGACTAACAGCTTTTCTTCACTCTTCTACTCTTATCTTCTACTACTCTCTAGATTATTTTATTTTTTTGCTGTTATTTCAACAGTTAACAATTTTTTCTCAGTGTTTTCTTTCCATAGAAGCTACACCTACAGTAGTTTGATGTTCTGTTCAGCTAGCTCAGCTCAATGCCCTGGTGGATGGGGAACTGATTCAGATGATGCTCCCAGCGAACGGACATCCTCCTTATCCTGTTTTTACTTTAGTATAGAAAGTATTCTTACATCAGTTCATTTTGGTCTTTTTGTGTCTCTTCTGTCTTCTCAAACCCCCAGAAGGTCTTGGCAGATGGCCTTTTGCACTGAGCCAGGTTCTGCTGAGGGTTTCTACCTGTTAAAGTACAGTTTTTCCTCTTCACTGTCGCTATATGCTTGCTCAGTATGAGGGATTACCAAGGGATTGCTGTGGTGGGAGTCATGTTTAGGGCACAACCTCTTTTCAACAACTCTACGCAATCGACTGGAATTCCTTAAATAGGAAACTTTTAACTAATTTTAATGGTTGTCCGATTGTATTTTAATGATTTTGATTGTAAGGTGCCTTGATAACATCTGTTGTGAATTGGTGCTATATAAACAAACTGAACTGAATGAATTTGAGTGGAAAGAAAATGTAGTGTAAAACACTGCACAAGCAAAATCTGTTTTTGAGAAGATTGTGAAGCAAAGCCCATTTGAAGGCACATCTTGAAACTTGAAAGTTTATTTTTTCTTCAGAATCAATAGCTGGGCTTTTGTCTGTGTTTCCATCATCAAGGTCTGAGAATCAGGCGACCCACATTAATTACGTTCAGCACTGATCAGCTAGTCTTCCTGCAGGAGTGCTGCTGTGAAAGATCGGAATCTTTCACATCATACCAAAGCAATCAGACCATAAAGGTATAATCTCAGATTGTTTCATGGTTTAAAAGTTATCAACTACCTTTCCAAACTGAAAGTGTATTGAAATCAACTGTCCAATACCAAGAATTGACAGCACAAGAAAGGGAAAAAAGGAAATAAAAGGAAGTAGAAGTAGACAAGTGATGACAACACTAAATGCAGGGTTTGTTATGAAGCAGAAAAATCAACGTCTACATGACCCTTTGTGAAAAGTAATTTCCACTCAAATCCTAATAACTGGCTGTAACACCCTTGGCAGGGAAAACGGCTATCAAACATTATGATAACTGGCACTGAGTCTCTTATAGCGCTGTGGAGAAATTTTCACCCACTCATCTTTGCAGAATTATTGTATTTAAGCCGCATTAGAGTTTGAATAACTTTTTTTAGGCCATGTCACAGGATCTCAAACAGTTTTGTTTTAGGACTTTGACTAGGCCACTCCAAAGTTTCTTTTTAGTGTCTTAAGCCATTTAGATGTTGACCTAGGTGTGTGTTTTGCATCATTTTCCCACTGCAGAACCTAAGTGCACTTCAGCTTGAGGTAATAAAACAGATAGCCGAAGTTTCTCCTTCAGGATGTTTTGGTAGACAGCATATTTCATGGTTTCAGTTACCAAAACAAGTCTTTCATTTCAAGAGGCATCAAACCAGCATTAGACCATCCCACCATCAACATGTCAGCCATTTGTGGATAATCATTCTGAAATCCCCGACATGCTTAAATTCCACAATATTTTCTTTGCTTCTCATTCGTTCCTTTTTTTTTTTTTTTTTTTTTTTTTTTTACGTTCCCTGTATAGCAGTTTGCTACTCTCATTCATTCCTGAATTTCCTTGGATCACAGCATGTTGTCTTTGGTCCACACGACTTTGTCAGGCAGGTCCTACTCAAATGTTTTCTCGATTGAGAACGGGTGTGGCAGTAATCAGGCCTGGAAGTAGCTATAGAAAATGAACTCAGCTGTCCAGAGATCAAGGACAACAGTTAGTTTATGTTAAAATTAACAACAAAGCATTTGATGAAAATAAAAATAAATTTGGAAATGCAAAAATGGGTAAAACACAAGAATCAATAAAAGAAAACATTTAGCATTTGATTAAAAACAACAGTATGATAGCAAAAGAAAACCAGTAAAAAAAAAAAAAAAAAAAAAAAAAAATCAATATTTCTCAAAAGCATTTCTAATCTTTGATTTAAAAAAATTCAGCAGCTTTGCAATCATCGGGAAGTTTATCCCAGATTTGTGGGGCATAGTAGATTAAAGTGGCTTCTTCATTTTTGGTTCTAATTCTAGGGATGTTTAGTAAACTGAGTGGTCTGCTGGGTTGGTATGGTGACAGCATTTCTTCAACATACTTTGGTGCTAAACCATTCAATGATTTATAAGCTTGTATGAGTATTTTCAAGTCTATTCTCTGAGCTACAGGGAGATAGCAGACTTCAGAACTCGGGTGATGTGCTTTGCTTTCCTGGTTCTAGTAAGGATGCAAGCAGCAGCGTTCTGGATTTATACATAGACAGCACAGAAGCATTAATATAACATCTTTGGAGGAAAATTATAAATACATGTATGTGTATATAGTACACCCATTACCTTCTTAAGGATATATTTTACAGAATCTATACATTGTATGTATATATTTTGTTTCAACTAATTCTTCATCTGTTAATGTGTAAGTGTGATGTGTATGTATATTTTAAGCCTCCTCAAACAAATGTCAAAGACATTGAGATGACTTCAACTGACTGCTAAAGCTGCTACCATTACCACCACCTTTTGGTACACTTGATGAAGCAATAATTTTTAATTAAAATTCTGTTTATTAAAACGATAAAATCATTCTCCAAATAATATACTTAATTTAGAGGAATCCAAAACTTCTTGGTAAAAAAACAAAACAAGATATTGATTTATACCTGCAAAGAAATCGATTCTCCATATCCTCAATTCCTTTTCAGAGTCAATATTCGATTCATTTTTCTTTCAATTTCCTACAACACAGAGGCCTATGCCATTTTAGAGTAGTCTACGATCATTGGTGTTAAATCTTATTTCAAAAGGATGGACAACATATAAGTGATGCAAGTTCCATTATTCTTGTGTAATGTATCACTTTGGGCCCTAATGGTCAAATTCAAATTTATTTACAATATAAATCTAACAATCTTGTTCAGTCAAGTGGAAAACAGCAAATAAACAACAAAAATGAGTAGTCACAGAGGGTGTCTGCTATCTACTGTCTCTTTTTAGTTACTGCAGCATGCACAACTCTTATTTTCTCTTGCAGTTTTGGAGGCCTTTTCAGGAACCAATGGAGTAGCTGAATGGCGGCATGTACTAGGAAACGTCGATTCAGTTTTTTTTTTTTTATATATATAAACTATCACATTATAAACATACAGTTAGGTAAGACAAGGAAAACATTGTGGTATTACAATGAGGAACAATGAGTGACGGGGGACAATGAAATAAAGGTAAGAACAAAAATAAAATAAATTAATTAAAAGAGAAACCTTCATCAAGTTAGCAATTTCAGATGGTTACAGATGTCAACAGTCTCGAAAGCCGTGGTGTTTTTTGATGAGGAGATTGTCCTTATATATTTTTCAAGTACCACTTTTAATACAAGAAGTTCAGGTTTTCTGCTGAGGACTGATGAAATTTTGCCAGAAATAAAACCAAGTTTATAAAGAAGAAGGCGTCATTGTCCTTGTTTTTAAAATTTTAATAACCAAAGATAACATCCTTGTAGTATAGTTGAAAGTTAGACAGAACAGAGTCAGTAATAAACTCATGGAAGTCCTTCCAGAATTTATATGTACATTTACATGACCAAAAAAAATGAGTAACTGTTTCAGGTTGCTCTTGACAGAAGGTACAATTTACATTAATATCAGCTACAAATTTGGACAAATATTGTTTGGTAGGGTAAAACCTATGAATCAATTTAAATGAAATCTTTGTTCGATAAAATAAATCTTTGTGGTAAAGTCCAAACTTTTTTCCATTCAACATCTGTTACAATAGTGGCCTAATAAAAAATGGCTGATTGAGCAGAAACCATTGTATCTTGAAAGAAAGATATTATTTTGGTATTTATAGACTTATGAGAGGAGAAGCAAACATTGCCAAGGGAAGAATGGAACACGTCAGGGGGAGTGACTGATAGTGGAGCCCTGTAGGAGCATCTGAGTAACATGTACAGACTAGATGGGATGGCATTGAGCACTATTGAGAATTCTTTAGGTGTTATTGGTACATTGTATCTCCTAAGGAGTTCAGAGTAATTATATGAGTCCATCTTCTTTATATAAGTGACTAAGCAGGATGATTCCATTATTAAACCAGTTATTTAAAAAAAAGTTGTATTTTTACAAGTAATGTTGGAGTTATTCCACATAAAACAGCTTTGTGGTTATTGTAAATCAGTGCCCATGCCAAAATAATTTGTTGATGAAAGTGAGAGAGTTTCAGTGGTTTTTTTGGTATACTATAATTGCACAGCAGTAGGAAGCTAAGGCCACCTAAATTAGAGAACACATGATGTGGGATAAAGTTCCAGATAGAAGTGGGACTTTTTAAATATTTTTTAATCCAGTTTATTTTAAAGGTGTTGTTAAGAGCACCAAAATAAATAAAATTTAAACCTCCTTTATCATATGAATTTAAAGCTACTCATTTACGAAAGTAGTGGGTTTTATTTTTCCATAAAAAATTGTATAATAATTCGTTAAATGACTTACAGGTTGTATTATCAACATGTATTGACTGGGCAGCATAGGTTAGATGGGAGACACCTTCAGCCTTCGAAAGCAGAACTCTTCCTTTCAACGAAAGGTCTCGCTGGAGCCAATGATTAAAGATTTTTTGGGCTTTATCTATAATAGGAGTGAAGTTTGTGGAGCATCTGGATTGCTCGTTTTTTATGATTTGAATTCCAAGGTATCTTACAGGTATTCCATGAATTGAAGTTGTTAAACAATTTTTAACTGGTAGAATGTCGCATTTATGTAGGTTGAATGAAAGTCCAGAGGCTTTAGAGAAGGACTGTATATAGTTGAAGGCCATTGAAACTTGTGAGGCGTCTCTGAGGAAGAGAGCTGTATCTTCTGCCAGCTGACTTATGAGTATTACTCTATTAGCAATGACCAGACTTTTTAAATAATTGATTTAAGTGTGCGAATTAAGAAGTTGCACAGAAAGAAGGAATAGATACACGGATAGGGGGCAACCCTGCCTCACTCCACTTGTGGCAAACTTTATGGAGCTGTTACTATTGGACTACAGTGTCCGAATGGCATTACAGAAGGATTGACCAAACCCAAATTTATTTAAAGCAGTAAAAATATACTCATGCTCTAAGGAGTCGAATGCCTTGTAGAAATCTAAAAAAAGAACAAGATTATCATCCTGTACAAGTTCTGGGTAATCTATTATGTCTATTTTATATGAGATAAGCCAATAATCAATACATGAGGGCCTGGTTTGAGTCTTATTACACCATGTGTAAGCTACTTGAGATGAATGAGAATCTCTCCAAGAATCAACTAAGTTAAATCTTTGTGCAAACAGTCTTATGAATGAGTTATTAGAGTCTGAACTTCTATAAGGCCATCGGTCCAAATAGTTGTTAAACACTGTATTAAAGTCTCCATCGAAAATTATAAAAGAATTGGGATATTTAGATAGCCAATGCAGTAGGCACTCTTCCAACTTATCAAAATATAGCTTATTCTCCCTCTGACAGTTAAAACCATACACATCGACTAAACTATAGATAGAATGTGCAGCCTCAACTATCAGAAAAATGTAATGACCATCTTTATCTATGTCAGAATTCAAAATTTTACCATTAAATCTTCCTTTAAGTATGCAAACACCAGCAGCACGCTCTGTACCATGGGACATCCACAGATCTCCCCATTGCGATCTCCAAAATGTTTTTCTTGTTCAGTTGAATGAGACTCTTGTATAAAACAAAAATCTGAGTTGAACTGCTTGGAAAACAAAAAAATAGCCTGACGTTTAACATTGCTTCTTAAACCTCTTGCATTTAAAGAAGTAACAGACAGAGACATGAGGATAGTAACAAAAGTTAAAAGGGAAAAATAAGAAAAAGCTTAGACAAAGTGAAGAAAAGTTGAATCAGGAGCCTGGTCGCTTAAGAGAGTTTTAAGACGACTTTTAAGATGAGAACTGCAACCCCTGAGTAAGGAAATTGTGAATTTGAATAATAACAGTAGGAATACAATAGCTTAAGGAAACAAAACCAATATAGTAATAAAAATAAATAAAAATAAATTTTCTGGTCCGCTTTGTCTTATGTCCTGAATCAAACATATGTTGTAATTCGATTTAAATTATAACTAATGATGCACGTTTCGACTGCGTTTGTCCAGTGATTTGGGATGTATTTGATTGCAAAAATTTGCATTTATAATGCCTACAAATCAGAAGTCAGAAGTTGCATATATGACGTAATTTTACTAACGGGAGTTAGCATTAGCTATAGCATGTAAAACACTCACCTCGAGCTTGTAGAGCTTCTCCATGCTGGCTCTCACACCACCGACTGCCTTACCCCCAACATAGCTGCTACTTTCAACATGATCAGGTTTATAGAGGTTTTCTCCGTGTTTAATGTTTCTTTCTTCATCCTGGAGGCTACGGCCCTAGCTCTCCTTCTGCAGTTGTAGTCCGCCAAGCGTTTTTACCCAAAACCTAAAGTAACTTTTACCTCCGATCGAAAATCGCTGTTTTCTCTGCATCAAAATTTGTTTTTAAAATTCACTGACATATGTTCGATCCACGCCGTATTTCAAACTGGATCAAAAAATAACTTTTATTGCTCCATTGACTCTCATTCATTTTTTTTGGCAGTCGGGGACCCATGGACCGGAAGTAGACGGGCGTGACTTAGGCTCCCCACTTGCTGCTGAAACCATTGTTTGCTGGTGTCTGTAACTAATTACTTAAAAAGGGAAAGTCTGGTTTTGTTTTGTTTTTTACAACCTGGACCATATTTTTAGCAAACAATATGTTCACTTACTCACCCAAAAACTTTGGAGCAGCTTGGAATCCTTCAGGAGAAGAATATTGCAATAACATATAGGAGTCAATGGGGGCAGGAGATTTGCCAGCTGTAAAAAGGCATCATCTACCCCTAAACTCCTTAATTTAACCAATGTTTTGCTATGAATAGTTAGAAATATTCCCCTGTGAATCCAGAAAATCTAAAAGGTACTGTGGTATAAGCATATCGGGTTTTTACAGGCTTTCAATTAAACCAATTCCAAGTTATACTATCCAGAAATTTCAATCACCTCATTGTAGACTTCATACTGTAAGTAGCAGAAAGGGAGCCTGTGGAAGCTAAACTTAGTCCAATGGGCTTTATAGATGGTCGCTTCCTGGTTACGATTAGCCAGCCCCATCACTTCCGGTTCAAAGCTGTCCAAACGCAGACCGGACAAAAAGAAATTTTTAACTTCCCTTCTTCAAGACCTTTCGTGTATCACAGATGATGATGCCCACCGGATTTTTCACAAAAATCAAGTGATTATTGTCATGCAATAAAATTGAAATTAATCATTTCAAAATCATCCTCTGTGATTTTATGCATTTTTGTTTTAGATTCTGTCCCTCACAATTGAAGAGACCTCTACGGTCTTTGGAAGTGGGAAAACGTCAAAAATCAGCAGTGTATCAAATACTTGTTCTTGTTACATAGCGCTTGATCCTCCAACTGAATCCTGCTACCCACCTTCTCAATAACACATCTAGGTGCTACCACATGAACCCATTCTTTTATCACTTCATTGGCTACCTGTAACTTTTGCAATTCAGTAAAATATTTTTCTTTTCACTTTTAAGAGAATTCACAGCTTAGCACTGCCTTACATTTGAGATACATTGTGTTTGCGCAAACCGACCAGTACAACAAGGTTGCTGGGGCAGTATTTTCTCCAGCTTCCACACTTCAGGTAAAGGCATTGGGGCGCTTGTTGCTTTGCAGGGGCTGCGGCTAAGCTGTGGAATAAGGTCCCTAGCTTTCTGTGTCTAACCTCAGAGCTGACTATGTTTAAAAGTAAATCAAAAACACTGACTTTCAGACAAGAGTTTAATTCACAGTAATTTTATTGACTATTTAATACAAGTTTCTTGTCCCAGTTTTATTGTAGTGCAATATTTTGATGTGTTGTCCAATTATAGAAATTTTCAAAAAAAAATTCAGCTTTTATTTCTAGTATGTATCGTCTCTTTTCTGTAAAGCATTTTGCTTACCTTCCAGGGATGTGGGAAGTGCTCTATAAATAAATGGATTGACTGAAAACACACATACACAAAAGTGTGAAAGGAGTAGAGACAACCAGTTATGATGAGCCTATTTCTGGCTCTCCTGTGTCATAGCCGTGGTTATGTTAAACGGTAATCAGAGAGAAACAGTTAAAATAAGTTGAAAAGGAATTCAATTTGAAGTGGGATTTCTCTCAGTGATAGTAAGAAACCCCCACTGGTCAGCAAAACCTGCTACATGTCAAACTGTCATGTTAGCCAGCCTATCCTATGTATTGGTGTGTGTTGGATGTAATTATGTTTTGTAAAATATGCGTTTGGATTTCATGAGGTAATGGAAGGGTGGGTTAATCATGTGTTGATCCAGAGAAGAAAAAGTACACCGGCATATTTTTCTGGAAACTAGACCAAACTTAAAACAACCAAACCTTAGAATATTATGACAAGATTTTCAGTTGCCTAGCTCTGCATGATGAAAAGTGGTCTGTCTGGCATCACACTGTCTCAGTCCTCTCATTAAACTCTTGGCACTATTAAGCCCAAGATTTTTAGAACACATTGTCAAAATAACCAATTATTTCTGGTTTCTGGTTTCTTTGATATAACAAAAACATTAACAGTTAAATCTAGTGTATTTTTAGTAGCTGACAAGATTAGACAGTATTGGTTAATTCAATATTGCATAGGAAAAGGGAGCAGTGCCCAAGTAAAAAGTGAAAGATGCTGCTTTGATATAAGAAATATCTGGAGCAAGAGGAAAATATTAGCCTAAAATATGAGAAAACCAAGCAGCAAGCAGAACAAAAGGGATGGGTTTATGATTGGAAACTTGAGCCTGGATTATTTTTTTCATACAAGTATGAATAGAATAGAATTTCAATGTCCCTACAGTTTGAAGATTCAGGAGTCACAGCAGCAGATAAATTGGAGGTAACTTGGAGATTAATATTTCACAAAAGCTATTTAATTCAAGCAAAATGGTTTAGGTAAAAAAAAAAAAAATTTCTGGGGGATAAATGCCCATTTTTATGCCGTATTGAAGAAGCGTTAGGATCTAACCAACACAACATAGAAATGGAATGTTTTTAATTTAAAATAAGGTCAGAATGATTTTTCTCCCTGAAAGAAACAAATTCTAGTAAATTCAACTAACAGTTTATGGATACTGCAAACATTTTATTTGGTCTCTGAGCTACCGCAATACATTTTAAAAATAGGGAGTGAAAGTTTCATCTTTAAAGTTAAAATTTCTTACTTTTTTTCCCAAAAGAGAGACATCCTTATAAAACATAGCCAAACTCAGCAACAGAAACGTATGAAATTGCCTAGTTTTCTCCATTATTTGATTGCAAATCTGAAGGCTAAAAATAAGACAATTCGAGAAATATTTTGATGAAGACATTAATAGGTACACAGATGTACACAACTAGATGGATTTGATTAAGATGGATGTGCTTTGGGTAATAGACAGCAATTTCATTGGTATATTGACTTAATTCCTACCATTTTTGTAGTCATACTGACAGCTAAAAGCCCCTTCCACTGGAGGAACATTCACCCATTTGCACCAACAAATGTGCAAGTATCAAGATTATTAGGCAACTTGGGGTTTAGTGCCCCGTCACATGTCAATACGCCCATAAGCATATTGATCTGTGACGGGGGGGCTGAAATTGAACCTACAACCCTCTGATTACAAGTCAACTACAAAGACACCCCTGAGAGATAATTTGCATGAATTTTTAAATTTGTTGATGATCATGCTGGTGAAAATCTAGGTTTTATACCAGTGCAAAACTGCATATTCTAAATTAACGCACATTCTCTAATCTGACCCATTTACACTGACCAATAAAATGCATAACCTGGTATAAAAAGGCATGGTTACAAGTTTGTATGGAACAGTTTTAGATACATTAAGATACAATGGGACATCACTGTCTCACTGGGTCAATAGGCCTATAACCTCGTTTGGTGATTATATAACTGAGGTTAAAAGGTTATAATGCAGTAATGAGCATCCTTGACAAGCTTAACTGATCCACCAGACCAAGCATTACATATCATTCTCGTCCTCAGTTTCAAGACGTTTGTGGCTCCAATATGGCTCCATGGGAAACATGTACCCTGAGGGTGAATCACTGCTCTATATATTGTGTCCAAACTGAAATGGTGTGCCCCTAAAAACTGTCTGTAGCCATGTTTGTCAAGGTAGAGTATGATGCTTTCATAAGCTGATAACAGTTTTCTTTGCTTACAGTTGCAATTGTTGCAATGCTTGCATTTACTCTTCTTACAATGAAAAGATTCATGTAGGCATACAGCTCTCATATGACTAGAAGATCCTTTAAAGAAAATATGTACAAAATATTTCCGTTATACAGAATTATTAGAGTATTTTATTCTCTTCCTATTGTACAAGTTTTAGGGGGATACATCCAGCAGTTCAGGCAGAAAGTAAAGATGTCTGGTTGTTTGACCATTCATGCTAGCTACCTGAAATTGATATTGCTTAGAGTAGACAACGTATTAATTCATTGTAAAAAACGGATTAGCCACCCAAAGCCAAAACCACACTTCTAGAGCTTCTAGAAGTAAATGTGAATGAATAAATAAAGTTGTGAGCTTAAACGGGTTATTACTGGAAGTCTGACAACATGAACTTGTTTGTTGTTAAAATTGCTATCAAAGTTTGGGCAGAAGTTTGTGTGCAGAAGTGAGAACTGCAGAATGGAGGAAATACTCTTTAAATATGGCTTTTTGTTCCAAGAGCACTTCAGTAAATGGGGAAATAGTGATGGTCATGTCTCAAATGGAGGATAAAAGAGCAAAAATAAAAACTATCTGTTGATTTTCTGTGCATTTTACTGAACCCTAGAAAGCAGACACTTTAAAGACATTGTTTGCAGCCTTTACCCCTACTCTCAAAATAAACAAACAGTAAAATACCACACATCAAATCTAACATGACAGAGAAAAATGTTGAAAAAGGTACTCTCCTATCCAGCAGTCCATAAATAATGAACAAAAACAGTTCTGCAGATGAACAAACTAATCCATGAGGTAATACTTGAGACAACAGCTTTACAGTACACACTGAAAGAAATTCACAATGCCAAAAAGTAGCGATTGTATCCTTACAGATAGTATCACTTTTTTCCCCTTTTTGTCTCACTTACGGGTCAAATCAAACCATTTCAATTGAACAAAGCTGACCAAAATATAAAGAAATGTATTTTTCCAAAGAGGATTTAATTAAGGGAAAAAACAATCCTAGCAGTATTCCCAAAACCTGTATAGTTAAAACTCTGAATACAAACTAAACTCATTGTATTTGAAAAGGGAAATTTGTAATATGACCTGTCATGAGCCATTTATCTGTTGAAATACTCATTATTACATACATTCATATTTGAAGGTTCCTTTTACTGTCACCCTTGCCCAACTGTAAGGATTTGCGTTTTGGTCCTGCCACACTATCTCAGTTTAGTACCAGACATAGACCACTCTGCATACCTTTTTTTAGAGCAAGGTTAGATGTAGACCGTCTGTTGTTCACACCAGATCCACCTTTATTTCTTGATTAATAAACAATGGCTCTCACTGTGTCCTACTTAAGTCCCAGAGAGCCATTAAATAGCCCTCTTAAATCCTTCCTGAATGATTGATACCATCAACTTTGTTTCCCCTCATTTTCTGAATTTCTATAGATCAGGGCATGACGCATTCCTTTTTAATCATTCAGCCTACTTTGTGTGGTCAAACAGGTTCTTTTCAAGATATTTTTGAAGGACCAAGTTTATGTGAAACTGAACTCAAGTTTGTAAAACAAAATTTGGTTTATCACATGACTCAACAGGAAGATGATTTACCCTCCTTACATATGGTTAAGTGCAGATAAAAAGTAATTTCTCTAAATGATAGCAAATTTTGAAAACTGCATTTTGTATATTTTCAGATAATATTTACCCAATTTGAAGAGTTGCTTGATGATCTGTTGGGGGAGGGGGGTGAACTTTTTTCACAGGACTTTATGTGGAATGGAACTGCTGACGCTATCTTTCCCCTCCATGGAAACCAGGGAAAAGCGTCAAGATGTTTGATCAGACAGATGGACTTGAATCCAAAACTAAACAGATGGCACAAATTTGTTTATAGCCACAGCCACTGAAATAGCCCACAGATAAAAAAAGACCATCTGGATGCATGTAGATTTCCCAGCATTTGGCAATCTCTCATTTTCAATTACTATCCAGGAATCTAATAAAGTGGTCCTCTAATGGTGTTAGTGGTAAATGGAAAAGAAACAAATAAAGAACACAAAAAACAGAATAACTGTTGAACATAACTGATACAATATAATCCCAGTTTATAAAATTGCTGCATCACAGACTGGAACTTCACTACTTGACAGAAAATAAAATGTCATTTCCCCATTTCACAAAGAGAGAAGATACTTGCTGCATCAAGCTAACATCAAATGATTCTTGCTTTTGTTGGGAATTTATCTATTAAAAAATGATAAATTTAAGTTATGGTCTATCTCGTAAGTCTAAGGATATAAAATCAATAATTAATATATTATACATTTAATTATCTCTTCAAATTATTAACTGGGCACGATCCGGTTTCTCCTAAAACCTGGCAAAAACATATATATTTAATTAGTAGGAAGTTGTCAACCAACGGTTTATAGCTAAGTGTTAGGGATTTTACCAAAATACCTTATCTGAAGGGAATGAATTCTTTAATAATAGAATTCTTTAATAATAATAATAATTCACACACACACTCAGATTAAAAGAAACCAGAGATTTGAGTCAATTTAACTCATTTATTCTAACCACAACAAAAAAGGGGGAAAAAAAACCACACAGAATGCTAAAGTGAACGGCTATACTAAAGTCTAATGCTACGCAACCAGATGGCGACCAGTGGTGACGTCACTCAGGCACGTCACGGGACGCTTCCTGCTGAACGTGCAGCTTGCCGAAAGGGGTGGGGAAGTAATTGTTTTATTGCAGATGAGGCGCTGCACGGTTTTCTTTAACAAAGAAAGACCTCGTGGCCCTTATCAGTGGGGTAGCTTTCTGTTAACAAAGGCTCTGGTTCAGAAACACGGGAAAGTAAGGGCTTTAAAGTCTACCCTCGGCACCGCGCGTTTCTAAGAAAAACTGTGTGCGCTACGCCTGTGTCATTCAACTTACTATAGCACATGAAATAGAACAAAAGGATTTCCTACAATCAGATAACTTTGCTTGTTACTAAAGGACGAAAAGTACCACCGACATGAAACTTACACAACCATAACAGCTCACAGTTTACCTGTAAATAAAACAAACAGTACAGAAACTTCAAGAGCGCTCCGATCATTAGAAACGAGAACTTGCATGCATCAGAATAAACGGGATTTCCTGACTAATTCCACCCAGGTTGAGAAGAAAAAAAAGTCTAACAGTCTTACTTCATAGAAGTCCCAGATGCAGGGGAAAGGAAAGGCACCGCGTCATTGATTGTGACGGAAAAACACGAAAGGAAAAAAAGCCGAACGTCCAACTCATCCACCGTGTGGAAGAGAGGAAAAAAGGGGAATAAACGTAAAGTTAAAAACTTTGAAGGCCAGCCTCAAAGATGGTAGAGTTGTTTGCGCAAGGAAAGGGGTCAGAACACATGTTGAAAATGGAGACTCTTCTTTGTAGCAAAACCACCACTCATGGAAGTGAGACGTGAAGAGATAGAACAATGGTTTCCAGCACCTTTATGCCGGGTGTGGGCGCTTCGCCCCCCTTTCCATGTATCGGTCTCCAGTCAGGCTGTGGTGGTCTTGAGGGATTTGCCATTCCAGCCAACCAGCAATACAGATACTCCAGCGCTAAGCTGATTCAAACGGGAGACAAGCGGACAGTTCTCCCATTGGCTAGAATGGAGTGACCGAGAGGAAGGGGTGTGTCGCCGGGTTATGGAAAGCTGGGTCATGTTTGTAGAGCTCTTTTGATATCATATTCATGGTTCAGACCCAACACATAACAGACAACTGCCAGTTTATTGCAAAAACATTCATAACCCTTTTTACACATATTACAACAAAAACACATTACGACAAAAACCTCAATGTATTTTATGTATGCTTTTAAAGATCAAAACCTAAAAAATATGAAGTATTCCATTTTAGTATTTGGAAAACTCCAAACATGACTTCATCTAGGTTTCTTGTGTGAAACAGCGGTTTTCTTTCTGCCACTTTTTCAAAAAAAGGACAGATTGGTGGAGGGCACAGCTAATAATAGTGGTGTTTTTGGAATTACCTTGGGTGTGGTTGCTTCTGACTCGTGTCGATCCAGTCCGTATTGGATAACTACCATCACTTAACTTTGCAGTTAACAGCTCTTTACTTCTTCTCAAGTTGCATCTACTGTTTGATTAAACAGTGCCCTTTACTAAGCATGGAATATTCTTGCATGTGTTCCTTGATCTTAAGTTGTTTTTTTCTCTGATGTTCTCAAATAAACCCTCGAGATCTTCACTGAACAGTTGTATTTCTAATGGAAAATACTCACATCTACACTTTTCACAAATAAAGTGACTTCCTAAGATGACTGGTTGAACTGGACTTTCTTCAAGAAAAACAGAATCAAAGTAAGCAGAGTAAAAATGCATGGGGAAATTTGTTAAAATTTTTGGAAAATCATTTAACCCTTTTTTCCTACTTCAGAATTGGGCATTACTTTTTGTTTTTAAATTATAATATAAATTTGACAATAACACGAAGTTTATAAGGGGTGTGAATACTTTTTTCTACTTTTGGTTGGGTGGTCTCAAATTACACATTTTCAAATGATTTCTGCTGGAAATGAAAATGTAGATATGCAAGCATTTAAAGAAAATGCATAGACATAAATAAAAAACAATAATGGCCAAAATGTCAAATATTAGAAAAAAAAACAATGTTCTATTCATGTCCAGTTGGGACTCTGATAAAGGGCATACCACTGATGGTGGCTCCGTCATGCTAGGCTTGGTGTCTCCTTTCCACAGCTGACCACCAACCCAGATCTTACACTCATGCTGTGTCTGACCTTATAAATGTTCGGTCCATCTTCTTTTATCCCTGTGTTTTGTTTTCCCTCCTTTCATGATTTTTTTTTTAATTCTTTGTAATCCATACATTTTTTTGTTGCCTTTTTCTGTAAAAACCTTTTTAAAATGTCCAAAGAAAGCATTTACAAAACATTCAAACTTAGTTTCATGCAGATTTATGGCAAATGTATCTCAAGGCACTTGGTCAATGTGAAAAATGTTGCTTTGGATTAGTAATTAATTTTAATACATTCCTACAGTTTAATTCAGATCAAGTTACGTGCAGTGCAATTCCATCCAAATTAAAATTATAATATGGTTAAGTTTAGTTGTTTGCCGAGTTATATGCTGAGTACATTGGATTAACTCAATAAATTCATGGAAATTAGTTATTCTGAGCAAGCAAGTGATGATGACACTCTTGGCAGGAAGAAACCTCTAGTAGAACCAGGCCTGAGTGATTGGTTAACTGTAATGCTTGACTGGGAGTTGAGAGGAGGAGAAAGATACCAAAACACACATTAGCACTGAGCCAGGAGGACTTTTTACTGCAAATATAATTTCATACACACAATTACTGATTGTTCATTTCTCCCAGGTTTCATCCATTAATAAGATGAACTGAAGCAGATTTAAAGGTTTAGTAATAGCCAAGTTTTAATTATGTATATAAACTCCATTAATAATTCTCAGGGCATTTTAAATGCCTAATTGTGTACAAAGGTTTGCCAACACTAAAACCTTTCACACTCAAAATAATACTTTCTATATGAAGTAAAGATATACTATGAGGTAAGATTAAACACTGTTCTACAGAAAGGTTCTACAAAATTTGATTGACTCAAAACGACCTACTCAATGGATCATAAATTTAACTCTCCTTATGATCAGGTAAATTAGAAATGCCGAGACCCAGGTCAAGATAATCTCATATGCCTTCCTCCCTCCCGGGCATCCTGTAACTAAAATAAAAGAAAGAAAGAAAAAAGATTTAGCATATCCATTTTTAGTTCCCATTTTATTGTCTATTTTAATGTCATCTTCATGTTGCTTCAGAGCATACGTGGGGATATGATTGGGGGGAGGTGGGTATAAATGTTTAACTTGTTTGTGTCTACAGGGGGTGGGGTTGGGGAGGGGGGATATATATGTGGCGTTAATTTTTTTTATTTTGTATAGCATTGATGTAAAGACAGGCGTGATACTGAAACATGTCTACTTATTTCTCAGAGCAAAAAGTCGAGTGTTAAATAACACTTTTTCGGGGTTTATATAGCTCCACACTCTGAAGAGTTGATTTAAAATTTCTTGAATAGTTAATTATTTAACAGCACACTGTTGGGTGTTGAATGTGAACTCAATCAACCCTACAAAGTGTAAAGACAAACCTTCAATATTAACTCATACAATTGTACATATGAAATAATTAACACTCATTGGTATTGAGTTTTGAGTATTTTTACTCAATATTTTTTAGTTTTTTTTCTTATATTGAGCATTGAGCCAAACTTAAATACAGTATTCGGAAAGCCAAAAGTAATGTGTTTCTTACAAATATTTATTTCTATCAAATAACTTAAGAATTATTTATAGTCATGAGCAAGAACAAAATTCTAGTGTGACACTACTCATGTAATCAGTCACTGGAGTGAAAAGTTCATCCACACTTCTCACAGTTATGCACTGAATAATAATGGTCAAGGCAGAAACCGAACCCCCGTGCTCCGCCGTCTCTATGATGGTGCGCGGACAATAACTATCAAACACTGACAGCATAACTCAAACGATAACGAAGGAGCATGGCTACATGTAGGGCACAAACTATAATGTACAAGGGAGAACTTTTACGATAAACACAAACACATTACCCATAAGTCTTTTGCGGTGTACAGCAAAATCTATGGGCTGTGGGTGGAGCTTATTTATGTCTGGAAGGAGTTAAATTCACTCTAAACTGGCACTCTTCATCCATTTAACACCAAACAAATAACACTTGACTTTGAATTGCAAGGATGGATGTTTATTTAACTCTGATCTGAGTTAAATTAACACTAGTGTGATCAACTCAGTTAAATAACTCCGCACACGATTAAAGTCTTACACTAAAAAGGTTGAAATTACTCTGTTGGTGTTAAAATTAACTCACATTTTTTTAACTCTCATAATTCAACTCCCCAATACTTGCTGTGCTCCTTCCACTGTCTCCCTCATGCTCCTTTTCCAACTTCTATCTGCTTTATACTTTGGATTTTTGAGCTTTCCTCCTTGTAATATGTTTAACATGGCATTTCTGATGTAAAATACAAACAAATACACAGATCTCTGAACAAATATCAACTCAAAATGTGTATGGGGAAATGTTACTACCATAAAGCAAGAGCGTACACTTACAATTTGAAACCAGGGTTATGTCTCTTTACTCTCAAAACCTGTAATGCTTGGACTTAAAACTTCTTCTCCTCCCCAAATTATCTGTACTTCTTTAAAACTTTTAAAACTTGCTTTCAAAACTTTCTTGCTCATAGATTCTCTCCTCGTGCACAAACTGTCTTTGCACAGATCAAAACTGCCAAACCTCTCTTCTCTGCTGGCATGTTCTGTGCGCTCACTTGTGGATCGAGAATTGTCCTCTGCGAGCAACCATTCCAGTCAATAGAATGACAGAGCTCCTGATATGGGACCATCCAGCTATAGGGTATGTTTTATTTTTTTATTTTTTTACTGGGCTAGCCTACATGGCTTCATGCTAGTGTGTCTGCTGTTTTAACCTCATTTAATCATCTTGCAAGTTTACAACTAATATAATAAAAAAGTTAATTAACTAAACAATATATTAAAAAATATGACAAAAAATATTTTTTTATTTAATAGAGGAAGTTAACTTTGCAAGATTTAAACATTTTTAACAGCGGTTTCAATATAGATGATCACATATAGAAAAACATTTTCAATCAACTTAGACAACAGTTTTATTTTCCTTTATCACAGAAACAAAACCTAAAAAAAAAAATTCATAACAAAAAATAGCTAAACAGTAAACAAACAACAGAACTTGCATCCTGGAAGATCAAATTAATTCGCTCAGGTTCTAACAAGCTAGGAAACCATGAAATGAAAAAAAGTTATTGTTTTGAAAACGTGTCATGATTCCCTGAAAATTGTAAGTCAGAACAGAAGGCTGGAGCTGCTTCTCTCTACACGTAGCACAAAAGACACACTAACATGTAGCCCCGTATTCTAGCCCTGTTCACAAAACAAACATACCCTAAAAGCCAGCTGCCGCTGTCTCAGGAGCACTGTCGTTTTATTGGCTAGAACAGCTGCTAAGTGATGACACCTATGATCTGCGAGAAAGTGTACAGTATGCGCAAGCAGAGAAGAGAGGTTTGGAGCGCAGTTTTGATCTGTGAGAAAGCAGCGTAAAATCTGAGTGTGAAAGCAAAGTTTTGAGGGAGAACAGACAATCTTTGAAAGAGGGTAGAACTTTTGAAAGTAAGCAAAAATCAGAAAGATATCAAATGAAAACATTTTCTATACATTAAAACGGTCTAATTATTAATTGGAAAAAAATTTTAGTCAAATATATGGCAAAAAATCGTAGAGCAATTTTGCTAACTTTTTTGTTCATGTGCTTAAGAACAACGAAATAAACTGAGGCTGTAACATTAGTTAGTTTAGTTTATCCAAAGATGATTGGTTAGCCTGCATAACACTCAGCTGTAGACCAATTACCTTTTTGAACATAGTTTTTTGACTTTCCAGGTGATTTTCATTTTTAACGGAGAACTACAGGTGAAACTAAACAAACATTGAATATTGTACAAAATTTCATGTACTTCAGTACTTTAACTTAAAAGGAGAAACTAATATTATATAGGCTCGTTACATACAAAGGTAGATATATCAAGCCTTTGTTATAATTTTTAAGATCATGGCTTACAATTTATGAAAGCTCCAAATGAAAAATCTCACAAAAATTGTACTGTGGCCAGGTCCCAAGTCCTGTTGGAAAATTAAATCAGAATCTTCATGAAGCTCATCTGCAGAAGGAAGCATGAAGTGCACAGAAATGTCCAGGTAGATGGCTGCATTGACTCTGGACTTAATAAAGCATAGTGGACCAACACTAGCAGATGACATGGCTCGCCACATCAACTCAAACTGATGAAACCTTATACTGGACAAGCACATTGAATTGAAATCATCGTACTCTACACCAACTGCAAATTACGTCATTTTAGCACCTAGGAAAATTTGTAACTACGCGGACGGTCCCGCACGGAAAAACATGGCGGACTGGCAAGAGCTCATATTGCCGGAGGTTCGTAAATAGACATCTTTATAATTCGGCCGATAGAGATCACTGTGATCAACTGTGTTTTAATGGAAGAGAGGATGGTCTCCTTTTTTCGCCTTTTTTCCTAATAAATAGCATAAAAGTTCATCTTTGTTTAAGCTCACGGGTATCACCATCTTGTAAACAACAGTGATTACTACTTCTACTATGGTGTAGTGTTGTATGCATGCCGTAGAGCCCTACGCCGCCCCCTACAGTCGTCAAGAATATTGGCTCTCAGCAGGGACAAGCAACAAAAAGTATAAACGCAGCAAGAAGGCGTCTCGGCCGGTTCCGCACGTCTCGCTTCCGCGCGTAATGTTCATGCGGCAAGCATAAACCAAGCTTTATGGGGATGAGTCTGCCTAAAGGATGGAGGCAGTGTCTCCATCTAGTGTCTCACTGCAGCCACAAAAACCATCTGCTGCTGAACGCCCAGAAGACTGGAGATCATTGCGGGCTTCAGGAAGCACACAGCACTTCCACTCCCCCAACCCCCCACTGTGGACTCATTCCGCTTCCTGGGTACTACCAACTCCCAGGACCTCAAGTGTGAGCCCACAATCATATCCATGAAGAAAGCCCAACAGAGAATGTACCTGAGGCAGCTGAGGAATTCAACCAGCCAACATAAACGATTATGCAGTTCTACACTGCTCTCATTAAGTCCTTTTTTTCACCTCCATCACTGTGTGGTAAGCTGGAGACACCATCGGGGACAAATGGACTGTAGCGTGTTGTACGCTCATCTTAGAAGGTGATTGGTTGGAGACTCCCATCTCTACAGGACCTGTACACCTCAAGGACACTGTGGCGTGCAGGTTGGATCACAGCTGACCTTTCTCATCCTGGACACAGACTTTTTGACCTGCTTCCCTCAGGCAGGAGGCACTGGTCCAAACACCTCTCACATAAAAACAGTTGCTTCCACTCTGCTGTTGGACTCATATACAATAATATATTATACAATAAGAATAGTCCTGTGAAGAAGCAAAGTATTGGTCGGAAACAGAAAGACAGGGCATGGATTACTAAAGGTATTAATAATGCCTGTAAAAAGAAGAGCGCTTTTTACAGAGAATTTGTTCAAGAACAAACGAAAATGTATGAAAATAAACTTAATAGATTATCCAAAAAGGAATATTATAATAAAATGTTAGAGTACTTAAAACAATATTAAATGGTATGTGGAAGGTATTAAATAGGGTTACAAACAATGGATCTAACAATTCAGCGCACCCTAAATATTTCATAGAAAATGAAAACGTAATTAATGACATGGACGGATTAGTAAATGGGTTGAATATTTTTTTTTGTAAAAGTGGGACCAAAAATTTTCAGAAAAATAGGTGCACTGAAGTGTATTTAAAGATAGACGAGGGGGATAGAAATCCCGGCTCATTTTTTTCTAAGAACTATACACGAAAGAGAGATATTAAAAACCGTACTAAAATCTAAAAATAAAACTACTGATTGGAACGACATTGACTTGATTATTGTAAAAAAAGTAATAGCAGAAATTGAGAAAGCACTCATACACATCTGTAACTTGTCCTTTTCTACTGGTTCTTTCACAAATAACATGAAAAAGGCAAAAGTAATACCCCTGTATAAAACAGGTTATATAAATCCTTATACGACCTACAGACTGGTCTCTCTTTTATCCCAGATTCTTGAAAAAAATCTTCACAGATGGATTAGATGAGTTTATCAAGAAACACAAACTTCTCTCTGAGAGTCAGTATGGCTTCAGAAAAGAAAGATCATCTCTCGCATTATTGGAATTGGTTGATTGATTGAAGAAGTCACAAATGCAATATACAATGAAAGATATGCAGCAGTAATATTCATAGACTTAAAGAAAGCATTTGAAACTGGAACATTATGGCAGTAGAGGAGTTGGACTAGACTGCATAGTTAGTTACTTAAAGAACAGACAATTTGTACAATTGGGTGAATATAAGTCAGGTAACAGGGACAAACTGTGGGGTTCCTCAAGGGTCAGGTTTAGGTCTCAAATTGTTCATAATTTATATAAAAGATATTTGTAGAGTATCAGAGAAAATTAAATTTATTTTATTTGCAGACAAAACCAGTATTTATTGTTCTGGGGAAAGTTTACAGCAGCTTTTAAAGACATTAACATCAGAAATTAAGAATTTAAAACAATGGTTTGATAGAAACCAATAGTCAAATTTAAGTAAAACTAAGATTACATGGTTTGGAAAATGAAAAGTAACGGATCAAATACAAGTAATAGTAGATAATATAGGCAATGAAAAAGTGTATAAATACAAATTCCCTGGTGTAATAATGGAATATAAAATTAGTTGGCAGCCCCATGTTAGACATAAAATAAAAAATAGCTAAACGTATTGCTGTGTTGGCAAAAACAAGACGTACTAAACCAATAACCATTAAAAATACTTTACTATCCAATGGTTGCATCATATTTGAAATACTGTGTGGAAATTTGTGCAAACACGTACAAATGCACTTTACAGCCACTTTGTATCCTACAAAAAAGGGTATAGAATAATTCATAAATAATTCATAAATTGGGATATCTGGAACATACAAACTCATTTTTAAATTCAAATATCATTAATTGTATGGATCTGGTAAATTTTAAAACTGGACAAATAATGTACAGAGCAAGACAATCAATTACCAGAAAATATTAAGAAAATATTTTCTGAAAGGGGGTCATGAGTTAAGGAGAGATAAATTTTTGAAAACAAAAAGTACGTACAACAATGAGGCAAATGTGCATAGTGGTCTGTGGAAATTCATTTTTGGAACGCTATGGATGTGAATTTGAAATGCTGTGTGAATATGGCTCAATTTAAAGTATTATATAAAAAATCTCCACAGGCAGTATATGGACGTAATGCAGCCTGGAGTACAATATGTGGTGGTAAACTGCTTGGTTAAGTGATGTACTGTACATGTATCATGGAGAGCAACTTAATTATATAAATATCTGTATGAGTGTATTTTCATTGAGTCAATTGGGGTAGGATTTAGTAAGAGTCAGCTTCTTCCTACTCCTTTTCGAACTATGAAAGGTTTTTCTTTCTGCAGGCTTGATTACTAAATGTTTTTTTTTTATTTAGTTTGTCCTCACTGTGAACATGTGTTTTTAATTTATGTTTTATGTATTATTTTCAAAGTTACAAATAAATAATCTATTGATTGATTCATTCATAACCCAAACCCGCGCTTTCCACCGTACGCATCAGCAGCATGTTACAGGAGCAGCACGTTTTACTCACATATTCTGCTGCTTGGCCCTTTCCACCGGGCGCGTATGAGGCATGTAGCAGCAGGAAATCAGTGGTCACCGTGAGAGCACAAAACAGTTTTTATTTTATTCATTGTAGTTTAATTCTTAAAATTTCAAGGCCCATTTATTTTAGCTTGCATAACTGAAAAGGGTGCATGTAGAATGGTGGGGGGAATTCACATTCATAAGTAGGATAAACTAACCAGCTTGCCCCAAAACAGCAGATACGCCACTCCATGATTTATCCTTCTTGATGATGTTTTTATAAAAAGTATGACTGGGGTCATCCAGGATTGAGAGCTTCTCCACTTCAATGATCAACCGGTCGTCGTCATTGATGAAACAGCGAGGTATGGACTTCTCACCGGGCCGCACAGGTAGTGAACTTTAAATAAAGCAACCGGAAAGTGGCACGTTTCTTATATTTTGGACATTTCCAGATGCCGAGCCGTCCGATTTCCTGTCTTCCCTTATCCAAAATGTTGAAATTTACACATTTCAGAAGTGTGCCGTGTAGAAACTAGCCCTGCATCCGAAACCACTGAATGTTAACCTTTAAGCACTAACACTAGCAACTAATCCTTAACCTTTCATGGGGTCAACAGTGAGAACACTATGGTTAGTAGTCTAGAAAGCCGTTCGCGGATGTGCCCATTTAGAACAGGCTTTCTACCCGACGTTATTACGCGACGTAAACGCACATGAATGACGCATATCAAAATAAACGTTCGGAACAGGTTGTTGTACTCACATGCGCGCTTCATTTTCCTTTCGGCCATTTTCGTTATTTTACGTGAGGTGGTCCGGGCGACTTGTATTGATGGCGTCTTGTGGCGCAAGGGATTGTGGGATGGCACATAGCTCCTAATCGCTAGTTAGTTAGCAGCCTTGGACTACCGCGTAAATTTATAAAAGCGCTGCGACATGACACTCCTGTGACAGGGCAAACTCGTGCTGCTTTCGCCTCCGGTGGAAAGAGTTCTATTTATTACAGCAGTGGCTATCAGCTGCATATGACAAGCTGCTGCGTTTGACGTGCTGCTGACACGTCCGGTGGAAAGGAGGGGTAAGAATGTTCCCACCACCGGTTCCATTCCAATCACATGACCCTGTGTTGCTTTTTCTGCACCGGTCTGATTTTGCACTGATCACCTTTTAATCCCATTAGATTTTTTTTTTATTGCATGCTTAGAAGTGTTTATTTCATTGTATGTTTGCACAAAGAACTGCAGCAATTTCCTTGAACCTTTCTGATTCTGAATCTTTCAGACTCTGGGAACATTGTTTCCAGATGAGATTCAAAATGTGCTCTCATCAGAAACAAGGACTTTGGACAACTTAGCTCAGTTGTTCGGGAGTGGCTTGACAAGAGGAAATTGACATTTGAAGCCCTTGTCCAGGATCCAACTGTGTGGTTGCTCTTGATGCATTAATTCCAGCCTCAGTCCACTCTGTGTGGTACAAGGCACATTTTTCTTCCACACTTTGCCCCTTTCACATAACTTTCTATAAATGTGCTTTGATACAGCACTTTAAGAACATCCAATTTCTTTTGCAATTATCTTTTTAGGTTGTCCCTCCTTATGGAGGTGATCAATGATGGTTTTCTGTCCAACTTTGTGGTCAGCAGTCTTCCCTATGATTGGGATTTCCACTAAACTAGATAGACTAATGGCTCAAGAGCCCTTTACAGGCGTTTTAGATTAATTATCTGATTAGAGTGTGGCTTTGAGCATAAATATTGAATCTTTTCATAATATTCCAATTCCCTGACATTTTAAATTTGGGGTTTTCATAAGCTGAAAGCCATAATCATTGAAATTATACAAAATAAAGGCTTGAAATATCTTGCTCTGTATGTAATGAGTCTATATCTTAGTGTCACCTTTAAAGTCAAACTACTGAAATAAATGAACTTTTGCACAGTATTCTAATTTTACGACTTTCATCTGTACAATAAATGTATAATATACTGCAGCACAGGACCATAAGTATTAATAGATATTTGGCTATTACTAAATATTTATGATAAATTGTTAAAAACAAAAACTAATAAGTTGTACACTATTTCAATATATGGAGATCCATTTTTCAGTGGTTGTGCTCATAAGTGCATCCAAACCACCACTGTTGTTCAATCAGGCTCAGTTTAACTTTTTTTTAAATATAAAATCTTTACCACCCAATCGTAGTTGCTTTACACTATCTTGAATATATTATTACATTTCAAACCAACTAAGATGTTATTCAGCTGTACGTGTGAAGCAAACCATCTTCTAAACCCCTCACCACACCACTCTCTCTCCCCAACTGTTTAGGACAAATTAGTCCTTTATTAAGATTGTCCTTACACATAAAGTAACACTAAAGTTTCCACACATATTTCTCTGTCACTAGAGACTGTTCATAGACCAGGATAAGAATCAGATAAGTCATCATTCGGAAGAAACTTTTTTTTTATTTTTTTTTTTCATGAAAAGTCATCCCATTTCTTGTAATGATTACTGTGCTCTAGTATTTGGTGTACTTCACAAATCTATCAGTACACCTCAAACTGTTAAAGGGTCTGCTGCCTGTACAGCCCTATTTATTATATTGGAAATAGAGGTCAAACTGACCTCTTCTGATTTGACTAGCTGCATGTTTGCATAGTGAGAATACTCATGTCTAACGGAGTCTATGAGTTTCCTTTGAAGTCCCTCCATGACTAGATAATGACTGACTGTTCAGAGAGAGACGGACAGTTTGCTTTCTGTTCGAGATGAGAGACGAAGAAAGAGCTTTATAGCATCAGATCCACCATATGGCCATCTGATCTTTCAGCAGCATGGACCAATCTGCTGAACCTGTGGGAGCTTGGCTGTGTGCACCTCAGGCTCCATTTCAAAGAAATGGAATATCAGTGAGCCATCGAGGTAACTTTTGCAGATGCTGCAAACATTGTGTTAGTCATGTTCAAATAGACCCCCATGTTTCTAAAAAGAAAGTTAGTATAAGTTAGGAACAAGTTCTGCACCCTCCCATAAATATCATTCACAATTTAACTAGTGAGCAGTGATACAGATTTTATGTAGGATCTGCAGGGGACTTACTGGACAGAGGTGGACAGATATGAAAGAGTCATCGATTTTCTTATCCCACACTCAGCAAAAAAGTAGAGTAGAATATTTAGGAAAATGTCAAACTGCTTCCCCAAGGAGTGACACAGAGTGGAATCAGTAACATGTATTCCCTCTTGTACTTGTCTTATTACTGAACATACCACAGCAGCCACAATCTGGACACTGTCAAACTTGATCTACCATAATTATCCCTTCTTGAAGCCAAACCTGCATAAAACACTGGCATACCAATTACTGATGATATCTAATTGAATCGTTCCCACAAATTGCCCTCTGTGACATGATGAAGTGTCCAGGTGTTCCTCACAGAAGAAAAAGCTGGTGGCCTTTTTTAATTAAAAGGGGGATAAGGAAAATATGAGTTATGGTCACAACTAGTATTGGGTTCGAAATCTGATATCTCATTAATTTAGGCAGCATTTAGATAAGAGCTTTATGGATGGATAGATATGGCTTTATGGATGGATGATAAGAATCCTGGAGATAAGTCAGATGAGAAGCAATTGATATTTACAGGTAAAACAACTGATCGTATGAAATCTCTCATACATTTCTCAAAAATTTAAAACGTGAGATATAAGATATGCCAATTTTTTTGCATTATTCAAGCACATTGCATGATACACTGTAAAAAAACTGAGTATACTTAAAAAAACAAGTAAACACATTTCACTAGCTTTTTTTGAATCAAGTTGAAATTACTCAAAAAAGCTAGTGAAATGTGTTGACTTGTTTTTTAAGTAAACTCAAAGTTTTTTTTACAGTGTATTCAACACACACACATACACATACACATACATATACATACATACATATATATATACATACATACACATACATATACATATACACATACATATATATACACATACATATACACATACATATATACACACACATACATATATACACATGCATATATACACATACATATACATACATATACACATACATACATATATATATATACACACACATACACACACGTGCTGGCCAGTAAATTAGAATATCATCAAAAAGTTGAATTATTTCAGTAATTCCATTCAAAACGTGAAACTTGTATACTATATACTTTCCTTCGACACATAGTGATATATTTCAAGTGTTTATTAATTTTCATTTTTATTATTACAACTGACAGCTAATGAAAACACCAAATTCAGTATCTCAGGAAATTAGAATATTCTGAAAAGGCTCAATATAGAAGACACCTGGTGCCACTCTAATCAGCTGATTAACTCAAAACACCTGCAAAGGCCTTTAAAAGGTCCCTCAGTCTTGTTCTGAAGGCTCCACAATCATGGGGAAGACTTCTGACTTAACAGCTGTCCAAAAGACGACCATTGACACCTTGTACAAGGAGGGCAAGACACAAAAGGTGATTGCTAAAGAAGCTGGCTGTTCGCAGAGCTCTGTGTCCAAGCACATTAACAGACAGGCGAAGGGACGGAAAAAATGTGGTAGAAAAAAGTGTACAAGCTCTAGGGATAACCGCACCCTGCAGAGAATTGTGACGACAAACCCATTCAAAAATGTGGGGGAGATCCACAAAGATTGGACTGCAGCTGGAGTCAGCGCTTCAAGAACCACCACGAAGAGACTCATGAAAGACATGGGATTCAGCTATCGCATTCCGTGTGTCAAGCCACTCTTGAACAAGAAACAGCGTAAGAAGCGTCTCGCCTGGGCCAAGGACAAAAAGGACTGGACTGCTGCTGAGTGGTCCAAAGTTATGTTTTCTGATGAAAGCAATTTTTGCATTTCCTTTGGAAATCAAGGACCCAGAGTCTGGAGGAAGAGCGGAGAAGCACAGAATCCATGTTGCATGAGGTCCAGTGTAAAGTTTCCACCGTCAGTGATGGTGTGGGGTGCCATGTCATCTGCCGGTGTTGGCCCACTCTGTTTCCTGAGGTCCAAGGTCAACGCAGCCGTGTACCAGGAAGTTTTAGAGCACTTCATGCTTCCTGCTGCTGACCAACTTTATGGGGATGCAGACTTCACTTTTCAACAGGACTTGGCACCTGCACACAGTGCCAAAACCACCAGTACCTGGTTCAAGGACCACGGTATCCCTGTCCTTGATTGGCCAGCAAACTCGCCTGACCTTAACCCCATAGAAAATCTATGGGGAATTGTGAAGCGGAAGATGCAATACGCTAGAACCAACAATGCAGAGGAGCTGAAGACGACTATCAGAGCAACCTGGGCTCTCATAACACCTGAGCAGTGCCACAGACTGATCGAGTCCATGCCACGCCGCATTACTGCAGTGATGGAGGCAAAAAGAGCCCCGACTGAGTATTGAGTGCTATACATGCACATTTTCATGTTCATTCTTTTCAGTTGGCCAACATTTAAAAAAAAAAAAAAAATTTCATTGGCCTTTAAAATATTCTAATTTTTTGAGATACCAAATTTGGAGTTTTCATTAGTTGTCACTTATAAATATCAAAATTAAAAGAAATAAACATTGGAAATACATTGGTCTGTGTGCATTGCATGAATATAATGTACAAGTTTCATGTTTTGAATGGAATTATTGAAATAATTCAACTTTTTGATGATATTCTAATTTAATGGCCAGCACCTGTATATATATCATATACATACACTACCGTTCAAAAGTTTGGGGTCACCCAAACAATTTTGTGTTTTTCATGAAAAGTCACACTTATTCACCACCATACGTTGTGAAATGAATAAAAAATAGAGTCAAGACATTGACAAGGTTAGAAATAATGATTTTTATTTGAAATAAGATTGTTTTTACATCAAACTTTGCTTTCATCAAAGAATCCTCCATTTGCAGCAATTACAGCATTGCAGACCTTTGGCATTCTAGCTGTTAATTTGTTGAGGTAATCTGGAGAAATTGCACCCCACGCTTCTAGAAGCAGCTCCCACAATTTGGATTGGTTGGATGGGCACTTCTTGCGTACCATACGGTCAAGCTGCTCCCACAACAGCTCAACGGGGTTCAAATCTGGTGACTGCGCTGGCCACTCCATTACCGATAGAATACCAGCTGCCTGCTTCTTCTCTAAATAGTTCTTGCACAATTTCGAGGTGTGTTTTGGGTCATTGTCCTGTTGTAGGATGAAATTGGCTCCAATCAAGCGCTGTCCACTGGGTATGGCATGGCGTTGCAAAATGGAGTGATAGCCTTCCTTATTCAGAATCCCTTTTACCCTGTACAAATCTCCCACCTTACCAGCACCAAAGCAACCCCAGACCATCACATTACCTCCACCATGCTTAACAGATGGCGTCAGGCATTCTTCCAGCATCTTTTCAGTTGTTCTGCGTCTCACAAACGTTCTTCTTTGTGATCCAAACACCTCAAACTTGGATTCATCCGTCCACAGCACTTTTTTCCAGTCTTCCTCTGTCCAATGTCTGTGTTCTTTTGCCCATCTTAATCTTTTTCTTTTATTGGCCAGTCTCAGATATGGCTTTTTCTTTGCCACTCTGCCCTGAAGCCCAGAATCCCGCAGCCGCCTCTTCACTGTAGATGTTGACACTGGTGTTTTGCGGGTACTATTTAATGAAGATGCCAGTTGGGGACCTGTGAGGCGTCTGTTTCTCAAACTAGAGACTCTAATGTACTTATCTTCTTGCTCAGTTGTGCAACGCGGCCTCCCACTTCTTTTTCTACTCTGGTTAGAGCCTGTTTGTGCTGTCCTCTGAAGGGAGTAGTACACACCGTTGTAGGAAATCTTCAATTTCTTAGCAATTTCTCGCATGGAATAGCCTTCATTTCTAAGAACAAGAATAGACTGTCGAGTTTCAGATGAAAGTTCTCTTTTTCTGGCCATTTTGAGCGTTTAATTGACCCCACAAATGTGATGCTCCAGAAACTCAATCTGCTCAAAGGAAGGTCAGTTTTGTAGCTTCTGTACCGAGCTAAACTGTTTTCAGATGTGTGAACATGATTGCACAAGGGTTTTCTAATCATCAATTAGCCTTCTGAGCCAATGAGCAAACACATTGTACCATTAGAACACTGGAGTGATAGTTGCTGGAAATGGGCCTCTATACACCTATGTAGATATTGCACCAAAAACCAGACATTTGCAGCTAGAATAGTCATTTACCACATTAGCAATGTATAGTGTGTGTTTCTTTAAAGTTAAGACTAGTTTAAAGTTATCTTCATTGAAAAGTACAGTGCTTTTCCTTCAAAAATAAGGACAGTTCAATGTGACCCCAAACTTTTGAACGGTAGTGTACCTAAAAATTAGGGGTGTGAGGAAAAATCGATTCACGTCTGAATCTTGATTCCTATTTAACCAGATTCATAATCGATCCGAAATGTTTGAGAATCGATTCTCAAAAAATATTTTTTCTGAACCTTTTTACATTTTCGCTTCGCGTAGTGTTTATCATGCAACGGCCACCGTCACATTGACAGGTCTGATGCGCCGTTGGCTAGCTAGCGCTAGCTAGTTGTAGCCGCTAGGCTAAAGCTTCAGCATGAAAGACGAAAGAGCAATCCAGCACGCCCCGTCTTTGCTGAAGGTAAGTGTTTGGGCCGTCTAAAAGGTCTTCTCCATGCTAATGACACCCTTGGCTAAAGTTTTTATTTTATTTTTATAAATCTGCAAGTATGAGCGATCTTTCTTTATAAGCTACACAAACATCCAGCAGCGCTGCACACCTGTGGCGCTTTCAAGTAGTGATGTGTCGTTTGTGAACGATTCGTTCAAAATGAACTAATCTTTTATACGACCCGAGAGTAACGAGTCCTCTCAGTGAGCGATTCGTTCATTGTCATGCAGTACCTTCTCTTGCCACATGTCAGCAGCTGCATGAGCTCAGTCAGCAGCAAGACAGGAAACAGAAGTGATTCGTTCATGACTCACTCAGCTGCTGCGTCCGTTTTCAGGTCCCAGTTCTTTTGTCATGTGACAGCCAGACCGCTCAGGCTGTGTGTGGTGTTGGCTCCTAGTTCCCATGCGATCGGCACTCGCTTCCGGAGAGTGTAGGGGCGCCAACATTTACCCCGGCGGGAGTTTTCCAAAATAAAATCAGAGCTGAGAGACAGAGAGAGAAATAATGCACAGACACAGAATTTCTGTTTCACACTCATACACACCTGCAGATGGGGAACAGTCAGAACTGAGTTGAACTGAACTGAACCGTCGTATACAGGGGTGTACCCTTTTTATTAAAGAAGAACAAAGAACGTATTCACATGTCTATTCTCCTCCCCCTAGATTTTTATTACACCAAACGTTTATTCTCAAGGTTTCCTGAGTTATCGCTGTAACCGTCCGGTCTGTTTATGACTGTCTACTCCCTACTCTGTTTCTTATCTCCGCATCCCACTTTTACAACATGCAATAAACTTAGCCTAGAGTTTTACGACTTAAAAGCTTACCCCCATAAACAATACTTGACAAACATTTCTTTACTATCATGCAAGCTAATAAAAACAGACTTTTACTTTCTGAATACTAACTAAAGATTATATAAACATATTCAATACGAGACTGTTATATAAAGTAGCCCTAAAAAAATATCAATCACGACAATTCCCTCTTTCAATCTTTTTTTTCAAATAGATTGACCATTTCTCTGTACTTCTCCTTCAGGCTCCAAGTGAGGGATTAACAGATATTGACCTTGCATATTATTACCAACAGCTTTGTCAATGCATTTTATGAATAATGAACGTATACATGGAATACAACAACATCCAAATAACACCATAGTCGACACAAATACTGCTAATGAAACCATTATTGACATTGCCAGAGTTTTCCATTTTCCAAACATATTATTTAACAAATTGTCCCACATTGAGGTATCTACACCTGATTGTTCTTTTAGCCTATTTGACAGTATTCTCAGTCCTTCTACTGCCCTAGTTAATTTTCCATCTGCATTAGTATTATTAGGGATAAACATACAGCATTGATCAACAAATATTGAACAGACACCACCCTTTTCAGCTAAGAGCATGTCAACTGCTATTCTATTTTGAAAAGCCATTAAGGAGGTGGCTTTAAGTTGCTCATGTACAGCCTCAAACCCATCTCTAGTTTTATTAGCTAATTTCTGTACATTATAGTGTATATAATTTATTCTGTCCACATTCTTATTTATCGAACACCACCAACAAATACTCGATTCCCAACCTGCTGAGATCTGATTAACCAATTTATATTCGTCTGGAACACCTCTAGGAACTCCAATGGCATCAATATAAGTTGGATCCTCTTCATGACCTATTTCCCTCTTTCTAACATTATTATTCAAAGTGAGAAAAGTCTGATCTCCTGTGGGATCATACGTAAATATTGCTACCGGCATAATTAATGTAACGGGTGCACACAATCCTGTCCAATTACTAGGTAAAATGGAGCGGAGGAACTTTCCTCCACACCACCACCAAATATCAGCACGAGCCTGAAAAGATTTCATAGAAGTTTGGATTGAATTGCAATATGTAATGTTGACTGAACCCACTACTTTATTTCCAGGCTTATCATTTTTGAAACAAGTAAAATTATTTGGAGCAACATTACTATCAAAGAAGGGTGGGGTAGCTCTGTTATCAGCTATAGGGAATAATTTCTCCCATTTACTACAATCTTTTACTGGATTTACACTAGACAGCAGGGAAACCAGACAAGTTGTGTTGAGCTCAACAGGTGCAGGGACCACCTTGAGAATAGGTCTGGCTCCCATGCACACAACACAATCCCGCCTCGCTTCTTGTCCTGCTTGTTCTACCATAAGCAACCAATTATTAGTGGAGCCACCCACACCTGTCATCATTTCAAAGTAATCGTCCACAGATGGTTCTTCTTTAATTATACTACCTCTTGCTGCTGAGGCCTGATTTTGACTTACCGAGGTGGAAGCATTACGAGAATCTTGACAGATTATAATAGGAAATTGAACATCTTTTTCCCCCTTTATAAACCCAAATTATAAAGAGAGTACAACCTTGCCCATTCTCGAGATATTTTAAGGGAGGAGATCACTTTTAGTTAAATTAACAGTAAGAAGTAATTTATCTGCAACCTTATCCAATTTAACCAAAGGACGCATATGTCTTGCATAAGCTGTAGTAGTGTACCTTCTCCAGTCATATCCACGGGGATCAGCAATTAAAGTGGACCAACTAGTATCTTTTTGATCATTTGTTATGTACCACAAGGGGTAGGTTTTATATTTACTTGCTTGTTCTCCCTTATACACTAATGTATTTAAGGGAATAGTAATCACTGCAGATCGTCCTTTTGGTATGCAAAATTGAGAAAATCCACGATGTGCGGCGGAAGAGCCACACAGTGAATAGGGAGTTGATTTAGCCATTAAGTTTCTTCTCGGTCTAATTGAGTGAACTTCAACCTGTGTTTGAATTGTAGAACTATTATAGGGCCATTCACCACAACAGTAAAAGATAATATTGACCAATAACATTATGCAAATACCTGTGGTGCACAGCACCTTCTTATTTTCCCAAAGATGCATACTTTCTGTTAGTGGTGTGATCCTATGTTTATTTTAACCAAGGAAGGGTGTCTGTTTTTTCTTTATCTTTACCTTTAAGCAATTATTTTTATTTTATTAATTTATTTTTTATCGTTTTAACCCAATTCAATATTCTTTTAGTACAAGGCAAACTCTAGCAATTGTCACAACCTAAAAAACATTGACAGAAAACCATATCATCAAAAAAGATAATTGAAACAAAGATTTAGTAATCAAGTCAACCTAATTATGATTTAAACACCCCTTAAAATGTTTTAGCGTATTAATAAAAACTTTTATAAAACCGTAAAAACTGAGTATTATGACAAAATCCTACAAATTTACTACTTAAAAAGTCTTTGACACCCTCTTAGGCAGTGTCTAACAATTTGCACCTGTAGAATAAAAATTGGTTAAACAACCTGTAAAAAAACAGAAAAATGATTAATAAATGTTCAGTCTTTATTATTATATTTTTTAGTCTTTACTCTTGTTTATTCCTCCGTCACCAAGCGGCTGCAAGTGGTGAGACGATTCAGTAGTGTGGGCTCTTTATTTCTTCCAATTTTTTTCAGATCGCCCTCAATGAAATGCCAGCTACTTCATTAACTGAACATTTCCCCCAATAAAACACAAATACACAGACAGGCCCCGCCTCCTGGCTTCCTTCACCGATTGTGAAGTGGTCAAAACCTGCTGTGTAATGTGTTAGATGTTTTGCGATCTTTCTCTTCTGTATACTCCCTCTTCGAGAAAAGCAAGCCCAAATTGCTTATCTCGCCCAATTTTGGCACAGAAAGATCACACTGAATGACCACAGCAACCGGAACCAATCTTCTGGGTGGGCCAAGCCCTGCCTCCTGGCTTCGGCAGTCGATACTGCCTAGTCAGAACCGACACCACCCACTGCAGAGAGATTCCTCCAGGTCAGCAGAGAGCTGCTGCAGATGAGGGACAGGAGGGGGGGGTCAGGGGCCGGAGCACACTGGGACCAGTGAAACCAAGTAGAACCTTTCCCACGCAGCTGGACAGCGTGAGTCGTACGAGCAGCAACCTGGAACGGGCCAGACCAGCGGGGCTCCTGCCACCTTCTCTTATACACCTTCAGCCAAACTCGTCCAGCCTCGGAAGCAGACGCCGCAGGTCCCTGCACGTCACGGGGAGCCGGAAGGAAGGAGGAGACCAGGCCCTTCAGCTGCTGATGATCACCTCGAGGATCTGGATCAGGATGGGGCGAAACCTGTGGTTCTCTGCCAGCCCAAGGACCAGGGAAGATCCTGCCTGTAAACACCTCATAAGGAGTAAGACCTTTCGTCCTACAGACAGATGATCTGATGGCCATCAGAGCAATAGGGAGAGCATCTAGCCAATTAAGCCCCGTCTGAGCTGAAATCTTTGCCAGCTTCAACTTTAAAGTAGAATTAGAACGCTCGACAACACCTTGCGATTGCGGATGATAAACAGTGCCGACCTTGTGGGTTATTCCCATCTGTTCCTCAACCTGCCGGAGATGTTTATTTTTAAAATGTGTGCCATTGTCAGACCTGACCTTAGTCGGAAAGCCATGGCACGGAATCCAGTGGTTAATCAAAGATTTCACCACCGTTTGAGAAGTCTCCCGTCTAGCAGGAAAAGCAGAAAAGCACGAGGTCAATGAATCAATAATCACTAACAGGTATCGGAAACCCCTAACAGGTGTCCCCATATCTGTATAATCGAGCACGATCTCCTCGCCAGGCCTGCACAAGTCCTGGAAGGCTCCCATTTCTGGCTTGATAGTAGGCTTAGGATTAAATTGACCACACACCACACATTCACTCAAAAAACGCTTAATCATATGTGGCAGGAAAGGATGCCACCAAAAACAAAGAGTACGTTTCATCTGAGTGTATGACACATGTGCCACACCATGAGCCTCCTGAAGAAGGGTGGGTTTTAACGCGGCAGGTAAAACCAAACGGCCATCAGGCCCACGCCAAAAACCATCAGCAAAAACAGCACCTCTATCCTTCCACATAGTCATCTCCTGTGGCGCAGCAGCCTGCTGCGCCAACTGCAATTCCTCAGTAAAACTGTCTGACAGTTCCTGTGCTGACGTGACAATCAGCTGCGTGTGGACACGAGACAGGTAACCCGCTGCCTCTTTTGCAGCCAAATCTGCCGCAGCATTTCCACGCGCATCAACAGTGTCAGCCTTGCTGTGACCCTTACATTTAAGAACAGCAAGGTTAGCTGGCAACATGACAACATCCAAAAGTTCCATAATGTCTGCATGATGCTGTATAGGCTTACCCATAGTGGTAACAAAACCTGCTCTATTCCACTGTGGTAATTCATAATGAATGACAGAAAACCCATAATTCGAATCAGTGTAAATCGTCACATCTTTATCTCTGCCCCACTTGCATGCTTCAATAAGAGCCCTTATTTCAGCACGCTGTGCGCTCTGCTTGCCATCAAGCTTCCCTGAAACAACAGTCTGAAATGAATCCCCATTTTGCTCCACTATTGCAAAACCTGATCTCAACTGCCCCTGCAAATCCCTAAAACAGCAACCATCTGTATAAAGCACAACACCTGAAGGCAAAGGGTCAGATCGCAAATCAGGACGTATTTTTTGAGCAACCGAATTCAGTCTGACACAGTCATGCTGCTCCCCAGAGATGGTCATTTGGTCAGCCATGTTTATTCCTTCATGCGTAAAAACAATGTTCGGTGCTTCCAAAACTCTGCTAATTCGCTGTTGACGCAAAGTTGAAAGAGTAAACATATCAGAATTAACCAATGCCATGACCCCATGAGATGTCAAAATATGAAGTGGATAACCCCTGACAATGTGTGATGTTTTTTCCACTAGATGAGCAATACCGGCTGCGTGTCTCGTGCAAGGCGGCTGTCTCATTTCAATAGCTTGCAGCTTTATGCTAAGATACATAAGAATCTGTCTCTGACCACACTTTTTCTGAAACAAAATGCCATTAACAATCCCATCTGTCTCTGATGTGTTGAGAAAAAATGGACATGCATAGTCAGGAGTGGCCAAATCAGCTGCTTGTGCTAGAGCCTGTTTCAACCTAATAAAAGCCTCCTCAGCTGGTATATCCCATACTAATTTAGCATGTAGATTCTTCATACCATGAGCATTTACAAGCGCTCTGAGTGGTGTGGTTAGGTTCGTGTAATGAGGCACATAATGTCTGGAAAAATTTGTCAGTCCCAGAAATGACAGCATTGATTTAACAGTGAGCGGTTTAGAATGAGCCAAAATAGCATTCTTGTGGGTGTCAGTCAGTCCAGCGCCTTGAGCTGTCACCTTCCGCCCCAGGAACTGGACCTCCTGTCTGACCAACTGAAGCTTATCACGGGAGACTTTATAACCCTCTCTCCCCAGATGTTGTAACACAGCTAGAGTAGCTGCTATGCATGATTCAACAGTAGGGGCCGCCAAAATTAAATCGTCCACATACTGGGTCAGAACACAGCCTGGAGGGAGTTGTACAGTGCTTAATGACTGCTTCAATACCTGATTAAACAAACCTGGACTCAAAGCGAAACCCTGCGGAAGCCTACTATAACGTAGCTTCCTTCCTCTGAATGTAAATGAAAAAACATCCCTGACAGAAGGATGGAGGGGTAAACAGAAAAACGCGTGAGCCAAATCCATGCAGGTAAACCATTTCAAATCAGGTGTAAGAGATGCCAAAGCCGTATACGGATTGGGCGTAGCAATGGGAGGGGTTTTGAGGGCCTCATTGACAGCACGCAAATCATGTGCCATTCTGTATTTACCAGTACCTTGTTTTTCTACAGGAAGAATAGGGGTGTTATATGGAGAATCCGATGGCTCTAAAACTCCTACTTCAAGTAACCCTGCAATAGTGTCTGCAATACCTTCTTCAGCCTGAGGTTTATGTGGATACTGCGGACGCCAAATTGGATCAGAATGTTTCATCTCAAATGTGATGGGTGTTGTATGCACTAGACCAACATCAGTGGGACCATCTGACCACAAAGAGTCAGGCACGACCGTTAATGCCTCCACTGCATCAGGATGATCTGTTTTTTCTCTGCCATGATTTCTAGAAAGCTGCAAATGTTCCAAAAAAGTAGTGTCTGAGAGCTGCGTGTCTATTTTGTACATCTGAGAAGAAGGAGAAAAAGAGACTGAAGGTATCTGGGTAGGAACCCAATCCTTTAATGTAACTCCCCTTTTAACCATTCCCCCCAAATCTTTAGCTTGATGTTTTGGATGCAACAATAGCGAAATGTGAGGAAGCGCTTCAGCTTCCATCATATACCATTTATGCTGCTCTGAAGTCAGATCAGCAAACAGTGCAACACCCTCCTTCCCCACAAAGCATGGACCCGAAGCCACAGACCAAGTTTGTCCTTCAAGTTCTGTTTCAAATTTTTTCCTGATACAAAGTAGGATCGCCCCTCTCATATAGGAAGGTGACATGTAATGGGTCAGGCGGTGAAACAAAAGGCTGGAGTTCAAGCAGCCACGGCTTCCAGCATCTCAGAAATTCAGCCGCAGAAGATTCACGTGCAGACATCGTAGTCAATCTGGCCCAGAAAATATCAGCCACTTGTGAAGTGTCATCTTTCAGCAAAAATTGACCACTCATGGTGTCACAGCAATGTGTATGTCCATTCGGAAAAGTCACCATAAGTCCATCAGGGGTACACAGGATAGTAGCACCCAGTTTGATAAGCAGATCTCTACCTAACAAGTTGACAGGAGTGGTTTGAGCAATGACAAAAGGATGTGATAGTCTTTGACCTCCCACCGCAACAGGCAATGGTTGAGTGACAGGGAGAATCATCGGAGCCCCAGAGATGCCCATCACAGACACTGTGTTCCCAGAAAAATTGACGTCTGGTAAAACTCTGTCCAGCGTGCTGAAAGTAGCACCAGTGTCCACCAAGAATGGCAATGAATGTCCATATATGTCCATTGTGAGCATTGGATCCCCCTTAGTCCTGCTCACCAAAGTACTCTGTGGGCATTGTCAAAACTGAGGCCCCCCCTGTCCTCCTTGATAGGAGGGAGGAACCATATGCTGATTCGGAGCAAAATGTGAAGGTGGCTGACCGGGAGGAATAGCGCCCTCTCGTGGATGTGGACATTCCTTCACCCAGTGCTCATTTGAGCCACACCTCCGACAACCGCCAGCACCTGGCTGCCCTCTTCCCAGGCTTCTATTACCACCAAACCTGGCCCTATCACGTGACCGTCCCCGAGAGTGCCATGTCCGATAAGGAGCAGCAAATGGCTGATTCGGTGCGGCTGCAGCATACATTACAGGAAAGGAAGGCAACACTGTAGCTGATCCAACAGTCGGCGCTGCTTTAGCCACCATCTGCTTCACTGGTTTTGACTGATGAAAGTCACCCAATTTATTCTGAGCCTCCTTTAAGTGGAGCTTCAGCAAAGCAGTCTCCATTTTCTTATTCTCCGCAGCGTGGGGGGGGGGGGGGGGGGGGGTGGGGGGTGGGGGGGGGGGGGGGGGGGGGGGGGTGGGGGGTTGGGGGGGGGGGGGGGGGGGGGGGGGGGGGGGGGGGGGGGGGGGTTTTGGTCCCTTAACGCAGAATCTTGAGCTTCTTGTAAATAATGTGTTATGTGTCTCTCCCATGTAGGCTGATCATAAATATGTGAATCAGGATTACGTTTCATTAGTGTAGCAACAGACTCTGGCATGCCCGCTAAAACTGCTTCTCTAAACCAGTTTCTGTTATTCCCGGCATCTCTGGGATATTCGCCAGTAACATCAACCCATTTATCTTTACATTTAGCCAGATATTCTGCGGGAGTTACATCAGTTGACCAAGGAAATTTCAAAATCTTAGAGGCGGGCGGGGTAGGATACTTTCTCCTGACCCACTCAGCAAGTTCAGGCGCGTGAAGCGCAAAAGGGACTTCATCCAGTATTTGCACTAAGTTGCACTGGAGCATCATCTCATTATAGTCTGTTAATGTCAACATTCTGCCCATAATTGCTTTCCAGTCCCCCACCGCTAGTGTTTGGCCTGAAGTCAGCTGATTTAATTTGTTTATCCAACAGTTTCCACCACCAGTCAAAGCGGGGAGTTGCAGAGTGATAGCAGAAATGTCAGCCATCTTCCATGGTTTGTAAATTACTTAACCATCCGATGCTCCCACTAAAGGAAACATTAAATTAGTGCCCCCATGAGTTCTGGTATTCTGATAAACCCCCTCGCCCTGGTCAACTCTCAACGTCTGTACGTCGTTAACCTGTCCAACTGTTGCACATTCATCACGTTTAGTGGGGCTGGTACTCCCCCGAAGGTCAGCAGCCTGCCCTCGTACCACAGACGTTAATCTGTCCTGATCCTTAAGGACCTCATCCATCTGTTGTTGAACTTTATTTAACCTGTGTTCGTGCTGCTCTATTTCCTCCATTAATCTACCATTGTAAGCCAAGAACAATTTATCAGTCTCCTGTTCTGTTCTGTTTTTAACTAAGTTCAACAACTGTCTGTCCTCCTCCGCAGTGTGTGCTACAGTTCCTTTACCGGTGACCTCAAAATGCAATTTATAATCCTGCCCGCATCCTCCACCATGTGTTGGCTCCTAGTTCCCATGCGATCGGCACTCGCTTCCGGAGAGTGTAGGGGCGCCAACATTTACCCCGGCGGGAGTTTTCCAAAATAAAATCAGAGCTGAGAGACAGAGAGAGAAATAATGCACAGACACAGAATTTCTGTTTCACACTCATACACACCTGCAGATGGGGAACAGTCAGAACTGAGTTGAACTGAACTGAACCGTCGTATACAGGGGTGTACCATTTTTATTAAAGAAGAACAAAGAACGTATTCACATGTCTATTCTCCTCCCCCTAGATTTTTATTACACCAAACGTTTATTCTCAAGGTTTCCTGAGTTATCGCTGTAACCGTCCGGTCTGTTTATGACTGTCTACTCCCTACTCTGTTTCTTATCTCCGCATCCCACTTTTACAACATGCAATAAACTTAGCCTAGAGTTTTACGACTTAAAAGCTTACCCCCATAAACAATACTTGACAAAACATTTCTTTACTATCATGCAAGCTAATTAAAACAGACTTTTACTTTCTGAATACTAACTAAAGATTATATAAACATATTCAATACGAGACTGTTATATAAAGTAGCCCTAAAAAATATGAATCACGACAGTGGCGAGCAGCAAGTACTACAGTTCGCTCACGATTCGTTCATATACGGATCGTGACGGATGATTCTTACTCATTCGTCACGTGAAAACTGTGGCTCAGCTTGCTACGGGCTGTGGAGCGGACTGAGAGATGAACAAGGAAATGAATGATGTCTGATATCTAAATGTTCCTTTATTTGTCATTCGACACCCGATATATATTATTTATTCATTAAATCATAATTATTTAGTGGACTTCAATTCTTGTAGATGTGTTATTGTGTGTATAATTTAAAGTGTGTTAGTAAATACTTTCGAAAATTATATCAGCATATTGATTAAATAATAAATATATAATGATGATAATAACAACAAACATAATCAATAATAGTAGTAATAATAATAATAATAATAATAATAATGTACAATTTTGTACACAATAAACGCACCATGTAAACATAGGGAACTTATTAATTATTCCTTTTTGTTTTAATTGTATCACTAATTGTCAAGATTAGTTTACACTCACTCTTCCTCTACCCAGCTGTAATGTGACCGACAGTTCGGACTGAACGGATCTCCTCGTTCATCGTTCACAGCTCAGGGTGTACTGTGTGTGGAGTAGTAGATTCGTTCATTTGTCACGTGACACCTACCTAGTCACTGTCAACGCGTTAAACAATGATGGCAGCGTGGACACAAATAACTTTATTGTGGTGTGTAAATGCTTTCCTAGGTTTTCGAATTGCTTGTGGCATTTTGTTTTTTTATTGTCAGGTAAAACAAAACATGTTGACTTCTGTATTGTAGTGGAGAATTGAGCTGTGAGCCGGGAAGGAGGAGGGGTGAATGTGTCGTTCAGCTCGTTTGAGCTGTGAGCCGGGAGTGAGCGATTTGTTCACGCGAGCGATTCAGCACCAGACATTGCAAGCTAGCTTCGGTTAGCTCTCAGAAAGGAAGGGGTGAGTAACTCAATGTGCTGTTAGCATGTTAGCAGAGCTATACTACTGTGAACTAATGAGCTATTCTCGTGATGTGAGTTTTGTACTCACGGTTTTTCTTCCAGTCCAGAGCAGAAATGTTTTTTTACTGGGTGTTTTGCCCCCCACAAATTTAATTATAAACTATAAATATTTCTACTAATGAAATTAGTTGCTAAGAGTAACAGGAATGAGTCGGTAAATGGGTCACTTGGGGTTTTGAACTATGATTTGTTGGAGAACCGCTGCCTTGTTTACTACGACGCCCACAAGAGGGCAACAGCTCCACCTGCTGTTAAAATTAACTAAATGATTCGTTCAATTTAATGTTCGAGAGTAAATGATCCGAGTCGGTAAAAAGAGTCGGTCTTCCCATCACTACTTTCAAGGAAGTCCGAAATATATGCTGAGTTCAATAACGTTAGGACTTTTGAAATTTCTAACAAAAACAATGAAAATAATAACATAAACCATAAATTTCTGTTTAATGATGGTTGATAAGCAACATTTGGTGTATACTAAATATTTTCAATGTATTTTCTAGTACCAAAGAAGAAACAAAATGCATATTATTTCTATTATTTTTCTTCTTCAAATATATCAGCTTTTTTTTTTCAAGACTAGAAATTTTGTTTAAAAAAAGTCTTGGATGTCCAGTTGCAATTTCATGTCTTTTTAATTTTGAACCAGTTCCCTTCTCTCAAAATAGATTGTAAAATCCATTTTGTGTTGATGCCCCATTACATTCATGGCTCACTTCATCACAGACACTTGGCAGATCAAGTTGTATATATTACAAACACAAATGATGAATGAAAGAGTATTGATTAAGAAAAAAAAATTGATTTGACTCGAGAATTGCTTCTTAATCGAGAATTGTTTCTCAATCGAATAGTCACCCCAGGAATCGGAATCGAATCGTGAGATGTTGTAAGATTCCCACCCCTACTAAAAATTTTCATTATAGCCCCACACTATCCAGCTTCTACAATGTTCTGATCATTAATTCCAGAGTAATATTAACACAATAAATTGTCTCACCTATTGAAAATTATCGAAAATGTAAAATTATAGCGAAAAATCTGCCTGATCTTGGACGCAGACAGGATGTTTCAAATAAGCCCTTTCAACAAAAAAAAAAAAACGAAGAGTCTTTCATTTGGATGGTAGGCTGTAAGGATTAATTTAAATTGTCTCCATTATAGAATGGATTAGTTTAGAAAGAATAATAATATTTATGTTTTTCTATTACTTTTCACTAGAATTATAATAAAAAAACTAAAAAGAATACCAATGTATCATATCACTGTGTCAAAGACGAGGCTGAGGTTGGTTTCCATTTCTAGTTTCTGATTTGTGAAATGGCTAAAGGGCAATTACATCATTTTTTTTCTGGTCTGAGCATCTTCTAGACAAGATTATTCTAGTTATTCAATACTCAAAGACTTTTGCATCACAGCCCCCCGTTGTGGATAGATTGACGGTTGCAGAGATGAAATGAATGCCACTAACAAGGGCGTTTCCACTCAAGTTCAGACAACGTGCGTGATGACGTATTTGTGGGCGAAATCCTTCAGCCAGTTATAGTGCAAACATACCACAGTCCTAGTGCACCATGTTTCCTGCGCTTCTGACAGAAAAAGGAATAACTGTTTCATTGTTCCATCTGTGCAATAATAAAACAAAAGGAATAATGCACAACATGTCGAAGGCTAGAAAATAACAAGACTTGATACAAAGAAATTGGGGGGGGGGATTGGAATTGTTCTGGCATCTGTGTGAAAGGCTTTAAAATAATTTCTGATGCTTTAGGACTCCAACAAAACACAGTAAGACCATTATGCTCAAATGTAGAAAACATTGAGCAGTGGGGAACATTCCCATTGATTGATAATCCTACCAAGATCATTTTAAAAGCACTCCAAGAACTCATCCGGGAAGTCATAAAATCTAAATTCCCACAAGTTGAATTCAGTTCACAAATTAACAAGAGACTGGACAAAAACGACAGCAATGGGTGAGTTACAATGGTAATTTTTTGTTTGTTTTTTAAATCACTTTATTTGCAAAAACCAGCCAAAGACAATTTATTTCCCCAGACTGCCTTTGTGATTAACACAATGAAGACCCCCATGACACAAGAACGACTACACAGCCTGATTAGTCTGCTACTCTATTAACCCTTTCATGCACAACATAGTTCAAAAGTGACCTGGCTAAGTTTTTATTTTTGTTATCTTTGCAATAAATTATTCTCATCATTCAGTAGTCAAGGTATTCCTCAAATTACTTGTCTTAGACCATCAAACATGATTATTTTATTTTTTTCCTTTCTTACTATTTGAATAAAAAACGTTTTCGTATCAGTACCCCTCTAATGCGTAGCATGGGTCCAAAATGATTGGAACACTCATGAAATAAATTGATTTCAAAAGACAAAACAACCAGAAAGAATAAAAACTTAGCCAGCATAAAATAAACTTAAAAATTAATGCGGGTAATTTTTGACCCATGTTGGGCATTAGAAGGGGTGTAGATGTTGCGCAACAAAGGGTTAAACTAAATAAACATTTTTGCTGTCTTAAAACCTGCCTTTGTTTCTCAATAGTTTTTGGTGCTACTGAACTTATTTTTTTCAAACAAGGGATCACATATTAATGCTAACACTGCTAAAGAGTCAGCTCAAGGCAAGCTTGAAGCCCCAAACCATCAGTTGCCTCCATAGTTACTTTAATTTTAACGCAGACCATAGATCTACATTTTAATTTTTTTTAGAATGAGAATACAGTTGACGGTTTCAGCATTAATAAATCAAAAAAGCCAAATGGTTTAAATTAAAGACTGAAAGGAAGTGGCAAGTTTACTTTGTAAAATCGTTAAGATTAATCTTCATTGTTTGATGTGCTAAACAAGAACAATGGGTGCATCCAAATTCAGAGGCTGGATTCTTTGAAGGACGGAGGATGTTAGCGGCTTGGAATTTGGACGGTCTTGCCATCAGATGAATTCCCACCCTCACCTAGCCGAACGTCATGTCGCCTAGTCGTGACGACGCTAAACCAGGTAGTAAAAATTGAGCAAGAAATATTTCAGAAAATTTTATTAACTTCTTAAAATTCTAGAGGAGCAACAACAGTTTTACTGTTGGCAGCATGTTTTAAATCTCTGGCTGGGAGGTGATAATATCCAGGGGAAGTTTTTTTTTTTTTTTTTATCCACCGATAACTTGCTACTTTAGACTAGTTTAATAATTTCTGCACATGAATGGCTAGTGGTTGATTGTAAACACATTTTAATATTCAGCTGAACTAAAAAAACTGAGCTGTAATATATACATTTCACTTTAGGATTGTGGTGGAAAGATTTAGTGTTATGATTTATTTGTACTTTGCAATCAACTGTGACACATATTTACTTACATATTAGTTTGAATGCTTAGTCTTATTGAGGGACGCCTTTACCCAAGTCATGGTCAGAGAGTTTTTTTATAATGATAGTCCATATCCTGTGTTACCATGGAGATGGCTCTTCAACTGGGCATCCTTAAAGATCTACAAAGTTCACAGCTTCCTAATCAAAGAGAAAGGCACAACGAAGTCTCAGATTTTCACTCTGAGAGTTGTACTTTATCGAGTGGAATAGATAGACCAAGGTTGCTAGAAATAATATAAGCTTGTTGTTGTAAGACAGGTCAGTATTTTACATTTTACTGTGATGTGATACTGTCCTCTTGTATGATCAATTCAAATCATATTAAAACCTCCAAAACGTTTAAAGGAATCTCTCTCATTTTATTAAGAGTCCAAAATCCCACTACATTCCTGGCGCCAAAACGTTTTTTTTTCCCGGCTTCCAACGGAGAACCAAGTCGTCTGGACGACCCGAGAACAACTGACTGGCCCGTGACCTCCCATTTTCGGAGAAGCGGGGGTTTGGACATCTGTACGCTGTCTAGAGGGACCCATCACCCGGTGAGAGAGATTTCCTCTTTTATGATTCTTTTTTTATTTAATTTTCCGAAGTGTAAAATTGTGCAGTGTTATGGTTTTTGTAAACACAATGCTGTGCTGCGTTTCAATATCATTTCACTCTAAAAAGATTTAATTAACAAGAGTTTTTGCTGAGTTTCATTCTCTTTGCATAATGGGATCAATAAAATCCAGTTTTTCGGCTCCCGACAGCGCTTTCTGTCGTTCAATGCGAGATAAGTACGTAAGTAGAAAATAATTTTTAGAATTTCTTCACTTTTGGATTTCTAAATGGAATTTCCCAGTCGGGGGTAGTCTTGACACTGCAGAAATTGATAAAAATCGAGCAGAAATTAATCTTAGAAGAGGAGAGATTACAATCCAAGGCTTTCTTGCGAGGAGCTTCATATAAATAGATTGAGAAACAAAAACGTGTCCTGAGAGTGTGGAAAGACGAAGCGATTTGGTGTGAGCGGAAAGCTAACTTTAAGAAGGTGGGCAGTCATCTAGATATTTCTGGTGATGTTCTGGTGAAATCCCACTACAGGATCAATAAAGTATTTTCTTTATATATATATATATATATATATATAAAACCAATACCATTCTAAATACATAAAATGAATAGAGTTTTGTAAACAACCAATGCCTTAGTGCTGGTGACATTGTGGCCCCTGGGGATGAGCTTAAAGACGACACTGGTTTGGAGAAATATGCAGGCTTCTCAGGTGGGTTTTAGTGATGTGGAAGCCAGTTCAGCCAGTCTGCAAACCCTAATGATGGATGCAGTGAAAAGTGTGAAGTAGCTGCCGTAAGCCCTCTCTGCAGACCAACCTGCGTGATGTTCCCATTGTCAACCAAAAAATAAAATCTTTATTCAGCTGATCCAGCAACACTGCCTGTTTCTTATAATACAGCTTAAAGAATGGTGCCGGAAGAGGTCATTTATACACCTATACAACTATAACTTATCCTAATGTCAATCTGTTACTGGATGTTATTTTCAATCACCATTTTAAATCGTTCAAAGTAAGCTTTACGTTCATAGCTTTAAAAACGCTGAATAATAATGCCACTATTAAAATGACTAAATTATATTTGCTACTTGTTTTAATCAATTCATTCACAACCATCAAACAACTAATGATTCATGAATACAGAACTCTAGCTTTCACAGAACACAAACTACGACAGGTTCTGTGTTGTTTGAGGCTTAATAAGAGTCCTCTAAGCATATGATGTGCAACTGGATTTATTATTCTTCCTCCATACCACTGTGCTCGATTTTGCCCAGGTAAGGAGTTAATAGTCTCTCCTAAAAGGATTCGATGTTTTACTTTATTAGTAAAAGCATTTGCAAATAAATTTGCATTATTTGCAACGAGCTGTATCTAACTGGGAGAACCATTACATCACCATACAAGATCGTTTACGAGCGAGGGTTAAAAAAATAATAAAATTACATGTATATGCCGACAATAAACGCCAAACACCACAACAGCTTTAAGTTTTTAATTTTTGAACCGCCAGATTTGAATATACTCACATCTAAAACCGAGCTCCTCTCCTGGTTTGCCCGCCATGCTACTTGAATAAAATTCTCCCGTTCAGCCCGCATTGCATCCTGGGATATGTAGACCAGTGAAAGATACACCGGACCCATCCTTCAAATTGGGGAAAAGAAGGCCGGATTCGTCCGCCGAATTTGAAGCAGTCTTTGAATTTTGACAGGCGTAATCAGGACGCTGTGACAACCAGCTTACAAATCCGGCCTTCAAAGCATCCAGCCCCTGGATTTGGACACTGCCAATTATCGTGTTTATGTACAATCTATACTAAGTCCTAACATCATTGTTAGTTAGCACCCTTTTTAGTGGATAACTTTACTTCCATATGTTGCTTCCTCAATATAAGCAATTATTACTACCTTAAATAAAGATTTTTCCAGCAGTGAGTCAAATTCTATTGTTTTGGGGTTTTTTTTGCAGTTTGAGAAAATAAGTAATGTGCAGCTGTTATAATTTCTTAGACATTAGCTTAAAAAAATGTACCTTTCTGTGTCATGGGATATTTCTGTAAAGATAGGTTATATTAATTAATTATTACAAATACAAAAAAAAGTAAATGTTTCAACATCTTGATTCAAATTGAATTTTAAGTACATGTATAGATATTCTAAAAAAAAATTCAAAAACTGAAGTCAGTGTATGAGTATTTTTTCAAGGAAGACAAGACTGTTTGAATAAAACGTGTTTAGCCAGGCATGTAGAAAAAGAACCTAGTGAGAAATGCCCCACAGGAAAACTCCTACGCACTTCTTTAGCTATGACTTAAAGGTGGAGAGGAATATAGTGAGACCACACATGCTTGTAAAATCAACCAATTACAGTGCATTCATTAAAAAACAAGACATTAGTGCAAATTAAACAAACTTCTGCTAATTTTCTCTATGTTTATCAGGATAAAATCAACATTAAAGCTACTAAGAAAAACACTCCGCTGAAGCTCTGGCAGCTCCATGGGACTATTACTTAGAACACAGCCGTGTCAGATTTATGAGCGAAGATTTATATGTAAAGAGCTCTAAGAATACCAATTGAAACTTACAGCCTCAAAATTTGCATGTTTAAAGCTAAAGAGGGGAAATGTGAGGTTAATGTTGATCATTGAGACCTTTTTTGTATTTCTATGTGAGCATGCAAATACTAAGCTATTAAGAACAGTGTGTATGCTACAGCCTCTTAATGCACAAAAAAGGGGTTAAAACATCAGGTTTAGGTCCTTTTGGATTGAGTACTGTCAAGTCCAAAGTAAGATTCAGTCTAGTTACCCTAGCCAGTCGGCAATGCTGCCCCCTAAAGCCTGTGGAGTAGCACAACTCCACCTGCTTGCATGAGGAAAACCCAAGGCTGATCAAGCTCATTAACTGAGAAGGAGCACCTGTCTGCAGTGCACAGATTCAGTCTGCACCTCAGAGTGGATGCAGCAGACACAAAGACAATTGTTAAGCTTGGGGAAAACCAAAAAGAGGCTACTGGTATGGATAAAAACATTCACTGTCCTAAATAAGATATGGCCTGCTTAGATTTGATTTATTTGTCATGTTTCTATTTAAAATGCTTTAATGTCAAAAGCGCTGCAGGTCAATTGATTAGTCTTTAATGTTAATTTTAGATGATAAAATGGGAAATATTGCAGGTTAAAAGCATTTAAGTTAATATTACATTATTTAAAAATGAGTTAAACATTGTCCACTCTGTTTGAGAGTGATAATTGTATAACTCTGTTCTCTTTTTGAAGGTTTCAACCTGATTTACCTCCACAAAGAAAATCAAATAAATTGTGAAGAAGAAAGAGTTGTTCCTGTGCTTTTATTACGGTTGACCAACCCATTTTCAAGTTTGGGCAGAAGCTGAACACGTAACATAACTTGACAAGTACAATTAAACAATGATATTAATTAGAAGCATTTCACTTTTTGGATTTAAGTCAGCCATAGGAATATATAAGAACAATGAGTAAATACAACTTTATATTGCACCTTTTTAAGTACAAGTTCTGCACCTCAAAGTCCTGTTCATGAACACACCTAACAAAATGGATGACAAACAGCGCGATGGCAAAGTTCAGCATGCTCTGGGAACAGGATCAACTTTGTTCAGAGAACACGGATTCAAATAGAGTTTTGGTTATACAAGAACCAGATCAAAGCTGCCACAGATACCCCCATCAAAAAGCCTTCAGTGACATAACTTTAGACCTTTGAAAGATCCATGAAACACAGTTGGACAGGACAACCAAACCTCCTTGGTTCCAACTCAATTGCACTAGGGTAAACAGGAACTAGTAGGTAATATCTACATGTTAGAACAGTGAAAAGTATTTCTTGTGATAGTATATACTGTATCTAAATTTGACCTTAAAATGGCACAGCAGGTTCTGTGAACGCAAAATAAAACAATAAAGCGTGTGTACAGCGTCTTACAGCATCTTCAACCTCCCACATGTTGTGGGGGTTTTAATGCAGCTAATCAAATAGATGTATTTCATTTATAGCTACAGTCAGGATATTCGAGCAAGATATATTTTTTAAAATCCAATTTACCAAGGCCCCTCCTCCACCCCCCACCCTCTAGCCCGACCTCTACAATTGGGCACTAAGCCTGTGAATATTCAAAGTTCATGCTCGCCGCTGACCAGGCCGGGACTGGTCCAGCCTGGTCAGCGGCAAGCATGAACTGATGAAGCCTCTTGGAAATGAGGTGAAACGTCTTCCAAGACAAATTACCCAGTCCAGTTGCATTCGATTTAAATTTCTTTGAGATACAATTGGGCACACGTATCACCTGTGATTTCACAGTTTGTCATTGTGCAGCCTACTTCATTAATAAAATGTTGTATTGTTTCGCTTAACTGGGTATCATACGCCTACCTGTTCAACAGAAATATCGCCAAAGCTGTGTTGGTTTTGAAGCCTTTTAAGATACGAAAGTATCTCCATTTTTAAAATGCATCTCGCATGTAAATCCTATTCCGGTTTCTTTGGCTTCTTCGTAAAACACCTGACTTTTCTCTGTTTTTCTTTTTTAAGTTAATGTAGCGCTTGGTAGCCCGGGCAATGGCTATTTTTTTTTTTTTGCAGAAGTTTGCTCCATCTTCCCCATGACCACTGTCTACCTCTATAGTAACTGTAAACAGGTGTACACGGAGCGACCTGTGTGCGTGGCCCCGTAAGACAAAGCGGACCAGAAAATAACTTATTGCTCCATTAACTTCCATTCATTATTTTTTTGGCCAGGCACCTATGGGCCAACCAGAAGGGGAGAGTCGAGACTTAGGCTCCTTATAGGGGTCTGAGGGAGGAAGGAGAGACTTAGGAATAACAAATGTTGTGGAGCACCACCCATAGCCTATGCCATTGCATAGAATCAAACTATCGTTTGAAAGATTAAGAAAATTTTAAATATCAATATTAATAGGGGTAATGGGAATTGCTACAGAAAGTTTACAAACTGTAATGTCATCCTATTTCACAGAGTGGCAGGAGAGCTGTGCCAAACAAATTAATATATCTAAATAATTGATGCAGGTCCATTAAATGCGAACAGTTCTGTTTTTGTTTATTTTCTGATGTGTTAACCGGTCTTTGTCTATCTATGATTAGATAAAAGTGGGGCACAATTTTTGTTAAATTATTATGTAGGTGATAATTTTACATTTACTATATTAATCATATTTTCCTCTTTTGTAAAGCTTGTTAAACTAACTTCTAAAACCAAAACAATTCAACTATATAGACGCAAAATACTAGAAAAGAACCATAATTTAATGAAATGCATCTAAACTTTCCAAGCTTTGGTCCACTCAACCTTATCTCTTTGCTTTAACCAAAAAACTTAACTAGTCTTGACATAAAGCTGATAGTGCTGAAAATGTTAAAATGCTACACATGGGTATTTAAATTTCAATGCTTCAAAAAGGCAAATTCAATGAAGTTATGTAGAAACTATGAAAATACGATTTGTCCTCAGTGTACTATCAGACTAATTGTCCTGATAGTACACTAAGTTCCCAAATTACCCCTCATAATTATCTTCCAAGCCTTAGGCAGTGAGATTTTATATTTTCACGCTTCATACTCATCCATCTTCTCAGGCCACTGATGATCAGTTTGGTGACTTCCTAAAGCGGTTTTCAACATAATTCCTTAATTCTGGACTCTCCATCTCATTTGAATTTGTCAGCATGATAAGGTAAAATTATTCCACCAAAAATAGCTTTCCAAGACCCTGAAAGTTATATGTGCTAAACACTTTTCAATACCTTGTGATGCCCTGCCAAAACCTAAAAGAAGGAAAGTTTGAACAGGTTTCTGCCTCAGTGACCTGAATGTTTCTCTTTGTACTTCTGGCACCAGCTTACATAGTTCCAAAACAAACAAGCTCCTCAACATGACATAATATCTGCTATCAGAAGCATCTAACGCAGCATAATTAGTGAAATTTACTTCTAAGAACACTTTAAATTGGTTCTGGCCATAGGTCTATTCAACACTTCAGCAGTTTTCTCATAAACATCAATAAAATAAACACCATCATCATGTTAAAAGACTAAACATCTACAAAAAACTGGGAATAACAAATCTGACCTCATACAGGAATCAAAGGCTAGAGGGACTGGTTTTAGAAGACAAGAGAAAACTATTGTATAGTTTGCTCACCTCCTATCCCAGAGTATTCTTCAGTATAGCAGCAGCTTCAGGTCTTGTTGGCCCAAAAAACTCCAGTCAGTATTCCACCGGATGGTAAGTCCAGTTTCATGATTTCAGTTATTTCTTTTTAGGATTTTTGTATATATAAAAGTGGTATGTATTCATTAGATTCTTACTGGTTCAGCTAAAATGAGTTTCTCTCTGAAGCTCTAGAACCATCCATCTCTGCGTTTGCATGCAGAGTCAACAGGTGAAGCTCATCAGCCTAATCCTGCACTTTTCCACATGGTGCATTTAGTGCTTCAGTATTTTTGAGCACCCATACAGCACAGCTACACTACTTGTTTTTCAGGCAAAACCAGTCCAAAATTTAGGGGGATTTCTACTATTGCTCATAACAAATATGAATGGGAAAATATTAACCTTAAAGGGCCTATATCACGAAAAATCAAATTTTTGGAGTTTTCAACCATCTGGTAATGCAATTTTATCATAAAAAATCCCCACCAGAGTGGTTTTTGGCCTAATTCACGCATGTCCAAGTAATCCTCCTTAATTCTGCTCTCTGAGCAGCTGCCCCCCCCCCCTCTCCTAGAAAATGGCTCAGTGTTCTAGTGTCCTCAGTGCCTCTGCTAGAGTTCCAAACACACCCTCCTCCTTCTCACAGCTCATGGCTGCTCTGGTTTTTGGCAGCTAAAAACCCTTTTTTGTTTGGATTTTTTACTTTCTCTGTGAAGACGCCTGTTTGGATGCATGGATTATATGATTTTATTCTAATTTCCTAAAGAACAGCAGCTGTATCAAAGAACAAAGACGCCTGATGTACAGAGAAGTAAATGGCTACATGCTAATGCTAAAGTGTGTAAGCCATTTATCAAGAAGCTTATGTGATCTTATACCAGCATTTTGTGGTCAATTAATTGATCTGTGGCATATAAGAATGTTTAGGAAACGGCTGCAAACAACACCCACGGCTTTTTTATATACTGGGCTGGAAAGATTTGCTTAATGGACTCAGCTAGTTATTTTCGCCTCTGTCTGAAGCCTGGAGATTTAGCAAATGAAATAGGCTTTATTGACTCAGTTTAAAAAAAATAAAATTAAAATAAACCAAACATCTGAGCCCTTAACATAACAGAGTTTCATTGTGTGCTTTTTCAAATCCACAGAATACAGTTTGAGATGAATCTCAGCACTGTTTCTCTCAGTCTGAGCTGCTGCAGCTCTGCATGGAAGAGGAGCGGAGCGCTGGGGTTGTAGAGAAACTAATCATTTTACTTTGTGGTCCAACATTAACTACAGGATACAAGTAAAATTTTAGGACAAATTAATACTGCATAACTCCAACGGTAACATTTTAGCATATATGTCTATCCCAGAAATTGAAAGCTGTAAAATAGCATGATATAGTCCCTTTAACATGTAGAAACTGAATAGGAATCGAATTCTATTGAGCTTGAACAAGAATGCATTTACTGGGCATTTTCTATGAGTCGGTGGTGAATTTTCTAACATCATTTACAGTTTGTTTTCCTCCTCTTGTTTAGCTCTTTCTTTCATGGCAAGTCCTGACACATTTATAAACACAAAAAGTTTTACTACAAATTCTATTATTATAACTCTCTGGGGATACACCTTAACTCGAATCAGGCAATCTAGTTTTTTCTTCTAGAAAAGAAAACACTGCCCTTCTAGTGTCCTAAAGACTAAAGAAAAAATATTAAACAAAACTTATTTCATGTCAAGCATGAAGTGTTTGTTATATATTACTGTAGGTCCTTTTCACCTATAAACAATGAAAGTCGAGATGACAAATTGACACTGATATAACTCTGGACATTCTGAATTAACACAATCTGCTTCCGTTTTGCACACCTGCCAAAAGAAAAACTCCTGCATCTTGATGGAGTCCAAATAACAGCACTAAGCTAATCTTCAGCACCAAAACAGGTGGGGCTCACTGACCTGTCGGGTGACCAGTGATCCAAAGATGAGGATTAATGAAATGATAACTGTAATTACTACTGACACATCGAAACAGATGTGCATCTAAAATAAAAACAAGCTTCTCTTCTCTGGCGAAATAAAATGCTAGAACAGGAGGTATATTTTGCATTTACCTTCCACATCCACAGAAGTCGAGAGGAGCCAGTTGACGTGGCTCGGGCATCTGGTCAGGATGCCCCCTGGACGCCTCTCTGGTGAGGTGTTCTGGGCAAGTCCCACCGGGAGGAGACCCAGGGGAAGACCCAGGACTCGCTGGAGGGATTATGTCTCCCAGCTGGCCTGGGAACGCCTCGGGATTCCTCCCGAGGAGCTGGCCCAAGTAGCCGGGGAGAGGGAAGTCTGGGTCTCTCTGCTTAGGCTACTGCCCCCGCGACCCGACCCCGGATAAGCTGAAGATGATGGATGGATGGATGGATCCACAGAAGTAAGATTAGTGTACAATGTTTCACAAATTCTCAGGATTCCTAGAGACAAACCTTGTTTTACTTTGCAATTATCTCTCATTTTGTACTGTGACAAAAAAAATTCTTATTGAACAATGCTCTAAAGAATTTTAAATACATTTATTCTTCTCTGCTGATGAAACAGTGAAATACCCAAAAGTACCTGTCAGAGGGAAGATCAACCAAAAACCCTTTTATATACTTTTTTCTTTCATAGTTATTCAAATACAGTTAATTAGGAATGTTAGGAGAAAGAAATGGCTCATGGAGTTCATTGTCATTGAATCATCTGTCAAGAATAGGTTCGTTTTTTGTGGAAATTTGCTATCTTTCAATAAATTAGTAGAAAGGATGATGAAGTCTGAAGCAAATACATGGATATTTCTAAATTAGGAGGAAACTCTTCTCTCAATTAAAAGTAAGAATGAAAACCTTTTGCAGCACTAGAGCAAAATTTAGTTGGCTATATTGCTATGTAGCATTATTTTAAATTCAGTTTATCTAAGACCCAAACTACCAATGTTTACCATATATAACTGAAGCCAGACATTTACACACACTCTACATAAATACATATGATTTCTCACTGTCCAACAACAAATGATACTAAACGTTTAGGCCAGTTAGAAGAACTCAAATAATTTCTGTTTGCTAATGCAAGAGTAGTGAGAGACGTTTTTATTGAATGTTTTAAGTAGTTTCTTCAAATTCAGTAGTTTATCTACATGTCATTATTTTACATGTATGTAAACTGTTGAACTAACAGTCAAATAGCAGGAGAGGTTATCATCCTCGTTATCTGTTATTTCCTAAATGGTGTACAGGCATCATAATTTTGGTGTATGTAAAGTTCTGTATGAGTAAAATAAAAATATTTCTTGTTATGCTGGCATTAACAAATATAATTTTGCTGACCCAAAACAGGAAACGGGTAGTCTGAATTAATGTCACTGAAGTAAAAAAATGTATGTTTTATCAAATGTGCAAATCTCTCTTTTCACTATATGTCTTGCACTTGTGATGCAGTCTAAAAAAATCAAACCTTTTGTTTTGTCACCTTGCCTATGTGTATAATGGAGTTTTGTGTGCTTCTCGACAGCTAGGAGACGTGTTATGGACCACATAATCTGTATGGCAAGAGACCTGTGGTACAATCTCTAAGGTACAGAGTAGGGGTGTGCAAAGCAGGCAGTATTTGTATCTGTAATTGTATTGGGGGGGGGGGGTAAAATTCTAAATATGCATAAAAATCGGCGGAATGTCATTGAAAAGAGACCAAAATAAGGGCCACTGTGGCCACAAAACCTTTAAAAAAAAGAAAAACACAAAACACTTGTGTGACAGTTGTATGCAGCAAAGAGTTATTTGTAATGTGTTTGCGTTAGTTGTAGAAATTCTCCGTTGGATGTTATAGTTTGTTACAGTGTTTGGTGGTTATTGTCTGCGCACCATCGTAGAGACGCCGGTGCACGGAAGTTAGGTCTGCCTCGACCGTTACAATCATACAGTAAGTGTGAGGAGTGCAACTGAATGTTTCTCTTAATATAGTCCATGAACCAGGGCCCCAAAATTGGGCCATTGGTATCATCTGGGGGGGGGGGTGATTAATGCTATCATTGTTTTTTGGCAAGGTATACACCCCTAGTACTAGAAAAATAATGATAGCAGTGCAGGGAAGGTAGCGAAATCACTTTTTTTCAGCATATGAAGTTACTAATCCCCTAAGATAAATTCTATGTTTTAAATCTGGTGTATATCTGATTTAGGCTTATGGTATGGATATTGTCAATATTCTTTAATATGGTGCTTGGTATCGTTTGGAAAGAGGACCTTTTAGACTTTTAATTAAGCCCTGTACTGAATCTGTCTGTCAAACACAGAGCTCATATGACTTATTTAAACCAGAAATAAGGTGTTTTCTTACAATTTACGCCTAAACTGTATGCTTCCCTTTATCCTTGTGGCATGAAAGAACACCAGGGACACAACTCAACAACTTCAAGACTCAAGGCACTCTGATTATTTAAAAAATGTATGATATGCCTATACTATTTATTTGTGAGAGCCTTAAAGTTATTTTCAAAATTGAATAGAACAAATAAAATGGACAAAAGGGATGGAGCCCTAGTATTTGTTAAAGTCAATGAAGTGCTAGGGGTGTATACCTTACCAAAAAACAATGATAGTATTAATCCCCCCGATGATACTGATTGAACCTCCTGGCTCATGGACTATAAGTGATTGATTTCCTGAGTGGTGTCACACTACATATTTATTTTCCTCCTGAATTCAAATATTTCATAAGGTATTTATTTGAAATAGATATTTGTCAAAAAATGTGTTATTTGTGCATTGCTAAATACTATATTTGGGTCTGGGTCCAACCCTAGTACAGATACTGGAGATTGTTCAAATGTTTTGCATTAAAAGGCAGATCTGCTACCAAGCTCCTCCAAAAAGCACCTATGTCATTGATATGGTTCCACTTTGATAACGAACCACCATGTTCTCACCATGGAAGTTTGTGAATTCCCAAAAGGAGTCTGGTAAATGTTCCTTATATTAAGGGTAATGAGGGGTGGACTGCTTTATCTGTAAACCCCAGGCAGCCTCAGTGTAGGGTGAAAGGGACCTGTAGGATCTATGAATTAGCAGAAATTCAAAAAACAAACAGACATTTTGCGTAGCAAGTTTTTTGGTTTAAACTGGAAAAGTTTTTGTTCTTCAATAGCATAAATCTTCCAACATTAAGATGATCGTAATGTAATGTAGACTACCCTGTAAAAAGTGTCACTGCCCCTGCATCAGACAACATTGGAAGGCTTGGTATTGATCCTTAAAGCCATTTTATAACCCAGTTAAGAAACAAGGTCACCAGCACCACCCTCTCAAACCGGGGCACATTAAAGCCAAACACTTTCAATCCATTTTTACAGAGCTATCCACACTGTTCACAAATTCTGAGCTGCACTTTTGCTGGGTCTTCCTGGCAGTGAGTCCCTGTTGTTCATCAACAGCAAAACAAAAGCTTTATTAATCAATTTAATCAAGTTGGCTGACAGAGTTCAGGAGGTCCACAGATTTATGTGATTAAACTTTCATCAAGTGTAGCTTTGCATATTAAACAACAAAGGTGATGTATCATTAAAAATGTCATTGCTGAGAATTTATTTCCATGGATGTTTGCAAAACACTGACTGACAGTGTAAATGTGAACATCTAAGCTGGTAATTTGCAAATTATTAAACAGGTATTTAAAACATAACATGAAGTTCTGGGGATTTTATTCTTCCTTCAGATGGTGAAATCTCTTATTTCTGGTCACTTCAAAAAACTACTCTAATCTGTAACAAGGGAATTGAATAATCTGAATGTCAGAACAACAAGGTTCATTAAATCATGTCTTATTTGATGTTTCAAAGCAGACATCAAATAACTGCATCGCATTTTTTCCACATTGTAAATATTCATCAAGGTTATTCTGAATGGATGTTCCTCATAGCATTTTTTTCTAATTCCTTTTGTCTGGTGTAGCACTCGGTTCTTGTTTTATCAAACAGATTACCGGATGACAGTTAAGATTGCTCTTGACTGTTGGCTAAAACTCACGTCGTAACAATCACAGTATACACCACTTTTAAACTATCCAAATCCAGTTAGTTTGTCATATTAATAGTAAAAATCGTTGCAAACACTTTACAATCTTCAATGTATATTCTTGGCATTCTACTTTACTTTAAAAAGAAGTGTGTAAATTTAAAGATGAAAGAAAAGGATAGAGTTACTGACTTTAAAAAAAATCAAAATAAAAAATGTTTTGCCTGCATTTCAGTCACTGCTGACACTGAGTATCTTTTGTTGTAATTAAAGTTGGGTATGTCGCTAGCAGCTAAACACATCTAGATTTTTTTTGGATAATTTTTCCAGCCTATTCTCTTTCTGCTCTTATTCTAGCTCCTCCAGGTTTACTTTGCCTTGAGTTTTACATATGCATGTCTCAATGTGGAGGGGTTCCTTCACTTGTAAAAAGGGGGAAATGGGGTTGTGAACTTGACATGTATATATTTTACAAAGCTAACATTATTTTTTGTTTGTTTCTTGCTTTAACAAGACTAACGTCTTAAACACTTTACATATTCTCCAGGATTGTAAGAGGTAAATAAATTTTTCATATTGACAACATTTCTTCGGGTTGTGTTTCTGAGTAAACTGCACCACCAAAGGAGTGATTTTGTAATAAACTTTTCCTCTTTCAGTCGCCATTTTCTGTGTTGCTTGGGGAAAGCTTTTGTAGCATTAGCTCACAGACTCAAGGTTCGTGGGTCAAATCTGGTCAGCTATTGGTATTTATGTGGCTCTCTAACCTCTAGAGGACCATTTAAGGAGAACCTTTAAGTTCTATTTATGTGCACCTAGCTACTATTTTTTTCAGTCAAATTGTGTTTATTTGATTAGTCCTAAATCACATCCACTACAGGCCAAAACTTTGGGCCCACCTTCTCATTCAATGCTGTATGACTACATTGTAGATTCTCAATTAAGGGCACCAAAACTATGAATTAACACATAATGTAAAGAATTACTGTATGTACTTAAACAAAAAGGGTGAAATAACTGAATACATGTGTTATATTTTAGATTCCTCAAAGTAGCCACCCTTTGCTCCGATTACTGCTTTGCATTCTCTTGAGCTTCAAGAGGTAGTCACCTGAAATTGTCTTGGAGGACTTCCCAGAGATGCTTAGTACTGTACTTGTTGGCCCTTTTACCTTCACTCTGCAGTTCAGTTCAGCCCAAACCATCTCAACTGGATTCAGATCTGGAGACTTTGGAGGCCAGGTTATCTCACACTTTTTTGTAAAAGTACAACATAATTCCACATGTGTTCATTCATAGATTTGATGCCTTCAGTGAGAATCTACAATGTAAATAGTTATGGAAATAAAGAAAACTCACTGAATGAGAAGGTGTGTCCAAACTTCTGGCCTGTACTGTAATGGTGAATAATGTTCAGTATTACTTAATTTTAAGAAGTACTCATCAAACTTGAAGAAGTACTTGTTGAGACAGATATTTATTAATTTTTGAATGGTTATTTACAGATAATAGTATTAATAGTTCTGCCACAACTGGCCTTTTAAGAACATTCATGATTTTCGATGTGGCCTAAAATGGAAATGAACTTGAACTTGATGGGCCTCATCTATATCTTGAATCTGTACTAACCACCTGGTTTGAAGTATACCTTTTAGGTACTGTAGAAACTGGTTATAGAGCTGAAAAGAAGTTCTCTTTCTCCACCTCAGTTAGATTGGATTGAGGGTAGGGTTGGGCACCGAGAACCGGTTCCTATTTGGAACCGGTTCCTAATGTCCGGTTCCGGAACCGTTAAGAAGATGTTTGAATTTTGATGTTTTTTTTCGGTTACTAAATGCCCGCAGTGTGAGCAAAAAAAATTGTATGGGCCACACGCTACTTTGTTTCTGGGGTTTGTATTAGGTATTACTCCGCCCAGAGCCCCGCAAAATGTCACTTCTCTGAACCATAGACTGTATAATAATCTAAACAACATGGAGTGTAGACGCTGCTTGAAGGTCTGGCTTCATTTAAATTTACAAAAGGATGAATTCGCAAAGTGAAACACCTGTGATAAACTTAGCACCAACAACCCACAAACTTGACAAAACACCTTCGGCAGCTGCGTGGTTTATAGTGTGGTAACGAGTGTACCCTGTTTGATGTGTTGCACATCGCTTTCCTGCTCCCGTCGCTTCCTGCACTTCGGACTTTTAACCGTCAGCCACCAACTCCTCGTTGGAGCGGAATCAGGTACATGAAAATTATGATTCTTTTATTCTTTACAGACTAGCTTAAGTCTGAATATACTAGTGACGCTATAGCATAATGCAGGCTGCATCTGCTGCTACGCTAACCAGCAAGAGACCCCGGCCAGCAAATAGACAAACCCCAATCACCATGGCAGCAAGGGGAAGGCCGTCAGTGGTGCAAATTGCCGCATGCCGCAGAAAAGGAACGGCGTATGTGGTAAAAAGGCTGCAATCCCTTAGTGATGCTGAGTCCCCAACATTTAGGTAACGTTAAGTAATTAAGATCATGATTAAGCTAAATAACTTAGCTGGTAGCTACTTTATCTACCCCTGACTTAAGTTACAGTAACAGTTCAGGTTTAATTTTATTGACAGATTGACAGAAAAAATAAAAATAACCTGTGTAAAGGTGTTTTCAAAGGAATTTTTTTGTTTGTTTGTTTGTTTGTTTTTCCTCTTCTGCACCTCAAAGAATCGGAATTGAGAACCGTTTAGAACAAGAATCAATAGTGAGAATTGGAATTGGAACACCTTAATTTTATTTTGCTATTTTCAGACACCCTAATTGAGGGTGTCTGAAAATAGCAATTCTTAACTCTTGCCAAAGGTTCCGTCTGGGAACCTTTGGAACCTGGAACCTAGGAATCTGGTTTCGACTAGGCCATTCTAATAATTGGAATAATCTAAACTGCAACTGATTTTTAGAGTTATGGTAATAATGGAAGGTACATCTTATTGCAATCCTAAATCTTTTGCACCTTCTAAATATTTTACCTCCAGGTTGCCTATACTGATCCTGCCAAAAAAAAGAAGAAAAAAAGCCACCACATGGTGTGATGTGGCCACCCTTCCTACCATAATTCATGGTAGGAATGTATGTGTCGGTGAACTGCAATGTACATATTTGTGTTAATTTGTGTTATACTAATTCCATTTTTAGATAATAGTTTTAACATAATCAGAGTAAAGAATGAATAGATGTATACACACTGCTTTGAAATTCTGTATTTTACGTTTCTTAAAAGCTTTGATTAATTTTCCCTCTACTTTACAATTATGCACTATTTTCTATCATCTACAATCCAAATAAAATACATTAAAGATTTTTCTTGTTAAGTGAAAGGTAATGTGGGGTGAATACTTCCGCTAGGTTATAGGTCTATTGTGCCTTTAACAGTGAAGCTGCTTTAGATTGAAAACTCTGAAGCAAGGACACATGAGGGGATTTATAGCTTTCCAATGCTTTTGGAGGATAATTATTTAATTTTCAAAATGCTAAGCAGCCAATTATAGGACTTTAGAGCTGTTGATTGTGTGTGTGTATGATATATATATATATATATATATATATATATATATATATATATATATATATAAAGTTTAACATAATCAGTTTGCAGTTAATTATGATTGTGCTTCAGCTTGACTTTAACAGACAAATTAAAGTCCAGGAATAGCAGCTATAAGGGTGAACAACTCTCAGAGTTTTGTATGTGTGCATCTCATTTTGGGGGGATAAAAAGGGGGAAATGGGGTTGTGAATCTGACATGAATACATTTTACAAATCTAACAAGATTTGTTGTTAGTTTGGTTTGTTTCTTGCTTTAATAAGACAAAGTCTTGAATACATAACTTATTATGTGGAGTTGTAAGAGGTAAGTGTATTTTTCTGGTTAAAATACTTTGTTTGGGTCATGTTTGGGATTAAACTCTGCCCCCTAAAGGAGTGATTTTATAGAAAGGTTTGACCTCTCTCATTCGGCATTTTCTGTGTAGCATTAGCTACTTCTGTACTAGTGGGACTCATCTATACCTTGAACCAGAACTACTCACCTTGTTTAAAGCATACCTTTGAGGTACTGCAGAAACGGTTTATAGAGTTGTAAGGAAACCTTTTTTCTATGAAAGTGCAAGCTCTCAAAAGTAGACTGAGTGAGAATTCTTCTCTGCAGATATCAAATATAGATGTGTTTGGATGTTTTTCCTCTCATTGTTCTTGTGGATGAGAACTTAACTTTTTTACAAAAGAAGGCACATGGATCCGGAGAAACCCTTCAAAGACAAGCGGGCAACACAGATTGGAGTTAAATTTATTTATTTATTTTTTGCCTTGAGTCATGATTTTTATATTTTAGGGGTCAGTTTTGAGGGCATGCGTTTTCTTTTTTCTATGCATGGTCTTTCTTTTCCCGTTCTCAAGAATTATTTTGTTTGTTCTACTTTGAAGTTTTGTGATGAGTTATACGAGCTAGGATAACAGTTGTTCCCTTTGTTCAACAATGCAGTTAAAGTAAAGGAATGATCGTGCATTGGTCAAGTTTTTGTATGTATGAGTTAATAAAAAAACATGAATTTCAATCCCGAGGTAATTCTGAGTTTATTCAAAACGGTTCAAGTTCAGACATCCACTTATAACCTAAGGTATAGGAAGATATGACAAATTGGATTCATCATAGAGAGTTTTAAAGTATCTTTTTTTTTTTTATAGATGCGTATAATTCTTTTTTTGTAGAAAAAGCTGTGTCCAGGCTGTTTCAGGGATGTGTTCCATCCTCAAGTGGAGGAGGTCAAGTATCTAGGCGTCTTGTTCACGAATGATGAAAAATGGAGCGGAAGATCGATAGACGGATTGGTAAGGCATCTACAGTTAAGCGGGCGCTGTACCGGTCACTCGTGGTGAAGAGAGAGGTGAACCGAAAGGCAAAGCTCTCGATTACCAGTCAATCTTTGTTCCTACCCTTACCTATTGTCACGAACTCTGTGTGGTGACCCGAAAGAACGAGATCACGGATACAGATGGCTGAAATTAGTTTCTTCCGCAGTGTGGCTGGGTTCTCCCTTAGAGATAGGGTGAGAAGCTCGGTCATCTGGAGGGGGCTCAGAGTAGAGCCGCTGCTACTCCATATCAAGAGGAGCCAGTTGAGGTGGCTTGGGCATCTGGTCACGATGCCTCCTGGACGCCTCCCTGGTGAGGTGTTCCAGGCACGTCCCACCGGGACGAGGCCCAGGAGAAGACCCAGGACTCGTTGGAGGGACTATGTCTCCCACCTTGCCTGGGAACGCGTCGGGATTCCTTATTTTAGTGTTTTATATTAAAACAGGTTTGTTTCATGAACTTGAAAAAAATAATTTTCTTCAGACTTAAAAGACACGCCTAGAAACATGAAAATGTCATGTTAGTTAAACTTTAAAATAAAAAAACTATGTTTATCGAAATTAAAAATATGTCCAGAAACATAAAAATTTTATTTTAATTCAACTTAAAAAAAAATGTGGAATAACTGCCCATATATTGCTATATGTTGAGACCACAGATTTTTTTTTTGTGTTTAAAAAAATTCCTTACTTTAGTGTGAGGATCTAACTTTTTATGTCATTTGTAAATTAGCTCTTCTAATTTAAGATAAGTTGTCTAAGTTTCCTTTACTACGTGTCAGTTAAACACACTTTCTTCACTGACAAACTCTGGTCCGCATAATTATAGTATAACTAAACGGAAACATCAAAATCCCCTCAAAATATTGGTCTGGTTAAAACTAGTCTTTTACTTGTTTGTCTCAGTTTATGGTGGTCCAAATGCACCAATTAAAAATGTAAAGGCTTGTTTATGTGTTTATTCATTCTCTCAAATTGAATGAAAATAGTGGGGATTTTCTTTTAGATTTTGTGTTTAGTGTAGAAAAATCAGAGATTACTTGGATTTTGGATTTAACCAAATTAATTAATCCAAGCAAAATGTGTTCCTAAGTGGAAAACCATAAACTAAACTTTGTTTTAGTGTCTATTTACAAGATATTAAAAGGAAAGCAACTATTCCATTTCCAAGCAATGGGAAAGAGACAGTCCCGGCGCTATTGGGTGGGCATTGGGGGGCAGTGCCCGCCGACAGAGACAACTGTGCCCGCCCTGGAAAGCTGATGTAATCAGGCCAAGCGCCATGGGCGGCTGGGCAATGTATTGACTGTTGTACACACTCCGTATTCGTTGGTGGCAGTAGTGCACCAATTTGTTGTTACCAGGCCGTTTATAAACAAAGAATGAGAACGAGAAGAAGCATGCTGTGTGTGGCTAACTTGCATGCTAACAGTAGTTCTGATGAGAGTTAGTGAGAGATCAAGATAAGGAAGAGAATTATGTAGGTTTTGAGCAGCAGAGGATGTTGGATTTCGACTATAAGACTTGTTGTGGACCAACTATTTAAATAAAGGACAATAACTGGACCGTTTTGGTTGTAAAAATACGTTTTTGTTTGAGATGGCTGTTCTAGGTTTTGGAATTCTATTCAATCGGTATTTTTTTATTTAATGCTTTTTGAGTGATTTGACAAAGGCGTAAGTATACTGTTAAGTATACTTTCTTAAGCTATGATTCATATCACTGACTGCCATATATCATTTTAGTCACAAGCAGAGATAGGATATTGTTGAATCTCAACCTGGGAGCTTGCAAGTTTCTTTACCTCCGGTGGGTTTAGGATTAATTCCCTTAAATATTTCAGACTTTCTGGTGCTAAGGTGAATCACTGTGAGGTTAGAGAGGTTTCCTTTCAAAGTAGAAGTCAGCAGCTGACATCTGGTAGCAGCTAGTAAGCAATATCCAAATAGGCCTAGTTTAAAGCAGAACTGAGTGTGCCAGCGAATAGTAATAATGTAACTTGCAGCTTACTCACTGCACCACTAACACTTACAATATGCGTGTTTCCACTATCGGAGCTTCAGTGTGATTTAACTAGATCTTTTTCTGACTGATCCACAATCAGCCCTTTAGGGAATCTGTTAAAGATATCCACATATCACACAGTTTCAGCAGTGAGTTGTATCACTGATCAGTGCAGCAGAAATTAGAGATATACACAGAAGAAGCCAGACTTGATGTTTGTTTCTGTTTGCTATTGTCATAAACTGCTTTGTGAGTAACTCTTATTTGAACAAAGTCGGTTGTCTAGTTACATCTGCTTTTTCTTTCTCATTTAAAGCTTTACAGCCCGACTTAACCACAGCCATGCTGAGCAACTTGATCAGGCCATTTCCAAGTGTATACTCCAAATGATCTTCTGTAGAGGAAGATGGCTCAATCATGTACACAAGCAGACACAGCAGGTGCATGACAGCGGCTGGTCTACGGCTCTTTATGGGATACAAAACAAACTTTCTGATTACTGATTTAGAACAGACCGATCATTCAGGAAATTCCCGAAGCTACCTTGGACTCAAAAAGAAACTCTGCCTTTAACTGATGTATAGAAAGGGTTTCAAAAAAGGTAGTTTTGACCTGAAAATTTGTAACACACTGCAGATAGGAGATAAAAGCATAAAGGGGTTAAATAAAACAGTGCCCCCCCAAATTAAGCCAATGCCTTCCCAGTTAAATTGCCCTGGGGCGGGGTCTGGATAGAGACATATATTTTACAGCATCTATAAGGTGAAAAATGCTGATAGATCACTTCTCCCTATTAACCCGACACTTTTTATAAAAAATTAAGAACTTCCTTTTCAGTGCTAATACTTTACTGGTTGGACTACCTTTGTCGCTAAATGAAACAAATCATTCTTTCTTAAGTATGTATAGTTTAGAATAGGGAATTAATTCAAAGGCAAATCACCATCTTCATCCTGTTTGGCTTTACTGACCTTAAGGCTAACAGTGTAATTTGTTTCTGAACTTTATAAGATGTTTATTAATTTCATTTTAAAAAAGCCTTACTCCATCCAGACTCTGTCTTTTTAACAGTTAGGTCTTTTGTGAGTACCAAGTCCCTGGCAGTTACTTCATCCTCCAGCTGTGGTGTTGTATGATATTGACTTAGCAAATAGGCTAGATGGATGGATGGCTGGACACAAGAAGAGACAGTCCTAGGGTCCTAACTGGGAGCTTTTGGGAGAATTTAATTAGACATTTGGATTGATAAACTGGCATCCAAACCTGCCCTAAACTGAACGACCAGAGCTCAATTTCCTCCAACTAGTATACTCAGAGCTTAATGTGATCCAATGTAAAGTTCCCCCAAAATGTGAAAATATAACATTTGGGGGAATTTGAAGATTGTAAAAAAATGTATAGATGAGACAATAGGACATCGTTAAGAACTTTACCCTTTTTGGAAACCTCAATAGGTTTGTTCTGAACAGTCAAGCTAGGAATAAATCCTTTAAAACTAGATCACTCTTGTTCACATAGTTGTGGTTCTCTGTGATTATAAGCCAAAAAGATTCAAATGACAGCTTCAAAATGCAAGTATTTCAGATGGATTTGCCATCCATTTAGTCCCTGAGGTTAGGGTAGTTTGTCAGTGAAAACTGCTATTAAATGACTCTGCTGGGTCACATCTGAATGGTCATATCTACTATCTGTACATCAGCCTTGTACTGCTGGTGGTAGAGTACTAACAGACAACTCACTTTTCCAGACATAAAAATTAATCCTTTTATAAAGCTGCTACAGGGTAAAATGAACACCCTGTGAACTGAATCGTGCATGCACAGGGAGAACATGAAAATATCATGCAGAAAAATCTCAGGCCATCTCATGCCGTAATGCAGCAGTGCTACGGATTGTGAAACCATGCAGTCAGTTCTAATAATCTGTTCTAAAATTATACAATGTTCTAGAAGATTAGGACTCTCAAGAACTTAAAGTAGAATTTAGAGATAACCTTTCCCTTCCCTTTCACTAAATCTAAAGGTCTCAGCATTGTTGACAACTGACTTTTAGTGTAATTAATTGAATCCTCAATGGATATGTGTGCTGTATTTCCAGGTAAACATTTGACTTATTTTGTGGTAATTGGCTCAGAAAGGTTTCAAGTAGTCAAGCAGTCCTATCCTGTACTATTTAGCACCTAAGGTTTCAACCCTTCAAAGGTCCAAAAATCTTAAGAAATTTTTTTTTTAAATCGCATTGTGTTGTCACTTTTTATTTTTTTATGTATTTATCAAGCCCTTATGTTGTAAGTAAAGTGATTCAGGGTAAGCTACAACCATATTTCAACAGTGACACTTTTATTCTCAATTAGCTGAATAAACAGAAAACCTTTTTAGCAGCAAGTGTACTTCACCGATATATTAGCAGCATTGCACAACATACAATCCTGTCAGCAGTAAATGATGACAGGAAGAGAATGATCTAATCTGTAAAATATACTCTCTGGACCACTCAGTTCTCCAATTTGAGTGATAAAGAGCCCATTCAGATTGAGATAATAGTCTGTTCCTACCGGCTACTCCATATGGCTTCAATACTAAAACTACTCAGTCAGGAGAAAAAGTGGGATTTAAGTGAGAAAGTGGGACTTTTTAAGAGATTTTAGTAAATATTGTTTTGCATAGGTATAGCACAGATCACTGCATTACTTTTGTTTAGAAAACAAAAACAAAAAAATAATTATTTTTGTGGTTGAAGTGAATTTTACTGATTGATGTGTGCAATTCCTTACTTCTGAGCATCAAATGTTTGCTTTAACACATATAGTTAAACAATTTTAATGGAGTAAAATGTAGATTCAAAATAGGTTCCAATATAGAGGGTGTTCTTTGTTTTGTTTTATGCAAAGTAAGATAAAATGCACACATCTGTGGAAAAACATGGACAGTTTTGTTTTAGACCTTGAAACCTGTACCATCCACCACTTTATTAAGGTAAAGTTGTTTTGAAAGTAAACAATGCAAAATACAGTTTTGAGTGGTAAGCAGATGACTGCTGACTGATAACCAGTGCAGATATCCTGACTATGTAGCCTGACAATCTGAGATAGTTATGCAGGCCTATTTCATCCATCCATCCATCCATGGATGGACAGGGTGGTAGTCCATCATAGTGCAACACAGATATACACAGGACAAACAACCATGCAAGATCAACCAATATTACATATCCATAATTATTGAAATGAAAAACATGGATTAGAAGTGTAACGTGAAAAAAAATAAAAAAATTCTATGCCTATTTTGAATTTACATACTTTCCCCCCCTCAACAAATGGATACAAATACAATGGAATGGGAAGAAAATAGTGCAGAGTAATAGTGCAGTGTGAATTTTGGCCGGTGTGTTTTTTCATGCATATAATTTTCTGAAGCAAAACGGCTGTTAATTTTGACCCCAGAAACTAGGTGGGACTGCTTCTTGAAAAGCTTCAAACAGCAAGAGCTCTAACCAGGAGGTGATCGGAGTTTGGTCAATGTGTATGAACTATGCTGCTGGTGAGGATGCTAATTCCATGTCTGAAAATGCAAACTATCGCTTTAAGGAATACTGGTTGTCAAACTTCTGCTTGCTCCCCTAAAGCACTCTGAATTATCATGTTGCTGAAAGTGTGCTACACGAATAAACTTGCCTTCCATGTACTCCCAAGTGGGGCAAAAACGTATTTAGTCAGCCACCAAATTTGCAAGTTATCTTACCTAAAAAGATGAGACAGGCCCTGTATTTTTTTATCATAGGGACAAAATAGGAAAAATCCAGAAAATCAAATGGTCTGAATTTTAAATAATTTATTTCCTAATTATGGTGGAAAATAAGTATTTGGTCAACAAGAGAAGTTCGATTAAATTTGTTGTTATATACCCTTTGTTGGCAATGACAGAGTTCAAACTTTTCCATGACATGGTTTTCACACACAGATGCTGGTATTTTGGCGCATTTCTATATGCAGATCTCCTCTAGTGCAGTGATAGGAAAATTAAAGGCCTGAGGTATACCTATGATGAAAATTGCAAGTTCTCTTTTAAGTGGGAGAACTTGCACAATTGGTGGCTGACTACATGAAGGTCAGAACACATCCGTGTCTGCTCAAAATCCCTCCACTGTGGCTCTTACTTTTTGTTTAGGGTTGTTGACCTGCCCGAAGGTAAACATTTGACCAAAGAGAGTCTCTAACTGGCTTTCTTAAGGATGGCCTTGTATCCAGTTCCATCCTTTTTCTCATTATGTCCAATCAGTTTTGCTACTTGTTGAGGAAAATCATCCCCCGCACATTATATTGCCACTACCATATCTCTCTTTGAGGATGGTGTATTCAGGCTGTTATTTTTGTGTAATAAATGGCATTTTGCCTGTTGGCCAACAACTTTCATTTTGCTCTTACCTCAACAGAGCACCTTCAAGGTCCCTAAGATTGCTTGTGGCAAACTGCAGAAGGGGCTTATAATGGCTTTCTTTCAACCCATTCTTGTCTCTACTCATGAAAGGTCAGTTTGTGGAGTGCAGGACTAGTAGTTGTCCTGTCAACAGATTGTCCTCTCTGAGTTGTTGGTCTGCTGCTCCCTGAGATGATAAAAGCTTGGGCTATTTTTTTATAACCTAACCCCGCTTTCAGCTTCTTCACAATACTTTCCCTGACACAACTGTTCTTCATGATGTTATTTGTTCACCAATGTTCTTCCACTGATAAGCCCTTCACTAAACAGCTGAGTTTATACTAAGATTAAAGAATACAAATGGTGGACTACATTTACTAATTAGGTGAGTCTTAAATGTGATAGCACTGGGTTTTATTTAGGGATGTGTCCAGTTTTAGTCCTCAAGAGGTGGTTTCCTGCTAGTTTTAGGCCTGGTCTCAACAGAAGGTTTTTAAAATTGTCAGAAGAGCATCGGACTGCACACTCAGCCATAAAAAATAACATATATATCCATGGGCCTCCTACCATGTGCGGTGTCTGTTGAGAGACACCACACAAGAACTGATGTTACTCACACACAGTGTTCGGTCTGAGCAGCGCAGCGCTGACACGGGCATCGCACACAGAAAATCTGCGATGCACACATACACATACAAGAATCCAAACTGAACTGAAAATAAAATAAATTAATAATTCATCCTGTGCTATTTTGCAAAAAGGATTTTGTTCAATATACACTTCCAGCGGTCCTATTTGGAAAAAAAACCTCTACTGTAGCCCAATATCCATATATATGTATATCAATGCGACCAAGACCCGCACACTGACACAACATAGTAATGACTATATAGTGTCATGCTCTTCCTGGGTTTTGGTTTGTTTTAAAATATGAGAAAATCCTATTTTACACATATTCACACTGGAGCCAAATGCATATCAAATCTGGCATTTCTGCCCATATAAGTTTTTTTGACAGTCTGAAAAGAACAACACCGATTTTTTTTTTGACTAACTCAGAAACATGTTCAATGTTTTAAAAAGCGCCTGCAGTTTGACCGCTCATGTCACATTTCTTCCAACTGAGCGGCTAGAGCAGGATCTACTGAATATTTTCTTCCCTTATATCACACTTTTTCTTACTTCTTCATAATTTTGTCAGCTTAACATATAAAATATATTCACAAATGACACGATTGGCTACACGTCACTTTCATCAAGGTGTATGCTCATTTGTACTCGGAACACACCACACACGCTGTGAAATCGGGCCAAGACAATCCAACATGTTGGATATCGCCGGTTTGCGATCAGAGCGGTCCTGACGTCTTTGCGAGCGGACCCGATCGCTCTTAACACACCACACATGGCAGAAATATCTGTTAGGATTATCTTAAGAGGCATCCTGATAATTTGTGGTTGTCGGGAAAGGCAAAATCGGGGAAAGATTGGTATAAATATCCTGCCATGTGAACCAGGCCTTAGATGTGTCTGTGCTCCCAAACAGCTGATTCATATATTCCAATTACCTCCTCAGCATAGCAAAGTTTTGCAGAGGCCTGCTAATGAGCCACCGTTTGATTCAGGTGTGATGAACCAGGGAAAGAACTAAAACATGTAGGATAGGGGCCTTAGAGGACCGACTTTGGCCACACTTTTAGATTTGCTAAAAACAATGTAACACCACGTATGAGCTGTACCCTAACTTGCTCAGCTCCAAAATAAATCCCAGCTGTTATTTGTTATTCAACCTTGGTATCAAATTTAAATCATTAGAAATAAGTAAATGTCATGTAACATTCTAAATATCAGTTGCTTTGCTGTCTGAAACATGCTTTATTATCTGTTTTGAATACAAGAGATATGAGTTTATATATATAGATGTATATAACATATACAATTATTTAAATACCAGGCAAACATGATATTTTACCTGAGCGTCTCTTAGCAGCAGTGTTGCCACAGTTTCTTTGAAAAAGTAATATGATTACTGACTACTGATTAAGCCTTCCAAAAGTAACTTAGTTACTTTACTGATTACTTTATTGTAAAAGTATCTAAGTTAGATTTCAAGTTACTTTATTAGTTACTTTCAGCAGCTGCCAGAATCACTTCCCACTGCCTCAACATAGAAACAATAACCAGTTTTGCCAATACTCACTTTATTGGAAGTGTATTTTAACATTAAGGCTGGAAATATAGGCTACTTGCTTTTTAACCTGACATTGACACCAGCAACTATTTTCTTGCTCACTGCACGTACTACTGGAGAGTTCCACTAGGGGGCAGAGTCAGAGTACAGATTACAGAACTCTAGACTCAGGCAAAAACAAACATGGTGACCGTAAAGGAGCTGATCAGCTGTTTCGGGTTACGACGGAAAAACGCGGCAGCAGTGTTGTTGAAGGTATGTAAGAGCATATTTATTGCTATTGTTGCTTGTTTTCCTAACATGTTTGCTGCCATGTACAAAATATAACTTTTTGCTTAAGAAAATTACAAAAATAGAAACACAAAGTGGCTTGAACAAGTAATTTTAGTCTGATTACCTGTATGGAAATAGTAATGCGTTAAATTAGTCATTACTGAAAAAGTGGTCATATTAGGAGTATCTCACTACCAACTAATGTGTTACTGGCATCATCCTGCTTTGAACCAAACTTTGTTGTAAATGTGGTAAGGTACACAATGAAGGCCCAGGCAAGATTCGTTCCCACGACTCCCGGGTGAGAGTCATGCGCACTAACCAATCAGCCAAAGGGTTATCCCTGTGGCCAAGCAGCCAGGGCACATGATCAAATGGAGCCATAGTGACAGGACCTCCACACTGTCACATAAATAACTAAAGACAATTTTTTGTAAACCACAATCTAATGTAAACATGACAAAGACCTAAATATTTATAAAACATAGTTCAAATGAACCTTATGATGTGTTTAGATTTGGACCAGTTTTAACATCACAATTTGCTTTAGCACCACTCTTGCTAAATGTTAAGTATAATAACCCATAAATTCTAAAGTTGCATGCCCCCTGTAAGATATTGAATCTTTATAACCTTTTAATAAAACCACAATCATTGAAATTGTTGGAAAAGGAAGCAAAGTTTGAGATGACATTGTCACATAAACCTTAGCAAAATAAAATGACTTTAATTGTCCTTTTAACTGATGAAAAATACATTCACTACTGAAAAACATCAACGCTAAACATCATACCTAATCAAACAGCATCATAAAATTGCTACAAATACAGTATTAAAACTAGCGAACATCAATTTATATAGGCTTAGGTTACATTAACTTGTTTCAGCGAAGCTTAGTGAAACAGCATTTGATTGTTTTCTCTTTAGATGCTGGATCATTGAGCTTGTACAGCTGTGGTACGCCAGGTCTACTTTGCAGTATATACACTGCACTTTGTTCTCTTTTTGTTTAGAATTTAGCGATCCCAAACTTTACACATTTTCTGCAATTTATGGGCATCTTTAATCCCCGCTATTGCACCAACTAAATTCAAAATGTAACATGTGCTAGTGGTGTGCTTCGCATTGGTTCTTCCAAAATAACGGTCCATATGAAACAAGATCCCTGCTCGTCATAGGTATTCTTTGAGACAGAGTTTTTGCCTCAAGCTATTTTTGGAGTTGAGTGAATCAAGTAACTCAACAAATCGTTTCAGCCTTAATGGAAACACACTTCTCATAACCTAATTTAAAATTATCTAATACTCACCATTTTAGGTAAGATATGTTTGTCAAAAAAACATGTGCTGTATATTTAGAAGATTAAAACACTGACAACATTACATATATGCTCTTGGATTTTAGAGTTGAGATAATTATTTAAAAGAGGCTGGTTGTAAAGTTTGTCATGTTTTTCAGGAGTACTCTAGGTCACGCACAACTCCAGATAGCAGGTAACAATTTTTAAGAGGTTTATTAATTTGCAGTGATAAGAGCTGGAACACAGGAACAGCCAGGATGGAACTTGGACAATGGGGAACACTGGAAGTGAGCAGGTAGGTCGTTACCGATATGCAAATGATCCGGTAGATGGTGAATAGAAATAGAATATGACAGGAGATTAGAGCGTGGGGAAGGTAAGTTGGAGGCTGTTCGCTGAGGTTGGCTGGGGATGAGTGGTGATGTTGAAGGACTCTGGTTTGCAGGTTGTAGGTAGCAACCCTGATCCAAATGAGCTTGTCCTTGGTGAGTATGGCTTAATTCCTGAGCCAGTTACCAATGGACCAACCGTGAGGTTTTCCAAACATTGACTATGCAGGAATGGAGCCAGGAACAACAAAGGATCTTAGAGGGAACTGAGCGAGTAATGACGAAGGAACTCTGGAGGATTTAAGGAGAACAACTGCGGAGAGACAAGAGGTAAGAATCCACTTGGAATATTAGCAATGCTTACACTACAGAGATCTACTAAAGTTGGCCTTGCACCATGCTTGGTAGCAGAACCATTTGGTGTCAGCCAGCAGGAGACACTCTCCCTTTGAGCTGCAGTTCTGATGAGGAAGATGAGGAACATCTGTTGCAGCACCTGCCAATCACACTCTGAGAGAGGTAAGCAGAGAAACACACGACCCATCCACCATCACACAGCAACAGACTCCTAATATTGATTAAAAGGTCTTGAACATGTTATTTAAAGCTCTGAGTGTATGTCCAATAAAACAAAACATTAATGAGCCATTTGTAGTTTGTGACTATTAATCATGTCGTATTAATAATTATATTTATTCAAAAACAGCCAATTGGGCTGCAACACCTGGCTGCCTTGGACAATAACCCAATGACACACTCTGGCTGTGGGATCCAGGACATACACAGCAGGAGGATCTCATTTGTGTTTGCTAATGAGCATGATTTCAGTGCTGCAATTAATGAACATGCAAACTAAATTAAGTAATCAGATTTTATCCTGAGAGGAAATAATAGCATCACTACACCATTATTAAGGACTAACAGCCTTCACATTAAATAATTTACAGAATACAAATTTTCTCCCTATAAATGATAAACAATGTGAAAATGTTACCAAATTTTATATTTTAAAAGTTTAACAAATTGTTTGAGAAGAAATAGGTGACACCAGTACTGTGTGTTTTTTATGTGCAACATGTAAAACTAAAGTATATAGTCAAGATGTATATAGACACGTTAAAACGTGACATCACGCATCCAAGACCCCGCCTCCCAGCTTCTAGCTGGAGGGCGAAAAGACGGATCACCCCCGCACTGACTACCGTTGTCGTTAACTGATACTTGTCAACAGATCAGTGCTCCATGACGGTTATGGTAAAATCTATCAGCATTGTTAACATGTGCAGCGCAGTAGGCTGAACAAATAGAAGAAAAAAGGACAGCTTCTGCTGTGTAAAGTTGAGGCATGATGATCAAATAGTGTAGATATCTGTAAACCAGTAGCGAACCGGGAGCAATACAGCTAGGCCTTCACCCCTGGCCATCACTGCCAAGGCTGAGTCTCCCCTAGCCTCCATTACACGCTATCCATAGGCTACGATGAATTGAAAGCCCTTAACAACTGCAATCTTCCAAAAAACAGCAGAAGTATGTCAAAAATAGACAATAACATTCTGCAACCTGCTCAACATTAACTTCACCCAAACCGGACATGCGGACTCGGAAACCAATTATCATTTAATCACCATGGACAGCGCTTTAAAATCACGGGCAAAACAAATCACACACACAGACGGAGTCAACTAAAATTTATGAGGATCATGAAAGTAATATCACATTTCAAAATGCACGATACACCAAGCACCTTTACGCACGGCGCAGTGATCATTTTAGTGCCTACATATGTCAAAGAGATCGGCTGACCTACTGAATTAAAAGAATTTGTGCTGGAGTTTTTACACAGACGACCTCTACATACTAAATGTCCCAGTGTAATATTAATCCTGTATGAATAATAATCAAGTTAGCTTATAACATGGGCCTACCTTATTACATGAAAACGAAGTCCATCCGTTGATCTTTCTTTGTAAAGTGGGCGATGGTATCGTCATAAAGTTTGTCCTTTGACTTAAGCTCCAAAAGAAGTCCTTTCTCTATTGACATCAGTGCCAAAGCTCCCAAACGATCCTGTGACGTACTGTTCCTGGCGTGCGTTTTGATGCACTTCAGGGCCGAGAAAGAGCGCTCAACTGAGGAGGTGGACACAGGGATGGTCAGTACCAGGCAGCTGCTTCATGCTCTCAGTCAGCTCTTTAAGTGTCAGAAAGTGGAGCAGGTCTGACGGGCTCCTGGCCTCAAAGTTTGACATGTAGTACATGACTTTCAATTCAGTGTTGAGCCTGGGGAGTTCAAATTGCTGCCCGTAGTTTGCAGCAAGGCTTTGAAACTCTGAGTTGGGAAAATTTTCTCTGTAGGAGGCAAACTTCTTTGGGTCCAGAAGAGCAATGACCAACTGTTTTTCATGATCTTTGAATCTGTTCTCAGCTGAGTGAGAATGTTTTCCAAGATTTCAGAGTGCAGCTGTTGGTACGCTGCACGCGCATCTCCACCTCTCCGTGCCTTGCGCCCACTGGGATCCCCGACTTTGCCCACCATGTCGTCATAGATGGAGTCAAATTTGGCCTTTTCTCTCTCTGTGGTGGTGCAAAAGTCCTCACAGCTAGACAAACAAAACTGCATGTCATAATCCTTATTTTGCAAGATCCCAAAGAGGACATCGGAGTAGGCGAACAGCGAGTTGAATGTGGCGAGGAGAAAGCAGAACTGAAAGCCCGTCAGCAGTGTCATGTATCCATCAGCGCTGTGTACAGCATCATCATCAAAGTCACTGTGGTTGTCGACAATGAATTCAAAGAGCTACACCGTTGTAGAGCCTCTCTTGGCAGTCTTCACTGGCATATTTCATCCAGGAGTTTTGTGCGTTCGGCTGATTTTGAGAAAAAGGCTGCTAGGCCACTTAGGTGCGAGAATTTTTTTTTGCACTCTTTAATTTTAGTAGAATCTTGGGACATGATGACGTTCAGGGAGTGTGCATAACAGTGAAGGAAAAGAGCTTCTGTTATTTTTTCCTTTATTTTAGCTTGCACTCCATTCAGTCCAGAGGCCATGACGGCATATCCATAGTAACACTGGGCGATGACTTTATTAGTGTATTCACAGTCCTCCAGAAACCCCAAAACTTGACCTGAAATGGCTTCCGCGCGCTTATCACCACTGACATCACCAAACTGCAAAAACTTCTCCTTTACGCTGCCGTCATTGGTTTAACGCAGGACATATGACATCTGAGCGTTATTACTCACGTCAGTTGTCTCTTCCACCATAACGGAGACAAAAGGTGTTTTCCTCACCTCCGCTTTCATGGCTTCGGTCATTACATCTGCCACCGATTTAATCAGGTCATTTTGAAATTTGCTGGAAGTGCCAATGAACACAGTGGCCGAATCTAGGTGACAGCGCAGCGGGCTGTCATATTCCGCCAAAAAGTCCACCAAATCCAAGTAGTTCCCCTTATTTTCGGAATCTTTACTCTTATCATGTCCTCAAAATGCTAGCTCTTGCTTTCCAAGAAAAATTACAAACATTGACGAGACGTTTCAGAATCTCTCTGTTCTGCCTGACCTTGTTGTTGTGGGCTGTGGTATGGTTACGGCGCTGCTCGTCAAGCTGAAGATCAATCCTAGTGTCTCCGAAAGTTTTCAAACAGACTGTAGCTTGCAGGTGTGCTGCAGAATCACTCTGCTGCATCTGAGATTGAAGTTAAGACTTCAAGAAGGCCTACGATCTTTTTTGTTTTTTCCCGCCCACTCAAATCAAACCACGATTGGTCAATCTGAAACTATTAAGACACACGGCTTGGCCTTCTCCTGCACTCATGAAGTCCTAAGCAATCAATGAGCTAGATAACCGGGTCTTGATAGATTCTGACGATTCTGATTGGGTAGCATGTTTTCAGGATAGTAGCCCTGTTATTACTGACGTGAACTTGACAGTAGGCTTAATTTTATAATGTAGATGAGAGAAAAAGAATTAAATGCATTATATTAAATAAAAAAGCAATTTTAAAAAAATACTTATGTTTTATTTCATACTCCTATTTTTTGGTCCAGGAATTTCTAGGCCTTCTCTGAAGGCGTGGAAAGCCCCAAGGGTTCCCCACTGCTGTAAACTGAACTGGCAGCGATTATATCTGAGTTTCTACCCTTAGCTTGTCAGCTGTTTGAAATGGTCTGGAAGCTAGCTCTGTGGGCTAGCTCTTAGCTATCTCCACTTTCTTACATGTTACTGGTTGTACAAACCTCTGCCCCATTACATGAAGGTTGTACGTTTATTATTTTATCTCTTTATGGGTACCTGTTTAAAGCCCTGGTGCTGCGCTTTGCTAGATGGTGATGTCATTAGCTAGCTGTTCTCTACAAAGAGCGCTATAACACAGCCTGCACAGTGTAAGCTGTTAGTTCACCGTGGAATTGCTTCATAACTCGGTAATGTGTTGTTGTCTCCGGGTTGTGAACATGTCTATGACGTGTCAGTAATCTGGTGAAGTTATAAATAATGGCCTGTCGGGGGTTACGCTGGCTGAATGGTAACTCGGTTGTTGTGACTCATCAAACTGTGTTGATGATCGATTGGTATAAAAAGGTGTTTGAAAAGTCAGGCACTGGAAGTTGTCCTAATTATTGAATGCCTTTGTGGTTCTGCTGTGTAAAGTCAAAACATGTTGATCAGATAATTGTAGATATATCCCCATACTGATCTGGTAGTGGTCAAATCTGAGAAGTTTCATCCCATAGCTTGTATGTAAATAGTCATAAACGGTCTGGAAGCTTTGCGCCGAATACAGTTAGCTTTGTGATGTAACTCTTTTGATTATCTGCGCAAAGATGGTTTAGGTTTTATTTTGTTTGTCTAATTGTTCAACCACACCACATGGCTTTGCATAGCAGTGTTGAAGCCTTTTGCCCTCCAGTGTTGTACGCATGCACGAAAATACCCAGATGAAAACAATAGCATTCAACGTGTCTACACGAAGCTAAAGATAAAACAATTGACAATTTATAATATGTACTATTTTATCTTACTATATTTCAAACTTTTCGTGTTATATGTTTACTCTGTTGCAATTATTTCATTAGCCTATGGACAGATTGTCTTTCCATGATAGAGAACAAATTTGATAAATGTGGAAAAAATATTTTCTCTTCCCTATTCAATTCTATATACCTAGCTCACATATCTTTCCTTAGTAGATTCAATTTTTGCAAAAGTACTAATTGTACTATTTTTTTCTGTGTTGGCAGAAAGCAGTTATGGGTGGAGAATATGTCATTCATATATACAGCATATAATTTTTTTTCAGAATGTGACTCACAAAGCTCTTTTTGTTTCATAAATGAGTGTTCCAAAATCACTTGATTGCTTGGAAAAGAAAAACAAAACAAGAAGGTAGATCATGAATTGTTTATCTTTCATGCATTCAGTTTTACATTTGTTTGTTCGGCCTGTACAAAAAGAGCAATGCACAATGTACTATACACAATGCAGGTGACATATAATGTATGTAATGTAATATGTATGTAATATGTAATATGTAATGTAATGTAGAAATGATGTATGGATGATTTCACCATATAAAAATATTGATTTGAATGCCTTCTCTTATCAAACTTGCTATCATGCTCAGCTACAAATATTTAAATATGTATATTGAGGAGGTGGTTGCTGACAGCCTGAACAATGTTAAAATGGCTCAAGGGAAGTGAGGTTACATCTATATTCACGTCAGGATTCAAAGCCAGTGAGGGCATGGTGATAGCAGAATGCTCAAAATCAAGGAAACAAACCTTTTGAAGGAGTGGGTGTGACATCAGTGTTTTCCTAAATGAAGAATACATAAGCTTCCAACACAACCACATATCCACATACTCATCCATGAATACCAAATAACATCAGAGTAGTTGTCAGAGCAACGCACTGTAATTTAGTGGGAGTGTAAAATGGGTTTTGATTATAAGCCTGTGGAAGAATAGCTGACCCTCTTGTCGTGCACTGAGAATACGTAGTTCATCCACTCAGTTCTTCTGGTTCTTCTCAGAGTAATAAGAGCCCGACTGAACCAGTGGACCTTCATCCCAGAACTGTTAACCTCTGACAGCTTGAAGTATGACTGGTACAAAGGTTTCACAATGAGAGCTAAAGGTCCCAAAGGCCCTGTGAGCCCTTCCAGAATTCTGCCAACTGGCAGAGGAGTAATTAACACTTGACTGTTATTTTCGTCATTAGAGCTGAGAGAATACTGATTAGTGTGGACATGAGCCACACCATTTCCCTTAAATCACACAAAATGTTAAACTTTGACCACATTAAAAGTGGTTCCTTTTAGAAATTATTGTTGATGATGTGTCGTAATGCACTGACAGCACAGAAAGGATGGAGGATAGAAATAAAAATAAAGCACTAATAATTAAATGGCAGTTATACACAGAAACTGAATTATAAAATATATTCTCTAAACCCCTGTTTTTCAACGACTCCGCCGTGAGAGATTGTCAGGTGTGCTGTGGAAAATATTTTGCTCTCATTTCATTGTCTCAAAAAAATTTTTTTGTTTTTTTTACTAATTAATTATTGTCTTAAAATGATATCTCTTTGTCAAGTGTCTGTGCTGTTTTGGGACTGGCAGAGTAATCATGTCATACTCTTCCAAATCAGTAGGTGGCATTAGGTAGCTAATTGCCTTATAGTTTGACAAGGGAATTAGTGTTGACATGATGTGGCAGTTGTCAGTGGCATTGTGGCTAGCAAGACTATAGTGAAAGTGATGGAAAATTTGAAAAAAAGGAAGGATTTAAACTACAAACTGGGCCCTGGACAAAATCTGGACCCAGATGAAGGCCCTAGTATGAATGGAGGTCAAAAGAAAGGAATCAGAATCAGAAATACTTTATTGATCTCACAAGGAGAAATTCATTTCAGTACAGCTCGATCAAGAGTAGACATACAAACATTTGTTACACATACAGATCCAGGCATACTGTGGTTTCTGCAGCCAGCTTGTGCGGCGCAACCACATAGCACATCAGAAACAGATACACAAGGTTGGGGGGGGGGGGGGGGTCCATGGTGGGGGGAAATTTTTTTTTTGATCCCTAGTCAAAAGTCAAAAACACAGGTAACAGAATGTTTACATTCCTCTCACAGGTATTTAATTGTAGACCAGTTGAAGGTCCCCATAAGAGACAAAATACTAATTATACTTTGACTTTGTTCTAAGTCTCAAGGAAATACAGCAAAAGCTATATTTAATTTGGATTTACTTTCATGGGGCATGCAACTACGGCAACTCTGTTGTAAATTGGGTTTGGGGAAAAGCTAGTCAACAGTTCTATCACAATCGCATTATCATGAAAGCGTTCCTGTGTCTTAGAATACGTTGTTTATAGATATAGAGGGTGCACCGCCCCCCCATATGAGGCTGCCATATTGCATCGCCATCTTTAAATACATTAGCCGAAAGGGGTTAAACTTTTTTGCTTTACGCGTTTTAGCCAGTGACGTCGGGGGGAGGGGGAGAGGTGAAGAGAAGAAACGAGCATAGAGGACCATGGATCATAGTTTTCAATTTCAATGGAGGACCATCCGTACTCTTTGCCGGTGTTGTTACACATGGTCTGCGGTTGTGAGGCCGGTTGGATGTACTGCCATATTCTCTCAAACGCCTTTGGAGACGGCTTATGGTGGAGAAATGAACATTCAATGCATGAGCAACAGATCTGGTTGACATTCTTGCTGTCAGCATGCCAATTGCACGCTCCCTCAATGCTTGTGGCTTCTGTGGCATTTTGCTGTGAGACAAAACTGCACATTCCAGGGTGGCCTTTTATTGTGGGCAGTATATGGTACACTTGTGCACTAATCATGATTTCAGATCAGCATTTTGATGTGGCACACCTATGAGGTGGGATGGATTATCTCAGCAAAGCAGAAGTGCTCACTATCACACATTTAGACTGATTTGTGAACAATGTTTGAGAGAAATGGTAATATTGTGTATCTGGAATGAATTTTAAATCTTTAAGTCCATCTCATGAAAAATGGGAGCAGAAACAAAGGTGTTGCGTTTATATTTTTGTTGAGTGTAGTTGGGTGCATGTTGGTGTGGCTCTGTTGGCAACATATTTAGGGTAACCACGTGTCCTGATTGACGTGGGGCAGTCCCGATTTTGAGCCATTTGTTCTGTGTCCCCAAGGATGTTTACAAACCCATTACATTGTCCCGATTTCACCGAGCCTTTGTCCCGAACGTCCTGATTTTTAAACAATTTATAGCTTACAGCACACAGGAGTAATTTTCTATGGGTTTGTATGTCAATCAAAAAGTTATCAAAGTGATGTAATGAACCAATGAAAAAGCATAACTGTACGCCACGTGTCTGAGTAACCTTATCCTCATTGGCTCATGCCATTGATGAGAGTCATTGCTTTTGCTTTTCACAAAACGGCAACTTTTAATATTGCCAAAGCAAATGTCTTTCAAAAATGCATAATTGTTTTGATAAAAATGTTGCACTAAAAATATTTTAAAAGAATATCCTTATTTGGAATGTAGATATTCCATTATTACTAGTTTTGCACTTTCTACAATAAAAAGCTGTTATAAGTCACAAGCAAGGAAATGTCACCCTTTCATTTTTGGTCAAAGTTAGGATTCCCAGTTTTTTGTTTTAAAAATCTGGTCACCCTACTCATATTTGAATTCATTTCGGATTTTGTTTCCTCTTTTTTTCTTGAAAAAAATAAAAAATAAATTGTGCCAGAAGTGTTGTAGTTTCTGGTGCTGTGAAGCTGGAAGGACTGGTGCTGTTAAAAGTTGGATATGGAACATGAGCATGATAGAGATATCTAGTTTATCTAAATTGTAGTTACAACAATATAAACATAATTCCAGCTGTTCAGTGTCCTGGTTCGCTGCTGATACGCCCAGTGACCAACCTGAAATGTGTCCAGTGAGGAATGTATTTCAGAGTTTAACTGACAACTAACGCTAGCTAAGTTAGAAAGTGAGTTAGCTTACTGATCCGGGAGGAAAGTCCCTGTTTCCACGTGTATTTGATGCCGTAAAAATGTTTTATGTTGGTCCATCTAGTGTAGGCGTCACCTAAAACTGCTCTAGTTTCTGTTCTTCTGCGGGCACTTCTCTTCTGAGACAGATAACAATATCTCTTGGGCTCTGAAGCAGCTGCTTTACTTGCAAACTCCCCCATTCTTCCGAGTGCGAGCTGAGCTGTGCCGACCATGCAGTTATATCATAGAGACCGTATCTGTCAACCGACAACCACTACTATGTTTGTGGACTGTGAGAGGAAGCCGGAGTACCGAGAGGAAACCCTCGCATGCCCGGGCACGTGGCCTGAATTCAAACCCACAACCTTCTTGCTGCAGGCAACAGTGCTACCCACTTCGCCGTTTTATTATATTTTAATTCAAATGTAATTTTCTAAGGAGTTATTCTACTTTCATTCCGCACCCCTCTAAAACTCTGTGGATGTATTATCATCTTTTAAATGTAGCTTTTTATGAAAATGTTCCATATATAACCTTTATTTTTTTACTTGTTGATAATTTTTTATGATGGATAACCACGACAACAAGATTGTTTACAGCCAATGATTACCATTTCAAAAGCTGAAATAATACCTCAACTGAAAGCACAAATCCCTGATGAGTTGAAAGGAAGGAGACGTAGATACAGAGCAGGAAAAAAAAGCAAACAGCGAAGGAGGAAGTTCAAACCATCTCTTCCAGGATCATATCCCCAACTTCAACCTCTCTCTGCCAATCTTCCTGACAATACAAGCAGAGATCTGAAAAGGAACAGGAAAAGAAAGGGAGGTGGAGTAGCAGTGTTTGTCAATCAAAAGACGATGTCATCCAGGACATGTTGCTCAAAAGTTTTGACTCTCCAGCCCAGCTCTTAAAGTCTTTGTCGTAAGTTTTCGTTCATCTTACTTAGGGAATTCACCGGTGTTATTTTGGCAACCCTCTACATTCCACCTGAAGCAGATGCTGACAATGCATGTGATGTCATTAGTTTTGTTATCACTAAGCAACAGACAACATCCAGTGCTCAGGGTGCTTACACACCTAATGCGACCAACGCAACCAGAGAGTCAGGTTTACATGTAAAGTCAATGAAGGAGTGCGATGAAGTGCACTCCTTCATTGCACTTCCCGCAATAAATCAGAAGCAGATTTGCACCGTGAAAAAGGTTTTCTGCCTGATTTGCGTTACCAAGTACTGCGACGTTTGGAGCGCAAACTAAAATACAGTACATGCTGCATTTTATGTGGTGCATTTTGTGCATTCGCACTTTTCACGTCTGTCTCTCAAGTTGGAAAAATCTGAACTCCAGCTTCAAGTCGCGCTGTGACAACCAGTCAGCTGAAAGATGTCAATGATGCTGCAACTGATTGAATGGAGTCACAGCATCAGCCCGACGTGGATACTGATAAACACCATGGCTAATCACCCTGAGCTACATGACAACAGCTGTTTTCTATACAGAGACACGAATTAAAAAAAAAACATTCTAAAGATTTTAAACTATTTAGACAGGAATGCTCTAAATAGGTTTGTGGGTGGCTCCAAAAAGGGCCGTTGTAGGCCCTGCTCTCTTCGCCGAAAAGTGAGCCATGGACAGCTTCCTCACTGGACACCAAGGCCTGGTAATGGCTCCACCACAGCACGTCCCGCGCCTCTCATATAAACTTACTAACCGCAGACAAATGGACAGCTGCTCAGCTTAGTATCCCAACACCCACTGCAGCGGTCCCAGCAAGTCCCGGATGCAAGTTCTCGCAGTCCCCTGTCAGCTCTGAGACCATAGTCCAGGAGATGGTGCTCCACTCCCAAGCTCTGGATCTTTCCACTGCTGCCTGACTGGGTCTTACCCCCCAGGAACGGGCTGTCAAACAAGTGAAAATTTTAATCTTATTAATCACAGTGTAGCTTTGAATTTATTTGGTTAATTCCTAAGCATGATTGAAAATGTATTTTTGGTGTAAAAAATAGACAAAACCGGATGCCGTTTCTTTTTTTAAGGAAATACAAGAGAAATACATGGAACATTTGTTTAGAATTCCACCATCACTTTTACACGTACCCCACATAGATCGTCTAGATTGTAGATTGTCTATTTTCATGGAACTAGAGATGCACAAACTGATTAATTACAGCAGAGAGGAACAGTTGTGAATCAGGCAACAGACCCCTGAAGCGGTTTCACATAACTTCCGCTATCCAGGAAGTTCATTAGAAGGTTTGATTGAAGGAGCAGCCACTGTTTGTTGCAAATGAAAACACAGGAGGGGTAAATGAGCAGGTGTGCTGGTAAGACGCCGCTACTGGAGATTCTGTATGCTTCTTCCAGCAGTGCATCTGGTAGATGTTCGGTCCCTACCCAACAAAATAGATAAAAACTTTCCACGGTGTTGCCCTCTGCTTCACCGACACATTGCTCAGTGATCTGATTACTGAAAATGAACCATACCTACCCGGGTTTTGTTCACATCGCCAGGACCACCAAAAAGAGCTATCATGGAAGATGAGAGGAGGTGGAATCTGCTTCTACATTAATGAAGGATGGGCACAGATGTCACAGTTCTGAGAAAAAACTGCAGCTCGAACCTTGAAAATCCAAACTACTTCCCTGCCTCAGGAGACTATATCCATTCCGAAGCCATCAACTTGTGAATACCGATAGGCCGGCATTGGTAACTGAGAGATCGGCGCTGGCAATTACGAGGCTGTAGGTAGCAACTGAGAAGGAGACAGCTCATTAGTGTTCGCATTAGCGAGGCCCTGATGACATTGGATAGGCTAGTGACTAGCATGTCTAAGCTAGCCACGCACTAGACTACTTACTCCATCTGCTGTCCATTAGCAAGGATAGGCTGGCAATAGCATTAGATAAGCTGGCGACGGGCATGTCTAAGCTAGCCAACCAATGGATTGCCTACTACTTCTGTTATCCAATAACAAAGGATTTAGCTTGCAATTAGCATTTATCACTGGGTCTGTATTTTCTTTTTCTTTTTTCTGACTTAATGGCATTTGCCAAACAACTTGAGGTGCTTTACCGCCACTTTCTGGACTGCTGTGTGGATCTGAATATTTTTAATGCCTTTATCCTACATAAGTAAACACATGTGACTCCTAAAGACCAAAGTATCATCTTGTAATTTATATCCCCCATACTCTTGTAAAATCGAATTAATTCTTAACTGAACGCTATTTCTCTTGCTCAAATTTGAGTATTTTCCTCTACTGTCTATATTTATCACAGTCTACATGTGCAGATGTTTCCTCTTGCCCCCCGTGAAAAATCACAAAAACAGTCCCTGTCCCTAGGTATGAAATTAGAGACATCTGCAAGGTTGCAGAAAGGAACCTGAACTGGTCATTTTGTTGGTGCAATTTGGAAAAACGCATACACGAACCCCGTTTACCTTTGCCAGTTCTGTCTGACCAACCGCCATCAAGCACAGAGGGAAAGCCCGTCTCAGACTTCAACTGCTATAGCGCACGCCAATGATGTCATTGAAATTGCGTGTTAGTGTAGTTGGATTAAAAGCCTGTAAAGCTGAATGACTACAGCCCGGTGGCTTTGACATCCCATAACATAAAGACCTTGGAGCGGCTCCTTGTCTATTTGTGTATCTAGAAAAGCCCTCAGAGAGCACAGACCTGTGTTTATACTGCTCTTATAAATATCTTGTCCAGTCTTGTTTTCCTTTGGTTTTAATATAGTGATGCTGCTTTTCTTTTGGTTATAGGACACCAACATCAATTTTATTGTTGAAAATGCAGTCACGATGTACCCTTATATTTTTTTTCTGAGTCTGAATCTAATAATAACCATATAACCAATATTTCTGCAGCTGCAGATCCTATTGTGGCCTCTTCAAATATATAGTGTGACGAGGGATTTTAGAATGTAGAGAGCACGGAGTGGGACACATTCAAGTCCGGGATAATTTCGGAAAAGTGTGTGTGCTAAGCTTTGTATAATACATAAGGGCTACATGATTGTACTCTCACTCATCCAAAATGAGTAAGTCAACAAAAAAGGTTTTATTTCTGAGAAATTATTTTTACTTGAATTGACCCAGCTGGACCTCTATGGATTTCTTTTAAACCTCGATACTCAAGTGCCCAGGATGACGGATGGGAAGGATGCCCGAGTTTGTCAGAAGCTATTCTGCACTCACATTTGTCAGCAAACCGTTCTTTTAAGGCAGATAGACAGAGAAAGACAGAACCAGAGAGAAAGGGTGAAATGACAGAGAGGGAAAGAAAATGAAAACTATGAAATAAACGGAGACCAAAGACAACATGATAATGGAAAACTGAAGGTGAGAAAAGAGGTGGGAAAGAAGAGTCTAGGTAGAAGGAAAAAGATTAATAGAGACAATTGAGTCCCAAGATTGTGAACCTACTTTGTTGCTCAATTTAGAGAAAAAAAAAATTGGATCAAAAGCCTTTTATAATAGCAATACAGTAAACAGATGAACACTGGCACATTGTAAGCTCAGAGCAAAGAAACAGAAAGCACAGAAAGATGTGCAATGACCTTCAAGCACAACTCAAGATTCTTGCAGCGTCTCATTAGCACACTGATTACGGAATGCTCAATTAGAAAATATTACTTTATTCAATGAAGTAAATATCCCTACTGTTATTAGAGGTTTGTCTAAACAACACAGAAAATTTAGCTTTAATAAAACATAAAACAAACACATAAGCAGTTTGGCATATTAGAAAACTCTTCAACCCTTTCAGTGGACTTGAAACAGCAACATATTTCTGACCCCATTATTTCACCATAAACGTAGAACAGATATTTGTCAAACAGACAGTAATATAGTGTGTTTGGGTGTGTGTCAGTGTGTATGTATACACTGCCATCTCCATGAAGATACGAATCTGAAATATGGCCCCTGAAATAGGCTCCAAAAAAGAAAGACAGGGTATAAGAAGGTAATGGCACTGTTTTTTTTCTCTATGTCTATGCCATAAAAATTTAAACACTTTTGAAGAGTTGCAGAAAAAAAAGGTTGTAACATCTCTCATTTGTTTTGCACATTTAATCTACACTTAAAGGTCTCCTTAAGTGAAGGTCCTTCACTGAAAATCATAAAAAAAAAATTGGAACACCAGCTCCAACGTAAGTAAAAAATAAATTGTTTACCCAGTGTTTAACTTTTCCAGTATTGTGTTAAAACGTGCCATAACAATAAAATGTACTGCCTCAGCTAACAAGCTAATATCTGTGACCACATCTACATAGAGATGTTGTTTGTTTTACTATAATCAAAAATAACCTACACTTCAAACACGAAATATAATATCAGCAGCTGAATCCCTGTCTATGGAAGTCGCTGTGGAGCTTTCCCCGCTTGTCAGCGCGATGTGTGTGGGGGGGGATGCGGCAGCGCTTTTTCCGAAAAGACTATTAGCTCAAATAAAATGAGACAACTCACTGAATTTATGCATATTGCTAAGCGGAGGATAATATATTATCAAGGATTAACTCAACAGGGAAGAGGGAAGCATGGTGACAAATACCTGTCTGACTGGCGGGCATGTAGCATACTGAAGACTGTAGCTGTGATGCCGAAGTCCTCCTGCAGCCAGTCATGCGGCGGAGTCCGGTCTTGTTTGGTAATGCAGCCTAAACTGGGTGGTAAACTCCATCCAAGGCTAAATCAGAATCAGAATCAGAATCAGCTTTAATGGCCAAGTATGACACATCCAAGTATGACGCATACAAGGAATTTACAGATACAGTACAACCTGTCCAAGATCATTACAAACAACGACAAACAGATCCAGGTCACTGTTGGGCATGCAGCCACCGAGCGGCGCTCCCGTTTATGAAACACAGAGAAATACACATCTGGGGAGGGGAGGGTTCCACGGTGAGGGGAAAAAAACGCTCAACTGTGTTGTGGGTCCGTACAGCACTCACAACGCAGGTAATAGAAAAAACCACACCAACAAACATTTAAGCACATATTCAGACAATAAATATGACACATCAGGAAGGATGGGCAGGTATGAGCTCCAGTCCACAGGTTAACGCGCTGCCATCGAGGCGCGCTGTTATCCAGCTTCCTGTTGCAGGAGAGAGAATTAAGGATACAGCAAGATGGTGTGTGTGAATGTGAGTGTGTGTAACCATGTCAGTGTGTGCTTCAGTAGATGCATGTGTACGGGGGAGAGGAGACTCTGTTGACATTCTTCTCAGGGACATTTGATCAGGACCAGGTTGAAGGTCTTCATGGGAGCCAAAATATAAATTATTTGGATTGCAGGGAGAGATCAAATATTCCTCTCTGTCCCTTCAGTCTGTCAGTGGTTTCTTTTGTAGTCTAATTCAGCCAAATTGTAGTTCAAATTAAAGTTCCAAATCCAAATTAATTCCCAGATTAATAGTTCCAAATCCAATTAATTTCTAGTTGCCCCAATCCGCACCGACAGTTTCTCCAAGTCCGATGACAAATTGCGGATGAGTCCCAGAGCGCCGGCCAGATCGCCTCTTACAGCGTCTGTTCTGCGTCCCAGCTCCCCCAGCATTTGGTTCTGAGTCCCATCAGTACGAATCAACGCATCCAGCTGTCCAATCGCTTCCAGAACAGTGACCAATCTCGACCGTGTATCAGATCTTTGTTGCCATTTTTCGGTAGTTCCAACAACTGCCCATTCCAATCAGCAGAAACCCGATCACCATGATTGACACCCCGGTTGACCCTTACCGGTGCTTCGTAGAGTTGAGTAGATTTTATCAATAGCATTCAGAGACCAGCTGACCATTTCCATCTTCGGTTATTCAGTTTGGTTTCGGAGAAAATTGCCAAAAGATACTCCAGATAGAGGCACAGGAGACAGAGAGCTGTGGGATAAGACACAGGAGGAGGAGGGAGGGAAAAAGCGACCGTCCTCGCTGAGAGCTTCAGTTGAATACTGGCATGATGTTTGTCTTAGTAAACAGAGACAGTGTAATGGTGTGTTCACACCGCCCTAAACGTCAGCGTCAGTTGTGAGAAGATTACATTTAAAGTCTATGGTTGAGTCCATCAGAGGTCCATCATAGTCTTTGCTTTGCAATGTGTGCGTTGGCTCTGTCAAGTTTTTCAGTGTTACTTGCGTTTCAAGCGGCAACATGGCAAATGCAAGCAACGCAGGAGGTTAAGCCAGATGAACTTGATGCAGTGCGCAAACGAATCAGAGCGTCTCACTGTAGAACGTCGGCAGACGTCAATGATGTCTAGCCAATCACGATCCGCTAGTGTTTAAAAAATCCGTCAGAGAAAGGCCCGACCACGTGCTTTGCAAGCTTCAGCTTAAAAATGTATATACGTCAAACTACATGCGATGGGAGAGTTGCTTGACACAGACAAAGCGTGCAGTCTGAACAGTGTTGCACTTAGCAAATCAGAGGATAGAAACTTGCATGAAGCCCCCACATCTTGCTGAGTCTTCAAGGCCACTCCCACACTGAATTGGCATAAACTGAATTGACTGGGAATTATTTTTTGACAGAAACTGACTCAGACAACATTCTTTCACACCATAGAATACTGAAATTCTTTTTTTAAAAACCAGTAAAGGAGACTTTTAAGGCAAGGCAATTGCATTTGTATAGCACACTTTCAGCAATAAGACAATTTAAAGTGAATTAGGTGATTTGAACAACATTGAATACATTTAATTAAAATTAAATATCTTTTTTTAAAGTCTACATACTAAATATGTTCCAGTGTATGCTGGCTTGACCCACTTTAGTGCAGTATCTCCCATCCCTGGTCCACAAGGCGCACTGTCCTTTCATTGGTTTCCTTCTTTAGACACATCTGACTCTGATCAGTGTAGCTGAGCCATCAATTAAAATCAAGTGTGTTGAAACAGGAAAACATTTAAAATGTGCAGGACAGTGCGTTTTGAAGACCAGGGTTGAAAAAAAAATAGTTTAGTGAGTAAATTAAAGACCCTAAAAAATCTGAATCAACAGAACAGGAAGTATTTCTTGAGAAGCAGGAAGGGTCTTTGCAATGATGCAACTCATTTCACAATGAGAGAAAAAGACGTGAGAGGTAAGTTAAATGTGTATGTGCTGACATAATCAAAAGGTTATTCAATAAAGCAATTAGTAGGAGAGTGTGGTCATATTTAAAACGCTGCAAATAATATGTAAAATATAGATACATCTAAAAATGTATTATTGTTGTGAAATAGTCTAGTTAATTACTTGTATATGATATAGACTGATTACACACAAAGTTAAATATTTCCTGACTTTATGTCATGTAACTTTGATGAAGATTTGAGTGTAGTGCCAGAATTAGTTCATAGTTTGAGTGAACTGAACTCACTGTATGATGATTTGTATGATGAACACTAATGCCCTGGTGTTTGTAATTTTGTTCAAGAGAGTGCCAGATATCCATGAAGCCTTTCGGGGAAAGCTTGGCTAAAGACATGGCTAAAATTAACTGTTAGCCATAGAAATTATAAAGAATAGACCCCAAAATTTGGCTGCTGGGGAACAAAAAGTGCGGCCACTGTCATGTACCAGTATCCGCCGAGAGAAACCAAAAAAGCAGCAGTGGTACATCCAAGATGCCTGAGTACTGTGTGGCACATTCCTACCCAATACGCAGTAGAAGTCAATGAGGCATTCAATTCAAATTCAAAAATACTTTATTTATTGATCCAAGAGGGAAATTAAGTGTTGTTGTTGCAGCTCATAACAAATCGAATTTTGAAGGAGTTGTTGTAGACCATGATGGCTGTGGGGAGAAAAGATTGCCTGCAGTGGTCTGTGTTGCAGCGAAACTGAAGAAGCCTTCGACTGAAGATACTCTGTTGCTCTAGGATAGTCTCATGAAGAGGATGCTCAGGGTTGTTCATAATTTTTTTAATTTTAGGAAGAATCCTTTTTTGCATCATTATCTCAGGTTGTTCCACAGGTATCCCCACAACAGAACCAGTCTTCTTCATCAGGTTGTTGAGCCGTTGTAAGTCCCAACAGAGGAAGGATGGAGAGATAACACTCTCCACAACAAATTTGTAGAAGATATGCAGCATCTTGCTGCAAACCTTGAAGGACCTCAGCCTCCTCAAAAAGGACAGTCTGCTCTGTCCCTTCTTGTAGACAGCTTCACTGTTGATTCTCCAGTCCAGTCTGTTGTCTAGGTGAACTCCGAGGTATTTGTTCTCCTCAACCACCTCCACTTCTTCTCACATGATGAAGTCAAAGACGGTGACTTATCCTTGTTTCTTCTGAAATCTACAATCATATCCTTTGTTTTGTGTACATTCAAGGTAAGATGATTGTTTCCACACCATGCCATAAAGACACTAATTAGCTCTCTGTATACAGCTTCTTCTCCATCTCTGATACACACCCACGATTGCAGAGTCATCTGAATATTTCTGCAGGTGACAGGTCTCCGTCTTATACTGGATGTCTGAGGTGTACAGAGTGAAAAGGAATGGTGAGAGTACAGTCCATTGTGGTGTTCCTGTGCTGTTGACCAGCTGGTTTGACACACAATTATTCAGTCTCACAAACTGTGGTCTTGTCAGGTAGTCACTGATCCAGGCGATTGTTGAGGTTTCCACCTGTGTCTTCAGGAGTTTCTGACAAAGCAAATCAGGCTGAATTGTGTTAAATGCACTGGAAAAATCAAAGAACATGATTCTCACAGTGCTGCCTGCTTTGTCCAGATGACAGTGGGTTGGTTAAAGCAGGCTGATGATGGCATCTTCAACGCCAAATCCATGGCGAAAAGCAAACTGCAGGGGGTCCTGATATGTTTTAGTTTGCTTACTCAGTTTGGGGCAACAGGAGTCTCTCCAGGACCTTCATGATGTGGGATGTCAGGGCGACAAGTCTATAGTCATTCATGACTTTTGGGTGATTTTCTTTGGTACTGGAAAAAGACAGGATGTTTTCCACAACACTGGAACTGTCTCCTGGGTCAGGCTAAGGATGAATAGATGCTGCAGAATTCCACAGAGCTGCCCTGCACAGGTTTTTAGGTCTCTGGGGCTGACACCTCCTGGGCCTGCAGTCTTGTTCCAGTTCATTTTCTCCAGCTGCCTCCTCACATGACTTTTAGAGACACAGGTGGGAGAGTGAGATAAAGGGGGTAGCAGCCTCTCCTGACTTGGTCGAAGAGGAAGTTGTGGAAGTAGAACATTTCATGACTGAGGTGGAAGATAAAACATCTGAGGTGTGACAGGACAGGTGTGGGTCAGAGGAGAGTGGGATGTCTCTTTACCTGGGGACAGGAGAGGAGGATGCTGAGCTTGTTCCTGAACTGAATCTGTTGAAGAATGAGTTCAGTTCATTGGCTCTGTCCAGACTTCCATCTATCCAGTCCTTCTTATGATTACAGCCCTTGATCTTTTTCATTCCATACCAGACATCTCTGATATTGTTCCTCTGTATTTTGCTCTCAAGCTTCTTCCTGTAACCCTCCTTGCTATCTCTGATCTTGACTTTAAGTTGCTTCTATATACTCCTTAATAACTCCCTATGTCGTTCCCTGAAGTCTCTTTTTTTCTTGTTCCTTCAGCTCACTGGTGATCCAGGGTTGGTTATTAGAGAAGCATCTCACTATACTGGAGGGAATGATGCTGTCCACACATAAGTTTAGGTATTCATTCACACACTCAGTCATGGCATTGATGTCCTCTCCCTTTGGTTGGAAAAGAGTCGTCCAGTTTGTGGACTCAAAATGAGCCTGCAGGACTTTTTCAGATTCATGTGACCATTTTCTTACACTTTTCATTGTGGGAGGTTGCCTCTGAACAAGTGGTTTATATTCTGAGCAGAAAAAGACAAAATTGTGATCTGATTGTCCCAGAGGAGGTCTTGGTTTGGACATATAAGCATTGTTTACATTTGCATAAAATAAATCCAAAGTCTTGTTTTCTCTTGCGGAGCAGCTGACAAACTGTTGGAATGTTGTAAGTTTAGAAGAGAGCAAGGTATGATTAAAATCACCAGATATTTCCAGAAATGCATGGGGATGCTGGGTCAGTAGGTTAGCGACTACAGAACTTATGACATCACATGTATTGTCAGCAACGGCTGAAGGTCAAATATAAACAAATGCCAAAATGACACTGGTGAACTTTCTTGGTAAATAATATGGAAGTAAACTTACTACCAAGAGTTTAATATACGGGCTGCAGGGACAATACTTCCCAGTAACATGCCCTGGACGACACCATATGTTGTTACCAAGCACTGCTACTGCCCCTCCATTTCTTTTCCCACTCCTCTTTAGATCTCTGTCTGCTCTTACAGTTACAGTTGGGGATATAATCCTGTAGCCACGTCTCAGGGAAACACATGACGCTGCATTCCCAACACTCAGGCTGAGTCCTTGTCAGGGCTTGGAGTTCATCCATCTTGTTAGCTAGTGATCTCACGATATCACAAACACTTGGATGTCTGACCCAGTTCCTGAGGAGACTCACTAACGGTGGTCGAGAACCAGATGTCTTCATAAATGGATGAAAACAAAATGCCTGCAAAACTCGCTCGGCTATGAAAGCAACCTTAAGATTTTTGGTTTGGCGACTCATCTACTGAAAGAAAATCTGTGCTATCTCAACAGATTAAACTGCTAATATTTTTGCACATTTGAATAACAGTGCTGGTAGAGACTCTCAAAACAAAGTTACCCGATGGTCAACACTTCTAACTCAACTCAGCCTGCAGATAACGCACAATCAGACGGCACCTCCAGCTGCTTGTCGTCCTGTGATAAGGTAGAGACTGCACACTTCAAGGTACATGCACCCCCTGCTATCCTAAAGCAGAGGGATGAATCAGGATCAAATGTTTCAGTAACCCTAGGATCACCGATTGAATTCTCCCAAAAATTACAGGAACAAAACATAAAAGTTATCCAACTAACTCAACGATTCTCACTGTACCATAAGACATCCATCATTTACATGATGAGTCTCCCATCCCACCACTGGTAATGACTGATGTATGATTTGTAAGGTCGCCAGACATAACTCCAAGACAACTCCCCCACTTACAGGTGTCTTGTTACCGAGAAAATAGCATTCCCCAAAGCTAGCTCAAGCTTCATTAATGACCTCAATGACCTTATATCTGTAATATGTTTTGAGTATGACCTACTAACTATTGTGGGAGATTTGAACATTCATTCTGACAACCCCCAGGATAGACTGACTAAAACACTAAGTGATACTCTCCATTACTTTGGTCAATCCCAACATGTCAATTAACCAACACACAGACAAGGGCACACTTTAGACTTAATCATTAGCAAAGGACTGAAAATCTCTAACATCTCTGTAGTTGATATTGCATATATTACAGTAGTAGCAGTTTAAAAGTTCTCATGTTTCCATGATTGGTCCTTGACTGGCCCTTGACTGGTACGTGCCTGATCCGTCAAAGGTCCCTGACAGGTCCGTGGTGGTAATGTAATCCCCCGCTATGACGTCTTCAGTGAGGCCTCGCCCCCAAGGAGCCTGAGTGAAAACCAGCTGCAATGCCTCTTTTGTCCACGGGGAGGAGCAGTGATTTTAATGTTAATGATTTATTGATGTATCAGACTCAGGGTAGACTATATAAATGTCATTAAAAAATGTTCCCCTATCTGTTCCTCTATGGTTTGCTGGTTTGTATGTAGTCTAAGTTTGAATGTAACTCAGAAACTCAGGGTTCAAATAGCCTACCACTGTAGTCTTATACCCAGATACAGTAGTTTTATAGCATAAGAGTGCTCTGTAATGTGAAACGTATGACAGTACTGTAGGCAATTAGCCTACTTTTTGGGTTTCATAGGGTTAGGGAACCTGGCCAGGTTCGGGCTTAATTTCTATCATTGTCCATGGTCTCAGGACGGGCTTTAGTGGTCAGCTGATCATCTCAGCGCGATCATTTATACTGTAATAAAGTGCTGCAGTGGGCCACTAACATTATTCCGACAATACCTGTCAAGATGTTGCAGGCACACTGCATGTGTCACGATGTGGAAGACCCACTCCTCTCAGATCAAAACAGAAAACATGCTTCGACTGCTGCGTTGCGCTCTCACAGAAAATACTGAAGTGTAAATGCAGTATTATCCCGAGTTTCAAGTTGCAGAAGTCTCCTGCATTTATATAGCAGCTCCCTGATGGCCACAAGTCAGACAAAATCTGCTGAAATCTAGACCAAGCGGTGAGAGCGCACACAGAGACTCACACAGGCGAGACAGACTTTTACGCAACAGAAGCAAGTGGTTAAAGCTTCATATAGCTGCAGACAAAAAAAAACCCCGTTATAAATCAACATGCCTTGAAATTATTCTTATTCATTTATAATTTTAAGTTTCAGGTAACAGGTCCTTTTGACCGGAGTTTCAAACATTTGTCCAGTAAATTGAAAACAGGTGCCAGTTTTCCTAACGCATGGATTCGTAGTCCTGCAGGAAAGTACTATATAGACATATGAGTCTTTGTAGCCGGGGTAATATTTATAAATTACAGTTTTTTTTTTTTTTTTTTTTTTAAACAGTTTATCCACCAGCGCAATTTTCATCCAGTCAGTCTCCAACTTTTAAGGCCAGATTACAGCTCTACGCTGAGTCAACGTGTGATTCACAGATGTGATTTACCTGTGACTAATAATGGTCATCTACCATTAATGATAAATGAAACTGTGAAGCTATAACTTTTTTTTCTTCCATTTTTATTTAAACTAGCAAATTTCACACAACACAGCAAACCAAAAAAAAAAAAATCACATTTTAAACGTTTTTTTTAACGGCAATAGCCAAGGCGCTGTGCCTCAGGGTCAGTCTTGCGGGGACTTCTCAGTCTCTCATTTATTTTGTTTCTGACTCTTTGCCAATGGTCCCCAGACAGGTTAGGGAATCGCTTTGAAACCTGTTGGTGGACCCGCTTCTTTATAATTTGAGGCAGTGGACTTTTTCCGTTTGAGCCGCTCCAGTTTGTCATCTTTCCCCAGCTCTTGTACATATTAAATGGAGTAAACGCCATAAACACATTGGCTGCATACAGTATATGTCTGGCCGAGGTTGGTCTCCATCATGGCAGCGTCTAAAAAACTCCTCCTCACGTTCCGCTGGCAGAGCTCTAATTTCAAAGTCTGTCACGACATCCATCGGACGTGTGAGATGAACTGCTGGAGGCATGGGTTCTGGAGAGGGGCGGGGGTCCACCGGTTCGTAAGTCAGCCGACGCCTGGCAGTTGGACTTGCTGTTGGTGGTGCAGGACTCTCCAAACGTTGAAGGCGATGTACAACGTCCTGTACGGCCGCCTCCAGCTGGCCCATTCTCCTGGAGATGTCCTCCAGTGTTTCTGTTGTGTCATTTTTACGGCCACTGACACTTGTTGCCTCAAGAGCACCCACACGGCTTTTAATGGCCCCGATCTCGGTCACGATGAGCGCCTGGAATGAGCCAGCACAGCTCCCTGCAGCAGCGCTGACAGTGTTAGCCTGCACAAGAAAATAAGAAGGTGGAAATTATTAGTATTAGAGCAAGGTTCAGTCTTCTCACTACAGTCCTCAGGTCACTGGTACTGTTTAAATCAGTTTTAATTCAATAACTTACCGCTTTTTTCTTCACAAGCCGCACGTTTGATCTCCCCACCGGTGTTTTGGATGTGTGTGGCTTCGCATAGGGCGAGGGCTGCTTTGTCTAGTGGGAGAAAAAAAAGAGTAATTTGTTATGTTCACTAAACAAGGAAGGCTATTTAATTCTGGTTAATTATAGTGCTGTTTAAAGAAACGCGCACAAAAAGAAAAGCAACTTACCACACGTTTTGGTCTCCTGGTCACTGGATTGTAAAAGTTGCCGGGTTCCATTTTTAGTGCAAAGATGTTGCCAAAGAGTGGAGGAAAATAATAAAGCGTTGTGTTTTATTGGCATTTTATATTCTACCTGAACGATTATTCTCTGTGTAGTGAAATTTCATTGGCTGCTTACACCTTGGGAATGCATCCGCCAATAAGATGCGTTAGTTTGCAACACGTCATTTACATAAGCATTGCAATAGGCTGTGTTTCTCCCCCCACACTGCCTAACTCAGTCTACTGTACAGCCAAGATGACACGCATCAACAGAGAGAGTTCCCAGCAAGTGCGTCAGATGCGACTTGAAGGAAAATCAACGAGGGAGATCCATAAAAATTTGGTAGACAGGGGCATCAAAGTTACACTAAGGGCTATAACAAAACACTACAGAGAGCCGCAACCCCGCCGCTCATGTCCGAGAAAAATGCACAAGTAAGTTTTTTCATCCATGAATAAATGTAAAACAAAAACTGATAATAATCTATTCACTTATATATTCTGTAATTTCTAATGCGTTTGGATTTGTCTATTCTCATTCTTCTTCTCACAGTGCTATTCTGGTTGCCATTGATGAAATGACCAAGTCCAATGACGAGATGACGGCCCTGGCAGTACAGCAGAAAATCCAAACTGATTTTGGTGTGCGACTGGGTTTGACAAGCATACGCGTTGCTCGCAGAAAAATGGGTTGGAAATTTGGCAAGGCCCGCTTCTGTCCAATGATAAAAGAACGCAACAAAGTGAAAAGGCTGGAACAGGCGACTCTGTGGAACAACTCTGGAGAGACCTGGCATGATGTTCTGTTTACAGATGAAACAACTGTTGCATTGGAACACTACGCCAGACAGAGTTTCCACAAGAAGGGCCACGTCGTGGCGAAACCTCAGCCAAAACATCCTTTGTAGCTGCATGTTTGGGGAATGATTTCCCGGCAAGGTGCAGGTCCAATGGTAATCTTCGAGGGAATAATGGATCGAAAATACTTTGAAGAGACCATCATTAAAGAACACGCCGCACCATACATAAGGACATATTTTGGGTCTGACCATCGTTTCTTCCAGGACAATGATCCAAAACACACCGCTGCTGGAGCGTACATGGCGTCTGAGGGGATCAACTGGGTGAAAACTCCGCCAGAGTCACCAGACTTTAATCCCATTGAGCTTGTTTGGCACTCAATGAAAGATTTTATTCGGAAGGAGGCTAAGCCAGGTACCAACCAGGAGCTTGTTGACGCCATACATAGGTTTTGGGACACAAGAGTCAATGTGAACTTTTGCAACAGACTTATCACAGGACTGTCAAAAGTTGTGAGGTGTGTTATTGAAAACGAAGGGGGGCACAGTGGAAAATAAAAGTTCTGGTGGTCATGTATAGTAAAAATAAAAAAAAATAGGCCTACCGCACTTCTTTTCCATTTCCTGTTATGTTGTTTAAATAATAAATGTTCACCAAGCGGCAAATAATGGTTTGTGTCTTTTGTTTTTACCTCAATGTCACGGAATGAAATAAACGGAATGAAAATAAATAAAAATTAAAAATGGTGTGTGCAGTAGGGATTCTCATCCGCAGAACATCTGCTAAGATGGTGACACCCAGTTATCGTAACAGTAACAAGGCTACTTTTAGTAAGAAGTTTGTGGAGTGCTTTTTAACAGAGAACAAGAGTACATACTGCACATAGGATGTCAGGGACTCATTGCCACTATAAGTTAATACAAGTCAAATGTTTCTATAGAGTAAAGCTGGCTAACCTATTGTTCTCGCTGATGATCATCCTGAATGCAACCCCCAACTTAACAACACACCATAGACTCCAGATCATTCACACCTCCTAAAGACCATTACCATCTCCAAGCATCCCCCCACCAAGCTTTCGTGACCATCCCTACAGTATGTAACCATGTCTATTCTGTTGTTATTGTAAACATTTCACAACTAATCTGCTGCAATTATCCAGGCACATTTAGCTTTGTCACCATTCAAACCAATGTGTCTAACCCATTACAGTGGATATCAACCTTTTTGTCAACCAGATGTGGCTAAAACAACAACGCACATGTTTTTAATTTTTTTTTCTTTGTCCCCACCCTGCATACGCACACACACACACTACTACCACCACAAATTCGCCGAGTGCTTCACTGACCAGAATCTGACCCGCACAGATCAGAGTCGCATACAAACACAGTGTTGATACAATGCATTTTGGAGAAAACAATGAAGCAGAAAACAACTCTCTGTTTGAAATTATTTAATTTAATATGAATTTCACAACGCTTTATTTTAGAATGTTTAAGTAAACTAATGTTTAAGTTTACAATTAATATATAATATACACAACTTAATTAAGAATTTATTATAAAATATATAAATTGATAAATATGATAAATACGCTATTACGCTGTTTTTGCTTTGTTTATCTCATTACCATCTTCAAGCATCCCCCCACCAAGCTTTGCTCCCCATCGCTACAGCATGTAACCAGGTCTATTCTGGTGTTGCAAACATTCCGTGGTGAGCCGAATAGTCATGTGATTGCATAAATATTATAAATAGGTTATTACGTTGTTTTGCGTTGTGGAACTCTGTCATTTTCATCCAACAACAATAACATAAAAAAACACAAGTTTATCACAAAATTAAAGGAAAGTACATTAGGTTTTAAAAAAGTTATACTTTAGGTTCATAGAAATAAATCAAATTGTTTACAGATATAACTTTTAAGGCTACTTGTTATAATGTTTTACAGAACTCATTTGGTGAAGTTTGGCCCGTGTTAGGAGAACTTAAGTTTATGGAGCCTATGATAAACTTTGACAATAGAAGAAGCAGGTTAATTACAAAAAAGTGAGCAGTTTGTGTTGTTACATCCAAAATGGTTTTTCTTCAGTGGACGTGATAATAACATCATGTCGATGAGAATTCTGTGAGAGAAGCGCCATCTCCTGGTCATACTCTGTATTTCAATTAATAGGTGGAGTTGCAGTAAAACTTTGACACTCCCACGAGAAAGACGGGAGGCCACTCCGGCCACTGGGATTTGGAGGGAACTCTGCCGTTAATGGGCTGGAAAGGGCACGCCATTCGTCCGGCGTTTACTCTGAATGAGAACTTTTAAACTGCTACTACTGTACATCTGACCATTTCTGCATCTTCTTTGAAAACATCCCGGCTAAACTAATCAAAATGAGACCATAATTTTAAAAAACGCGTCCTCGTTGACAGCTCAGCTGAAATCTTTAAACAAATTTACTGCTCAACCTCATCTTTTCAACACTCCTCAAACCCTTCCTCAACACAGACTCCGTTAACCAGCTGGTCGATAACTTTTTCTCAAAAGTCTCAGACATCATTGATACCAATCACTCCAACTAAAGTAAAAGTAGTCTCAGGTATAAATAAGTCTCCATGGACCAGCAATCCTCTGGTACATAGTGAAAAAGGGAGTGCCGCCAGGTCAAGAGAAAAATGGAGGAAAACTCAACTTCAGGTTCACTATGAGATCTACAAAAACAGGCTGAACAAATATGACTAACTTTGAAAACTGCAAGGGAATCATGCTTCTCTGAAATCATTAACAGAAACATTAATAACGCTTGGACTTTATTTGCAACAGTTGAAAGACTAACCAATCCTCCAGAGACTGCCCTTGTAAAAGTTTTCAATGACATTCGCATAAATACAGACTGCAGCAGAAACACAGTTCTGGTTCTGTTGGACCTCAGTGCAGCGTTTGACACTGTTGATCATAAAATGTTACTAGAAGGACTGGAGAGCTGGGTGATTGGATTGATTACTGCAACAGTTTCCTCACAGGCCAACCTAGAAAGTCAATCAGAAATCTGTAGCTGATCCAGAAAGCTGCTGCCGGTGTTCTCACTAGAACCAGGAAAGTAGAACACATCACCCCAGTTCTAAAGTCCTTATACTGGCTCCCTGTAGTTCATAGAATACACTTTAAAATACTCCTACTAGTTTATAAATCACTGAACGGTTTAGCTCCATAGTATGTTGGAGATCTGTTGTCACTATACCAACCCAGCAGACCGCTCAGGTCCTCCAACTCTAGCTTAATAAACTTTCCTAGTATTAGAACTAAACAGGGAAAGCAGCTTTCAGCTTCTAACTTCGACAAATCTGGAACAAACTTCTAGAAGAATGCAAAAATGCTGAATCGTTAGGCTCCTTTAAATCAAAGATTGAAACTCTACTATTCATATGTGCCTTTGAGTCCTAAATTGCATTTTTTGATCACTCTTTGATTTGATTTGATGTGTTTTATCTCTTTTTAGTCTATATTCTTTTGCATAAATGTATTTGCTATACCTTACCTGAATTGGTCCTTGCACTTTGCTCTTTTTGTTAAAGGATTCTCATGTTTTTTTTTTTGTTTTTTTTTTATTTCATACTCTCACATAAATGTTATTTTATGTTTCAATTACTAAATTCATTTCTTTTAGTGATGATCTAGTTTAATTTTCATATTTTTATCGTGTATTTGGTTCTTTACCACTGAATCATGTAAAACGACTTGAAATGCCTTGTGCTGAAAGTGTGCTAAATAAATAAAATTGTCTTTCCTTGCCATGTTTCCCATTATGATTGATGGAAGATATGGTTTGAATTTCCTCCTTCTCTGTCTCCTTTTCGCTCCTGCTCTGCATCCACGCCTCCTCCTTCTCAATTCATCAGAGATTTGTGGCTTCAGTTGAGTTATTATTTTAGCTTTTTCAATGTTAATCAGCTGCTCCTGGCTGTAAACCACTTTGTTGCCATAGTTGTGCACCATAACAAATGAGCAGAGACTGAAAAATCAACCGCAAGAATCCCTCCAACATCACAGGAAAAAAAAATCACTAAGCACACAGGTCCAAAATGCAATTCTTCCTTAAGAAAAAGGGGGAAGCAATGTCTGAAAAAAACAAAACTCAATTTGTAGCTAACAGAGCCACTCCAACGTGCAATCCAAGAACAAATCTACTACATCTACTCTTTATAATGTCTATGCTATCAACAATGACCCTTAGTACAGGGTGAACATAAAATCTGCCGACAATAGTCACAGAGTTGCGCTGCACATGCATCATTGAATTGGGAAGCGGGGATGCAAATTCCAACAAATGCAGCAGCACTAGTTCTGTATCAATGATGGATGCAGCATCTTCGTATAACCACTTAAAATATGTTTTTGAAAAGGTCAGTGATGATCCAGATATCAATGGGGCTGTTGGAGTCTGTGAAACTGCTGGCAGAGTGGTTTCTTTTCTTCACCTTTTTCCTTTTGGGTGTGTCAGACAGGCCCTGTCCCAGCTGCAGTTCATCAGGCGCAATCAGGAGGTGGTTCAAAAGGGGAGCGGTTATGGTATACCTGGAATTCCATGACCTTCAGCTGGTTTTTAGCAAGGAGCACGCCCTATCTCTGCATCCTCATTGCCCATATGACTGCCCCATTGATCTCCTCCCAGGTGCTCAGCCTCCCTGCTGGTCGTCTTTTCAGCCTCTCCCGCCAAGAAAGGGAAGCTATGGAGAATTACGTAAGTGACTCCTTAAAAGCAGGGTATATCCATCCATCCACTTGACCCTTAGGAGCAGGTTTTTTCTTTGTTTAGAAGAAGGACAAAACCCTTATGCCGTGCATTAACTACAGAGGGCTTAACACAATCACTGTTAAAAATAAATACTCATTGCAATTCATTTCATCCGCCTCTGAACCCATCCAGAAAGCTTCTATCTATACGAAGCTAGATCTCAGTAACACCTATCATTTGGTTCGTTTCCGAGAAGGCGATGAATGAATCCTTATTTTTTCCAACAGTCTACATCCCTGAACACTGCAACCATGTACGCCTCACCCTGCAGAGACTCCTAGAAAACAAGCTTTATGTCAAGGGGGAAAAAATGTGACTTCCATGTGTCCACCATCACGTTCCTGGGTTACATTCTGGAGGGTAGACAGATGAAGACAGACCCCAAGAAGATCTGGGCGGTCAAGGAATGGCCAACCCCCGATTCGAGAAAGGATCTGCAACGATTTTTGGGTTTTGCCGATTTCTTTCGTAGATTTATCAGGAACTTCAGCATTGTGGCCGCCCCATTGACTGCTCTCACCTCCACTAAACACCCATTTCTCCGGGGCTCTGAGGCCAACCAAGCATTTCAGGAGTTGAAGAGGAGGTTCATCAATGCTCCCATCCTTGCCCACCCTGACCCCAATACTCAGTTCATCCTTGAGGTGGATGCTTCTGAGACTGGTGTCAGGGGTCGGCAAGAAACTTCACCTATGCACCTTTTTCTCCCGACGTTTCACTCCCACTGAAAGTAGGTACCACATCAGTGACTGAGAGCTCCTCGCTATTAAGCTAGCCCTTGAAGAGTGGCGGCACTGGCTGGAGGGCACGGAGCTCCCGGTCATCATCTGGACTGACCATAAGAACCCGTCTTACCTACAAACCCCCAAACGCCTCCACCCCAGCCAACACCACTGGTCCTTGTTCTTCTCCCGATTTCATCTCAACATCACTTACCGACCTGGCTCACGGAATATAAAACCAGATGCCCTCTCCAGACAGTTCTCCACAAATGACCACTGTGACACTTCAGGACCCATTCTCCCCTCTTCATGCACCATTAGTATCCTTACATGGGACTTGGAAGCTTGTGTACAAAGGGCCCTCACTAATGAACCTGATCTGTGAGGCGGACCTCGACGTCGCCCTTACGTTCCTTCCTCCTTCCGCTCTCGGGTCATTCACTGGGCCCATGCCTCTAGGTTTGCCTGCCACCTAGGTATTAGCCGAAACATTGCCCTCCTCCAGCTGTACTTTTGGTTGCCTGGTCTCCACAGGGACGTCGCTCAATATGTTGCTGCCTGCCCCACGTGCAACCGCAGCAAAGCCTCCCATAGACCCCCGTCTCGCCTACTCCAATCCCTAACCATCCCAGTTCGGCCCTGGTCGCATATTGCATATTTTTTCCGGTCTCCCCACTTCCAAGGGCAAGACAGTTATATGAAGCATTATTGACCAGTTTTCCAAAGCTTGCCATCTGGTGGCGCTTTCCAAGCTCCCCTCTGCAACAGAAATGGCCACACTCCTTTTCCGTCACGTGTTGAGACTTCATGGCATCCTCTCTGAGATTTTATCTGATCGGGGACCCCAGTTCATTGATCGTGTCTGGAGGGACTTCTGTCGCACCCTGGGGGCCCGCTCTCGCCTGACATCGGGCTTTCATCCCCAAACTAATGCTCATTGCGAGAGGCTGAATCAGGAACTACAAGATGCGGTTCGTTGTGTCTGCACCTCCAATCCTACCGCATGGAGCCTCCACCTTCCCTGGGAAGAGTATGCGCATAACACACACACACCTCTGCAGCATCTGGGATCTCCCCCTTTGAAGCATCACTAGGATATCAGCCTTCCCTTTTGCCCTTAACACTTGTAAGCTCTATATTCATTAAGTAAACACTTGTATGACGTGCATTCAAATATTTAAATGTATTTAGATTAATTTTTCATTAAATTACAATCGTTTTAAGTAAAGTAATGCTACCCCGGACAGTTGCACCATTGGACAAATACCACGTTCAAAACAGAATATTTACATAGTTGAAGAACAATACTCATTGTTTGCAGATGGATTAGATGTATAAGAATGAACTGCATATTAAAAAATGAATGTCAATTGACTATTATCAAATTTTAGTTATATTTATCACTGGCAACACGGAAATTGAGTGTCACGTCAACCACCCTACATCAGCTTCACCTTCTGCAATGTGACTTTTACATAATATTCATTTCTATAAAAAAATACATGTACTGTCATAAACTTTTAATAGCCAACAGTACACAAATTTCATTAATGAATCGAGCTTACCCTTTCACAGGAGCAAATTGACATTCAGGGTGTAAGCTCTCACATCTGCAGTCTGTAGCCTACACATTGAGGAAATCTTCCCTGATTTAAAAACTTTGGCTCAAAACAGAACAAGGATTTGCACGGCTCCATGCAGAGCGTTCAGGCCATAGCAGGTGAAATGTTCATAATTTCTAACGATAATTAATAATAATAATAATAATTAATATCGTAAGGAGCTCATCACATTAAACATCCACCAGCTGAGTATGATTAATTATCTGCCAGTCATTGAAGAAGACCCCCCTACCAGCCCAAATAAAGACTCATTCACCCACTGTATGTTTCTAATCATCAACTCCTCTGGGCCTCAAGCTCTTGACCTGTGTTAACATGTCAGGTCTGATCTGTTCACCACCAGAGATCCTGAAGACCTTGATACAGCCAGCTGGCTTTGCTTCTCCCTGCTCCTGTGCTGCTGCAATGCCAGGGGGCTTATCCTAGCCTTCTCCTGCTCCACTCCTCACCAGTGTTGTGACACATAGGGATGCCTTTATGCCTAGTTTACATAACCATCAATACTTACGATCCATATTTTGATAGAATTATAATTATTGATTAAGTTCAAGTTTTTATTCAATAATTAAAGCTTTTTGGCACTGGTTCCTTGTAACAACTTAGAAGCAAATACTCTGCCTCCTCTGAAAGTATGCGTTCAAATGCAGTGAAGCAATAATTATTTCTTAACGGCATTCTTTAAACAGTGTTATTACCAAAACTGCAAGAGACACATAAAAAATAAAAAAACTATGAAAAACAATTCATTTTCCTGGCTTGTAAAACTTCAGGCTCACACAAAGCCCACTATTATATGGTCTGGATGTTGTGTCTGCTAGATCTATCGGTCAATGCCACTGTGCTACACCATCATCAGAAAATAATGGCGTCATCTATTTGTGCCAGAAAGTAGCATTTTGAAATTTTGCTTGAATGCTTTTAAAAAATAATGTAAAGAGTGATATTTATTCTTGCTTTTAAAACATGGACATTTGCCCTTTAAGAATAAATTCATTAAAGGTACAGTTGCCATCTGTAAATGTGTATATTTTTCATGCTGCTATTATTGTCTGTATTGTATCAGTACCACTTTTTGCATACTGGAGTGGGTAACGCTGGTTTTGTTGGTGGCTGGCAGACCTTTCTTGCTCTACTGCAGTGCAAGTATTGCTTGGACGTTTTACCTTCTCTCTCTGTTACTAAACCAAATACACATCTATGCCCTTGTTCTGCCAGACAAACTCCACAGAGACCAAAGTTTGAATTTATTAATGAATCTAAAGATCTGCCAAATATTTCTGTCTCTTGGCCTCAGAACTCAATTTCCCTTGGTACCTGATTGGATTGGAATTAGATCCCCACCAGAAGCACTGGAAAATCTAATGCATCTCAAGTAAAGAAACATGCTGACAGTCCCCAGTGAAAGAAACACTGTGTTTTTGCAAAGTGCAAGCCCAGCAATAAGGGGAGTTGTGAGAGTGATGGGCGTGGTTTGTTTTCTATCTATAGAAGAAACAAACTAAACACTTATTTTAAAGTTACTATTGTATAAAACTGTTTTGCTGTATGTATAGCATGTTAAACTGGCTGAAAGTTTACATGCAGGTTGAGTGTGGCTCAGTAGAAGGAACTGTCTTCTATGGATGTGTGTGGGTTCAAATACTGATGTTTATTTATTTATGTAGCGTTTTTGTGCAATTGTGATGAGTGTGAAACAAGCTACTGCAAGTGTCAGAATGGCTAAAAGATTTGTTTTTTTCTACTACTAACTGCATTTTAACAAAGACCAAATGAGCCCCAAGTTCCATGCACCGTGTTTTATATATATAAGTATTAAATAAATAAAAAATTTGAAAACAATTTTTACAAGATATTATTTTGCCATGCAGGCAAGTTTTGTGTAGTGTCTGAAACTTGTTTTGCATTACACAATTGATAATGATCTCAATTTCCATCAATTTGTAATCTAATTAGCACTTAACACATTAGTCAAAGTTTTTTTTCTGTATTTAATTTGATCATTTACATGTTTCTGAGCTTCAACAACTTTTTAAATGGAAAAAGATATTCTGACCAAATACAAAATGTTTTTTATTAATGATTGGTTTTATTAGAGGAAACCAGCTATCTAAATCAACTTGGCCATATGGTTCCAAATTTGTCAGAATTGCAAGCTTTTCTTGAAGAGAATAATTTATGGTTTCATCTATTATAGTGAAACATCTAATTCTTGAAGTGGTAAAGAAGGTCTAGACCATTACTCTACCACCACCATATTTGACAGCCAGTATGATGTTCTTTTTTTCAAATCTTGTCAGTTTTGCACTAAGTTCCACTTTTGTTTCTTCAGTCCACCTATTTTCTCAAAAGTCTTGGCCTTGGTTATCAATGCTTGAAAAATGACCTTAACTTAGGCAAGTGGAGTCTACAGTACACTTGATGTTGTTTTGTTGTTCTATTCTGTTCTATTTGTTACTTCTTGGATGTGGTATTGATGTAGTCTGGATGGGTTTTTGGTCAATTGTTAACTATTGGATAGGCTCACCACTCTTCCCTGGTTTCTTTTTCTTTCTTTTTTTTTTGCACAGGATACTACAGCTCACTGTGGTTGGGCTGAGTCTCAAAGACTTCAAAAATAACTATTTTTAATATTATTAGATTATATATATTATAAATTTTGATATTCTTGCTTATTTTTGCATATCTGTTCTGGTGCCTCCTAGTTAATGTGTTGCTTTTAGATTATCTTTTAACCTACTTCAAATTGTCAGACAGGTTATATTTAAGTTTTATCTTGATGAAACTGCTTTCATATTTATAATATCTTGATGCGGCTAATGAAATTGAAATTGGGTGTCCAAAATGGGTGTTTTATTGCAGTTACATCACGATTTAAGGGCTACATTGATTATTATACATAGGGTAAAGTTAGCTCAATTATACATTTTTTCTATCTGATTCTTTATTAATAATGAGACAATCACTTTAGAACAGCTATACATATTTTAACTTTTTAATCTAAAACATTAAAGTGTAACAAAAGTCATGCCATCTATCAATCAACTAATTTGACTAAAAAGATATACACTGAATCCATCCATGCATTCCATCCATTATCTATGTCTACCTTGTGCAGGGTTGCATAGGATCCAGCAATCATTGAGTGGGAGGCGGGGTACACTCTAGTGAGGTTGTCAGTCCATTGCAGGACAACATAGAGACACACAGGACAAACAACCATGAATGCACAAACACTCATCCCTTAGGGCACTTTAGAAAGACAAATTAACCTAACAGTCATGTTTTTTGGAAGAATCAGTTGCCTAAATTCAAGAAACATATATATTTGTATTTGTTTCTTTGCACTTTTGACATGTGCAAAAGCCCATATTGGTCAATCATTATAATTGTTTGATGTATTGTGAACAGGCAAAAGCTTTTATGCAGCAAAATGAATGAGCAGGGATTAGAACTTGTGGGCATGAGGCTATCCTGAAGTCTATTTTTTTTTGTTGGTGTTAAGCCCCTTCGGTAATTAGCTGGAATATACTGAAAATAATTGCATGAAGAAGCTCATTCATTTTAATTTGGTATGTGAAATCGTGAAAACGTTCACACCCCTTTGCTTCATTCCTTATTACCAGGGAAGTTAATTAATCACTAGAAGATGTAACTTTGCTGTTTTTTTTCCCTAAAAGATAAAGAAATGTTACATTTGGTTTTCTAAGATTTATACTTTTGTTCTTGTAAGCTCTTCTTGGTAACAATAGCTGAGAGAAGGAGAAATGTAAGAAAAAGAGAATCGAGTATTTTAAAAAATATATTTTGCAACCCTAAGTTTTAAATAAGAGAAATTGAAGAAAAAAACACAACTAATGGGGAATGCTCTTGATTTTTTGGAGAAGTAACTGGGAAGCCAGAGTTTTTTCTTTTGTGAGCTTAATTTTTGTGTGACAGTCAGTCCAGCTCTTCACATAATGTTTTCTGCTGCTGTGAATTAGTTTTAATAGGTGTGCCTGTACAGCTTCCTGCTTATCACCTCCTGACACATCGTATTATTATGTTGCACCCCGAGGAACACAGTTTCCGCTGATTTCAAACTAATGGAATTTCACTGAAAACATTTGCTCCATTTTTTTTCAAGATTCATTTGTAAGTTTAGGGCTTCAGTGCTCTTTAACAAGCCTGTCTCATATTCATCTAAAGCAACTTTAACCTCAAGTACATTATTGCAGCTTAAGGTAAGATAGAACTTCATATTGTTTCCATTGACATTTGTTTATTGTTTCAGAAGAAAGTCAAAGAAAATTATGAGTGTCAGTGTCTATTAATTCTAATTTAGTTAATAGCTTTTAAAAATCATACTAGAAAAGATTTAAAAAATAATCTTTTGCAAGCCTGAGCCCTTAGTAAACAAGGTGTTAACGCCCAAAATAATAATGATAATTAAAAAAGCAAAACACTTCAGAACTTAATAGAAAACAAGAAAAAATCTCATTTCAGTGTTTCTCATATTTCCTGCTGTTTCTGCTCTGTATACTCAATAATCACAGGCTCCATGTTTGCCCTGCTCTCAGTATCTGTAGATTCCCTGGACAGAGGTTAAATAATCAGAATAAACTCAGTAATCTTGCTAAGAAGGACAAAACAAACTGAAAATAAAAAAATCTGGTCCATAAAGTGGACGGAGACTGAATGAGATAATCAAATACAAACACAGCACCATGTTTACCATCATTAACATATGAGTGTGTGTGAATGGGTGAATGACTGAACGTAGTTAAAGCAATTTGGGGTCCTTTGGAATAGATACAGTGCTATAAGAATGCAGGCAATTTACCATTTTACTGTATCTTTGAATAACCCCTTGGATCTTCTGTTTCATAGCAAGCCTCTGTAACTGGGCATCTGCAGCTCTAAACTAATCTATTTTCACATACATTGTTTTCTTTGGCCATAAATAGGCTGTAAGAAAGGGACAATTCAGGTTTTTAATTAGTCGAGCCTGAATTCCAAGACAATACTAATGGTTTTTACAGTAAATTCTTAACTCTGTTTCTGGTCTACCAACCATGAGGTCCTATTTCATATCAATGTATTAATATGTACATGCCGGTGATGGTAACTTGAGTCTCAAACTTAAATTGCAACAACTAAGACTCTGACTAATGTTTTAAGACTTAAAACTTAGCTAAGACTCTTGTTTGAGGAATCAAAACCAATGAACAGGGAGACCAGCTGTGCTTCTATGTAGTTTTAGTCACGTGAACCCACCTAAGAAAACACTTTTTGTCTTGCTTTTCTGCCATCAGGCATTGATTAATATGAAGAACCGTTCGGTCTCATCAGTGACTTCTCAGGCTTATAGAATCCAAACTTCCTGACATGGTCAAGTATTGTCTTTTACCTCCTGTTCGTTTTCTTGATAAAATTTGGCCAAAGAAAAATAAATAAATGTCAAGCATGTGTGAGAAGCTTTTTTATAACTAAAAGCTGCAGGGGGGGAGATTGCATATGCTGCACTGATTTTTTGTTGTTGTATTCCTCCTAAACTAACTTTAGGTTCAGGTTTGGTTTTTGATTTAGAATCATCTATTGATCCATCTATAGTCATTTACTATTCAAGATTAGGAAACAGGGATAACAGTTCCAGAAAGAAAATCAAGATATCTCACACCCCAGCAGCACTTGTTCTGGGGAATGTCTCATCCCCAGTAAGACATGGCTTCACATATAGGTTGTCACATTGTTTCAGACTCAATCGGAATTGTATGTTACCACCCGATCAGGACTCGGATATCTACTTGTCAATTTTTTTATTCTATGTGGGTGGGGGATAGTAACTACCTCTACTCCCAGGAGTTAATACGTATTCAATAGTATTTATCTTTTATTCACTTTAAATAATATTCAATCGAAAGAAGCTGAACAAAGAACCACAGTTGCATTTAGAATACACCTGCTGTGTACATGGAACCGTAATCCACATCCGTGTCTAATCATAAAATGGGATTACTGCAAAGGTTGCTGTCATCAGGTTTAGGATTTTTGCCTCAGACAGATGACATATCCTGGAGGTACCGTATCCGCGCACTGCCGCACTGTATACTGGAATTAAGCGTCGCTTCAGCCAAAGTTTTAAAATGAGGAAACATTTCTCAAATTAAACCAAAAGTCTATAAGACTCTGTACGAACTGTTTCCTGATCCATAAACTACTCTTCAGCAACAGAAAAGCCTGTAGGAGGAAAGAAGGAGCAGCAGGTTTTTTGCATACATCGTGGCACGTCCAGCCAACCGCTAAGGCAGTCGCGCACCGAGGTATCTCACAGAAACTTTGTAACATGCAGTCAGCTCCTGGTCAGTGAAATGCCTTGATCTAAGTGTCTGGGAATCTTTTATTTTATTGATTTATTTACCTGGAATCTATGTATAAAGTTGAAAGTATCTGCACATCGTTAACACGTAGTCAGTGTGAATCCTAATATGTAAAATGACCGGCAGCCTTCAGATTTTCCCATCACTGTTCGAATAAACCGGTCAAATCCGGAATCTATTCAGTTAAAGTTATCCCCAAACATATATACATTCTCATTATTATTTTCATTTAAACTGAGGTTCCATCTGTTTTTATATAAAACTGTTTTATGTTTAGGCTACTGTTGCATTAAAGTCCAAAAGTGAATAATTTATTAATTGACTGTTCAAGCTATCTCACTTAAGCGCTCTGTTAACAGAATTGTTAGATATTAAAAAGAGGTGAATAAGAAAAGGAACATCCTGGATATGTTTAGTTCTAATACATTACCTAAGAACTATCGGATTGGGACTCGGTATCAGTAGATACTCTCATCAAATGACTTGGACACAGACTCGAGGGCAAAAAACCTGATTCGGACATTCCTAGCCAGAATAACTTCAAATGTACCAGGAAACATCCTGTTCAGATGTCTAAACCACATATGCTGACTACTTTTATTGAGGAGAAGCTGCAGCTCTGGTTCAGTCTCTCCTGCATAATGGTACATGACCTGCAATTGTAAAGCACTTATCTCATCGAAATGACCAAAAGGTACTTTAAACTAGATTCAGTCATTCACTCATACATTGACATGCTAGTGGTGGTAAACTGCATTGTAGCTACAGCTTCCCTCGCGCGACACGGACAGAAGCAAGGCTGTGGATCACTGGCGCCAATCACTGCCAGCAGGCAGGCAGGTGAGGTTTAATGCCCAAGAACACAGAAAGATGGCACAGGGGTTTGAACTGGAAACCTGCTGCTTACAGGACGAAGACATACAACCTCAGCTATGGTCGCCCTTATGGAGCTCCTCTTCCCATCTTTATTGGTGACTCCAGCCACTTTATGGAGGAAGCTATTCTCAGCTGTCGGAACACGTTCTTCCATACATTATCTTAATCTGCATTAGATATATTGCTAGAGTATAAAGTGCTAAGCAAACAAAACTGTTGGTAATGTACCAGACCATTAGTCTGTCTAAAACCTGCAGTTATTTTATTTAAAAACTAATATTAGGTGTTATATATTCACAGACTTGATGGGTACCCTGCGGCCTGTGGGATCCTCCTTCTAGTAGGCAGGTAAGGAATATTTGAATTCTTCACATGTTTATAATAAATTATTTATTTGAATGAAGTTGGTGTATTATTAAATCAGTTTGGTCTTTTCTCATTTTACTCAGGTAAGTGTAGCCAGGCCACAGAACTATTGTCTGCATTGAATATCTGCAGAAGTGGGCGGAAAGGTTGCAGGAGGACGATGAGACAGAAAAGCAACTGATATAGATTTTTGTTTGAGTTTTCAAAAAAACTGATGAATACAGCACAGAAATAAAAAGAACTGATGCATCGCATGGTGTCTGTCATGGAGAGAGCGGTACCACACTGATGTGTGCTTTGTTTATTCTGTATAGTTTTTTTCTACCAGTTTTCCCACAGTTACTTTAAAAAGGTATTCTGATTCCTGACGACTTATTAGTCCTTCCAAAAGTAACTTAGTTACTTTACTGATTACTTTATTCTAAAAGTAAGATAAGTTAAGTAAGTTAGATTACTAGTTACTGTATTAGGTACTTTCAGCAGCTGCCAATAACACTCCCCACTGCCTCAACGTAAACACAATAACCAGCTTTCAGATTTTTCCACCTTTAAAAATACCTTGAGAGACAAGGTCATAAGCCGCCTCCAGGTCACAAAACACACACTAAAAGAACAGCTTATTCCCAAGATTAAATATGTTCCACTGTTCTGGTGCCAGGATAACAGCTAAATTGTTACCTCTAAATCAAAAGTTTGATTATCTTTCTGAGTCTATTTTTTTTTTTTTTTTGTATTCCAGCATGAACTTTCCTTGTGAGACTGCATAGTGTGAATTGTCAATAGCTGGAGCACATCTCCAAATCAGCACCACCATCCCAGTCTGGCCCTCCACTGGTATTGTCACAATCTTCCATGCAACACTAAAAAGACACAACAGCCTAACAATGTCCAGAGCTTTCAGCATTTTATGAGAAACCTGTCCATCCTTGGCGCTGCGCTGTGTTACAACTATCTTGGTGACCTCAGCTAAGGCACTTTACAGCATTATTTATTTATTACCTTTGGAAAAAAACAAAGGTGCCAAGGATTCTTTTCAAAAATGAGTCATGTAAATGCAATATTTATTCTGCAGAGATGTCAAGAGACATTTCTGTTTACTGCAATGTGAAATGTGATTCTTGTGAATTGTGTTTCCAAATCCCTCTTACGAAATGTCAACACAGTCTGTGGAGACTCAGAGAAAATTAAACTCCCAAAGTAGTTAAAGCTCGAAAAATAAAAAATGGGAGCTCACAACTAAGCTGTTTTTTTATAGTACTGTTTCCAGTGAAGTAAACAATGCAGCAAAAGTGGGGGAATTAAAGCATATTTGCAACTCATAGAATCTTACTGTTAGAATGGGTTTTCGAGACAAAGTTTGAAATGTCCATGTGGAAATGTTACAAACCTTTTGTTCATTTTTCCTACAGAGGTTCAGACTGGTTCCTCTGTCGATGATGTTTCTTTTACCAAAGTACATACAGTATGTATCTTTCTTTTCTTGGTTGTAAAGTCAGCATACTGATAATCCGACTGCCACGTGGCTGTTGACTATCTGCAAAACTGTTCATTTGTATTGGGGAATATTGTAGAAGTATATTCTTATAGCGTGTAATGTTCGGAGGGAGCAAAATAAGAAGATGTGTATGCCACTGTTGTTTATTGGAATGGTTGTGAAATGCAGCTTTCCTCCGTAGCTGTACCCCTCACCATTTCAGAGTTACAGCCGTGGCATCTCATATGCACTTGTTGTTTGCGATTTGTAACTACAAGAAAAGAGTTTTCAGCAGTCAGATTGATAACTTCCTTCCACTTTAAACAGATTGACTTCCAGTCATGTGCAGGGTTTGAAATGAACACGCTCAGAAAGAAAACCTCACTTTTATATTGCTATCTCTTCTCCAGAATGCAGCGGCCTTACCTTACAAGGCTTCAGAGTGACATGTAATAATGACTTACAATGAGATAAAAAGGCCTTTACCACTCAGCCTTGGCAGACTTGATGGGAGGATGGATGGCGGAGGAGGAAGGCAGCCATCTCTTGCTACTCTTAGTACCTGCTGGCAGGATTTTGGAACTTGCATTGCTCTGTTTCATTCTGAGATGGCAGAGAAAGGGAGGGTCGTGTTTGTCTAATTATGGTTTGGTGTTCATCTCTACAAATCCTACTGATCTGCTAATTTCTTCTCTTGTGTCTTACCCATTTGGCCAACCTTTGCTAATTTTAACTCATATAATAAAAACATGTAAAGGAACTGAAGGATCAGCTTCTTGTTTTAGAGATTTCTTCTGCAGTTTTAGGCCAATTTCGAATATAAATTTACATATTTACATGAGAGGCAGATCTTTTAAAATCCTTAAAGTTCTTTGCAAAACTAATACTTACCCTATAACTTTCACATATGTCATATTATCACCACCAACTTATCTGTATTTCATGTTTTGTGATTGACTGACACAGGGTACTGCACAATTGTGAAGAGGAAAGAAAAAGTTACATGGTCTTAAAATAGTTTTATAATTAAAAATCAGAAATTGTTATCCTGAGTTTGTTTGTTCCTCTTTGTATGAAAGCTAAAGCTCACTCTGATCAATACGTTTAGATAGATAAGGTCTATAAACATTCTCAGGTCCTGGCAAGGCAAGACAATTTTATTTATATAGCACACTTTCAACACAAACCAATTCAAGGCACATTTATAATCTAGTGAAAGGTAGCTATTATTGCACAGATTTACTGTACACTCACACAAGTGAACATTCAAAAAATGTTGTTATAGACGTGTGTGTGTGTGCGCGCGTGTGAGTGTAAGACAGACTACAATCATGGTCAGAATGGTGAAACAAGTTCATCTCTAACACCATCCAACACACCGTTCATTATATTAGTTACTCAGTAGGCTACTGGAGCAACCTTTTTACATAACTTTTATGGATTGGATTTTACAACTTTTAGTCGTAATTTCCAGAACAAAAAACATGAATCAGCAATAGCTCCTTGGCATATTAAGGCAGTTTCCAGATAAATGTAATAGAACATTATGAAACAAAATTGATGTAGTAACTTTGAAATATAGTAGCAAAACACTTTTTACAGGATTTTTTGTATATATTTATGTAACATCATGTTGTTACATATTTTTTGTTAGGATTCTGTGTGCTGGAGGTTGTGTGTTTTCCTACCTTTGGCTCCTAAGCATGGTAGCCAGGCCAACCTCAGATCCAGTATGTCTAGATATTCCTGAAGATTTGACCAGAGTTGTCCTCTCTTCAGTTTCAGTGTTGAAGCCTTCCTTGTGTCTCCTGATGTTCTCCATCCGGATTACGGCCAACCTCATTCGCTCTGGCTCACCCTCAGGTTCTGATCCTTCGGCAATTCCAAGATAACCCCAAAGCTAACCTGGATTCACTTGTAATCAGCCTCTGCGCCACTCCCGTATGGTCAGTTGGATCCACACTCACCTGTTTCAGTCGTCCTGCTCGCCTGCCTGTCCACCGTTCCATCTACAAGAGAAAGAGAAGGATAATTACATCTCCAGCCAACCACAGTAACCAGAACTCCACTTACCTCCTCCGGACCACCAACAAGCACTTGAACCTCTCTAAAACTTCCATAAACCCCTTACCTTCATGAACGTTTTGCTTATCTTCACAACAGTCTGTTCCTGCTATCCTCCCGTTCGAGCTCTCTCCTGGAAGACACAACTTTTGTTTAAATAAGTCCTTTTCTTATATAATCGATCGTTTGGTGTCTGAGTTTGTGCTACACTTTGAGTCTAAAAAACCAACATGATAATTTTTGAAAAATACTGTGTTAAAAAATCTATTTTATTACATACATATTTCTGAAAACCACTGCATAAAGGGGTCTTCAATATGGAAAATTTTCACAATATTCAAATTTTCCGAGATACGGATTTTGGGACGTTCATTAATTTTTAATCCCAAATTAAATCAATTTAAAGAAAACAATTTGAAATACATATCAGTCTTTGTGTAGTAAGTTAATCTAATATAAAAGTTTCACTTTTTTAATGCAATTACTGAAATCATAAAAAGTAGCAATTTTCATATATCCTGGGTGGATCAAAATTATTTTATTTATCGTCTGTATGTATTTTTCTGCTGGAACTGGTTATCGATTTTGTTTAATATTAGTTACTCATTTTTCTTTTATTTATAAGCAAAAGCAGTGCTTTGATTGTTTTATGTTTTGTTTGTGACTGTTATAGCCTTTGTGTAGCGCGGTCACTACAGAAGAGAAAAGTGGTAGCCATTATCTGGTAGCTTCTTTGTTTAAGCCATAAATTTAAGCCATAAGTAATTTCCCCTCATGGGACAATAAATTATTATTCTATTCTAAGGCTAGGCAGTAATGACAATGTTTTCCTTTGTCTTCCCTGAGTCGATTGTGTGCCTTGGCAAATCACACCTGGTTGATAGGCGCCTTCCTGTCGCTCTCTCTCCTCCCTGTTCCACAAATTCCTACTACGGAGGCACGTGAGGTCGGGTCTCCCTGACATCAGTTTGTTTCGATTCTGCCTTCCGCATTCAATTATCCTCGTCCTGTGGAAAAAGTAGCATAGCTCATTTCGACTAGATTTAATTTATTTTGTGATTGTTGTGAATAATCTGTTAATAAATTCCTTAAACTTGAGACAAGATATCTGTGATTACTTTAGTGCTGTGTGAATTAATACATCTGCAAAAGAGTTTATCCTTCAGATAAAGACTAATAGTCTGGTATAATATTGTTTCTTTTATAAATCAAGAAGCAGGTGCCCCGTTTTCCTCATTTTATCACTGATAATTCAAGTTTCATTATTAATTATCCTAGTATCAGGTTATTGGTATATAATCTAGCTATGTAGAGGTGCTGCCCCAAATTTAATTAGTTGTTCTGTGTAACAATAATCTAATCTAATCAATATTTTCATATTAATATAATTTTGGATTAAGTTTGATTTATTAATCTGGGCACCATTAATTGTATGCATATACACAGTTATCACAGACAACTTCACACTTTTGCAAGATTTAATACTAATAATTGTATCATAATAAGAGATTAAATGCACAAAAGAGGTTACGTTTTTGTTGGTTTAGTTAATTAGTAGACAATTGATCCCACAATGTGGTGATTTATGTTAAGGCAGCGCACACATAACACGAATAAGACTACAGGGCAAGTGACAGCAGACAGTAAGCTGTAGAGTAATATATATTACAAAGTAAAATTAAAATAAAGCTAAAGTTAAAACTTCAAAGTTGTCTAATGTTTTGATGCAATATCCAGGAAATAGCAGAAATCGGCCAAGGAATGAGTGATTACTTGTTGTGGCTGATCAGGTATTTTGAAGGAATCTAAACTGTACTGAGGTACATGAAAGAGGTCTAAGCTATCCCATTTATGCTTTTCTAGTTTTTTAAAGAAAATTGCTGGTTGTAGTTCATAATATTTTTACGGGCCATAACTGTCCAAACCTTATGTTAGATTCATGTGCTAGTATTAAAGCCAAGACAATACTGACTAGCTAAATGATTGGATGCTCATTAGCAATTATATCTCTTGTTGAGTGTGCATGTGATAAAATGTACAAAACAATAAAATGTATCTCGCCTGGCCAGATAGCTCTCTAGGTGCTCAGCACCCCTAAACCTCTCATCCTAAAATCGGCCCTCACCGCTCCTCATTTTCAACAAACATGTTAAAACTGATTATTGAGTTCTGTGGTTGTTGCCAGTTATAGAGTATTTGCCATCCATGAAAACCGTGTTGGAGAAATGCAGGTAATGTATTGCCATTTATAGTATGGTGTTTCTTGATGAAAATGAGCCATCGTCAGATGTGTGTGTGTGTGTGTGTGTGTGAGTGTGTGTGTGTGTGTGAGACAAAAGGAGGGAAGGGTGGATGAGTGTACATGAGTAAATAATGGGAAGTCTGAGTGTTTAAAGGGTCAGAAGTCAGTGTGTCTCTGTTTGTGAACAAATGTAATAAGGCACTGCGGGGCTTTTCTCTGACTGCAGGTACATAACTAAAGTTTGTTTACTGCTTAGTGATGCTGCCAGCGTTGTGTCACATGTGGATCATGAAAGTCTCTGTGGATGACCTGAAATATATGTTAAAAATAAAGGAGACATTCACAACTAAAACTGGGAGAAAACATGTCTAACATCATTTGGCTCTGGTTCCTACAGTGCTTGATCTAGCTTAAGGAACTTTTTGTGTCTAAACTGACCAGAGAGGGCTGTAATGTGGTGCTTGATCATTGGTTTGCTGAAGAGAAGTCAGAGGATGGCACAGCACGAACAGCCAGCAACATCAGAGCTATCAAAAAAAAAAAAAAACAGCCCCAGCATCTTCATCTGAAGATGAGGACCGCATTGACAAATATGTAATGAGATAAAATACAGAGTCAACTATAGACAGGCAGGACTGTCCCCAGAAATGGCTGTCCAAACAGGAAAGAGTACAAAATGAGTTGGCCAACCTCGCTCGCAGTTGTAACCCCTGGTACATCTGTACAATGGGAGAGGTTATTTTCACTGTCTGTACAAGTTCCACAGCAGCGAGCCGCTCCATCATGAGAAAACGTCTGTTTGAACAGCTGGTTCGGTGCAAAAAAATCCCAAACAAATGAAATGGGCACAGGTTATATACTATAAATTGTAGTTCTTTCGTTTTGTTCCTGCTTAAGCCTAGTTTATATTTCTCCATCTGTGTAGGTGTGGAGACTTGCAATGCCAATATCTGTTGATGCAAGAGCTCTGCATCACTCACGAAAATCACAGACAGAGTATATCCTGTCGAATGCAACACAGAGCGCATGTCTGGGATTTGTCAGCCTAACATCAGCCAAAGATAATTTCACCAGAACGGTGCTCTATAGTCGATGTAGTCAGTGCAGCTTTTGGACACTAAATGCTTTTTATTGCAAGGATATATACGGAGATTATATGGTATTTTAGAAATTTTGAAGACCAGGAGGTGTAGAAAACCACAAAACAGATAACTATGTTTACATGTTTTAGAGTATTCAGTGAGATGCACTTCTAATAAAAGGCTTTCCAGCTCCCTCAAAACTCACACTCAGTCAACCATTGCTCGTTGAGTAAATGTGGATTTACAAGCTGACGTAAATAAACAGAATACTGCTTCCCGTGTCCTCACTAGAACCAGGAAAGTAGAACACATAACCCCAGTTCTTAAAGGCCTAGTGTGTAACAAATTCGGCTTTTTATTAATAAAAATCAAGTACTGCTTTCATAAATACGTATTTTACTGAGGTCTAATCACAATCGCATTATCATGAAAGCATTCCCGTGTTTTAGAAAACTTTGTTTATAGATACAGAGGGTGCACCACCCCCCATCTGAGGCTGCCATGTTGCATCGACATCTTTGAATACGTTAGCCGAAAGGGGTTAAACTTGTTTGCTTTACCCGTTTTAGCCTGTGACGTCGAGGGGAGTGGAAGAGGTGAAGAGAGGAAACGAGCAACGAACATAGAGGACCATGGATCATAGTTTTCGATTTCAATGGAGGACCATCCGTACTCTTTGCCCCGTGAGAGTGAGAAAACTATACCACAGAAAAGAAAAAGCAATAACCGGAATAACAAGAATCTACATAGGTGGAGCGTTTACCAGATGGAGACTATTCATGGGGAACACGAACTTGAAGATGGACGCAGAGGTTGTAGGCTTTCTGTTAGTCAGGTTAGTTAATTACACGAAACAATGACGTTTATGTCAGCGTTATATTTGACACAGGACGGGTTAGTCCAGTAAATAGTTTATCTTCCGTTTAACTTGTACAATTTATTCTGCGGCTTCCGTAATAGTAATGACATGTTAAAACGGCAAGAAGCCAGAGAAGACTGCTCAGTTGCCTGTATTCAGTGTGTGCACCACTAGTTGGAGGTAATTCTTACACACGGGCGCTTTGAGTCCTTACACTGGCTTCCTGTAGCTCAGATAATAGACTTTAAAATACTCCTACTAGTTTATAAATCACTGAATGGTTTAGCACCAAAGTATGTTGGAGATATGTTGTCACCATACCAACCCAGCAGACCACTCAGGTCATCCAACTCTAGCTTACTCAACATTCCTAGAATCAGAACTAAACAAGGAGAAGCAGCTTTCAGCTTCTATGCTCCACAGATCTGGAACAAACTTCCAGAAGAATGCAAGAAAATAATTCCAGCCATTGGGTTGCGTGGTTCGCTGCTGATATGCCCAGTGACTGGCCTGAACCATGCGCCATGAGGAATGTATCGTAGAAGAGTTTAACTGACAGTTAACGTTAGCCAATTTCGGTAGTGAGTTAGCTTACCGATCCAGGAGGAAAGTCACTGTTTTCACGTGTGTTTAATACATAGGAAATTTTTCATATGGGTCCATCTAGTGCAGGCTTCACCTAAAAGTATTCTAGTTTCTGCTCCTCTCCAGTTACTCCTCCCCTGAGACAGATAATGATATCTCTCTAAAGCAGCTGCTTGAGTTTTCCCGTGCCAGAAGAGCTTTACCGACCAAATTAATGAAATATACAAACTGTACCGCTACTGGTTGGTAGATGTAAACATAATGGCATTGTCGTGCCCATCAAAAGTCACATTTTAATTATATTTAAATTCAAATATAATTTCTAAGGCAATGTCATACTATTATTCTGCACACCTCTAAATGCCCCGTGGATGTGTTATGTTTTTTTAAATATAGCTTTGGATGAAATTGTTCTAAGAATTACGCAATTAAGATAATTAAGGTTCTGCACACTTGAAAAAAACTGCTTTACTCAGAACAAATAACAAGCATCATTTGAATCACAAGTATAACTGAATAAACAAGCAATTATGGCATAGAACAGGGATCCCCGAATTCAGGCTTCGAAGGCAGGTTTTAGTTCTTTCCCTGGTTCAACACACCAGAATCAAATGATGGCTTGTTAGCAGGCCTCTGCAGAACTTTGCCAGGCTGAGGAGATAGTTGGACAATAAGAATTAGCTGTGTTGGAGCAGAGACACATTTAAAACTGGTAGGGCACCGGCCCTTGAGGCCTGGATTTGGAGACCCCTGGCATAGAAAGTTGAACACTGACTTGCATTGGACGAACCTCCACAAAATAACAAAGTAGCAGGTCAGAATGAGTCTGACATGGTGAAGAGGGAAGACTAGAAACTTCTGGAATAATTTTACTTAACTAGTGAGAGAAGCTCTAAACACTTTGATTGGTCTGATCTGAGGTCTTAAAGTGATACACACATATAATGTATTAATAATAAAACAAGGGAAATGAAAGAGTAATGTTCCCGGCCTTTTTCACACTAGTCTCATGTATTTGCAGTGCAAGTCTAAGTCAATTCAATTCACTTTTATTTATATAGCACCAGTTAACAACAAATGTCATCTCAAGACACTTTACAACAAAAGTAATCTCAATACAATTATACAAACATTCCAATCAGTTAAGTTTTCTATGTAAGGAATCCCAGCAGATTGCTTTGAGTCATCGGCGTGAGGTTGTGCCTGGATCATGCAGACTCCAACCACAGCAATTCCTCAGCAAACCCTCATACTGAGCAAGCATGTCGCGGCAGTGGAGACGAAAAACTCCCCTGTAACAGGAAGAAACCTCTGGCAGAACCCTGGCTCAGTACAAGTGGTCATCTGCCACGACCGTCTGGGGGTCTGAGAAGACAGAAGAGCCAGCATGGAGGATGCTCGGTGACTTTGAGCATCATCTGGACCAACGTTCCCCATCCAGCAGGGGGCATTATAGCTGAGCAGGGTACCAGACCGGGTAGAGCTTCTATGGGGAGAAAAACACTGAGAGAAAACTGGGTAAACAATTGCATTAACATTAGGAAAAATATATCTGGAGAGTAGTACAAAAACAAGTAGAAGTTGTGTTAGGGTCAGTTGAGTCTGAAAAAGAATAATTTTTTTTCCCTACTTCATAACTCTATTAGCAATGTACGGTGTAAGGGAGATGGGGTTGAGGAGGGCTGCCGGACCGGGCTGCATCCTCCCCTCGCCGGATCGGGCTGAACACTCCATCTCCCTCTGCTCCCTGCCTGGAAATCCAAGAGGAAAGAAGGAGGTAAGTGGGTACGTATTGTAGTGCTTATGCATCTCTCCTTGCTCATAGGACTACGCCCTCTCCAGAATCTATGTATCAGAGAAATAATATTATTGGTAAGTGATATAACTGGAGTAGATAAAGGCCCGCTCTTCCGAAGACTCTGGCATTATCTTTGTCCATCACATTCTAGCATTAAAACCTGGTGTAAAGCTGTCCTGATTCATGATTCAAACTTTGTTTAATTCTCTAATCATTTTATTCTGGTAAATTTATACATTACTGTTAGAAATCGGAGAGGGATTATAAGGTCTAGTGTCTATATAAGTAACTATAAGCTTTATCAAAAAGGAAGGTTTTAAGCCTAGTCTTAAAAACAGAGTATCTGTCTGACGAACTAAAACTGGGAGCTGGTTCGACAGGAGAGGAGCCTGATAACTAAAAGATCTGTCTCCTATTCTACTTTTTGAAATCCTAGGAACTACCAGTAGACCTGCATTCTGAGAACTAAGTGCTCTGTTAGGAACATATGAAACAATCAGATCTCTGATGTACGATGGAGCTTGATTATTAGGGGCTTTATAGATAAGGAGGAGGATCTTAAACTCAATTCTTGGTTTAACAGGGAGCCAATGGAGAGAAGCCAAAACAGGAGAAATGTGATCTCTCTTTTTAATATTCACCAGAACTCTTGCTGCAGCATTTTTGGATGAACTGAAGGCTTTTGATTGCATTTTCTGGACTTCCTGATAATAAGGAATTACAGTATTCCAGCTTCGAAGTCAAAAATGCATGGACTAGTTTCTCTACATCACTCCTGGACAGGATATTTCTAATTTTAGCAATATTCCGAAGTTGAAAGAAAGAAATCCTAGAAACCTGTTTTATATGAGATTTAAATGTCATGTCTTGGTCAAAAATTACACCAAGGTTCTTTACATTTTTACCAGAGGCCAAATTAATGCCATCCAGATGAAGTGATTGAACTAGCAGTTTCCTTTTTAAAGGTTCTGGTCCAAAGACAACAAACTCTGACTTGTCTGAATTTAGGAGCAGAAAATTCAGAGTCATCCAAGTTTTTATGTCTTCCAGACATGCTTGTAATCTGCCTAACTGATTGGTTTCATCAGGTTTTATGGGTAAATATAATTGTGTATCATCAGCATAACTGTAGAAATTCATACCATGTTGTCTAATTATTTTACCAATTGGAAGCATATATACAGTAAAGAGAATTGGTCCAAGCACAGAACCCTGTGGTACTCCACAAGTAACCCTTGAGCGTGAAGAAGATTTATCATTGACATGAACAAACTGGAATCTGTTGGACAGATATGATTTAAACCAACCTAGTGCAGTTCCCTTTATCCCTACATGTTCGAGCCTTTCTAAGAGAATATTATGATCGACTGTGTCAAAAGCCGCACTGAGATCCAACAAGACCAGAACAGTTACAAATCCATTATCTGAGGCCATTAGAATATCATTAGCAACTTCTACCAGTGCTGTATCAGTGCTATGATGAGCTCTAAAACCTGACTGAAATACCTCAAACAGGTTTTTGCTGTTTAGATGCTCACATACTTGATTAGCAACTATTTTCCCAAGAATTTTGGATAAGTGTAGTCTGAAGTCATGACTTCAGTGCAATTTGCGTCAGATTATCAACCTTGAGTCAACATTTCTGACAGATCTGAGTAGGATTAAAATCTAAAGAAAACGGTTGAGCCTGACCAGCTGAGGGAGCTCTTCTCAGATGCTCTCATCTGGAATCTTACCCTGCATCCGAATCCTTAGTATTTACTACATGCTACGTAGTAGCTGCTACTTGCCCGTTGATGCAGTGTATACTGCGTAGCAAACAAGCGAGTAGTAGGCATGAAATCGGATGTACTGCTCCACCATTTTACCGGGATGTTTACGTTGCGTCGCCTGTGGCCACTTCCTAGGTAGCCAACGTCACTATTCTTCTACGACTTTGAGGCTTATGCTGCATTGTGGGCTAGCGTAGCATGCATCGGATTTCACTTTGGCGGTGGTACACATCCGGGAACTTTATGCCTACTACGCCAATCCATACTAGAGTTTCGGATTTACTACATTGCTTGTTTACCGCTTTTTGCCTGCTACATAGTAGGCATAGTAGGGGTATTCGGATGCAGGGTTAGTCTTTTAGTCAAAAGCCAAATCTCGTGAAAATATATCAAAAGATTTGGCAAATTGAAAGCTTTATTTTTGGTTCAGCTTCTTTCAAAACAGCAGAATGAAGACATGCACACTTTTTTACAGATGAGGCCCTTTTTTCCCAGGCACTTCACTGCAGTAAAAAGTTCCAGAAAACGTTTAAGGTCATGGTGAAACATAATTAGTAAAAGCATTTTACCCTTAAGTTGTTTTGTATTTTCTTTTAAAAATACCCTTCTCTTCACAGCCACACCCTCAGATCCGGTATTTAAACACCACAAACAGGATTTTGAGTCTGCTCTATACTGTCTATCTCTAATGAGCCTGGTGAGAATGGTTGTTAAGGATATTTAGCTTCAAGGATTGGAGCTATAATGCAGTGCTACAATTCAGTCTAGACATGATTTTATCCTTTCAAAGCTAGCTTTATAAACTCTTTACTATTTTATTTTAGTCTAGTCTGTAGGGTTTTTGCTTAATAGCTCCAAATACAAGTATTGCTTTAATAATATTGACAGTATTAACTAGAGATGCACCGATCCGACTTTTTCAGTACCGATACCGATGGCTGGATTTTGTGTATCTGTCGATACCCGATACCGATCAGCTACTATTTGTGACAGTGTGGAGGTCCTGTCACTATGGCTCCGATAGATCATGTGCCCTGGCTGCTGGGAGTTGTGGGATCGAAATCCGCCTGGGCCCTCGTTGTGTACCTTGCCAAATATTGTTGAATTACTAAACTGTATAACTTCTGGTACCTTTCTTGAAGAGAAAAAAGGCACCTCACTTTACAAACTAAACATAACTGAGACAAAATAACAGATGTAAAATATAAAATTACCACAAAAATAAAATTTCAAGTGAAAAATAAATATTTTTTGGTGAATTTGTTGCAGTTCTTCTCCATTTTGAGTATCGGTTCATGGTATCGGTTAAGTTTCACCGATACTGATTCCAGTACATTAGGCAGTATCGGGGCCGATACCAGTATCGCTGCATCCCTAGTTTCAACCTTTCATATTGAAAACAGTTGGTAAAAAACTATCCCAAATAAATTCAATAGAAAGAATAAAAAGGAAATCACAGTATTGTAGAATTAACAACCAGCTAAACAGTAAGCAGATTGTCTATTGAGACAGGCCTGATATTTGTTCTGGTATACTTTTTGTCAGAACAGCAGTAATATGTATTATTTAAAAGCTTACTTTTAACACAAACATGTGACAGTGTCTAAGAAACTAATATCAAAACAGCATTTTGGTAGGGCAACGGTTTCATCACAAAGTCTGATTAAAGTAATTTCACATTTTTATTTGATCCAAAGCTGTGGTAGTTTATCAGAATTACAGCTCTGCATTATAGAAATGTAAAAAAAATGGCAGGAGTTCAGAATGGCTGCATAATGTTCCTGCTTTTCGGATCATCATTTGTTTCTGTGCCTCAATTTATTTATTTATTTTGATTGTGTCTCATGCCTGGGAGATGTGAAAATCTCAATCAAATGCTCATCATGTAAGCACACCACCAAATAAACTTATCTCACAGAGCGAGACACATCCAGACTTAATAACACCATCAGTCTTCAAAGAATAAACAGCAAGTTCTCATTACATTTGTGTAGATTGTCTGACTTGGTGTATGTGAGAGAGGTGTGAGCTTGCATGGCAAAGGACGTGTGTTTGTTGTGCCTGTGTGTGAAAGAGATTGTGTCTCATTAATAGTGTTGTTTACAGGCCAGAGCTGGAGAGAGTTGTGAGTTGAAAAGAAATGGAAAATAATTTCCAGAGACTATATTTTACTTCATTTGTAGAAAGAAAGTATATGTGGGTCTTTTGACATTTGCTCTTTGTGCCTGTTGTGTTCTCTTTCGCTCTGTCTTTGCCTCAGTATTGCCATTTCTTTCTCTGTTTTACTCTACATTTATACTAAATTGCCCAACTAGGATGTCTCCTTGGCCTGAGGACTGGTACGTTCCCAGCCTTGGCAGGACCTCTTATGTGCTGTCAGCCCAGAAGGCCAGTACAACTGGCAGAAGGCGAGGTGGGTTGTTCCAAGTCTGTCGAATGAAAGGGAGGTGAGCAAAATCAGCAGCATGGTAACAAGCTCATTTGGGTGTGAAAGAAATGTCAAGTCAGTTTATTTCACTTCTTCCTTTCACCATTAAATTTATGTTTTGCAGGAACTTCTTGGAAAAGTACCTAAAAGCAGTTTAAAGCAGCTCAAGGATATTGTTGGAGATGTTCTCCTAAATTTTTACGAGCAACATTTAAAGTTCTGTTTATATCAGCTTCCTTGTTCCTTCTGAGAAAAAAAAAAAAAAACATCCCACAGCACAGCTGCTATATTTGGGATTGGGAAATTGTTTGATATCTTAACAGTTGAGAAGATTTCATATCCGTCCAGGAAAGAGAAGCTATTAATTTTAAATATTTATTTTTGACAATGCTGTGCTCCCCTAAATACTGTAGATCACTTGAATAAATTCAACATGCACCTTTCAATGAATAAATAACTTTATTTGGCATGTTTACCAGTGGTACAATGAAACTGCATTCCAGCACATCCCGTCAAAGATCATAATTTCATTAATTAAGTGAAAAAAGTTAGCTATACCAACCTGGCCCCATGTGGAAAAATATTTACACCTAACCTCAACAACTGGCAATACAACCCTTATGTCTGGTTCACACCGGTCCCAGTAGGGGAACAGAGCGGGGTACTGAGGAAAATCATGCTCTATCCTCTGCTTTACCTGTTCATTCCAGACACGTATTTCTCCATGGCGGTTAACAAGCCCTTTTGCTTAGCTGTTTGTTCAGAGCAATTTTTCATCATGGGTGAGTAAATAACCTCATAAAATAAGTATGCCGTCTTTTTCTTACCAGCAAGTTTGTACACTTCTTTAATTTATCCGTTGTCGAGACACACACAGCCAGAGAGAGTGTGTGCAGTAGTAAAGAGTAGTAGTGTAGATATACTGTTAAAATACACATATTTGTTTATCCACTCTTCACATTTATTAAATATATTTTATCTTCCCGTTTCCCAGTGAGAGACAGGAGGAGAGCTTCCTATATCACCCCGGTGGTCCCTTTAGATCCACAAATATGATCGCATTTGTCATCCGCAGTTTTTGTTTTTGAAAAATTTCCTTTATTTTCACAAGCGACTGATTGTCTCCTGTCTTGGTGTGACTTCCTTCCTTTTTTGGACTGTGGGAGGAAGCCGGAGAACCCGGAGGGAACCCACACATGCACGGGGAGAACATGCAAACTCCATGCAGAAAGACCTGGGTTGGGATACGAAACCCCACAGTGTGGCAATAGTGTTAACCACTGTGCCACTGTGCAGCCAGACTGAGCAGAACACTACAGCAAAACAGCAAACACAGCAGCTATGCCCAAAAAGGTCTAGCACAGAATGCATGTTCTGCGAGTGCTGTGGAGGCAAAACCTTCAGGGGAGACTGATTGATAGGCGATCAAATACTTAAGACATCCAATAAAATGGCAATTAACAATTAACTATTTTAAAATCCATTGTAATGTTCTGTATTTTATTTTTTACATTCTGTTTCTCACAGTTGAAGAGTACCTTTGATACAAATTACAGACCTCAACATGCTTTGTAAGTGGTAAACGTTTAAAAATTGCAATGTATCAAATACTGGTTCTGACCACAATATGTGTCTGTAATGTTGGGTTTTATCTTTTTAATTGCTGCTTTTATTTTATCCCCCAATGATGTAAAACACCTTGAATTGCTTTGTTGTTGAAAGTAGCTATTAAAATAAAGCCGACTTGCCTTGATTTGTTCTATATATCTGCTTTGTTTCAATGTGTTCAAAGTCACCTGGTGATATTGCCAAGTGGAAGTGTGTATCATCTGTGCAGTTATAGAAAAATTGTAATTACTTGTAATAAACTGAGCTAACATTCAAATGGATGTTGATAACAGAAGAAATTCCAAATCTGTCCAAATCCACTTAAAAAAAATGCAATCATGTTTATGTGACTGAGACTAAAGTCTGGTTTGTGCCCCTTACAGGCTTGCAGATTTCAGTCTTCACCCCATTTCAAGCTAACATTTTTTTTTTGTGTGCTGATTAGCCCTCCTGTCTGATCACAGCAAGTTTAGATGTTGACAGACTTTGCCTGTCTGGAAATTGGGGTTAAAAATGCTAAGGATTGTGCAGTGTGTCTCCATCTTACATTACAATGAAAAAAATAACTTGAAATGCATTTCTTTAAAAAGGCCAGCACATCCAAGACAAGACCAAGACTTGATGCAGTCTCTAAGCTATCTTTAATGCCACTGAAAGGTTTAGTGTCTTGTAATTTTGAAACAAAACGCCCTTCTGAAACGAGTTTTCAGCAACAATAAAATGTTGAAATTTAAGATTAAAACTAAAATAAAAAATGTTATTTCCCTAATGGAGACTACACATCAAATATAAACTAATTGTTTTTGCAGCCCTGTTACATTTAAAATCTAAACTTGCCTGGGGTATACATCATTTTTAAATTTGACCGTATATTTGACACAAATCAAACATCCCGTTTTCTACCCGTCCTTGTTCCAATAGTTCTCTTGCACTAGACTGCATTACTGTATAACTGTAATATCAGTACCACCAATGTTGAAGAAGGGTTGTCAGTTTCTCTGCACAAAACTGGCATGCTACCCACACACACATGTGCATCACTATACTCAAAGAGATAGTCAGACACTTAACCACCCACATACTGCAGCCTCTGACTCTATGAGGACTACAAAAGAAACTGATTCTCAGGGTTGCTGCATTGTCAGCCTCTACAATAGACTTGATGAGACTGAGACTATGCGAGCACTCACCTACACACAGAGATACTCGCTTAGTCCTGGACAATAGTCCTGATGAGTTGATAACAATCGTAATTGACCTACAGGTGGAGTAGCTATGACACACACGTGCATTATGTGATGAGCGTCTATGACAGCACAATTCTATGGGGAGTGAGACAGAGAAAAAAAGTCCAAGGGTGAGAGGAGTATGGAGGGAAAGCAACAGGCGGATGATGGAGGAAGAGTTGCAGAAATAAAGATAAGCTTTGCATGGGAGGGAATCAGGAGAAGAATGTGTCAAAGGGAAATGAGACAAGGGAAATATGACAGTGTAGTCGAGCACAAACTACAGGAGAACAAGGTGTGAGTAACTGAAAGAAAAGGGAGAATTTAAAGAATGAGCATGGAAGTGAGAGAGAGAAAGAAAGAGGGAGATAGAAACAAGACAAGAGGAGAAGAGGGTACAAGACAGCTTTTATTGCACAACATGTGCTGTGGACAGATGGTGCTGAATAATGTATAAAGGCTTTTACACTTTCCCTGTGTATTTTCTTTACTTGAATGAGAAATTAATCCATATAAAAAGGTTTAGTTAGGTTTCCACATCTTAACCTGGTGTGTTTTTCAAATATGAATTCAATAGGATGTAGAGGTAAATTACTACATTTATATTTTCACTGTAGAATACTTTGGGATTGATGCTTAAGAAAAAAAATCCTCAGGCATCAAATTAAACCTTTTGAGAAAGATTTCTGTTTTCGTTGCCTTATGCAGTAAGATGAAAATTCTATTCAGATGTAGTCCCATTGACATACCATGCTTTTAATTTCTTCTTTTTTACACCTATATAATTTAATTCTGCTCTATATACAGTGGAAGTGAGTTCTTTGGTCTGAAATCCCCCTCTTTTATACCTAAAACTTCTAAAAAATATATAGTTGTGTGGCAAAGTACACAACAAGGGCCCGAGCAGGATTCGATCCCACCACTCCCAGGTGAGAGTCATGCACACTAAACAGTCAGCCAAATGGATATCCCTGTGGCCAAGCAGCCAGGGCACATCATCAAACGGAGCCATAGTGACAGGACCTCCACACTGTCACAGTTATTTTGTTTTGCAATGCTATTGAAACACCATCACTCAGTGTGTTTACATGCAAAAAGAGAAAGTCTAATTATTTCCTTAGTACGACTGAAATCGGACTTGAAATGTACGTATAAACCTTAGCTCAACTTAAATCAAACTGAGAAATCAGACTAAGGTACCCATTTGGAGGATGAAATTTCTCTGCATGCAAACGCCCATCAGCAGGAGCCCAGATTTTGGACGCCTGTGCACAACCCCTTTGCAAAGTAATGACACTGTGGAAGCTGGATCAACAACAACAGACGGAGCAGCAAAAAGTGTAACACAATCAAACTGTGCTGTGATGTACTGTGCTGTTGTGTTGTCCATCTCTTTACTTAGTGCTTTTACTCCATCTGCTTCACTGACTTTAGCATGTGTTTAATATTTGTTTGACTCTAGTCCAGCCGAAGAATGTCAGCGGGAAAGGGTGCATGTCGCCATCTAGCATCATCGAGTGGAACGCACATTAACACTTTAAAACAAACTACTTGTCAGATACCACATAAATATATAAAATTTGGCATAATAATGAGATTAATACGTCTTCTAAAGAAGACCCCAACGTGGTACCAAGTGTGCTACTGCTAGCATCTAGCTAATAACTATGAATGTGTTGGGATCAGGCTTTCTTCAAGACAAAAATCTAAAACTAATATAAAATTCTTTCTTAATTGAAAGCACTATTAAAAAGCTGTATGTAACCGGGGAGCTACAAATACCAAGCACATACTGATAACATAAGCAGAACGTCAAATGTTAATGCTATCAAAACAATGGCAAAGAGGCAATTAATCATATCTAAAATAAAGTTTGCTGTCATTTTAATGTTATTTGAACTTTACCGCTTTCCTGTGACCGTCATTTCCAAAATCAGAAGGAACTGACCCCTCAATAAGACAAAGATTTTCCGCAAATCCTTCTAGATACTGAATTAAGCCTTCAGCTTTGAAGTTCTTCCACAAGCAAAAAGTGCTTTCCCTACAGATTTAGGTATAATATCATGAAAAATAAAACGTAACCAGACACTTCACAGAGGTTCTGGGGGTGGGGGATGGTGTAAAGAATTCTGGATATTAATACAGCCAACACATGAACATCTTGACTTTTCCACTTTCATTCTTGAATTTGGACAACAAAAAAGGAGCGAAAAATTAATATGGCGGATTCGCTCAATTTTTATCCACAATTTCATGATGTTTTTTTGCAGTTAAAATGCAAGTACTGTGATGTAATAGCTCCAAAAATGTAATAGATAATAGAGAAAACTGAATGCGTTAAGAACTATGACCAAAACCATAAAACTGAAAGGGTTAAAAAGTATGACAAAAATATCTCCTGATCACCTGGAGTGACTGATTTATGTTTTTTTTTTCATTCCTGAAGACTCCTAATGCACAACATGTTGAATTCAACACCTAAAAAGTAGAATTTGCATTGTTCCCTTCTACAAATCACCTAAAGAAATTCGTGATTAAGTGAAGATCATTTTATTTGTATATCACACTTAAAACAGGTAATTCAAGGTGCTTCACATCATCAGAGGACAAAATTAAATAAAAGTAAGCTACTGGTCCAGTGCGTACATGTACTGGCATGAATGTGCTGTTCACTATTTGCTCTTTGGCTGATGTAATTTTTAACTTTCCATTTACAAGTCAAAAACACACACAAATCAGAAAAATGAAGAAATATTTCTACTTACAAATATATCTTAATGCCAATATTTCCTTTCAATTGAATTTGAAAATACTTTGATTTCCGAGGGAAATAAATGAAGGGAAATTAATAAACATACATTTTCTTTCATTTTAAGCTGCCATTGTTTTAGCCCTATGGAAGAGGCATAGAGCAGACTGATCAAATACTAATTCATGAAAATGCTTATTTTGGTAAACATGTTAAAGCAGGTTCGTTAGACTAATTGTATGTAATTTCAGTTATGTTGAGAATATAAAACAGGAGTTACGATTCAGTGTTATATGTCCCAACCAATAGTTTGATAGATGGAAAAATCACGATACCATAAAGATGTTGATAATTTCAAACTTAACTTTGTCCTACCTGGTTGTGATATTACAAAGGGTTCCAGATTAATGTGAGAAATAAATTATTTACTGGTAAAGAACAACTGTTATGCAACAAGTACTTTAAAATGTAATTCTTAAGTGTTTTACGAAAAAGAAATAATATTAAACATTGCTGTGATCAAGAAATAAAAATCCATATAGTTATATGTGATATATTTTGGATTGGATTTCTTTGTAAGGATGGGCTTCACATAGGCAAAAGAGTCTTCAGTTTGTATTTTTACAATTTATTCTGTGGGAATGCCAATTGTTCTCTTATTTTGTTCTGGTGTTTCTCATTATAGAAACATTTAAAAAAATTTTTGGATCTCTCAGTAACGCCCAGGCAGTTTCCAAATGCAGTAATTGATGGCAGTTGAAGTAAGGGAAAACTCTGTGCGAGGAGAATTTATCTTTCCAATCCTAAAGCCTCATATTTTTTGCCAGTAGTTTAAGAGCATGTTTAATGCTTTGCTCCAAATAATAAATGGGGCTTGTAGATAACCAGCTCAAAATGTTCCATCTTCCTAAGGCCACCAGTGGCCTATCTCTGCTAGTTAACGCAATGTCCATATGAAACAGATGGTGGTGCTAATTTGGTTTAAAATGTTTTCCTAACACAATTTCATATTCACTCTTTACCATTAATAGAAATGGTTATCATCTAAATAAGCCAAATAATAATACAAATAAATAAAAAACACAAAATATAAACCCTATGTACAACTTGAAATTACGAAAGTAAATGAGTTGTATTTTATTCTACCAGCAAACTGATATCGCAATATTCACCCTGCACACTTTCCTTGCTGAAGAATGTTGAAATATTACAACCCATAAAATTGCAAAGATCTGTCGGTCACTCAAATGTATGAGGTCATTTTAACCCCAGAAGTAAATTTAATTAACATATACTCCCAGTGAGCATAATGAATAAGTTACATGGGCACAACTCAATGCATTTGCACATCTAGACCTAGTAACAATAAAGTTAATCCTAAATATCAGAATGTGGCAAAAAGGGGTATTAAGTGACATAAATGTGGCGTGCTTGTTATTGCTAGACAAACGGTTTTCTAGAAAAATTCTGGTCTTCTAGGACTTGGCATAAAAGACAAAGGCAAACCGAATACACTGATATTCAGTATGGCTGGACTGTTCACTAAGAATTACTTCAGATCAGAGAAGAGGATCTCTTCTGGTGACCCACAAGCATCACCCTGGGATCAGGTTAAAATTTTAGAAAACCTGACCAAAATATCTTTACCAAAATTAGGGCTGGCTGATATGAACCAAAAGTTATATAGCTCAATATTTATGAGTGGAAAGCCGATATACAATATATATCTAGATATTGTTCTTCCCAAAAAGTATTGACAAAAAAGAAATTGAGAATGTAAGCTACATGTCTCAAATGTCACACAGGCACTTTGATTAACATACAGCTATAGATGTAGATGATAGACAGTGTCAAAAGTAAAATATCGGCACATATTAATATTAGTACTTACCTGAAAAAAAATAATGTTTTTTTATCTTCCGAAAGCAAAATAGTTATGGCTTTGCTATTAAATGGTACTGTTTTGGGCAAGGGTGGGCTGATGTAGAAATTCAGCATGGCAGCTTATTTCTGAGAGGCCAAGAAGAAGAAATTAATAGAGAATATAGTTTTTGTTTGGTTGGTTTTTAGTACTTTGTAAAAAACTAAGTTGGGTTTTATATGCATTGAACGTTGCTAGCCAACTGGCATGACACAGAAGTTTATGGTCAATGATATTATTTTCTTTGTTTTTTGTTATAAGTTGGAAATGCCATATGTCATTTAACTCACTATACATTTCGAATGTTCCTTGAAAGCACCATAGGTGGGAGATGCAGCACAGTGCAGACAAGCTTCTGTCTTTCTTCATGTTGTGAAGGACAGATAGAGCTCTAATTACAGCAGAGCGTACCGGGACTCTGAGGGCGTTTTTACATGGGGACTCAAATCCATATTCGGGTACTGTATTTGCTCAAAATCAACTTATTTTGTACCATGTGAACACAATCTGGACTGTGCCAAGGTACAGCCCGAGAAACCTTCCTTGGAGGTAGTATCAGAGTCCAGCTGCGGGTGGATATGGATCATGTGAACACAACTGTACCCTGGCCATACCTGAGACAATCGACCTGCTGCGAACGGAAGTGACCGCACCGCTAACGGAAATTACTGAATCGCCACGCGACCATGAAGAGACCAAAACAACGTTGTTCAATCATCCAATAGCAACACACCAGGAAGAAGATGACTAGTGTGAAAGGATCCATCTGGACCGATTAGGAGGTGGAGTTGTTACCGGACACGTGGGCGGAGGACAATATTCAGAAACAGCTTAATCAATGTCATTCTAGGCTGTCGCTGGTTTTATGACGCCGGTACTTCTCACTTCCTTATTTGTTGAATAGATACAGAGTTATTAGTATACCCCCACCTGCTGTTTTGATGTAGTGCTTCATGTCAAACACTGGACTCCAGTATGGGCTTAGACCCGCACCATGTGAACAGAAAAAAATTAGCATTTTTTCTTTTGCCGTTTTCTGGCACGGCCACACATGTAAAAATGCCCTGTGAGATAATTCTCAGCACTCAAAGAAGTGGTAGAACTCCACAGAGCTATTTTTGAATTGGTGGTACAGAGTACCTGTGCGTACCGGCCCACGTAAATTACTGCTAACCAGCTGTTCCTCTGCCTTTATCTGTTTCCATTCTGCTGTTTACTTCCGGACTGAATGGCGCATTCGGGTTGCAGTGACATTCAAGTTTAGTGAGGATGGGAGGTGTAGCAAGGTGAAGTAATACGAGAGGCAGACAGAGGGGCAGGAGGGCAGACAACTAACAGGTCTATAAGCCATATTGGGTCATTCTTGTATCTTATATAAATGAATGTCAATATTTTAAAAAATTCGTACATACAGCCCTAAGCAGAATGTTAGTTTCTATACAGATGATTTTCTTTTTTTTTAAGTAAGTATGCAGGCTTTCCATAATGTTACATAGACTGAAATTAACAGTACCAACATATAGTAACTTTCCGAGAAAATTTAAAAGACCTTGAAAAAGTCAAAAGGACAGTTTCATCCATGAAATAAAAAGTTTTTTATGACCCTGTATGGAGCATGCTGGCAAGCTGAAATGAGAAAAATGTCAGGCTTTGCAAACTAATGCCTTGAACCATTAGTTATAACATTTTGTCAGGACACAGCCAAGGCATAAGGGAACCAAACTTAGTGCCCCTAAACTATCCGGACCAGCTTACATTTGACCTGAATTTAACCAAGGAATTCAATATTTGTTTAGTGATAATGTGATTGGAGTTCAATTCGAACACAATACAACACAATTAGATAAAATTCTGTCTATGGCACCATACAATCTTGGGCAAGCCTGTTTCAGGACACAGTTTGTCATCAAGGCCCATGCCAATTTGTGGCATTGCCTGATGACTTCTGAGAAGTACAAACAAATTATTACTTGCTTTCTAACACTGCCTTTACTCTTCTAACCTCTGGTTTACACTTTTTGAAAAACTCTAAATCTGTTTACTCTCCTAAGCTTGAGAACTGCAATGCTCATAGAATATTAAATAAACATCTCCCACTTTAGATATAAACAGTCTTTATTTAATTTGAGTGCCCAGGAAGCTGAGATAAGTGTAGCCTGGGGGCTGCTCATTTGGAGTTTATTCTTTTGTATTCAAAAAATAAATAAAAAGCAGACAGGATGTCATACAATTCTAAAAGAAAGTGCAATTCCTACAGTGTTTCTTATGAGAAAACAATCTTGTGAAAAAGGGAAGCTTTATTTGTATAACACAAATACAGTAAGATAAGTGAAGGGAGGCTTAAAAAGAGGGTGAATGAAGACAAATAAAAGTAACTACTTACAGAAGCAGAACATATTTTGTTGCTTTGTATACAGAAAACAGGTTACTTCAGTATTTATTATTCCATCTTTTTTCTTTGATTCTATTGAAGCTACAAAATAACAGATTAAGCTTCACCCATAATATTTCAGAATATTATGACAAACCCTCAAATCGTTCTTTTGCAGGGAATTTGCCATTATATTGCAAGCTATAGACAAAAGCAAATACCAGCAAACAACCCGTAAGAAAGGATATATTACTGACAAAAATACTACACAATAAAACACCTATACAAAATGTGTAAAATTAAAATTAGTTAGGAGAAAAGAACATGAATATTAAAAAGTTCTGCAATCATTGGGGTTTAAATTACTGAGATAACAGAACACAACATTTCTTGGCAATGGAATGTTTATCTCAAAAAGGATAATTAGATTGCTGTCAATGTGTAGCTTCTTCTGGTTACATAATTTTAAACTAATAACAAGCCAATGATTTAAAATGTGTTCTTCAACCTTGAGATTCTGTTAGCCACGGGCAGACCTAAAGCTGGCATGTGATGCAGTAATTCCTATTGAAACAAAACTAATCGGTTAGTCATCATTTCATGTTCAAAATCTGAAATACTTACTGATTAAACCCGTTGTTGCCAACTTCTCTTTAAGGAAGTGGCATCTAGTCAAAAATTTTGTAAAAGCTGCACAAATGTGTTATAACTAGAGGTGGGACTCGATTAAAAAAAAAATCTAATTAATTATAGGCTTTGTGATCAATTACCTCAACTATTTACAATTTTAAAGTACAACAATTTTTTCCCATGAAAGCACAGTTGTTTAAGTATGAATGGCTTTTTGGAGGACAAAAATCAAATAAAAATCGAAAGCATGAATACTGTTATTCCAAGGACTTTTAATATTTGAAAAATGCAGTTAAATGCAAGTTGATTCAGGGGAGTAAAATAAAAAACTGAATAATTGATAAAAAGGATATGGAGTTTTTATCGAAACAGCTTGCTATAGCAGGGATGCAACCATAAGGGGTCACAAGCCAATGATTTCTTGTGCCAGTCCCAAGTCTGGAAAATGCAGAGGGTTGTGTCAGGAAGGGCATCCAACATATAACCTAAGCCAAATTAAATACAGTATGTGAATCACAAACGTGAACTATGTACCGGATGAGTCGAGGTCCAGGTTAACAAAGACTGTCACTGGTGCTGTTGACCCACAGGGTGCTGGTGAAAATTGGACAACTGTTGGTCGAAGGAGGAGAACAGAAAAGGCCTGTTGGTAGGCAGAGAGAAAAGAGAAAATATAAGAGCATGGAATTAAGAATAGGGACTTTAAATGTTGGGACTATGACAGGTAAAGCTAGAGAGCTGGTGGACATGATGCAGAGAAAGAAGGTGGATATTCTATGTTTTCAGGGGACCAGGTGGAAAGGTAGCAAGGCTAGAAGCTTAGGAGAAGGGTTCAAGTCGTTCTACCATGATGTAGATGGAAAGAGAAATGGAGTAGGGGTTATCTTGAAGGAGGAACTTGCTAGTAGTGATCTGGAAGTAACAAAACTGTCAGATGAGCCTGAAGCTTCAACTGGAAGGAATAAGGATCAATGTTGTTAGTGGTTACACCATACAGGTAAGATGAAATCTAGCAGAGAAGCAGAAATTTTGGAGTGACCTAGATGATTTGATGCGATGAATCCCGAGAGTTGAGAGGGTGGTGATTTGTGCAGACTTTAACGGACATGATGGTGAAGGGAACAGAGGTGATGAGGAAGTGATGGGCAGGTTTGGTATACAGGATAGGAACAAAGAAGGACAGATGGTGGTAGACTTTGCGAAAAAGATGTAAATAGCAGTTGTAAATACTTTCTTCCAGAAGAGGCAGGAATATAAGGTGACTTAAAAGAGTGGAGGTAGGAGCACTACATCTCATGTAGACATTTTGATCAGAAGGAGATTAGTGACTGAAAAGTAGTGGTGGGTGAGAGTGTAGACAGGATAGGCTGGTGGTCTGTGGGATTAAACTGATGGTGAGGAAGGAGAAGAGAACAAAGGCAGAGCAGAGGATCAAGTGGTGGAAACTGAAAAAAGAAGAGTGTTGTGAAGTTTTAAGGGAGGAGTTGAGACAGGCTCAAGGAAAAATTAGCTTGATCTGTCACAAATGTCATTTTTTGAGTCTAATAACTACATAAATATAGGGAAAAGGTCAATAGTTTAGTTGAAACTTTTACTTTAAACTTAGACAAGCATAAAACTGTAACGACAATTTTATAATTGAAAACTAATTAAAATATTATTGTTTGACGGAGGAATGTTATATTTGCAAAACAATTAGGATTCTTAGGTTAGCTAAAGACTTGCTTCATTTTATTCTCATAAGCTGATTGTGTACACTAAACAAGCCACACACACACAATAGATGTACATACAATTTTGTAGTTTAAACACAAAACTGATCAGTCGTACAGCACAGACAAGATGTGACATTTCAAGGGTGAAGTGATTATCACTCAAAAAATTATGATATCACATAACAGTCCAGTGCCACATCAGATGCAGTGCTTTACAACTACTGATCCAGTCTGGGAAGCACACTCAACCAGCGATTACACATGTTGTGTATTCACAAAAGATAAGAGGCACTTTTACACCAACAAAACCCAGACCACAAAAAGCTGACCCTCAAACTTTGACCCACACTTTGCAGATAATTCAGCCCACACAATGTACATCTGCTTGATGACACAATGCTGCATCTGTGCATTTAGAGCAAGATCCAGCCCAGAGAACATTTGTTTGATGTCGTGACTGATCTCAAAGTGGACTAAGTGTTATATTTGCTGATGTGCTTTAAGAGACAAAAGCCACACCTGCCAACTTTTTCAGTATCTACTTATGCTGTGTGTTTACGTGGCCTCAGCTACTTTAAAAGGGCTGCCTTTTGTCTCTCTGAAAGTAAAGGCAAAAATACACATACACAATGGAGATAGAAACCTGTAAAAATGGCACATAAAATGGCATTAACAAAAACAACAGAGAGAAGGATAAAGTTTTAAGGACTCCACTGTTGTATTCCAAAAGCAGTTTTAATTAGTTCATGTATTTTAAAGCTGAACAAGAGGGCCATTCTTTTAATTTTCCTCGTGTTCAGCTTTAAAATGTCATTTCTAATGGGTAGTATTACGGAGAAGCCATGTGCCTGTGCAGAAAGCAGGCTTTCAAGCCGTTTAAGGCCTGCTGAAAAAGCCATAATGCAGCAATAATTACAGAAAATAACAGATGTGTCATTCGAAGAAACTTAGTGAAAAGCAAGAGAATTTCTCTGGAGGTGTTACACCTCTTTGGTTTTCTATAACCTAGTTTCCTGCTGCTTGGTAGGAAGTTAGTGCCAATATGTTTATGCTAATTAAGCTCCCTTGTTAACCAAAGTTTTTTAACCTTGACCAGGAGGCTATAGCGTATGCAAACACAAAACCTATTTGGGGGACTGCCCTATAAATTCATAAATAATGACCCTTTGCTGGAAGAATTGGTCAGTGTTTAATGAAAGGTCATGATTTAAACATAAAAAGAGTGTGACATGAATATAAAAAAACAATGCTTATGCATGGCTTCACCCTTTCATGTGCTGCTGATACTAAGGAAATGTGTGAGTCAGTTACCTGTGATGTGGCCTCATTCTCATTGTTGGCTAATGTCATTACAGACTCACTCTATGTATTTACCCTTTAGTTCCCCTAATCCTTTCAACTGGATTTGCACGGAATGCTAAACAGGATTGCTGCGAGAATACTTCTAATCCAATTTTGAATACAAAACACAAATCATTTGTGAAGGAGATGAATCTGGCTGTTACTTTGCTTTGTTTTGCTATGTACTGAAAACCGAAAATTAAAAATAATATAATAAGAACACATCCCATCTTGGCTACTTTTATGTTGTGCTATATATTTTCATGTAATGTGTGTGAAATAATATCTGACGGTGAGAGAAGATTTAAAATATTTCAGATGAATTCACTTTAATCTGGTATATAAGCAGGTACCTCCCAATAAATTACTACACTTTGAACAATTTCAAAATAGTGAAACTCCTTTTTTATTTGGATTTATTACACTCCTAACATTTATTTTAAGCCGTTTTAATGATTATGGCCTGCAGCTAATCAAACAAACTTAAACTAACTCAAAACCCTGGGTCTCAGAACATTTTAATATAAAAAAGTTATATTTGTTTAACTTAATTTTTTTATTGATTAAAATGTCATGTCTAAATAATTATGCTATGGTCTACAGAATCATTGCAAAGACTACTGACTTAACTGTCCAGCAGACAGTCACTGAAGCAAGGAGAGCAATAAACTGAAGGTCATTGTTAAAGAAGCTTAGTTGGCTGTTCAAAAATTTCAATCCAGGCATATTAGTTGAAATGTCACTGATGACACCTTCTCAATATTTTAGGCCCATTGTTTTCTGCTGAATCTTCCAATACAACTTTCCAAGTTTTACCTTGTCCTCTCCTTGTGTCTTTCTGACTTCAAAGTTTTTTGTCATAATGTATGTCTTCACTGCTCAATTACTCACTTCACATGCAGGGTCTTATAAACGACTAAAATGTCAGTTTTGGGCCCAGATTTAGTATTCTAGATCCTACTAAACGTTAAAAAACTTTAGATGTGTCTTTTGACATTTGTTCATTCATGGCTTCTGATTTGTTTAATCAATTTGTAAAACACTATTATGTAAGTTAGAAAATGAGGAAATAATATAAAATGATCCCTGACTCAGTAAATGCACAAACTGTACAATGAATAAACAAATATGTTATGTTTGTTTTTTCTATGTAATTTTTTTTTTAGAAATAGTTTTTGTTTTAGCTTAGCTGTCAGCCATTATTATAACATTCAAAAATATACACTTCAAATATTTTACTCTTTCTGTAATGAATTTATTTAGTAACTTTTATAATTTAATCACTGAAATAAATTTAAATTTACATGAAATTCTGATATATTAAGATCCTGTATGTATAAGGCTTGTCTAAACCTGTGTTTAAAAGCTGAATGATTGGGGCTGCCCACCAAGACAGCTTGTTCCCTATTACCAATACAGAGAGGTCAAGCTACCCTCTGAGCGCACTGCTCCATACACTTTCTTTCCGTATGCTTAGAGTGTGAGCCTATTTTGTGTCTGCGTGTGTGAAGGAACGCTTAGGCAATTTCTACAGCAGACATGAAATATGTGTGATTTGTTAGACTACCTATCCCTAAATCTTTGTGGGAAATGGTTATGAGCCGTTAGGGAATTTCTATGGCATGATGACCTTTGGATGAAAGTTTCATGATGTTAAAACAAACTTGCAGCAGAAGTTAGGGAGGAGGGTCTTTATTGTATATTTGACAAAGTGGACAAAATCTATATAATAACCATTCTTACTCACCAGATACATTTTTTTCAAACTAATTAGACAATTCTTGTAAAAGCTGTGTGTGTATGCATGTATCTGTTGTGTTCTATCTAGTGTACCTTTGTTTGTCTATTGATTCTTCTTGCTAAAAGACTTGGGGATTATCAATTTTTAGTTTACTGACAGAGATTGCAATATTTCTCGGTAACATCTTCTGGTATTTCAACCTCTTGATGGCATCCGGTTAACAAGGTTTCCATGGCCTTTTTTACATGAAACAATCCCACGGGATCATTTATCCATTATACTTAACATTAAAGATTAAGTGTGTCTGTATATTTATTCTTCTTTTAAGCCTGACTTAATTATTGGCTAACAAGCTCAATGTCAAGAACTAAACATACTTGAGCTGTTTGCACTATGCAGACTATCATAAGGCTCCATACCATTGATACCATTTTATTTCCACTGAACGAGAATTCTTCTTCGGAGCAAAGAAGATATGACAAACAGCGTAAAAGTATGAAAATTAAAAACAGCAATTAAGTATATATAGAACATGAGTATCAATAAAAGAAAACATTTCCAGGTGCACTACATTATTTGTTGGAGAGCATGATTGAAATTATTAAAAACAGTAGTTTAGAAAAAGAGTTAAAAGAAAATTGATATAAAAAAGTTATATAAGAACATTACTCAAAGGTAGCTCTAAACAGTAGAGTTTTAATCTTTGATCTAAACGAGCTTAACGGTTCAGCAGCATTGCAGCTGTCTGGAAGTTTGTTCCAGATTTGTGGGGCATAGAAACTGAATATTTCACCTAAAGGATTATTAGGAACACCTGTTCCATTTCTCCTTAATGCAATTACCTAATCAACCAATCACATGGCAGTTGCTTTAATGCATTTAGGGGTGTGGTCCTGGTCAAGACAATCTCCTGAACTCCAAACTGAATGTCAGAATGGGAAAGAAAGGCGATTTAAGCAATTTTGAGCGTGGCATGGTTGTTGGTACCAGACTGGCCGGTCTGAGTATTTCACAATCTGCTCACTTACTGGGATTTTCATGCACAACCATTTCTAGGTTTTAAAAAGAATGGTGTGAAAAGGGAAAAACATCCAGTATGCGGCAGTCCTGGGGGGCGAAAATACCTTGTTGATGCTAGAGGTCAGAGAAGAATGCGTCGACTGATTCAAGCTGATAGAAGAGCAACTTTGACTGAAATAACCACTCGTTACAACCGAGGAATGCAGCAAAGCATTTGTGAAGCCACAACACGCACAACCTTTAGGCGGATGGGCTACAACAGCAGAAGAACCCCACCGGGTACCATTCATCTCCACTACAAATAGGAAAAAGAGGCTAGAATTTGCACGAGCTCAACAAAATTGGAAAGTTGAAGACTGGAAAAATGTTGTCTGGTCTGATGATTCTCGATTTCTGTTGAGACAGAATTTAGCGCAAACAGAATGAGAACATGGATCCATCATTGTGCAGGCTGCTGGTGGTGTAATGAATGCTTTCAGCACCTTGTTGAATTATTGCCACGTAGAATTAAGGCAGTTCTGAAGAAGAAAGGGGGTCAAACACCGAATCAGTATGGTGTTCCTAATAATCCTTAGTTTTTGCCCTTTTTTCATCATTCAATGTAACAAAATAAAATGACAAAAATGCTACAAATTAAAAAAAATCTGCTGCAATTTATAGTTTAAAAACGAACGTGGGATGCAGCTGTGGCAGCATGTCCAATTGTTTAGCTGTTGCATTTTAAGGAATGGAAATACTGCTTGTTTTACTTTATTTTCATTGAAAAAAATTGTTTTGTTATCACCTCCTTGGTGCCTTATGAAATGGTGACGATGTGCATTTTATTGAACAAACTTGTTTAAGCTCACAAAAACCGGGACTTATTAAAGCTTTGTTGCTTAATCTCTTTTTTATGTTGTACACTATTCTTGATCTTAGTATCCTTTTTCGTTGTGATTTTGAGCTTATTGATGCTCCACAGAAAGTGTCACTTTACAAGCCTGTACTAACAGTGATGTAATGTGTAGTCTGCTTGTTATTCTGTATGGATTCTCAAGCCATGGTGTCTTTTTGATGGTATTATGAGCTGTAAAGTGGTCGCTTATTGCAGGGGTTACGTTCTAAAAAATAATCCGCAACAGGCAAAATCCATGGGTATTTATTTATTTATTTTTTACAATTATTCTATATATTTTAAGGCTATAAAACTCCTGGACACACACTTTATACACTTTTCTCAGACATACATTAAGATTTACTCACAGTTCCCACTAGTTTAAATACTCTCAAAGTTCAAATCTTTATGTTTTTTAAAACATAGACGTATTGATATAATGAGGTGTCTCCGCCCGCGCACCGCTGCGGTGCGTATTTTCCCTCTGTAGGTCTCGGAGCAGGTGTCGTTTGCAAGTGAGGAACATGGTTATGGGTGGTTTAGGCTATTTTGTCTTCCTGGACGAGAAGATTCTTATAATCAGGTATGATCAATTTGGCGAGCGCAGGAGACAAGACACTGAGGAGTTTGACAATGCCTCCCTTCAATCAGGATGCAGAACACAATGCGTGTTAGTACGCTGTGCAGAAAACATGTAAAATTATACATTCCAAAAATCAGCGAAAAAGATAGTTTGCAAAAGTTAAAGCTCGTTATAGGTGGGGATCACTGTATTAATTTAGGTAGAACTAATTAGGGTAAGGACTTGGGGTGCAATGTATACAGCCTGCTACAGTTGTATTCTTGGGGAGAAATCGGCGCCCCTGGGTTTAGGTCTGAGTCTATTGTTACACCTTGATTACGGGCCTGAATAGTAGTTTCTGTATAGATTAACTGAAGCTGTGTGCTGACTCTTGATTGTTCCTCTATAAGTCCAAAAATAACTACTACAGTTTTGTTTCTGTTCAGCTGGAGAAAGTTATGGGACATCCAGCTATTGATTTGTTTGATGTTTTTACTTAGTGCTTGGAATGGTACATAGTTACTTTACCTGTTGACATTGTGATGTACAGCTGAATATCATCTGCATAGTTACTGTATGGTAGTTAATATTATTGGTTGTTATAATCTGGGCTAGAGGGAGCATGTAGATATTAAAGAGGCCCCAAGACAGAAAAGTTTCCTATGGAAACAAAGAAATCCCTGTTTTTTAGGTTGGACTCAAACTAGCCAAGTACTGTACCAGAGAGTCCAACCCAGCTCTCCAGTAGTATTTTATGATTAACAATGTCAAACGCTGCACCAAGGTCCTACTGAACTAGCACTTTGGTTCTACCACAGTCTGTATTTATGCGAATGTCGTTAAAAACTTTGACGACGGCAGTCTCAGTGCTGTGATGAGCACAGAAACAAGACTGATAATTATCGAAGCGGTCAGTCATTTTCAGGAAACTAACTGCTGAAACAAATTTTTTTCAACTATCTTGTTGATGAATGGTAGATTCAAGATTGGCCTATTAGTTCTGCATCAGTGTGTTGTCCAGGTTGTTCTTTAGTAGTGGCTTGATTACTGCTGTTCAGATCATTGTCTCTCAGCAGGAGCTGTGGTTAAGGCCGTTTTCACATGTGTGGCCATACCAGAAAACGGCCAGAGAAAATGCTAATTTTTTCTGTTCACATGTCACGGATCTCTGACCGTATTGGGATCCAGTCTTTTACTACAAATAAACAGCAGGTGGCGGTATACAAATAAGTCTTAGTTCTCCAACAAACAAGGGAGTGAGAAGTACCGACGTCATAAAACGAGCGACAGCCTAGAATGTAAACAAACTGGTCTACTGGTCAGCTGCTACCTGAAGCCATCTACAGGGTGAGTGTTGTAGTAAACCTGCCGTTTTGTAACCTGCTGTGTTGCTGTGGGATGCTTGAATCGCGTTGTTTTGGTATTTGTATGGTCGCGAGGTGATTCTGTAATTTCGGCCGGCGGTGTCGTCATTTCCGCATGGAGCGCGTCTATTGTCTTGAGTACGGCCAGAGTACGGGTTGTGTTCACATGATACGTGGCCGCTCGTACCTGGACTCGGATACTACCTCCAAGGCAGGTCTCTCTGGCCGTATTCTGGCACGGTACAGTCTGTGTTCACATGGTACGAAATAAGTGGATTTTGACCAAATACCGTACCCGAGTACGGACTCCCGTACCATGTGAAAGCGCCCTAGGTCACGCTGATTCAGAGGGAAATGAGCAGACGTAGCCAAACAATGGGCTTTGTAAACATAAGAAGAGTTGTTTGCAAACCAGTAAATGACAGCAGAAAAGAAAGGAACAAGGCCTGCTTTTTCCCTATAGATTGTCTTATTAAACTGCTGCCTAAATCAGTGAGGCTACTTGCTGCTGAAACTGTCGTGATACTGTCAGAAAGAAAAATAATGTAAAGTCCAAGTCACCATTCTTGGCTGCGCCTGTACATCCACAGAGGCAAAAACATACATTAGCATGCTCTTAATAGCCCTCATTTTTCTTTATAATTATTCACGGCTGGCAAACAACAAATTGGTGCATTACTGCCACCAACTGGTAATAAGCGTGGACCAGAATGTCATTTAGGGTCATATTCTAGAATACAACTGTGTGTAATAATTAATCATTTCGGGCAAGGTGGCAAAACACACTTCCTTAACAAAATACAAGATAGATGAAACCATGGAGCTTTGTTTAAGAAGAGTCAGTTATTTTTTAGATTTTGTATGCGTATTTTTATGCATTAAACCCTGCATTTTCTGGAACTATATTGGAACCTATTGACCTCTAAATAGAAGAACATTTGCAAAATACAATTTTTTTTTCTATTACTGTTAAATGTGGAAGGGGTAAATGTAACACCGTAAGCTTTAATTCAACAGTGTGTTTTAATCCACCAATCCAATGTAATGCCACCTTTAAAGAATTGAATTTTAGAAAATCAATTGGTGGACATAAAATGTATTATTTTCAAGACTGTATTACTGACAATATCAACTGTCAAAAGCACTAAGACAAATCGGTATCTTCTGCTCTTGTGTTGATCCATGGCTGCGCTCGGGACTAATGGCGGAGGCTTGATTCGGAGGCTCCGTGTAAATAGACAACTGAGCATTCCGCGCAGTTACGAGCATTAGCACATAGCGTTCGTGATGATTGACAGACCTTGGCATCACTTGATTGGTTGAAGTGGACGGCACCGTGGCTTTTGAGCCATAGGTGAGATACGGGAAGGCGGGACTCACCCATAATGTTATAATTCATAAAATGAAATTTTATATCAACATTTAAGGCCAGGAGGTCCATTTAATACAATTCTTAAAATGTGTAATTCATTTAGAGATCCAGACTATCACTTTAAATTAAATACACAGGTACGTATGCTTCAAAATAAACATTGACAAAAATCTTAGAAACAAATCACTCATTTAATATATTAGGTGTAATGTATAATATTGTGTTTGAAACAAATTAACTCCAGATAGTTTTAGGTGAACTTCTAATGACAAAAAAACTGTTTTTGAAAGAATACTAAACATTTTTTTAAATTTCAGCTCATTTTTTGCACAAACCTTACACATCAATGAAAACAAGCTATGTGGGAAATCCTATATAAAGCATTAAGGAACTAAAAGATGGAATTTTCAGCTTGGTGAGAATGTTGAGAATGCAATGGCATCTTTTCAGGGTCATGAGTAAGAATACCCCTGGCTGTATTAGCCTGTAACCTGTTGGTTGTCTTGTGCCAATACATTTGCATAAGGCATTGGAATCTGTCATGGGGGGCTGATAAGTAAATGGGCGGGCCCATGACGCTGGGCCTGATAGCTGCATTGCTAAAGTTAACACGAATGGATATTTAATAGACAAAAAAAAAACCTAAATGACAATTAAAAAATATTAAACAATATGAAACTATATAAAAATTGAATGTAGAACAACCCAAGTGAATAGATACTCTTCAACAAAAGCAGGATAAGGCCTGTGTGACTTTTGTTTACAATCCTCTCTATTAGTGTTAACTTTGTTGGTGAACTATTTTCATCACGAATATATTTTTTCAGATGGAAATCAAGCAAAAGTTAAAAAACATATTGCGTAAACACAGAAAGTAATTATATTAATGAACATTTTTGTCAACGAATAGGAGATGAGAAGAAAATTAACAAAGATGAAATTCAATCAAATGACGGAAAAGATGAAACAAATAGACCAAAGAACCAATAAACAATTCGAAGAGGTGCGACTAGGTGAGATAAAAGAATAAAAGAAACAATCAGTTGCCTTACTAAGACGTGACAGTAACCACTGTTTGAAGAAGCTCCTGGGAAGGCAACAGCTGATCAGCTTATGATAAAAAGTAGAACCTTTCAGACCAATTTCATATGTGACAACATAAAAAACAAAACCAAGAGTAAAAATACGCGCAAATTTTCGTGGAGAGAGAACGACTATCTGAAGAGGCAGATAAAACTTCAGTATTCTTCCAAAGGTAAAAATTTACATAGACGTTTTGTTTTAATGAGATAAAGTTGGAGACTAGAATGCGCTAACAATATTATCACAGTAAATATGATGATCTGAAAAGTACTTGCCAGGCTGATAAAATAGCTGTGTTAACTTCGTCATGTGAATCTGAGTTAGTTTTGGGTTTCTTGCTTCCTGTTCAGGAAATTGCTAATGGACAATTACACATAATTTATCTCTACCTTGAGTGTCTGTAATTTTCTGTAGTTTAAAAACTACATAACCATAGACTTATTTTATTATTCTGCATTAATACCAGAATCGTTAAAACTAAGACCTTCATTTGATTTGTGAATGTTTAATGAAGGCCATTTTTTGTTTTCTAGATGAAAACTATTTTTTTTCTGACTATTTTTTATTTATTTTGTAATCACGCTATTTATTTTTATATCGTCTGAGATGTCTATTTTTCATAAATTAGATATATTTATTCTTAGCTGTGTAATATATTTGATCAGTGATGGCTGGCATGGTTTGGGCCATGTGTATTAAATTACAGTTCCAGGTAGATATTAGTACCATACATAAATTTGCCAGAAGTAGAAAATTACATATATAAAAAAACATATTTTAGTCACCTAAAATTGCTTCCCATTTTCTCAAATAAAATTAGATTAAAATAAAAATAAAACCAATGACTAAATCTGGACTAAAACTAAAATACATTTTAGTCAAAAGACTAAAACTAAATAAATGTTTTGGGTCAAAATTAATACTATTCTCTTTATACATGTATTTGGTTTTTGTTGAGCAAACCACCTAGATTTAGTGCTCTGGCTGGAGCAAATGTCTGGAGACATACTGCAAACAAAACGGCACCCGATGTGAATGGCAGACCGTCAGTCGTATTAAAAACAAAAACAGAGCACTGTGTGAATTAGGGGTTAAAAACTAGAATACTCTAAATGCTTTCCTCCATGAGTAAAGGAAAAGCAAACAGTAGACAATGATTAAAACAAAATAGCCAACTTCCTGTGGGAAATGGACACTGGCTTCAGACTTTTGTAGAGCTCTTTAGAAACTACAAATATGCACCAAATTGTACATTCCTATTTTGAAAGCTTTGCTTGCATCTGAATGTTTTATGGGAAGTTTAAGTCTTCTCCCCTTCCCTGAAAAACAGATATGCTGATGATGATGATGATGATGATTTAAGTGTTTGTCATATAATTCGTAATTTGCTTGTCAAAATTCGTAACTAAAATTACTATAAATCCGATGTTGCACATGGCAATGAATGGGCTCTCCCTGGCTGTCTTCAGAGGCTCCATTGATTCAAGGAGAAGCGTTGGAACCTAAAGAGCTGCCACTGTGACTGCCAGCAGCTACAGCAGACATGGGGACCTCAGGTGCCAGTTTAGGAGACTGAAGGAGATTAGCCGGCATTGGAGACGAGTCCTCTGGCTCTGGCGGCGGAGCTCAGATGCATGGCATGGGCAAGGGAGCTCAGAGGAAAAGTAGGGGGCACTACTGAGCCATTTGTGTTGCAACTGTTTTTGAAACCTTTAAAATAGGTACATTTTATGTGCACCTGATGAGTATGCAAACATACAACATATAACATATCATGTTTTTGGTATGTTTAGCCCTCAAAATAGGCAATTTGTTACCCGGAACAATAGATAGATAGATAGATATGTTTATTTGCCAGACTCAGGTCCAAAAAAAAAAAAAACCCCACCAGACAGAACAGATAAAAATTACTATCCAATACAAAGGATACAAAATACAAAAGAAAATACAAAGAATAAAGGCTAAAAACTTAAAGAACACACAGACATTTCAGCCAATGTACTCTTAGTCTAGATGTGTACCGACAGCAACTCACTAAGGGGTTAGAGAGTGCCACTATGATACCATTGGTAGACTCATCCAACCGTTGCATAAACTTATACAAAGGATAATACTGTCCAATAATACACAGGACAGTTACAATAGGCATTTTCAGCGCTACCGCTGCTCTGTCCTAAAAATAGAAATAGTTAAAAAAAGTAAAAAAACAATAACAAATAAATAGCACTGAGCACTGGGAAAAAAAGAACAAACAGTACACCAAGATACCTGAAACAATAGCCAGCTCAGTGATTGAGTCCAAGTAAAGTACACATCTAAACACTGAATCAGTAGTACATTCTAGTGAAAATCAAACAAAAAGCACACTAAGTTAATAAAAAAATCACATATTTCAGTGATTCCAGCCATTAAACCTGGTTTTCGTTTTTTCCAGATTCAGTTATTGCAAAGAATTCCAAAGTGGAGTGTAACAGACAGGGGAGAAAGTAGGTATGTAACTCATTTAGAATAAGATGACAGCATGATACAAATAGAGATCAAACTGTAGATCCACTCTAACTATAACCTTATCAAATAAGTAAAGTTTTAAAATCATTTTTAAAAGTACCCAGAGTATATACCTCTTAAAGGCAAAGGAGGCTATTATTGCTCACTGGTCACTTCAGTCTGTTTTAGTTCAAGTTCATAGTATAAGTGACTTTGAAAGTTAATCCTAAAACAGAAAGGATAGGTTTTCAATTTTCTCTGGGGCCCAAAGAGGTGATGTGGGAGGAATTTACACAGGGAGGCTGGATCGACTGAGACGAACAGAGGGACAAATGCTGAATGTATAAGAAAGGATGACTCAGTGGTTAATGTTGGAAGAGTGAGAGCAAAATTGGAGGGCGAGTGGAAAAGATACTCTGTTGTTGACTATGTGAAAGAAGCTACATGTATTTTCTGGTTATTTGTTCTGATTTTACCTTCTTTTCTTTTTTAATGCTGTTGTATCTATTTTTTGGGGCTAATATCTTTAGTAAGAAGTCAGAGGTAAAAGTCTGTTTGTCTATTATGCATGGTTGTAAAACATATCCTTGACCAGTATTTAACTGGGACAAGCTTTTAAGTCATAAAACTCTTGGGTAAGTTTTATTGCAGGCTGTAATAACAGGATGTCTGTAGATTTAGTATGCCGGAACCAAGGCCATAAAGCTGGGAGTGTTGCTTAGGACCATAAAACTCAGAATGAACTTTTGACTTGGATACAGGAGAAAAGACACGTCCCATATGACTGCATGATTTCTTGACATCCAATCATGGTTAAGACACTGTTTAAAACGTTCTGATTGGAGCAGATTAATTCTGGGAGGTTTTGGATGTTTATAAAAGTTATGACACGAAAACCATTCTTCGTCAGAAATCTTTGTCTGACCCAGAGAAACTAGGGCATCTTTCTCTGTAAACTGCAATTTGTTAATCTGTTTAAAATAAAAGTGAGAACTGGAAATTGGCTCCATTTTGTCTCTGCTTGAACATGCACTGAATTAATTTTGATAATATTTAATTCAACAAAGTCTAATCCCTAGATATAAAAAAATCATTTTGGCAAAATGCAGACATGTCCTGCTGCTAAAACAGACCAATCCTCCTATAGAGTTTTTCAATAAGTCATCAATGTGACAATGACAGAAGCTGGCAACTCAGTTTGAATCCATAAAAGTGCAATAATGAAAAGTGTCTTCCTCTTAAAGTTGAATGTTTATTCCACACAAAAAGGGGAAGAAGAATAAAAACTAGCTTACTTATTTTTCCTCTAAAGACATGTTGATTTGGCAGCAAATTCAGGAATGTACAATGCATTATTAAGACAAAGGAGTGGTACCGTATGATCACCTAAACATTGGCACTAGGAGATAGGAAAACGTCAAGCCAACTCAAAGACATAGTAAAATCTCAGCATTTAATAATCTCACCGATGGAATTGTATTTATTTTTCCATGCATTGTTTATGGCCTAGCGTGACTCTGGAAGGACAAGTGGATTTAAACAATGGATAGATGGATTATCATTTGAGTCATCCTTAGTTATCTAAAACAGAAAAAGTGCAGCCTTATTCAGTGTTGGACAGCAAGTAAAATATACATTTGTCTCTTTTTGTACAGTGTAAAACATGTGGTTCCAACTGTATTTGTCGTTTTTCTTTTATCTTCCTGACCCACATGAAGAGCACAACTCAGACCTCAGCAGGTTGTAGATGACGACAGGAACCAAGGAAAAAGTGGAAACTGATGCACTAGAGGAGGTTCAGTCAAGAGGTGAGTCACAGGTAATTGGGGCTGATGAATTGCTATAGACTGGGTTAAGCTTTTTGTTGCTAATGAGTGGCTGAACCAGAGTGGTGAAGGAGTCCGGAAGTATCTGTGGGTGTTTGTGGTTGGAGAATCCAGGGAGGCAGAGCACCAAAGGCGGTATTAGTAGGACAGATGGTTAGAAAGGCTCGATGGTAAAAAATGGCTGGAGGCTGATGGAGCTGAAGGCTGCAAACTTGAGCCGAATCCAATACTGACAGACTGACCACAGTGGAGCTAGAGATTAAACCTGTAAACCTTGGGCAGAACAAACGGAGGAATGATTTGAAGGTAAACCATGAAATACTCACGAGGGAACTCAGAGCGCTCAAGGTTCTGTGAAAGGCAGACCCTCAGGCGCCAAATGTTTGGTAGCCTGCCCCTTGTAAAGCCAGCTGATGGCTGATAGCAGCCAGGTACACAGGAGGCACAGGATGATAACTCCAACCTATGGACCTTTAAACGAGGAGAAGGAAAAACACGCAAAACACCACACTAATATTCTGGACTCATTACAGTATTAAGCAATGAATTGCAACTTTTCTTTTATCTCACAGTAACCCTATACTCAGCTTAGTAAAAGACATGAGGATGCATGCTAAAAAACTTAGCTAACAAAGGGGATGGGGACTAACTCTCCTCATGCCATCTTCTCTTCTAATGCAGCCCATCTTGAGACTGTGTACACGAGTTTTGTTTATTTCTGCTTCAGTCGTTGCTGCGGTAAAGTGCGGAAAATTGTATATGCTACAAATTTGGGAACGTTCTGCAGTGTAATGATGCCTGAAATGGGTGACAGTGTGCTTTACTTGCTCAGTGATGCTGGCTGCATGAGACTCTCAGCCCATGGGTCGCACTGATACTCTGACAAATGGCAAGTGCATTTGAGAGGACAGCATCCACCTCTAACTGACCTAAAGACCGTTTTTTTCCTCCTACTCCCAATGATTTTTGAAAAATAGTTTTTAACTTTGTGTGTCCCTATCCTCCCATCTATGTCCAAAGTTAATGGAGTTTTGCTTCAACTTTTTTTTTTTAATTCAGCAATACCTAAGAGCAATTCATGTTGAAATTAGTAAAAAAACAGATTATCTCCAAATCTTTACATCTTCACACCAACTGATCTGTGTTAGATCAAATACACAGTCTTCCTCATGGCTACGTAACGGTGGCAAAATTCAATTAATCATAATCGTCACCACGTAAGAGACTATTTAAACATTCTGTCAAAGGCAATTAATTTATCTGTGCTGCTCCTGGCAACATTGCATACTAATGCATGGGAGTAGATGTGTTGGCAACATAATCCTTAGACTGGTAAATGTTCTGTACTTGTATATATATATATATATATATATATATATATATATATATATATATATATATATATATATATATATATATATATATATAGGGCTTTATCTAGTCCAGAGGACTCCAAAGGGTTTCACACTACATTCAGTCATTCACGATTCACCCACCTGGTGATGGTAAGCTACGTTGTAGCCACAGCTACTAGCTAAGAATCAGTGCAGCTGATTCTAAAAAGGAAGGAGAAGCAGGAAAAATGTTTTACAGCTACTACACAAAAACATAGAAATTAATTTAATGAGCAGAATGGTAAAATAATCTAATGCGGGATTTCCACATGTGTGCGTTGTTTTGCATGACAGAAAGTGGCGTTGGACTTTGTTTTCAGAAATATAACCAAGAAGCGTTTCTCTAAAAAGGTACAAATTTGAGCCTGTGAGTATTAAATACCATCTAAAAGACAAAATTAGGTATAAGACTTCTATGAATCACGCTGCTGTTGTTTCAATCACAGATTTACTAAACTGTAATCTTATAAATTTGCTTAAATTTATTTGATTTTATTATGTTCTGAAACTGATTTGCGATTTGATTGGATCTTTTTCAAGCAGGTAAAACCAATGCCTTTGTAAAAAGATTATACAACAATATAGCCACTTAAAACGGTTAATGGTTTAGACTTTTTTTCAATAGACCTTACCTATATTTGACAACGAGACATGATTAAATCCCTTTGGAGTTGTAATAACACACAGTATCGACAGCCTAGTGTACCAGCTGCACCTGAATGAAACATGCAATAGTTGGGCAAAACCCTTTCATCAATGTGGATTTCCCTGAATGCTTCTCATATGATGCATGGAATTTAGGCTGATATCATGCTACAGGCAACCATTTGGACATTACAGAGGCGTGGCCTATCCAAATAAATGGCCTTCCTTAAATAGATAGGAACAAATTACATATATAATTACATTTTATTTTTGAGAGATGTCAATTAAAGTCATCAGAGAATAAAATAATGAAATAGGAGGTGACATATACATCTTTTCAAGACTAGCTGTTTTAAGTAATATGCATTGCAACCCCCCCCAGACAAACTAGGGCTAGCTTTTAAGATTCCCTTGTGTAACCAAGTCTAAGGCCGGGAATATACTTGCTTTTTAACCTCGCCAACAAAACCACACAAGCAGTATTTGCTTGCACACTGCACATACTACTGGAGAGTTCCACTAGGGGGCAGAGTACAGCCCTCAGACTGAATAGAGTGGCGGATTTGCAGGGTAGAAACAAAACAAACATGGTGACCATAATGGAGATAACCAGCTGATTAATTTTCAGATGAGTAGAGAAACAGACAGCAGCATTATCGTAGATCATATGTAAGACCATATTTATTGCCATTCTTTCTTGTATTCCTACAGCCAGTCAAATAGTGCTTTACAATCCCCCCTTGTGGTTACTCACATATTGGTGTGTGCAGACTTGTTACATTAATTTCAGATGTGAAAAATCCCTTTTTAATTTCAGAATTTTGGATGTGCACAAACAATGCTTCAAAAAAACGCACACTCTTCCAGGCAGCCATGACAAACAAGCATACGCATAATTAAAAGTATATTCCTGGCCTAAAATTGTAGTTTAAAAAAAATATATATAATGAAAATATTAGGATTCCCAGCTAAACATTCCTGATAGTCCAATAAACTGCAGTTCCTTGCATTAAAAACTATTAAATGTGACAATAAATTCATTCAAAACTATAAGTTTAACCCTAACCAGGGCCGTGCAGAGACCTTGAAAGGGGGAGGTGCTCAGAGTTCGAAAAGGGGCACCTAGAGCGAGATTTTAAAACAGCTTACAACATAACTTAGTGCATCATCCTTAATAGCAACAACCAATATCCATCAATAGAATAATAGAGTATCACAACATAATATGTCAACGTCATCAGTAGGGGACCATGCCAAGTCAAAGTAGCCTGTTTTTATCTAAAGGGGTGCAATATTGCTGTTCAGATGGATGTGTTGATCAGACATTACAAAGACAATAGGACAGCTGGTAGCTGATTAAACAAGTTTTATAATTTACATTATGGAATTATTAATGTTAGAGCAGTTTCTCACTAAATAAACCCTAATATCTGACTGGTTAATTTCCAGCAGCATATAGCAATGAGGTATATGTATAAAATGCATATTTATTTGGATATGCTTTATTAGCATTTTCACATGTATAAATGTTATAAGTTATCGAAATGTGGCACATATGGCTTTCCATTACGGAACACCAAAGTGCTCAAAATTAAATAAAGAAATACAACCTTGTGAAACATGTCTAAATTAACTAACATTAAAAAAATATATAATGTGAAAATCTCAGGTCGCACCCTCCGACTGTGATTGGCAGATGTACTCATTCAAGTGAAAAAAAATCATTTTAAAATAAATGTCATTGGCAAAAACACCATGAAATACAACCTGACATTGTAAAAAAAAAGTTCTGAAATAAATCTAGTAGAAAATAAATAAAAATTGCTAAAAATTATACGTATTAGAAACATTTTCAGTTCAATTGTGAAAAATGAAAAATGTTTCATGCTAATAAGCTAAGAATTTTATATGAATGCAGTTTTCAGGAGATCTGAAACCACTACTGCAAGCAAATAAAATAAACGCAGTTTTATGTAACTTCAAAATCAAGACTATATTTCCCTTCACAGACATTTTTATTATTAAAATCAAATATTTATTTATATATATATTTATTTATTCTTGGCTAACCCATTGCTGAGCTCACAGAACCTAGGTGATCCCGCCCCATTTAACTTCCAGTGCTACCTGTGGTTAGCAAAATTTTCCGTCTTCTAAAACGTATACTTTAAATGGCCGTTATTAGCGGTTATCACTCCTGCTGATAACAGCCAACTGTCTGCACGTGTCAAAAATACTTTGTCAGAGTAGCATATCGTAACTGGAGTTATCTAACCAATTTTAACCAACCCACAAGTTTTATGTCCTAACCTAAAGGTCACAGAAGGAAAAATATACTTAATTTGAAATGCCTATCCCTAAATTGAAGAGGTTTTAAATACCAAAACGAAAAGTAAGTTTCAGTAGGTAGAGAGGGCACAGTATGACGGCAGTTAATGGGAGTGATACCCGCTAATAACGGCCATTTGATGGGCTGATCACATCCAAAACGGGTGCTTTCAGCTTCTATGCCCACAAATATGGAATAAGCTTCCTGAGGACCATAACGCTGCTGAATGGTTAGGTTCTTTCAAATCTAAGATTAAAACTCTACTATTTAAATAAGCTTTGGAGAAATATTAATTTTTGACATAAATTTTATTTTTATTCTTTTTGTAAATTTTTGTTTTTAATCAAATCCCAAATGTTTTCTTTTATTGATTCATGTGTTCCATTTTTGCTTTTCCTAAATTGCTATTTTTAAATCAAATGCTATGTTTGGTTCCTTTACAACCAAATCATGTAAAGCACCTCGAATTGCCTTGTGTTGAAAGTGTGCTATACAAATAAAATTGCCTTGCCTTAAACGAGAGGTACCCAAAGTCGGTCCTCAAGGGCCACTATCCTACATGTTTTACTTATTTCCCTGGTTCATTGCACCTGCATCAAATGATGGCTCATTAGCTGTCCTCTACAGAACTTTGCCATGCTGAGGTGGTAGTTGGAAGACTTGACTCAGCTGTGTTGGAGTAGAGACACAACTAAAACTGACAGGACACCGGTCCTTCAGGGCTGGAGCTGGACACCCCTCCCTTAAAGGATATGAGCAGCAACCAACAGTTGAATCAGTACTCAGTGTCAGCAGATACCTAAAGTCCAAGTATCGAAATCAGTATTGGAAGCCTTTCTTTCATTTGCTGAACTTAAAGATGTGAAATAGTTTCTATATACACCAAAGAACCATCGCTTTCAAACCTTTTTCACAAAATCTGCCTAAATCTCTTAGTGAGCACTTTTCCATAGCAGAAATAATCCATCCCACCTCACAGGTTTTGCATAGCAAAGTGCTGAAACTATATCTGTTTTGTCTCCGTGTAAACAAGGCCTAAGGCACACCTTTGCAATATTCATGCTGTCTAATCAGCACCTTCGTATGACACACCTGTGAGGTGGGATGTATTTTCTTGGTGAAGGGAAAGGGCTCACTAAAATAGATTTAAGAACAGTATCATTAAAATGGGAGAAAAAAAACGTTTTTGCAGAGGGTCTTCCAAAGCAACAAACTTTCAGTATCTTTAGTTGGCTCCATGTTTTTTAAACATTTTATTTAGGAAACTTTATTTAACCAAACTCATCACATCCTGTTTCGGAGAGTGAATTAATCAGAATGAAGGAGTATGGGAGTAGAAGATCGGATAATCCCATTAGGACATAAGGTGATTGGCCTTAAGTGAAAATGTTAAGAACCATCCAATTAGATTAACAGCAGCCCCAAAATCCAGGGGCAGACTCTGTTGGATACTGTTGCTCTCTGACAATCTTGATGCCAGCTCTTTGTGCGTGCCTGAATGAAAGCAACATTAATTTTGTTTAGCATATTTTTTTGCTGATTGTTAGTTCTTATTCTTTTCTGCAAAGTAAAACAAACAGCTTTATTCAAACTCAATCTTTGCAAAGACTTATTTTCGATTTGTCCCCATCTGTCATGTGTATGTGTGGAAATGTGTATGTGTCCTTTATTTCTAGGCTTCATCAGTATTCACATCTGATCATTATGCAGCAAGGGAGCCATTCACCTTTACACCAACTCTTCTGCTCATTCCCGTTTGCCGCTTTTGTTGATGCATCTGACGTTTTCACTCTAATGATTTCTCCCAATTTTTCTCCAATTCTCTCCGCACAGTTATGTCCTCTCCCTTTGTTTCTCATTGCTTCCGTCTTTCCCGGCTCCCTCACCTCATTTCTGCTTTACCATAAACACTTCTTATTTTTCTGTCTCTCTCCTGTCCTCTCTGTTGCGCTACCTCTGTTAGTGAATGGCTCTTGTGAAGTTCCGAGGGGAGATGAGTCAGTGTGCATGCACAGAGCTGCAGGCATTATGCATGTGTGTGTGAATCCCAGTGCCTGTGCATGTGGGTAAGGTGTGTGAGCATCTGCCGGCCTGTTTGTACATGCACAAAGGTCAGTCATGTCCCTCTGGCTCTAAAGCACTGAAGGTTATACAGACCTATACTTTTTTGTCTCTCAGACTTAACTCTATACAACTTGATGTGTATTTTATTGCATCACATGGAATTAGTTTGTCCCTTTTGTTCTAAGTCTTAACCATGCATCATTTTGTGTAACTTAATTCACCTCCAAGAGCCAACACAAAAAATTACCTTGCTTTGCTATTATTTGGAACTATACTCAGTTTTTGTGGTTGCTACTTGGAAAATTGATTTTGAAAATACACTGCAGCTGTGATGTGTTTAGTAGGCTGATATTTCAATCTACTGGGAGGGGATACCCTACTAGGTCTGCACTTTAAAGAGCAACTCACCCAAAAATCTATTTTCTTTGTGATAAACTGTATAAACAAGCGTCTACTGATGTGGCCACACCTCTGTATGAAGTTGGAGCTGGAATGACAAGGAAGTGTTGACTCCACCAGGGAAGAGCATCTTTTCAAAGTGGAAATGTAGCTTGCTGAAAACTCTGGAGGGGAGGGGGGTGCCCTTTAAAAGGCAACTTTGTGATGAAACAAACACATCCACAGTCATAGGCTGATGAAAGTAGAAACATATGTAACTGTTTGGTAAATGATTTTGTGATGTCAAAGATACCATTCTGTCATCGTTTTTTAAGATTATTAATGTTTGCCAACCCAAAGATTCAACACTCTGTTGAACAATGTTCAGCAGCAATTGTTGAAAAAAATTATAACTTCTTCCATATAGTTTTTTCTGGTGTATCTAAGATAACCGTCTTGCTACATTAAATAAGGTAAATTTTATGTAAAGTAAAAATGTTAAATAAAGTAAAATTAAGTGGAAATAAAGTATTTTTGACTTTGAATGTCCTCGGTTTTCGTCAATTTCTGGACATTTCTGGAAAATAATTTAGTGTACTTAAGTATTAAATAGTGACTCAATGACTACAAGGTCCCTTGCCATTTAAATAAGCCCAGATCATCGACCCTCCAACACCGTAATTTACACTTGCTATAAGTTTTTGCACTATATCCTGTGTTTTAGGGCTACATGATATCCGGTTAACATTTCATTGCAATGCCATAGCTGCAAATGGCAATATCAGCTATGATTAGCCCTGATAAGCCTTACACTTTTCGTTTGTGTCATTACATATTTCATCTATTCTTAGCCACTAAATATCTCATTTTCATTTTGAGAAATAGATTATGAGTTCAAATCACTTTTATATTTGCTTTCTGTGTGAATAAATGAAATGCATTTAATGTTAATAACGATCAACCTGTAAAACTGAGCTAAGAAGAAATGTGTGCCCGTTCTTACATTTATTTTTACATTTTGGAGACTCGTGCAGCATCTATGACTCAGAGGTTATTTTAAGAATAAACACCTTACCTGTTCTGACATTAGCAATTTTCTGCTTATGTTTTCTACCATTTCAAGTAAAGGCAAGCCAGATGTTACTTATTTATCTGTGTGCTTTCACAATTTTTTGGGGTTGCTTGTATAATGTGACTGTATTGGGTATTCAGCATAAATCTACACATTTTCTCATAATTAAGAAAGTCTGTTTGAACTTTATAAGCTTTATGAAGCAAAAGTGCAGACTTCAAGCTAAACTTTTGATGTTCACATACTTTTTTGCACTTCTTGATAAGTGGATGTCTGCATATGATCAGAATGGTAATTTGTATTACTTAAAGCTAGGTTTCCTAAACATTGTCAATTAGTGTGAAGTTGTAATGAATAAAAAATGATGAGATGCATCAGTCCTGAAGAGTATCTACTTATTTCATTCCAACTTTCCAAAAAACAGCCAGACCAGTTTCATTCATTTCAATACTTAATGTAGGTGTCTTCAAATTATTTGTTTAGAACATTTAATGTAAGGTTGTTGTCTTTTTTTACCATCAACAAAGTAAATCTGATCCGCTATTTATACAGAAGGTATTTAAGAAGTGCTTTACAGAAAATTAAAGGATCAGAGATAAAAGAATCATAATTATCTTTGGCGTATTGAAGAGTAAAGGAAGCAATGTTTTCAGTCTTGATTTTTACATCTCGTTTTTTTTAGGGAGTTTGGTTCCAAAGATGAGAAAGAGATCAGCTGAATTGCTTCCTTTTTTGGTGTATGTCTAATCCTGGAAACACTAGGCGACGTTACCTCAGAGGACTTACGGGTTCTAAATGGCTCTTAGCTAATTAGCGAATTTGAAAACGTATGTAGACCAAAAAACCAAGGGTGTTTAACTCTACTTAATTTTGGATTAGTTGCACAGCTCTTTTATTGATATTTTTCATATATTTTATTTAATAGAACTCTTATAACACCAATACAATAATCCAACCTAATCACAAAAATCTCAGCAGCTTGTTCTTTTGTTGTTTTTTGGGAACCTAATTTTTATTTAGTTTTAACTTCCAGATGCTAATATGAATACAAAACATTTCAGCAAGCAATATTAACCCCAGTACAGTACAATAACAATTGTTGGTTACAAACACAACTTGAAAATATGTCAAGAAAATAACGAATGTTATGTATGAAAACAAATCAATGTAATTAAAATATAGAATATATACAGACGTGGACAAAATTGTTGGTACCCTTCATTAAATCGAAGAAAAACTCATAATGGTCACAGAAATAACTTTAATCTGACAAAAGTAATAATAAATAAAAATTATATAAATGTTGACCAATGAAAGTCAGACATTGCTTTTCATCCATGCTTCAACGGAATTATTTAAAAAATAAATGCATGAAACAGGCCTGGACAAAAATGATGGTACCCACAACTTAATATTTGATTGCACAACCTTTTGAGGCAATCACTGCAATCAAATGATTCCTGTAACTGTCAATGAGACTTCTGCACCTCTCAGCAGGTATTTTGGCCCACTCCTCATGAGCAAACTGTTCTAGTTGTTTCCGGTTTGAAGGGCGCCTTTTCCAGACAGCACGTTTCAGCTCCTTCCAAAGATGCTCAATAGGATTGAGATCAGGGCTCATAGAAGGCCAGTGTTTTCCTCTTAGCCCTTCTTGGGTGTTTTTAGCTGTGTGTTTTGGGTCATTTTCCTGTTGTAAGACCCGTGACCTGCGACTGAGACCATGCTTTCTGACACTGGCCAGCACATTTCTCTCTAGAATCCCCTGATAGTCTTGAGATTTCATTGTACCCTGCACAGATTCAAGACACCCTGTGTCAGATGCAGCAAATCAGCCCCAGAACATAACCGAGCCTCCCCCATGTTTCACAGTAGGGACCGTGTTCTTTTCTAGATATGCTTCATTTTTCCGTCTGTGAACATAGAGCTGATGTGCCTTGGCAAAAAGTTAAATTTTTGTCTCATCTGTCCACAGGACATTCTCCCAGAAGCTTTGTGGCTCGTCAGCATGTAGTTTGGCATACTCCAGTCTGTTTTTTTTAATGATTTGTCCTCTGGCTCAAACAGCGAAGGATGTTCCGATCTGACACTGATGTTCCTTGAGCATAAAGTTCAGCTTGGATCTATTTTGAAGTCTTTCTAGGCTCTTTTGTTACCATTTGGATTATCCGTCTCTTTGATCTGTCATCAATTTTCCTCCTGCAGCCACGTCCAGGGAGGTTGGCTACAGTCCCATGGATCGTACATTACTGAATGACATGTGCAGCTGTAGTCACAGAAACATCTAGCTGCTTGGAGATGGTCTTATAGCCTTTACAGTTAACATGCTTGTCTATGATTTTCTTTCTCATCTCCTGAGACAACTCTTTCCTTTGCTTCCTTTGGTTTATATTGAGTGTGGTACACACCACGTCACCAAACAACACAGTGACTACCTGGAGTATATAGGCCCACTGAGTGATTACAGGATTGTAGACACCTAGGATGCTGATTTGTGGACATACCTTGGATTAACATGTCCCTTTGGTCACATTATTTTCATTCTTTTCTAGGGGTACCATCATTTTTGTCCAGGCCTGTTTCATGCATTTATTTTTTAAATAATTCTGTTGAAGCATGGATGAAAAGCAATGTCTGACTTTCATTGGTCAACATTTATATAATTTTTATTTATTATTACTTTTGTCAGATTAAAGTTATTTCTGTGACCATTATGAGTTTTTCTTTTATTTAATGAAGGGTACCAACAATTTTGTCCACGTCTGTATACATATATATACACACACACACACACACACACGCACACACACACACAGTACCCTTAGTCATATAAACACACACTACTTATTTCTAAAAATAACAGGGAATTTACTGGGCTCCATCTTCTACTGATTAACTCTTAAGGGCCATTTCTCAATACCTACGTATGCAAGTATGTTCCTGTGTACTTGGCGAGTACATACTTGGTAAGTACAGTTGAAAGTCTATTCTTAAAGGATGCAGTACGGTAGTTCCCCAACTGGAACAGAGCGTGCTTGGTTGATGTCGCTGCTCAAATACCATCATTCAATAATTCCAATAAATTGTCCACAGTAATTCGCAAATTGGATTATTTTACACATTTATAATCCATAGTGAAATAAGAAAAATACTTTTTTGACTCATGTCAAATCTTTAAAATTAGGAAGAAGTATTGATACAAAATAAAAAAAAACTGTAAAAATAATGGGCTTAAGTTTTAATTACTGATTATAAAAGGCTCTATTAATTAAATGGCCTTATATTACTTTGTCAGGCTTCTATAGTGAAACATGATTGTTTACAAAGAAAAATGAAAATCCTTGCTTCCATCATAAGACTATTTGCTTTTGAATTATTATTTGCCTCAGCTTACATAACTGATGATGATCAGCTTTAGAGGTATACAGTTAATTGATTAACTTGATTATAGTTTGGGCTGGATACAAGCACTAAACGTTTAAGGTATTTAATATGTTACCAACCTGGGCCAGCGTTGTTGCCTTACAACTGCATGATTTATTTACAAAATTACTAAACACGGATTAACAAAGTTATTGCCTTTTATCATCATCAGGTAAACTCGCATCAGTTTACCTACAACATAAATAAACCAAAGGTTTTTAGTAAAACCTTGTTTTTCATTAGAATGACACAAATCAGCCAACAAGTACAGGGAATTGATAATGTGACTATCTACTCAAAAGCGAATGTTAACATAATTTTTAAAATATTAGAGAAGAAGAGAAGGCTGAAGAAGATGATGCAGGAAATGGGTAAACAAGATTGCTCGGAGCATTTAGGAAGTGACATCAAAACCTGGAACTCTGCTCTCTCCACCTGCAGATATGTCTGCATAAAACAAAGGAAAAAAGAAGGTTTATACTCCACTGAACCAATCTTAGGGAAATGAGCACAGAGCTCTGTTTGATCGTTAACTGGTACTGTGTTAAAGTAACTTTATTACTATGATTTTATATGCTAAAAATGGTTCTATAAACTTTTATGACACAGTTCATAAAATATCAATATGAACTAAATAAGTATCACAAATTCCAGAGAATAATATATTTTATTTTGTGATGCTTGTAGTTATCCGCCACATATACTAAACCCTTCATATCTCACTTTCAGCCGCTACTAACAGATAACACGTAGCAGGATCAGGCTGCAGTGAGCAGGGAAAACACATTCCGACCGCCAGCTGAGCCTGCAGCTACCTCAGCCAATCTGCAGTGCTGAGCTGCTCTGAAAACACCGGAGAACATTTTAAATAGGCAGATTCTTAATAAACTGACTATATAGATGAAATTTAAAAGTCTACTTTATCACCTAAAAACATCTTAAAACTGCTTTTTGTGATGAGTTAATAGTGGTATAAAAGCAATACATTTCAGCACTCACCTTCTCTGTTTACTGCTGCTGGTAGCGCATTGTGGGATACCTTGCTGGCTGAGGTCTGCAGAAGGATGCTTTGATGGATCCACAATAAAATGGGCGGAGCGAGAACACTTCCGGGGAAGTTGAGTGTACATTCCTTGATGCATACTTAAGAATTGGTAAATGATGACGTTTCTCAAGTACGCGAATAGAAAAGTATGCATATTGAGAAACAGCCAAGGAGTGAGTCATTTTATCCATGATGTAAATTTCTCTGACTTTTTCTGCCCACATGGAATGAATGGAGGAGTCTAGTTTCAGTCATCTGATTGTGATACACTTAAGAGCAGGGGTCAGTAGTAGTGCTGTACGATACGGCAAAATTTGTATCAATCCGATACCATGTAAATACAGGGCTGGTATTGCCGATACCGATACTTTTAGTACTATCATAGAGATTTATGTAATTTATTAAGTGAATGTATCATTACTTTGAAATTTTTTCTAAAAACTTTAATATTCATGATTACTTTGTAAGTTTTCCTTTAATGGATCAGTTATATGATGATGATGATGATGATGATGATAATAATAATAGTGGTAATAATAATAATATGATATTATAATAAACATAGGAATGCAGCAGGCAGCATGAGTGAAGGGAGAGAGGAGCGCTGAAGCGGCTGCTTGGAGTTGTACTGAGGAAAAACTGAAATCTATCAGCTTTCGATCAGTACTCAATACCAATGTTAGATCAATACTATCGATATTTTAGATTGATCCGCCCAGCCCTAATGCCAAGAGAAACCACCAGATTTGGTAGAAAATATTGTATGAGATACACAGGCCCTTACTTAATTAGAACTGTTGATGTTTTTGGATGAAAAATTTGCATATGTTTCCTGTGCATCCCAAGGACCAAATTGTTCCCCACAAGTGGATAAAGAGCATAAAACAAATAATTATATTTCAAATCAAAACAGCACAAGTATTTATTATCATGCCACAATAATAGCTAACCTAGACCTAGCTATCGCAACTGGCTAATGTTAGCTATGTAAAATTTACACTTTGCCAATCCTATGTGCTTCCAAGCTGATGTTAACAACTTTGAGTGCAAGTTGGGCATAGTACATGAAGGATAATGTTGTCTGACAGTAAGTTTACCTACAACATGAACAAGTATGCCTACTTCTTTAGTTTTAGAAGTAAAAGTAAAAAACAGTTAGATGTAGACATAACCTACAATATGCGCATTAGTTAACAGTACAGTCTATTATCATCCTATTATTTGTTTCTGTCTGTAATGCGCTAGTCATCATTTAAATTGATGTACAACATACGTGTGATTCAGGACGTAAGACAAAGCTGACCAGAAAATAAATGTTATCGCTTCACTGACTTCCATTCAACCGGAAGGGGAGGAGACTTAGGCTCCCCATTACTCTGAAAACAGATGTCAATATATCGGATGTATGATGTTTTCTTATAATCGTTTTGTTTTTTCTAGTTTTTAGAAAGTTTGCAGCCACTAATACCGTAGATTCATTTACATATTGTATGAACACTGGATGGGGAATACAGCGTATTAAAGAACAAACTATATACCATCATATCCAAACATTTTAGACATTCACTGATGCTTGGGGGGAAAAGGAAGCATCTGATGGCAAGAGTGACAGGATATTGCAGGGGAGGATGGAAGAGTAAAGGGAAATGCAAAGATCCAACAAAGAAAGGCGGAAGGAATTAAATATGAATGATGCAAAAATACTGAAGGAAGATAAAACAGCAAAGGAATGAGAAATGTGAGGGGGAAATTATGTGCAGAGACTGCCAGAACACATTCATAAAGTATAAGTGGGTGGGTGACTGCAAGAAAAAAAACAAGAACAAATGAACGCTTAATATGTTTTCTCTTGAGAACACTCTGACTTGGATGAATCAATAAGAAATGCAATATTTAGAAATCGATTCACTAAAAGTTGATAGGGCCAAAGCTGAAAATATACAAAGGAAGTCACAGGAGATGGAAACCAGTGTGGTTATCATTTGGAGGATGGCTGCCAGTCATGGCTGGCTGTTAAACAGTATTGACACTCGCCTACTCTCCTTCTCTGTTGCTTTGTAGAGCAGGGACACAGTGGTGTCATGCAGCAACATATTGACTGTTGGTGCTGAGCCATGTGGACTGCTAAAGCCATCTTCTGCTCCAGGAAATAATAATAATATAAGATGGCAGGGTGAGTTTAGAAAGAAAAAAAAAGAAGAAGAAAGGTAGGGATAGAAAAAGAAGACTGACGAAGCAAATTCGACATTGAAAAAAGACTGAGTGGTTACAAGAGGTGTGGCTGTTGAAAGGAGAGACACAAAGAAGACGCGAGGTAGAAAGCGATACAGGGATATGAGAGAAGATTGGAGCACGTAGGAGAGAAAAGAAGCCAGAGGAGCTGTGACAGAATGTTGAATTATAAATGTGCTGGAAGCACGAAGCATGGTCTCATACTCCAAGCTCCCTCTGCCTGTGTGGGTGGTTCACTGATGTGATCTGGCATATAGACACACATACAAACACCAAATATTTACTCTAAGTTACTGAAGTAAGCCACAACAAATAGGTGGAATGGTTCAAAACTCACTGTCTGACAAATCAATGCCCTTAGCAACTGATTATGCTTGGTCATGATAGAGCCGGCATATTAAAGCATTACTTAAGAAACATTAAACACAAGAAGTAAATGGGTTAAAATAACCCTTTCTAAAATTTAAATCAGGTTTTTATGGAATGACCATTTTTAGGCAGTGTGCTATTTAGTAACAGTGCAGCTGTTCTGTGGAAGCGTCAGAGGTTTGTTTAAAACAGCTTTTTATCACAAATAAAGTTGAGGAGAGGTTAAAAGCAGGATTAAGTCTTAAAACAATCCCAAAATTATCCAAAACCAGCATTGCCTTTTTTCAGAGAAAGGTTTGTTCCAGCATGTTCACATTTGGAGATGCGCATAACTTTTAACCAAAACACAACTTTCCCCCTCTGGAGGGATAGCGGTGATCCACAGCTTGGGTGGGCGGAGGTGTTGACAGGACAACTGTCAGTTATGTGCTGAAAATGTAAAAAGTAAGTTTTCCATTCCCAAAGTGAGACTTGGTGGTAGCAACATCATCCGGTGGAGCTACTTTTCTGCAGCAGGTACAGGGAAGCTGGTCAGACTGGATAGGAAGATGTATAGAGAAAATACAAGGCAATAGATGGAGAAGACAAAATACTGTTGCAGAGGTTGGCCAGCAGGACAACAACCCTAAGCATATTGCCACAATAGAATAGTTTAGATCAAAACATGATTATGTGTTAGAATAGCCTAGCAAAAGTCCAGACCTTTCTCCTAAAAGATAATTTGTAGCAAGACTTGAAATGTTATGTTCACATACCACTCTGATCTGATTCAGAAAGAGTTGTCTCACTAGCTTAAAAGCTAGTAAAGACGAACCCCAAAGGACTTGCAACTGTACCTACTGTAAAATATGTTTTTAAAAGCTTTTTATTTAATAAATCATGTAATATGTTTTTTTAGGTTTTTTTTTTTTTTTTAGGTACAACAGTAATATATTGGCCGGGTTAGAGGACTGGCTGGATTGAACAATCTGTAAAGTTAATCATTTAAAGTGTTATGGAAGGGGCAAGCTTTGCCAGAGAAATCCAGAGTCAGTGACCAGACCTTTCACCTTGCTCTGCATCCGAATACCCCTACTATGCCTACTATTAGTAGGCGAAAATAAGTAAGCGAGCGATGTAGTACATCCGAATCTCTAGTATGGATTGTCCAAGTAGGCATAAAATTCCCGGACGTGTCTTACTGCCACAGTGAAATCCGATGTATGCTACGCTATCCCATAATGCAACGGATTCCCCAAAATCGTAGAAGAAGAGTGACGTCTGCAATGCCGAGGACGGGACCACAGGTGACGTAACAAACGTAAATATCCCAGTGAAATGGTGGAGCAGTACGTCCGATTTCATGTCTACTACACACTCGTTTGCAACACAGTACTTACTGGATCAACGGGCAAGAAGTAGCTACTAGCAGTATGTAGTTCATACTATAGAATTCGGATGCAGAGGGAGTCTCGCAAGATTTTGAGTTAGGAGAATCTATCTTGTGCCACTCCAATCTAAACCGTACAACCACTGAACCATATTTAACCGGGCCAATCATTTGTCAGCAATGTGCTTTGGGGCGGGAGTTCAGTCATGATGATAGTATCAAGGGCCCAGCTAAGCGAAACAAACATGGCTACGCTGGTTGACGCTCGTATAGAAGTCAGTGCCAACCGGGCGCTCAATTCAATTCAATTCAGTTTATTTACATAGCGCCATTTCACAGCAGATGTCATCTCAAGGCACTTTACAAAAAGAGTTATTACAATACAATGTTTAGTGTAGAAATTACAGAACCACAGAAGATTGCGTCGTGGAATTCTCAGCAATCCCTCATACTGAGCAAGCATGCAGCGACAGTGGGAAGGAAAAACTCCCTTTTAACAGGAAGAAACCTCCGGCAGAACCAGGCTCAGCACAAGCGGTTATCTGCCGCGACCGTCTGTGGCTTGGAGAATACATAACAGAGACACAGAAAGAGCAATAGAACTGATGCAGAAGTTTGTTGCAGGACGTGGAGAATTTTCCGTCACTGCAATGCCATCTTAGTCAGGGTCGTCAAGCAGGGCTAATCCGGAGCACCTACTATAATAGAAAACAGGTTAGTGCTTGAATTGACAGCACATCATGCAGTTGGGGAGAAGTAGGAGAGAAAGTAGGAACAGACCCTAATAATGTCCTCCAACAGCCTAGCCTAAAGCAGCATAGCTACTAACATTAACCTGACTCCTAGCTACTAGGAGACCTGGCTACCAACACTCTATCTGAGTCCTCCTGATCGAGGCTCAGCCCGTGGACGGTGTAGGGCCGGTAACGGCCCCCGTCATGCCGGGGTCTTCTCGGAGTCGGGTTGTTTGAGAATGCAGCCCAAAGTGGGTGGTAAACTCCATCTAAGGCTAAATACCGGCACGAGACCGATAGTCGACAACTATCTTAAGGAAAATAGACAGAACTATCTTAAGGAAAAATAGACAGAACTGAGAGGACAGAGTTGAAGAGGGCGAGAAACGTTTAAGGGATAAACGGGTGGGGTCCGCACAGTCTGCCCGGGGGATTCAACCCGGCAGGTAATGGGCGGCCGCACTGTGCGGGAGGATCCCCATTGAGGGACCCCTCTCCGGCGCTGGCTGGCCCCCGTGGGGCGCATTTCTTCCGCGGCGGTAAGCCGCGACCGGCTCCGGATCTTTACCTGGCTTACATTAATCTATCTCTACCTAGCTACTCTACCTCTTCCTATCTCTTCCTAACTTTTGACACTCTGCCTGACTACTAACATTAACCTGTCTCTTCCTATCTACCTGTCTGACCTGACTCTAACTACCTATAAACATATCTCTAACTGTAAGCTTTGTCAAAGAGGAAAGTTTTTAGCCTAGTTTTAAAGATAGACAAATTGTCTGCTTCACGAACCAACCCTGGGAGCCGGTTCCATAGGAGGGGAGCCTGATAGCTGAAAGATCTGCCACCCATTCTACTTTTAGAAATCCTAGGAACTACCAGTAAACCTGCAGTCTGAGAGCGAAGGTCTCTGTTAGGAACATATGGAACAATCAGGTCTCTTATGTATGATGGAGCTAGATTATTAAGGGCTTTATATGTCAGAAGGAGGATCTTGAATTCTATTCTAGATTTTACTGGGAGCCAGTGAAGAGAAGCTAAAACAGGGGAAATGTGATCTCTTCTTTTAATATTCATCAGAATCCTAGCAGCAGCATTTTGAACTGAAGACTTTTAATTGTATTCTGTGGACCACCTGATAATAGACAGTTACAGTAATCCAGCCTTGAAGTAACAAAGGCATGGACTAGTTTTTCAGCATTTTCCTGGACAGGATGGTTCTAATTTTTGTAATATTCCTAAGGTGAAAAAAGGAAATCCTACAGACTTCTTTAATGTGAGATCTAAATGACATATCTTGGTCAAAAATGACACCGAGGTTTTTTGCTTTATTACTGGAGGCTAATTTAATGCCGTCCAGGTGAAGGGGCTGACTAAGTAGTTTCTTTTTCAGAGCTTCTGGTCCAAAGACGACAACTTCTGTTTTATCAGAATTTAGAAGCAAGAAGTTTAGAGTCATCCAAGTTTTTATGTCTTCCAGACATGCCTGTAGTCTACCTAACTGATTGGATTCATCAGGATTTATGGATAGATATAGCTGTGTATCATCTGCGTAACTATGGAATTTTATCCCATGCTGCCTAATTATTTTACCAATAGGAAGCATATATATAGTAAAGAGAATCGGCCCAAGCACTGAACCCTGTGGTACTCCGCAAGTAACTATTGAGGTTGAGAAAGATCTATTGTTTACCTGAACAAACTGAAATCTGTTAGACAATTAAGATTTAAACCAACCTAGGGCTGTTCCTATTATACCGACACTTTGAAGCCTTTCTATGAAAATATTGTGATCAACAGTGTCAAAGGCAGCACTGAGATCTAACAGGACCAGAATGGTCACCAGTCCATTGTCTAAGGCTATGAGAATATCATTAGTAACCTTCACCAGAGCTGTTTCAGTGCTATGATGAGCTCTAAAGCCTGACTGAAACTTCTCAAACAGCTCATTATTGTTTAAATGCTCACATATCTGGTGTGCAACTATTTTCTCAAGAATTTTAGATAAGAAGGGAAGATTAGCTCACACCAACTAACTTCATGTACTCTTTCACCACATCCATAAATCTCATTTTTGGTCTTCCTCCTGCCTAGTGGCTCCATCCTCAGCATCCTTCTACCAACACAAGTGTCATCTCTGCTCTAAAAATTTCCAAACCATTTCACTCTCGCCTCATTGGCTTTATCCCCAAAACATCTAACACAAGCTGTTCCTCTGATGTACTCATTCCTGATCCTATCCATTCTCATCACTCCCAACGAGAATCTTAACATCTTGAGTTCTGCAACCTCCAGTTCTGCTTCCTGTCTTTTCCACATTGGTACTGTATCTAGACCGTACAACATTGCTGATCTCACTGCCGTCTTGTACACCTTTCTGTTCATTCTTGCTGAAACCCTTTTATCACAACTGACACTTTTTGACCACCCATTCCAACCAGCTTGTACATACTTCTTCATCTCTTTTACAAACTCTCCATTGCTTTGGACTAGGGCTGTCCCTGACAAAGAATTTGCACATTTTAATCAGAACAGTGGAATCTTTCTATAGTCGACTGATGGTTGACTGATCTATGTATCCAGGATGTGCGGCGAAGGTTATACGCTGCAAAGACTTATGGGTAATGCATTCATGTTAGTTGTAGAATTTCTCCATTTTACATTACAATTTATGTTCCAAATGGAGTCATGTTCTTGTATATGTAGTTATCATTTGAGTTATGTTGTTGTCAGTGTTTAGTTGTGTTTGTCTGTGCACTGTCTATAGAGATTGTAGTTTACGGGAGTTATATCTCTGCCTTGAGTGCTTAGTTGTAAAGCTCTGCCTGCTTATGCTGCATAAAACACTGACCCCTAGTGTTTTTACTGTGTGAAGGATGACAGAAGTAAAACTCAAACTTTTCAACCTTGTGTTGTCATGTTGTAAATTAAAAACTTCATTCTTTTACATTTAGATTTGCAAATTTATATTTAAAGACTGTTTAAATTTCACATGACGGGTATCCTGTAAATGCCATAACCAAATTATGCTTCCTTCATCTAAGAAGGGTTCGACCCTGAGAATGGTAGTCGAATCAGGCTCCGCCTATCAATGCATCGAATCTTCAACTAATAAGGGTCACCCCTTCTTTGGACTGTTGACCTTAAGTACTTAAAGTCCTCTACTTTCTACAATTCAACTCCCTGCAACTTCACTTTTAAACTTTTGTCTTTCTCATTTACACACATGTATTCTGTTTGGCTGCATTTTCATTCCTCTCTTTTCCAGTGCATACCACCTTCTCTCTAGATTTCCTCTGTAGTTGCCATAATTCTGTACATCTCCCTTGTTCTTAAAAATCAAAAGGAGTACACTTTTCCTCAATTCCTCAGGCATCTTCTCAGTCTTCAAGGTCTTGTTGAAGAACCTAGTCAAAAACTCTACTGCCACCTTTCCTAGAGACTTCCATACCTCCACAGGTATGTCATCAGGACCAACTGCCTTCCCCGTCTTCATCTTCTTCAAGGCTTTTGTTACTTCACCCTTACTAATTTCTGCTACTTCCTGATCCACAACAAGCATCTCTCCTTCTCTACATTTTCTCTCATTTTCTACATTAATCAGCTCTTCAAAGTACTCTTTCCAACTTCCCATCACACTCTGAGCACCTGTCAGTACATTAGCATCCCTATCTTTGATTACCCTAACCTGCTGCATATCCTTTCCATCTCTGTCTCACCAGCACTACTTTGCAGCCACTACTCTCCTTCAGATCAAAAAGTCTAAATAAAATGTTGTCCACCTGAGTTCTTCGACCTCCACTCTTACACAGTAAGTCAACCTTTGTTCCTGCCTCTTTTGGAAGAAAGTGTTTATTTCAATCCTTTTTGCAAAGTCTACCACCATCTGTCCTTCTTCGTTCCCATCCTGGATACCAAACCTGCCCATCACTTCCTCATGACCTCTGTTCCTTTCATTAACATGTCCATTGAAGTCTGCACCAATCGCCACCCACTCAACTCTGGGGATACACTTCATGAAATCATGTAGTTTGCTCCAAAATATCTGCTTCTCTTCTTACTCACATCCTAACTGTGGGGCTAACAACACTGATCGTTGGTCTTTCCATTTCAAGCTTTAGGCTCATCAGCCTATCTTACACTCTTTTCACTTCCAAAACATTTCTAGCAAATTCGTCCTTTAAAATAACTCCTATTCCATTTCTATTTCCATCTACATCATGGTAGAACAACTTGAACCCTTCTCCTAAGCTTCTAGCCTTGCTACCTTTCCATCGGGTCTCCTGAACACATAGAATATCCACCTTCCTTCTCTGCATCATGTTCACAAGCTCTCTAGCTTTACCTGTCATAGTCCCAACATTCAAAGTCCCTATTCTTAATTCCATGCTCTTGATTTCCTTTTTTTCTCTCTCTGCCTGCCAAAACGCCTTTCTCCTCTCCTACTTTGATCAACAGTACTCCAATTTCCACCGGCATCCTGTGGGTCAACAGCACCGGTTGCAGTCGATGTTAACTCCATATGGAGTACATGTTTGTGATTCACATTTTTCAATTTGGCATAGGATTTTACTTAGGATGCCCTTCCTGACACAACCCTCTGCATTTTTCCGGACTTGGGGCTGGCACACGAAATCACTAGCTTGTGACCCCTTATGGTTGTAATCTATATCAATGAGGTACTGAGGTGCAATGTTAGAAATGACATTTTGGCATGTCTATTTGAAACAATATAACTATTTTTTTTAAATTGAGCAATTTAGTAAAGCATTGAGTGTGCTGCTCCTCTCATAAAAAATACTCCAAAGTTATAGCACAGTTAATTCAATTAAGCATTTAAAAGCTTTAAAGCTTCCTTCACTGACAGCTGTCATGCATATAATCCCCATGAGTAACTGTGAGCAAAAGGATCTTCAATGGTTTGCTGTAATGTACTGTAGGTAGTTTAAATTCCAGCTGCATGCCAAGATAAACAATATTCCCTAATAAGCTGCTTTGAGGAGAAAAAATCTCAAAAGGTTTTCATATTGTTTTGAGTTTACTATTTCACAGATTAATGATGAAGTGACTCACTTTATTCTTTAAGTCTTATATGGTTATATTGTTATTAGGGATGCCTATTCTGAATCAGTAGAAGCCTATGAATGGAAGTAAAAGCAGAGCTGAAGTGCATTTTATTAGTTTTAGTGGCCTTAAGATCCAGATGTTAAAGGAGGAGGTGCAGACAGGGTACTGCATCATCTGAGCCACTTTAGCCTTTTTACCTTTGAAGATAAACTAAAGAGGGTCCAGATGTGGAGTTATTGATCACAACAAAGTAAATGCATTAGCCATATAATTAAAAGGTAACACATATTTAGTGATACAGCATGCGAAAACAATGTATTTTCATATTGTCACAAATGCAAACTGTTTTTTCAGTGTTATGTCGGGATTTTTTTGTACATATTTTTTTTTTTTTTTTGCTTCAATGGTTGTTAGCAGTCTTAATGGCACTTTGTGAATTTAAAAAATCATCTTAAGTATTTGAACTTTTGTACAGGACAAAGATGAGTCAGCTTGTAATAGCATGTGGGATGGCATGATAGAAATTATACATAACACTGACATTTAAATCCGTTCGTCAAAGTTCCTCGTTTATTCACAAGGTCTGTCATGTGTAATTGTTTTGTTGTTTTTTTCCCCTAAGGTTTTATCAATTAGTGATGCAAGGAGATGAAGAATAAAATAACAAATAAAACTAAGACGGAATAAGACAAATGTGCTAATGTTGGCTTACATGCAAAATATTGGCATATAGGACCAAATGGACAAAAATTACAGAACAGCAGCAAAGTTTTTTGATTTTGTGATTTATCTCAAATGTACTTGTAGTATTATGCACCCCCACTACCAGCTAGTCTTGCTGTTAAAAAGCACACGTTTAAGGATTTATAGCAGTTGACTTTTCTCTGTATACATCCAATTAATTGAAATTTAAACTAGCTAAATTACCTTTAAAATGTTTTGTGATATTAGAAACCACCCTATATGTGCAATTTGGAGTTGTGTGCACAGATCCACATTCCACAATCAAATAAGGGCTCTTATTTTGGAACCAAGGCCCCAGATATACTGCTCCCACAATGATAAACTGAAACATTTTATTTATGCTCAAAACAGGCTGTAACCTATCATGATCTACTGTCAGTTCTTCTTAAAATATCTCTCTGATTCTGCAAAAAATTTGATATGTTCATGTTTTGAAGTAAAGGGACCTATGAGTGTTGATGGGTTCAGAGAATGCTATCAGTTATTCAGAGTTTATTTGAAAACATATTAAATGTAGTTCTTCAATCAGAATGTTACATCTTCTCAAATGTAATAAAAATGCAGACAAACTTTATTTAGCTATAATAAGCAAGATCTTAACTGATAGATAATGTATTAAAGTTCCATTAATACTTGACAAGAGCACTTGCCAATTATTAGAGATTTGTAGTTTACCCATTTAGGACCATAATCCTGCTCCAGCTTTGAGTCATATTTTTTTGGCTGGCATGCAGGATTTCCTTTCAAAAGCCTTTAAAACTTATCTTACCTTAAGTAAAAATAGTTTTAGAATATGGAAATGACTTCACATTTAGCACATGGATTAAAACTGGTGCTATGACAAGCCAGGAAAACTAATTCATCCCCAGTGGAGATCAAATACTTCTTAGGTTCTGAGGCATACAGGTCACAGTGATAATTTTCTTCACTAAGCAAAGACATTGCCATGAGTGAAACCTTAAATAGCTTGCTGTTACCTACACTTCAGGATGAATCCGAGTTTGTAAAAGTTGTAAATGTTGAAAATAAGATCAAATTTAAAGTTGAACTTTAAAGTGTTTCAAATTTAGCTCTCATGATCCCTAAAGATCGCCATGTAACTTCTATCAAACCACAAATGCAGTGTTGGAGTTTTGTAGAAAAGAAGACATTGAAGCTTTTCCGTCATCTAGAATTAGTTGAAAAGATTCTATGCTATAAATGTACTGTACAAATGTAAATCCCTGAACAAGACAGAAGGGTAGTTTTCTCTCAGATCAAAAAATAGGGAGCCCTACTGAACTTATTTATGGGGAGAGTGAAACTACACAAGATATCCCCTTGGGTTTCAACCAGGTATTCACCTGGAGTACAACACAGCAATTAAAGAAAATAGTGCAATCTATGCTCACAGCAAGGGAACCTAAGCAAACATATATTTGCCCAACACATCTTGAAAATTTAGAAAACTTTTTCAGTACATATGCTTTTTATGTAATATCACCTTCTAACCAATAGATTTTAATAAGGATAATCAAATTAAAAACACAAATTAGCCAATAGGTTTGTCCATTACCAGTCCTCCCTTTTAGTGCTTGGTTGACATGTGATTGCTACATGTACCCTTTCTTACTTTTTAGTGTCCAACATTTCTGCAGTTTCATTATATAAAAAAAAGAAAAAGTGTATTTTACAAAGAGCTAGTTTGTACACTCATGCTGGATAGAGAACAGATGGGGAACTACTGCAACTCATGAGAAACTAATTGATATTAAGAACAGATATAAACCAACACAAGGTGATGCTTATATATTGTAGCTATTGTGACTCTACATTCTGTGAGTAATTATTTCTGCAATAATCTTATTAAAATAACACTCCAATTAAGTGAACCATATATAAGCAGTTACAGTCATGTGTAAAAGTATTTGAACTGTTGTTGATCTATTTTTGTTCCACTGGCATGTTCCAAAGAAAACAAATGTTTGTATCAATGTTGACTTGTAAACCCTAATTGCAGTGTTCAATAATCAATCAATCAAATCAAGGTGGCACCATGGCAAGATGTAACTGTCATCTAAACCCAATAACTGCTTGTGTTGCATTTGGCACCAACAATTGAGTCTCACGGTTTAAGATATCTGTCAGGCCCACATGCAAGAAACGCTCAGGAGACCAGGAAGATTTTAAAAGGTTAATTGAAATCAATTATGAATGAGGATCCGGAAGGTGTTGGGGACTGGGTACTAGGGACCGGGAGCTGGAGCACTTAACTGATTCAAATGATGAGAGCACGATAACAAAAGTGAAACATGTATAAATAAATACTTACAGAACTGATGAAATGGAAACACCAGGGGAGATTGAGTGGAACTGGAGGAGGACTGGTATGGTGGCTGATCCAGAGTCTTGAACTTGGTAGCGAGACTTGAAACAAATCTGGAGGAGGACGAGGAGGAGAAGTAGTCATATTATGATGTGAAAGGCCTGTTTCATTTAGGGGAGGAGCCGAAAATGAGGACGTCTGAGGCCCCGCTGGCGGCTGTACCATGTGACTTCAGGAAGTGGTTCGGCTTTTGCTGAGTGGTTTGACAGCAATAAAAACCCCTCAGGCTCCATTCAAAATGTGGGTTTGTGTTGGAGAGCTGCAGTCAGTTTGAAGTTAGGGTTAGGACAAAGTTTTGATAGTTTGGTTAGTATTTATGTAGTGTGGAGATAGTTTTGTGAGTATAGCAACAGATAGTTTGAAGGTTTCGGAGCGGGACACATGGGTGTATACGCGCGAGCCCTTGCATAACAAAAGTGCTGCGCAATGCAAGACCCGTCAGTGGCAGGCTTTCACAGATGCTGCGTTTTTGCACGCTGCAAAGGAGAAATTAAATGCATTTCCTCTGGAAGGAAAGACCTACAGTCGTCACGTACGTCAAAAGATAAGATTGGTTATAAATCAGGTTGCGCACGTAACTCCCTCGAGCTGTGCCTCGCGCGCATCACGCGCAGGATGTGTGGCCACTGTCAGTTCACCGCAATGAAAGCTAAGTGAAAACATAGAAAAAACGCATTGCACGGTCAAAACGTTTACATATACGCGAGATGTCCCAGGAGAGAGAGAGATAATGGAGCAAGCTAGGAAGAGGAGGATTTCCCCCGCGTGTGAACATTTTAACCTGATAATTTCTAAGGCAACCTCAATCTAACATTATGTCAGACAAGCTAGATTAGCTTATCAAGAGCTGTATATTTTTTACCGTTTCTTATTCTATTTAAAGCACTACCATGTAACTCTTGCTCTCGGGGTCCCCCTACAGTTGGGAAAATGGTGTTGTCTTCTATTGTCGTAAAATCTGTTATGGTCACACCAGGAGATTCATGTGCATTGACCAAGGGGCAAACTCCGCCCGCAGAATATGAAGCCAATGCGGAAGTGACAAAAATTGCAGTTCAGCCCTCATCCGCTGGGGGCTGGCTGCAAAAAGGAGCAACTTCCCATTGCCTCCCATGTTAAAAAGGCCAACTTTACAGCAAAAATGAACATCTTTACAGCCTGGTTCAAAAAAACATTTTAGGTTACATAGATCAGGTTTACCATCATGACAACTCTGAGGGGGGTGAATTTTTTTCTAACTTCTCCGTTTATTTGTAATTTAATTTTGAAATTATGAATAAATTGGGGGCGTGTCCTTTTGATTGACAGGTCCGTCTAGGCTAGGTTGCTAATGGTGCCTAAGTGTAGCTAATAGCTTGCTCCGTAGTCTGCTTGCGGAGCTCTTCACAGCCTGGGACTAACGTAAAGACTTCAGTCATTTGGTGTTTCTGAACTCCACTATCAGTTGCCTCTGCAGTTTTTATTCGGTTTTGGATGTTAATCTGCAATTATTGGGCAAAGATGGCTTGCTGTGGTGTTGATTACAGTAACAGACCGTCCAAGAAGTCTCTGCTTTGGGGGAGGCTTCATACCGGCTGAAGCTTAACGAGCTTGGGGGGTCTCTGTCAGGTGGCAGAGAGGGATGCTGTTCTGGTTGGAGCTTTTATCTCTTTCTACACGCGAGTTGGAGCAGGCGATCGGTCGGGTAGCAGCAGAGCAGCAACGTCGGCAGGACCGGGACGCCGCGGCAGACCCGGTCAGGTAGAGCACCTTGAGACTCAAGAGCGGGAGACGGTTGCATCAGGCTGGAAGACTACAGAGTTGGACTCTAGACAGACTGGATGATCGCTGGTTAGATCAGTACTGGTGTGAGGAACACAGCTGGAGGCATAAACTAATGGATGTCTGATGTGAGGTGAGTCAAAAGCCTTTTATTTTTTTTAGGGGATCTGAATTTTCATGATGACTTTGTGACTACTTTTTGCTGGATGTGTTGTTAAGATAAGCCGACTAAGTCCTCACCCTCCTCCGATGGTAATGGAAATAACACAATATAAGGCCGTATTGATCCGACCCATTTTGGTCTTATTATGTTGATCTGTTTTCTCTACTCGAGATGTTTCTGCGTCTAAAGGGATCGTTTTTGAAAAACGATGTAAAAGTCTCTGAACCGCGGTCTTCTGGCTGAAACTGGCTGCAGCCTACGTTAGCTTCAGTTAGCTCCCGACTAGCTTCTGACTAGCCTGTGGCTACGTTGGCTCGGAGCGTTAACCCTCCGCCCCCAGCCTCACAGCGCCACTCTCAGCTCCACCTTTTTGCCCATTTTTGGAGATTCTGAGAGTGACGAGGTGAGTGACGTGATCAACATGGCGGCGGTGGGAACCGCCCAACTGGCCTCATTTTAGCTATTCAGAAACCTATGCGGGACGTACTGGAAGGTTTGTCCATTGTTTTATTCAGTCTATGGCATTGACAAGCGATACCCTCGAACGTTGCAGATTTTCACGTCTTAAGCAGGCTTTGTAGCTTGTCAAATGTCTTCATCCCAGGTATATTGTTCTATATGTCAGCATGTCATATATACGGTGGCGTATGTATAACAATTACTAGTCAAAGAGAATGACGGCCAAGTCCGCATCGGTCGAGCACCCCTCATCCTCCTTTAGCTCACGCCAGCAAGTAAACGCGCGACCAAGTTTGTTTCTCGTCCGGCCCTTTAGTTTGTCATTCTCTCTTTTTTTTTTAGAGTCTCCTCCGACTTCGCCTTCTTCCGTTTGCTTGCTGCTTCAGACATTTACAACTAGTTCACTCACACGCGGTAGCAGCCGGCAAACAAATGCTTGTTAGGCTCACGTAGGTTGCGGAATGGAGCTATGCCGTAAAGCAGCAGTTGAGTTTTGTAGTTCTTTTTGTGCACAGGTAGCTACCCACACCCAAAGTTACATAGTGCCAGTGACAGCGATACAGACTCCGTCGGGCTATGGCATGCGTGTCATTCAACATAATGTAAGTCGATGTATCATCACAAGGGTATTGGAAATATATTATTAATGTTGAAAAACTACATAGTGTTGCTTTAAAGGTGAAGTGTTTATTGTGTTCCAAGGAGATGGGGTACAATAACAACACCTCGTCCATGCTAAGGCATTACCATAATTTGCATGAAAATAAGGAGACAAATATTACCAGGCTGGAAATTTCCCTGGAAAATTGGGAAAAGCTAAAATTCCTGTACCCCAATTTATATAGTCTAGCTCTTTCTTGTGTTTTTGTGTACGCCAGGATCTTCTGTGCCTTGTGAAAGAGTGTTTTCGAAGGCTGGTGAGGTGGTGTCCAAAAAAAGGAATCGCTTAAAACCAAAAACTGTTGAGAAACTGCTATTTTTGAATAAAAAATAATAAAGTTTCCCCTGTCCTGTACATCATTGTCCAAGTTACACAATCAATTTCCCATGAGCACAACCCTTTCTTGAACCTATTGGCTCACGTGGCTGAATGCCTCATGGGGCTTCATCTCACCATCACTAAGGAGAAGTTAAGACCAGAATAACTTTGAAAATGCTAAACAATTTCAATGAGTGTTAGAAATCTTACCATGAAGGCAAACACCCAGGCAATGAGTGACTAACTTCCAGCTCCCTTTATCCTCTTGCTGATCGTCTGATGAGTTGCAGCTGTGATCCCCCGCAGCAGCTGAGAGCTGATACTGATGCCTCCACTGCGCCCTCCAGTGGATCATCTGTGGAACAATTAATTCCCAGCAACCACATAGACCAAACCGCCAGACTCATAACAACAAGACATTTTGATAATTGAAAGTATGATTTTTACATTGCTATGGAAGAATTGTGACCCACTGTCCTTAGCAGATTTATTTTAGTTTTGGCCACATTGAGCACTGTAGCATCACAGACAAATTTAAATCTGGACTTTCAATTTGAACTGGGACTAACTTTCTTTTAAGGATTCAGAACTAGACAGCCTGTCATCTGTTGAAAGTAATAATAATAATAATGCCTCAAACTTATACAGTAGTAGCAGTTTAAAAGTTCTCATTCAGAGTAAACGCCGGACGAATGGCGTGCCCTTTCCAGCCCATTAACAGCAGAGTTCCCTCCAAATCCCAGTGGCCGGAGTGGCCTCCCTCTTTCTCGTGGGAGTGTCAAAGTTTTACTGCAACTCCACCCATTAATTGAAATACAGAGTATGACCAGGAGATGGCGCTTCTCTCACAGAATTCTCATCGACATGATGTTATTATCAGTATGCACGTCCACTGCAGAAAAAGCCCAGCTGGTTGCGCAAACCATTTTGGATGTAACAACACAAACTGCTCACTTTTTTGTAATTAACCTGCTTCTTCTATTGTCAAAGTTTATCATAGGCTCCATAAACTTAAGTTCTCCTAACACAGGCCAAACTTCACCAAATGAGTTCTGTAAAATATTATAACAAGTAGCCTTAAACGTTATATTTGTAAACAATTTGATTTATTTCTATGAACCTAAAGTATATCTTTTTTTTAAACCTAATGTACTTTCCTTTAATTTTGTGATAAACTCGTGGTTTTTTATGTTATTGTTGTTGGATGAAAATGACAGAGTTCCACAACGCAAAACAACGTAATAGCCTATTTATTATATTTATGCAATCACATGACTATTCGGCTCACCACGGAATGTTTGCAACACCAGAATAGACATGGTTACATACTGTAGCGATGGGGAGCAAAGCTTGGTGGGGGGATGCTTGAAGATGGTAATGAGATGCACAACGCAAAAACAACGTAATAGCGTATTTATCATATTTATCAATTTATATATTTTATAATAAATTCTTAATTACGTTGTTGTGTATATTATATATTAATATAATCATATAACAACTCACAATAATAACAGAATAGACATGGTTACATGCTGTAGGGATGGTCACGAAAGCTTGGTGGGGGGATGCTTGGAGATGGTAATGTTCTTTAGGAGGTGTGAATGATCTGGAGTCTATGGTGTGTTGTTAAGTTGGGGGATGCATTCAGGATGATCATCAGCGAGTACAATAGGTTACCCAGACAGTGTTGTGTGACTATTATATGTGTGAATGTGTAAGCCCTGTTCAGAAAATTTCTGCCTTTTAGGCCCAACGTTACATTACAAGTTCCTAAAATCTTACAAAAGTATATATATATATATAGCGGCAAAATTATTTTTAGACTTTGATATATCCTTTCAATCCTATGAACAGTCAACGTTTCATCTAGTAAGAAAGCAGAGGCTGTGTCCGAATCCAGCAGCTGGATCCTTCGAAGGACCCGGTCTACTCGGTCTACATGGGCTGGGTCCTTCGTGGACACGGTAGACCGGATGTTAACGGCTGTGAATTTGGACGGTCTAGCCTTCAGTTGAATTCCCGCCCCCACTTTGCCGAACGTCCTGTCTCCTAGCAACCACGATCACGCTAAACCAGCTGGTAAAGCAAGAAATATTTCCCAGTATTTTACTCACCTTTTTTACTCTAGAGGAACAACAAGTTTTACTGTCTGCGCAAATGTTTTATATTTCTGGCTGAGAGGTGATCATATCAAGATAATTTTATTTAATCCAGGTTAATACTTAAGACATTTACTCTTATGATAATTTCTGTAATTGAATGACTAGTGATCAAATGTACAAATTTGTAATATTACATTTTTTATATTCATTTTATCTGTAAAAAATCTTTGTGAGTTTAAAATTATATATGCCTTTTAGATCAAAACAGCATTTTCTAATTTGATTTTATATATCTATGATTTTTTTTACCAAGCATATTCCAAATTAGATCTTCCTAAATAAACTGAATTGTTTTTTGTAAACAACCACTGCAACAACAACTAACATTGTGTTTTAACAAAACTTCAGGTCATAACACTTTTCTCCACAGCTGCCTCTTGGGATGTGCTTCAAGATGAAGCTGCTGGAGGTCTGTGGGGCTCTCTGGTTGGAAAAACTTTTGTGCACGTCGACTTAAGCAGACTGTAAACCCTGATGATGGATGCAGTGGACAGCATGACGAAGCTGCTCTGAACTCTCTCTGCAGACCAACCTGTATGATGTTCCCCTCGTCAACCAGAAAATATGAAATTAATCTGTATTCAACTGAACCAGCAACACTGCCCGTTTGTTCTAATTAAGCTTAAATAGGTCATTTATATAGATATAAATAACTGCAAAAAAACTTATCCTAATGCCAATATGTTGTTATTTTAAACTGTTCAACGTAAGGTTCTTTAAAAACACTAATACAACTTTTAATGAAATGACTTCATGATATTTAACATTTTTAGAAATTCATTTATTCACAACCATCGAACACCTAAATAAAAAATGTGACAAAAACATGAATGAAAAAAAAAAACAGTCCATCCATTCGGTCCCTGCTCTCCTCTCCAGTCTCCCTTTGCTGCTTCATATCCTAAACAAGAAGACAATAAACACAGTTTACAAAAAGAGCAACACAACAACATTTATGAAATCTATATTTGTTAAAGTGATCAGTCATAAATTATGTTATTTGCGCTTTTGCAAATATACATACAGTAGGTTTATTTTTTTCTCTAAATTTTTTTTTCCGGCAAGGGATTAATTTCTCCTGCAGATACAACTCCTCCTGAATTTTCCTCATTAGATAGAAAATAAATACCAGAGGAACGTGACAACTGTATTGATTTAAGAATGCAGAACTATAGTTTTCACAGCAGATCACAGGTTCTGTGTTGTATGAGGCTCAATAAGAGTCCTCTAGCATAAGCTGTGTAACTGGATTTAATCTTCAACCTCCAAGCCACCGCGTCTCGATTTTCACTCGGTAAAGAGGTAATAATTTCTCCTAAGAGGAGTTGACTTTTTACTTAATTTACCAAAGCAGAAAGTGGCTGCGTAAAGATGAAGAAACTTTTACACTACCATACAAGCTCGTTTACGAGCGATGCTTTACAAAAAAATATTAAAATACATGTCTAAGCCAAGAATAAAAGGCAAACAACACAACCGCTATAAGATTTTCATTTTTGAACCGCCAGATTTTAATATACTTACATCTAAAACTGTGCTCCTCTCTCGCTTCGCCTGCCGCTTCGTCCGCCATGTTACTGGAAGTAAATTCTCCCGTTCAGCCCGCAATGAATCTTGGGACAGTATAAATGATCGCGCTGAGATGATCAGCTGACCACTAAAGCCCGTCCTGAGACCGTGGACAATGATAGAAATTAAGCCCGAACCTGGCCAGGTTCCCTAACCCTATGAAACCCAAAAAGTAGGCTAATTGCCTACAGTACTGTCATACGTTTCACATTACAGAGCACTCTTATGCTATAAAACTACTGTATCCGAGTATAAGACTACAGTGGTAGGCTATTTGAACCCTGAGTTTCTGAGTTACATTCCAACTTAGGCTACATACAAACCAGCAAACCATTGAGGAACAGATAGGGGAACATTTTTTAATGACATTTATATAGGCTACCCTGAGTCTGATACATCAATAAATCATTAACATTAAAATCACTGCTCCTCCCCGTGGACAAAAGAGGCATTGCAGCTGGTTTTCACTCAGGCTCCTTGGGGGCGAGGCCTCACTGAAGACGTCATAGCGGGGGATTACATTACCACCACGGACCTGTCAGGGACCTTTGACGGATCAGGCACGTACCAGTCAAGGGCCAGTCAAGGACCAATCATGGAAACATGAGAACTTTTAAACTGCTACTACTGTATAGCGCTTTTCTGGACACTCAAAGACGCTTTACAAATTCCATTATTCATTCACTCTCACATTCACACACTGATGGAAGCAAGCTACATTTGTAGCCACAGTTGCCCTGGGGCAGACTGACAGAAGCGAGGCTGCCATATCGCGCCATCGGCCCCTCTGGCAAAAACCAGTAGGCGGTGGGTGAAGTGTCTTGCCCAAGGACACAGCGACTGAGACAGATGGATCAGCAACCCTCCAACAGCAAGGCAACCTTTGAACCCCCTGTGCCACAGTCGCCCCCCAAGTATAGCTATCTCAAGTATATTACACAAATGCACTTGAGCTAGACCCCCTTGAGGCCTAAAATGGTTATCAGACAGTCCAGTACAACCAAATTTTGATTGAGGATGGTGTGGGAAGACTGTCTCAAATTCAGATCTCAAATTGAAGAGTAAAAAGACTGCAAGGAGTTCAGTAGCGGCTAAAGGTACATCAGATTATTAATTTTATTTGGTAAAACAGGGGTTGCACAGACTTATTAGGCTACTGTGGGCCTAGCAATACCATCTCTTGGCAAAGAAGGAGCAACAAAATGCAAACATAGAAACAGCAAAGACCATGGAAGTTATGATATCAAGTTTAGCATAGTTTCCATAATAGCATTAACTTCCGTTGCAACTTATTTGCCTTTGCATTGTGGCTTTTCTATTTTGTTGACTCTTCCTGACCACCATAACTTCCTATGGAAAGAAAACAAGGAGAGAACACAAAGGTAATAGTAGCATGTGTTTCCTCCATTGGAGATACAACTAAGATAAGAATTACAGGTACACATTTTTCATGGAAAAAAAGGAAAAAATGGGAACATCAGTTACTTGGTGAAAATAAGTAGTAATGCTTCAAATGGAAAAAGACATAGCCAAAAAATTTTGATCCCTTAGCACAAGAAGCATCAAATGGCATTTTGAAGCAGGACTCAAAAGGACTCTCTTGACCCCTAACATCAAGCACTCTTTCAGACAGGTTATGAAGGGTAAAACTTTCTGAGGCAAAATGGTTTACTTTTAAAATTTCTATTTTCATTGGTGGAAAGTCAAAGTCTGTATCTGAGTGTATCTTAGTGAAGATTATATCGGGGATAAAGGGAAAATGTAGAAATTATATACCAGCATTTTTTATTATAATAAATAATGATAGAATACTTAGAAGCTTCTGTATAAATGTAGGGTGCAATTGATTGGTTTTATTTTCTTCTCTGGTCGGTACAACAAATTGTGAAGTAGATAAAAAAAATATTAATAAGAATGACCACAAAACAAAAATTTGAAGTAAAAAATTGACATTTTCTGTGAAATTATTGCAGAGTTTTCACATTTTGGGTACCGTTTCGTGGTATATGGTCAACTGTAACTGATACTGATACAGTGCATAAGAACAGTTTAGGCCCGATACCAGTATCTGTGCATCCCAAAGAAGAGGGTAATGGGATTTTTTTAAATATTGAGTTTCACTGATTTTAATTGTGAATATTTTAACAATAAAGAAAAAAAAGCGGTTTATAAATGGGTAGCTTTTCTTTATTAAAATATCCGTGCAGAACTGACTATTACATGGAAGAGATGGTTCTAGTTCTAGCATCAGTATCAGGGTTATATTGGATTCTGTCTCGGCAGGTAGCCCTGGTTACACTGGCATACCTCTTATAACACATTTTATGCTTAAGTACACAGGTTTTTGATAAAGACACTTGCAGGCTACAGTTAAATATTTTTCCTGAAATTCTGTTTTCATGCTTGAAGAACTAGAGTCTTCAAATGTTTCTGCAGCTTCTACACAATCATAGCTGAGTAGGAAAACCTTGAAATATGTTTTGGCTCTGGCTCTGTTTGCTGCATATATTTCCCCCCAACCCCCTGCTCTTTTACCATTACTTCCCACTCTGGACTGTGACAGACTATACTTCTGTCCCTGTTCAGCCGTGTTTGTCACACTTGTAACTTTTTAATTAAATTACTACTCGGACAGATGATTTGAGCAAGTTACTCTGAGTTAGTGGTTTCTGTTTAGCCATTTTCTCAAATAAAATCACAAATATTTGTTTTACTTAAAACAATCTACAGTCTTTCCCATTTTGAACAGTAGCTTTGGGCCCTTTTCCACTAATAGTCAACCTAAAACCTTAAGCCTAGTTTATACTTCTCTGTCTGTAGTGGTGCAGACATGCAGGGCTATTATGCATCAACAGAAGGGCTCTTTGGCAGGTATGTAAGTATGGATAGAGTAGAGCCCCATTTTTTTAACTATGGAAGGCAACGGAGCTCAAACGTCTCTGATTGGTCAGCCCAACATTATTTCACCAGAACAGTGCTCTATAGTTAATGTAATTAGTAGTCAATGCACCTTTTGGGCACAACTTGGTTAACTGTATAGTGCATGGCCAGTTTAACTAATATGGTCTTTTGGTGATTTTGAACACCAAGAGGTGTAGAGAACAACAAAACGCACCACTGTTTTTTGTTTACATACATTTTTGGAGTATTCTATGAGCTGCACTTCTAGTAAAAAGATTTCTAGCTCAATCAAAACTTGCTCTCTGTTGAGTGGATATGTGTTAACAAGTCAAAGTATAAAAACTGTCCTCAGCCAGATCGTCAGTGCAATGGTAGGCAAATCCGGTATAAAAAGTCTGCACCCCCTGTTGTCCTGGTGGGGAACTGCTTTGCAACATTGACACACCAAAGGAGATGTAAAAAAGGAAAACATTTCCATCAATACGAGTGAGTGTGAGTAAAAATTTGCTGATTTTGAAATATAAATTAGCATTTCCATTGCAGGGACCAGACTGTCTCAAGTGGGGTCAGCTTGTCATGTGGTGGGCGCCCCCAGAGTATGTAGCTGCACAACACATTTAACAAAAGAGGAATAATGGACAGGTAGCGATGTTCAACATTCTGCTAGGTCTGCAGCTTTTGTCAGGAGAAAAAGATTATGCCATGCCGGGATAAAGGGAGCTATGGAGGTAGTGTCCAGGCTGCGTCAAGCAGGGCTGCGTATAAACCAGAGGTTGCACTAGACATGTTTTTTATTGTCCATTATTTAGAGCAGCAGGGTCATAAAAACTGGTCATAATCTATTTTTACGTGTAAGTTCTTAAAATCCTATGCAGGTGGGATGGAGACTGGAATTAAGAATAACTTCAGCCAATGTTTTAAGCTGGGGAAACATTTCTCCAATTAAACTGATCAGAATTGCAAAAGACTCTCCTAACTATCCATTTCCTAAACCGTAAACTATGCTTCAGTGGCAAAAAAGCACACAAAAGAAAAAAGCGGCTGGCACACATTATAGCGCGTCTAAGCAGCCACTACGGCCACATTCGCGCTCTGAATCCTCAGTACCTGTTCAACATGCAGTTAGCTCCTGGTCAGCGAGATGCGTTAAATGAAATGTCTGAGAATCTTTTCTTTAGTTTATTTATTTATCTCGACTCAGTGTGTAAAATTTAAAATACTGCAAGCTTGCACTGAGAGGTCAGAGGTGTGAGTACTAATCTGTAAAAATGGTCCTCCCCTTCCAGTCGGCCTATGGGTCCCCAAACTGAAAAAATAATGAATGGAAGTCAATGAAGCGCTAAAAGTTATTTTCTGGTCCGCTTTGTCTTACGACCTTACGTGATTTGGGATGTATTTGATAATATAAATTTGCATTTAAAAGGCCTACAAATCAGTCAGAAGTCGCATATATGACGCCATTTGGCTAACGGGAGCTAACACTAGCTATAGCACATAAAACACTCACCTAGAGCTTGTAAAGCTTCTACTCCATGCTGGCTCTCACTCCACTGACTGCTTTACCCCAGACAGCTGCTACTTTCAATATGGTCAGATTTATAGAGGTTTCCTCCGTGTTTAACACTCCTTTCTTTGGCCTGGAGGCTACGACCCTCGCTCTCCTTCTTCTTCTGCAGTTGTAGTCCACTAAACATTTTCACACAAAAGCTAAAGTAACTTTTACCTCCGGTCGAAAATCAGCGTTTTTTATCTGCATCAAAATTATTTTTTTTAAATTCACGGACATCATATATTCAATCCACGGCGCATTTCAAACTGGATCAGAAAATAACTTTTTTCGCTCCATTGACTCACATTCATTTTTTTTGGGGCGTTTGGGGACCCATGGACCGGAAGTAGAAGGCGTGACTTAGGCTGCGTTTTTTTGGATGAAGTTTGTTTGTTTTCCAGTCTTTAAGCACCGTTTCAGCACCAGCACTGTTTTACAAAATACCAGTGTTCTATCGATCTAGCATACTTTGTTAGAATAGCATACCATAAGTTGAGTTATCTAACCAATTTTAACCAGCCCACAAGGTTTCTGTTCTAACCCTAAGGTCACAGAAGTATAAATATATTATTTTAAATTCCTAAACCTAAAGCTAACATATATATAATTTAAGTACATTTTAACCTAACTTATACACCAAAGGGAAAAAGTTTGAATTCTACTGCTGTGCATGCACATTAACCAAAGGTATGTCATTCTGATGAGTATGCTGTTTTGTCAGAACACCGGTTTGGCACCAGTATCTGTTAAAACCTAAACAATACCCATCCCTACCGCTGACACAGTTTACTAAAATGCTAAATGAACTCCCCAGGTTTACTTACATACTTCTGCCAGCCGGGCTTCAGCGCACATTCAACAGATCATCTTGACATCACCCCCTGTGGCTTGATTCATAGGACCAATGTTACGTCATGATAGCGGTAATATCGCTAGCATGGTTGAAGGCAAGAATGCTGCAAAATTCCCGTAAGGCTGGGCGTACACTGTGTGATTTTGGGATTTTGGACCGTTTTTGAGCCGATTTGTCACTCGTGCGACTTTTGTCTGGATCGGGCCGACTTTTGGCTTAATCGTGCGTGTTGCAACGTGTAGTGTACATTGGGTAATGACAGGCAATTTACACTTCACGACCAGCTCCCGATCGGTCGCAAGAAAATCAAACCTGTTTGAAATCCTCGTGAATGACTCGCACTGTGGAACCAATGCTACGAGCTATTTCTCATACTGCGCATGCGTGTAACCATCGTTACCGCGGAAGTCCTTCTGGTCTTTGACATAAACAAACGGTGTTTCCACACAGAAAACAGGCAGCGCGTTTGTCTTTGAGCGCATCCTCGCAATTCTATGGCGCGTATCTTCACTCCAGTGTTTTTCTTATGCTTCTTCAGTTCCGGGTCAGGCGCGCATCTACTCCAATGGCCGCTGGCTGCTCTGGTTTGTGACAGCCATACCATGGAGGCCGCCATTGCTCCTCCATTGGTGTAGTACCTCCATTTGGCCGCTAGGCCCCCATTGAAAAGCATTGGACTTTAAACACGTTAAAAACAACTTTGATGCCTGTTGCCAATTTTTTTAAACTTTCTATGGCTACATATTCTTTCTGAGATAATGCTGGGTTCATCAAAAAAATAGACACCAGGCTGGTTTTCGTAAGATAATTTTTTGAAATCTTGCATAATTAATGAGGGGGCGGACTTTGATTGACAGGCTGTTTCGTTGGACTTTATTTATAGTTTATTTTAATAATTATTTCAAGTTACTAGTTCTTACCTTTTGAGGTTTGAGAAATAAGAGAACCGTAGGAGGAGCGCAGATACGGCAGCAGTCAGGCATGGGGCTATTAGCCTTTAGCTTAGTTAGCCAAGTTTAGCATCAGAGCTAAAGACGCGGGAGCAGAATGGGCATGATTATGACCCAACTACACGCCCATACACGCCCTGTGAGGACAGAGTCTACAGTGAAGATCCCGCCCCTATGCCCTTTTTAGGAACATGTTTCGTCAGAGCTGGGGAGGAGGAGTCTGTGAATCCGCCATGAATTCCCCCAAGAAAGTGTGTCATTCTGGTAAACGGGAAGAGAGAGGAGGCGCTGTCTATTCTTTTTTACAGTCTATGATCTACTCCCGTGTTTTTCTTCCGGGTCTGTCGTGTCGTGCAGTGAGAGCAGTCAGGTCGCAGCCGAACAGTGGTTCATACAATGTGAGCACATGAGTCGTGAGCTGTGAACTTTTAACCCCTGCAATTCAGTCGTACAGTGTGAGCCAGAGCCGAAGACCCGTCACTGAAAAATCGCACAGTGTACGCCTGGCTTAACAATCTGCTGCATTCATAAGACACACTGTGCTGGGAATTTTACCACAATATGCCGGCATGGTGCGTCTTAGAAAAGAGCTTTATGTGATTTCCTTATAAAACTTTCTTCCTACAGAAAAAGTGCAATCAAATTGGCGATTGTATTTTACAAATGTTTTACTGTTCTCAAAAAAATTGGAGGATGTTGAAACAAATTATTTGCAAGAGATTTGATTTTACTGTTTGCATTTGCCTAACTCAGCATTGTCTTCATAGTGTCAGGATCAGGGTCACATGGACTAAAAGGATTGTTGTGTAAGCTAGACCCAAATGGTATAATATGAAGGACTATTCCCAGTGAACTGCTAGGTAATCACTTCATAAACATTCCTCCTTTGATGCCGGATATCAATATACACAGCCAGGTCAGCTATTACTTTTTGTTTCTACCTCAGAGCAAAATAACTTAAACCCTTTTAACTCTTGTTTTCAGTATTTTTCCCCCTAAAGATGTTGGCACTCGTAAGAAAAAAGTAGACATTCAAGATGAGTTTTGATGACTGGATCCACAGTGTCAAGGAGTGTGCATAACAACTAATTCCTCTGAGCTATTCACTCATGATTTCAATTTCCTCTCAGCCAAAGTTGTCAACACGTTAATATTCCTGTAGGGAAAGTGCTTCAAAACAACTCCTGACCTGCTGACAAGTTGTTTATCCTGTTCTAATGTGTGAAATATACTTTTAACAGGGAAAGGATCATTTTAAATGGGATTTTACTCCAACAGGCACTTTAAACTGCATCATACCTTTTCTCACAGAAATCCAGAGTATAGGTAAGCAGTCAGAGTAAAATTTGTTTTATTCAAACTGTATTATGGTAGCTGTTTTGATTGTTCATCTTGCAAATAAGATATCTAATGAATGCATATAAATATTGTTTTTAGACCCCAGCTTTGAGACTGAATCCTTACTAACACAGGTAGAAAATTAAGTAAGTATATTGCCTTAAGCAAACAAAAAAGCCACACAGGCAATAAATCAGTAGTTATTTAAGTAAGACATCAAGATAAATTTCATTTACCTGCAAGGCTTCTGGATTTAATTTTTCCTCTTGCAAATTTTTAGGTCTGCTGGCATTTTGAAGCAATGACCTCGATCATGCAGTGGAACAATTTGTAGCCCAATGTAAAGCAGCCGGGATGAGACAATCAGACATTTTAAGTCTGAGGCTGTGGTTCAGTAGTCATTTCATAATAACCTTGCTGTAAATCACCTTGAAGGAGTTGGGAAGGGATATATGAATTTCCCCTGTGGATTTATTGTCTGTGTGACCTGATCTTAAGTACAGAAAAAATCAATGTAGGAATGGGTGTTCTGACTTATGTTAAAAGCACCAAAACCTCTAGCTTTGCATATACATTACTCTACAAAACTTCAATACCTGAAAGTTATTTTAAATGTAAGGAAAAAGTGTCCAAGCTGCTTTATCCTAAACAGTTATTTTGGTTCATTAATAATTTTCTGCAGCCATCTGAAGTCTGATTGGAGAAGTGCTCCACTAGATTGCTGTGCAATTAAGAATGGCTGTTCACCAAGTTTACCTTGATTAAATCGTCTGTAAATGGCAAAAGACCACTACAAAGCACCACATTTAAATAGGGCCTTTATGGCACAATAGGAGGGAAAGAGTTTCTCACTCGTTTCTATGTGGAAGGGGGTGTGACAAATTCACTTCAGCTTCTGAATTGGGCTGTCTCCTTAGCTTCAGGGAGGCTTCAGTCTGATTTAACTTGTAGCTGGAAAATTGTGCAGGTGTGCAGTATTTAATTAGTTTGATAGGAGGTGTGAGACCGACCTCTAATTCTGGAAATATTGCCTGATTGCCATCTTGGTTCCTAATGTTGCTGCAAAATAATGCAAAAAAAACGTTTAATTAGGTTTGCGGTTGAGCCCCTTCCCAAACCGATTTTCCTGCCATTCCGGCTTTTGCCCAGAGCATGTAAGCTCAATTCAGTGAGCACAATTTGGTTTGATTGTGCAAGCATGCATAGATATGGAGGAGTTTTTACTGTTGGTAAAAAAATGAAAAAAAAAATTATACACATGCCTACTGTCAGGACCAGCATGGTCATATATATATATATATATATATATATATATATATATATATATATATATATATATATATGACCATATATATATATATATTTAAATTTGTTTTGTCAAAATGGCAAACAGTTGCAAGGAACCAACATAAGCCTGGAGACCGCATAGCATATTAAATTTGGTAGGCAATGAGCCAAAATTAACTTCTCTGCTCCTCTGCTCATGGAGTCTATCCTCCATTTTGGATAATGTCATTTATTTTTTGGTGGAAGTTTACTTTTAACTGAGAAAGATAGAATGTTAATTTAACACAGAAGAGAGAAAAGAGATTGAAGACTCACCCATTAGCCTGTTAATGAGGCAATGTTGCCATGTACCCTTAAAATAAAATCCTAAAAAAACAAATAAAATCCCTCCAATGTGTCCATTGCTACAAAATAAATGTTTAAAGGCAAAATGATGACATCTTTCTTTTTTAATTTCATTATATTTTTCTATTAATATTTTGTTTCCATGTTAATATGAAACTGCCAAAGAGTTTCAGAATTTGTTGTAAACATTTTTAAGAGATTATTTTTCTTTATATTAAAAAAGTGATTAGGCTGCTAGAAATGTTAAAAATCTATAAAACTCTTGTTTTGTCAAGTGGTGGACTTTTTTCAGAGAAAATGCTCCCTAATGATCCCACGAAGCAGAAGTTAGGTAATGGAAAGTTGGGGTATTTCCTGTGAAAAATACATGTTAAATTAGAAAAGTTAATTCTCACTGTTTTTCTCAACAAGTCCTCAAATTTAAACGACCATATAGGTTGATTTTGACTGAATTACCCCTGTAAGCGTTTTTTGGGGGGGGTTACCTGACGTCCAAAAACACTCTCTGCCTCCGTATGTTTAAAAGCCATTTGTGTTGTATGCTTTTTATAATACAATCCAGCAGCAGATCAGTTTACATTGGTCCTTTTTTTATAAAAAAAAAAGTTTTTGAATTGAGAATGCAATGCAGCAAAGGTTTACCCCACCAGGAATCGAACCCGGGAAGACTGCCGTGGTCTCGGGTTACCACACAACTTAGGTCGTGGTTGATTTTCGGGTACAAATCATACTCAGATGGATCAGTTTAGGTTTAGGCACTGGTTCCCAAATAGTAGGATTAGGAAAATAGTCAGGTTAATGTAAGGTAATGCTCCTCGAATGTTAGAATTAGAAAATGACTGAAGGTTAGGCAATTATTCTCAAATGTTAGATACCCTTCTCTTCCATTCCGAGCCATGGCCGGGCTATGACAAGGGAGACCCTTCCTTTGCTGGCCAGGGAAAATCACATGAGTTTTTTGGAGAAAGTCACTCTAAGCAAGATAAAAACTGACAATCAAACCGATTGAATGGAAAATACTGATGAAACAAACCCAATTGTTCTGCCCTAAACTTTGCAGAACCTTCCAGAATCGCAGACCTGTAATGAGGAAAACAGAACTAATAACTCCTGCAGGCTGCAGAATCTTAGCCAGCCAACAGCCGCATTCACCAACCACCACAGAGCTATGTGAGATTAGATGCTGTGCTGGAAAAGCTGCAAAAAGGTACCGTTTGTGAAGGATGGAGTTGATTGCTGCATAGCCAAGTCTAAAAGGACAAGGAGTCACTGCTAACCCATAGCAGCTTATTGTTAGCTACCGGCTAACGTTGTTAAGCTACCCCCATCATCATCATCCAAGGATAAGCAATAAGCTCTGTCTGGACAAAAGCAAGATTACTTTTGGATAAATACGATTTAAGGGTTGTTATTCACTGTGATTTGTTACCTTGTGTAAGATTTCAGTTGCTATTGTTTGAGTAAAAACAGGCCATTTGGCCTGGAGGTTTAACCAGTGTTTTTTAAGATTTTCCGGCTGACTCATTTGAGTTACTAAATCTGAAGGGTGTTTTATTTGTTTGGTTTGATGTTTGAAAAATGAACCACAGTGGCTTTAAGCAGTGCCACGTGAGTTAGCTGTGGGCCACATGCTAAAACAAACCCATGTGTCTTGCCTGCATTTTGGCCTGCATTTCATGAACAACAAAGATTGCTATTGACAGTATTCAAAATAGAAATCGGTTTTAAAATAGATTGTCTAAACACAGAAAACTAATCTTATTAGCCGTGTTTGAAACCGCCTCTTCAATGCATCAGAATTCTAAAATTATTTTATCACAATTTTCCAAAGCATTATTTAATCCAAAGAATGTTTGCATTATCTTTTGGTTTAGAAATAAATCAATGGGGCTAATTAATTTAAAGTAACCACAATTAGTAAACTATTTTAGCTTTACATTCAGTATTGCAATATAAGCCTTGGTCGTTAAGCATCCAGATTCATGTTGAATTGTAATATCAGGGTTTATGGTTTACATTCCTTTCTATATGTATATATTCACTATGTTCTTTATTTTGGGTAGGTAGTTTATTCATTCCTTTCAATTATTAGTATGTATTACTAGCTTTGTTTAATTAAATTTTTGACCTTTTTATTTGGTGTCAAATAAACTCTTGTATTTTGCAAAGTTTTTGTTTTTCCATTATTCTACATACATATGTAGTATTTGCTGTTCAGTGAACGTCTAGAGCTCACTCTTTCATCTTTGTTTAATAAGCTCAGCCTTAGCCAGACAAGTAATCATAACAATAAATGAGACTGACATATTTGGCTATTAATATAGTTCCTGAATATCAAGTGGTGCCCCGTATATAATAATTTTCCATAAAATTATTATTCCTATTGATTGGCATAAGCAACTCTTCATAAATATTCATGGCCAAATTATTACATTCTACTGCATTCCCAACAAAATGTTTTTTGCATGACTGCTGTTGACGCCTTGTCATGGTATTGATTTACTTTAATGTACACAAGATAACCATGAACTGACTTAATTACTCATTTTAATATCTCACAGTCCTTTTACTTTTACACTGTTCCTCATATTTCTGTTTGTACACCTCTCATTTTATCCGAGTTAGTGTGTGCTTGCGTGTGTGAGTCCAAGGATGGTTCTCGCCTTTAATGGGATTTGGCAGATTATGCTGTAGCCATTGTTATAATGGCCATGTTTTACAAATCTCTCCCTCCTTGGAAAACCCTAAGCCAGCAGCCTCACAGAGGACATGAGATGAGGCAACTGCCATCCTTTTTCTGCTCTTCTGTTCAGATGTCATTTACTTTGTCTTTTCAAACTTCAATGTGTAAACAGTTTAACAGAGTTATGATCTGCCTCCAACATCACCACACAAGCTGGCTAAAGCTTCATATTTGTCCAGATTCCAAACAGGAAAGTGGCAGGCACTAATACATTTTTCAGAAGCCATTCTTTTGCAATTGATATATTATGGGGCCATAGCAGCACTCTTACATTTGCACTTTTATGCAGTCCAGAGGAGGTTAATGAGGGTCCTTTCACACTGCACCACCACAGCTACTGCCAAGTAAATAATTACTGGGATATTTCATTCTAGGTAGAAAACACTCATCTAGTGGCTTACACACAGCTGTTCTACAGGAGTTCTCAGAAATGCTTGGATTTATTGAGTTATGCAAAAGTATTAATAACCCCTTGAACTTTTCAGGTTTTGTGATATTTTAACCAAAAACTTCAACATATTTTGTTAGAATTATACATGATAATGAATACCAAGTTCTGCATACATATACAGTGGAAGGAAACGGCTGCATGGCTTTAAAATCTGCTGAACATGACAGTCCAGCTTAACTGAAACAGGGCTGAATTGTCTGTATTAGAGTAGGAGACTGAACAGGCCAATGTTAGTTCTGTAGAAGCTGCAAATATCCAACATAGAATTTCTTTAAATTACAACTATTAACTTCTGACATTTAAAATCTGGCCATTAAGAAATAGTAAGAAAAAATAGCTTGTTGAAGTAAGCAACATGTCTCTAAAAACAATGTACAACAATAACTTTTGAGAGTCATTGTGTGGGGAAGCTGGTCAGGGCTGATAGGAAAATATGAGGTAAACACAAAATAAATAAAACTGGAAGAGAATCTATTATGGAGCAGCTAAACATCTAAACCTTGAGTGGAAGTTGGCCCTCCAATAGGAGCTGACCCTAAACATACAAGATCAGATCTATTGCAGAATTTGAATCAAAGCATGTTGCTACATTAGAATGACCAAATCAAAGTATAAATCTGAACGCAACTAAGAGTTTGAGCTTGATAATTAATGTTGACAGTGAATCACCACACAATTTGACTGAGCTTAATCAAATTTGCAAAGAGAAACAAGTAGAAATTCCAGCCTCTTGCTAAGCTGGCTAAGATACACCCCAGCAGGTTTGCACCTGTAATGGCAGCAAAGAGGGTTCCACAAAATAAACCTAGGGAGCTAAATATGAATACATGAAAAACATTTTTTAGATTTTTGTCTGCACGTTATTGGCCTAGGCTTACCTTGGCAGACTCTTGATCATTTGAACAAATGTTAAGCCACACAAGTTTTTTGTTTTTTCGTTTTCCCACTGTTCCACATACACAATGAACTCTCCTCAACTTTCCTGACCATTATCTGAGCTTGGAACCTATGTAGTAGCATGAATAATGATGTGTTTCCAAGATTAAGCACCAGAAGACACTTAGGCTATTTCTATGCTTGCAGCTTCTTTTTATTACAAATTTACCCGTTTGAATCATTCTTGAATTCTGTGTGATATATACTCACAGTGTCACCTTTTTAGCTAAAAAGCATCAACCAAAAGGGCTTCACATATACTTTCTTTCATGCTACCACCCGACTTAACAACTTTAACTCAAATTCTGATTGCCCAAGTAGACACACACGCACACACCCCCCCCCCCACACACACACACACAGTCTTCCGGAAAGTAACTTCTAAGGGAAAACTGGCTGAGGATAAACCACAGCAACATCTGCTCCGGATCACAGTCTCAGCTGGATCTGTGCTGCTTTGGCATAAACCCATTACACAGCTTGTCCTTGCTAAGATAAATTACTACCTGCACACACAAAACACATTTGCTCTATTTCACGCATATGCGCAGGTGTACTGATGCAGGAAAAATTTTGAGGAACTAAAACTACATCACACTGGGAGGCTGCTGCTGACCCCTGTGACTGTTGTCAAAACTGCAATTTGTAGTTTTCACAGTTACATTTTGATACAGTTATGTTGGCTGTCTCCGTTTCTCAGAGCATATTGTTTATTCAGGCTTTATCTCACTGGAAATGATACGACATCTATACTATGGCAAGAAGTGAGCTAATACACCAAAGCTCTTTTAAGATGATTCTCCACACTTAATATAAAGGTATGTGGTAGATTAGGTTTCTGAAAAAGAGATGTATTTGCAGCAAAGGATCTCAAACTTGCATCATATTTCTTGCTCCATTCCCCTCCTCAGAACTACTAAGAGCTTGAATAGAGAAAGTGAGCAACTCTGCTGTTCTGTAAACACACCACATTCTATATTATGATTCAACTAGCAGGATTTACGGCCTACATCCATTCTGAAATCCCCGGTACATGATGAATTATAAATGGCATAATAGGAAAATACAGGATATGCCTGTGATGTGTATAAATTAGGTGACAATAGATAGGTAATAGCAGAGGAATATGATCTATAATATTTTAGATTTTTATTTATTAACTCCAACAATATGTACAGTATTGTGTTTATTACAGACAGGGAATAAGGCGTGAGAGCAATGAAATAAAGGGCAAAACAAAGGACAAATGCAGATTTCCAATTGTTTGACTATAAAAAACAACAACAACAAAAAACATCACTACCTGTGACACCAGGGTTGAAGCCAGTCAGTCTGTGTCAGTTTGGCCTAATTTGTTGGTTTTTATCATGGAGGACTGGAATTGAATCCTTAAAGTAGAGAATCATCCAGTTTAAATTATATCAGTGATCATTTTTACAAGGACAACATTAAAAAGGAGTTAACATGGACAGAAATATCTGCTGTTATGTGAATTGATGGTGAGTTTATACTACTTATGAATATAAAATAAAATTTCCAGCATACTAACCTTTAAGGCCCCCCACCCCCACCTTTAAGGGTGGGGGTGGGGGGCCTGGACCAGCGTGGTTACACACTTTCGCAAGTAATATCCGGCTAAAATGCACCAGGTGGCGAATTTTCATATGTTCTTGGTTCTAGTCTTAAATTTTATAATTTATAAATGGATCACATTAGTTTTAGGCATTGATCCTCGAATATTAGGCTTAGAAAATGTGTCAGGTTAGGTTTAGGTAATGGTCCTCGAATATTAGGCTTAGAAAATGTGTCAGGTTAGGTTTAGGTAATGGTCCTCGAATAATAGGATTAGAAAATGAGTCAATTTAAGATTAGGTAATCATGCTCAAACCTTAGGGTTAGTGATAAATTAATCATGCTAGCCAATCAGAGGTGAGAAAGGCGGGACCTTGCCCCCTAACCATGGAAATTTCCAATATTTGCTACCTGGTGGGAACGGTTGTGCTGCCAATTTTGCGAGTAAAATGCATTTATTACGTTATGCGCAGCTTCAGTGTCTGGTGGAAAGTAGGGTTTATTTCATGAAATTTTCATTCTCATGTATAAAGCCATCCACACCCTCTACCCCCTCAAAAAATATTTTCTCATTGGATCTGTATGAATCACATAGATCACCTACTTTGGATTCCAAAACATCAAATTTTGCTGAAAAGTGAAGGATTTTCTTGTGCTTTTCAAAGATTAGGTTATGGCAATAAAAAAATGGCAGAATAGATGGTTCTTGTACAAATAAATGATATTTGTTTATAGTTTTTACATTTTTAAATATTTTTTTAAATTATTTAATGTTTTTCTTTTTCTTGTTTTTTCTTGTTTTTCTTTTTACAAAACTTCAGCATTGCCAATTAATGTGGAAAGTACCATGCAATAAAATTTTACAGCAATTTTAAATAAATGCAAGATAATCATTTAACTGGTAAGATGCTACTGCCAAAACCTTAGTTTTAAGAGTATTAGAATAGTTTTCTTAAAAATGCAGAAATTAAGATAGAAGCGGCTTATCACATTTGCTAATAAATGCTGAAGAGAAAGAAAAAAAATTGAAAATGAAAACATATATAATATAAACTAAGCTAAAATAAATATGTTTTTTTTTATATAATTAAAAGTTGTGACGCTGTCATGTGTACTGATGCCTTCTGAGATTTTGCTGAATATGTTTCTTCACTTTTCACACCAAACAAGTTAACAAAAATTTGGCCATTCTGCAACCTTTCTTTGATTTACAATATTAAAAAAATGTTAAAACGTGTATGAAAAAAAATAATTTTTTTCATATTTTTCTGAAGAGAAGAAAGAAAGCATTTTTTTTAGATGTTTGAATTACCTCTGAAGCTTCCACAAGGGGAGACACAGCTTCTGGGTTGTCTGCAGCTGTTTAGTGTTAATTTGCCAAATCAGATGGCAAACCATGCAATGCCTCACTACACATTGTTATAAACCCCAGCATACACCTGCTGTTTTACCTGAAACTTTAAATCAAAGCCAAAAACCCAATTTGTTTAGAGTTGCTTTAGATAAATAATAAGTAGATCATAAATTAATTCTGGTTTAGGAATGCAACTTTTCATAACTTCTCCTTATTTTGCCACTGCAATGCAATTTTTTATATTGTGTGTGTGTGTGCGTGTGTTTGTGTGTGTGTGTATAAAGCAATTGGAACTACCTTGTTGCTGAAATGTGCTATGTACAAATAAACTTTATTCAAACTGTTCCAGCCCGGAACACGCATGTCAAACTCTAGTCCTTAAAGCTGGTGTCCTGAAACATTAAGATGCATTCCTGGTCCAACACACCTGAATGAAATTGTTACATTTCCTCCTCAGCAGACGTTTAGGTCCTGTTGGGTCCTTCTCATGACCTAATTATGTGGTTCTGGTGTGCTGAAACAGAGAAATATCTAAAAGTTGCAGGACACTGGCCCTTGAGGACTAGCGTTTGACAGCTGTACTTCAAGGGAAGCCAGAACTGAGGCTGACCAGTGATGTAAACAATTCAAACTTCATTGCAATAGCTTTAGCACTGATAGTCCAGTAACATTAGCTTCTTGTTATATTGGTATTTTTCCTTTTTTTTTCATTAGCTGATAAAATTAGCCTTTAAAATGTGTTAAATTGTGTTCAGTATCTTACTTGCTAAAGGTAGAAGCTAAATACTTTATTAATGCCAACCTATGATAGCTTTTATCGATTATGCTAGAGTGATCATATTTTGATTTCCAAAATAAGAGGACATTTGGTGTAGTCCCAAAACACTTTTAGGACTTTTGATTTTACAATGTTCAAAGTGTGCATTCTCTCTGTGGTTGAATGACAAACTGCAGATAGAAAAATTACTATTACTTATTTCACTGAAATTACTTTAATATCTCTACAAATAAATAAAGAATAGAAATAATTACTTTTCCAAATTAAAATTTTAGAAAGAATACCTGTGCCATTAGTAGCTCACTTTTTAAATCAAACCAGACAAAAGTTACACAAAAATCAGAAATAATATTCTGAGAAAACAAGTATTATTTTCAATTCAATAATAAAAACAATAAAAATAAAAAAATACAAAATGTCTACGTCAGTCTTTTGTTTTCATCTTCATTGTCCTCAGTCAATTTATAGATGAACTGTCACTTTGCACACTATTACTAAAATTATTGTGTCCATGCACCACTTTAGTCACTCACAGCAACACATATGCCAGCTATGCTAGTTCAGTTCATCTGTAAAAGCTACACTTGGAGTTTGTTATCTCTTAAACACTCCTAACCACATGCATGCAGCATGTATTACAAAGAAGCCAAGCTCAGGGGAGCACTCCATTTTCTTTGGGTGTGGTACAACTCTTCCTCTTTGTGTTAAAACTGTGCAATGTAGGATTATTAGTCCTTCGGCTGAAGGTCTGTCATTGGTCCTGTCATTACAGCTGTGGCCCAGCAGTGATGACATCAAGCCTGTCGTGGATCAGTCAAAGTTGTCCCTATAGGTCTCCAGACACATTTAAAAAGATAAAAACTTAACTGAATCTGTCACTGCAGTGTCCGGTTAATTAAGAATCCATTGTCCCAATAGTTTATTTCTAATTCAGTAAATTATTTAATGAAACATTACTTTCTTAAAAGTTTTTTTTCCTTCAATTCTGCTTTGTAATGTGAACTGGTTGTTTGAACACATCCAATAGTTGTTTTTAGTTCATTCGTAAAGTAATCTTAATTAGTTTAAAGCTAAACTGGCCTTCCCCGAAATCCTTCTATACAAACCTTGGTCTTTAAATATCTTCATACTAGACCATATCTCATTCTATTAGTTATATCCTGTATATTTTGACATATTTTTCATTATTTATTGGTTTTAAAGTTGCCAGGAATGATATCGGAATGTCATTTGGATTAGATATGCGTGTCCAAATTGTATTCAAGAAAGGCAAAATGATCATAATGTTAAGCACGACTAAAAATTCCCTCTGGATCCCATAGACAAAGAGTAAAAAAGAAAGTCCAGAAAACCCAGCTGAATGTAAATGACAAAGTCCAAGCTGTCAATACATATGAGCTGCCAGTCATTCCACTGTTATATTAGCAAAAGCAAAGAGAAGTTAAAAGCCACTTATGTCAAAATATGGAAGCTCCTGAGGGTAGAGGGGAGGGTTTGAGCCCCAGTCCAACACAATGAAAACCGTATGCCGTGCAGACGGAGGAAGACAGAGGAGAAGAGGGCAGAGAACAAGTCAAGGTGAAACAACATATATCATAGAGAACATCGGGAAGATGATCCCCAGTGAAGGGTTTGAGCTCTAGCCTAGCATATGGAACTTCTCTCCCATACACTGGGAAGGAGGCTGAGGGTTAATCAAGGTCAAACAACAAAGATTCTGGAATACATCAAAAGTACCCCCCTTGAAGGATGAATGGTTATATCAGTGTCTCAGGCAGACAGTGTTCAAGTGGAGGACTAAGAGGAACTATTATGGATAAGCTACTCCATGGCTTGAACCCCAGACAAATTGAGGAAGTGACTGATATTGAGAACTTCTTCCTTTGGCTATAGAAGTATGGACTGAAGGACAGCACAAAGACATTAATTATGTCAGCACAAGAACAGGCACTCAGCAGAGGAGCAACATAAGCCAGGGGCAAGCACATTAAACAGGACCTAAGATGTGGGCTGTGACACAATATCCCTAAAACAGTCATTCAAATAGTAACTGGGTGCAAGATACAGGCGGCCAAAGCATACATCTGAGGTATATTGTACATAAACATCTGTTTCAAGTTTGTGCTAGAGGTTCTGCTGTCAAATTCGGACACATCGCAAAAAAAAAGTGGGTTTTACAGATCCAGATAAGTAATAGCTAACCAGCTGGATATGGAGGTGGCAAGTCAGAGAAGGGGGTAGCAGTGATAGATTGGTAGAAAAAACTGATCCCAAGCAATAAGAGGATGAAGAATTAGTAACAGAGAAGCTTGAAAAAACAACTGCTCAATGTGAAATGAAATAATTTGTGGAAATTCAGTGTTCTCAGAAACACTTGGGTCATTGTATTCCCGCCACTGTGTGATTAGCAGATTCTTTGACCAGAAAAGTGCAGCTCTGGAAACAGCTGAGGAACGTCAACTTCAGTAGATGCAGGATATATTTAAAATATGTTTATCTTTAAGTTTAAATATCTAACAGGCACTATGTGAGTGGAATCCAACCTGGGGCGTCGGACTGGGGGGGTAAAAGGTACCGAGTACCCAGAGCCTGAGGCGGAGGCGGCCCTTAGAAGTCAGTTTTCTATACATACATTTACATGCACTAACATTTGTATAGCATTTATGTACACATAAAAAAGGTCCTATGCAAAACTAAACTTGTAGTTAGGCACTGGTTTGGTATAAAAACAAGTCATTTTCAAGCTGTGCAGGGCCCAACCTCCCCTCTTCAATCAGTGTAAATGGTACGACCCGCAGGTGCTTCTGCTGTGGTGAATCAGTTGATGAGACAGGAGCTGGGGGAGCCGTGGAAGGAACTAGGAAGACAGGGGAAGACTCATGTGTTTCCTTAAGGAAGAAAAATCAGGGGCTCAAAAATGAAAAGAAAAAAAGGATTAAAGAGAGAAAGGCAAATAAGGACAAGCATTTGTTCACTCAGTTTTGTGAAAAGAAAGGAGAGCACCAAATGCATAATTGAGCATTGACATCATTTGAACATAAATACCTACTCCAGTTACAATTGCATACATTTATGTTCATACTTTATTTGAATAATATAGAAATACTTTATAGTATCACACTCTACATAATGAGTAAACAATGTTTCTGGGTAAATAGAGTCAGAAGTAGAGGGAGGCGGAGCTGGGACTTCACCACACTGCAGCGCCAAGCAGCTGCTTGTCTCCTCTTCTGATGCTGCCAGACTCAGAAGTTTAAATGAAAGCACCCTATATTTCTGTTCACAGATTGTTAGCGCCTTTTTTACCATATTATTTTGCAAATTAGGTCCCACACGCTCTTACATTAAGTACAGGAATGTTCTCAGCTTAATGCACATCTTAATGATTGAAAATGACTTATTTTAACACATAATTTAAAGACTGAATGTCTAGTTTGGTTGTTAGTTTACCCATGTGATCTTATAGTCTGCATTTAATTTAAACAGGTAAATATGTCAATTAAGTTGTACTTACCCTACCCTTTAAAAAGGGTGTTGTGACATTAAAGTATATTTTAGAAACCATTTGAAGCCATATATTTCAGTTTCAGACCTTGCAGCAGCAGGCCCCTTATCATACAGTAACACTGTACACATTTTGTTTATTTCCTCTTGTAGCAGAGGCAAAAATAGAAGATAAGGTTGATATTTATATAGGGGATGAGAGGGAAGGTGAAGAATGTGATGAAGGTATACAGGAGGAGGAGAACAGAGCTGAAGAGGAAAGAGAAGAGAAGGAGAGACGTGGGGATACTGATGAGGGATTGTCAGAGGAGCCAGGATTATGGCCAACAACTCTTACTGATAAACACAGGAAAACTATTGTTCAAATGCTAGCCAGTGAAGGTGGAGCAAAATCTGCTAATAAATATCCCACCTAAAGATATTCAGGGCCCACTGGTATCACTATGGTAGTTGGTAGGGGGGCCCAGCAAGATCGTTTGTACCAGGGCCCCAAAAGATGGTGCTACGCCCATAAATCCAACACATTATAAATATGGTAGTAGTCTACTTGTCAATTCAAAGCACCAAAGTTGTTTGTTGAAACAGACTACATATGTCAAATGTTTAGTGTCAACTTTTTTTAGTATTACTGTTTTTCAGATGGGAGCATGAGGGTTGTTCTTACAAATCTTGTTCTGACCAGATAAAACTCTAATAGATTTAGTTTTGCTTTACACTTCCACTCCTAGTGTCCCACTCAAGCCCAAAGAAATTATTTTTAGAAATTATTCAATGTAAGGGATAATGCCTGAAGAGGTGTCCGTTATCAGAAATTAATGGACTTCGTGGAAGCGTTGTCCATTAATTTCTGATAATGGACACCTCGAAGGGCATTATCCCGCTTATACCATGGTCACTTACGAAAGAAAGAAATATTTAATCAATTAATAATACTTATATGTGTTTTAGAGTTAAAATAGTGAGAGTTTTTTGCAGGGGTTGCCAAGCAACGTGGCCACAGCGAGCTGACCTCAGCAGTTGATCAGTGATGAGAAGTGAGATGATGGCTTAACCTTATGTTACGTGATACAAAGTATAATTTCAGAAGGCCAGTGCACTACTTACTGCATAACTTTGCGATGAGTCAACTGTGAAATAACATTGTGTCTCCGCTGCCATTTGAGCCAGCGCAATAATTTAGAACTGTCATCCGGCAATTTGATGGGGCGCCTTTCCTAGGTGTACATTATCACTCTTTAACGTACATCCCCCAGCCAATCAGAATCAAGTATTTACCCAAACCATGGTGTAAAGATCAGTAACGCCCCTTCCCCTTCAATTTAAATTTTGAAGTTGATATCAAGTATATGGTGACAGAAGAAAAAAATCTGATAATTTTTATTAAAAATACAAGGCAATGATTGCCTTCAGGAATGCATGGTTTTATGTCTTAATGTTTATCATATGCATTTTGCCTCTCATTACAAAAATATTTATCTAATCCAGGTTATCCAACATTTAAAACATTCATTTTCCCCTTGCATTTAATTTGCTTGTGACCCTACAGTTTGTCGTTGTGTTCATTTGCTCATATTATCCAATTATCTATGTCCTCAGTCAGGCTTAGGCTTTCAGTCAGTCTTTTCCGAATCACTAGTCTGCAAGTCAACACAATTAGATCCAGACTCCATTGCAGCCTTCTCTTTTAAAGTTCATGGCCAGTTCTCTATCTGTCACTTAGCAATCTTTATGTTTGTCCTGGATATACAAGTGTCCTTAATGATTATATGTGCCATTATGTGTATGTGGCCAGTTATGTTAAATGCAATCAGAAGGCATGACCACAGTTGAGGAAGAAGCACTGTGAAAGTTTTGCAAGGTTTCAATATTACAATTACTCATCTTTCAATACCAACCCATTTGATGTAAGCACTTATTAAATGCCTCAATCTACACTTCAAAGTATTTCTCCCGTTAAGGTACAAACTACCATTACTACTTTAGTGCAGCTAGCTGCTATGGCAAGTTAGAAAAGAAAGTGCCACTCAACAAAGTTAAAACTTAGTTTTAAAGCAGCCAGATTATTAGAATTGAGAAATTGCTGTGTTTTTGTTTCAATACTAGTGCTTAACCACGTCTACAATGTAACTGAAACTATAAATTTTGAATCTGGAATAAGTTTAATGAAAATGTCTGTACTGAAAATGAAACGGACATTGAAAGTGAAATGTTTTAAACGAAACTCAAAAAATACGCATTAAAACAATTAACTCACAATCAATTAACTCTTTATTCTATTTTTTTCAATGCCAATCTTTTTTCAGTGCTGCGGCCTTTCAGCTTCATTCAGCTGATACTCCGTTCACGTCATGCACAAGTTGAACCCATGGCTTCAGGTATGTAAAGTATCATTTTAAACTACTAAGCCACCATTTAAATCTGATTAACTGCATACCTTTTTTGTATTTAAACTATCAATCCGAAGAAAGGAGAAATATGGTAATTCGTTTAAAAAAGAAATAAAAATAAACATTACAGAAAGTTATAGCAGTATTCCATTGAGGACGTAGTTGAGGGAGGTTTTGGCATTGACTGATTTGGGTGAGGGGATACAGGGGAAAAGCTCATAGGAATCTGCAATGTCTTACCTTACTTCTGCCCTAAAAGCTGCTGCTCGGTCCATGTCTGCCTCTGCCTCAAGGTCCAGCAGTTTTTGCTTACATCCTTGGGTGACTGCTTCTAGGTTTCTAGGTGGGGGCATTACCTACAAAACCAGCTCCATGGACAATATACACAACATACATGAATACAAATATAATGTTTTGTAGTTGTAGTGTACTGAGAATAGTGAAAAACCAAGAAAGGACCAGAAAACACAAAAGAAGACTAAAGTTGATCATGACAGTAGATTACAGAAAAATACACTGCTAAAGCCTAGTTTCGACTTCTTTCAGGTCAAAACGGATAGACGCAATGTCATTATCCATCGATGCAAAGGCTCTCCGTCACCTACAGAACAGATGGAGTAGAGCACAATTTTCTAACTATCCGTCTCTGTCAATGGAGAGTGTATGCCAGTGATTGGCCAGCTCAACAACAGCCAGAGATCATTTCACCAGCAGTGCTCTATAGCCGATTTAATCAGTAGTGAGTGCAGCGTCTGGGCGCAAACTTGCTGATGAAGGAGAATAAACTATAGGCTTAAGGCTGCAGGGAGAGCTATTTAAATCTTTGTCTCATTTTTATTTTCATTCATGTTTTTTGTTTTGTATTTTTTGTAAAATATACAAATACATATACTATAATAATACCGGACTCAGTAAAACCATAGGAATTGGAAAGATATAACAATTAGTAATATTATTATTTAGTTAGGTCTTACAAAACTTTATCTGAAATATTGCAATCTTCTCCATTCTCTTCGTTTCATTGTTAAGCCTGGTGCTGTGCCTCATTATGTGTTTTTCTTGTCTGGGACACCAAAATAAACCTGCTTGTCTGCTTGGCAACAAGCATCTTAGGTTGGTGATTCTCCAGGTTGTATCAGACAGGGATGAGAGCTTGGTGTTTACAGCTAGGATTGGTATTGAGGGAGACAACAGGTGGGAGGTTTACTTCTGAGATATATCTTGGCATGAAAGAGTGTGTTTTCAAATGTCATTGTGGCATTACATGTGTCTAAGTTGGTGTACCTCTGTTGGTCTTGCTGTGGCCTCTGCAAGAGGACAGAGGATGGATTTTTTCTGTCACCATTGATAGGCAGAGACGTGTCGAGTTGACAGCAGCGGATACATCCACAGTGAGTCTCTGTTTGTGACTCCACCATTTCACGGTGCAGGGTATGATGGAGCACTAGTGTGTTTCATCAAAATGCACACAGTCATGCCTGTCCTCCTATTTGGGTCTTTCTTTTCTCTTGCGCCATTCTATTCTTTTTCTCCTGTACTTGAACTGAGACAGCTGTCTTCTGTCCCACCTGGAATCTGTCACAAAAACATGTGGAGATTCGGCTTCACTGTCCCCCCCGTAAGCTCTTGTCGATGACAGAGGGTGACTGGCTGGGCAGCTTTACTTTCTCTTTCTTTCCTTTTTTCCCCTCTCCACTGTGTCTGACTTTCTGACAAGAGAGAAATGCAACAATGAGTGCACTCAAGACTCTTATCAAGGGAAGGGAAAAAGCATAAGATGGACAGAATCAGCTGTATACAAGTATACAGGTAGATAATGAGGATAGATGGTAACAGCATACACGGTCACACAAGAAAAATAATAATTCACCACAATCAGGTCGCAACAGCTGACAAGCTCTTTTACAGTGTTTTCAATCATTAGTCTTGTTTTCTGAACACCCCCTCGCCCGCCCGCCTCCCCACCCCCGGGAGTCCCTAGTTTGCAATGAAAACACTATTTGGCAGCCATATAGTGCTGTGTATTGCACCAAAATAATTTATGAGTGACAGAAACAATGTGCTGGACCTACAGAGGGAAATGTGTTGCTGAAATGCCCACTTGTTGGTAGTGCCACATTGCATCCGCTGAGTCAGTTTGTCATTATTAGCCGACTGAGACTCACTCCTGTTGGAAGCAGCGGTACCATCCATGACAGCCTGACAGCCAAGATACAGTAAGCAAGGAAGCTCAGTTAGAAACTGATGGCTCTAGACTGTAGATGTTTACAAAATGTAGTAGTCTTTCAATTATTAAATTAATTGGTTAGTTTCAGTGTCACTGTCTTGGCTGTGAGGCCTGAATGTGATCTGAATTTGAGGAATACTTACTGCCTCCTGAGAGTCTTTCCACTTCAAGTGTTGATGAGAAACCCACTTCATTATCTTAAACGTGTGACTGGCCTGGGCACTTTATCCTTTCAAAACTATTCATTCCTTCTGTCACTGCACTTAACCACCCATGTACAGTCCTCTCAGTCACGATTTCACTCATACTTTTTCCCAATATGCCTTCAGATAAAATATTCAGGTCTTGCTTGAGCATCCTCAAGGATGACATAGCACAGGGAAAGTGTGTTTCTTTGTTAGAACCAAGCAAAACATGCAGTTGCATTAAATGCTTAAACTGAAGTGTCTTAGCTCCCTTTCAAAGATCAATGAATGTTGAAAACCTAGAAAATTTGAGTGTATGGAAAGTTACATAAAGTATAGTACGATAAATTTGGTAGAACAGTTTGTGATTAACACAAAACAATATAAAGTGTGAAAACAGCATTCATGTGGCTAGTGGTGTGTTATTTGCTTTAAGTTTCTTGACCTACATGGAGAACAATACTAGAAAGACCATTTGTAAAAAATAATAAAGAGTTACTTGAAACTATGATGATGATCATGATGATGACGACGACGATGATGATGATGATGAAGGTTGCAGGAGCTTAAAAGCAGGCTTACTGAGAAACTGGACAGCATGAGGGATACCTCGGAATAAGCACTGTGAAATAACAGTGTTGTCACTGGAGAAGGTTATCAGGAAGAATCTGTACACAATAAGCTTTAGGAGTCACACGGCAAACTTCAGGCTTTACCAAGATGGTTTGACACTCAGGCACTAAAGATCTGATAGCCAGCTCCTTATATCCACAATTCTGCTCAGCCAGCACCTGTTCACAGCCAGCATCTCCGGTGAAACTCTCCAGAAGCATCGGCAAAATGTATAGGAAACCGAATGACAAAGAAAAAACCAAAAACATCCAAGACTCCTAATAACAAGTAGGGGGTATGTTAAAATATACAAAGGGAAATATAATGTAAACATTATAGAATAGAAAAGACTAATCCTTTAATTGTCCCACAAGGGGAAATTTGGTCGTAACAGCAGCAAAAAAAACAACAACAACAAAAAACACCCACACACAATATTTTACAGAGGAAAGATATTTACGTCATATACAATAGTAACAAAAACAGATTACTGTACAGTTATTAAGGTTAAACATTATAAAGTTAATTAGTTATTAAGTTATTAGAGAGTTATTGTAGTGTGCAAACAGAGCAGGATACTGAAGGATGTTGAAATAATAATATTTAGAAAAGTACAGATTGTGCATTGTACCTGTGCAATAAAATGTAAACGTGTAACTTCCAATAAGTTAGTATATGTAGTCTGTAAAAAATAATGTGCAAGTTATGGCAGTAGTGGTGTTGTTTGGTGAAATTTACAGCGCTGATGTAAACATCTATGTTATTTGAGAGCAGTTTTGATTGTACAATCTGACAGCTGCAGGGAGGAATGACCTGGTGAAACACTCCTTCATGCATCTAGGATACATACCTTTTTGGGGCACTTTCATGTTAAATTCTATTAAGAAAATGTTGATTTTCAAAAATTTTAAAAAGTGTACATAGTCTTTTCAAAATGACAAACAAGATGGCAAACTACCTAATGGAGTAGCATGGTAATTTCTCCGTTCCACGAAAAAGTACCTTTACAGCTGACACTGATCATGAGAGTGGTTGACAGAAACTGTATATTTCCAGTGCTATTGGTGGAGAAGCAGAACAGGTTTCCCCAGACAAGAGAAACGCAATTTGTGCTTAATGTTTTATTACATTATATAAAGGAGAATAAATTACTTGCTACATCGTGTACTAAAGACAATAATTGTTAAATTATGTAAAAAAAAGAAACAACCCACAAAACTAAAGTTGTTCTATTTTGCTGATGACATTAAGACAATGATTGCAGTTACCCCATCAGTCTCCAAACCAACCTGAGTTTAAAGTCCTGAATAACTATTCCAAATAGGTTTCCCTAACAATCCCAATCTCTTAACAGCTATCACTGTTTTACTATACCTTCACAAATCCACCAAGAGGTAACAAGTTCAAACAGATAATAGCAGAGAAAGGCAGCAAGAATATATATGTTGTAGATATAAATATAAAGCTATATTTAGCTATATTTAGCTTTATGCCACAACACAATCCTCTACACTATTTGCCTCTCCTCTGCTATAAATTTTCATCAATTTCAGCTCAATTTCAGTAGATTCCAACAGGCCATTTCGAGATTGCATCTACAGTAAAACTCGTCTAACACCAAAGTCACATGGTTTGCGAAAAGGCTATTTACAAGGGGTGCAACAAAAGCACTTTTTTCTAACTGATAATATACCGATTCTTGGATCTGAGTACTTGTCCATACTTCTTACCGTACAAAAAAATGCAATAAAATGGAAGACAGATTATTATCTTTTCTGCCCGATACCCAATACCAGTATTGATATCAGTGCATCCCCACTATGTAATATTAAAATTCCCAAGTACCCATGATGGGATACCTCTAGGACTTGTTAATGAGTATAAATGTATGGGAATCTAGTGATACTGCTTCTCTCCCATTCTTCTCCTAAATAATTGATCCAATGTTGCTGCTTAGGCTCCATATTCGTTATTTCAGTGTTTCCCAACCCTGATCCTCAAGGCACACTGCCCTACATTTTTTAGGTTTTTCCATGATTAAGCACAGCTGATTTCAGTTGGTGGCTAATTAACAGGCTTTTGCTGAACTGCAGTCCTCTGAATCAGGTGTGTTTAAGCAGGGAAACTTCTAAAACACTCAGGACAGTGTGACTTGAGGACCAGGGTTGGGAAACACTATTTCAATTATGTATCCAAAAAGCTAATTTTATTTGTAGAGGTTTAGATGATGTTCATATGTCCCATCAATTTAAAGGAAATGCACATGTTTTCCATAATCATGACCCCAGTCCCCCCACCACCACCCAGCCTTACCAGCTTGCTATTTGTGCAACTTTACTGTAGTATCTTTCATCTCTATAGGGAGCACCTGAGGTCTGCAGACGCCGCTTTTGGCCACAGGTGCCTTCCTTCTACTGTTCAGCAAAGTCTACACACCATTGCTTTAAATGAGTAATGTCCCAGTTTCCAACTTTTGTTTTATGCAAAGAAATAAAATTACTTACTTAAGACAATTTTACTTATTTCAATGCAGCTAACATTTTGTTTATTGCTTGAGGTTATTTCAAAATTGTTATAAATAATGAAAGGTTGAGGATGAATTACCATATTTCTATCATTTTCTTATTCTGTGGGGCATTTTTATATTGCAAGACTACATACTGCGTGTCTATGGGAGAGAAGAATCGTTATCTCTCTCTCTTTCAAGTCTTCCAAGGTCAGCATACTTGGGAAAATAACTGCTGAGGTCCGTGACAGCAACTAAGAGTGAGTATACTGCTATCAACAATTTGGCCTCGTGTTGGCTTTGGCCTCACAAATCATCCTGAGCTGTATTCAACTCAAAATCAGGGACTGGATGTACCCTTCTGGATTACCTCACCCCTATTGCAGTATTCCGCTTCATTCTCTTTTAACAGCCATGGGTAATTTATTTCTAGACCCTCCCACTGTATGGTAATGAAACAATTAGCCAGTGTACACAGTGATTTAGGAACAATTAATTAGCAGAGAGCAAAGAAGAACAGCATATGGCTTTTCTCATTATTTATTTTTTATGTCTACATTTGCATTATAGTTCTGGCGGACATTTCCTTATTTAAGAAACAGGGAAATTAACACATAAAAAATTCTGACACTTTATGATTGTAACCATTTGTAATATAATTTATCTGATAAAACCATCATTTTAATTTGTAGCCTTTTATTTCTTTAATTGAGAATATAAATGAATTGCAGACAGCAGGTGAGAAGGTGCATAAGGAATATTTTAACTAATAAACCAATGAAGTAGAAAATCTTAAAGATGAAAACCACAATGTGACAAAAAACAACAACTTTGAAGATCACCTCAAATATCTCCTATCCGTGCAGCTGAAGAAATTATTTTCCTTTGTTATCAGAAGTACTGACAGAGTATGTGCAACCTTCTCTTATACGAGACATGGCAAGAGATTTACTAAGGTTGATAGTCCTATTTTGTCAACTAAGAAATCCAGAACGTTTTGGATTAAGTAAATATAAATTAAAATATATTTTGTTGATTATGTGAAACTCTGCGTATGAAACCTTGGTTGTATTCTGTGAAGTAACTACATGTTAGTAGTTTCAGACCTTCCAGCATCAGTCATGACACTTATTTATATTAGCTAAAGTGACATACTCTTTTTGTTGTATGTATTTGTGTATGTATTTGTGCCTAAAGGACAAATGTATTTACGCCTGAAGGAAAGGATCTTTAAAAATCTAAAGATAGTGAAGTCACGTTAATCCTTGAATGTTCATCTTAGCTAAACCTCACAATTTCTCCAAGGTCTCTGTCGAATCAGTGGATTTAAAACTCACATAAGTAGTCCATACCAGATTTGAACTTTTCCATTGAGCTGAAATAAATGGAGTAGGAACACCACTGGTCAAAAACACTGGAATTCCTCTGCAGTCCTTTGACTGAAGAAGTGCTAAAGAAATGCGGGTCATTTACCATTAGAAAACCCAGTGGTCTGCAATCTGCAGAAGCACTTAGCTTTTTTTATCTCTCAGATCAGTTAACAAAAGGCATCAATAAGTACGCCCTCAAATGAAATTGAAATATGTTAGAATTAGGGGTGGAGCTGAACCCGAATATGGTATTTGGAAAGGGACAAACGATGCAATTTTTACAAATATTTATTTCAAACAAAAAGTTTGTGAAATATTTTTATTCAGGAGCGAGAGAAATATTTAGTGTGACCCCACTCAGGAAATAAGTTACTGCAGAGAAGAGTTTGCTTATGCTCTATGCCTCTATGAAGGTGCCCGGACAATAACCTGCAAACACTGACAACGACAACACAAACACATTACCCATAAGTCTTTGCTGCGTACAATCAGACCCCAAGTGTTTTTTGTTTTTTTAAAGGTGTTGTGGCTACAGTGGCCTTTATTTTCGTTTCTTTTCAATGACGTTCTGGTTACATGTTCATTAATGGAAAAATATCCACCAATATTGCATATCCATGGTTATTAAAATGGATAACATAAATCAGAAGTGTAAAGATTTTTGTCGTTTACAAAAGTATTTGGCAACCCGCAATGATGCCTGACATTAACTGAAAAACGTAAATATGAACACAGTTTTGTTCCCGAAAAAATTAATATTTTATTATGTATTTAGTTAAAATACAACTTTTAAAAGAAATGGTGTACTCTCATTCTGTACAACTCTAAACGCCCCGTGGTGTAACAACTGAAAATGCACGTTCCCCTCTCAGTTTCTTGTTCGTCTTTGGAACAGTAACAGCAGCTGATCCTGAAGAGTGTGTGTGAGCATACGGCTTCGAATTGAGACATTCATATGTAAAACTAGAAAGGCAATCAGAGAGCGCAGACCTCTGCCAGGTCCACTCATTCTTCCCTTCTATCCCCCTGTGATCAAATCATTACTTTTGGTACTTTTTTGATCAAATGTGTGTTAATAAGACATTGTTCTGTGTTTGTGCAGTCACTGTGCTGTTCCAGCAGAGAGGAGAGATTTGTACATGCCCGATTAGAAGAAGAGGAGTCCAAGATAGCACCACTTGTGGTGAGTGTCTACATGTCGGTCCACGTTGGATCAACCCTAAGATATAATAATTTGTTCCTGGTTACATTGCTAACATTTCCTGAAAATGTAATCAAAATCTGTCCATTGCTCTTTGAGTTATCTTGGTAAAACAGAGACTGGCACAAAACAACACATTTGTGTCCTTTATGTTATTCTTTCTTTACAGTTTTAAGTATTTTCATTCCAGAAACTTAAAAAAAATTTTTTTTAAATATCTGCCTCGTGTAACATAAAAGAAGATGACTCAAAAGTATCACTGCCACTATCCTACTCAAAAATGGCAATCAAGCACCAGTGTTTCACACTCATACTGTCACAAAGCACATTCTTTTAAATATGCAAATGCTCCCATTCATCTATATTATAAGAAAGTCAGATTTATCACAAGGAATTTCATAGAAATAGGTAATTTGTGGCTCTTTAATATCAGTTTGTTATTTCCTTTCTTAGGTCTTCATTGAATTACTCCCTCTTTTCTTACTTTTTTCTTTTTTCTCTGCATATACTATGTTCCCCAGTTGCGCTGTCTTTATGTTTGTGTCTTGATCTCTGACTCTTCTATACAGCCCTCTACAGAGGAATCCAGCTAGCACTCTGGAACTAAGTCTTAATTCTTATCGTACAGTGAATTACCATGAAATCAACTATTCTCAAAATTGTAATTGACAAAACACCAAATTCTTATCCACATTAAAAAAAAAATGAGAGTGAGACCGTATAATGAAAGTGAAATTTTGACAAGTCTTTGTGGTATTTGAGGGTTTCCCAAACAACCCAGGCTTCAGATAACATTAAAATACAATACGTCTGTACATTCATGGGTATGAATAATAATAATTTGGGTCTGATTCTGATGGATTTGCATGGATCTGATGGAAATGTGTCATAAAATACTACAAATTTGGTGCAAAGACATACAGGACGAAACAGGACAGAAAGGATGAAAAATATAAATACATCCTGGAATTCAAAACATTACTTCTAAACTTCTCTTAGCAAATTGGAAAAAGGAAACATACTTTTTGCAGCCTTTATTGTGCTTTCCGCATAATTTTGTGTGGATACTTGATTATTCTCCTTGACAGAAATGGTAGAGTATATTTAAATTTGTTGATATCCTGGCTTGGACTTGACTGAAGTGACAGCGTGCGGTCACTGTGGTATCCGGTCTGTGGTAGGCAAATTGTAACAAAGACTTGAGTTGACTAAATTAACAGTGGTTACAGTCTAGGAAAAAGAGAAGACACGATTCCATAAGACATGGTAGAAATTGTTACATGGTAGACATTTTTAAATAGCCTAACGATTTTAATTAAAAATACATAGATAAATAAAAACGTTTTATTTTCTAACAATAGAAAGACAAAGATGAAGAGGGTTGGGGATTACAGCACACTTGCATTAAATTTTAATTTATCCTCAAAATTCTTTCCAAATTTATTGATATTTATGGACATTTATTAATTTTCACCTCAAAGAAAAAGCTCAAATGCCTCAACAAAAGCCCCAAATCAATATGATATTCATGCCATTAATAAATGAATGAGAATCTCTGACTGGCACCCTAAATCTCTCAATAAATCTGTTTAGGTAATGTTCACTCAGTAGCTTTCAAAGTATATCTTGAATACAAACACACTTGAATTTGCTGTTATATTGAAACAAACCCTCTCAAACACTTAATATCTACAGATATTTGTGCATTTTGTCAGGGCGTGACATTTAGTACTGCATACCAATATCCCTTGGAGTCTATCTGAGCAAGCTAAATTCAAGGAAGGCATCGCTGTTTCCTCCAAAACACTGAAATTAGCTTTGTTCATCATTACTTTTGGACAAGGTTAACACATTGGTGATGTTTACTGGCCCGAAGGAGACTCACTTGGGTTCTGACAGAACAATTACTCTGTGAAATGAGTAGGAGAGAGAATGTTTGCTTAGTCTCCGGTGTGTTGTATCTTCAAAGATCCATTTCTATGATATGATATTTAGCATTGCTTGTGTCGTTTCTTGGAATTTAAGTTGGAACTTGTTTTTTTTTTCAAGTGTAAAGCCCACATGAGGTTTAGTCAGGGACTATTTTCCGCCTATCCGGCTGTAGACATCTGAATGGAGATTTTGAATAGAAATTTCTTTTTTCAATGGTGTTTAGAGTGATTTGCAGTATTTACGCTTAGTATTATCAGGTCTAGTAAAAGTAAAATGCAATATATGTATCATTGTGCTTTATGGAAAAAGATAAAAAAAGTTTTTTTATGTGCGGTTCTGTCAGAACAGTACAGTAATAGTTCTCTTATTTTAAATAGACAAATGTCTTGTAATTCTTACTTTACAAAGGGAAAGAAAACATCATCATGCTAAAAGGCTAGTAGTCTGTCAAACAATGTACTCAGGATTTACGAGCTGAGGAGGAGAGTTAGCATCCGCAGGCTTCTCTGTTTGTCTGTGACACAGTTGAGATACATGGCTGCTGGAATCTCAGTGTCAGAGTAATGCTGGTTAAACGCCATGCCTGTCCTTGACATGGAGGTCTCCAGACAGACAAAAACAAATGTGCCTTAGATAGTTAGATGCTGGGGCGCAAAGGTTAACAATCAAATAATAACACGGTTAGGCTTCTGGCTAAGAAGCCCTCATTTAACACCTTACAACAAGTTTAAGTTTTAATTAGCTAATTAACAGTTCGGGGCACCCTCTCCTTTATGAGAAAAAATAGAACCATACACCCAGTCTCTTTTGAAAGTATGGGTTCAAACGTAGTAGAACAATAATTGCATGACACAAAGACAACAGGTGTATTGACGGAGATATCTTTTGTTTATAGTTCACCGTTGGTCTGTCAGTGTTGCAAAGCAATTCCCACCAGGTTAGCAGGGGGTGCTGACTTTTTATGGTGGGTCTGCCTACTATTGCAGTATCGCTTTCATAACAAAAAAAATTGGATAAATGAAGAAGTTTTGGGGAAGATAATGCGTTATTACAGGTGGCAAATCTCCTGCACCCATTAACTCCCATTATATGGATATACGCTGATCTCGACTGGAAAAACTTTTCCAGAAGAATTCCAAATTGCTCCAAACTTGTCTGGGTGAGTAAATGAATGTAACAATTGCTAAAAAAAAATAAGGTCAAGTTTGAAAAAAACCACAAACTTTTTTTTTAAATATTGAATCAGGTCTACTGTTCAGTGTGGAGACAATTCTAATCAATATACTGTACATTTCTTTGCCGTTTGAATAAATTACATCCAAACATCCAGTTTGATGGTCAATGGCCTCTTTAAGTTCGATTGTGATGAGTTGTGAAAACGCTATAATGTGTAATCATTAATTTATTAGCAGGGTCAAGCATAATTTGTTGATGGAGATGCTAACATAGCTTTGTTGCTCAGGTAAAATGGCATGAGTAAATATTTCTTTCTGCACACTATAAACCACCCATTGTCTTTCTGCTGCATTTTACACTATATAAACAGCTTCCTCTTGGCACTGCAAACAAAATGTATTTTCAAGCTCTTCGCAAGCTTTCAGAGAATTATGCAGAAACGTGTTGAATGTGATATGATGTACCATTTTATTTCTGTAAGGTGCAATTTCACCAGATGGAAGTGTGTAAAATAATGGTTTATGAAGCTTTTGTTTTGGACACAAAAGTGTCAAAATCATGTTTACCTAGGATCTGGAGAGAAAGCTCACTCAATATCCTGCACTGATCAAACAGAAGAACAAAATACTTTGTGACTGCAATTAATTTTAACATCACCATCTGTTAAACTGGCCCTCCTGAACCTTCAGTGTGCTCAGAAGGAACATGAAGAGGCTGCCATTCAAAATGCAAAAGCTTTTTTCTTTTAAATAAGACCTTTACTCTTATTTTTCATGTAATGCAATAAAACCCTTCAGTGGTACATAGCATTTTCCCCAGAGAAAAGTGCTAATACGCGTAGAGGACCAGATTGTTATCTAATTTATATTCTGCCTCTGAGCAGTCATTTAGCTCTGTTGATTGCACAGCAGTCAGGTAGTTTTTTTCTTCGATATTAGATATTCTTCCGGTTTTGGATTTTGCGGCTGCTCTGCTTTCTGCAAAATAAAAAAAGAAATGGCTTTATGAAACCACACAAAGACTTCAAGAATTGCTGTTATTTAAAGCTATATTTTTCCTACAGGCAACATTCAGTCAACAAAGCTTTAACTGATTAAACAAGGCTTTATGGTGTTTGTTTTGAAGCAAAATTAACCCAAAGCAAGTTATAGACACCACACTCATTCATCATCTTCATTTAGTTTCCATTTCCAGCGTTAAGCTCAACACTGCACACAATACCCACATATGCACATTGAATCCCTGAATTTCTACTCCACCCCAGTCTGTTCATTATGAGATGCACATATCAGAAAATCTGCCTCTTACTGTATTTATCACCAAGTGTCAGAGATGAGCATGCACGTTGTCACTCACTCCCAAAATTTCTCTGTTCATCATCTTCTGCTTTCCCTCTGTGTGCAGCACACGAGGGCGCATGAAGTCCCCTGAGGGTTTGGATCACATATCATCATGTTCACTGAGCCTTAGCACTCCACTTCATGAAAGACTCCAGTTTTGTTCCAGCATGTTACAATTCTTGTTTACTGGGATCTGCCTTCCCTTGCAATTTCATGGAGGATTCTGCAGTCAGTTTTAGTCTCTGCATTGTTCGGCTGAATGTGTATGTAGCTGATGTTGTAACTTTCTGCAGCTTTTTAGTGCCTCAGTATGCAGATGTAATTTCGGATATAAGAAGTTGTCGCATATACAGTGTCTTGTAAAAAAATAATCTGATCAACATTTTTAATTTTAACACCACAATATATAATGTATTTTATTTGAATTTCATCTGACAGACCAACACAAAGTAATGGATAATTATGCAATGAAAGGAAAATAAATTATATGTTATTAATGCCAATGAGTTGTTTTTGTTGTTGTTTTTTTACTGACAAAATCTGTAAAGTTTGGTATGGATTTTTAAAACACCTCACTTTATTTTTATACCCCCCAAAAAAATTAAATGCATAAGATTGCATATTTAACCATTTGTTAAATCAGTGCTTTGATTGAAATGCAAAACATCATGTGTGTAGAAAAACAGTCACCACAGTTAACCATGGAGATGGAAGCATCAAGCTGAGGGGATGCTTTTTGTCCTTGTTAAAAGAGCACTTCAGGCGAGGTTGGAAATCCACCTTCCAGCAGCACAGTGAATTTTAAACTGATTGGAATGTTGGTATCAATCAATCAATCAATCAACTTTATTCAAGACACAGTGAGGTCCATAGAGACAGAACGATACATATATTAAAAGTTTTTAAAATACATACAAGCTTCGGGTCCAATGTTTCCAGAAGCAAGATGAGTACCTTGTGTCACTCTTAGAAACATCGGTTAGAGACATAATGATCATGTTCTTAGACCCAGTCAATCTGCACATAAATCTATACATACAATTTCTCAAAACAGCCTTAAAAGTGGGCACATTGTTAGTCACAAACATTTCACTGGCACTACTCCACCTGGGAATTTTAAGCACAATTCTCAAAGCGTCATTATAAGCCACTTGAAGTTTTTTCATTTTTGCTATACTAAAATTACACCACAGTTGAGCGTTTTGAAGAGTGATATTTTAACTTCTTTAGTACACATGTAAAATTTGCGTGCCAGCATGTTTGCCTGCCCATACAGTTTACCACACTGACGCTGAACATCATCATCATCACGAAGGTCATCTCTTATCACATGTCCCAGGTATTTAACTTTTGTCACAACTGTTAGTGGTTCACCCGCCAATGAGAAAGAAGGATAGACAAGCTTCATATCCTCCTTAGTTCTCGCAATTAGTACCACACTCTTCATTGGATTAAATTTAATATCATGCATTACTCCATACTGAGAACAAATTCTAAGAAGCTGCTGCAGTCCAGCACTGGAGGGAGACAGAACCACCAAATCATCAGCATAAAGCATGTGGTTAATGAGGCTATCCCCCACCAAGCATCCAGTTTTACAGTGCTTTAGCTCCTTAGATAGATCATTCAATATGATTGTATTGAAATGACTTGTCCTGTAATATGCCTTGAGATGACATCTGTTGTGAATCAGGTGCAATATACAGTAAATAAACTACAATTGGAAAACTGGTTGTCACAGCTACTCCAATTTGACATAGCTGCAGCTATATTGTTAGAAAGAGTGGGCAAATGACACTTGGCTTATCTCTAAGCCAAGTGTCATTTTCCTCTACAATTATGTACTAGATAAAAGTAAAAAGTATCCTGAAGTTACTGGTTGTGGTTGACAAAATGTAAAAAGGATCAATTGGTACAAATACTAGAGATACGTTTTAATGTCTCTGTGTTAGCATTTTCATTGCTAGGGCTTTTATAAATGGTAAAAATCCCCCACATTTTCCCAGCTGTTTTTCAAGTCCAAGAACTCCAAAGCACTTTACTCTACAATCAGTCGTTCACCCATTCAGACACACGTTCACAAGTTAAGGTGTTAAGCCATGTTGTATCTATAGCTGCCCTAGCCACAGACTGAAGAAGTAAGGCTACCATACAATTGACGCTGCTGGGCAAGACGGCAAGGCGGGTTGATGTGTCTTGCTCAAGGACACAAAGACTGAGACAGAAGGTACAGGAGTTCAAACCAGCAACCCATCAGAGCCGTGACCTCCTGAGCCCCTGTCACTTTCTTAAGGAGAAGGAGGCGGAAAGGAGACGTTCTGGATTCTTCCATATCGTTAGACTAAACTCATTAACTGCTGAGATTAAATAATGGTCTTAGTTTATACGACAGCAAATTATATATTTAAGACTTTTAGAATGTGATAAAAAAAATATATATATAGAAACATTAAAATTATGGAACATTATAATTAGATTTGGTTACCTCCATTGTCTTTGAAGTTAAGTCTTTGAAGTTTTGGTATAGCGCAAAAACGGAGAGGCAGACTTAAAAGAGGATGAAACTGCAGGCACAAAAAAAGGAGGGAATGAGAGAAGAGAAAGGAGACTGGAAAAGACTCCAAGAGGATGAGAATGAAACATGGTGCTCATGAGTAACAAATGCTTGCTGACAGTAGTGGAGATATAAACCTAAGATAACAGATACAGTTTAAAGATGGTGCTTGAAAGTTGGAGAAAAGATATGAAGATAATATGATCGGAGATACAATTAACATTTCAAGAGATACTGAAGCAAGATCTAACGTTTGCAGTGCAGGAGCAGCAAAATTACAAAGGTTTCATGCCATGCTGATGCGTTTTTGCACTTGAAAAAAACAAAACACAGACCTGATCTGCTGTTCAGCTCAGCGAAAGGGCACAGAAGATAGAAAGTTTTTGGACATAGTGTCATGTAGGTCTAATTAACCCTGTGTCGCTATAAATATTGCACTCTCAGAGCACCTTATGACTTCCTAGGTAATTACTGTATCTTGGAAGTGAGTAATTTTAACATATTTAGGACAGTAATTAAGTCTTTGAGATCAAACACTGTCCCACTCTTCTTCAGGTAGTCAGAACTAACTAAGGCTTTTACCTCGGCCTTACCATCAAACTAAACCATCTCGTATAATGAGACAAATGTGCTTTCTGGCCTTTGAGCATATTTTCAGGATTTCCACATAAATGTTAAGGGAAGCTTGAAAAACAGTGACAGATAAGATGCTCAGCAGATCTTGACAGATGTTAATAATAACTTTCTCTTAGTTGTCCATGTGCATGTCAGGATCTCAGCAGATACCTGTTGCATCCATCACCTCTTTGAAGCTGAAGTTAGAGAATGACTTGGTTGATTTTATTAGCGGCTTCTTGTTGGCTATGTCAAAAAATATACACACATTTTCTTTGAGAAACACTGGTTTAGTGATGTTATGTTCTACCAGTGGGGTGATAACTCATGGTATAAGATCTCATGAGAGAACGGCACAATACTTTTTAATTTCTAATATGGCTCATTAAGTAAGGATGAGCTAATATAGTACGTCATGCTCATTCGTACTTTGAAATAGGAATGAACGCAGTTCTTGAGTTCAGTCAATAAATAAAGATTTCTTCTTTGGCTATCTGATAACACTTGGTAATAAGCTACTAAAGAGTAGCCAAGAGTAGTCTGGACTTATAACTGAAGGTCTTTCCAAAAGTTGGTGATATTGTGCGAATTTGTGGACAATACCAGGAGAGGATGCTTTCAGTGCATGGTTGACAAATATTTGATACCTCTGCTAATTCGACTTTTGCATATACGTAGTACTTAGGTTTTATCTGGAGCACTGACTGTAACATAAGCTCCATACTAGGGTTGTCAACGATACCTACATATTAATCAATACTATAACTGGTATCTAAATTAGATATTCTGTTCCCGTGGTATCGATTCTTTCGAGTCTTGCATATATGCAGCCTCCCTCAGAGTAAACTGACATGCATGTTCCCTGACAGCCAAGTGCCGTAATATAGCGTGCCGGAAATATATTTAGTGGGGCTGTTAAAATGAACATGCTAAGACAGGGTGATTAATTTATAGAATTAACGCCTTGTTTTTACAGAATATTAGCCCTGTTAATCCTAAAAGTCAGCCCACCCTGAGTTCAGTTCTCACTTATGAGCATTTTAGACTGTATCTGAAAGAGAGTTGTGCAGTATTACGACAGAGCTCCGGTGTGTGCACATAAATGATAAGTGAATATATTATTGACATATTGGCTTTGAGTTGATATGATTAAGTTCATAAGATGTAATTTTCATTACTTGTTTCCATCCACTTTGGCTGTCTGCTCAGTCTTGCTAAACCTTACCCCCCGTTGCAGTGCATCGAGTAAAAATACGTCGTATTGATGTTGATTCATGCATGTTGGTTCACTGTGTCACTTCATCATATTGCATAGTGAGCTATCGATACATTAAAAGGTGCAATATTCAATTAAAGTGATGTTTTCGAAACTTAAATTAGCACTATCTCATTAGGGGTAGTGGCTGTGTGAAGAGTAGTGTTCTTCACAATAAAATAATTAATGTTGATGAATCAAAGAGTTTTATGTTAATGTATTGTAATTAGAAAAAAATTTTATTGTTTGGCACCCCTAATATTTAATATACTGTATATATTTTATATAATATACACAGCATCCCAAAAAATGGCAGTTAAATTTAATGGAAAAATCTCCTGATCAAACTCTGCTTCCTAAAAGTTGTAAAGTGCCTCCAGAACCCAATTAAGTTACAAAAATCCATTCAAAAAAAATAGTCATCTAATTAAGCTTTTTCACTTCTTCATCCTTTCTCTGTTGCTTCAATCACTCACTCACTCACTCACTCACTCATATGAGGTCCGTGCACTGCGGTCTCAAGAAGAAACTCAGCTTTTTGATCTAAAGTTTGTCTTGCACCCGAATACAAATATTTCTTCAAGTATTTGTTTTAATAAGTATTTGTAAAAAACATGTAATTTGTGCCTTTCCAAATAGTGTATTCTTGTTCAGCTCCACCCGTAGTCTGGAGGTATGTCCATAAGTATGTTAGGAAAAAGGGCCTAGAAGGTGATACTAATATATGAAATAGACTAATTACATTCAAAGCTACATATTTCAAAACTGTATTTGTTATAGTTTATAAGATTATGAAAACCCCAAATTCAAAATCTTAGAAAATCAGAAGAATACTTGAAATCAATAAAACAAGGATTTTAAATAGAGAAACAGAGGACCAGAAATGGCCTGGGCCAAGCAGACCCTAGTGGAAAAGGGGCTTTACTGCCTTAATGCAGTGGGGCATAGATGCTCTCGGCCTGTGGCACTGCTGAGGTGTTATGGAAGACCCAGGATGCTTCAGTACCAGCCTTTGGTATTGTTCAGTCTCATGTCTTTAATCTCTCTCTTGGCAATGCCCAATAGATTCTCGATGGGGTTCTGGTCAGGTGAGGTTTGCTGGCCAATCAAGCACAGTAATCCCATGGTAATTGAACCAGTTTTTGATACGTTTGGCAGTGTGGGCAGGTGCCATGTCCCACTGGGGAATAAAGTCAGCATCTCCATAAAGCTTGTCTGAGGAAAGAAGCATGAAGTGCTCCTTCATGGTAGATGGTTGTTTGGACTCTGAGCTTAATAAAGCACAGTGGACCAACACCAGCAGATGACATGGCTCCCCAAATCAACACAAACTGTGGAAACTTCACACTGGAGTTCAGAAATCTTGGATTGTGTACCTCTCCATTCCTTCTCCGGAGTCTAGAACCCTTCCAAATGAGATGAAAAATTTGAAGTTTTGTTTTTTCTTTACCTCAGGTGAGACACTTCTGACATTTGTTGTTCAGGAACAGCTTGACAAGAGCTATATCGCATTTGAAGCCTATGTCCAAGATCTGTCTATGTGTCGTGGCTCTGGATACAATAACTCTATCTAGCGGTCATCCCTGCTGCTTGTGCACCCTTTTCTTCTAGCACTTTAGAACATCCAACTTATCTTCCAATAAGCTTTTTAGGCTTCCCCTTCTTATTTAAACTGCCAATGATGTTTTTTGCAAAACTGTCAAGTCAACAGTCTTCCCCATGATTTTGATTCTCACTGAACCAGACTGACAACCTTTATAGGTGTTTTGAATTAATTAGCTGGTTAGAATGTGACACTTAGAGCTGAAAATATCGAACCTTTTCACAATGTTTTAAAATGTGGGGTTTTCATAAACTGTAAGTCAGAATAATAAAAATTATAAAAAATAAAGCTTTGAAATGTCACACTTTGAATGTAATAAGGCAACATCAGATCTGGTGACTTGAAAAAAAACCCTCAACAATCTTATAAAGAAGGTGGGGTGTTCACTGGGGCCTACTCTGGAACCTCAAGAATACTGTGCAAAATAAAATTCTTTATAAAAAGAAGAACATTGTGGACAATGGTTTTCATCATCTTGATGAGACTATCATACAACAGAGAGGCTTCTTCGGGTCACCTATATTACTGAGAACTATAGGAGATAATTTCTGTCCACAGCCCTCAGCATGTACAACTCTGAGAAAAAAATATATATAGCGACAATTCTTTTAAGTGCTGGTAATATATATATATATATATATATTACATATTATTTGTCAAAAATAATCTATTCTCATCATTTTATTGTTTCAATTTTGATCTACATTCCTAAACACACTTTATAGATACAACCCTTTTTTGGATCTTTATTGAGTAATAGGACCTCAGTCCGCACGGGCCAGCATCCTGTATTTTTCAGATGTTTTCCTGGCTGAAAACCTGAAAACATGTTTTGTTCGCTAGTACTCAGCCAAACCTGTTGAAATACTAAGAATGTAATTTAGCCACTTGGATCAGCTATTTAGGAGAATATTCAACACATGCAAAACATCAGCCATTGAGGAGTTGAGTTATACCGGTTTTATAGGGTTGTACAAATATATAAAGATGGTACTAGCTGGTTGGTTGGTTGGGCTATCTGCTTAGCAGGGGTTTGAAAAGGGCTTGAGGCGATAGCTGGTACTTTGGTACAGCACCACATGTATTTATTCATTGAGTTTTTTTATGTATATATTGATTATTCCAAGTTTAAGTAGACTGCAACATATTCAAGTCACATAAATTACATGCAATGTCAGCAACGAGCCAACACATTTCATAAAGAACAAACATTAGTTGAAGAGAAAAAAAAGAGAAAATAAGATACATATTATATACAAACTTGAAAAACAGGGGTTGGAAGAAGAAAAATTTGTTATACTCCTACACCCATAAATCTAATCTTTCATATAACCAGCTATTCTGGTAGCTGATTCCCTTTACAGTAGCATTAATAATTGACAACCAATTCATTCTAAATTAAAATATTACACAGAAAAGAAGAAAATAAAGAAAAGTACTGCGTCATCCTTGACGTAGTTTCTAAATATCTCTTTATACAATTTCTTGAAATTCTTCATTGAGCTACAACATTTCAAGTTTTCCTGTAATTCATTCCATGGTGTATCAACTCCATGATGAGGGATACAAAATTTCTTTAAAGTAGTATTAACAGGTTGTTTCTTAAAGTTCATTTGCCCTCGCAGTTTATTTGCTGTCTTTGTTACAGAACATTCCTTAAATATTGTTTGGAAGCAGTTGATTTCTAATTTTATACATTATTTGCAATGATTTAAATTTGATCGTATCACAAAATGTAGTAATTTTGGATTTTATTAACACTTGTTTGGTATGGTCTCTATACCCAGCACTGTTTATCATTTTAACAACCTTCTTTTGAAGAATTTAAAATGAACTAAGATTAGTTTTATAAGTATTACCCCATATTTCTATATCCTAACTGATGTAAGGCAAAATTAATATGCAGTAAACCGTACAAAAAGCCTTTTCATTGAGCAAATGTTTATATATTCTAATTATAGCTATACATTTACAAATCTTATTATTGACATAGGTTCTTTAATGGGTTGAGGTGAAAGGTATACTTTTTAAATGGTTTTCTGGTACAGCATAATTGCTTTAGCAAAATTGTCATATTTACTCATTAACCAAAATCGCTATAATGACTTAGCTATGTGCTTTAAACAACCACCTTCATACTTTCAAAAGAATAAGGACAAACAGATGACAGATTTTTTTATAAAAGAATACCCCCCACCCCCTTTACTAAATGCAATGCTTGATATTATGTTTAAAAGGATAAAAAGTGGAATGTATTGAATTGGTGTTAGTTTATTGGAACAAAAATTCCTAAACCAATTTCTGGGGCGGTAAAAGAGAAGCTGACAGTTAAAAAATGGAAAGCATGGGCTTTAGGAGGACAGGATAAAAGATGGAGAAATAGAAAGGTGTGTGCTGACTGAGACACTGAATGTGCTGGAGTATCCAAAGATCAGCTTTTTTCTTAACCCTGACCCACCACTCACCCACATCACACACTCCTACACACATATATACACACAACCTCCGCTATCTTGACATGGCTGAAAAGAGGAAAGCAGGAGATTTGTTATGTAATCCTGTGTCTCAGCTGCTCCCTACTTTTACATTTAGCTGAGGTTTTGTCTGTAAACTCAATCAGGTGGGCTTTTGCTCTAACTCTCTGTTTTTGCCTGGTGATCTTTATTGCTTATAACAAGTTGTTCCTGAAGACCCACAGCATCATCTGTTGGCTGAATAGAGAATAGCAGCAGCAGAAACACGTTGTTATACACCAAAATAAGATTTTAAGAAACTCCTTGTTGCAGATTGGATGTAATGTTATAAAGTGACAAATATTTTGCATTAAACCTTCGTAGTGAAACCTAAGGTTAATGATTTAGGTTCTTCATTTCATACTTAATGTCCTGAAGTGCATTCAATTCTTCTCCAAATTCAGTTTCTAAACTGAGAATCTATCATCAATGTCTCATTTGCTGTGTCATTGCTGGCAGAGTCTATCCCTCTAATCTCCATCTTTCTATCATTTATCTTCCTATCTCATCTTCAGTTCCCTGTGGGCACTGACAGCATGAAGCTCTTATCAGGGGACAGAACAGACAGTCTGTGAGGATAAGCTGGCACATCCAGAAACATGTTGATGAATTATTTTCAGTGAACTCATGAGAATCAGTCATTGGGTATCATACAGCTAGTTGTTAAAAACAAGTACTTTGAATAAAAACAGTTTACAGATTTTTTGTACCACTTCCATATCACTAACAGTCTTACATTTTTTTGCCACAAATCTACAGTTCTGTGTTTGTACCATACAACTGCTGCATTAGCAGGTCTCTTAAAAACATATCCTATTATTTTCCAAATCTCAGTTATATGTCTGCATGTACCATACAGTAAAAGTGTATACCACCTTACAGATTTTTTTCTGTTTTTACCATACTTACAACTTTAACATCAGAAAAAACTTCTATATAAAAGATAATCCAAGTAAATTTCAAAAAGGCTTTATTTGCCTATGTATTTAGGGGGAAATCCTACAGAAGTAATTGCCACACTTTTTAAGCCATTTATTGACCAACCAAACTTTTTGGTAAGCTAAGTTTCATTTCACAGGCCAAAGGTATGATTACTGCCAGATTGGTAGAATAAAGAAATTACTTATAAAGTGAAACATGAAGTAGGCTACAGTAAACACAATTTATGAACAGTTTAATAGCAAAGTCACAGGCAATCTTTTAGCCTGGAGTGGGTTACAAAGTCATTTCTCAGACCATGGACCCAAGTGAAATACAGTAAGAGCCATTAACCACAAATGGTGAAAACAGTGAAAATTGTGAAAATTCTAAGGAGTGACAACACAACCAAAATTACACAACACATCGGTACCTCATTCAAAAGGTGACAAAAGTACCCAGAACAACATCTAAAGCAATACAGCCCTAATTTGCTTCATTTAGGGTCAGTGTTTAGGGTTCAGCAATAATAAAGTGTTTTAGGATATGTGGGTGAATTGCAAGGCAGAAACGACTGCCAACCAAAATAACTAAAACGTTGCAAGAACTATCTCAATATTGAACTATTTCAATATTTCATAATATTATAATATTTCATAATAAACTATCCTGATCATTGGTAAGACTTTTGGGGAACAGTTCTGTGGACTCATGAGACAACAGTGTAATTTTTTTGGTAGGTGTGCAGTCTAAGCAAGGGTTTTGTGTACAGAAAAATAAACTTATATATTCTGTCAGCCATTTCTGAAAATTGTACTTTCTTACCAATAAAGTTCACTTCACTAACGTTATCTTTTAAATCTCCTTGAGTCAGAGTGATATCCGTGATAATAAAACTTACAATAAAAGAAAGGATTGCTTTCAATCCAGGGTCTCTTTTTCATTTAGAGATTGCAGTCCTTTCATAAAGTTTTCATCTCCTGTCTCATTGTGAAACATTTTTCAAGAAAGAAATACATGTATAAAGTAACTAAAAATCACAAAGCTATGGCAAAAACATTGGATAGCCAGAATACAACAACAGCAACAGTAACTCTGCACAACTAAGTTAGGGACATTTCTCTGTAGAGCTTTGCAGGACAGCCTTAATACCAAGGCAAAACTTTCCATTGCTACAAAATTGTCAGATATATATTTATATATATTCTGTCTTGGTGCAAATGAACCAAACATAAACAATAAAATGACGTAAAAGACATTTTGGTTTAATTGATTTTCCTTTTGATATTTTGAATAAGGGAACTGAATGTTCAGTGTGTATATTAGTAGGGGGAAAAAAAAGAAGTTCTATTTGAGGATGTGGCTATTAAAACATGCACACATGCACTCACAACAAAGGCTGATTGCAGGAGGAGCTACTCATTTTCTCAATGGTCACATATACAGTAAAGCATGGAAATGGGCCAGAATTATCAGTCAGAACAAATACTGGTTTTAAACAGCATTTTTATTTTACCGATATAGACAAAAACAATAAAATAATTTTTTAATTCAAAGAACCATTGCGTCCATGCTTCAATGTGTTAGTAAAAACGAGCTACAGTCCTAAGAATTTGAATATTTTTTACCTTTTAATCTTTTATTATGGTCAAATAGACTCTAGAAGTCTATCGTCTCGGATTTCATGTAATGGTCGGTGTAACATTATTTCAGGTCATTTGGGTAGTTATTTCTAGCAATTTAGCCCATAAATGGCCCCACTTCTTTAGATTTTCTGCCTTGCTACACTCTTGTTCAGCCATCCAGAGTCTCCATTCCTGTACATAAAAACTATGAAGGATCTTTTTTTTCTACCTGTCACTGGAGATGTTGATAAGCTCTAAGTTGGATAAAACAAAGTAGTTTTTCCCAAAATTCAGATTTAAATGACTAAAATCAGCATGCCAGGTTCCTTTGCTACGGTCTACTTTTTGGCCCAGCATGGAGATTCTTCCCTGTATGTGCTCGTCCTGGATTTAAGGTGTTTCCCCATTACTTTTCTATTTTGAGCCTAGCCAAGTCCCAGGAGGCAAGGATCTCCATGATCATCCCCCTAGATCTTTATTCCTTGGCAATTTTCTACACATTTCCTGAAAGTTTAATCCAAAGCTGTCCAAAACTTAATAGTTATTTTGCTCAAGTACAGATAAGCAACATGATAGCTTGTGGTAGAGAGGCTAACGGATGAGATGAATATTCCCTCAAAATAACGGTTTCACTGTTGCAATTTACCTGTTCTCCAACTAAATGCTGTGTGTATGCCTGGTCATAGCTGTTCTTATATCCTCCCAGAACCAAAGAAAAAAAAGTGTTTTCCATTTTCTGTTTTTATGAGATTTCCTACCTATTTAGGCCCCCTAGAACAGCATTGCCCCTGTGGTGGAGAATGGGTTGATTCATGTCTAAATACCATTGATAAAAAAAGAAACAAAGAACAGCATCTGATGACATTAACACAAGAATACATTCAGTTTGATCAAAAAACAAAATTCTCCATTAGCTTTTTCTTTCCCACAAAGCACAAGTGACTTTTTCTGTCTCTTCATGAGATTCTCCTGCATCTTCTTCCTCTCTGTTTTCATCGTGCTCCACAATCACAGGCTAATACTTATCCTCATCGTTTGGCACATCTGAATGATCCTCTCCTCCCTGGACTTTCTTGTTTAGAATCTTGATGATCCTGTATAATATTTTTTCTACTTCATGTATTTCTTCTACAACAATGAAGTCATTCAGTTTAATAAAATCGTCCTGGTGTCTTCCACAAAGACATTCATAAAAGCACCTTTATTCCAAAAGTTACATCATTTAACTATTTTCAGAAGTCAAAATACTGTTATTTACATGTTAGAGAACAAGAATATAAATACAGTAATTATCATGCTAGAAAAAACAAAAGATTAAGATTATATTACTTGTCTTTCATCTTTCTACAAATGTGGTTACAGGTAAACCAGCCATTTTTCTTTAGTTAAAAAGGAGACACATCATTGGAAAGCCAAGGATGTCCTCGAAACAGTACTTTAGGGCTTAAAAGGATAACTCAAAATCGTAAAAGAGATAGAGGTGAACAAGATGTCCATTACAAAGGACACACATGAATGGACTGGGTCTCATGATGATATTAAGGAACATTTCTATGCACAAGTACAAGATGCCTGTGATGGACTGACCCCTACCCCCTTCAAAAATATGTGGCATAGAAAATAGATGGATGGAAGTACAACTGGTAAATACAACACAATGTGTAAAATGTTCCTACACATGAAATATACAGAATATAGATCTGTGCGGTTGATAAATGAGGGCCCTGTTTTTTTCTGGCAGTTTGTCTGATAATGTAGACGGAAACATTGGAACTTGATCCCACTGGAATAACAATGCCCACCACCTCTACAAAACAAACATGTCCAAGAATTATGGCTTGCATTTAGCCATTTTTTATCTGTGCATTTATGAATGGCAGGAAATCGCTATAAAGGACTGTTCTGGTGAAATGACCTGGGCTGATGTTGTGGTGAGAAATCACAGATGTGAACTCTCCATTGCGTTTGAAGGGTAGTTCAAAAATTTGGGCTCTACTCCATGCGTCCTTGTGTATAGATTGCAGAACCCTTGGGCAGTTTTGGGAGTAATGGCATTTAAGTATAAAGGTATTACTTATGGCTTTTATTTTTATGTAAAGGAGTAATCTAATTAATTACTTTTCCTATCATTACAATATCGTTACCATTACTGGGGATGTACAGTGGCCCGTTACAACACTGTAGTTGAATGAAGTGCAGCGGCGTCAGGCTTTCTGACAGTCACAAAAGGTGAGTGGGCAGATACTCTGAGTGCTCTGGCTGTCTGCATACTGTAAGAAACTTAGTAGTGAACTTAACCCTCAAGGCGGCAAAGTCGCAATATTGCGACAAGCAACATTGCTGACGTTAACGAGCCACAGCTGGAGATAGGACCACTAATTTTATTACTACTTTACACCGGGAGATGGCGGACATGTGTACCTTTAATCTTGGACACCTTTTTAGGTGTGTTACCATGGAAACGTTTGGAGTAAACCGGCCTTTAAGTCAGCGCCGCGAGCGGGGGATGCGAGGTGCAGCTGCTGCGGTCACAGTATAGAGAAAGCGACTTTGAGAAAAATAAAACTTATGAGGCCGAGATGTCGGGAGTTCCCCGCCGGGAAGTATTGGCTTACTCAGATTCTGAAGAGAAATATTTACCTCTGATCTGTTCAGTTGTCCCGGGAGAAAGTGAAACTAAAATGTCCCGCAGCAACAGCCAGTCCCGTTTCGCCATGACGCTCCAAAAGCAGCAACTTTTCAGCTCTGCATCATGTTCTCCCGGTGAGAGAAAGGTATGTGTTCGGGTAGCAAGGTGGTCATCACAACGCTAATTGTGACCGAGGTGGGAGGGATGTAAAAATCAGTGGAAATAATAGCAGATGCGATCGAAAACAGGAGAGAAAAAAGACTGCTTATAAGCGAGTAAACAGCAGTAAAGTTCTCTTTCCCGCTGCAAGTGAGGATGTTGATGATGATTTTGGCGAGGTTTGCTTGACAGGTGAGGAAGAGTAGAATCACCAGTGGATCAGACAATTTGACGAGCCTGTTAGTTATTTTTGGGACGGATTTGTAGAATTCTGTGGCCAATATTTTCTTTCTGTTGATTTTATATAGTGAATAGAGTAGCGGAGCCACATAAGAAAGGACATAAACAGATATATCCACCCGTTCTTAAAAAAAAACATATAGATGTAGAAAATACATATATAGAACATTCTAAATAAAAGAAAAAAATTATAGATGAAAAAAAAGTTTTAAACAATGTAAAAAAGCAAAAAATTGTAAAAGTCATGCAATCCAATAGTGCCAACGCCTGATGACGTCATAATAAGCAAATTAAATGTATGATTTTGCTCGTTAAACAAACTTTGGATCATACTGAAGATTTTTCTCATTTACAGTGTACCTTTATCTATAACCATATTAAAGCTACAACATTTTGAACTAGTGATATCTAAAAGGAATATTTTATAGAAAAAAACCCGGTGCCTAGAGGGTTCATTTTAATGAAACATTTGTTTCTTTAAAGCAGACACTCCCTACAATGCTTCACTCAGAACTGCGCTAATAAAGCCACTGCATCGCCACTCCCTCCTGAAGGTGGTGGCTTTAGTTTTCACTTAAATGTACATACATATCAGAAAATACCTGTGAGATCTACCAACAAAGTAAGCCCAAAATATTAATAAAATGTAGCTCGACAATTGAAGAACATGATACATATTATTAAATTTTAATATGTTACTGTAAAATATGTCATATTTTTCTTCATTACAGCCTCCAGTTCATGTGACGCAGGTGACACCAAATCAATCTTGAAATGTCTTATACATCTAAAAAACCAGACACAACAATTCCTTTGACATTTGATTGCATAGAATATTTTATATTAATAATTTTACTGTAATATTTCAGGTTTTCCTTCAATAGCATCCAGGTCATGTGGACAAGTGATACAAAATCAATCTTAAAATGTCTTACTCCAACCAGTTGTTGCTCTGTTGCTCTCTCTCAGCTGTCTGTCTTAGTGTTGCACTTTAATGAAAATTGTGTGATCATGTATGTCTAATATTTACTTTTTGTATGTTTTTTCTGCATACAGCTTCAATCTTGTTGAGTCAAGTTCCAATACCAAATGTTCTAAAATACTGTCTATATCGTCATTGAGTTATAAAAATATTTTACCTAATAGATACCATTAGAACGTAACTGTGTTATAGAAATAACACCACAGTTACTTTGCTGAGTAACTAATTACTAACTAATATAGTGTAGCAACTGAGTTACTAACTCAATTACTTTTTGAAAATGTAATTTGTAACTATAACTAATTACTTTTTTAATGAGAGGTGCCCAACACTGCCCTTGGGTTGACAGATAAGGACATTGTGTGTCTCCGGACCTCCGCAGACGGAGAAGCATGAACTAGCCTTTCCTCTCATCTCAGACTACTGAATTTGGACAGGATTTTCCAAACAATCTCTCAATACTACTGGCTTCATATGTATTATGTGGTAAAGTAATGTAATGCATCAAGTAATGGAAACCAAAAGCAAAAGGGAACTATGCTTAAGTGAAGAATGTCAGTTTCACTGTGGGGGGAAAAAAGACTTGGCTCAATCATTGGTGGATAGTTTAATCAGAAACTCTGACAATTTTAAAAGAACCAGACTGAAACTGAATTGCTGGGTAAGTGGCATTGGTAGTCAATCAGGCACCACCAAAGAGTGTGGCCTCAGAAGTCCAATTCTTATTCTTATTCTTCTTATTCTTATGTCTTAACACAGAAGATCTTGGCAAAGTCTTCAGGTAAGTAGATTCTTCGCTACGGAAGACAGATCATGAGTTTCTGAAATAATGTAAGGATGCATGGAAATTCTGAAACGATTTTTACTGGTTATTCTCATGACTATGGTCAGATACCATCATGATCAAAACAGCCTGACAGTACAAATAGAAAGCAATTCCAAAATTCTCAGTCGTGTGGCTACTAAGGCTATCGTACCGATCTTTGATAGTGTCACCGTTTCATGCAACTACAAACTCATGCGCAAAAAGTAGAAATATTATACAAGACATAAAACATTTCCTGCGAAAATTTTGGGTGAATGCCTTAAGCTTAAAGGTTGTATATGGAACATTTTCTTAAAAGCTACGTACTAAATTGAAAAGAAAATAATACATCCACTGAGCTTTTACATGGGTGCAGAATGAAAGTGCAACACTTCCTTAATAATTTACATTTTAATTAAACTACGATAAAATGTACATTTAAATCGGGTATGACAATTACGTTAATTTATTATATCTACCAGCCAGTAGCAGTCATAGGTAGTTGTTTTTATGATCCAAAAATATGGTCAGCTCAGCTTGGCTGGTACTATGGAGAACGGTGGAGTCAGCAAGTCAAGCAGCAGCTTCTGAGCCCCGGAGAAGTTATCCATCTCAGGAGAGGAGTGACCACAGAAGAACAGAAACTAGAGTAGTTTTAGGTAAAGGCTACACTAGATGGACCCTGTGTTTTTGAAGGTGAACATTTTAATGTATCAAACACACACAGAAACTGCAACACATTCCAGGTTGGTCACTGGGCGTATTGGCAGTGAACCAGGCAACCCAACAGCTCTAATTATGTTTTTATTGTTGTAACTACCACCTAGATAAACTAGATGTCGCAATCATGCTCATGTTCAAAACACAATCTTTAATGTATTTTCAGAAAATTGCTGAAGGATTTGAAGTTAACTGAAAAACTGCAATCAGCAGAATCAACAGATACTGTAAGTTAGCTAAAATGCCAATGCTAGCTAAAATATGCTAAAAATAAAAACTTTATGAACCATATTAGCCATAATCAGAAAATCAAGGAAGGAATACGAAAAATAGTCTGCAAATTACCGTACATAGCAAAAATTTTAAAATCAACTACAATGCCAATATTAGGTCAATTAAGCTAAAAAGACAGTGTTTGCTCAAATTAGCTAGAACGCTAGTATGAAATTCTAGTGATGGAATTTTTGCAAACACATGTTGCTTAGCACTGACTCAATCTATTCAGTATATTAATAATGATCAAAAATGCAACTGTAAGCTTAAAATGAACTAAAAGGCTCCTGGTGATTTAAAAGCTAATTTTAGAATGACAATAGCGAACTAGAAAACAATATCATATGCCACGTGTAACTTCCCTTTAAAAGTAATAACTGCTGTGCAGTAAACAGTAAAATGGCTACTGTTCCCTGCCTAGTACCTATGAGACTGCAATGATCATCAGAGGTCACAGAGTAATTAATTAAAAGTACAGATAAACTGATTTGTATTAAATCTACACAACGTTTTTTGAGATGCCTTACCCTGACCCTGAAATGTCGGTTTTACAGTAGAGTTCATAATGTATAGCAATTATCTTTTCCAACGCAGGAACGGGTTCACTAAAGCCTGGGAAAGGCCTTTCCTTACCCAGCCACTCACACACAGGCTGGCACTGGCAGAGACAGGCAGACTGCAGCACCTAACCTTTGTCTCCACTCAGCAACTCGAACAGGAAATGCTGCTGTAGGACTGCTCTTAATAACTCGACAACCATAAAGCCTGTTGATGTTTTCCAATTACTGTTTTTATCGGAATGAATAGGAGACCTTTTGTAAACATCTCGGTTTGTTGAAAAAAATGTCAAATATGTTGCTTAATGATAGCTAAAATAAGCTAAAAATCATTTAGCTCATTTTACCTAACATTTCAGTTTTTCTCATTTTAGGTAACATGAGAAAAAACTAAAAACTGTCTCAAAGTACATTCTCTAACTCGTAGAATATAAGGACTATTGAAAGCATTATTTCAATTTAAAGTTTAAGTACTGTTTTCTGCAACCACAATCTTATTTATTATGTTCAGTTATTCCCCCAGACCATTTTTGGTGTGACTTGAAGTCCTTTGGGAGATACTTAGATCCATTTATGATCAGTGTATACCCATATAATTGGAGTTGTTGGGGTACCCAACGTGTGAAACAATGCATTATCTGCCACAAAAACTCCTTTATTCTATCAATGTTTAGTTATGAATCACTAGCATTATTCCCCTGTGAGCATCTCGAAGGTGCTTTTTCATTGTCTTGTGGGGTAGTTTCACAGGCACTTATTCCAAATTATTCTAACTTACAACAAACTTTGATTTTAATTACGTCACTGTCGTGCGGCATTCCTGTTGTAGTCTGAGCAGGGCTTTCATTCTGTGCTCTACGACGGTGGTCATCTAGAGAGAACTTGCTAATGCAAACATCAACATGGTTGATGCTTGCATGTTTCCATATTACACAAACAAAATTATCAGGTGGACTAGCTTCAGCTTACACAGGCTCCCTTTCCACAACATGCTCAGTCATATTCAGACTAAAACTGCAACGGTGGTCTGAACGGCTGTTCTGTTCTAGCTGTGGTCAGAACTGTCATGGTCCTGTATAGTGTCTGCTTGTGTACATGAGTGAGGTATCTATCTTTGTACATGGATGCTATGGATGCTGCTTCATCTGCAGTTGATTAGAACCTCTCACTGCTGCTAAATTCTAAAAAGGTCTGGAAATTTTGGAGCATGTTTTTATGTAATCTATTTTATTAGTGCTTGCTTCCTGTGACTAGATGTTGGTCGCTCTCTTCTGATATGAAAGGAAGCCCCCCCTAAACTTGGTTGCCTTGGCACCTGAAAGTTTGAGCTATATATAAAATTAATAATCTTATGATCCACGACCTAGCCAAATAGAAGCTTCCAAGGTCGTTTGCAAATTTCAACACCAGCCACAGCTCCCCCACTTGTGTTTCCATATATGTATGACAATCAAGGATATGATATTAACCATATAAACAGTACATGTTTTTGTCAAACCACTCAGAAAGCAAATGATGTGTAATTTACAGTTCAAAGCCACATATCAAACAAAGAACCAAGCCATCCAGAACTAAAACAGTATTTTTACTTACACAACGGTCAGGTTACTGTCCTTCTTTAAAATAACTATTCCACAACAATTCTGATGTCCGAAGTCTGACATAAACTGCTGCTTAAAACCTTGATAATTCCCTTCCTTATGTATATTTGTGTCAAATTTTTGGTCAAAACTACTTTTTGCATGCAATTTAGTCTGCCCTGCAAGCAACAAATTGGTGCATTATGGGTCAAATGAACTGTGGACCCGAACGTCACTCAAGGTTGTACTTGCTGGTTTTCTTGGGTCAACGCATTGTCTGGTTGCAACTTAATTTACACAGGTATTGTAATCTGTCTTGGGAGGGAAGGATACCCGAATAGGCCGGCCGAACTCCGGTGCTGTGCCTGTTAGTGCCACAACTCCAAATGCTGTCTAGTTTATGCAACACAGATTACTGTAAGACTGCAACTTGATTGCAGTGCATATTTATCAGTCTCTCATAGAAACTCCCAAGTATTTCAGCTTTAGCTGCACGATGCCAAAGAAGTGGGCAATGTAACAGCTTGCTGGTGTGCATGAGACTCAAAGAGAAGAGTGATTTCAGGCTTCAGTACCTTGATGTCATTATTTAACAATGACTGGGACACAACCAGAACATTTCTTAGGGTCAATGACGTTTGAGGGTCAGGGTAAGGCACACCATAGATTTTGTATTTGACTGATTGCTTCCAACTGGACACATAAAGCCATCATCATTACGACTTTTCAACTCGGTCTATAACAATGAGCAGTTCCATACATTGAAAACACTTTAATCTACATTCTTTGATGGTGTATAGATGACATAAATACCAAATGTGTTTGTTCCGAAAATATAAAAGTAAAACTGATGGTAGAGATGCAGATGTCTGTATATATTGGTAAGATACGCAGATTGTGTTGATTGGTTTATGAATACAATTTAGCACAGAAAATCCTGTCAGAATGAGATCCAGACGTGGGGAAATTATTGAGCATATGTAGCAGGATCATTGTGAGAATACTACATGCCCCTGACGCACAGACGATCATAAGTGCCAAAAAATGGCCTCTCAAGGATGTAGAAAATAGTTTACGTCGTAACTGCTTTTACCCTAAATTACGTTTTAAAAGACTGATATAATCTATTCACTTTGTGGTATATTATGTTGCTCCTGGAATGTGAAGAATATTTTTTTATATAGAATATTTAACTTTTCCTAGTGAGTTTTCTTTAGTCAGGCTAAAGTCGATGTGGCTTTGTAAAGACCAACTAAAATCTCACTAGAAGCCCAAGAAATTTTTATATATTGTTATGAAAATCATAGATAAAGCCTGAAACCGCCATCAAATTACTCATAAAGTGGGACAATAATGCTAGAGTAACACTCAGTTCAAATGCAGTCTCACGTACCTAATCTAGTCACCTCAGTGAGTGTGTGTTTCTGTGAGAAATTGTGCATTTGTTTGCACTGCCCAAAGCCACTAATAATCTTTCCTGTCCCAAATGTCATATGATCCCGAGACTCCAACGTGAAAGGGCAACACCTTCCTTTCGTCCTTTTCTCAGAGGAATGCACACACACCATCATAAGAGCATAAATATAACTTCTAAAGGCCTGTTAGAAGACCCTGATATGCCATGTGTGGAATAAAAAAGGTTTTCCAAGGAAGTGTATTCATTCATCATATCATTTTAATAAACCAGAGATGAGTTATCGTCTAATCTATAGTGGAAAAGGCTCTTTTTAGAGTTATTGAACGCAGGTTGCATAAATATTTCTGTATTCATTGTAATATAGTTTAGGAGCCACATAAAGTATAAGAAGTGTAAATGTTATGTTAAAAGAAGAATAACTGATGCTATATAAATGATAACATAATTTTTCACTAACAGGAATCATGATGAATGATGGGCAAAAAAGGACAACATGGGGTGTATATGTGTCTTAATTGCAAGCAATATCAACATTCAAAGTTTCAAACATAACTTTACAGCATCATGTTGTCGGAACAGATTGCTTCTCTCATTATGATTTACCAAAGATTTTCACTTGTTAAAATGTGCTCAAACCTTACATGTTCAAAAAACATGCGACAGATATCTTCTAAATCCATTTAGTTATTTAGCCCTTAATGAACATTCAATGTCAGAAGGCGCAAGACATTGGGAGAACTTGTATCCCTATTAGTGTTCACAAAAGTGGTTACTAATCTTCCTAGGGTTCAATTAGTAAAATATAACAATCATGTACAATTCAACAATGAGAAGAACATATATGACATTTTACAATGTTCCTACAATTCAGATTACATAAAAATGTGATTTCTGCATGGTTTAAAGCGGTGGATTATACCACAGACATTATGTTTATCAATGACAAACAAAAAATGTAATTCACAGACATTCTAGCCTAATACGAGTTCTTTAACTCTCTAACCACCAAAACCTTGACATGTATGTAATTTTTCCCCGTTTTTTGTGCTAAAGACGCATTAAGAATCCACTGGGCCTATTCTTCCTCTCTTTGGCTGTATGTATGGGGAAAAAAAGCCAGGCAAACACAGCAGCAGACGCAAAGTCCTCATTTCAATACTGCCCTTTGTACTTATCATTTACGCAAACAATCTCGGTAGATCACCTGCAAATCAGGAACAGCCCTTCATGCAATCTTTTTTTCCAGCGCACATAATTTGCGCTCGTTATTTGGAATATTGATAAATCAGGCATTATGTGTAAAATCACCCTTCTAACTATGCAAAACACCAAAATCAGATATTATGCATAATAACTAATCATTATATCCTAATAGACAATTTTTTTTACAAATTTACCTCAAACCACAGCACAGCTAAAGCAGTGAATGTATATTCTTTCAAATATTTTCTCTTCTCTCTCCAAAAAGTATTTATTTTTAAAGTACTAAGCTATAGCGTGATTCCCCAAAACTTGTGAGAGCAGCAAGCCAAAGTTGTTTCTCTCTTCCTTTTCTTTATTAAACATTTAAACATTCTTTTTACAGCTTAATTATATATTTAATACATCAGAAGAATATCACAATATTTCAAGTTTACAACTTTTAATTATACTCTTAATAGAAAATAATGTGCAATAGAAAAACAAATAGAAATTTTATGAATATTTGGAATGTATCAAACACATTTTCCGTTTTTTCTCTGTTTATCCAGTGGGCAGCACAGTAACCTGTGGGTGCAGGCCAACACACAGCAGAAAACAAAAGCACCCTAAAGCAGGCTGCAACCATATTAGGAGAACTCTCATTCTATTTGCTGGAACAGTTGATAGGCAACGACACTTCCCGATCTGCGAGCGAGCACACAGGATCTGCAAGCAGAGAAGAGAGGTTCATAAGCACAGTTTTGATCTACGTAGAGATACAGTTTGCAAGCGTGGAGAAAATCTGTGAGCAAGAAACATATAATTTGAGAGAGAACAGAGAATATCTGAGAAAGAGTTTTGAGCGCAAGCATTACAGGTTTTGAGAGAGAAGGGAAAATATTTGAAAGAGAGCAGAAGTTTTGAGTGCAAGCATTACAGGTTTTGTAGGAGAGGTCAGAATGATCCTCTCCCAAATTGTAATTGTATTCCCTTGATAAATGGCACAAATTTTCCCCCATATTTACCACTAATGGATGTGATAAAAGTCAATGCAGATAAAATAAACTGCAAATTGAAAACAATTTGCTGCCATCAAGTGTAATGCACATTTATGCCTAGTTTAGCTCATTTGTTCCCTGATATCTAAAAGTATATGTATTCACTACAGTGACAGAATCATTCAAAAAGAATAGTTTAGTATCATTCTTAAGTGAAAAACACAAATATTTACTTTTTGTATAATTTTGAATGAAAACAAAGGGGTTGATTTGATCGAGGTTGATACATTTCTATGGTATGCACACCCTCACCATGAGAAAAGGAACTGGTCTCTCGCCTCAAGTCTTGGGTTTAATCTGAACTAAACACCTTTGATCCGTGTCAAACACCATTTCTTATCTCATCAACTTAACAGAATTAATCTCTAATGTCTACACATACTGTAAATCCCCAAACAAATGACCAGATTATATGTTTTGTCACATTTCGTGCCATTCAATCATTTTTGAATCACATATACTGAGAGACAGAGGATTACATAAAAGTTTGATCATTTATCCTGTGCATTCTACATGAATCAGTCTCAGAGGTGCAAGGATGAATGGAATGATACAAATAACTGTCAGCCCTTAACATTCAGACGAAATGCTCCTGGAAGGTGTGGTCAAGGCCCATGCCAACACAGAGCAATTACAGCAATGATCACCTGATGACAGAATGACAGTCACTCATCAAGCTAAGGATTTGTCCTCTATATAATAATTGTAATGTACCGACCTTTAATATATTTCATCCATAACCTAAAAAAGAGTAATAGAGACCATTGTGTTTACTGTGAAATGTAATAGAAATGACAAAAATGAATTGTAGCCTAACACTTTGTAACCAACATAATAATTGCATTCAGGCTAACAACAATGCAATGAATGAGATTAACACACCTGATCATGCTGAGTTTCACACAAATTTCCAGTTACATAAAAGCTGCTGACACAAAAAGTTTTGATTTTTAAGTCATATAATACCACTACATTTAAAACCCCAGCTGTATTGTAATAAAACCAGGGACCAGAATTTAGGTATCTGCAATAATGTGAACTACTCAATTAATGATAAAGCATGACTATCTCTTTGAGGCTTTTTATTTATTAAAAAATTCTGTTTTGTGTAGTGTGCAAGACACCTCTAACAAGTTCAGCAACAAAAGTGTGTGTTTCTGTGTGTGGGGGGTGGACGATGCACTCAGCGTGATTATCTCTTGTACTTAATTATCACACAGCTGGTGCACACACTTAACCATGGGGAAAGCGTTGAATTAATCCCAGTGAAATCAGCATCAACACTCATATCTGCCTGACAAGCCATTGCTGAGAAAGATGAAAAAGCCATATGCCATTTCAAACATGACTTGCCTGTTTTTAGGTGAGGTATCCTTGAGCGTGGAACATGGTAATTTCCCATACCTCATTTGCATCCTTCACTCTCATGAAACCATCCTCCAACTGGGGTTATGTGAGTGAGTCACCCTGACAGCAATACTTGTTTCTTTGCATCCATTTCGAAGGCTTTGCAAAGAATGACATGCTGCTATGTGTCATAACATTTACATTATCAGTTAGTATTTAAGAGCCCAGAGGCAGTAAAACAGCGTCGGAATCCTAAATACACATTTTTGCAGGTCACAATGCATAAGGACATCTTTATCACGTTTCAGGTATATTTGAGGCTAGACAGTCAATATTTTTAATTGGCACAGAAGTCTATGTTGAAAAGATTTGTTTCACCCCCAACAAATTGTTGCAAAGACTACAATGGTAACCTTAATAGCAAAAGAAACCCAAAGTAACCCAATATGACTAGTCATATAGCAACAACCCGTGCAACTTTCCATAAAACTTCTGTAAGTGAAGTGTGTAAATGTCCCTACAGATGTCCAAGAATAAAAGCACTTTAGTTTGACAAAAACTCAGAAAATGTCCAGAATACAACTCTGAAGTTACAACAGGAAAAAGGTCAAAGTAGAATCACTCAAAAATCAAGCAGCACAGAGAAAAAGCTCAGAGGACAGAAAAATTTGGTGCATTAAGAAGGTTTTATTTTGCCAATAAGGAAATGTCCACTGAGTTACTATAGAGAAAAATGTATAAGGCCCTGTTTAATCAGCAAAAATACTGGGAGGTTATAATCACGGAGACAACTGACCCGGTTGTGAGATTTCTCCACTTTGGGACCCGGTTCACACACGATCGTTTATGGTGTCTTGAAACGCCCTTGTGGATAAGACACCTATTTGATTTAATATCTTTGCTGCTACTCCTGGTTTCATCTCCATGAAGACAGGGCCTATAACCTCTATAATCTTCATCTTATCTGCAACAAATGAATGTAACCCTCTGCAAAATCACTTCACAATCAGGAGCAAAGTATAATGTCACAAATTATTTCTATCTTTCACCCCTTCAATGTTTTATAATAATAAATATTATTATTATTATTATTATTATTATTATTATTATTATTATTATTATCAGATTGCTTCTGTCCATTTTGTTTACCTCTGATTGCAGTATAATTCTTCTTTACTTTCGAGTTAAGATAAAACGACTTGATGTCTGTCCTTCCTCATTTTCATTCTACAAATACCCATTGAGTCAGGAAATGCCAATACAGCTTCCACTTGAAATTCATAGTTTTTCTCAGACCAACTGTTCTTACAAGCATTTGCATGATAACCCGTTGCAGGTGGAACTTTTGTGACTCACAATGTGCAATTTTGATGCAATGTCCTAAGACATTGAGCGGTTACTGATTTCTAGGTACTATATGGTTCCAAAACGGTACTGTTTTAAAGACCATTATAATGTTCTATCTGACCAATCCCATGATTTAAAGGGATTTTAATAAAAAGCCAAAGAAAATTTAGTGACTGGAGTTTGAAGAGCATCACCTCTCTTTAACCTGTTCCGACACCACCACCCTGAAAACTCTATCTTCTCTTGTTTAAAAGAAAATCAGCTTAGAAAGTTCTGGGGTTGAAACTACAGTTTAAAACAGATTTCTGTTATCAAAGTAACAATCTTGTCAAAGTAGATTGGCATGCTAAAAGTCTAGAGTAGCATGTCAGTAGCAGGAGGAGAAAAAATACAACAAAATCGGAGTGGCGGGTTGTAAGGTTTATAATGTAATGTTAGAATAGAGGAAGCAACTTCAAACTTTTGAGTCTTGGTGTGAGCCTCTGAAAATGATTACTGGGAATTGCAGATTTTGTCTTCTCTGTGGGTGATTCCTTCAGTCAACACTCAAGATAAGTGAACAGAATACAGCACCACATACCAATTATTACTTAGCAAGTTATGGTGGTTTTGCCAGCACTCCTCATAGAAAACCAAGTCTGTTTCCTCTAGTGCTGCTGATTAACTAATCAAGTACACAGTTTGTGCTCCTTAACATACAGTCTGAAAATGATGGTAGAGGTGCAGTAACCTCTCATAGGGAAATTACATAGATGTTGAAGAAACGTCATAGTATAAATGTGACCCCCCCCCCCCCATAGCGGCACTTAAGGTAGGATACCCAGGAAAAAAAAGAGTGAAAAACATCATTTTTGTGTACTAAGAGCGTGATAACACGATTGGCTTCACACTGGAATTAGTGCAGCTTTGCAGCAATCTAGTCACATGTTGGAGACTTTGGGGTGGTCTTAATTCCATCTCAAGTATGTTTTAGCATGAATTCTTACACAGAAAACGTTTAACCTATTGGAATATTTGTATTGTTGTATTAAGAGGACTTTTCTTGTAAAGTGCCTTGAGATGACATATGTTGTGAATTGTTGCTATATAAATAAACTGTACTGAATAATATCTAAACTTGTACAATTTGGAGGGGAGGGGGGGTGGATAATTTAACACAATCAAGCTGTTTTTTCATAATGCTGTTTAACAGATGACAACCCAGTGTATTTCTCTCGTTATGTGACTAGTCTTATGTTGTCTCAGAATACTTCTTGCTCTAAATCTCTCTTAACCTTTAGCTTGTGTTTGTTGTCTTGAATCAAATATGTAGGATCTTTGTCAAGGCTTTCCATCTCTCCTCTGCATTTTGAAAAAACAAATTATATGGTAATGTGTAAATAGAAAAAAAGAAATAGAAGAAAATGTACCTATTTTGCCACTTTCTGATGTTCTGCAAGGCAGTATTAGATGCTTCATTGAAAAAAATGAAGGTTGCCCACACTTAAAACTCTTTCTGGTATTCAGACTTCAATGAATGAGAGTCTGTGTGGGTCTGTGTCAGTGGAGGAGTGAAATGACAGGACAAGGACTTTCCAGATCTGCTAAACCTCAAATGAATGTGCATAGCTTCAAAACACTCACATTCGTGTTGTATAGATGTCACACTGAAGGAGTCAGCCATTATCAGTGCTCAATAATTACCATAAGCATGAAAAAAAGTTTCATTTAAATTCACTCCCTCTCATTCTGGATATGGACTGGCAAGACTCTATAGAAAATGTGGAGAAATACATTGATTATAGGTCATCATTATGACATACCATAAGGATAGATTGCATCTTATCTTCCAGACACATTGAAGTGCAATTTGGTTGTTGTCAGATCTTAGCTTGATAAAAATGTTCAGAGAGTTTTAGAATTCAAAGAGGTAAAACTCCCAAGTCGAAGGAGGAAAAAGGTCAAACCAGACAAAAACTCATATGATAGGACAATCTGTTGCTAAATTAAAGTGACTGGTATAAGACAATAAATTTACCAGCAAAAATGATTCTTCATTTCGACACTTTTTTAAATAAGCAATAAAAATAAAATAAAAATTGACAAAAAGAAGGACTTTTTGAAAAATATGGAAAAGTTAATATTTTGGTGGCTGTGCAGTTGTGACTCGATTCCAGTTACCAATTCGATGACTGCGGGTATTTGGTTTCTCTACTTGGCTTCTCTACAGTTTGTTTGAATACTTCAACATGCCACCATTCAAGGATAAATAAATTAAGTGACGTGTAATAAAAGTGAAAGATTCAGAGAAACAGCTTGTTTCTGTTTCAATCTCAGTCATTTTTCTTCTGTATTTACTGTTAAACAATGACAAAGAATAAGTGATACAGTTTTTTGAGGGAACACAAAGTGAATACTTGCACATTATGAGAAAGATCTGTAGTTCAAAATCCATGAATTGAGCCTGATCTGGTTATGAATATGTATTCCCTGCTTTCTGTGTATTACTAAACACCCAGATTCAAAAATATACCTCAAACATTTGTTTTTTTTCATTAACAAAGTTTCATTGAAGAATGCTATACAGTTTATGGCAACCACCGCCCCCGGCAGAGATTCATGTTCAGCCAGAAACGATCTGTGTCCGCAGTCAGTGTAGGCTGACGTGTTTTTTATAATCAATGTCAGGCTCTGGGAGGAAACAGCTTCCCCATATGCTGATTTCCTCGGGGCTCAGTGCCAAGAGTTCGGCGATCTGAGAGGTGTACAAACAGCAGCAGCCAAAGCAAAAGGAAAGAGATCAACAAAGATAGAGAGTAGCAGATGAAGGAAGTTTGAGAGCGCCTGTAGACACTAGGAAGGAAAGATGGTGCAAAAATAAAAGATGGAAGGAAAGATAATGAGAGGAAAAGAAACGGGAAGGGAAACAGTCTGACTGGAAAAGCTCTTCTCAGCATCAATTCAATCCTCTGCATTTATTCACCTGAAGCTTAAACTCTGTGCTGCATGTAGGAAAACAAAGTCAACTAACATCTCAACCAAGAAACATTTTTCTTATTCAGTCATTTAAATGGAATTCATAAAATCTTACTTAAATAAACATACCAACACAGAACAGCTGTACAACCTATACTTTATATAACATATTGTAAGAGTGATATATCTAACATTTCACATGTTTAGGGAAATATTAGTGGAGTAATTACCTGATAGATTTATGCAGATAGTCCAAAGTCTCTTTAGCATTAGATAGATCTAGAAGCATATGCATTAAAAACTAAAACTACAGGAGCTGGTATTTACAAAGAAATAATCTATTTTCAGGGTATTGTAGATATTTGCAAATACTTTAATGTGTCTACATTTAATTACTTGTGCAAGTATGCACAAGTAATCTCTGATCCTAGAATCGCAGGGGCGATTCTAGGATCAGAGATTTAGGGGTGCTGAGCACCAAGAGCTGCCCAGCCAGGCAAGATAAATGTAACTGTTTTGTACATTTTATCACACACCCACACAACAGAAGATATAATGTTAATGGGCATTCAGTCTCTTAGAAGGTCAGTAACACCTTGGCCTAAATATTAGCACATGCATCTAACCTGCTTGGACAGTCACTGCTCATATTTTTTTTTTTTATGAATCAATTAAGGAACTCATGAAAACATGATCAACAAAGTTAAAGTTGTTGAACTTTGTCTCTGATGTTACATTTGCTAACAACCCAGATTTCATTCCAGGTACAAAAATGCAGCGTTTGAGTAGTGGAAAAATTTGAGGTTGTTTATATCACAGCCCTTTTAGAGGATCAACAATTAAGTTCCTTGAACAACTCCAACAGGAATTCAAACTACCACAATACTAGAGGGTAACACGGGAATCAATTGTCGCTCCCGTCCTGTCCCGATCCCGAAAAAATACTCCTGTCACGTCCCAATCACGTGACAGCCCCCCCAAAAAAATCTTGTCCCGAAAAAATCCCGAAAGAAAGACTCCCGACCCGAATCCCGTAGATTAGTAATTTACCTCCTATGGTACTCGCTCCCCCCGCTACACCCTTTAAACCGTAGCCTAGCACAGTATCAAAGATCATCTATTTAGCTTTATCCGCCATCTTTAACCATATCCTGCATTCTTGTTTGGCCAGCTTACAACGTCATGAATGGACTCGACTCGTCTGACTACCAAACTATTAATGCTGCGTTCGATAGTCCATCCAAACCAGTGGGACGTGGGACTTCTCCTACCTGAAATGTACTAGCTACCACTTCTAAGCGTTCGATGCTATTGAAGTGGAATGTAAACAGAAAACATGGACGACCGCCGCGCTAAACAGATAGTCGCTTTAATTATGAAGAGGCATGCTAAATGATAACGACATTCACACCATAATATGAAAAACAAGCTGTGTTAAAGTTACAGTGTCTACAACAACAGTACAAGCAGAGAAGTACAGTTTAAAGCCTATTCATTCAAGTTTTACCTCTCAAGACGTGAGACTCCGTGGGCGCCGCCATTATCCTCAGACTTAATTTTGGTTAAGTCGGGGTACGTCGAACTACCCTGAGTTCGCAGGTAGGAGGCTCCACTTCGACTGGCATTCCAGTGCACTTTTCCTATTTGGAGGTGGGATAAGTCCCATGTATCACTGGTTTGAATGGGCTCTCGAACGCAGCATAAGATACACACATTTTCAGTCAGATATCATATGCTTACCAGTTTATCCAGGTGGTATAGCAACAACGTAGCAGTTTCAGTGTTGGTGCGTGCAGTGTAGTAGACCCGATGGAATTCAACTAAAGATAGATGTAAAAAAAAAAAAGAAGAAAATTCTAATTTGCGGTTTCCCGTCCGATCCCGTGGATTATTTCTTGTCCTGTCCCGTTCACGTTACCAAAAGTGAAATCGACTCCCGTTCCGCGGGAATCCTGCAGGAATCCCGTGACCGGTGGGAATCCCGAAAAAGTGTCACCCTCCACACAATACCCAGAGTCTGTTTGGAGTTTCCTGAACACCTGCTCCAAAAACACATTTAAGCACGACAGCAATGGACCATTGCAGAATTTGAATCTAACTCCAAATTGCTCAAATACCCAAATTATGTTGCAAAGTTTTTTTTTAATACATGAATAAGTAAACACAATGGGGTAATATTAATGTTGAAAGTAAATTGGGATAAAGGCACATTATTATTCATCTTAATGTAAATAATTTATGAAAAACCCTTGGTTTCCCAACCAATACCTCCTCTGAAAAAAATCTGTTTTAACAGAGCAATAAGTTATGAATAAACACACCACAGAATCTGCTAAAGACAAACATGTCAACATTTGCCTGAAGTATCAGGTTAAGTGTAAAGAGATGAGGAAATCCCAGCTCTTGGCTCTGTTTGGACAAGGAAGAAACTTGAGTTTTATCAATCTCTGAAAAGGACAAAATATCAGTTTTTCCATCTTTTTAAAGTGCAACAAAATTCTAAATATCACTGTCATGAGACAGCTCTGACAGGTTAAAGCTGTGTTTTTGAGCAAGCCTCTTGCGTTTTGAATGAAGTCAATAATTGGGCTTTTATCCTGGGATTTCAGATGTCAATATATCTTTTGAATTTCCTGCCAGAGCTGCTTGCTTATGTGTTTTTAACAGCATGCATTTGTTTCCATATGAGAATATGCCCACCTGACATCTTGCAAAGCACTTGTGTATATATAATCACCTCTGTCATAAATGGCACTTTTGCTTTTGGATGGCTTTTATTCAGCGGTCCCATCCTATTATTTACACTGACGTCTATGAATATGTGCACATATTTTTTTGTGTAATGGGAGAATTTTTCAAGGTTTATTTTCTGAGTTTGTGTCCTTTTTTGAAAGACTTTTGCTTTGACAATTTTTCTTCTTCCCCTAAGCATACGGGCATTTTCAATGACTTGTTTACTCATTTCTGCTGCAATGATGTGCTTCAACACCTACATTATGACCCATCTTCTTTTGTCTGTTTGGCTCTTTTATGTGACTCTTCTGTTCTCTCTCTCATTATATTCCAACATATTGACAAATTCATCACATTCCACTGAGCTGAGTTTTGATGTGTTTGGTGCTGAAAGAAATGACTGTCGTACCATTTGGCCCCTGAGATGATGTTATGACAGCTGTGACAAGATGACTGAACATGTGAGTGGTCGGCTGACTGTTTGGAAGTCACTGACTGATTTATGGACAGCTGAAGGAATGGCTAGTTTTCACACAGACTGATTGACTGTCTACGTTGATAGAGGGTTTGACTGGATCTAATCTGACTATTTGTCTGACAACCAGACAGAACATCTTGTTACAGAGTTTTGGATTGCCCGAGGCCATTTAGCCCACCTTAGTCGACTTGGTTTGAATCTGAGATTTAAAGAGCCATGTAAAAGAAAAGGTTACTTTCCAAAAATAAGACAGACAGACAGACAGGGAATTATTATTTCACCCCTCAGAAAAGTATCATTTCAATGGTAGATTTATTTTAATAGTGACAGATGACACACCAAAAGGAAAATTGAAAACATAACTTTAAAAAAAAGATTGAAACTGATTTTCATTTCATTGAGTGAAATAAGTATTTGAATCCCTACCAACCATTAGGAGTTCTGGCTCCCACAGAATGCTTAGACACTTCTACTCAATTAGTCCCCCTCATTAAAGACACCCGTCTTAAGTAGCCACCTGTATAAAAGACACCTGTCCACAGAAACAATCAATCAAGCAGACTCCAAACTCTCCAACATTGGAAAGACCAAAGAGCTGTCCAAGGATGTCAGAGACAAAATTGTAGATCTGCACAAGGCTGGAATGGGCTACAAAACCATTAGCAAGAAGCTGGGAGAGAAGGTGACAACTAGTGGTGCAACCGTTAAAGGTTAAAGAGAAACAAGCCGTTTTACTTCGTGGTCTAACATTAATCACAGGACACAAGTTAAATGTAGAGGCCCGTCTGAGGTTTGCCAATGAACACCTGAATGATTCAGAGAGAGACTGGGAGAAAGTGCTGTGGTCAGATGATACCAAAATTGAGCTCTATGGCATTGACTCAACTCGCCTTGGCAGAAAAATTCTGCCTATGATGCTCAAAACACCACCCCCACCATCAAGCATGGAGGTGGAAACATTTTACTTTGGGGGTGTTTTTCTGCTAAGGACAACTTCATCACATCAAAGGTAAAATGGAAGGAGCCATGTATCGTAAAATCCTGAGCTACAACCTCCTTCCTTCTGCCAGGAAACTGAAAAAGGATTGTGGATGGATGTTCCAGCACGACAATGACCCAAAACATACAGCAAAGGCAACAAAGGAGTGGCTCAAGAAGCACATTAAGGTCATGGAGTGACCTAATCAGTCTCTGGATCTCAGTCCAATAGAAAACCTATGGAGGAAGCTGAAACTCATTGTGCACCGAGACAGCCATGAAGCCTTAGTGATTTAGAGATCATCTGTAAAGAGGAGCGGAGCAACATTCCTACTATAATGTGCGCAAACTTTGTCGTCAGTTATAAGAAACGTTTGACCTATGTGCTTGCAAACAAGGATTTTGCCACTAAGTATTAAGTTGTTGTTTTTTTTGTTAGAGGATTCAAATACTTATTTATTTATTATTACTTAAAGAAATGCAAATAAGTCTCTATCTTTTATTTAGTTACTTTTTCAATTTTCCTTTTGATGTGCTATCTAAAATAAACGTACCGTTCAAATGATACTGTTCTGAGACATTTCATTTCTTTGTCATTGGACAAACTTACAAAATCAGCAAGTCAAATAATTATTTCTCCACTGTATGTATATACAATTTTATATATATATATATATATATATATATATATATATATATATATATATATATATATTAGACTAAAATAAAATGAATTGATTGCATTCTAATTATTATTTCATAATAGAAAATCGCTAGTCAAACCAATCAGACCTTATAAGAAAAAATGCCATACTTATTAAATTATGATTCAACTGTAGCAACTAGATTCAATCGTACTAGCAATGCTTTGGCCATATTACTGTTTGATCTGAAAAACACATGAGTCATTTTATCAGAACTTGTCAGACAATATGAAGAAAAAGTCCAACTTATCATGCCACAATAGAAAGAAATTCAAAGCAAACAAAGTTATTGATCTGTTTGTAAAGATTTACAAAGACATTTCTAAAGCTTTTGGACTAAAGAGAAACCACAGTCCTTATCAATACTTGAAGAAAATTAAGTGGTGATCTTCGCCAGGAATGATCAAACTATCAAAACTACTTTGAAAAGTTGCTGAAAACTTACACAGGAGTCATAAAAGAACAACATTCAAGCCTGTACTACAGGCCTCTCTTGCCATCATTTGAAAAAAAAGAAACACTGGCAAAAATGTTAAGGCTAAATTCACTGCTAACCAAAAATAAGATCAAGGTCTGTCTCACATTTACCCATGAACATCTTGATAATCCAAAACACTGTTAGGAAAAACATTCCTTATATTCCTTAACATAATGTTTGGCTTGTGATTTTAAACTCAAGCGTACTTGGTTTTGCTGCAGAGTTATATTATAAAGCCCACCAGCAAGTCCACATCTGATTTCTCCCCCAAAAAAGCCACTAGTCAAGCTATGAGTTTGCCGCAAGCCAAATTGCAAACACAGTAAACATCTCAAATGTACTCGGGTCGGATGAAGCCTGAACCTCCTGACCTACATGAAAAAACACTGTGTGAAAGAAAGGTAGCATTGCTTATTGCCATGGTGAAACATAGTGGTGACAGCATCATGCTGTGGAGATGCTATTCTTTAGGAGAGGCAGTGAAGCTTCTAACAATGTGTTATCTTCTTCCACTACACTATTATGGACCACTTTATGTTGGTTCATCAAATTCAATTGCAATAAAATATACTTTTCTTTTGTTCCATAACAAAACATAGAAAAGTTAAAGTTGTATGGACACCTTCCTGAGTATCACAGACCAATTCAGCAGCAACAGACATTAGAATCCTGACTCCAAGATTGGAACTTAGTTGATCTATGTTTTCTACACCATCACAAGCACTGTGTGGCTGTTTCTAAAATCCTAAACACATCCCAACGTACATTTATTTTCCAAACTTGCATAAACAAGTGTTGATCATAGCTGTAAACTGTATTTTTCTGTGTCGCCTGTCTGCAGATATATTTTCCTCTTCAATGATATCATATCTTTTAACCACAGTTAGTATCCTAATTTTTAGCTACACTTTTTATTGCTGCGGTAATGTTTACTTTTGTAATAAAAACATGACAGAAGCACTTTCTTATTTGGAGAAGTAGTCCTTGTACAATACAGATACACACTCGACACAAACACACAAATGTTTCACCTACCGAATTGGTGCTAACAAATGAGTGCAGATAAGGCCGTTTACGTGTAAGTGCGGTACTTCATCACTTTTCTGCAGCAATAATTATTGGACTCCTGTTTTTTTGCTCATTCCCACTCAACGCGGCGCGCCTGGTTGGCTGAATTATGCATGTTTGTTTGTTGCTTTCATTATACAAGCAGATGTCTCAGCTGTAATAATGGGATATTTTAGAGTGTTATTATGTTATTTCTCTCTCTCTCCAAGCTCTTTTGTTGGAGAGATGATGAGCACTTTGGGCCTCTCAGCTCACTGAACAAAATCTTCCTTCACTGCTGCTTGCACTTCCATTGTTGTTCAAAAATCCACCAAGCAGTAGTTATAGGGCCAGGGGTTTTTGAGTTTGCTGCTGTGCTTCCAAAATGAATCCAGAGTTGTTGTTTTTTTTTAGTTTAGTTTCTATTCTTCTGCCATGTAATCTGTGAACATTTAACAGGAAGTTTGTTTTCATCCAGCGTTTAATTTCCTTCTCCATAAGTTCCCTATTTTACTCCCAAAGCACACAGTTACACAGTATTGTGAATTATTTCCTGTGACCTGCAGGCCTTAAAAAGAAAACCACTTACTCATTTACTCACATATGAAAAGTAGTACCTTTCTCCATTTTCAGCAGCTGAAGTGATCTGACAAATTTTATTAGTCTTTCTAAGAAAACTGCTAAACTGCTGGTTAATTTTCTTAAGTCAAGTAGCTGTTAGTATTTTACCTTGCTGTGATTGTCTTTAGTGCAAAAGTAAAGAGTTAGCATGGCTTTATGGTGGATAAACATCTCAATAGAATGTTGAAAAGAACTGCAACAAATACTGTGGTATTTATTTATGTGAAGAAAACCAATCTTAGCTCTGTTAATTTTAGAAGCGGAAGGAAACCAAAAGTACTTGAAGCACAGCTTGCTGTGACAAAGTAAAGGTACACAACCCCTGAATCATTGCTTTACCATATTTCCATATAATTACCATACCTTTCACCATATGGAATGTCATTTTACTCATGATCAAATAAATAAATACTGAAATAAATCAATATACAGTATATATATAATGTTTATAAATAATTATTTATATATTTATTTATGTCTTTTAAACGGTCAAACTTTTATTTTGTATCCACCAGTTTGATTATTTTAGTTTAGGAGACTTATTTTGCAATACTACTTTGAGCGCATCAATTTGAGTGCACCACTTTGAGCACACCGCTTTGAGTGCATTACTTTGTGCTGCTCCTTTTTTGTGCTGCTCTTTTATTTGGTATCCTTATATTCAAATTAATGGCTGGGGTTTCTAAATGTCGGCAGAGCTTGTGGATTGATGCCAGTAGGGGTGTCATTATCTCGATTTCAGTCCACCTCAGTCCAATAAGCTATATTATCCAATAAGCATTGTGTCTCCAGTCGTCATTCTGCAGTAACTATAAAGACTCACTAGATGGTAGCCATGCTCTGGTACTAATCATTTCTGTTATTTAAACAACACTGTTACACTTTTATTGTAAATAAATTATTTCAATTTGACCATTAATGCCTAATGTGATACATTACACAAGAATAATAAGAACTGCATCAAAATTTTCTTTTAAAATAAGATTTACTGTACAAAATTTAATGAATAAAACCAATGATCGTAGACTACTCTTGAAATGACATAGGGCTCTGTACTGTAAAAGAAAAAAAATCGAGAATCGAATCGAAACGTGACCTTAAAATTGGAAATCAAATCAAATCGAGGATTTGGAGAATCGTGACCCCTAGATGCCAGTATTAGGTCAAAACACTCCGAGCTGATGCAGCTAAGTGCTAACTGAGCTAACTATTAGTTTCTTGTAGCAAGTAAATATTAAATACACAAATAAATATGTCATTCAAAATGGAAAAAGTAATATCATTGTATTAAATAAATAATTATATAATTAGAACTACATTTTAAGAGATAAAGTCTACTTTCCATTGCACCATCTAACCACCAAAAATAAAACTGTAGCTACTGCAACCGTTTTAATAACTTTCTATTGAAAGGTGGGTGTGACATTACCTGGATTGTCCAATCATTTGACAAGCTAAAATAGGTCTCACATCTAGCCTGGAGCAGGTTGGTCCAAGAGCATATGTTGCCAAGGTGAATGAGCAGGGCTTCAGGTTAGCCTTTTTTGTGGAACCAAATCTGGGGAAATTGAGCCAGGATTGTAAAAGTAAGCATGGTGTTTGCTGCAACCATGTGCTTGCTTTTATTCTATAAATCAATGACACAACACAAGCAACTGTCACTACTTGGTGGTCCAGGAGGAGTGAACACTGCAAGTCAATTATTTGATGCAATCTCCTGGGTTTTCTTGACTGTTTCTTTAACTAGTTTCAATAATAAAATTAACTTGAACTTGATATTTTGGTATTCATATGTCAAACCTATGTGGTAACATATTTTGGTTAAGTTAGAAGGGAATATTTCACAAGCAAATACATGTTGCTCTATGATGCGGACCTCGAATGCTAAAAAATGTTGTGTTTCCTTTTTAGTCTTGGTTAGTATTCTACGGTTTTAAAGTACTTATGATGCTAGAGTAAGTCAATTTGACTTAATAATTGACATTATTGTTTGACTTATTAGTTGTTTTGATAAGTCAAACAACTAAAACCAATCTTCCCTGATTGTTCCTTTTATGTACAAGCAAATATCAGCGCTACTGCCTGCCAAAGGATTAGGAATGTTTTTTTATTAAAATCTAATTATTTTCCCAATCTGATTAGCATTTAGGCAGATACTTTCTGTGTATTTTTTCAACTGAGTTCAAAATTAGCCTTGCTAAGCCTAAATATTAATTTTAAACAATGCAGGCGAAACCAAATATATACTCCGTTTTTGCTTTAGGAATAGGGGTGGAACCAAACCCAAATATGACATTCGTAAAGCCCCAATTAACATGTGTTTTACAAATACCTATTTCAAACAAATAATTGAAGAAATATTTGTATTTTTGAGCAAAGATAAAGTTTTGTGTTACATTACCCGGGAAATAAGTCACTGGAGACAGAACTTTGGCTGTATTCCTCGCATCCTTCCACCGCACGACAGTATTTGCCGCTCTCGCATGAACAGGCAGAGACAGAACAACCAGTTGATGGTCAAGATAGACAACCAACTCCCGTGAACTGCCACCTCTATGATGGTGGGCGGACAATAACCAATCATAAGTCAAAGGATCACTAAAGAGCATTACTACATTTGGAACACAAACAATAATCTAAAACTGAGAACTTTTCAAATTTACACAAACACATTACCCATAATTCTTTGCAACCATCCCCAACTGTTGTGCCCCTATTAGTCTCTTTTCAATGAAATTCCTGTTACATGTTGATTGCTGGATATATCTAAAAACTGCAACCAATATTGCATATCCACAATTATAATAATGGATAATAACATAAACTAGAAGTGTAATGCCAAAAAAAATATGTTTATGCCCATTTTGAATTTTACTCAAATTCTAATATTATCAGCATCCGCTCTGTCTCCCTGTGTCTGTCTAATTGTTTCCAGGTGTCTCTAGTTCCATTACTCCAAATTACTCCCCTGTGTATATATTTTCCCTGTTCCCCGAGTGTCCTCGTGGTGTTGTATGCGTCAAAGTGTCTACTCCTCTTGACCTCGAGACTTCTGCTGTTGCAGTCGTGGCTGCTGTTCTCCTGGCACTCACAGCGACAGTTCTGCGCCCATCATCCGCCGAGGTGAACGAGGCTGATCCTCTTCGGCTTCTGAACTCATCATCCGCCATGATAAGTGAGGCAGATCTTCCTCGGTTTCAGCACTTCTATTCTATTCTGTTCTATTTCCATACGGCCTATGTCCGCGGCCCCTGTTGTTGGTGCTCCCACCGCTTTTCTCCGTGGGATTCCTCGCGGGACCCGGCACGCACCTCTTCTAAGAAAATAATTTGCCACCGACTTCCGGGCCTTCGTTGGGCTGCCATGAGACATAATGGTCGGCCTCCAGACCTCTTTTTCAGAATGTTTCGACCGTGTGGGCGGCCTTCTAACCGACCTAGGAGGCGCTTACATCTATTTGGGCAATCCAAGTCAACCCCTCATTTATGTTTCAGGCTTATCTGAGACCCTTCCAGAGGATTATTTGTGTTTTTGAACTTTCAAGTTCCCACTGGACTATTTTGGTTTACTGTTCTTGTGAGGGCTGAGAAACATTGTTTTGGACTCCTTGAGTTTTGTTGGACTCCTTGAGTTTTGTACAGGTTCTATATTAAAAGTGAGTCTAACTATTATCCTGTCGCCTTCTGAGTCTCCAACCAAATCCCACCATGACAAATATACAGTTAGAAATACTTTCAACCCTTCGACAAATTCAAATACAGATACAAATACCGGCTACTTTGCACATCCCTGTGTAAGAAGTTAGTAAGTTAGTTACTTAAACTCTCATGAACCATAACTTTGAAAGTTATTAGATTGTAAATGATCCATTATTTATCTTTGGCATGTCACAAACATTGCTATATTTTTCCAGTTTTCATTTGAGGGAAATACAATTAACATCTGTGTCTGGTATTGTAATAGTAAGGTAGTATCTTATTTGTTGTAAATAACGTCAGTGCCAAATATGCCCAAAGCGCTTTGAAATAGGTGTATTTAACAGCACTATTGTAAAAAAAAAACCTTCCAGGAACATGTTTGTGTTATTTTTAAGCTTCATCTCATGTCAGATGTCCTGAAGCAAAATAAAAATAATCAACACAACTACACTTATCACTACGCTCAGAACAATCTACAAAAATGTATTCAAATTTGGCATAATGATAAATAATGTTACACAGCATCAAATTATGTAAACATGCTGAGAGTTGTGACCTTGGGCAATACTCATACTCACTTTTGTCCAACTCTTAGAAGGAATGCAAGCTAGCCTCAAGCAGAAACAGACAAATACAGTGTGGCAAAAAGAATTTGACAGCCACCGATTGTGAAAGTTTTCCCACTTAGAGGAATAAAGTAGGAAGTTGTCCTCACCACAAAAAAGAAAGAACGTCTCAAACTGAATCTGATTCCGTTGACGATAATGAAACAGCTGGACAAGCAGAGGGTTATAACACAAGTGGCTGTCACACAGTCTACTAACCACATGTGTTTGCAAACATAAAGTTACTCAGGTAAGAAAATGTATTTTGTGTTGTTTTTACTTCTTTTGGTACTTAACATCTGATGGCATTGATAGATGACTTTATTAAATTAAATCAGTATTCATCCATCCATCTTCTTCCGCTTTATCCGGGGTCGGGTTGCACGGGCAGCAGCTTGAGACCCAGACTTCCCTCTCCCCAGCCACTTGGGCCAGCTCCTCGTAAGGAATTCCAATATGTTCCCAGGCCAGCCAAGAGACATCGTCCATTCAGGCCTGTCTGTAGGGGTATTTACAAACTGATTAAATTAAGGGGTATGCCCGGAACACCTCACCAGCGAAGCATCCAGGAGGCATCCTGACCGGATGCCCGAACCACCTCAACTGGCTCCTCTCAACGGCTTAACTCTGAACCGCCTCTGGATAACTGAGCGTCTCACCATGTCTCTAAGGGAGAGCTCAGCCACCCTGCAGAGGAAACTAATTTCAGTTGCTTATATCCGTGATCTCGTTCTTTCGGTCACCACCCAGAGTTCACAACCACAAATGAGTGTAGGAACATAGATCGGCCTGTAAATCGAGAGCTTTGCCTTTTGGCTCAGCTCTCTCTTTACCACCACAGACTGGAACAGTGCCCACATAACTGCAAATGCCCTACAAATCCACCTATCAATCTCCCACTCCATTTTTCCCTCATTCGTGAACAAGACCCCCAGATACTTGAACTGCTCCACTTGAGGAAGGACCTCATCTCCGACCTGGAGAAGGCACTCTACCCTTTTCGGCGGTTTTGGAGATGCTGATCCTCATCTTAGCCACTTCACACTCTGCTGTGAAGCGCTTCAGCGAAAGCTGTTGATTGCGTTCCGATGAAGCCACCTGGACCACATCATCTGTAAAAAGCAGAGATCTGATCCTGAGGCCACCGAAGCAGAGCTAAACACCGTGACTCCGCCTAGAAACCTTGTCCATAATAGATATGAACAGGAGCAGTGACAAACAGATGGACCCCGCGGAAGCTCCAGATTCTGACCTCCTGGAGGTCTCTCTGATGTAGGATGGACAAGATCTCCGGCTTCGCCAGTCCCTCTGCTCGCCTCACTGCTCTGGAGGATTATATCCTGGACCTTCTTTCCCGGTTCCGCTCCAGCCTTAACCCGCTCGATGCAGAGGATTTGGAGGAAGCAGCCGATGACGCCCTCCTTGCAGTCGAGGATGAGCCGTCTCCTGCTGGGAGGCAGTCCACTTACATCACCATTGGCTCCATCTTTGGACCGCAGACTCCATTGATCCTCCCTCCTGTGGTCTTCACTCCTTTTTCGGCTACTTCACCAAGGGCTCCCCCTGTTACAACCAACCGCCCAGCTGCGGCTACAACACCGGCGTCTTCCACAACCGCAGGACTGGGTCCCCTTTACATCAGTGAGGATGAACTGTTTGAGTTCTTTCATTGGGACAAGTTTGATTTCCTCTGCTCCAGTGGGGATCCTGCTCCTCGGCGCAATCGGCGATGCAAACGCCGCAGAGCAGCCTTCAAGGCGGAGAAGCGCCCCGCTCTCTCCCCCTTGATTCTCCCTACCGCAATCGGCATGGAACCAAGCTCTGACACCGGTTGTACACGGACCTAACAGCGCGTATCAAAGGGCCTGGTACCCCACATTCCCGGAGTACCCCCCAGTACTGCCTCCAGGACACAGTCGAACACTTTCTCCAAGTCCACAAAACACATGTAGACCGGCAGGGTGAACTCCCATGCAACCTCCAAGACCCAGTTGAGGGTGTAGAGCTCGTCGAGTGTTCCACAGCCAGGATGAAGTCCACATTGTTCCTCCTGAATCCAAGGTCCGACTATCCATCGGACCCTCCTCTCCAGAACCCCTGAATAGACCTTACAGGGGAGGCTCAGAAGTGTGATCCACCTGTAGTTGGAGCACACTCTGTGGTCCCCCTTTTTAAACACGGGGACTATCACCCCGGTCTGCCAATCCAGGTGAACTTCCCCCAATGTCCACGCAATATGGCAGAGCCTTGTTAACCAACACAGCTCTACAACATATAGAGCCTTGAGGTACTCCGGGCGAATCTCATCCACCCCTGGAGCCTTGCCACCGAGGAGCCTTTTAACAACCTCTGTTACCTCAGCACCAGAGATTGGAGAGTCTGTCGCAAACCACAGCAGTGTTGAAGTCAGACCGCTTCCACCCCTGAGATGCCAGATGATGGACCAGAATCGCTTCGAAGCCATACGGAAGTCGTTCTCCATGGTCTCTCCAAACCCCTCCCACACCTGAATTTTTGCCTCAGTGACCATCCGCACCACACTCCGCTTCACCTGCTGGTTTCTATCAGCTGCTTCCGGGGTCCCACAGGCCAGAAAAGCCCCATAGGACTCTTTCTTCAGCTTGACAGCCTCTCCCACCACCGGTGTCCACCAGCGGGTTCAAGGGTTGCCGCCGTGACAGGAACTGCTCACTTTACAACCATAGCTACAGTGAGCCGCCTCAACAATGGAGACACACAACATACTCCACTCAGACTCAATATCCCCTGCCTCCCCTGGGACCTGTTCGAAGTTCCTCCAGAGGTGAGAGTTGATACTCCTGAAAGGACACACTGCCAGACGATCCCAGCAGACCCTCACAACACGTCTGGGCCTGCCAGGTCTGTGCAGCATTTTCCCCCACCATTTGAGCCGACTCACCTCTAGGAAGTGGTCAGTGGATGGCTCTGCCCCTCTCTTCATTCGAGTGTCCAAATCATTTAGCCACAGATCAGATGAAATGACAACCAAGTCGATCATCGAGCTGCGGCCTAGGGTGTCCTGCTGCCAGGTGCACACATGGACACCTTTATACTTGAACATGATGTCCATTATGGGCAATCCATGATGAGCACAGAAGTCCAACAACAAAACACAGCTCAGATTCAGATCTGGGGTGCTATTCCACCCAACCACACCTCTCCATTTCTCACTATCATTGCCCACATGAGTGTTGACGTCCCCCCAGCAGAATGAGTGAGTCCCCAAGGGGAGCACTCTCCAGCACTCCCTCCAATGACTCCAAGAAAGGTGGGTAATCTGATCTGCCATTTGGCGTATAAGCTCAAATATTATTCAAGACCCGTCCCCCCCACCCACGCATGGAGACTACCCTCTCATTCACTGGGGTAAACCCCAACATACAGGCGCAGAGATGAGGGGTAACAAGTATGCCTTGCTAAGCTCGGTGCCTCTCAAACAAAGCAACTCCAGAGTGGAAGAGAGACCAACCCCTCTCGAGGAGATTGGCTCCAGAGCCAGAGCTTTGCATCGAGGTGAGCAATTCAATGTCCAGTGGTAGCTTCTCAACCTCACACACAGCTCCTTCCCCACCAGAGAGGTGACGTTCCATGTCCTAAGAGTCAGCTTCTACAGCGGAGGATCAGACCACCAAGGTCCTCGCCTTCAGCCACCGCCGAACCTACATTGCAACTGGCCTCTCCCGCAGGTGGTGAGCTCATGGGAGGGGGGACCCATGATGCCTCTTCAGGCTGAGCCAGGCTGGGCCTCATGGGTAAAGACCCGGCTATCAGGAGCTCGCCATCGTGACCCACCTCCACTGACCTAACACTGACTCCAATACTATCACTAATCATAGGGGTATTCAGGCTGCGCTTTGTCTGATCCCAGGCATAAAGCCCCCAACAATTTAGCTCCAAAGACCACTGGGACACTCAAACCCCTCCACACACATAAGGTAGCAGCCCAGGGAGGGGTAAATCAGTATTTGTTCTCTTAAATGTCTTTCCTTTACTGTGGTTACTCACATTATTTGTGCTACACTGTTCTGTCTTATTAGTGGGTTGGCTTTCCTTTAAAAAAAATAATTCTGCATTAGAAGTAACCACATTACATGTTTTGAGAACACTAACAATAGTTTTAGCGGAGTGGCACATACCTGCATAGCTCAGTAACAAAAGCAACAGTGTTGTAATGCAATTGTCAGAAAAAAAATCCTGAAAAAAGGAGAAATTACAACATCTACTTGAAAGCTGAGAGAATGTTGTGTTTTATCACAAGTGGTAATTTGCAACTGTTGAGAACTGTTGAATTACGGGTAGACTGGCTTGCCAAGGAGCCTTTTTAAATCCCAGTGCGGTTCAATAAGAAACGGCTCTCAGATAGCATTCCTCCTGAATGTCTCTTATTCGTGGGACAAACATCTGCCTTATGAACACTGGAGACTTTTTTTTTTCTTGGACTACATATCATTTCTAGATATATAAATTACTAAATTATTTTAGCTTTGGAATTCCTTTATTTTATATGTCAGTAAAATAGTTTGGTTTCAACAACTTGATCCTCTAAACCTGGTTTGAAAATATAGATTAAAAAATATTTAAACTGTTTGAACTGAGACAACAGAAATCTATTTTTTTCTTATCCACATAACATAAGCCTCTTCAACAAGGTTAACTTGATAATAGCTGTCCAAGAGCTTAATTGAAATAAAAAGTCTAGGTTTTATTACTTTAGCATTTTACTGTCTAAACTACAGCACTAAAGAAATGTTTATTTTGATGTCAGTGCAGTATTTTAAGTTTGATCATAGTGGTTCCAATCTGTACCGGAAGGTAATGCTTTATTATTTGCTCAAGGCTGAAGTCTCTGCTGCAGTTTCATGAAATTCATAAAAAATATAGCAAGAGAATTTCAACTGACAAACAAATGGAAGTGGCAACGAACCATCTCAGCTTTGGTGGCGGAATAATTGTTGCACAGTACAACTAATTCCTCTTAATTTTAAGCAATGAAACTTCAGTGTGAGATATATAAAACAAGGTGAGGTAGTATCTCTTAAAGCTAGCCCTTCACAAACTTGGAGAATGGTTGAAATGCAAGGAGGGTTTACCCAACAGGACCTGGACATAGTCTGCCTTTCTCCTCATCTGGGTTTTAAGCGGCTTTTATTTTTTGTGCTCCCCTTATCTGGAAATAATAAGAGGATCAAAGTTCATGACAACTACAAAGTTGCTAAATCACGAAGCTGCTTCAAATCACACAAAAAACTAATCTGTTAAGAGCTTCCTTTGAGTAAACAATTAATGGCATACAAAACATACATACACGTGTGTGTTTTATGCTTAATTGCTGTTATGATTTTAATGTTGTATTCTATGCTTTTAATTGTTTAATTATATATCATATGTTTTGTTTGTTTCTTTATCACCGAATCATGTAAAGCACATTGCATTACCCTGTTGTTGAAAGTGTGCTATACTAATAAAATGCCTTGACTTGCCATAAACATTTTGTTCTTCCGCCTGTTCTCTACTTTCAAACTGCAGTAGTCCATGCTGGTCCTTAATGAGACATGGAGCCACCAACCACTACAAGCACACACATACACATCCTCACACACACACACATACAAATGTGTACATCCACTGAAATATGTCCATTTGCACATACACGATATAAAGAATGATATAAATACTTTGATTGACAATGCAAAAGTATGCTGGATTGTTGTTAACATGTTGGTGCACACACCTATGATGAAGAACACTTCTTCGGGGGTAGGATTAATGAAGCTACAAACAAGGCCACACTGAGCCACAGTCGCCTCCAGCTCTTCTGCTTCACTCAGAGAACCGGACATTGATTCTCTCCTCCCTGTTTTTCACAGTTACCTTCATATTGTGCTTGTTTAAACTGTGTTCTTGTACTTTCCTTCAAGAACTTTCAGAAGCAAATCTCATTTAAATGTATTTACAAACTGATTAAATTAAGTCACTGACAGTCATCTTTATTCTGTTTACCAGTACCGGTTTAGCCAGCACTAACAGTAAAAGTACCATTTTTTACATTCCTTCGCACAGACATAAAACAGTATTCAAAGAATAAGTGTGTCCTTTGAACCAACCCAGCAAAGATAGATAAAGCTATACAAAAGCTATCTATTTTCCAGACAGAGTTGTATATCTTCCATCCGGTCCATTAACCATTTCCAAGAGCAACATCTTTATTATATTTACAGTGGGCAAAAAAGTATTTGGCAGCAACCGCTTTTACAGGTTGTTCCACTTGAAAATATCAGCGGTCTGTCATTTTTATCATAGGTACACATGGTGTGATTTTGGAATAATTAATTTGAATAATAGTGCAGAAAATAAATATTTGGTCAATAACTAAAGTTAACCTCAATACTTTAAATGTGACCTTGGATGGCTGAGGTCAAACGTTTACTGTAGGTCTTCAACAGGTTTAAACACACTCTAGTTGATATTTTGGCCCATTCCTCCATGCAGATCTTCTCTAGAGCTACAATGTTTTTGGGGCTGTCGCTTTGCAACACAGACTTTCAACTTCCCCCAATGATTCTCCATTGGATTGAGGTCTGGAGACTGGTCATTCCACAACCTTGAAATACTTTTTGTGTAGCCACTCTGTTGCCCTGGCAGTGTGTTTGGGATCATTGTCTCTCTGGAAGATCTAGCCACGTTTCATTTTCAATGCTCTCACTGATGAAAGGAGGTTTTCATCCAAAATCTCACAATACAAGGCCCCATTTATCCTTTCCTCAACAGGAACCAGTCGTCCTGTCCCCTTTGCAGAAAAGCACCCCCAAAGTGTAATGTTTGAAGTGTAATGCTTCACAGAGGGTATGGGGTGCAACTCATTATCCTTCCCCCTCCAAAGATGGTGAGTGGGTTTTATATCAGAGTTTTATTTTGGTCTCATCTGACCACGTAACATTCTCCCTAACCTCCAAACTCAAGGCCCAGGGGCCAAATCAGGCCTGCCTGAGCAATTTATGTGGCTCTCTAAACTCTAGAGGACCCTATAATTACAACCTTTTTTTTATGTGCCTAAATGCTATTTTTTTTCTTCAAATCAAATCATGTTTATTTGAAAACTCCTAAATCAATTTATTATAGAAAGATGTTCAAGCACATAGAGACAGACAGGCACGCACACACTCACGCCTAAGGTAAATTTAGATTGATCAGTTAACCTGACAGTCATGTTTTCGGCCTGTGGGAGGAAGTCCGAGTACCCGGAGGAAACCCACGCATGCACGGGGAGAACATGCAAACTCCACTTAGACAGACCCTGGGCCGGGATACAAACCCATAACCTTGTTGCTGCAAGGCAACATTACTACCCACTGTTCCACCGTGCTGCCTGACATATATTTATTAATATTTTAACACTGTTTTAAAGGTATTTTTATAAATACTTTCTCCCACAACTGGCCCTTTAAGAACATTCATGATCTTGCATGGAGCCCCAGATTGAGAGAGACTGTCAGCGATCTTGTATTTATTTACTGCTCAAATAGTAGATATCTTCTCACCAAGCTGCTTGCTTATTGTAGATTGGCTTATCTCAGTCTTGTGCAGGTGTATAATCTTGCCCTTGGTGTCGTTGGGCCGCTCTCTGGTTTTAGTTATGTTGGAGGATAGGGTCTTACTGTTTGAAGGGGTGGACAGGTGATTTTTATACAAACGAGTTCAAACAGATGCCATTAATACAATTAACAAGTGGAGGATAGAACAGCTTATTAAAGAAGAAGTAACATGTCCTGGAGTTTTGCGATATTTTGGATTCTTGCTTGTTTGTAGGTTCTAAATACTTATTTCCTGCTTCATTATACACAGTATACACTATGGTGTAATTATGGAAATTAGAGACCTCTATTATGTTTTTTAAGGTGGGACAACTTGTACAAATAATGGCTGCCAACACTGATGAAAATTAGAGACCCCTATTATGTTTTTTTAAGGTGGGACACCTTGCACAATTTGTGGCTGCCAAATATTGTTGCTGCACCCTTGTATGTTAATGTATAGTTCTGATGGTAGTTGCTGTCCTTGACCTGTCTCTTTCTCTCTCTGTAGCACAGTGACATCTGCTGAGCAAGCAATGTAACTACATACATTTGCCTAACTGTATGTCCACACCAAAAGCGTCAAAACGCTCCACATGCCCCCAGCTGGAGGCTTGAACATTCGCTCCTTGAAGCGTGTACAAAGCAAAGTTGACGCGCTTGAAAACACGGCGCGTGTGGGCGGAAATACGTCACGTCTGGGAGGAAGTAGTGCCAGATGGTGTGTTTGCAAGATGGTAGCTGTTGAGCTAACGTTCGAAGAAAGAGTGTCCTCTCTTTATTTACTTTGGAGAGCAGAGCAGCGGCGTAGGCGACATCCTCGCCGTGTCATATAGCTCCGGGTTGTTAGCCACAGCGTTGATGAGCCTCTCCTCCATGTTGAATGAATAACTTTCTGTCCGCTGTGAACTACGTCAGAGAATCACGTCACCAGGCTCCTGATTGGTTAACGCGGCGCGGTTTGACGCTGGAGTTCAGAGATTTTCAACTTGAGCAGAATTTTTCACGCGCCGCAACCGCCTCATCTGCACAAATCCTCCACGCGAATAGGGCAGAAAAGCTTTTTCGCGACGCAGATCTGCTTCTGATTTGAAGCGGGACCCCCTGCCGCGCTTCAACGCGCTCCTCCATTGACATAACATGTACATCTGACTCGCCGCTTGCTTAATTCGCTTTTGGTGTGTACGAGCCGTAAGGGTAAAAAAAATCCTGCACAAAGCAATCCAGCTCACTCTGATTGAGGAGATTAATGTTTTGCTAATACTTTGTCAAGTCAAACTGAGTGCAGCTTGTGGCATATTAGCTGACTTACAATAAATCTGCTATATTGCAAAGAAATGACATAGGCCTATATGGATTTTTCTCTCATCATCTTTGGGGCTTAGGTTTTTTGTGTCAGCCATCCAAAAAGCCTCATCCACAGTTGGCTTTGGTGTATTTAAATCTGAGGGTGGATGGCTAAAAACACCAAACCAAACAAATTTTAAAAAACTACAATGGCAAAAAGAGTCTGACAAAAAATAATGAAATCATTGGGGGGGAGGGGGTAACTGATACAAAATAATATAGATTAAAAACTGATAAAACACAATCTGTTAAAAAATAAGAATAAAAATCACATCACAAGAATCAAAGAGTGGTCAAAATGCAATTTAGGACTCAAAGGCAGCTCTGAATAGTAGAGTTTTAATTTATTTAAAAGAGCCTAACGATTCAGTATTTTTGCATTGTTTCGGAAGTTTATTCCAGATTTGTGGAGCATAGAAGCAAAAAGCTGCCGCTCCCTGTTTAGTTCTAATTCTAGGAATGTTTAGTAAGCTAGAGTTGGAGGACTTGAGTGGTCTTCTGGGTTGGTATAGTGACGACCAATCTCCAACATACTTTGGTGCTAAACCGTTCAGTGATTTATAAACTAGTAGGAGTATTTTAAAGTCTATTATCAGAGCTACAGGGAGCCAGTGTAAGAATTTAAGAACTGGGGCGATGTGTTCTACTTTCCTGGTTCTAGTGAGGACACCGGCAGCAGCATTCTGGATCAGCTGCAGCTGTCTGATTGACTTTTTAGGTAGACCTGTGAGGACACTGTTGCAGTAATCAATCTGACTAAAGATGAACGCATGGATCAGTTATTCAAGGTCCTTCTGTGACATTAGCCCTTTAATCCTAGAGATGTTCTTAAGGTGATAGAAGGCTGACCTTGTTATTGCCTTTAAGTGACCCTGGAGGTTCAGGTCTGAGTCTATTATTACACCTAGATTATGGGCCTGATGAGTTGTTTTTGAGTTGTATTAGCTGAAGATGTGTGCTGACTCTTAATCGTCCCTCCTTAGGTCCAAAAATAATTACTTCTGTTTTGTTTCTGTTTAGCTGGATTTGTTAAATGCATTCATTTAAGGTCTTAATAGAATCAAAGTCACCTGGTGACAAAGTGCAGCTGAGTGTCGTCTGCATAGTTACGGTAACTAATCTTATTGGCTGCTGTAATCTTGGTTAGTGGGAGCATATAAATATTGAATGGGAGGGGACCCAGGATGGCGCCCCGGGGGACCCCACATGTGATTTCTGTTTTTTCTGATGAGAAATTTCCATGGACACAATTAACTTCCTATTCTTGAGGTAAGACTCAAACCATTGAAGTGCTGTACCAGTGAGTCCGACCCATCTCTCCAGTCGCACGTACGTTCTACTATGCACAACTTAATACTTAAAAAAATCACTTTTGCAAACCACACTGTAATGCTACTCAAGGTAAGGCAGAGAGGGCAGGAGCGTGGTAAGTGATTTAAAACATAAAATATAATCTCCAAGTTTGTTTTTAAGTCATTTGGGATATTATTTTACTGTCAACATGTCACTGGAAATCAGGGGCCGTACTCACAAAGAATTATAGGGCTAAAAGTAGGTCCTAACTGGCTAATTTAGGAGTAGCTCCTAAAAAAGGTGGGCGTGTCACTCTTAAAATTAGGACTCCTATTCTTAAGATAAAAGTAATTCACAACCACTTTTAGGCCTCAAAGTAGCTCCTAAGTCTGGGAGTCCTTAAGAGAAGTCGAGAGGACTTCTAACTCCCTAAGACCTATTCACAAAGACTCCCAAAACGATCGTGAAGGTTTTGAACTTGGTGTGGGATGCAATCACGTCTCCAACTAAACGTATAACAACCCGAAGTCCAGAAATTAAATGTTTAGCAACACAAAGATATTTAGCCACAGGGAAAATGCAACTTTGTAACGCGAACGACTTGGGTACCTATATCTCAACCATCTATCAGCCGATCAATCCACCAAACTCTTAAAGCGCTCTGTCGATCACACATTATCCAACAATTCATCCGTTTCCCATTACCAGAAACTGCATCGAATTAAAGCCAATTTCATGGCGATCGCAGGTATGCCGGGGGTGGTCGGAGCTGTGGATGGCACGCATATCAAAATATTTGCGCCATCAATAGATGAGGATGTTTATGTAAATAGGAAAGATATTGGTCCATAAACACACAGATTGTTTTTGATATATATATATATATATATGCCTTTATTACGGACAATGTAATTTATCCATATCAAACAAAAATACAAAAGAATAAATACAATTTAAAACAAATAAAAATGAATAAATAAATAATTAACATGTACGTCAGTGATCATTCAGACATTCACACATTGTGCCAGCTGGATGTCAGAACGCTGTAAACAACTGCTGCAACAGGAGACAGAGCCTTTGGGTGCAGGTCTTCCTCCTATACACGGAATTTTACAACAATGTGTCCTTTATATATTGTTCCCCGTGCACAAAGAAGAAAACGTGCGCGTCTTCCAAATTACCGTATGACAGACTAATTGTTTACAGCCTCCTTGCAATCACTCCCTTAATATGATGCATCCATTCATTATCTATACCGCTTTCATCCAATTCAGTGTCGCGTGGAGGGGGGGCTGGAGCTTATCCCAGCTATCAGCAGGCGTTAGGCAGATGATGCATTTCACGTTTTTCCGTTTTTAAACTTCACCCTCTCTGTAAGTAGGATATTGTATGTAAGTTGTATGAAGTGTCAGTCTTGTGGCCGACACAAAGATGTCATCATGCATTATTTCTGCTATTTGCTCTGTTCATATGCTTTTATCTACATTGAAGTTTTCAATTTCCTGGTTTCACACGTGTCATTGAACAACCAACCACAATGCTGTCCGTCTATTTACTCGCGCACAGGAATGACGTTTTCCATAGCAACGGGACGTCACTCTTAGCTTAAATTTAGGGGTTTGTCCTACGTAAAAGTAGCTCTTAGTGCGTTTGTGAATAGGTTTTAGACGACAACTCCTACGTAAGACCTTTTAGCGAGAGTTAGGAGTAACACCTAGCAGTAAGATAAGAGTCTTTGTGGATACGGCCCCAGGTTTCAGAATACAAAAAGGTAATTTGCATAAAATTATTAAACTTCATGGATGGATGGATGGATCAGGGTGCAATTGTTATATCATGCATAATATTCACAACAACTGAAGATTGGGACATTTAAACCTTTTTGTCTAGTGAATATAGTATCCCACTGTAAAAAAAAAGGTCTTCAAATCCTTTGGAAATTGTTTTAATACCTTTCTGTCTGGTAATCCTGTTGGTGGGTCTAGGATTGGCAGTTGCCAAGAGAATTGTACTTGACTAACTGCAGGGTGTAAAGTGTTATGTTTTGTTCAGATGGGAAAATGGTTCCGAAATGCCCTTTAGCTCTAGTGAAAGTAACTCAGCACACCCCCTGTTCGCTACTGACCATCATGGTTTGGGGTTCATGAGGTAGATCAGGCTGTATAGTCAGGTGCCTGGGCTGGTGGGCTGCTCTTGCCACTGCGGTGGCTTTGGCGGTCTGCTTGTCTCTATTCTAGAGGGTAGGGGTTATCTCTCGGGTGCAGGGACAGGTTGCTCTGCTGGTGCATTGGTGCCTGGCCCTGGGAGTGTATAATGTGTATGGGGCGAACGAGTGAGTGTACAGTGTCCTTTCTTGGGTGTCTTGGTGTGCTGGTGAAAATGTGTATCCATAAGAGGGAGGGTACATATGTCTGTGTGTCTCTTTTTTCCCTGTCAAGATGGGTCCTTATCCCTGCGGCCTCCCGGGCTGCTACACTGTAGCTGCTGGCTGTTCCCCCAGGGGCTTCCCTCAGTTCCTCCAGTTGTGGGGTCATCGTTGTTTACAGATATATTCTTGGGCTGAGGTTATCATCAATAGATAATTGGTGCTTTTCAGTGACATTGCTGTTGTATTTCTATACCAATATTTGTTTGTTGTAGCTCTGTAGCTCTTGGTTCCTATTAATGATTTGTTTTGTTATTGTTGCTCAGTTTTATTTGGTTGTTTTTTTCCACCATCGTCAACTTACACTCCAACCTCTCCTGCCTCTCTTCTTCTGTTTTATTTTCATTTCATTCTTTCATTCTTCTCTCTTGTTTTTTTTTTGTTTGTTTCTGTGTCCATAACTTCAAGAAATTAAACCCACAGAAATCTCTATTAAAGTTTTTTCACACATATATATCACTTGGTATTTTGGGCAGGCCGGTTTTTTGTTTGTTTTTTTACGGGGGGTTATACCCCATATACCGCCAGCTGATGGCGTTACTGCGACCAACTGGTAAGAAGTGTGGACCAGAATGTCATTTAAGGGTCATATTCTAGTATTCAAATGTGTGATCATTATTCATTTGACATACTTTCTAAACAAAATACAACCTTAAAGAACGCATGGAACTTTGTTTGAGAAGAGTCAGTAATGATTCTGAGCTTTGACAAGTTATTTTTAGATTTTTATGCATATTTTTATGCATTAAACTTAAATAGGAGATTTTTAGCTTGGTGAAACTGTAATGCATGGGTTCATTTGTGGTATCTTTTTATGGTCATGAGTAAGAATATCCCTGGCTGTAATGCCTTTAACGTATAGAACCCTCTGTTGGTTCTCTTGGAGCAATACATTTGCATGAGGCAATCTGTCATGGGGGACCTAATATATAAATGGGTGAGCCCGGCCTTTTTGGTCTACTTCTTGCTCAGTCTGAAGCGGTCCGCAACGAACCAACACACCTACTTATGGAATGATAAAGTGATGTCACTCTCATGGCTACCTACGCAGTGGTAGCCACCAATTGGCCTGCTGCTGCTTGCCGAGGATAGACACAAAAGGGCACTGTTACTATAGGCTTGTAATGCTTATGGATGATGTAACAGACTTTTACTGGCAGTTTGCTCGCCCATGCTCACTCCCACTTCCATGTTCCTGAGATGACAGTGAAAACACAACTAGGTCATACTGGGCGGGCTAACAGGACCAGGCCCAGGCCAAGCATACCCATGTTGAAAAGAATAACAGGTCTGCTGTGGGGAATCTGTATCGGCTAATCAGCGAGTCATCATGGGCAATATAATCTGAAGACATATGTATGAACATAATGTGATATAATTCTAATATGCAACATATTTTATTATGATTCTCATTTTAATTTTCAGTTCAGAGACAGGGTTGTCGGCGAACTTTTGGTTGTGTGTTTGTGCAAGGTTCTAGGAGTCTGATAAATGTGGCTTAAAATTCACAATTTTGCCACCGGCTTTGCTGCTAGTTTCCTACATGTCCAAAATTTGTGTTAACAAGTCTGTTCGTGTTCTTAAAGTGACGGATAGATTTTAAAAAAGGGGGGAGAGAAAAGGTGGAAGGACGGGACTTAAACCCAGGATAAACGCACTGAGGACTGAGGTCTCTATACATTTTTCTTAGAGTTATTGGGAGCCCAAGTCAAGCCCAAAGATTCAAGGAAGCAATAACTTTTTTTCCTGATCCCATTTGAAATGTGCCGTGGATTGAACATATGATGTCCCTGAATTTTAAAGACACATTTTGATGTAGAGAAAATTGACCAGTGGCAAAGGTTACTTTAGGTTTTGTGTAAAAAAAAACTTAGTGGACAAATGGCCATTGCCTCCAGAATGAAGGAATGAGCACTTAACAAGGAGAAAACCACTCTAAATCTGGCCATGTGGAAAGTGGTAGCTGTTCTGGGGGGGGGGGGGGAAATAGTTAGTGGAGTGAGAGCCAGCATGTGAGAGAAGCTCTAAAAGGTGTTTTAAGTGCTAGCTACTGCTAGCTAGCGTTAGCTCCATGACATCACATATGCAACTTCTGATTTGTATTGTATATGGCATTGTATTTGGCATTTGAAATGCTAATTTTTATAATCAAATAAATCCCAAATCACTTGACAAACACAATCAAAATGCACATGATTAGTTATCATTTAAATTGAGCTACAACATATGTGTGATTCAGGGCGTAAGACAAAGTGGACCAGAAAATAACGTTTATCGCTCCACTGACTTCTAGTCTTACTTTTTCACTCAGGGGACCCATGGGCCGACAGAAAGGGGAGGACACTTAGGCTCCCCAAAGTGCATTTCAAAAGGGTCATGTGGATTTAAAAAAGGGGATTACAATCAAAATCAAGAGTAACAGGTTACAAGATGGGTTATAAATGTTTAGAAATCATGAACAGTTCATTAAATTATAGTATGTATAAACACTTTTTTGGGGGGCCCGCCACCACCCCTCCTCTTCGGAGGAGAACTTTATTTTCAGTTATTATTTGTTATAATTTTCAATGTTGTAGACAGAAACCTAAAATATGCTCCATGTAGTACAAACAACACAGAATAAAACAGACATAAACAATACAAAAAGAGAGGATTTAGTGATATGAACAGGATTAAATATGCTAAACATATCAAGATTTAATCTTACATCAGGTAGTTATTTTGTGTGTGTGTCTATGTGTGTGTGTGTGTGGGGGGGGGGGGGGGGCATGGGTGGAATGAATTAAATGATATTTGAATTTATGAAAAAGGTTATAAGTGTATTCCAGCTCTCTTCAAAGGCTGACATATGCTTCCTTTTCTGAGCGTTAATTTTTTCCATTGTAATATAGTCAGATATTAAATTAAATCAGTGAGTAATGTGACATGAAGACTTTGCTTTCCAGTTTTGGAGGATTACTTTCTTAGCAGCAGCTAGAGAAATTAACAACAAATTTTTGAATTTGGATAGAAATGCCAATTTTGAGAGATTACCTAGAAGACAGAGTGAAGCTGATTGCGATTCTACAGTCCAGCTTGGTGCAAAGTGTCTTAGTAACAGTGATCCATAGTGAATGAACTGGCTGGCAAAGCCAAAAGGCATTAAAATAGTTGTCTGCGCTACCTAAAGTGCATTGTGTACAGATAATATGTATAAACACTTAATGATTACCTGTCTCCATCACTGCTACCGACAACCATGTACTAGACAGTTGTTAAATATAAGTACTTTAGGTGATTAGATTAGATTAAACTAGCACTGGCTGGGCATGTAGAATGGATACAAATTGGTAGAGAGGCTTATTCAAATGGTTCTGACGTAGATGCCATAAAAATGCTTTCTACTTGGCGTTATCATAAAAAGACCAATTTTAAAAGACATGTTTTTAGGTACTGGTATTAAACAGATACATTCATTATTCTGTTATTCTGCTAATGCTGCATATGAATCAATTAATTGGTGAATTAAATACATTTAATCAGGATGGGCGAGAAAAGGGTATGTCCTGTAACTGTATCATTTGTAAGGGCTATTTAAAGCAGTCATATGGCAAAATATTCAGCAAATCTGATCTCTTTAAAGCAATTAATTACAAGCAGCTGCTTACAATGTGGACATGTTTGTTTTTAACGCAGTGTCATTGTAATTGAGTTGTGCATGTGAATTACTTTATGAGTGTGACTTAGAGCGTTTATGTAGGACTCTTCAAAGACACCCTTCCTTTGAATTTTTATCTTTTTTGGAAAATAATTTAATCTTGGGTTAATAGCATCACCTTCCCACTAAGTGAGTGATAAATAATGTTCAGAATTAGATGAGATGGAGGACGAAGAAGTGCTTAATCACAAAGGTGAGAGGAAGAGGGAGGGGGAAATTGATGAAAGAAAAAAGACTAAATGAAGATGCATTTGTGAAACAGGTTGAAAATGTGTTGCAGTAATTTGTCTTCCCCTAGATTATGGAAAGGGAATGTGTTAAATATTATGGAAGGGAGAAGATATGATGTAACAAACAATGAACGATGAATGTTAAATACAGTAATTGGAAATAAAGGAAATTGCAATAATAATAATAAAATAACATTTTGGAACAGCAAATTAGAAATGGAACTATTACTGTCATTGGAAGGATAAAATAAGATTTAATATAGTCTGCATGTTGTTTTCCCTCTGAGGAACATGTCAGTTGTGTGCTTAAAAACACCAGGTGGCAATATTGGATCATCAATCTGTATATGCTCATACACTCCGCTTACACAAACTTCCAGCTTGACTGATGCTAAGAGCTTATTATTGTTTCCTGCTGACACAAGAGGGTTTTAACATTACTCACCATAAAGAGATAAAGAGTTCTATCAGAGTTCAGCAAAAATTGGAAGCAAAAGCTCATTTTGTTGGCCGTTACGTGCAGAAATAGAACCCCATAAAAACGTGTCTTCTGACAAAGTGGATATATGTTTAAAAACTGCTGCAACATAAATCTGATTTTCAATAACTTCTGTGGTACGTTGAATGATGGCTAAGTTTTTTTTCTACTGCAATTTCATTTGAAAGGCTTAGCTCTTTTGTAGCTGTAAATTATAGGAATAATTTCCCACTGGCATGGAGCAAACAAAATTGCAGTGGGCCAAAAAGCTTGTAAAAATCTCCAACTCCAACTAAATAATTTGGAAAACAGCTTCCTGTGAAAAGGGAAGGATGTCAAGTAGACCACGGTGTAAATTCAATTCAATTCAGTTAATTTATATAGCGCCATTTGACAACAGATGTCATCTCAAGGCACTTTACAAGAAAGTTATTACAATACAATGTTTAATCTAGAAATTAGAAAACCACAGAAGATTGCGTCGTGACTTCTCAGCAATCCCTCACACTGAGCAAGCATGAAGCGACAATGGAGAGGAAAAACTCCCTTTTAACAGGAAGAAACCTCCAGCAGAACCAGGCTCAGCATTAAGCGGTCATCTGCCGAGACCGTCTGGGGTGTGGAGAAGGCAGCAGAGACACAGAAAGAGCAACAGAACTGATGCAGAAGCAGAAGTTGGTAGCAGAATGGGGAGAACGTTCCTCCACTCTTCCTAGCTACCTGTCTAACCTGTCTCTAACTACCTATTAACCTGTCGCTAACTGTAAGCTTTGTCAAAGAGGAAGGTTTTAAGCCTAGTTTTAAACATAGACAAGTTGTCTGCTTCACAAACCAACCCTGGGAGCTGGTTCCATAGGAGGGGAGCCTGATAACTGAAAGATCTGCCACCCATTCTACTTTTAGAAATCCTAGGAACTACCAGTAGACCTGCAGTCTGAGAGCGAAGGGCTCTGTTAGGAACATATGGAACAATCAGGTCTCTTATGTATGATGGAGCTTGATTATTAAGAGCTTTACATTTCAGAAGGAGGATCTTGAATTCTATTCTAGATTTTACTGGGAGCCAGTGAAGAGAAGCTAAAACAGGGGAAATGTGATCTCTTCTTCTTTTATTCATTAGAACCCTTGCAGCAGCATTTTGGACTAACTGAAGACTTTTAATTGTATTCTGTGGACTACCTGATAATAAAGAGTTACAGTAATCCAGCCTTGAAGTAACAAAGGAATGGACTAGTTTTTCAGCATCACTCCTGGACAGGATGGGTCTAATTTTTGCAATATTACTAAGGTGAAAAAAGGAAATCCTACAGACTTCTTTAATGTGAGATCTAAATGACATATCTTGGTCAAAAATGACACCGAGGTTTTTTGCTTTATTACTGGAGGCTAATTTAATGCCGTCCAGGTGAAGGGGCTGACTAAGTAGTTTCTTTTTCAGAGCTTCTGGTCCAAAGACGACAACTTCTGTTTTATCAGAATTTAGAAGCAAGAAGTTTAGAGTCATCCAAGTTTTTATGTCTTCCAGACATGCCTGTAGTCTACCTAACTGATTGGATTCATCAGGATTTATGGATAGATATAGCTGTGTATCATCTGCGTAACTATGGAAATTTATCCCATGCTGCCTAATTATTTTACCAATAGGAAGCATATATATAGTAAAAAGGATCGGCCCAAGCACCGAACCCTGTGGTACTCCGCAAGTAACTATTGAGGTTGAGGAAGATTTATCATTTACCTGAACAAACTGAAATCTGTTAGACAAATAAGATTTAAACCAGCCTAGTGCTGTTCCTATTATACCGACACTTTGAAGCCTTTCTATGAGAATATTGTGATCAACAGTGTCAAAGGCAGCACTGAGATCTAACAGGACCAGAATGGTCACCAGTCCATTGTCTGAGGCTATGAGAATATCATTAATAACCTTCACCAGAGCTGTTTCAGTGCTGTGATGAGCTCTAAAGCCTGACTGAAACTTCTCAAACAGCTCATTATTGTTTAAATGATCACACATCTGAAGTGCAACTATTTTCTCAAGAATTTTAGATAAGAAGGGAAGATTGGATATCGGTCTATAGTTAATTAAGTCTTTTGATCAAGAGATGGTTTCTTAAGTAGAGGTTTAATTACAGCAAACTTAAACTCCTGTGGTACATGTCCATGTACTAAGGATAGATTCATTAAATCTAAAATTGGAGCGGCAATCAAAAGGAAAAACCCTTTTAAAAGTTTAGCTGGGACTGGGTCTAACATGCAAGTTGAAGGTTTTGATGAAGCTACCAATTTTAGTAGATCTGAAAGTTCAGCTGCATTAGAGCTGTTCAAGCATATATTAGGTTCAACCATTTTTGATGCTGCCTCATTAACTAAGGAAGAAGCAAGCATATTGGGAAGGTTCCCATTTATCTTATTTTTAATAGAGTCTATTTTATTTATAAAAAAATTCATGAAATCGTCACTACTAAGAGCTGGGGGAATGGTTGGCTCGACAGAGCTATGATCCTGTGTGGGTTTGGCAACTGTATTAAAAAGAAACCTAGGATTATTTTTATTCTCCTCGATTAACGATGAAAAATATGCTGTTCTGACTGTTCGAAGGTTCCTTTTATATAGCAATAGACTATATAAATAATCCAAACATGTCTAACATAGCACTCAGTTTGAGCTAAACTCTTTTTTCAATTACTTGAAGTCTTGATTAATTTGAAACCGGGTATATATATTTGACCTGGATGCAAACATTGAAATGAATGACTCAAAAAAAATTCATCAAGCACACATTAGTTCTCTCTATTGATCAAAAAGCTTGGTCATCTGCATAGAGATTCCCAGCAGGTAACAATAATTGGAACAGTCTTTCTGTGTCTGCACTGAAAAGTAAGAAGAACACCACAAGCCTCAATTTCGAAATCCAAGATGGCTGTCTTGCACAAGTTGTTTGTATGTGCATGTGTATGATTTATTGTGCGAACAGCACATAATGAATAATAAAAATCCATGAAATGTTTATGGCCAGGAGATGTTCTTAGGGCTTTGTTTATGCCCTACTGAACTCAAGACTCATTTTGAACATGTGTGCATCCCAACATCCTGCTGGGCACAAAGGCCCTTCCTCCCTTTTTAGTGTCATGTGTTTACACACATGGCTTGTGCCCTTTAAAGTCCCAATGCGTTTAAACCATTTAGTCATTCTATGCATGAGTACTTCTGAGAGAGAAGCTCTTCTTTTTATCTCTACCCACACACGCCAAATCGCAGTCTCTGTGGACCACATGCACAATAGACGTGATAATTACACGTGAAGTGTTGCCCTGTTCCTTTTGCAAATGATTAAAATGCTTCTGTGAGTTGCAGTTGTTGTATTCAAGGTCACTTACATGGCACTCTGTGAAGTGCATCGCGTGTGAAGCCTGAAAAACATTGAACATCTACTGTGAAATTAGCTTGGCCAGAATTTGCACAAAATTTAAAAAAAGAAAAACGGTAGAAACGATCAGTCATAATATAGCAACAAGAGTGTAAAAAGTATTCAGACCCGTAAATCATTCTTTTTGTTGGTTTTTGTCTTCAAAAAATTTTTAACACTAAAAGATAACCTAATGAAATATAGGAGGAAGTTTTTACATTAGAAAGAAAAAGTATTAGATGTGATGTCGTGATTGCCCGTTTTGTAAAACCATTAATTAACAAGGAGAAAACACATTTTATAGCCCATTTTCTGTAAATACATCTAAGTCTGGCAACTGCTAGGTATGTGAAATCAAGACATAACTTAATTAAAACCTATGTGGCAACATGAAGTAGACTGAAAACTTTAAAAGACCAACACATATGTCCCAATCAAACTAAGTTTAAAGGCACAGGGTGTAATTTTCAGCCAGTAGGGGGCAGTGCATACCTAAATTATCACAAGCATACGGAATCTGTGTCTTCGAGTAAGAAACTCAACAACGGAGGTCCAACTAGTGCTGTTTTCAAACGCTCAGTTCCCTGAGAATTATGTATTTGCAGCAACATGACGAGCACATCAGTCTCTCTTTCATCGCTTGGAACCAGCGGAGAGGTAAAAATGTATTTATGGCGAAACTATTTTGCATTTTGAGGGGAAATCAATGTTTTAATAGCGGGCGTGTTCCGTTCGCTTTGTCCGTCCGGGCTCTTGTAGAAGTAAAGACGTCATCTAATATGGCTTTCCCCTGAAAAGACGACCTGCACCTGTATTTTAAAACTGATTTTTAAAGTCATATCTTACAATATCGCCAGTATTTTGCAATTAATGTGCTTTACGTAATTATTATTACATAATATTTTAATGGCTATTTTCAAAGATATACTGCAAAAACTACACACTGTCACTTTACAGTCAGTAACATCTATCAGTTTGCAAAGGCTTACAAAGCAATTTCTATGGCTTTGAGACTTCCAGAAATGGCCAAAACATGGAACAGGGGTGAACCAGGAGTGACTGGCCAAAGCCCTCAGGCAAAAATAAGTTTTGACATTTGTCAAAAAAACAACTTGATAATCCTCAATACTTTTGCAAAAATATTCAGTGGACTGATGAGACATAAGTGTTTCTTGTTGTTTTTTGTTTGTTTTTTTTGGGGGGGGGTTGTCCTCTTACATCTAGTGTAACACTAACATTGCATTTTGAGCTATATGTAGTGTGATGGCTTGATGCTGCTTTGCTTCTTCAGGACTTCATTGACTTGAGGTAAGTAGCACTGTGAATACTGTTGTATTGGAAAAAAAATCCCGAAGAAGAACATAGCTATCGGCTAGTGACCTTAAAATCAAGACTACAAGAGCCTGTACATGCTCTACAATCCTCATCTAAGGACAATTTGTGCTAAGAACTGTGGTCTAAATATATATATATATATATATATATATATATATATATATATATATATATATATATATATATATATATATATAGATAGATAGATAAAGAAACTAAATATGGCAGTCATTGAAAACATCCAGTAAGTGCAGAGCTGCTACTAGCTTTTTCCTCAAAGGATGTTAACATTATTTTGATGGGAGGCATCAAGTGGCATGACATGAGGGTGTCAAAAGATCAGAAACGGAGGAAATATGTAAAGGTAAAACACATCTTCACAGCATTGTATAAATAGCCTTTTGGACACATTTAAACTGCTGTTTGAATTCTAACATCAGAACAATGCCTGCAAACCTATGACTCATGTGATGTACTTTTTTTTTACTCATTTCCCTTTACCTTGCTACAGGGAGGAATAAAAATTAATCTGAGACAAAACAAGCAATCCGCTGTGAATCTAATGTGGAGATTTTTGTTCCTGAAAACCCAAGGTGAAAACACAGATATTAAAAAGCTGCTCAGGTTATCTGTCATCAAACTGACTAGGAGCTATCCCACATAGTGAAACTTGGCCCAGTTTGCATATTTGTGTGTGGGGGGGTGTAAGCTTCCTGGACTGAAATTGGCTTCATCGCCTTTTTGATGTAGAAGGTCACCAGCTAGATCTCTAGTTCTGTCTGCCAATATGCTGCACTACTAACGGAGGGAATTATGTGCAAATCCAGCGTTACATAAACTAAACTGAGCTGAAGGTAGTTTTCAAGGTCTATAAATGTTCACTGTACTTCCAATGTGCATCCTTGTGAGTCTGAAAGTGTTTTCTTTAATCTACAGGAGTGCAATGTATGTGGTCTTATCCTCAAACGGTGATTCCATTCGAAGTACTAAAAGCACTAAGCAGATAATAATGCTTACTTAATTTAGTCTCGAGTCAGCTGGATTATTGACTGACCGCTGGACGTACTTAATGAAAGGTTGTGGCTAAAGATATCTGTTTCTTGATGTGTGTTTTTTTGTTTAAAGTACTGTAACCACATTTCCCTGTGTACATTAGTAACTTCTTCAACACACTTACAACCTGTCAGTGAAACTCATATATTATTTCCAGTTTGCTTTCAGCCGTTTATACGCCATTGCACTTGCTTCTTTAAATAATTTCTTAAAAAGTAAAGGCCAAGGTGAATGTCAGTATAACAATCTGCATCCCATATCTGTAAGAGAGGGCCAGAATGCTAGAATCAGTGTTTCCATTCAGGAGTATGTAGCATCATGCTGCTTAGATCGGCCTCAACTTCCATCCCAGCATACTTGAAATGATCATTTTGCTCACATGTAATGCAGAAATGACATGACTCTGTTGGATCGTGATAAATAGCTTTTTCTCCTCAAAAAAATTCCATCAGTTGTAGCAAGTTATTGAACTCACAAAGCAGCAAAGCAGTCCCAGACCATTGCACTGACATCTCCATGTTTGACTGTAGAAATTATGTTCTTCCTTCAAAATGTTGATGCAGGATGTAACCGGACACAAATTTTCTACTTTTTGACAGGCCTTTATATTTTCCTTTTGGTGAACAATGGCTTCCGCCTTGGAATCCTCCGATGGACATCATTTTATGTCTAGTCTTGACCTCCTTACGTACAAAGCCTTGAAATTGCTTTGTTCCCTTTCCAGACTGCATGTCCATGATTTTGTTTTTTATCCATTGTTGCCTTTGCTCTAGTGTTGAAACCAAAAGTAATGTGGAGTCTATGGTTTCCAAAAGATTTGTTTTTTTTTCTTGTCAAATCTCAATCTTTCGAGCCAAAAAGTATGCATTGTCTCATGAGCTGGATGCATATTTATAACAACTATTCATGTTAGATATTATGCATATCCTGTTGACCCTACATATGGCAATATCATGTTTATAATAATAAAACCAAACCAATGGACTTATGTCTCTGATTTACCAGTACACAAAGTGTAAAAACAAGGGAGCTGTTATCAAGTGTGGCTTCCAGTGGAGGGCTTGTTTTGGTCCTGTGTCTCATATGGGAATTAAACCATATAACCTTTTTTTTCCTTTTATTACCAAACTGACTCAGCTTTCTTGAGATATTCTGAATTTATTGCAATGCAAATACAAATAATTTATTTTTAAACAAGCTTCATTGTATTGTGCTGTGAGAATGAGACAGCAATGTATAGTTACTGATATTGGTTACAATGTAAACCTGTTTCCTCTAACTTATTTAGCGTTAGACTCTTAGATCATTTCAAGGATATTTCTGTGAGTCTTTACCCATAGGATTAATGGTTTTAGAAAACCTGAGATAAGACTATTGAGTGACTTCAGGTCAAATATGACCCATTCAGTTATTGATGCTTGAAGCAGAAATCTCCTCAGTCGACATCAATATGGCCTGGAGTTGAATGGGATTAGCTCAGACAACAAATGAGGATCACTTTTGGTAAAGATTGTGTCTAAAGCAAACCATATGTGGAGCCTCAGCTCGCCCAAAGAAAGAGTGTGAAAATTCATAATATCGAAAGGTATAGTGCCTTGCCAACAGTGTTTTATACATCCCGAACTTTTTCTGTTTCTTGTTTTTTACATTACAACATTCAGGGATTTTACTAAATTGGGAATAATTATGACGTGTAACCAAAATTATACATAAATTTTAAATTTTAAATCTTTCTCATGATCTAAAATAAGTGTGACTGGTTGAAGGTGGCCAAAAAGATGTATGTCCCACCTTTCAGATTTTTAATGACAAATGTGCGTCACTTTGTACTGGTTTATGGAGAAAAATCTCAATTGAATTGAATGCATTGACGTTTGCAGTTGGAGCATATTAAAATGTGGAAAATAGCAAGGGGCATTAATGCATTTTTATAAAGTTCTCTCTTATTTTATTCAGCTAAGAATTAATGCCATAGATGGTGCCTGGCTAAATCTGCTCAATTGGTGTCATAGCGTCGCCTGTGCGTAAAAGAGACGACCGTAAAAAATGGGTAATGTATTTATTAGCACGTCTTGCCGGGCGTGGCATGCTCTTCTTTTGCCGGAGGGGAGGAGGCAACAGCCGGTGTGTGCTCCGGGGCTACTGGATGCTCCATGATGGATGAGGGATGACAGATCGGGGTTAGCCGCCATGGGAGTCCATTTTCCTGCAGCGCACGGTTCTATACCAGTACGGAAAGCGAAGGAAGATAAGGAGAGAGCAACAACCGCTCCCCCCTCTTTCTTTCCTTCTTGTTGCACTCTCCCTCCTCTCCAGTGCATCACAGTCTAGCGGGCTTTACACACTGACTGCACCGCATTGACGCTGCTGCTGCAGACCCAGCCCAGCAAACTAACGCAAAGAGAGGAACCCAGCTGGAAATCAAATGTTGCACAGCGTGGGTTTGGAAATGCATCATTTTGCACTATATGCGTCCTTCCCTCTGGATGCTTGTCCAACAATCCCAACACTTTAAAAGCTGTCGGAGACGAAAAAGGCGATTTTGGGACATTTTGCATCGGGGGTTTGCAGATGCAGCTCATCGTGAGGATGGACTAAATCTGCGCTCGGTGACATAACTCCTGGATCATGCAGGTTCTGCAGCTGTGGACGTTAGTTATAATACTTGCCCATGCACATGTGTTGTTATCCCTGAAAAACAATAATGCAGAAGTTGGGAACCAAGACGACAGCAACAGCGTTGGCTACTCTGGCAGGACTTTCCGCGGTCCGCCCCGGGAGAGCCGCCAAAGCAAAGCCCGAGACCGCGCGCTCTTCCCGGGATACGCTACAGGTGCGACCCTCAACTCTAGTCGTCCATGGAAGAGGGCGTCAGCGGGGGGGTCGAGGCGAGCCGGACACGCTAAACGCGACTTCAATGGGAGCGTGACACCCGTGGAGGATCCTGGCGGGTTGTCTCACTGGGACGCGACGCGCCACCATAATAAGAGGATAAAGTTGAATGGTAGCGCAGACACGCCGGCAGGTGGACACTACAATGCAGCTAAGCCTCCTTCAATAGCTCGGGAAGACGGAGGAGGGGTTCTCGAGGAGGGGGACAAGCACCAGAGAGGCTCAAAGGCAGGAAAGAGGTGGAGGAACAAACAGAACAGAAGCGCTGTGGTTATGGCTCCGTGGGAACCCATCCCCAAACCAGTGGCTCTCACTTCCACCGACCTCCCGTTTGACCTCTTCACCAGGAAGCCCGAGGTTTTCACCTTCAGGGAGGAGAACCCATGGGACGCCACCCCGATCACCCCTCCCGGTTTGCCGGATTTTGGAGACGAGATCAAAAACCCGTTCTATCCGGTTACAAGCGAAACTTTTGGCGCTTACGCGATCACCTGCGTGTCCGGCGTAATTTTCCTGGTGGGCATAGCGGGCAACATCGCCATCCTGTGCATCGTGTGCCAGAACTATTACATGAAGAGCATCTCCAACTCTCTGCTGGCCAACCTGGCCGTGTGGGATTTTGTGCTGATCTTCTTCTGCCTGCCCATGGTGGTTTTCCATGAGCTGACGAAGTCATGGCTGTTGGGGGAGTTCACCTGCAAAGTGGTGCCCTACGTAGAGGTAATTCAGTTTCATTTAAGGTGGATGTATTGAGTAAAGAGGACAATCAGTGTCATTTACAGGCTACACTTTTTCTAAACTGCATCACACCTCTAATATCTAATGCTATAAGAGCGTTTCCCTGTGGCTTTGCAAACACGAGTCAAGTTTCAGTGAGGTTTAGGTTACAAAAAACCCCAAAGAAGGAAACTTTGCAGTCATAAAACATCTAGAAAATACAAAGGAGTCTGGCAAAAATTCTGCAGTATAAGTTCCTCCTCTAAAAAGCAAAAAGATGCCAGCAATAAATCTTTCATTGTGCTGCAACTATTATCACTTGTCCCCATCTAACAACAACTACAGAGTAGTTTCAGATGAGCTGTTTACTGTATTTTACAACCTCTCCTTTTGGAGTTCAACTCCTCCAATTACACCAGTGTCAGGTTTATCTGCCTCATTTCTATTGTGCAAACCAGTTGCGTTCGTCTCAGGGCACCTAACCTTGGTTTTAATAAATGCAGTCACTAAAGTAGGGATAAAGTTGTGAAACTCATCGGAAAGGTACATGTAATTAAATAGTGATATACAGCAGCAGTGAGAACTGCCCCTCCACCCCATCCTCCAAGGTAGAGTGATTACACAGCATATTCCTTGAATGAATTAAATGTTGTGAGTGTGCTCCAATCTGCATATTGTTACAATAATTTACATAGGCTCAAATATTAAGGGATAAAATAAATCAGAACAGCTCATTCAATATGCGGCTCATTTTAGGGAATTCACACACCCATTCCTAGTGTTTTATTTAAATAAGAAACTCATTTTTCCAAACGTTAAAACTCAAAATGTACGTTTTACCGAATTGAACAACTTATATTAACGGAATGTGTCTACTAAGAGAAGAACATGTTATGACACACAAGCCTCTAATATTAGTATTACCCTTTTCAGTTGACAGATGGTATAAATTAATTTTGATTTTAGACATTTCTGTCCAAACAACATAATTCCAGAAGCCTTGAGCTTTGTCTACATTCTCTCTGGTAATGTTCAGTTAGGCCTTTTGGTCATTCTTAGAGAGCAAATGTGTCTCCTTGCATGTCTCCCAGGGATGTTTAGTTTGTGCTGTCTCTTGTCTGATTATACAGACATGGACTTAACATCAATAGAACCTACTGTGGTTTTGTAATGACTTTTTTTTTTTTTTTGGTAGAATTCTTTTAGCAATTTGTGTGCTACTATTTGGGTTGAGTCTGCTTGGACAGGCTGACTTGGACCTTAATATTTTGTCTCTCCTTATGATTTTTAAAATCTCTGTCAATTTCTTACCAGACTCAAAAGCTGCTAAAATAATCTTTCGGAAGACCTCAAACGGATTCTGGATTCCATGGTCTTCACTCTCACTTGAAGATTCAGAAATCACCTAACAAAGTGTCTGAAATGTAAACACCACAAACCCCAATGAAAATGCTGTGTGGTAACATTCTAATCACGTTATCCTGGTGTGGACTACCTGTGTGTAGGTTTATGCTTTTTAAGTGGGCATGAATGTGGGGTCATCCTAATTTATATCCAAACTATAAAGTGAACTTTTTATAATATATTTTACAGAAAATCTTGAAAGGTCTTTTTTTAGGCTTTTGCAAAAAATTCCACACATTATCAATACAGTTCAGAGGTTGGGTTCATTCTAGCAATTTAATGCAGGCTTGTTTTATTCATTCTGTTACATTCTTCTTCTTCTTCTTTTCAGAATGGGTTTGAAAAAAAAATTCTACTTGTAACACTCAGTTTTGTCCAAGGTTCAGCCATCTTGATGTTGAGTTGAGATGAAGTTGAAGAACTTCCTCTTGCTTCATCATTTTATACACTTCGTGAAATGAACCAGTAGTTTTGGTAGATCTAAGGAATGATGCTACCGCCACCATGCTTGGTAGTCGGTGCAGTAGGTTCAAAGACCACAGCTTGACTCTTGTTAACATGTTATTTTGGGAAACTTGTTAAATTTTTGTCTTCACTGTTAATAAAACTTTATGAACTTGGCAGCTGCTTGGTCACATTTAAAAAGTGTCAGTGATTTAGCAGGCGCTTCTTCTCTTGGCCACCTACGACTCTGTCCATGTTTATGTAAAAAACTTTCTTCCTTGTCTAGAGTGGCACTACTCTTCTACAAACTTGAAGAAAAGTTTAACCTGGGTAGTTGTTGAACATTTTAAACAGTTTGCATTCTTCTGTGGGATACAACTTTGCCCAGAGGGCTCAACCGGACATTGGGTCCCAAACACGCAAAAACAGGTTTTGGAATGAATGAAAGAGGGCAACATTATCTTTCAGTCATAACCCATTTGAAGTCGTATTAAATATTTGTAGACTGTTTTTCAAAGCCATACTTGAAAGACTTTACTACTACTAATAATAATAATAACAATAATAATAACAATAATAATAATAATAATAATAATAATAATACATTCCTGTTGATATTTTGTTGGCAAATATTCAGAATCAGTGGACAGAGACTTACTTTTTAAAACTTACTGAGTATGCAATATTAATAAGCACTTAGTGAAACTGGCTTTCTTTGAGCAAACCCTTCGGAATTTCACATGTTTTAATTATTGTTTGCTCAGAGATGGATATTCTCACTGAATTGTCATTAAATAACCTTAATGATACGGCTCCAAGACGACCTATTTAATGCAAGATACTTTGTGAAATCCTGGTGCTCATTTATGCCCAACCCCTCCCTGTGCAAAAGGTTGCATCTTGTTTTATTTTATTGATTCTGTGTATGCATGATTATAGGGCTGCAGCTATTGATTATTTTTGTAATCGATTAATCGGATAAATTTTTTTTACATTTTTAAACAACCAAATCAAAAAATGCATAACAAAAATTGTTTGCCTTTAAAATGATCAAGCATTTGCCTTAAAGGTTAGGGTTAAGGCATATCCTGGCTAGTCATGATTTTTCCAGTTTTCTTTAGCTCTTGACCTGGCAACTCCAGTTTTGACCATTTCCCAGGAATAAGGACTAAAAAACATTACAGAGACAGAAAAGGTTATTTTTATGTTAGTTTTTAGTCTGATTGAAATGTAAAGATTATTAATGCATATTTGCAAATAATATGTTCCAACATTTATCTTATCTCTTAAACTAAAGAAAGCACATCACTTATTGCACATGCTGATTAATTTATTGCCCAAAGGGAGCTACGTTGTCTTTTGTTTGTTTTTTACAGATTTAATGAATACGAAACTTTGATTTTTATTACCTGGAGTAAATAAAACGTTTCAGAAGTGATTCAGCTTTAAACTGAGAGAAAGCACGTCTTTACAAATGGAGCAGAAACAAAAGAAAGACAGCTGTGCTATTCTTAAACTTTAATGTTCTGTTTTGTGTGAAGTTCCAATACTTTCTGATTTAAATTGCCTGGAAATTTGTGAGGTTTTTAATTATTGGCTAGCTTTGACCTTTACTGCTAATTGTATTTCAAGAGCTGAGGCCAGAGTATTTGTGCTAAGTTTATTGGTCTGATTGACCAAGCATTGCCTTCAGCTTCTTTTGCCTTGAGATTCTGTTTTTTTCATTGTCGCATTGTGTAATGTCGATCTTGTTTTGAAATGCGCTTGAATTAAGCCTGCTTAATGCTTCTCCATCTGTGGAGGTGTGTAGAAACACCAGCATCATCCATCAAGGCAAGGGCTCTCCGAACCAGTACGACCGGTAGAGCCCAATTCTTTTAACTATCTTTTGAACTCCAGAACAGTGCTCTAGAGTCATTATGATTAATAGTCAATGCAGCTTTTTGGCATTAGATGCTTTTTATCACAAGGCCAGTTTATCTAATCAGGTCTTTTGGCAAATTTTGAAAACCAAGAACAAAAGAGTAGAGAACAAAAAAGAGAAAGAACAGACCACTATGTTTTTACTGCATTCAATGAGCTGTACTTCTAGTTAAAAGATTTCCTACCTAATCAAAACTCGCTCTCTATCGGCCATTGTTCCTTGAGTGAAACAGTATTTACAAGCCGAAGTTAATAAACTGTCAACCAGAGACTTCACTGCAATGGTTGGCAGACCTGCCAGAAAAGGTCTGCACCCCCTGCTGTCCTGGCAGAGAATTGCTTTGCAACACTGACACACCAAAGGAGAAGTGTAAAAGGAAAACGTCAACATGTGTCAATGCAAAGTTGCTGACGGAGAAGCATAAACTAAGCTTTAGACGGAGTGTGCTCACATGTTGTAACGTCGGTTAAAGACCCCTTTGCCCCAGCTGCTCCTGACAGGCCCAGTTTTTAAAGCTTAAACCATTCACAAGGCCTTGGGACGTGGGCACGTCACTGGGGTGCGGGATGGAGCTTCCGTCTTCGCTACCTGGTGGCGGCCTGGGTCCCGATTTTATTGAGCAATTTAGACACTACACTTGCAACATTTACAGGGAACGCACATGTAGGGACCTGGCGGTGTGGCGCCACAGGCGAGACCCCCCCCGTTGAGGGGGCCTCGCCTGTGGTGCCGGCACCCACTGGTTAAACGCATCTAGACACTGAGGGCCCGGGGGGGGAGATGGGGGTACCCGGCAGTATTCACATGTCCCCCCCCCTCTGTTTTAAGTGCACATTAGAACAACACGCAACAACACCACATTGAGCTGGGGGAGAGAGGCTGGGGGGTCTTTCCACACCCCTGTTCGTTGGACCATCAGGGGTCGGAGCCCGGATAGAACATCACGCCGTCTGGTCGGGGTCCTGGGCTGGTGGGCTGCTCTTGCCGGTGTGGGGCCTTGGCGGTCTACTTGTCCCCGTCCTGGTGGGCAAAGGGGTCTGTCTCCTGGGTGCAGGGGCAGGGTTCTCTACTGGGGTGTCTGTCCCTGGGCCTGGGAGTATGGAGTATAGTGTACGTATGGGGGGTATGAATGAGGGTATAGCGTCCTTTTTTCGTATGTCCTGTATTTGTAAGAATGTGTACACAAGAAAGGGAGGGTACGTATGAGTGTCTCTGTCTGTCTATGTCTACCTGTCAGGTTGGGTGTTTGGCTGCTCTCTGGCCTGATGCATCTTCTTCCCTCCCCGTCACTCCCCGTCGGTGATGGTTGCTCCTGCCCGCTGGTTGATGATGACTCTCGATGCCTGGGGCTGGGGGTCCCGGTTGCGGCCCGGCTCGGTCCTGGTGCATGTCGGGCGGGTCCTGGGTGGTCCGGTGTGTCGGGCGGCCGCTTTTTCGGGCCGATGTCCTCCTTGGATTGACTGGGGCACCTCTTATGGGGGTGCCGGGTTTGTAGAATAGGTTGGTGCCGTCCGGTGGATCGGTGGGGACCGTGCCTGGCGCCCAATCCTCCTGCCGGTTCCAGGACTTCAGCTGGCTGGTCTGTTCACCTGGTGGGGCTGTCCGGCATTGGCTGGGCCCCTGATCTTGGCGCCCCACGTGGGGCGGGATCTGGACCCTGGAGCTGGAAGATCTGGATGTCCAGGTGCCGGCTGGGCGTGGCCTGGGGAGGGCGTACATCCGCTGCGGCTCTTGTTGTGGCTCCCTGGCGTGTGGATGTGTGGAAACGGGCCGGGTTGTTGGCGGTGGGTATTGGTCCGGGGTGGCGGCGGCGTGTGTTGTCCGTCGGTTGGCTGCGGGTCCTCCTTGCCTGCGGCGGCGGCGGGGGGCCCTTGTCGGCTGGTCCCTGGTTGGGGCCCCGCTGGGGGGCGGGGTGCCCCTGGTCCCCATGGCCTCCGGTTCCTGATCCGGGCCCGCCCTGGCGTAGCCGGTTACCGGCGGAGCCCTTGGGCTCGTCACTGCGATCTCTCGGGCCCCAGCATTGCGGCTGGTGGGTGCTCCCCTGGGGCTTCCATCTGTTCCTCTCTTGGCGGGTGATCGACCCTGCGCTGATCCGCCTGTGGACTCTGTACTCTGTGGGACGCTGGATGCATACATCTCTTGCCTCCTCCATGTCTGTGCCGATTCCTGTAGGACGGATTGACGGTTCCTTACACCAGCTATCAATCACTTGCATGGGGAAACCTTATTCAGACCTGCATGCTCGCACACACATAGGTGTGGGGACATAGGTGAGGACGGACATATCTTAAGCTGAGGTTATCATCATTAGTTAGTTGTTCACAGGAGCTTACCAGAAACATTTGTATTATGTTCATTAATCAATGCTTGTGTGTAGTGAATGTGTAATTCTTTGTTTATTCTACCAGATCCGAACTATTGGTTTGGTTCTGTACACTTTGTTGTTTTTGTTTTGTATTACTGTTTCTCTGCCGTCCGGCAGAGGTGGAGGACTGGGATGTTTTCTTGTGTTCTTTATTTGCCTCCCTGTCGTGTGTCATCGGTTCGCCCCTCTGTTGGTCCGGTTTCTTTTCTTCACCTTCTTCCTTTCTCCCTTCTTGTCTCAGTTTAATGTCCATGACGTCAGGAAATTGAACCCACAGTAATCACTAATAAAGATTTTTCATACATATACATCAAGTGGCGTACTACAGCGAAGCTGTAATACTCTGCTTGGGAAAGTAAAACTGTTGGGCTTGTACTTGGTACTCAGACACCAATTCTGAGTAGCATACTGCTAGACAGGACACGTAAAAAAAAAAAAAAAAAAAAAAAAAAAAAAAAAAAAAAAGTTTTTAAAGCTGGAGCCGAATAGATTAAACAAAAGAAGCTCTATGAGTCTTACGGAGACATCATTTGCAGAAAAATCTTGAGCATCTTTGTTTAAGAGGCTGCTAGTGTCAGCTGTATCTTATTATTATCGGTTGAGTAAAGTTTGCGTAGCAGCAGGTAGATACTGAAGAGCGGATGGATAGCTTTGGATAAATGCAGGTTTCCATTGTTTTTGCAGACAATTATGGAACAACACCATTTTAAGGCTTTAAAACAACACTGTAGACAACAGAAATTAGTATGGGGGATTCGTGCTCTGGCAGTAAGTGTAGCTCACTTGTGTTCATATCATCCTGTAGGGATACACCTTATAGTACAATTATATCAGTATTGCAATATCAGTGTGCAATATAATCTATGTATGGTTCGTTCGTTAGTTAAAAATAAAATCATTAAAAAAACAAATGATCAGTTCGTCTTTTGTTGTTTTGCTTTAAAACCAAATTTGAAAAACAAAAATTCGAAAAATAAAAACAAAAGCTTAATTTTCCCTAATTTGCAGGTAAAAAAACAAACAAAAAAACGTTTGTCCCCTTCGGAGGAACAGATCTTGTACAAGAGTTTTTGTACAAAAATCTGTTCCCCTGAAATATTCTGTTCCCCCTGTGACGGGAGCACCCGCTGCAGCCAGAGAGGCAGATCTGACCGTCTTCACACCACTTCTAATCTTTTTCCCAGTAAAATGATACGTTGTCATGTTAAAGTAGTTAGTTTTTAATAATCTTCCAGTAAATAAATGAAAACAAATAAACATGGTCTTGTGTGTGTGTGTGTGTGTGTGTTTAAAACAGTTTTGTGTTTTTTTTTGTATTAAATGGTGAGAATCAAGTTTGAATCATGTTCATTAAAACCTGAGGGATATCAGCCACCAATATGGTTTTCTTTCACATCGTGTTCATTTTATCAATTTCTGATGTTAAAAGATGGGAGCTGACTCTGATGGACACGATAACTAGGCTTCCTGAACAGATGAATGTAGGATTATTATTAAACAATTCTCCTGTAAAGTATAACACATAATGGACACAAAATATATTTCTGGTTTTTGATCGCTTATATTATTTATGAACTACAAACATTAAAATACATATGTAGAGGCATACTAACAAAACTTAAGTGAGTGCACAATATGAACACGGATTATAGTATAACATAAACATTAAATTCACATCATAGTTAAAAATCTTAAAAAGATGAGAAACCCAGTTAAAATAATATATCTATATGTCTAAATTATACTAGCAACAGCCATGGAGTTATAAAAGGTGGGTACAGTATTGTTGTTTTGATCGCAAAGTGAATATTTCTGCCTGTCTTTTATACTCTGTTAAACTGTTTTAAACTATCTGGCAGATATTAAACCATTCAATTTGTGTTTTAGGTCGTTCATTCCTCACATCATGCAGCATATTTTGGCTGCCGGAAATTTTTGGTTCCCCCTTCTCCACAACATAAGAACAAAATTATTTATAGATCTGTCTTTAACAGTGCTTAGTGCTTTCAACATGGACATTTGGTCTTGTGAATATGAAGAAATTTGGTTTTACTTTACCAAAGTTAGATGGGGGGGATGGAATATTTCAGTTCCCAGAAATATTCCATCCCCCCTCATAATATGGGAACAAAATAACTTACAGGCCTGTGATTTCTAGTATTTAGTCCTTCAGCTGTCTGAAATATTTTGAAAAGACTGTTTATTTTTTGTTAATTTACTTACTGGAAAATTGATAATGTAACAACTTTAACATGACTACCTATTTTCATTTTACCAAGAAATAGATCAGAAGTGGCGTGAAGTTTGTTGGATCCACCTCTCCGGCTGCAGTGCACGCTCCTGCCCTAAACCTGTACATCCGGTGTTGCAACAAACTTTTTTTTTTGCGTTATATGTTTTAAAAGCTACTGTAAAAATCCACCACTGTTTTTTGTATTTGTTAAATATTACGTTGCCTTTTTTTTTTTTTTTTTTTTTACTTTTTCACTTTTTCTTTGTTTTTACTTTTGGCTTTCAAAAACTGAAAAGCCAAAAAAACGACGCGGTTTATTGAATTTTTGAAACGGAAAAACCAAAGAACAAACCATACACTGATTCAGTAATGGGTTGCATTTATATTGTGCTTTTTGAGACCCTCAAAGCATTTTACAATTCCATTATTCATTAATTCTCACATGGTGGTAGCAAACTATATTTGTAGCCACAGCTGCCCTGGGGCACACTAACAGAAGCAATGCTACCATATTGTGCCATTGGCCTCAGTAGGCAAGGTAGGTGAAGTGTCTTGCCCAAGGACACAACAGAATGTAGCGTGTGGGTTGCAATTTCTGGGTTGCAGGCTGACAACTCTACCACTGAGCAACAGCTTCCCTAAAATGCATTATTTATTTGTGCTAATGTTTGTAAAGGTTGCCTATTATATTTATAAGTGGTATGAAGTTGCAGTTTACAGAGTTTCACTTAAAATTGTACTTTTGTGGTAATTTTATATTTTACATCTGTTATTTTGTCTTAATTATGTTTAGCTAGTAAAGTCTGGTGCCTTTAGTCTCTTCAAAAAGCTATGAGGTGGAAGTTATACAGTTTATTAATTCAACAATAGTATCGGATCGGTATTGGGTATCAACAGATACACAAAATCCATGCATCGGTATCGAGCTGAAAAAGTCGGATCGGTGCACCTCATTTATATATATGGCTTGTTAGTTTGTTTCAGAGGTACTTTCCACCCGTTTTAATAATGAGCCTTAAAATTTTTGAAAAACAAGAAAAATGGTACTATTGATGACTATTGAAGAAGGGGGAAAGGCAGAAGAGGGGAGGGCATCATGTAGGAAACCAGAGGTAAATTCACAAACAGTGTTAAAATATTGATGGTAGGATATACATCACCTTGACACAGTCACTACTTTCAACCTGCACGGGCACAGAAACATGAAGAAACTGAATCAGAGCCACAACTTCAATTTTTTGCTGTAAAATGTATTAGTAAATGAAGCCGTAACATTGTACCCAAAGAGCTCTGATGCTTCTTTAATATTCTTCATGCTTTTGTGTCTAAAGAATAACTTCCTAGTGAATCAAATTACTTTCACTAGCACCTAATAGGTAATTTTCTTCACTGAATTCATCTTCATTCATCCCCATGTCCTTTTTTTTTCTTACACACACATGTACACACAGTCCTACACGCAAGCTCAAAGTCAGTAGTGTGTGTTCATTCTCCAGATGGATGGGATGGCCTTGCCTCTACTGATCACTGCCCGAGGCTTTTCTCCCCTCAGACCCCCCTTCCCGCTCTCTTTGCATCAGCTAGCTGTGATTAGAAACAAGCCTCAGGGGGAAAAAACACAGATCCACTCACTTGAAGCCAATCAGAGCATCTGGCCACCCATAGATACTCTATACTAAATATATGTACTGATAAAGATAAACATGTGCCCATTTTGTACAAAAGCAATTGTGCTCTATTAATTTTCAGAACAAGACTGATGGTTAATCGTGTTAAATTATTCATATATGTAATTAGCACCTCTGGACTATCTATAATACATGATAGTTCATTCAGTCAACTCTTTGTCAATGGATGAGCAGATACTGTGTTTCTATGTGTTGTAACAAGATCAGACAACAGCTTGCCGTAAAGTTGGGGCTGCTGTTGGGTGCAATTACCCAAACTAATTGTTATCCATGTAAGCCTGAAGTATTCATTAGGTCGTTGCCAATTATGGATTCATAGGTCAACATAGAAACATTAGCATATGGCAGGCCCTAGTAGATTTGAACATAATCTGTAATCTAAGGTTTTGTGCCGCTTCAGTGACAACACTCCCAGGCAGGAATCAATGACCTGGAATGAGAATCCTCCAGTAGCTACTGAATGCTGAGGAAAAAAGGCTTTTTCTGATGTCTAAAGGAAATCTGCCAAAGGTTGGGACATAACTTAATGGGAGAAAAATGTACTGCCTTGGAAAAATAGCTGAACACACTGTAGCCTGCTGGCGCAAAAGCAATGAAATTCTGCATTGTTGCTTTTAATTCAATGAAACGTGCACTTATGGTACTGATGTGTCAAGGTCTATGGATCTTTGTATGTTTACTTGCACTAAAGTATTATTGATTAACTCAATTTGCTGTCATTTTTTGCAGTCCTCTTCTAAAAAAAATTTTAAAAAAACTCAAAAAAACCTCAATAAAGAAAGTTAACGGAATCGATTTTAATTTTGACTATTGGAGGGCTCTCCTCACATTCAAAAATAGCACAAAAACATTTCATATCTCGAAGGCCAGATAAGCCAAATTGTCTGACTCAGATAATCAATATGCAGGCAGAACAAGTAAGCCTATCCTACCTATCATATCCTACCCTACTAGGTAGTGTAGAATTATGTGGTAAGATTATCTGTTGAAATATCAATGGGCCTATATTAAGGTATAACATGTATTTTTACCTTCTATTATAATGGAAGGTAGGTATAATATAATGCCTTTTCTTGCATTGCATTATAAACCAAAGTATATATTAATTGGGATGATAATACTAAACACCCCATTCATGATGTCCTGACCAGCAAGAGAAGCAGCTGCAGTGAAAGGTTGATCTCTCTGAAATTTGTATATTTATTTATTGATGAATAAGGACAACATATAGTAAAAAACATTTTTTTGTAAATATGTTGAGATTAAAGCCAGTGGCTAATTTCCATTTTTGGTCCGTGGGCAGATTTATGAACTAGAAACATTAAAATACATATGTGCAGGCATACTAACAAAACTCAAGGGAGTGCACAATATGAAAACGGATTATAGTATAACATAAACATTAAATTCACATCATAGTTAAAAATGTTAAAAAGATGAGAAACCCAGTTAAAATAATATATCTATACGTCTAAATTATACCAGCAACAGCCATGGAGTTATAAAAGGTGGGTACAGTATTGTTGTTTTAAATGTTTTTTTTTTTAATAATGAATCATTATTGATTTTTCTGACAGTTATTGGTAGATTGTTCCAGGACTGTTAACCTCTGTATGAAGTAACAAGTTCATAAAACTTAGTTTTTTGCTTAGGAATTTTGTAATCTTAATTTTATTTTTATTTTTTTTTATGATGTGCAAAAAATGAACTTTCTGAAGATCCCATGCTATTTATTTCCCCAGAAGGTTGTCATATCAAAGGACACGATTGTCAGTCTGACATTTGCTCCAATCAAATGGAGTTCTATGGGCAAAGAGGGTCTCACCTTTCAATAACAACCCGCCAGAGATACATAGTCAAATAGACAAATTAGTCAACTGGGTAGAGTAGATGGGACTCTAATATAAGATCAATGTTTTATTCCCTCCCAAAACAGGAGAGAAAATCAAACAGTGTAGCAAGAGATGGTGTTATCAGCAAGACAGAATATGTAGACACACTGGTTCCATTTATCCATCTTTAATAAAGAGTACCGTAATTTCTGGACTATTAAGCACACCTGAATATAAGACGCTCCTGCTAAATTTTAAAAGCTACTGAATATGTGCTGCTTATATTTTAACATTAGATATTTACACAGAAAGATGGAACACTGAAGATTTTGTTTAATTGAATTTAGGATGTGCTGGGGTTTTTTCTCAATCTCTGCTTGAAAATCGGAAGTACGGCATTAACACAACACAACGTAACATACCTGGTTAGAAAATAAAACATACTTTAGCCTACCAGAAAAATCATCAGTTGCTATATTTATCTTCCTCTTGTGCAGTAAAACCACTGAAGTGGTCTTCTTCAGTGACTTAATGTCTTATGAATGTTTTTGTCATTTTTACACTCATTCAGATCTTTCTGCTGCCTCCTCCAACGTTTCACCATGATGCCAAGCTTATAAATTAGTGGCATCGTTTTTATAGGACAAAGGGTATAAAAATAGTAGTGGTTTATAATCTAAAATTTAGGGTAATAGCCTATCTTAGACATTTTTAATGCCAGGAGTTGAAATTTGCAGCCACTGAAGTGGCATAAAATGTTATGTTTCAAGCAACTCTGCATGTTGTAATTGTCTGAAGGCCTTCCTGCCTGATGCTTAGATTTTACCAGTGTTCTTGTTTGCCTACTAACTGCACTTCTGTTTTTCTTCCAACTACACTATTAGACGGCTAGTATTAAAGGATTGGGCCTCGTGGTAAGAGTTATAGTCCGCCAGAGCAGTCACTTGGCTGTGGTCTACTCATAATAAATGCAACAGGTGGAATAACCCCTTCTCAGCCGTTACTTAAAGACTGAGGTTGGAGCTGGGCATTGTTCTATTTCGATGTTGGCCCATACATCACCTGAGAGCACCCATTACCTCTGGCATTGGCTGCAGTCAGTCTGTAGTCCACACTTGCTCAACCGATCTTTGCTTAGACCCCATTTAAAAACAGGCGCCTTTGTGCCACCTGCTTGCAAGACCTTAAATTAAGGAGTTAATTATCAACAGTGCCAGGGGACAATGTCTATTACCTAAGACTAAAACATATATATATATATGAAAAAACATGTACTCAAGATTAAAAAATGCCTTTCCCCTCCTGGAAGCCTGTGGATTAGCAAATTAGGATTTTTACGTATTCATTTTGTTTTTACATTTAAATAACTAAATGAAATAGGACCACAGTGAAGAAAAAAAAAATTAAATAAAAAGACGAAGCAAAAAAACAAATGCTTTCAGTTTGGAGTGAATTAGTTTTGTTAAAAACCTATTAAATAATACGTTTTTCATATGTCTTCTTCCTTAAATAGATTACCTGAATAATTGAAGGCAATCCCTTTTGAGCCAAGTATTATGTTATCATTGTTAGAAGTAAATAGCACTTCAGGCCTGATGCTACCTGTCCTCTTGCCTGCAGGTAAAGGGAATATGACAGAGTCCATTTTTGGCTCCAAGTTCCACATCAACATGCTTAATTACTTTGCAGATGTATTGGCTTATTTCTCTTCTCCTGTCACATTGCACAATTGTCTTTAACTCACCTGTATCTTTTTTTTTCTTTCATTGTTTGCTTCGTAAATTACTCTTGTCCATCTCTTTCCCCTCTCTCATTTGAGTATGTCCCTGCACAAACAAACATCTTAGACACCTCACCAGCTGTGACTCTTGGACAATCTCACTCCCTCATCTCCCCTTCAGTACAAAGCTATACTTGTTTGTCCTGCCCTTGCTTTTCAGTCTGACTCACTTGATCAAACCTGGGTGCCCCAAGCCTCCAGGGAAGCCTTTAAACCCATTCCAGCTCTGTTGTCAAGCCATAAAATTTTCAGTGTGTGAAAGTACCTGTGCAAGTATACTGGATCATTATGACTCAGAAGTGGGTCATACTAAAGTAATTTCAATGCTTATTCACATAAAAAATAAAATCATGTTGAATAAATGTACCATATATGGTTTAAGAGAAGTTTTGCTGGCTGTAAGTTTGTACTGAAAGTAGCCATTAGAAGATGGGTACACAGGGATCTTAAAAGGAAATTATTAAATTAATTGTCCAATCATTTTTTAATTGCCCAAGAAATTTGCTAGTTACGTTGTTTGGCAGCAGATTAAATTGTGTTCGAAGATAGCCCAAATTTTACTGAAAAATGTTTAGCGAAAACTAAGTTGCGATGCCGCTGTCAAAATAAATTTCCTCAAGGATAAAATTACCTCACTGATATTATATCCTGCTCTTTCCTACAAATGTTTTTTATAGTCATCTCAATGCATTTCCAAATGAATAAACTATTGTAATGGCAGTATCACTTCAACTGCTGGTGCTGCCCAGATTCGTGGGATTTATTTATTTTTATTTTATAATGTTCAGTTTGCTATCTGTAAAAAGTTTATAAGGAAGCACAGAAACTTTTTTAGTTTTTAGATGATTTAACCAGCCCTTCCTATGACTGCCTTTTAGGTATTACTGAATCATTTAATCCAGGAACCTTAAGCTTCAGCCAAAAAAAAAACAAACAGAATACTCAGCTGTATTGAGTGCTTTAACTTGAATATTAGCATGCATTAAATCAGGCAAATGTTTTAAATGTAAACCCCTAGCTATAAAAAGATTGCTTTCACAAAGTAGATTTCTATTTATTTATTTATTTTAAAAGACAAGTTCTAAAGTTTAACAGAATGCTGTTATTCTTCAACATTTGCATACAGGCCCTATATAGATGTTTCTGATGCTGGATAGATACCTAGATTGCCTGAGCTCATGATGGATTTCATGTGGCTTACCTGGGTTGACTAAACGCAAGCTACACATTTACATTTGTAGCTGGGTCTCAAACTGATATAAGGTCATTTTTATACACAACTCATATGGGTGCAACTTTTTACCTGTTGTTTACCTGTCATGCAGTAAACCTATACATGCTATTAATTTGGCATCACTTTGTAACCCTGGACAATCTAATTGATGGAAAACCAAATTTTATTTTTCCTACAACAAAATTGTGATTAAGATAGTAATGCACAGCTTTTCAGCTTTAACTAAAATTCAAAGATGGCATAAGACCTTAAATCCAATCTACAGGTGTTTTAGAACGTGACCTCAGATTCCTGCTGTTGGTTCATCCATTTAAATTTCACTCACAAGGATCATCTGACAAGTAATTACAGACTCTGGTTCAGTGGTCACGTTGATCACAGTCACTACTGATGGCCCTGGAGCCTATGGGTGTTTTTTTTTCCCCTAATTAATCCTCAGAGTTCCGAATGGTTACCCTTCATTAGCCTGGTTAGGACCTTTGTGTCAGGGTGTGTGCGCGTCATGATGTGTGAGGGAGGCCTACTTACACTGAACATCTTGCAGAGCATGTACATCTATCTGTCCAGGAAGGATGTGTTTACCGCACCAAAGTCTTGGCTCACTGGGGCCATCTGGGAATCTGGTTGCCGTAATTAAATTTTATATGAAGGGAGGGTTCTGTTAAGAGGAAGAAAGGTTTCTGAGATGGTAAAGAGGAAATTAAAGGAGATAAAAGTGTGAGGCAAAAAATAAGGAAGGGGGGGCAAAACAAGAATGATTGGAATAAATTTAGGGCTGAAAGGAAATTGTTAATTTCAAGACATCACTTTAGCTGCTAATGAACCAATTCAGCCATAGTTGTGGGAACTTCCACAAGCTTTCAAGTTTTGGTAATTTAAATGTGAAGAAACCTTAGTTAGCAGCTACAATTATTTTCATATTTTTTATTTTATTTAATTTCAAAATCTGTCTCATAGATACGCTTTAGGAATACTACGAAGTTATAATCGGAAATTTGTGCCCAGGTTGTGTTTCTTAGGGTCTCATGCATCTACAGTAAATGCAAATGCACCTGATTTGTTTTTTAGGCTAATGTCATTAGTTTGTTTTCTACAGTTGGATAGTAAAAGAATATTTCATAAACTCTACTTCTAATAAATGTTATTTGAATATACTGCACAGTGCTTTGCTAGTAGGAGTAACTTTACTTGAAACTACTCGTATTTTGTGACTTCACAACCAAAAATGTCACTTTATTATACTGCAGTTTTATGTGCTGACCATGAGCAATGTTGCTGGAGAAATGTGTGTACTTAAAGTTTATGTCATGGCAGCCGTAAATGATAATGTCTGACACTCAATTCACCTTCAAACAATATTTCCAATATTAAAAGGTTTTTTGTCCTTTCGTTCAGGTTGCCTCCTTGGGTGTGACTACCTTCACCCTTTGTGCACTCTGCATTGACCGCTTTCGTGCAGCCACCAACGTCCAGATGTACTACGAGATGATTGAGAACTGCACATCTACAACAGCCAAGCTGGCGGTCATCTGGATCGGCGCCCTTCTATTGGCTCTCCCAGAGCTCCTCATTCGACAGCTCGTGGTGGAGGAAACGGGACTCCCGGACGAGCCCCCAGTTGAACGCTGCATTATCAGGATATCCACATCCCTTCCTGATATGCTCTATGTGCTTGGCCTGACCTATGAGGGTGCTCGACTGTGGTGGTGCTTTGGCTGCTACTTCTGCCTCCCGACCCTCTTCACTATTGGGTGCTCGCTGGTGACGGCGCGCAAGATCAGACACGCCGAGCAGGCAAGCGTTCGCAACAATAAGAAGCAAATCAGGTTGGAGAGCCAGATGAACTGCACGGTGGTGGCGCTGGCAATCGTATATGGCGCGTGTGTGGTTCCCGAGAACATATGCAACATAGTGTCCGCTTACATGGCAGCAGGTGTTCCAGAGCACACCATGTCCATCCTGCATCTTCTCTCCCAGCTGCTGCTGTTCTGTCGGGCCGCTGTGACACCGGCGCTGCTGCTTCTGCTGTGTCGTCCATTAGGAAGGGCGTTCCTGGACTGCTGCTGTTGCTGCTGCTGTAACCATGTACCTTCTTCAGCCACAGCCAGTGACGATAACGAGCACGAGTGCACTACTGAACTGGAGTTGTCCCCGTTCAGCACTATCCGCAGGGAACTGAGTAACTACACACCTGCTGGCTCCAACTGCTGAGCCGACAGCCCCGATCAAAGAGGACGATGTCACTGGCCCTCTTGTCCTTGGCTAGGAGAGATTTGCCTTATCTAGTCTCCTCGCATTTTGTAAATGAGTGCATAAATGTGGTTGGAAACCAAAATATAATTCATCTTTAGCCAACGGCCCTGCAAGTTTCAACTTTTTAAAACCCTAACCCTTATTTTCCAAGAATAGCTAACAAAATCAAAATATTTTTCACATTCACAGCCTTGGGTGCCATGAAAATGAGGACAAAACCTATTTTTAGCAATTTCTGCCTAAAATCTTTAAGAATCAAAACATATGTCCTAAAGTAAGAAGCAGCTGACATGGCCCCTTACTCTTTCTGATCGATCAAATATTTGATTGAGAGCATATTTATAGTACTCAATAAATTAATTAGTAGCCTACCCCAAAGAAAAAACATGTAAAGATTCCTAACAAAATTATGTTTAATTTCTCTAACAAAGAACTTCAGATGGGTTTTTTTCTTACTTTTGTCGCTTTTGTTGAACTGCACCTGCTTCAACTTTCCCATTTGAAAAGTGGTTAGTAAAACTCTTCAGACTAAAAAATTAAAGTACAAGAGATTGCGTGTAGAACTTGTTGATCATAACCAGGTTATAAGTCATACTTTGAAACCCTAAAAGTAGAACCAGAAGCGAGAAACAAAACAATAAGTCGCCATGTAAGACCATTAACTTTAAAAATAAAGATCTGCTCATAAATCTTGCTTTCACATCATTATCTGTTATAAATTTACATTTTCATTAACACCACCTGTCACCCCACTCCATTTCATGACTGAAATGTTACAATTCCTAAGCAATGCTTTTAGTGCTATCACCTGCCAAGGTTGGACACAGTTTTAAATTTCCCTAAAGAGCTTGAGGGGCTGGGGACAACTAAGTCAAATGGGAATACGCTTTGCCTGCACTGAAATCCAACAGGCATATCCTTTACCCAGATTAAAGCTGTTTCGGTTTCTTACTGCAGCCCTAAAATAGCATAAAACAACACTGGAAAGGAGCTCCTACCGCAGAGCAGGCCTCGTCATTATCTGGGGAGTTTGTGCTGTGACGTCAAACCTATATGGAGATGTTTCAGCGGGCATCCCTCTTGTCTGAGGGTCCTTGTCTGTGCGATGATGACTGGGTCTTTGTACTGGACAGTGCTGCACTTGACAAGACCCTTCTCACAAAAGATTTCTACCAGGAGAATAATATCCCTCCTCTGGACAACCCTGCATGTTGCACTGATCCAAGTTAAATTGGAAACATTAGTGATGGTAGCTGATGCACAGCCCTTTTGAGTTTTAAAACAACTTTTCAGTAATATGCGTCGGCTTTGCTTCTTTCTTCTTTTTTTCACCCTCTTTTTGTTTGATTTAAAACTCAACTAATAACCTGGTTATGATCTAGCTGTGTGGAATGGGAATACCTATAACATTTTACATATCAATTTTTCACGAGCCTTAAAATCTTGATCAGAAGTGTCTTTAAAATAAGTTAATGATTACTATTTACATTTTCAGAGATGCTCCAAGCTACTTAAATGTTAATAACATTAAACTATGTCAAAAAAGCCTTTGTTACATTTACTTTAATAGGATTTGTTAGTGATTTTACTAAAAATAACCTTTACCTATTGTGTATTTTCCCTCCTGCTGTATTAGTAAATCATAATTTAAGGTTAGGATTAAATTATCTGTGTGAAATTATGATACTGCATTAAAACATGACTTTACATTTTTTTAAACAGGGTTCCAATATATCTATAACAATGAGGCAGTTTGTTTAAAAAATATAAACACAAATGTACTTTGCCCTTATGAGTAATGTTTATATACAAAGAAACGCTGACAAGTTCAACCTAAAGAAATAATTATTTCAAATTACCTTAATAATGTGCCACTGATACTGAGACAAAGATGTTTCATTCATACTTATGTGTATTTTGTACAAAACCTCAGATACACCATCCTACAAAAAGGTCTACACTGCCTATACAAGTACACAACAGTGTTTACAGACTTAATCAGTACAAATGTACAGTTCCTATGATACAATGGTGCACATAAAAAAAATGAGGCTTATATTAAATAAAATAAGGGTTCTGGTTAGCAAAAGAAAAAACACATTCTCTGAAATGGGGAATTTACACAAGGACTTTTAGGAACTGTGTTTTACAGAAATATCTGGTCGACCCAGAAAAAACTGGAGCTGGTCTCAGAGTACTGCAAAAATGGACACAAAGAATTTAAAGGATTTTTTTTTAAAGCATTTAGTTTGAATCGAATTAAGCCAAATGGTATGGATTTAAAATACTACAACATGGACTGAACAGAATGAGTATCAATGAAGTCATTAGTTATAGCACATAACTGAAAGTAATGGACTGAGGATTCTGCTGTATAACCTTGTATTGTGTCATGCCTTACACTTTTGGGGTTGTATATATATATATACTGTACAATTTCTTTGGTGCTCTTGTGTTAAATGCGCTGTGAACAACACATCGATATGTTCGACTTAGAACCACAAGTAATTGAGCTGCATATATTGTTTCAGGTCGAGAACACAGGTTACAGTTCTTTGTGACAAATTCCCCTAAATCTTGAAAAATAGTTTCCACTCCCCATTCAGAAGAGCTGACCTTAATTTGGAATCAAATTAATGTGCAGAACATTTAGTAATGTTTACTAGATATCTGTTAGAGATCAAAAGTTTGTGCAAATAAGTAGACACAATATTTGATTATTTTATTTTTTTTTTTTTACAAAAGAACAGATATTTAAGTCCTGGTGTTTGGTTTATTTGGTTAATACATATAATTTATAAAACCGATAATCTAGGGTTTTTACAATACATTGTACATATGTGAAAAATAAGAAGAGATTGTAATTATACAGTAAATCTTGCTTGTAACATCAATCACTGCAAAATGTAAATACAAAATATTGTTTTTTTTTCTACAAGTATCATTTTTTTATATATTTCTGTACTGTAAAACACATTGCTACTTAATGTTCTTGTGGCAAAACCATGATTTATTGCTATTTAAGCCCCTGTTTTACAAAGCATTAGTTTATATATGCATTAAAAATATGCAAACCAGATTAAAATTTAAGGATTTCCAGTCAGCCTATACCACTGATACTGGATCACCAACAATTACAAGCCTACGGTTAAGACCAAAATGTTTCTGTTCAGATGCTCATATGGAGTAAATCAGTTTGGCACCTTCTTGTTCACTCACTGCTGGGGGATGACATCCTATTCTCCAACCAGCATCTGTCACAAATCCGCCAGATTGGTGATTTGTGTTACTCTGTAACAAGCAAGGCTAATGTTACAAGTGTTCTGGAGGTCATTTCTGATATATCCCGCTCGTTAAGAGTGAGCACTGACATTTTGGAAGAGTTAATTCCCTATGAGTTCAAATAAGGGATTGCAACAAAACACTGCCTCCAAAACAAATGCTAGATGTTCATGCGCACAGCACATATATATTCAACTCTGCTGCTAAACCTAGAAATAAATCGTCTTAGAAATGTGGCAACATAAGATTTCTTGTCAAAAAGAATTGTTACGACTAATAACTGTTTGACGTAGCTTTTCAACAGCAATTTTACAGTGCAAGAAAACTTGTTGACCTCTGAGACCCGGATGTAGTTTCATTACTTGAGATTTTAGGATGAACTAATGAAGTGTTTTTCACAAGGCATTTACTAGTGTCTCGTTCTGTAAGTGTTTTTCTTAAGTCGACTGGTCAATCCTGGATCAGCATGAGGCTAAAACAACAAGTTTACTTACCCGGACCCAAACAGAGATTTTAAAAGAACTGTTTTATAAACATTTGGCACATTAGTCATTTTAGAAAAATGCTCTGAACACTTTGTGGTGACCCAGGTTTGATATTCACCATACTGTATATTTCCAAGACCATTTTGCATACAACTCTGCACTGCCAAACACCTTTTCTCTGTCTCTTGTGGTTGTAACACTGTTTCTCAGATCAGAAGCCTCTTTGCTTGTAGCTCCATCTTTAGAAGACGAAGAATTGACCCATAAAAACAAAAAAATTGTATCAACTCAAAGAAACTGCACATAATGAGCTCATAGCTTTTTCAGGTGGATGTAGCCTCTAGTTGATGCTATCTGCACTTCATCAAGTTAATTGCAGAAGTGGGCAGAAATGAGCAGCTCTGCAAAATAATGCTCTATAATCTGTAAGGCAACTCTTTGTATTACAATAACTAAAAGGGCCACTACTGAGGGCTAGTGTATGAATTCATCAATTGTCCTTAGAGGCACTGTTTTTTCACTTTAATACATTGGAGTTTGCATGGGAAGAACATGAAACGTCCATTCAGGAAAATCCAAGGCTGTTATTCAAACTGTTGCAAAACAACAGAGCTGTTCCACCATGCAGCATATACTGTTAGTAATATTACTTTAATACACCTTTTGTAATATAACAAGTTAGTGCGTACTGATGGGGCTGACATGTAACCTGGCTTCTGAACCCGATTATTATTATTTTGCATATTTCTGAAAGTATAGCTCATAAATGGCTCAGTGTGTAGTAATGTGGTTGAAATTATTGAAGTGATTCTTGTTAGTCAGTGAGATGTTTCCTCTGAACTTTGTGAGTACTCTCTTCACTCTGAGCTAAATGTGTCTGTATTTGATACCTGGAAATGTAAGCACACAACCCCTGTAGTCTCCAAGTTGAGTCACTTGTTTCTAAATAGCTTTTTATATAGCCAAAAAATATTCCTTTGTTTATTGAAGAACTTTATCTCGGAAACTGTATATTAAAATCCTAAATGTACTGTGTCGTAGATTTATTGTGCGGTTTCAACCCTGCAAAACAATTTGAAAATGTGGGAGGACTTTTCAATATTCTGGTGTAGAGGTGGAACAGTACATTGTGCTCAATAGAAAAGACAATCCACTAAAACTACACAAATATTTTTTTGACTAATAACATTTTTTTATGTTTAAAGGATCTATAAATATGTATAATTGAGTCCTGCATTCACAATTCTAAATATTACCAAAACTCTGTATTTTATAGACTGTCAACTAGAAATTGAATACAATAAAAAATTGGATGCAAATTTGAACATTATTAGCCAGTCCACAGCTATGATTTCTTCCAGTTGTCATGCTAAAGGAAACAATGTACAGTTTTTTGGTTTGTTTTTTTAATATTTTTTATCTGGAGATTTAAAAAAAGTGGCAGAATTATCTACCATGGTGATTTCACCAAAATTGTAGCAGAGTGGTTGCTGACAAGACGAAAAAAACATGGTAAACAGATATATTTCTAAGGGAACTTATTACTATAAATATATCTTCACTGAACATCATTCAAAAAGATACCAAAAATTAATTTAACCTATTCAGTTCTCAGCTCTAGTCTAATAGTCAGGTGAAGTAGTGAATGTGCGGTTACCAGGAATTGCTCATTTGTAGCCTGTAAATACCTTAAAAAGGATGTTTTAATGATATTAAGCAAAGCAAAATATCTCATTTTGTTTTATTCTTTCCTCTTGTGAAATTGTTAATGTGCCAAGGAGAAAAATATTATATAAAAAAAATACATCAAAATCCTTGTTTTGAAAATGAGTAGACAGAAAGGGTCTGCAATGGACAGGCAACCTGTCCAGGGTGTACCCACCTCTCACTCACTGAACGTTGGAGATAGGCACCAGCAGGGAGAAGCAGAGAGGAAATGTGTCAAAATTATTTAATGAAAAACAAGGAAAACGAACAACTTTATCACAGAGAAAACAGTTCCTCCAACCAATAAGTGTACAGAGGATGGCCGGAGAATGATATTGGACCCAGGTGAGTTTAATCAGAAGGATTCTGAACAGCTGTGGAAAAGTGACTAAAGACGAATCGACACATTAGAAAGAGCTGAACACAAAGTTTTACAAATCGACCGGGGGAAATCCAAGCACAAAAGTGGGAAGAAAAATCCAATGTACAAGGGGGGAAACACACAAAATAAGTAGGACACTATAAGGAATGAACCTCTGTTGTAAGCCCCTAACAACAATAATGGCCAAAAAAATTGAATTAACTTAATTTGACAAGACTTTACTGACAATAATATACATTCAGAAATGATCAGAAAACAAAAGCAACAGAAAACCAAAACTTAAGGGTACCATTACTTCAAAATATGATATACTACTTATGTAGAAGGAGAACATAAACAGTAGTAAAAAAATCTCCTTGTATTTTAGTTTTTAAAAAGTTATTCAAGTTAATGTAACTTAGTATGCCCAACTGCCAACATCTAACAATAGGCAACCATGTAATTAAAAGTTGGGGCAATTCTAATCCCTGAAGATAAAAATGTCCCTTTCACCAAAGAGCTCACCTTCAGCTTTTTAGAGTACAGCAATAAAACAAATTATAATTTCAAATTAGTTAATTTACGATGCTAATTAACATTGGCTGGCATTAAGCCTAATGGAGCTTAGTGATTCAGAAATTAAGAGGAGTCAAGTTAATGAGCAACACAATAAAACTTTGAATGAGAATATGGCTTGAAATTAATAATATAAAAATAAATTCAAATTTGTAACTAGATGTTGATTAGAGGTTTGTCCTGGAGGATGAACATTAATGGTTAGGCCATACAGATATTTCCCAATATGGAATTCAATTGAATTACTGTTGCTTGTACATTAACCTGTAATTAAAATACATTTAGTATTGTTGACAGAGGACATAAAAGCACGAGGCATTGTGCCAAAAGTGATCCTCCTGTTTGAAGCACAAAATATGAACAAAACATCAAAAAACTATCTAGGCAGCAAATCATAAGGTAAAGACTAACAATGTCACACAAATACACTAAATTTTTTAATGTATTTTTAATTATATTTTAACTATAAGAACCTTTGAACTTTTATATATTATTTTTACATTTCTTCTTGTCTTGATGCCACATCGTACTTCCCTTTGGAACTAATCGTAGATTTGAAAAAGGCTTTTTTTAGAAGGCGGTGTAGTTCACTTTACAAGGTTCCACTTGGGCTAGATGTTTGTTTTAGCCTCTAGGACCAATTACTCTTTTTTTTGTACAAAATGAAGATCCAAAGAACTGTCAAATACAGCTGCAATGACAACAAAGTTCGAACGGCATGTTATTTAAGCTAGGTTATACTGGCCCTAGTCAAGTGTACCTTGTAACAGTATGCAGCTGTGCCAGTTTAAAAAAAAAATCCAGAAGAGGACCAAGAAAAGGTCTTGAGTTTTGCTGTTGAAAATTATTAAAGCATGTGGTTACGTAAGAATTATGTGAGCCAGCTGATTCCCCTCCGAAAGCAGTTTATAAAAACAGAAGTGGGCTTATGGCAGAGAAAAGGCATACAATTATTAGTAAGAACATTAATTAAGCAATGACACGTCAACAAACTCAGAATAGGATAGTCCATAAGATGAACTATCCTAACAATACCCTATTAACACTTTACGATATCAAATCGGATTGAGCAGACACTGTTCTAAACAGTATGTTTCTCATACTCTTTGGTACATTTGCCTTAGGAGTAAGTATGAGCGCAGATAATCTAGCCAGAGTGTCTTATTAGGTGACTACTCTTCCTGGCAGGTTCGACCCAGCTGACTGCATTTATCAAAGATGCTGGGTCACAGCGGATTTCTCACTGTCACCTTAAACTGCCACTCTGAATTCAGACTTCCCCTTTCAGGCATCCTGACCTCCCTCTCTTAGATGACAAATTTTCTATCGCAACAAATGAGAAGCAAAGAAAAGAACAGTAAAGGGAGTAAAAAACAATCCTATTCTATTATGTCAAAAGAATCTCTCTGAAATTTCAATAACTTAAATCTAAAATGTCATTCATTATTTTAATCTTGTGAAAGTACAGAGTACTTTGGCTTCCTTTAAGTTATAATGTGTTTGTATTGTTAAGTCTCTTTATAAGACTAATAAGAAATTAATATAATTCTAGATTCCAGTAAGCACAAAAGCAGGAAAAAAAATAAACCTACCCATATCTCCACTCTCTGGGAATAAGGGTCTGTGTCTCGACAAAGAGCGTTTTTATGCTGCAGCCATACTATAGCATAATGCGTTCTCATTTTTCTTCGTCACGACATAAAAGAGGATGATTCGAAATATTCCTTCGCTGATCTGTCTCTGTTTTCTGTTTTATCACATCCTACACACCCATGCTGAGATCCAAGTTGTTACACAACGCTGATGATAGCAGCCGATGTCCTGAGTCTGTATCTAAGATAAGAAGAAAACTATTTATGCCTCGTGCAACAGAAATAGCTGTCATGCTGGAACTCCGCAAATGCCAAAAGCTGTCTCCTAGCTCCAAACCTGACGTGTTCAGTCCTCCAGAGTACACAGTTGACTCCTACAGTTACTGTACGTGGTTTTCTTCATTCTTCCTTTTTATGAAAACGGGGTGTCTGAGCACATTGAAGGAAACTGGCCCATAATTTGTTACGCTATAGTGTGTACAAATACAATCTGCTAAAATGGCTTCAATACTTAGTGATGAGTTTTGATATTGGGTACTTTACACCCAAGGTGGCCTAACTTTCAGCCACCTATTTACATGAAATGGGCTTTCCTTTCCATTTATTCAAGCGTGCGTTCTTGGCATTTGGACCCCCTTAGATGGAAACATTTAACACACGCTGTAAAAGAATGATGAAAAGGGACCAAATTATTCTGAAAGGAGTGCATTTTTTTTAATTTCTGGAACCTCAAATCTATGTTACAAAAAGCAGATTCTTAGTATTCTTTAAACTATTTTTGGTATCTGACTAAAAATCAAGATATATCTGTATCTCAATAGCTATCCTGCAGTTTTTTCGTTCTCATTGATTCTGCTTAATGGCAACCTTTTTTTTTAAACAAATGGGATTTGTTAGGGGTGGCAGAAGAAGGGGCTGCTCCGAAAACTTCTTCATCAAATCAGCTCCTAATTATACTCTAAATCAATCAACCAATTTTCCATCAAGAACACCCCAGTTTTACACAACTGATTGAAATTAAGGACTAATTCACTTTCATAATAAAATCTGCCATAATTCAAGCATTTATGTGATGTTCCTGTATCTAGGTCTCTTCACACAGTCGGTTGTGCATTTGTGTATGTGTGTGAGTAGAATCGTTGTATGAAGATGGGACGTTGTTCCAGAAATGCTGACCGACAAAGTGCCTCTCATCTCTGTAATTTTCCCAAAAAACAGCTGGCCTCCTGCCAGTGCACTTGTTCATGCTCAATCAGCCTCAATCAGCAATCCTTGCTTTCCATCTGCCTCTTGCGTGTGAGCTTAGGTGTTGATGATGAGACTAAAGTCTGAAAATGCCGTTCAGTTTTTAGGTTTTTATTTTAGTAAATTACACAAAGGTTTATTGCTATTCAGATTTAATTTACTATTTGTTACTATTTTTCACCCTGATAGACCAGTATGGTATTTAGAGCAGGTTGGATTTTCTTATTCCATGGTAAGATTAATACTATAAAAAACATTAACCACTAAGAAAAAACACAAATTCAACTTTATTTTAATTTGAATCATTCCTGTTTTTTTCAAAAAGCACAAGATTAACGTCTGGCTTTTAAATGCCATCTAAAAATCAGTTATGAGTTGTATGAGTTCAAAATATTCTTTATATTAATGTTTGGGCAGTTCTTTCAATTCTTCTACTTTACTGATTTTCCTAAGAGGGAATTTATGAAAAAACAAGAACTTCCAACCAAGCAAGCTGGCTCATGGACTAAGGTTTTTCCTGGCTCCACTTTATGAATGGTTGCTGTGGTAACAAGTGTTTCAAGTTACCATGCTTTTTAACTTTTGTCCTTTTTCTTATTCTGCTTTTCATCTTGCTTTGGAGAGAACTCAAATTGAAACAGCTCTGGAAGCCGAGTCCTGCTTACAGAAATAGAAGGTGGATTGAGCTAAATGCTACTCAATGCCCAAAGTAAACCTTTTAGAGGTTGCAAAAGACTTTACACTGGGGTGGAGGTTCACCTTCCAGCGAAAGACATTAAACATACAGACAGAGCTAGAATGTAAAGATACAGGTCAAAGCATTTCTTTATATCCCAGTCAAAATCCAATCAATACTGGTAGTCCTTGAAGTGAGCATATTGGTAGGCTCCCAAGACGGCATCAGAAAAATTTGTTTTAAGGCCCCCACTTAAAAATAAATAAAAATAATATATTGAGCAGTTACAATGGGGAGATGTGTTTTGTGCAGGATTTTATCATCCCCGAAATTTAAGATAATTTCCTGTATTCTGATTGGTTGGGGATGGCAAATGGGAGGTTCTTGCCCAGTGAGGTATTTATGCCAGATCCTAGGTTAAGGTAAATATTTTCACTATACAGATTTTATATGTCTCGCCTCTAACATTTAAGGATGCATACATCTATAAACTGAAAGTGTAATTAAATTACAACTGCATATTACAAATCAATCATGTAGACTTTTCCCATTATCATGGTATTAAGAGTGAGTTTGCAGAAATTTGTGTGGCTATCTATAATACAATAGCAGTACTTACCTTACTAATTTGAGTTTACTTTAAGAATGTGACTTGGGAAATGTATGATATTGAGTTTGTCTTTTGTGAAACTTCCCGTGGCCACATATTTCTGCCTACATTTTCATAATCTGAGTGCAATCCTGACCTCTCATATATTTTAATAGTAACAGCTTGATCCAAATAGTCAAAAAACAGAGTAATGTGTACACTTGTGCTGAATAAATCCATACATTAGCATTACAATTCAACCACTGTTCAGCGTGGTTGAAAGGACAAGATAAATGTTTGACTGTGCAAGCAGCAGAATGGAATTTAGTCAGGGACAAGATGCTGAGCTGAGAAGTTGGCAACCCAAATGTATTCTTTTTTAGCTTTCCCACAGCTGCTTTTATTTTTAAATATAAAGAGACAGGTTTGGATGGTTGGAAGTCCAGTGCATGCAAAATTAATAAGAAAATTGCCTTTAAAAGAAATAAATTCAGAAACTTCACCAATAACATGCAGAAATACAGGTAGCGTAGTTTGACCACTATATCCAGCTTTGGCCAGTACAGTTTTAAGTACAAGGTTTTAAAAAGCACAGTTAAAGCGGAGAGATGTTGATGAATACAAAAGATAGCCATACGCTTAAAAATGAATACATATGGACACATTTTTAAAACACAAAGAAAGATTATGACAAAATGTATGTAGGTGTGACAGGGAAAACAGGAAGTAAATTAACCAGACTAGATTTTGAATCAAAATACCAACATAAAACAGAGAAAACAGGAAACTATCGAAAACAAGGAAGTGAAACTAGAAAAGCCATGACATGTAGTCTCCATCAATTCTGACAAGCTTTCTCCATGACATAATGCTGCCATCCCTATATGTTACCATAGGGCAGGGATGTTCAACGGCCTGGGGGCCATTTACGGCCTTTGAACTGATTCTGCATGGCCCTTGACCACCACTTAAGATTGGCAATTAGCAACACAACACAAATGATTGACACAATTGGAGACTTTCTTTAAATAAGACATAATTTTTGTTGACAAAAGGATTAGAAATTAGTGAATGGCGCAAAACTAATTATTCATATTTTAATAATCATATATTTAAAAAAAAATGTATTTCACTGCAGAAACAACTAATGCAAAAGCAGGCATAGCGACAACCAAACATAAAAGAAAAATAACACATATTTTTAAAGAGTAACTGAAACTGTTCCTTCTGCTGAGAAAAAAAAACTGATTTTCAGCTCCTCTGAATTATTTAAAAACTATTTGAAAATTATTTATTTTAAAAAAGGCTAACCTTAAAAGACCTGTGTTTTGAATTTACAATCCTTTAATAATCAATTTTCTACAATAATCCCTACTTTTATGTTTCATTAAATTATTACTTGTTTAATTTATTGTTAAGCAGGTTAAAAAAATCGTAAAAAATCTTATTTTTGTGGCCCATGTGTATGTTCAACCGGATGTTTTGGCCCTTGTAGCAAAACATTTGGACATCTCTGCCATAGGGATAGAGCATTAAGGATGTTGTGCAGTTTCATTTGGCCAGAGAAGCTCCCTCCAGAAGTTTGCCTTATCACCCGAAGCGGTCATAGCGTATTAAAGAACCTCTGAGGCCGTTGTACAACAGCTGTATTTATGGTGACTTTGAATTACACACAGGGGGATTATATTTAATAATCTTGTGACGTCTGGGTGCCTATTCTTTTTTTAAAATTATTATTTAGATTTATAATGGTAAAAAAAAAGCTAAATACAAAAGCACATGTTTTTCTTTACTTGGGAATATCTTGATATCGTGCATAATTTCACTTCCATAAAAATTGGCTCATTACATACAATCCCAAAAGCTTTTTTTTTTGGTGATTACCAATGTAGCTTTGAGATAGTACAAGCATAAACTCATTCTTACTACCATATTTATTTATTTTTTTTCAAATACAGTGCAAGACGTGTACTGGCATTCCGAAGTCAGAGTACAAATGTTTGGACTATCTGGTCTGAAAATGAGTTCTTAAGTTTACAATAGCTCTTTGATGCTTTTAAAACAGTATCATCCACAAACTACAGCATCTACAAAGGAAGATTGGTAGGTCTCACATACACTGTATTCATCAGGTATATAATGAATTCAGAACCAGTGACGATATGACTACCTCTTTGTTCTGTCATTTCAACTTGATGCATGTTAGCAAAGCTAATGGAAAGGGCACAATGTATCTCTTTGTACGCTGAGATTTGAAGTGCACGTTTTGTTCCACTAATGATGAGTTTTCTGTCCACTTAACTTCATCCTGGACAGTGAAATACACTTGAAAGAGTGATGCATAGCCTTGTTTCTCCTAGTATTGATGACACTGTCCTGTAATATGTTTTGTTACCGTTATTTACGTCCCTAAAATGAAAAGAAACTCCTGTTGGAGTCGGCCGTGTGAAACTGTGCAGATGGGTTTTAATCACTGCACCTGTGAGCACACCCACCTAATTTTCCTGGGATTTGTGATTATGCTGGTTGCTATGGATACTACTCTACACAAACACCCCCCCACACACCATCACATCATATCCAGAGGTATGCTCATGTTGCCTTGGTTAATTTAGCATTTAAATGACTTTAAAAACCTTTTACTTTAAAAATTAATTGTAAATTCATAATAGCTCAAACATTACTGACCACTTTTCTATGTTTAAAACTTATCAAAAACATCCACGGTCATTAAAAATGTGTCTTTTTTTCCCCATTGGAAGTAATATGTGTGCATTTCTTTCAATTGTGAATCATAGCAAGAGCAGCTTTTTAAACTTCACACATAACTCTTCAAGGTAGGAGTAGAAACAGAACATTCTCACACAAGCAAGAAAATGAAATTTGTTGGGTCTGACCCCTGAATATATAAAATTGTATCAAAGGGTCCCATGATTATGAATGATGCCAGCATTCCCCATTGTGCTGGTTTTTCTGCCGTTTCATCCAGAGCAGGAACGTCAGACCCTGGACGGAAAACAGTGCGGCACACACTGCACCTCGGACGATCAACAACCGTCCTTCTCTCTCTCTCTGATCTCACTCCTGGAGGGCGGCCATTCGATAAATTCCGACATGTCGGTTGGCCACAGCACCAACTCTCCAGCCCATCGCCAACTCTCTACATCTCTGAGTGGATGAATGAGCAGCTGAGAGGCGAAGTTCAAAAAAGCCGGGGAGCCAGCTGCTCGCCCTCTCTGACCGCTGCCGTACGGGCGTGAGTTCCAAGTGAACTTTTTAAAGAGAGACTCTGCCCAAAGTCTTGACACGGTGCTGGACACGTGTCCAAACTTTCCTCCCACTAGCAAACCATCCCTTTGAACTATAATCGGCCTATGAAGGTCTTTCTCTTTTTTCTCTCCCCCTTTTTTCTTGAGTTTTTTTTCCCCCGCCGCAACCAAAAGGATTTACTTTTCTGCGATCAACCCTGTGGTCTTCAAAGAAAAAGTAAGGTCGTTCCATGATTATTTGAAGTCTGGGTGGAGCAAATTTGTTTACTGTGTTCTCTTTTCCTTGAGTAAGCTGAGCTCTGATTGTGTACGATTTGTGTTGGAGTTATTGGGTTCCTCTTAATTAGTAAACAAGCAGTGTTTGATTGATTGTGTGTTACCTTTGCTTTAATCTCGTGTTGAACTACAAATCAGAGAGCTTCTTTGTGGCGGGCAAGCCGAACGCAGTCTTTATTCAACCGTTTTCAGTCAATTCAGGTTTCTTTGTTAGCTGAAGGCTAGTTTCATTAATAAGCGCCACGTGGTCTCTTTGTTTAAAGAGACCAAGTGGTACCTTTCCACAATAATACCCCCCATCCCCCACATGCGTCGCCCCCCCACGCGTGCGTGCGTGTTACGAAATATTCTCCCCGTGACGTGGCCTCCACAATTCCGGTCGACGTCCATGTTTGTAGTTTTGTTTACGTAGCAGGTAACTTTAGTCTTTAGCTTAGCAATTAGCCGAACAGATTAGCTGGTAGTTGAATTGAGGATGTGTTTTGTGTTTGATAGAATTAGTTATTAAATTGGTTAAACTGGATCAGTCCTTTGCTTCTTTGATTTTAGTGTGTGTGTTTGAATCATTGCAAGGATTTACCCTTCAGACAAATAGCATCTGGTAAATTAACAATTAACAATTAACTTATCATAGCTGCTGGTTTGGTAGAGCTAAACTCTGAAAAAACATAATTTGCCGGGTTAAATCCTGGCTGGTGCCCTGTCTTTAATAATTTGAAGGAAAAATATAATTAATAATTTATTAATTATTAATTTAATATTCCCAATATAACCAGATAGACTATAACTCTTCTTTTTTTTTGTAAAATCCCCAACAAATTGCAAGCTGGGACGGAGTTAGGATTGAAAAAGATTTGGGCCTCAGCCCAGAGGACTGATGGATTTTCTAAATTTTTTCTAGCATTTTTTTTGCGCTCTACATAATTCAGTATTTCAACTTCCAATTCTAATCCCCTTAGAGCACACAAAAAGCACTGCATTACAATTACTATATTTTGATAAAAGTGGAAGTTATTTTTTTTCAAGCTGGACATTATTTATAGCATGTATTACATTTATTTACCCACCCAGACAAGTTTGGAGCCACTTGGAGTCCTTCGGGAGATATTTTGATTAATTTACGTTCAGAGTACATCCATATAATGGGAAGCTTTGGAGTATCGATAGTGCATTATCTGCAACAAAACTTCTTCATTTCACCAATATTTTGTTATGACCAAGTGGACTAACATCAGCTTTCACAGGCTCCCCTTCAGTCCTGCTCAGACTACAAATGCAATGGCTCACGGCTCCGACGTAATCACAAATCACTGTGTGTTGTATGTTTGAATTGGTGGGAAATATACACCTGTAAAACACCCCGGAAGACAACAGCAAAGCACTCCAAAGTTACAGGTAATTAATGCTAGTAATTCATAACAAAACGTTGGTGAAATTAAGAAGTTATGTGGCAGATAATGCTTTATTAAGAGGCTGCACTTTGGGTGCCCCAATAACTCCCGTTATATAAATATACACTGATAGCAAAGTTATCTAAATATCTTCCAAAGATCTTCCAGTCGTGACAAACTTTTCTGGGAGAATAAATGAATGTAATGCACACTATAAATAAGGTCCAGGTTGCAAAAAAAGGCTACGAAGTTTAATTAGAATCAACAAAACCTTAACTTTAACCAACAGAAACCAAATGCATCCTGTTATGATCCTGGCCTCTGCTATTTTTCCTAACCTGTTCTTCTTTCTTACCCTGATTTAATCTTGTTTCTTTGTTTTCTGCACAGGTTTTATGAATAATTTCTATACCCGTCATTCATAGAATTAATCGATCAACAACTTTGCCATTGTCAAATAAGTAACAACTAAATAATGTTAGAGCACCATACATTGTAGTATAATCGATGCATGAATTGTACAGAAACAAGCATCTTATAAACATTTGCATATCACCAAGAACAGCACAGGGTAGTATGAGACAGAGGCAGTGTTGGGCATCTTACATTAAAAAATAATTAGTTATAGTTACAAATTACTTTTTCCAAAAAGTAACTGAGTTAGTTACTCAGTCACCAGAATCAGCTTTAATGGCCAAGTATGACACATACAAGAATGATGCATACAAGGAATTTACAGATACAGTACAAACTGTCCAAGTTCATTACAAACAATAACAACAACAAACAGATCCAGGTCACTGTTGGGCATGCAGCCACCGAGCGGCGCTCCCGTTTATGAAACATAGAGAAGTACACATCTGGGAAGGGGAGGGTTCCACGGTGAGGGGGAAAAAAACGCTCACCTGTGTTGTGGGTCCGTACAGCACTCACAACGCAGGTAATTGAAAAAACCACACCAGCAAACATTTAAGCACATATTCAGACAATAACAATGACACATCAGGAAGGATGGGCTGTAAAAGTAATTAGTTACTCGGGAAAGTAACTCTGACGTAATTTCTATAACACAGTTACGTTCCATAATAGTCATATGTGAAATATTTTTATAAATGAATGAGGAATAATAAAACACCATATAGACATTTTTAGAACATTTTATATTTTAACTTGACTCAATAAGAGTCTGCTTTATGCAGAAAAATAAAAACTATACAAAAAGTACATATGGGAATACATAATCACACAATTTTCATTCAGAATGTAGCTAGCCTATCTGAAAAATATCTAATATTTGTTTTAAAGTTGTAAATGTGTAATAACTGTGGATATCCTGCTAACTTTCAGTCAATTAGCTTGTCCTTCAATGAGTAAGAGGACAGACTGCAATTGAAAATATGCAAATCCTTTGAACAGGATAGTGTGCGCATAGAGAATCAATGATGGCTAATCTTTACAAACCTCATCAATACTTCTCTTTGTCATTAGAGGAGGTTTTTAAGGTCCTTATTATAGGGACTTGATACTAAAAAAGGCTGGGGGGAAAATCAAACCATCTTAAGGAAGTTTGAAATTGTCAGTTAGAATGTATGCAAGAGGAGAAACTTAAACCTAATTTTACTTCTGATGTTCTCTGCTAGTAAAGATGACTTTAAGCTTTCCAAAGTGGTATTTTCTACTTTGGTAATGGGGTTATAGCCGCTTTTGTTCTACTATTGTTCTTCTAATATGAATACACTCTATGTCAATCAGAGTCTACAAAAGACCTGAGGATAGGGTTATAGTTCCCCTTCCTGCAGGACAGTGACATTAAAAAACTACACTGAAAGCTCAAAAATCTGAAAAAGAACTTGTGCCTGAATGACCCCTTCAAAGTTCAGAGCCCTGCAAATCTGTGGCAAGACATGAAAAATTCGACATTCACAGATGCTATTCCTCCAAACTAATCACTTTTCAGCTGTTTTGCAAAAAGGATTAATGAAATATTTCAGGCTCTAGATGAGTAAATATTAGATATACCTAAAAAGATTAGCCACTGTAAAAAAAGGTAGCTCTTCAAAGTATTGATCCAGGTAGGGTGAATGCATATGCAGACTATACTTTGCAGCGTTTTATTTGTAAACTCTTTTTGTACACCATGTCCATCTACACAGTTGTAAACTGAAGTAAGTTCTCTCGAAGCAAAGACATTAAATAGTTTTTAACTGATTTAAAGGATTTCAGTATTTACCAAACCACTTGAAGCCTCATTCAAGTTTCATACAACTTTCATATTTAAGTGGGATTATTCAGTATTTTCCTTGTGTATAGTAGACCCCTGTTTTTAACAGACTAGCACCTCTTCCAACATGACAGAATTCAAACCTTGGGGAGAGGCCATTTTCGCTTTGGTTTGCCTTGTCACTCATTTCTAGGTCACTGGAAGCAATGAATGCTTGGCTGAGCTTAAGACATGCTCAACGAAGGATCTCCACATCACTGTTTGCCGTGTGTCCTGTATGTGAGTGGGTTGATGTTCATGCATATGCAGGCAGTGAAGCCACAGACTTTCAAAACAAAACAGTGAGGGACCTCGCAAAGAACTGATGCTCCTTCAATTTTTCACCTTTTTTTAAAGACTCAACAATTAAACATCACACCTGCAGGATTTATCTGTGGCGCTATGAAATGTAATATTTTCTTATATATCATTGATTTCTATTTCAAAGATTTGTGCTGCTACATTGCTAAAGTCTTTATGGGGAATTTTTATTTTACTTCAAAGACCCTTTCCTCCCTTTTATATCTTAAATCTGTTGGTCAGTGCATCGCAAATATCCAAGAAAATTATGGAAAAAATATGGTAAATTGTTTTAAAAGCACTTTTTAAAGAAGAAAACTATCCAAAACTAGAAGACTTGGTAATGTAGCTGCCGTGATTTATCAGTATTTTAACTTTTGCTTAAGTACATATTGCACATGTGATGAATGGAAGCGAAGGCAAGTAGACTTTATCGCTTTTGTTTCGAGGCGTTTTCAAAAGACACAAATTGGCGACATATTAGGCTGATATTACTGGCACGGTGTGTCTTTTGAATGTGCCGTGGTGGCATGGCAATGTTGGAATATTGCAGCATTTTTGCCGACATGCTTGATAGTAATATTACTACAACATTCGCGCCACCTTGGACTTCTGAATGAATGTCACACCTTTCTGCAAATGAATTTTAGTTTTAAAATTGCTCTTAGTACCAGGCTTAAGAGATGTAGTCAGAACAATCACACCAGTAGGGCCATTGAGGTCACTAATGGGGCAATTGGGCAAATAGATGCACTATTCAGGTCAATCTTAGTCATTGTTCCTTAAAAATGTAAGATTCTTTGGTCACATGTCTAAAGATGTCAGTTGAAAGGGGTTACAGAGTGGGTGCTCTGAGTGGGTGCAAAGAAAGAGGAAATCTGAAGCTGCCTCCTCTGTTTCGTGTTGGTATTTTATGTTTAATAAAGATGGTTTATTTCACTCCTCTGTCAAACCCCTGTCCTCCCTATCTAAAATATGGTAATTGTTGTCTCCAAATAAGTTCCTCATCCTTTGCTTCCATCTGTGGATAGATATTGACAGAGGTTTGCTTTGTTGATAGCAAATCTAAGGTAAAAACAAAAGTTCCATGTGGTCTATTTAGCATCCTATATAATGCATCCTGTCCGAGACAGGAAAGGCTGTTGGTCCTGATGACATACTGTACTTGTGGAGGTATGGAAGCGTCTAGGAAAGGTGGCAGTAGAGTTCTTGATTAGGTTCTTCAAGACCTTGAAGACTGAGAAGATGCCTGAGGAATGAAAGAAAGGTGTTCTGGTGCCAATCTTTAAGAACAAGGGAGATGTACAGAACAGTGGCAACTACAGCAGAATAAAGTTAATGAGCCATACAAAGAGTGGTGGAAGCTAGGCTTCGGTCAGAAGTGAGCATTTGCAAGCAGCAGTATGGTTTCATGCCAAAAAAAAAGAGAGTACAACAGATGCAATTTTTGCTTTGAGGATGCTGATGGAGAAGTACAGAGAGGGTTAGAGGAAGCTGCATTGTGGCTTTGTAGATTTAGAGAAAGCATATGACAGAGTGTCAGGAGAAGAGGAAAAAGAAAGGCATTTGTTCAAAATCAAATCAGCAGAAGTTTTTCTCATTATGCCACAATTACTAGCATTCAGAATACCAAACAGCTAATTTAAACCTAGCTATCACTACCGACTAACGTGAGCTATATAAAATTTACACTGTGCACTTGTATCAGTTTCCAGGCAGGTACACTTGTAATGCAAGTTGGCCCCAGTCCTTGGAAAAATACTGTTGTCTGTTATAGTCAGGTGTCTTAATAACAATCTATGAACCTCCCAACTAAGGTTGCTGCAAATAAAAAAGCTAAAATTACTCAGGTCCTTAGCATAACGTCCATCATGGGGAGACAAGGTATTTTTTTGTTGCTTTTTTTATACAGAATGAACAAATATGCCTACTGCTTTAGTAATAGAAGCAAAAGTAAAAAATAAATTGTTACATGTACCAAATTCTCTGAGTCCTGCAATTATCAGCATTCCAAGTTATAATGATGAATCACTAACACTTGTCAGCGCAGCAATGGTGGCAACGCAAAGTGACGACATACATAAATCACTCGCCGGATTTGTCTATTGCCCATCTCAAAATATGGTGTCTGAGAACTGAAAAAACAAGGAAAATAGGTCAACATACTGTAAACAATGGAGAGTGCTGTTCTTATTGTCTATCTGGCATTATGGTTGATATACAGGGATTGTGTTAAATGGAACGTAAATGTTAGCGTTTATTGGATTTAGTGTTCATGCAAAAGTGTGTTCAGATACAGGTAACATTAATAATGTGGCTGTGTCCAATTACAGACCAATAGATTAGATAATTGTGTGTCTGTGTGTGTGCGCGCGTGTGTGTAAGTAAAAGGACTCCAGATGGACACCTGCTGCTCCCTACTTGATGGACTGCCTCTAATGAGCACCACTTATTACCATGGCAACTCCCCTACACGAGCACACACACAATCTTGTGCACACTCCAGTCTGATCATTAGTGTAGTGATCTTTCTGTGCTGTGTCCTCTTCCATCTCCATCCTCCTTTCTTTGAGATCCAAGCAAATTGCACCCCTCCCTTTATCGTGGTCTTTCCCTCCACCTCCGGATACATCCTTCCTCCCTGTTATCAACCAATTATGTGTTTTTTTTTATCTCTTCTTTCCCACTCTCCATTTGGCCGAAATATTTTATGCTTTCACATTTTTTTCATTATTTTGCCTATAATATTTAAATATCTATTTATATATTTAATTATATCCCTTATGAAACATCTACATTCTATTAATTCTGCCATTAAACATAGCAATCTATGTACCATCTTTCTCTGCTTCCCCATAATCCATTTGTCTCTCCCTTCATTTGTCACCTTTCACCCATACATCCCATTTTCTCCTCTAGCTAAAACCCATTTGGAGGTTTTCATTAGAGACAAAGGAGGAACTATTAAGTGCAACAGAACTTTAATTGAAACTCCAATTAGTCTCCTCTGGTTGTTAGTGCGCTGATGAAATTGAGGTTTTTATAAATTTTCTGAAATCATTACAGTGACTTTTAAATCAATATAGGGTTAAAAAAAATCAATACTGCAAATTATAAAGTGCCTATGAATAATAAGAAAGACAAAGAAGAAAAAGAGGAAGAAGAAGATGAAGAAGAAAAAGCTCAAACAGTCTTCAAACTATTTGGTTAGGAAATTAAGAGGAGAAAGCTTTGGTAATTTAACCAGATGAAACACCAAAAAACTCAGTAAGGCTGCTTTGGTGATTGCTAAAGTGATTCCAAAAGAAACAACAAAGAGCTGGACCTGAACAGGATGGAATATCTGACAATACAGAGACAGAGTGTTTCTTCTCTGTGTACATTAGGTATATACAGTAGACATTTTACTGAAAGCCTAAATAAAACAACAAACACATGTTAAAAATAATTAATAAATACATTAGGAACTGAGAAATCAAATTATATTAATGTTAATTGTAAACTGTAACATGTTGAACTAAAGGTAATAAATAAATATGCAAATTTTCCTTACTTAAACAATTATTGTAGGTTTAACTCATTGTAATCTCAAAATAAAGTATAATAACAGCAAACCTTTTAAATTGTATAAGTATTTACCCTTTAAATGTCAAGCTTTACTTAATAATTATTTTGTATTTAAAACAGTGTTAAAGCACAGTGTGATGTCACATATAAGGTATTTAATTACAATGGCGGCTGGTCTATTATGGGCGCTGGGGCGCCGACCCTCCTAACAATTTTAGTAGAAAAAAAATAATAATAAAGTTTAAGTTTGACCAAAACATGACTTTCTTCGGTACAGGTGTATTGTTTTACACACTAGAAGGAGGGGAGGGGGGAAGGGTGGGGTTTCTTTTTGTCTGCCCTATTCATTGTGTGCTGCAACAACATGATAAATGTGTAGTTTTATACTTGGGGCGGCGAGGAACAGCGCCCTTGCTATCTAACCAATGGAGCTCTAATAGGGTATAAATACGTCACTACATATCATTAATTCAACCAATCAGAGACGCGCAATGTTAAATCTCCGATGGGCGCTGATGCCAAGCGCCCATCGGAGATTTAACATGGACTTTTTGGTGTTGTCAAGTGTCCGCGAGACCCGGCGGGTGGAGCCAGTGTTTCTTGACAAGTTGACAATGGCAGCAGCATACGAGACAGAGACCATGCAATCTCTTCTTCAAAATCCATTTGAAAAAAGACCACTGGCTGAAAAGCTTAAAATAAAAGAAACGGGACCGGACTAGCCACAAATTAACAACAGACAGCAGGTGAAAGACAAGGAAGCGTCTTATAAAAGCGAGCAGAAAGCGCTGTATTTATAGGCATATGGAATTATGCATTTTGGATCGCTGTATAGCTTGAGTACATTTCATAGTAAGATATCGCTGCGTTACAAATGGGCATTATTCAGTAAAAGTGATGTTTTCTGACATAAATTAATGCTCACTGATTAGCGGAAGTAGCTTTGTAGTCTAGACAAAGCTACTTCACAATAAGAGCATTTACTCCTGTTTATACTGATGACTTGGATAGTTTGTCTGCCAAGTGTTTACGTTTAGGAAAACAGTAAATTGTGACATTTTATTACTAAGTCTGTATTACATTTGATTTAGTTAATACTTAACACAGCTGCTGATATTCAAATATTAAGTTTATTCATATGTTTTGGTTATTTCTACCTTGCATTAGTTCTTATTTTTCATATGAGATCACACATATCGTCTCCCTCCTCACATTTCTATCACCCAAACCTGTATCAGCAGCTGTGTGGAAATAATAAAGAACAGCAGAAATATAACAGCCTTTTCTCCACCATATCTTCTCATACTCTGAATGGCTTTAAGTGGAGCTCTGGCAGGTTCTCCCAGTATGAACAGTGATCCCAGTCTGAACCAGAACCTCTATAGACAGCTCAGTGTTTCCTCCTCTACAGTAGCAGTCTGTTCTAGAGAAACTGTTGAAGCCTCTGACTGAAATCATTCTGTTGTTGTAGGATAGTCCTATTAAGAGGATGCTCAGGGTTGTTCAACATGAATAAGAAACCGCTTTACATACAGAAAATGTTAGCTGGTTAGTTTGTGTTAGCAACTGGCTAAAAGATCAATATGTCAATGTATGAACATGCAGTCAATGTGTGAATATGATTGTGGAGTTAAAAAAAAAATTCTACTAATCTCTATTTATAAAATAAGAGCTATGGTAATTGGATTTCTCCTTTTACTATAAAAAGTGTAGTTTTTTTAGTCATATTTAGGAATGCTAATTAGTGTGAATTAATTCACAGCAATCCCTTAATTAATTAAGTTAAAAAAATATATATCATTTGACAACCCTAATATCTAGCCATCATCATAGCCCCCCCCCCCCCCCTAGAGAAAATTCCACCAGCAGCCACTGTTTAATTAACCTTTGATTGTAATGAAGACTTGTGGTGTGTAAATCCATGATTCATTTTACATTGCAGCTTTGTGAATGAGGTTTAATCCCAGTTTAAACCTAATTCGCGTGTTCAACTGGGATTTGAACCCTTTTAATTTGAAATTGTGGCAAAATTGGGAACTGATTAAGAATTTGAATATTTTAGTTTGAACTTTCCAACATAAACTGGGATATGTTGAGTGTATTCGGCTTTTTTGGTTTAGCATTAGCTTACTACCTTAATTTGGGGGCTTGTCCAGGATTTTAAACTTTTGATTAGTTTGCATGATGCTTGTAAATAACTTCATCTGTAAAGTTTTTTTTTTCTCCGTTATTTTTTAATATCACACAATGGCTATGTTTAAATTTGGGGCAGCACACTTATCAAAGGTAGTTGAGTACATCCATCATCCATCTTACAACTTTCAAAATGGGCATGTAATTGAAGCCAGTTCAATTCCTCTCTGTAACATTTTGCTGCAAATAAATTCACATGAATAGTCTTATCCTACCAAAACACAAATCTGTTAAGCTTTCCCTTTTCCCACCCCATGTGTTTTCTGTCCATCCCAGAAGCACACAGTTCTGTCAGTGTCTGGATTTGTCCGATTCAATCATCAGAGCAGAGCGCATCCAGCTAAGCTGCTGTTGATTGGCTTCAGACGAGACTGAGAGGCTGATCACATTGTTACAGCCTTCCTCCTCTATACCCACACATACAGAATACCACACATGCATACTCACTTGGGTAAAGAGAAGAGAAGAGCTGATGACCGAGAAACATCTCAAAGTAATAAATATAAGAAACATTACAAAAAGGGGTGCCCTGAAATGTTTGGTCAGGTATGGCTGCTGGAAAACAGAAACAGGAGGAAAATGTAAACAGAGTAACTCAAATCTGTCGACATATGTGGCTGAAGGTAGAATAAGGGAATTGTTGCATCAAGAATGGAAAGATGAGAGGAAAACTGATTGAAAGCTACGCATTTTACCAGGCAAATGGAAAATTTAAATATATATATAAGAAGCCTTGATAAGAATTACATAAGTTACTAATAATTAACCAGTCCAAAATTATAGCACAAATGTGCACTTATAGACCGAATTTCAAGTTATCTTAGATTTTCTTTATAAGAACTACATCAGAAGGTTTAATAAAAAGAAGTCAAACAAGACAAGGGCAGATTTAAATCCTAAGCATGTGAAAATTCATTCTGTGCTGCACCCCACTGCGTCACAAGGATGCCTCGGACTGAAAAGATGGGTTTGTTACACAGTCAGCGGACCCCTTCTGTTGTTGAGGTGCGACTGCATGATTGTTCCACTCGGCTGCAAGCTGTGGCAGACATATTTCTCCCGGGGAGAAGCAGCTGAGGCAGGGACTAACTGAACTGTGGGGTGGAGAAAAATAATTAGAAGGAGGAAGCATTCAAGATTTGCAAAGCTCTGACTCTCACTTTTTGTTCGGTTGTATTTGTACATGTTTAGTACATTTATTGTTTTTCATTCTGCATTATGTAGTAAGTATGTCAGAAAAAGAGATTGGAATTCAAAAGGCAAGCATACAATGTTATAGCTTGGATTTAGGCCAAATAAAGACAGAGTGGGTGAGTATGTGAGGAAATAATTGTTGGTGTTGAGTGGGCACATATGAACAAATTAGTCACCTGGAGGTGCAGAGTTGTTAGAGTAATTAGAACGGTGGAAGGCCTACAACCCATAGAAAGAGCAGCAAATGCAGCTGCAACAGCCTCAGTTGAAGAGACAAAAAGACACTCCCCCATGGCAGCCATTTGCTCCACACAAATTTATGGTATCAGCAAAGCAGTCCCCAGACCAAAAAAGCACAGGGTGAGCAGTAGGGTATCAAGCCACTGCAACTCAGACAGACCGCCATCTCCTGCTATGCGGATCAAGGAAATCCAGCACCGAGCAGGGGACAGCCCAGGCATCAGCCCACCACAGCATAACAGAAACAGAAGGTAGGGCACATTATCACCCAACCTGATGAGCTTGCCCCTGGGGCATCGAGGGATGGATGGCTGCCAGAGCCCCATGCAGCCAAAACGGCCCGCCCAACACACCTGGGACCCAGCGAGAGCTGACCACTACAGGCATGGTCCAACCACCCACTAAAACAGCATCCAATCAAATGGGGCCACCCCCTTACTGGAACTTCTCCAAGCTGCATTCAGAGAGCTGCAGGCTATCCCCACACCCCTAACCAACACTAACCCAACATAGGCATTGGGCTGGGAGCAGAACCATATGAAACCCCCAGAACCCAACCCCTCCACAAACCTGTGGTAGAGGGGCAGTGTCCACACTACATAGTACTCCACCCATGGCTTCAAGACTCAGTTACCCATATCCCAAGATTGGATTGAAGAGGTGTTTCATATGTTCAAAAGGATGAGGTGGGTACCAAGGAAAGAAATGTAGAAACTTTAAACCCTAGTGAATTGCATATTTTTTAAGCATCCACACATATCTTTATTACTAAAGCCACAACTGGTGAGGGACAAAAACGTATTCTAACTGTGCTGGTACCGTGTTTAGATTCAGTTTGTGAAGCAGTCATTGTAAAACAGTTTCTCTGGTATGACCTTGACTGTTTCGGGTTCAGCCCAGTCCAAAAGCTTTTATATAGCTTTGAAACATCACTAAAGACTGTTTAATTGCATTTTGTTTCTAATCTTAGCCCATTTGTGTTGTTCTATCATCCTCAACATCTATCCAGTTTCCTGTTTTTTCCATGATAATAGAATTGGTAAGTTTGGACCATGGTACTACCTGGAGGGACTTCAGATTGCAGGTGTTGCTGAACATGCCTTCCTATTGTTATCACAAACACACATCCCAGCATGCCTTGCAGCTGCCCTGCAGCCCTACATCAAATAGTAACACAAATATGTGGTGTCATGCGTTAGAGGGGAGAATATAAAGTTTGACCCCAATTTTGATAGAAGGTTTTTAATCTAGTTAAACATGAAAATGCTTCATTGCACTCAACACTTAGCTGGTTTTAAGACTGAGTTCCTGAGGTTGTGTACTGTTGTTCAAGGAGGTGATTTGGATGCTTTGTGACCTTTTGTTCTTGCTCTTTATCTTATGTCTTTAGATTTTCTATGGTCTCAGGGTGATTCATTCGAGGCAATATTCCCAACCACTGCACCCCATTGACATCATTTTCAGACATTTGCGTCATTATGATGACAGTGATACTGTGGAGATAATGCCTGAATAACCAGACATATTACCAGAGATTGGATTGCTATTTTTATCCAAAACGGGGCAACTCAATGTCAAAGTAATAAGAGTAAAAAAAAACAGTCTTCATTTTTCTATACATGATTCTTTATAAAAAGATATGTTTTTTTGATGTGTATTATTTAATTTAGATATTACTTTTCTTTCCGTCTTTCTTCCTTTAGTAAAGTATTTTTCTTTGTGTCAGTTTGAGAAAAAAAACATCTTGGCATTAGTCATATGTTACTTTTGTGCCACATCTTAAATCTTAAGTGGTATAACATTACTTCCTGATATGCTTTCTGTACAAAATGCTTTACTGTACTAAACATATACTTAGCTTATTAATTATTCTAACCTGTTAGTGAAATATTCAACTCCTTAAGCACAACCAAAACAAATCACTAAGCCACAAATTACGCTGTTTACTTTTGAATCAAACTATGTTTGTAACTACATTTATGACTGCTCATGCTGAAACGTCATCCGGCATCTCCAATGTCATTTTGCGTGGTACATGTAACATGAAAAAAGGCACTAATCACTAAGACTTTTTGAATTTTAATGGTCAAACCATGCTGGCAGTCACATCCAAAAAGTTGGCTCGTACTGCGATATTCAAATCTGTAAATTTTCCAGGACAGGACTGACTCAGCTGTTGTTTCTGTTCATTCATGAGCTCTCACAGAGCTTATGCACGAGCTTACCGTTGAGGGCTGCAGTTACGCCTTTGGCCTGAGGGGGCAATTGCAAGCATCAAACTTTTAAACTTCACATGAAGAGCAAGAAGAAATTATTTAATCCTTGAAGCCCTGAATGATTTTGGAGCAGTCCTGTTTCTAAGAATCCAATAACTTTCACAGTAAATACAAAATAACATGATTAAGAGGCATGAAGGAAAGGAGAATAGTTTTGATCCACATGATGATTTTTTTTTACTGCTGTAGTGTGTTAAAACTGCAGTGTTTACTGTACACAAAGATCATAAAATGGGATTAGTGCTCTAAAGTAAATACGATATTCTAAGTGGTTAGAGATCAGGTAGGTCATTAATGTCTCTTCCAGTTATACACTGCTTTTGTCTGCATGAATTAAAGTATATATGAAACATGCATCATTGAGATACTGTTGTTTCTTTTTAAACAAGTCATTGGACTTTAACATGACAAATTACCTCTTTTACTGTCCAGTACATGTGTACAAACCGGGATGATAGCATAATTCTTTTAGACATAATGCATGTAGAAAGAGGACAGCACTGCTGTATCTTCAACCGCCTCGCTTTTTCTTCATTGCTTCCAGGCTTTTGTATTCACATACCCCCCCAACAGAGTACAAATGTCAGCCAAGATTTCCCATTCTCTCTCCCAAAAATGTCAGTGCGTTGAACAAATCTTGTCAGCTTTGCTACCTTTCGTGCAGTCTGCTTTCATCCATCCCAACTTCAACTGCTGACATTTCAGATGCTCTGGGTGAAAAGACAAATTGAAGGTATGTCACAAAAGATGCAAAAGGCTGTATTAGGAAAAGCGCTTTAGAAATGAAGTTTATTTAATTTGATCGATTGATCGTGCCTATTACTGTATGTCACCTTTGCATAGCACTAGGGTACCGCATTAGGTAGCTGCAGTGTACAAACCTAATGTGTCTTTCAAGACATTGCCTACCCTCTGTCTCAGTCTTATTTTGACTATACGGTCATGAACTATAACATTTAATAAGTTAACTGAGGCCTGTTGGCAATGAGGAAAGTTTTAAGGGTGGCTGTAGCTCAGTGGTAGAGTTGTCAACCTGCAACCCGGAAATTATGGGTTTGATTCCTGTTTCTGCCTGCTACATGCCGTTATGTCCTTGGGCAAGACACTCCATCTACCTTGCCTACTGGGTTTGAGGGTGCGAAATGGCAGCCTCACTTCTGTCAGCTTGCCCCAGGGCAGCTGTGGCTACAATCTTAACTTGCCTCCACTAGTGCGTGAATGCGAGACTGAATAGATAATGGAACTGTAAAGCGCTTTGAAGGTCTTGAAAAGCACTAAATACATGCAATCCAATATTATTAAGGTTGTTTCGCACTTTCTTGACATTCTTGCTCTTAACTTTCAGTCATTTTTTTGAACAGCCTCCTGGGAAGATTGGTGACAATAGATGTTATTTCACTTGTAAATAATCTTTCTCAGAATAAATACTTTGACTAATGGGGTTAAAACCAGATTGTGTGTATTGTACCCTGATACATAAAACCCTAGAATTTAAAGGTGTACTCTTTTTCTACCAGATCATATCTTAAGTCCATATATCCTACGAATGTCCATCCGAATGATTTACTTATGTTGCATTTCCTAACCCAGTTTTCGTATACGCAAATCTCTTAAATTTTTAATTGCATAAATCAAAAATACGTTCAAAAGAGAAGGCTGCTTTTATCTGGCTCCATTTTCTCCCTTTGCTCAGGTTCTGTAGCCAGATTTCTAAAGTTTGCTCCATATGTGATGGTTTTCTATCCTGATGGACGGATCTGTACTTTCATTTAAATTTAGCAAAGGCAAACTTGACCGCTCTGTGATAGAAGCAGATGTTTGGTCTAGACTTCTCTTTTGGCCTTTGCATCGTCTTTTTGCATGGTATCAATTTTTATTGAGAAAGTGAGGTAGTACTAATAACAAAAATAGCTAACGGGGGCTTTTAGTTTGTGAGTAAATGTATATTACCTGTTAGGAGAAATAGTTTGAAAGAGTTGTAGGTAGGTAGAGACTTATTGCTATAGACAGCTACATTTACAAAATTCAAGATAATTTGTAGGTGTAAAATATTTTATCATTTGTATTTATTATTAAGTTATGCTCTACTTTTCCCTTTGGGTTTATTCAGAAAATCATATTAAATATACCATCTTCCATCTTGGTTAAATGTTCCAAATTCTCTTTCTCTACCTAGCATACAGATTACTGTAATCCACACAGACCACCCCCCCCCCCCATCACCTGCTGTACACACTTAAAAAAACACCATCCTGCACTCACACCCACACGTTACTCTAATCTCCTGCTCATACCTGCCAGCATCTTGTCAAAAATAGATCTGGGAATGAGGGACATTTTTTATTTCCTCAGTGGCAGCACAATAAATCACACACACACACGCACCAGGCGCAGCCAAAGTCGAAGTCAAATGGTTATCCATTTTTAATGACACATGGACAGCTTGACCTAGTATTGCTTGGATCTGTGTGGGGTGTGTCCAAGTGTGTGGGAAGTGTTTCGTGGCAGTAAGAGTGGGTCTGCAGGGAGACAAGCGAGAATGGATGCCTGGTTCTCCAAGCAGGAAGCCAAAGATGAGTCATTTTACCCACACGATCAAATACTCCTAAAATCAGTTAGATGCATGTGTCTGATAGAAAGAAAAACAAGAGGTGTAATATTTAATAAACCTGCAGGTTTCACATCAATACATCTGTACATTTTCAGCCAAACAGCAAGGAGGACTCAGCACCTTGAAGTAAATATAGATTTTAAAGAAATATTAGTCATTAATCAAGGGTTTGCTGTGCACAACCTCTTTTTTTTTTTTCAATGGATTTATAAATGTATTCTCCATTTGGACCAACATATTACTTGTGTATATAGAGTAACTCTGAACTATAAACTGAATAGTGTTCATGATCTCAGAATCAATATATACACAATATCTCAATGGAATAGGAATGATTGGATGCAATTATTGGAAGGACATAAAATTCAAACTGGAATTCAAGCAAATTCTGCATGCCAATTATACATTTGACCTGTTTAAAGACTGACTGCTTTCGATGGCCACAATAACTGACAGTGTCTGATGTATACTTTTGGGGACTGAGATGGTAAAATTCAAAGAGCTGAGAGGATGTGTGATGAATAGAAAAGAGTGGTCAGAGGATGTGGGTTAATCGTAATTGATATCTTATCAATATTCAGAAAACAATATTCCCCACAATTAAGTCTTTCCCGAAGTTGTGGAGTCCAATTAAAGAGCTTATTTTAAACATCACTTATACACTGCTTACCATCTACAAACACTGGAACTATTACTGCCAATAATATGTTACAACCAAAATTTTGCCATGTTACAGACTAATTTAATTTTAGTTATTTATTTTAAAGATCCACTCCGCAACTTTGTGGATAGTGGCCCACTATCACCCTCTTAAGGCATGTGAATGTAACATCACTGTCCTAAAACCAATCTCTATGGAGCACATCTGAATAATCCAGTCTACCGACCAAAACAACAAAACACACCAAACTAACAGCTTGTCAGTTGGTGAACCATCAGTACCGAGCATTAATGGTGAGTGACGAGGTAGTATTAAGAATTTAATATTGTCAACATTATATTATGTCCGTTTGTTAGCCCATGACGTATGACGTAATAAAGCAAAACTCAGTCAGTACTTCGGGGAGGAGCCCCGGGAGAGAAAGGCTTTGCACTGCAGTTTTCAGCAGTGTGACGCTCCAGGCAGCTGCAGCTCCAAAAATGAGCATGATAAATGCTGGTGTGCCACCAAAATGTTTCAAAAACATACTTTGTTAAGGTGTAAAAGTTGCGGAGTGCGTCTATAATATCTAAATGTTTATAATTGCAATTTATGTGACAGACCAACAAAAAGTAATGCATAGTTGGGGAATCATAAATGGTTGCACACATTTTTCCAATAAGCATCTGGAATATACTTTGTACTTGTACACAGTCTGCTTGAGTTTAGAAACCACTATGTGCTGAAACTACACACTATTTTTTTATGAAAAACAGCACAAGCTCAGAAAGATGGGATTGCAAAGCATCTGTAAAGACGAATTCAATTCTTACCAAGGATTCTCAATGGATTTTAAGGGACCGCCTGTGCAAGACAATGCTTTGATCGAAACCATTTGATTTTAGTGTGGCTGAAGTTTTAGGGTCTTGCTTGAATGTAAACCTACCCTCCGGACTAAAGTGTTTTTTTCTTACAGGACTACTTTATATTTAGTTCGATTCTTCATCCCATCAAATCATTATTTTTAAAGCGCTTTTCAAACTACAAAGCTTCTCAAAGTGCTTTACAGATTAAAATTACCTCCCACCCCTTCCCAAACCCAAAATAAAACCATCATCACAACTACACCCTCCCTCAAACCAACCCGTCTGCCATGCACGTACACACATAACTGCAACAGTAAACAAAGCAATAACGAGCTGAGTACAGATAAGCCAGGAAACGTCATCATTGGAGCCTTCTGCGTCGACAGCAGTAGATCAGCAGCAGCAGCCAAGGCACCGGCCCAGGGCGACCAGAGGAGGGAGAGCCGATACCCTCCATCCAAGTACAACCTGGAGAGCACCCAGGCAGCCACAGCCGACCACCGCTCCCGAGGCAGAGGGCTCCCTCAGAGGAAACACTGGAAGGATGATAAAAATAAGAAGTTAAAACATTAAAATAAACAGTAGATAACGAGATTAGGTAGAAAAATACTAATAAAAAAGATAAGACTGATAGCATTTTAAATTATAAAGTGTAAAACAATGATAAGATATGATTGAATAAAAATAAACAATAATAATAAATAGTCATCTAAAAAGCTAACCTAAAAAATTAAATCAAATAAAACATTTAGAGCAATTAAGCAGATTTTAATAAATATAATCAGTTAAAAGCTCGGCTAAAAAGGTGAGTCTTGAGCCTGCTCTTAAAAACATGAATGTTCTCTGCGGCCCCGAGGTCCTCTGGCACCCTGTTCCAGCAAAGGTGAGGGCCATAATACTGGAAAGACACCTCACCATGAGTCCGTGCCCTGACTTTGGGAATGATAAGCAGACGGCTTCCAGAGGAGCGCACAGACCGCAAAGGCTCATATGATAAAAGCATTTCTGAAAGATAAGAAGGCCCGAGACCATTAAGACACTTAAAATAATTTAAAGAACCTTTAAATCAATCCTAAAACATACGGGAAGCATTTGCAGTTATTTTAAGACCGGTGTAATGTGCTCCCGCCTCCTGTTCTTTGTCAGGACACGAGCTGCTGAATTTTGTAAAATTTGTAAACTTGAGGTAGTCTTTTTGGGAAGACCAGAAAGCAGGGCATTACAATAATCAATTCTACTGGTGATAAAAGCATGCATTAGCATCTATGTGTTCTGTAGGTGATAAAAACCTATTTTGGTAATGTTTTTAATGTGAGGGATAAAAGTCAGCTCAGAGTCAAAAATTACACCCAGGTTCTTCACTTGTATAGATGGATAAAAAAAGTGATTGTAGTTTTGGTAAAAGTTTCTCTCTCTGAGCCTCAGGACCGATAACTTAAATTTCAAGTTTGTCCTGTTTGAGCTGGAGAAAGTTTTCTGCTATCCAGGATTTGATGTCTAAAATGTAGTTAAAAAGTGCATTTATTGGCCGTGTGTAATCAGGAGACATGGAGATGTACAACAGTGTATCATCAGCATAACTGTGAAAGTTAACTCCATGTCTTCTGATGACACTGCCAAGAGGGAGCATATACAAGTTAAAAAGCACTGGGCCTAAAACTGAACCCTGGGGCACACCACATGCAATCTTATGGACCTTAGAAGAAAAGGTATCTAAACTTACCATGAAAGTGCTGTCTGTAAGATATGATTTGAACCATTTATGAACAGCACCAGAATGCCAATCTGTTTTAAATGAGTTAAAAGAATAGTGTGGTCTACTGTTTCAAAGGCAACGCTTAGATCCAGCAGAACCAACACTATCACCGTTTTAGCATCATAGTTTAATCTAAAATCATTTAAAATCTTTCAAAGAGCCATCTTGGTGCTGTGGTTCACCCTAAAACCAGACTGAAATTTCTCTAGGACATTATAGGCATTAATAAAATCATTAAGTTGAATCAAAAAAGCTCACGTACTCCTACTAAAGAAACGCACTGCCATGTTTCATTGTGGGGATGATGAGCTCGTCTGATCAAATCATTGGATTTCGACTGGGGTACTAAATAATAGATTCTCCTACCTGAGCTTTAGATCTCTCCCGCTGCTTTAAAGTCAAATTCAGTCTTTTGGCTTCTTCTCTTCTATAATTAATGACTATAATTTAAAAACATATAATAGTAGCATATTAAGTAATATTAATAAACTATGAATGCCTATTAACCTATGAATTGTATCTAATGATATTCCTTCTTCCCTTTCAGTAAACAATGAAAACAGTATCATGAAACTTAAAGTATAACCAATTTCTCATCTCTCCTGGTGAGTGAGCAGTATTAGTCCACTGATATGAATATCAGAATAAACATAAACTGTTGAAGATTTCCTTTTTTTGTTGATGAGGGTTTTTTTTCCGTTTTGTTGCAAGAAGATGCAAATTCTTCTACCTAACTGGCTGTTGTTGCCAAGCTTACTTTATTAATAAGTATATACAAATGATGGCGCTACATGGAATTATAATAACACACCTTTTTGTTCAGCCTATATTCAGAGGAAAAACACATTTTGCTTCATATAAAGTGATGCAGATAGCACTGCAAAAGCTTGTTTTGTGTATTTTTTCATGAACTTATATGTAGTCGGTACTACAGATGGATGCATGGACAAAAGCTCTGCATTCAAACATTCTGTCACAGAATTAAGACTTTTCCTGTCAGCACACAGAAGGTTTATTTACACAAGTCCTGTGTGCATCTGCGTCCCTGTAAGCCACAGAAAAAGATGACTCACTGTTGTCATGGGGAAGAAAGGGTGGTCAGACTTGAAGGTTTTAGTCAGGCATGTAAAATATATTCAGGCAATCATGATATGCCATGACGTATGTTTCAGGATATCACCTTAAAACATACGCGGTGTTCAAATTCTGGAGAACGAATTCATTTTTTTGTTGGCGCTGTCAAGTTCTGGCTCAAGGAGGACCCAGATGCGGAGCGGCGTTTGTGGCTCTTACGGCCCATGTTTATTAATTGTCCAAAAACAGACGAGAAGCACAGAGAACACAAGCACTAGGGGAGGTAACGACAACAACGACCCGACGAGGACAGACAGGCACAGAAGGGCATATATACTGTGGGAAGAGGTAATCACAAAACAGGGAACACCTGGGAGCAGAGGAGGGAAACACAGGGAGGACAAAAGAACAGGTGAAACAAACTAGGACTAATAAACTCAAACAGACTAGAAGGAAACAAACCAGGAGGAATGACCGACACAGACAGGGACGGATCATGACAGTACCCCCCCCTCAAGGTGCGCCACCTGGCGCACCAAGTAGGAAACTCAAGCCAGGGCGGGAGGAGGGGGTCCAGGACGGAGGGACAAAACCACAGTCCCCAAAAGACCCATGACGTGGCGGGATCAGCAGGCGAGGAGGCCGGCAACGAGGAACCAACAGACGAGGAGGCCGGCGACGAGGAACCAACAGACGAGGAACCAACAGACGAGGAACCAACAGACGAGGAGGCCGGCGGCGAGGAACCAACAGACGAGGAGGCCGGCGACGAGGAACCAACAGACGAGGAGGCCGGCGACGAGGAACCAACAGACGAGGAGGCCGGCGACGAGGAACCAACAGACGAGGAGGCCGGCGACGAGGAACCAACAGACGAGGAGGCCGGCGACGCGGAACCAACAGACGAGGAGGCCGGCGGCGAGGAACCAACAGACGAGGAGGCCGGCGACGAGGAACCAACAGACGAGGAGGCCGGCGACGAGGAACCAACAGACGAGGAGGCCGGCGACGAGGAACCAACAGACGAGGAGGCCGGCGACGAGGAACCAACAGACGAGGAGGCCGGCGACGAGGAAACAGCAGACGAGGAGGCCGGCGACGAGGAAACAGCAGACGAGGAGGCCGGCGACGAGGAAACAGCAGACGAGGAGGCCGGCGACGAGGAAACAGCAGACGAGGAGGCCGGCGACGAGGAACCGTCAGACGAGGAGGCCGACGACGAGGAACCTTGAGCCTTGGGAGGCCGGCGGCGTGGAACCTTGAGCCTTGGAGGCCGGCGGCGTGGAACCTTGAGCCTTGGGGCCGGCGGCGTGGAACCTTGAGCCTTGGGGGCCGGCGGCGTGGAACCTTGAGCCTTGGAGGCCGGCGGCGTGGAACCTTGAGCCTTGGAGGCCGGCGGCGTGGAACCTTGAGCCTTGGAGGCCGGCGGCGTGGAACCTTGAGCCTTGGAGGCCGGCGGCGTGGAACCTTGAGCCTTGGAGGCCGGCGGCGTGGAACCTTGAGCCTTGGAGGCCGGCGGCGTGGAACCTTGAGCCTTGGAGGCCGGCGGCGTGGAACCTTGAGCCTTGGAGGCCGGCGGCGTGGAACCTTGAGCCTTGGAGGCCGGCGGCGTGGAAACTTGAGCCTTGGAGGCCGGCGGCGTGGAACCTTGAGCTTAGGTGGAGGCGTGTTCGCCTGAACACCCTCTGCAGAGGCAGGAACCGGAGGCGTGTTCTCCTGAACACCCTCGGCGGAGTCGGAAACCGGAGGCGTGTTCTCCTGAACACCCTCGGACGAGGCAGGAACCGGAGGCGTGTTCTCCTGAACACCCTCGGCGAGTCGGGAACCGGAGGCGTGTTCTCCTGAACACCCTCGGCGGAGTCGGGAACCGGAGGCGTGTTCTCCAGAACACCCTCGGCGGAGTCGGGAACCGGAGGCGTGTTCTCCTGAACACCCTCGGACGAGGCAGGAACCGGAGGCGTGTTCCCCTGAACACCCTCGGAAGAGGCAGGAACCGGAGGCGTGTTCTCCTGAACACCCTCGGCGGAGTCGGAAACCGGAGGCGTGTTCGCCTGAACACCCTCGGAAGAGTCGGGAACCGGAGGCGTGTTCGCCTGAACACCCTCGGTGGAATCAGGAACCGGAGGGGTGTTCGCCTGAACACCCTCGGAAGAGTCAGGAACCAGAGGCGTGTTCTCCTGAACACCCTCGGAGGAGTCGGGAACCAGAGGCGTGTTCCCCTGAACACCCTCGGCGGAGTCGGGAACCAGAGGCGTGTTCCCCTGAACACCCTCGGCGGAGTCGGGAACCAGAGGCGTGTTCCCCTGAACACCCTCGGCGGAGTCGGGAACCAGAGGCGTGTTCCCCTGAACACCCTCGGCGGAGTCAGGAACCAGAGGCGTGTTCCCCTGAACACCCTCGGCGGAGTCAGGAACCAGAGGCGTGTTCCCCTGAACACCCTCGGTGGAATCAGGAACCGGAGGCGTGTTCGCCTGAACACCCTCGGTGGAATCAGGAACCGGAGGCGTGTTCGCCTGAACACCCTCGGAAGAGTCAGGAACCGGAGGCGTGTTCGCCTGAACACCCTCGGAGGAATCAGGAACCGGAGGCGTGTTCGCCTGAACACCCTCGGAGGAATCAGGAACCCGAGGCGTGTTCTCCAGAACACCCTCGGAGGAATCAGGAACCCGAGGCGTGCTCTCCAGAACACCCTCGGAGGAATCAGGAACCCGAGGCGTGCTCTCCAGAACACCCTCGGAGGAATCAGGAACCCGAGGCGTGCTCTCCAGGACACCCTCGGAGGAATCAGGAACCCGAGGCGTGCTCTCCAGGACACCCTCGGAGGAATCAGGAACCCGAGGCGTGCTCTCCAGAACACCCTCGGAGGAATCAGGAACCCGAGGCGTGCTCTCCAGAACACCCTCGGAGGAATCAGGAACCCGAGGCGTGTTCTCCAGAACACCCTCGGAGGAATCAGGAACCCGAGGCGTGCTCTCCAGAACACCCTCGGAGGAATCAGGAACCCGAGGCGTGTTCTCCAGAACACCCTCGGAGGAATCAGGAACCCGAGGCGTGCTCTCCAGAACACCCTCGGAGGAATCAGGAACCCGAGGCGTGTTCTCCAGAACACCCTCGGAGGAATCAGGAACCCGAGGCGTGTTCTCCAGAACACCCTCGGAGGAATCAGGAACCCGAGGCTGTTCTCCAGAACACCCTCGGAGATAGGAACCCGAGCGTGCTCTCCAGAACACCCTCGGAGGAATCAGGAACCCGAGGCGCGCTCTCCAGAACACCCTCGGAGGAATCAGGAACCCGAGGCGCGCTCTCCAGAACACCCTCGGAGGAATCAGGAACCCGAGGCGTGCCCTCCAGAACACCCTCGGAGGAACAGGACCCGAGGCGCGCTCTCCAGAACACCCTCGGAGGAATCAGGAACCCGAGGCGTGCTCCCCAGAACACCCTCGGAGGAATCAGGAACCCGAGGCGTGCTTCCCAGAACACCCTCGGAGGAATCAGGAACCCGAGGCGTGCTCTCCAGAACACCCTCGGAGGAATCAGGAACCCGAGGCGTGTTCTCCAGAACACCCTCGGAGGAATCTCGGAGCCGAGGCGCATCCGTCCGGACGCCCTCGGAGGGAACTCGGAACCGGGGTTCCAGGTGAGCCTCTGAAGAGCGCTCAAAAACAGTCTCCACAGGGGACCTGGGCTCAACATTCCCTACGGAACTCTTCCCTCTGTTCCACCGACCCTGGGTCAACTCGGCTCCACCCGAAGGAAACGCCGGCGCCTGGCTGTGCTGGAGAGGATGAGGAGGCAGACCCGAAACCGGCCGTGGGCGGCAGGAGGAAGCGGCGGTCGAATCACCGAAGCTGGAGGCAGCACCAAGCGGGACAGGAGGAGCCGAGGCGCTGCAACTCCGAGAAGGAAGCGAGAAACCTCCTGGAGCCGATGGAGCAGCTCGGCGACGCCTCCCTCCTCGTCGCCGGGAAGCAGGAAGAGGGCCAGTCCCAGAGGGATCACAGATGGGTGGCAGATCGGCGGAAGGAGCCAGGGAGATCAACCGGTCAACCCAGGAGGCAGAAAGCCGCGGCGAGGGCGGCGCACCCCGGGCACCGCCGCAAAAGTCCAGCTCGTCGTCCAGGGAGTCGGAGAAGAACTCCGGGAAGCCGTCATCGTCCTCCTCTGAATCGTCATACATGGACGCAAGGAGGAACGACGGGGAAACATCAACTGCGTTTCCAGGAGGACGCCCAGAAGCGCGGCGATGACTCGAGGCCCGAGGAGCGGAGAGGCCGCCCTCCTCACGACGGCGGGGCCCAACACCGGGCGGACAGCGAGCCAGCCGGAATCCGCAAAAGGGTGAGTCAGAATGGAGTCCTTGACTTACGCTCCAATTTATCAGTTCTCTCCATTCTTCCTCGGTGTGTTGGTACTCCGCTGGGTCCAGTTGGTCGGGTCGTACTGTCAAGTTCTGGCTCAAGGAGGACCCAGATGCGGAGCGGCGTTTGTGGCTCTTACGGCCCATGTTTATTAATTGTCCAAAAACAGACGAGAAGCACAGAGAACACAAGCACTAGGGGAGGTAACGACAACAACGACCCGACGAGGACAGACTGTGGGAAGAGGTAATCACAAAACAGGGAACACCTGGGAGCAGAGGAGGGAAACACAGGGAGGACAAAAGAACAGGTGAAACAAACTAGGACTAATAAACTCAAACAGACTAGAAGGAAACAAACCAGGAGGAATGACCGACACAGACAGGGACGGATCATGACAGGCGCAGTGATACGAAAACACAATCAGCTAAAATAACTACTTTAAGATCCACACTCATTGTCAGAGAAGCTGTTTTCCCCTCACTTTCTGTCTGCCTCAGTGCTTAGTGTGCTACATGAAACCGCATACTGTGCAGTTCGGATCAGTCAGATACTTCCATTAGCTGGCATTGCAACAATCCTTAATTTCAGTTGGGTGATATCTGATTCATTCCTCCTTTTTTACTTAGATAACAACCCGTTAGTTTCTAAATAAGACTGGAGGGTGTTTTCACCTGTGAGTACTGCTTAATTACCCATTAGGCCCTGATTAATTCCTTCTATTTTCTTAGATAACTACCCATTAGTCCCTGAATAAGACTGGTGGATTTTTTCGCCAGTGAGTACTGGTTAAGTACCCATTATTCCCTGGTTCATTACTCATTACCTACTAAATTATTCCCTAGAAAGGAAGATTTTTTTTTACCTTATTGTAAAGTGTTACCGTAGTATTTATGCTGTGGCGCTTGCTTAATAGGGGGCAGTGTACACAAAATTTTTCAGCAAAAGGAAGGTTTTTCTTTGTGTTTCTGCCCGTCATTTACACGAGAACGGGGCGTCGGGGGAGCAAGAAAGCCCCTTTTCGAAAACGGGTTCCAAAGTGGAGAATTCCGACAATGCTGGGGGATGCATTGTCATGTAAAGTGAAGGCCGGGGACTTTAGATAACGGTGAAGTCCCTGTCAGCCGCCCACATCACATTGGACTTTGTCACTCCACAGTCCTTCAGTTTCTTATAGGTGATGGTTTAAAGGCCAAGCATATGTATTACAAAGTACATGTGCCCGACGCGCAATCTGTAAGAGCTCGAGGTCAGATTGTGCGTCCTCTCATGTAAATGCAGTGTTGTTTTGCACAAGCAAATTCCAACAAAGACGGCAACATTGTCATGTAAAGTGTGCCTACTTTGCAAGACAGCTGAGTTAATGAACAGATGAGAGAAAGCTGGGAGAAGCAGGGAGCTGATCTGGGGACAAGGTATTAACAGAATAATCATGGAACGAAAACATAATCAAGTCCGCTATATTAAAATACGGAACTGAAGGTATGAAGAGTCTTGAACATTTTGGACAGTACTGAAGATAAGTGACAAGAGTGACAAATCTAAAATTAAAGTAAAACCACAAAACTCCCAAAGATCATAAGATTATTGGTATGGTGTCTTTTTGGCCCTATGCTACAAGGTCAAACCATAAGAAAAGCTGATTTGATCCAGTAGAGAAATAAAAGGGAACTTAAAATCAATCCCTGCAATGGACTGGTGACCCATCAAGGGTGTACTCTGCCCCTCACTCAATAATTGCTGGATATAGTCACCAGCAGATAGATGGTATAGATAATGGATGGATGGAGAAAACAATCATTCTTTTTTGAAGAGGAAGTAAAATAAATATCTTGAGCAAGTATGTTGTATGCTGTTTATTCAGATGTAAGGTGCTGGAATAATTGCTTAATTTGACATTTTTGAAAAACATGTAGCTTTAGACCTCTGAATAAAGTTCTTATTATTAAAGAGGATCAAAGTTGTATGTTAAATGAGTCCACTGCAAAAATTGCTTGAAATAATCTTTTAAATACCAAAATCCTTGCATAGGACTAGTTTTTATTATAAAAATAAAAACTGTATACACCTCTGACCATTACTCAGTTTATAAAAGATTCTGTAGGTAATATTACCCAACAATAAGATGTCCTTGGTTTTCTGCCAGTTATGTCTCGTCATTTTCCCCACAGGAGACAGATTGATGAGGACACACTGGGAGGCCACAGAGAGCATGTTTGGCCATGTGACATGCTGTGGACAGTGAGAGTGGGAGAAGACAAAGAACCACAATGGCGTGAAAGAAAGAGATCTTTGTCCGCAGCTTTGATGTGAACACTGATACAGAAGTAGGAGTGGCAGATGAAAAAAGCAAGAAAAGAGAAAAGGTAGAGAGAATACACTTTTTATTGAAGTGCTGTTTTTTTAAAACATTTTGTGAATGCTTCCATTTTGTTACATTTGAGCAATATTTGTGATTCATCATCACAAACCTCCTAATAACAGCTTTTGAAGATCCCAAGAGAAGGATACGTGAGGATGCTGAGAGACAAAGCTTGGTAGTACAATGAAAGACTTTGGCTTTCCTACATCACAAAGTCCTCTTTGTACCGACTTGAGTAAAGGGTTTGTGGTAAGGAATAACGGAGGTGAAAGAAACAGGATGGAGTGGGCTTCTCTATTCACAATCGTATCCCTACTGTCTGTGGTCAGCAGTGTGGAGTGAGTCTGTGTGTGCATTGTAACGCAGCATGTGTGAATGGGCTGGAGGCTGAAGGAATGAAAGGGCGATGGTCAGTCTGTCGTCATTCATGTGGTGCCAAACAAGTTTAGCAGTATTTCTTCAAACTTCAGCTCAGCTTTAAAAATATCAATATTGCCATATTTTAGAAAACCAAACAACAACATTTTTTTCTTGGGACGTTTATGTGATGGGTCTGAATCCCATCTTAATACCAGTTTATAGGATCTTTTCTGCATGAAGTTGTCATGTTGTTCTTATTCAGGCATGGGTTCTCTCTGGGAACTCCAGATTCCTTCCACAGTCCAAAAACATGACTGTTGGGCAGGGACGAGCTGAGACAATAATTCAGGTTGGGAATTTGATACCACCCAATTTATGCAAAATGCATGGAGTGAGTTAGGTTGAATTATATTGTAAAATGGTAAAAACGAACGTTGCCCATGTGCCCACATAGTTTTTTCTGTTTCTTTTCCCAACAAAATAAATATTCATTTTAGGCTGAAATAACCTGTACTCAAATTGCATTATTCTGATTCATCTACACCTATACTAGTAAATAGAAACGCAGAAAATATAACAAACTGATTGACATTAATCCTGTGTTACCTATTAAAATACAGGCACCTGCCCCATCGTAACCTTGAAAGGACAGGCAAGTTACTTAAAATTTAAGGTTAAAAGATACATTGGTAAATAATCGCTTTCAGATTTTTTACAGATAAAAATGAAACATTTTTATTCTTATTCAAATTACTTTACTTCCATACTCTAGAATTCAATCTTATCTAACCAACTACTTTCATAAAGTAGGTCAGATTGAATAAAAAGTGTCTGTGAAGCAGGGTTTCAAAGTTCTGTTGTAGCTGGTCATTGTCCTGCTTTCTTCCTTTATTTCCCAGTATTCAGTGACATCTGTCTAGCCTGTTTCCCTGTCCATGCTGAAGATAAGCATCCCCCAGAATAATGCTTGAACTGTATTTCGACTTGAAGCAAATACTTGATGTTTGTTTTTCATCTTGTTCAAAATTTTTAATATAACAAATGTAGATTAGGTTTAATTTAAACCATCTACTCGTTTCTTCATGGTCAACATACATCTATTGCTGTTAAGCTTATAAATATCATCAGAAAAATCTATAGGATATATCACTGACTCTTTTTTTGTTTGAAAATGGAAAAGCTACCCTGCTATATATCCTGCAGTGGCTACTAACCTGCTTAAAATTAAAATGTCATCATGGTGGTAGTATAATGAAGTGAAAGATAACTGAGGCCTTCCTAAACAGATAACATTTCATTCTGATCAGAAATGTCATGGTAACCCGTGTTACTGAAAGCCCCAAATGTATTATGTAAATGTTTGCAAATGTCTGTGCAAACCCATGCGTCAACTGCTTTGAAATGAATCAGTGGATGACAGCATTTACCCATCAAAGACATTTATAACAAATGTCCCCCAGTTCCAAATTCTTGCATGCATTCATTGTTTGTTAAATCTGTCATGCTGCGAAAACTCTGAACACACTGACAGATGGACATCAGAACCTAGCTTGGAAGGTATCATGCTGAAGAAAAAAGGGAATTCTTTACTTAATGTATACAAAGTTTGTCTTTCATGGATGGAATATATTAACCCCATTATGAAACAAGAGAGTCTTTTGAACATGACAGTGCAGATCATATAAAATGTGTCAGAGATAAAGTTCTGGATTCTTCAAAAGTCAAAATGATGGTATTAGTTAATTACAAATATATTCATAACCTTTTAACTTTTTGCACTGTGTCACATTCAAATCATTAATATGGCAATCCCCCATATATGATACTGTGACCCTGTGAAGTACAATGCAGGGGGTTTTTTTGTCCAACACAAAAATCTTAAAAGTGTGCTGTGCGTTTTTATTCAGCTCCTTTACTCTGATACCCCTAAAAAACTAGCATTCCACATCACCCTGATCACACTATAAATGGTGGGGGTGTATAGTGGTGGCAGCATCATGCGGTGGGGATGTGATATTGACCTGGAAGAAAATCTGTGTGAGACTGCCAAAAACTTAAGACTGTAGTAAACGCTCACCTTTAAGCAGGATGATGATCCTTACCACAAAGCCAAAGGTGCAAGGATGGTCTGATACCCCTAAATAAAATGAAGTGCAACCAGTTGCCTTGTGAAGTAATTTGTAAATTGTGTATAGAACTACATTCTGTGAAGGCCTTAAAGGTTTGTAAGTGATCATCTGTGAACAAAATATACTAAGCCTTTAACATCTCACGGATCATTGCTCAAAAATGAAAACCATTTGGCAAGGAGAACATATCAGGAGCAGTTACACAATTATCAAAAAACCTGAGCATTTTGAATGAGTTGCAAGAAGAAAAGCATTTATTTAACATAAAGCCAAAAGAAATCAAGTTAAATATTTTCCATGAAAACATTTAGAAGGTATCAAACATGTAAAAGAAGCTGCACAATCCTTTTGGATTATATGGTTGTAAATGTTTATGCTTCTCCGTTTTGACGGAGACAGATTGACGTAACGCCATTATCAGTCAACGCAAAGGGCTCTCCTACGCCAGAACGCACGGAGTAGAGGCCCAATTTTTCCGTCAATGGAGAGCGTATGTATCTGATTGGTCAGTTTCAGTAAGAGCCAGAGATCGCTTCAACAGAACGGTGCTCTTTAGTCAGTGTTATCAGTAGTTAATGCACCGTTTGGCCACTACATGCTTTATATTGAAAGAATAATTTATCTAATCTGTTCTTTTGGTGATTTTGAACACAATGAGGTGTAGGAAAATAACAAAAAAGGCTGCTGTGTTTGTTTCCATGTGTTTTTAGAGTATTCTATGAGCTGCACTTCTAGTAAAAAGCTTTACAGCTAATCAAAACGTACTTTCTGTCATTCACTGCTCCTTGTGGGAGAAATGCGTTCACAAGCCTAGAAAAAAACTGAAACGGCGCAGTGATAGTATGCTGAGACGCCATGAAAAGTTAGAGTGGAGAGGAGAAAACGGACTACTATAAACGAAACATTTCTCCGTTAATACGTCTGCGTCTGAGTGCAAATTTGCGGTCGGAGAAGCATAAACTGGGCTTAACACCTCACATTAACACAAGCACACTATCCTCATGGGAGAACATAGACGCAGGATCATGAAATTGGAACACAACAGGAAGGACCGTCCAGCTGTACTGTGATCACAAACAGACCTCCAAAGCTGCATCAGAACGGTTAATGTCAATGTATATTAAATTTATTAGAATGGCCCAGATAACACACTTACATCCAATTGAGAATATGGCTAACTGGAACACTTTTAGAAAAATATTGTCTGACCATGTAATTGCAATACAAAAGGGGTGTGGCTGACAACACTGAACCATTCACCTGAGTAATTACAGAGATTAGACTGTTCAGTTTGCAACAATGAATGCCATCTTAACCTTACATCTTAAATCTTTACAGGTTCTAGGACTCTCTCCGAAGGCAGGTCAGGATCCTCACAGAAGTGGGGTAACTTTGACTCTCATTTGACGCCTCCTTTGTATTACCTTTAAGAAAAATAAATGCTTTTCCAAGGCGCTGTATGCTGGCCGTCAAAGCGGAAACAAATTATGAACAAAGTGATGATTTAAATCTCATGGCACACATGAATAAATTCACATGATTAAATTTCATACACAAACCACTTGCAACACCAATTAAAATTATCACAACGTTCCACTGAAATATTATGTTTTTGCACGTATCATAAGCCAAATGGCTGGCTGTAGTTTGTTTCAATCAAACGCAACAAAAAACAAAACAACTAAAAAATGCCCAACAGCTTTCTGTGCCTCTCAGTGCAAATTCACACTCAGCTGTCACTGTTTCTTAAGGTGGAGAGACAGAAGTGTTATTTCCACAGTCAAGTGGGCAAGCTGGGACAAAAGTGTAGTGTGTGTTGGCCCTGTGGTGTGATTGGTGGGGGTCCAAATCGACAAATCAACCCTGCGTCAGAACACAAGCACACACACACACACCTACATACACAAAAGGGCACACGAAAAAACAAAGACAGAGGAGAAACAGCACAGCTTGTGAATCAAAGTTACTGCTGTTCACTGTTGCAAAAGACAACTGAAAACAGGAAGGAAGTGAGGAAGGCATTCACTAAGAGCTTGGACCCCTGACAACAGTTTCATACATGGTGTGTATTGTTTGTGTGTGTGTGTGTGTTTTTTTGCAATCCACTGTGAATAGATAAATTCAGGAGGTCCAACCAAGGTCAAAGAGGGTGGAGTCAGACACACCATTGCCTTGCTCTCATGTATGCATCACAACGTCTCCTCTGACAATTCACTTGGTGATTCTTCAGGATCTATGGAATGTTTTCACTTTTTGGCTCGTTCTTTTGCCCGTTCTTTTAGCTTTTTGCCTTTTGTTCTTGGTTCCTTTTTTCAAAATGGATGTTTCCTCCCTCTGGGAATACAAATGGCTAAAGTCTGTTCTAGACGCCACCAGCCATCCAAAGAATTGCCTGAGGCACACATCCACCGCCAGCAGACATGCATAAAAGGCGTTTGCGTGGACTGTGTTGTGTATTTATTTAATTTTATTTATTTATTTATTGGAGGGGGGGGTATAACTATGGTGTTTGACAAAAACATCTGTAGCTCCTTAATTTGTATACATTTTGTCATAGTACAAACATGAATCTCCACATTTTTCATTAAGCTTTTCTAAAGTCTTTTGCATCGCTAACTTTTTTTTCTCAGCATTTCCATGTGTTTGGGTCCAGCTATCTGCTAGTCAACTCAAACTAGCTTCCCTGTCACTGACAAATAAAACATTCCCACAGCACGATATTAACCCCACCCAATCGGGAACGGTGTGTTGCTTTACCTCCACAAATAGCATTTGCAAGCAGGACAAAAAAAAATTCTCTCCTCTGGCTAGAGCATCAAGGGTGTGAATACTTTTTTTAAAAACCGGGACAAAATATCTACATTAATCTTACAAATGTTATTCTACTACATTCTAAATATTTTTACTAGGAAATGTAAAAAAAAAAAGCTTTTTTAGTTATTCATTTTTTCTTTTCTTTTTTTACATTTGATCTGAAACATTTAAGTGTGACAATAGAGGGAAAAAGAGAAGATAAGTTAGGAGGCTCACTTTTTCCAGCATTGTAAAAATGTCTGCATGAATGTTGGAAGATTCCTCTGATCTGTAAGAGCCAGCGTTTAAATACTACAAATTATAACAAATTCTAACAGCCAACTTTTCCACTAGATCAGGGGTGCCAAAGTTGGCCATCTATATCATTCAGTTTGGCCCACCAGGGGTTGCCCTGAGTCTTACTTAAAAGTTCACATTGTTCAAACAATCAGCTAAATTTGCAATATGATTATTATTTCACTGCTGATACTGTTTGTGTTTATGGGCCCAATTAGTATTTTTTGGGCTGTATGTAGTCCTTAAGCCATACTGATTACCCTTATTAGACCACAAATGTTCATATTTGATCAATTTATAAAATATCCCGTGAACCTTTGCTGCCTCACAGGACTAGATCCAACTACTTCCAAGTTTGCAGGTCACCATGTTTGCTGCTAGGTGAAACAGCTACTATTAACATGTAGCATGGTAAAACATAATCAGTGGTACAGAGACAAGACATTTTAAAAAAATACTGGGAGGAAAAATATTTTTTCACTGACATCAATGCTAAAAAATATATATCAAATAAGGAAGTTAAAATAGCTATGTTTCTAATGGATAAATATGACTTAATTCTTGTTTTCTTTTAATGGCAACTACACAGAAATGAATCTTAAATTACTATAATAAATAAAAGTACTTTACTATTCTTTAATATTGGTATTTATATTTTGAGTAAAATATTACATTTGGCCCTCAGCCTTCTAATAGATTTTTATTTTGGCCCTTTAAAAGAAAACGTTTGGGCACCCCTGCGCTAGATAGTGATTCTTTCAGCACAATCTGGAAATTACTGTAGTAGAAAAATGTTAATCACATTTGCAGGACAAATTAAATGATTATTGCTCTAAAAATTGTCTGTTGTTTTGAAAATAAGAAAAGAGTCCAGTTATTCATTAAAGCATTTCTGAAGAAAAAGAATGCTAAATAAAGACTTTGACTTTTCTTAGAAGTTATGAACCACCGTGAAAGAAACAAAAAGGAAGTTTTCCAAATACAAGAAACAATACATGTTTGCAAACACACCCACACATGTTTTGTGTGAACAGTGATGTTAAATCCAAAGATGTTATAACCAAAGAGCCTTGAGATTCTTTTCTCACTGGGCTCAATGAAGTGTGAGGACATATGGCTCTTCCATGGTCCCGAAGGAAGTCTTTTTGAAGAGAAAGAGTAAAAATGTGGCCAGGTGAGTTTATTAATTGTATTTTGTTGCTTTTGTTCCTCATTCAAACTAAGAATTCCTTTTTAACGCAAATAAATCAAAATCTGTGTAGGTAAATAGCTAGAAAAATGTAATATTGCATCCCTGAATGCTACAAAGGCAACATACAGTTGGGGTCTAACTAATTTACACCCTCATACAGGTGTGGATTAACAACACAACAGCAGAAAGCAGTGACCACAGAAAAGCAATTGTTGCTGCTCATTAATCTGGGGAAAGTGATTTCCATTTCCAGACTCTTGGAAGTCCATTCTAACATAAGAAGAATGATACATGATCGTAATATGAGAAAAAGAATTAAAAAGGTTTGTTTTCAAGGGTTGTCAAAATAAAACCATGTCTATCTAAAAAAAAAAAGACAATGACAGCCCAATTTGGATTTTCAAAGTTGCACCTGAATCATCCACAAAATGTTTAGCGAAAGCCAAAACACAGCGCATCAGCACAAAGACCCCATGCCAACTTTCTCATTTGCTTTCACTGGTGCACTTACCCAAAGTTCAGCTCTACTATGGTATTTGTGATGTTTATGGGCTTTGACCAACACAGTTCAGCAGCAGGATCTCAAGTGCATCATTGAACCCCATCAAATAAAAAGCGACAGTACCTATGCTTCACAAGGTTCCAATCTGATTATGTTGGTCTATTATGCTGCAGTTGTTTGTTTCTTGATGTATTTTGGTTTTAGTTAATCAGGATGGTACAATATAAGTTATGTTGTTGTAAGCCGTTTTAAAATTTTGCTCTATGTGCCCCTTTTTATCTTTGAGCACCTGCCCCTCTAAAAGTCTCTGCACGGCCCTGCATAGAAAATAAGTGACATTTAACTCTGACATTAATCATTTCCAGAGGATTGATCTTACTGCCTTTGCTGATCCTCTGACGTCTCATCCCATATATGAGGCTTTGAGTGAAAGGTCTCCTCAGTTTTAAGATCGATGCCTCTACAAGTGCTTAAAAAGGCTTTGTTCGCAATAGACTGACAAGACAGCTGTCAGTCACAATTTGTCAATAATTAAATATATGATAATGAAATTGGTGCTCTAATTATTTATCTTGAGAAAACTAAACGATCAAAAAGTAAGTAGTTTAAGTTGTAAATTTGTGGCTAGCAAAGAGCAGTAATTTGCTCCTGGAAATTATTTGTGTGCCTTTAAAAACCATCAAGTAAGTAAGAACTGACAGCTGTTCTTTCACACTACTGCACATCAGAAACATTACTGATGCTCATACAGCATATGGCTACTGTATTAAATTGATAAGTTCACAAGAACATCAGAGATTGTTAGAGTGGGTTTTTATTTCTTCTTTTTTTTTACTGTTTTAAAAACATTTACGGTAACTTAATTAAGTTTTTGCACCATATTCTAGGAACCAGTATTGGGTGCATTTACAAGTATGAGCTTCTTAATGAAACAAAGAGCATAACAGTTAACTATGCAGAGATGCTCAATTCAGTCTTTGGATATAACTGCTTTAGTCACTTAAAATTAACTATAACACACAGAGGCTCTCAATTTGAAAAAGTAAAGACAAACCAGTTTTTTAAGTGTGTGACTTAAAGTGACAGTGTGTAGTTTTTGCAGTACATCTTTGAAAATAGCCATTAAAATGTTACAAAATAATAATTACGTAAAGCACCTTAATTGCAAAATATTGGCAATATTGTAAAATATGACTTTAAAAATCAGTTTTAAAATACATAGGTGCGGGTCCTCTTTTCAGGGAAAGCCATATTAGATATTCGTCTTTACTTCTACAAGAGCGAACAAAGCGCACGGAACACGGCCGCTATTAAAACATTGATTTCCCCTCAAAATGGAAAAAAGTTTAGCCATAAATACATTTTTACCTCTTCGCTAGTTCCAAGCGATGAAAGAGAGACTGATGTGCTCGGCATGTTGCTGCAAATAGATAATTCTCAGGGAATTGAGCGTTTGAAAACAGCACTAGTTGGACCTCCGTTGTTGAGTTTCTTACTCGAAGACACAGATACCGTATGCTTGTGATAATTTAGGTATGGACTGCCCCCTACTGGCTGAAAATTACACATTGTGCCTTTAAGATAGTCACTAATTTCAATTAAAATCTGCTACTGGCTATAAATCATTTAAAAACAATGAAGCTGTAAGAAAAACTCAGATGAAAGCAGCTGAAACACTAGCCATCAAATTTTATGAGGTAAGAAGCCAAGCACTAGGTTCAGGAAGCAGGAGAAGCATTGTTTCCCAGTAGATTTTGTCCAACCATGCTGAAATGTGCTACTAGCTAAATTATCAACAAGTCATATCATTACCATTAACATTTAAAGCATGCTGGTATTAGCATGACACTTAAACAAACTTCCCACCTTAAAATGATAGCTGTATATGTGGAGTCAAATAATGTATGTATGTAGCAACAAATGATTAAGCTATGTATGGTTCATTGTCAGAAAAGTATAGTCGTTTTCTTAACCTACTGTTCTTATCCTATTCCTAAGCAGCATATTGAGGCTGTACTGCAGAAAGTTATTCAAACACTCTTTTCCTGCCAAAAAACAATTGAATCCTGGACAACACTGGTTGGTGAGTTGATTGATACATGATAATCGCAATGTAGATCAAGTGTAACTTACCGTCCATTTTACGCGCTGCACACTTTTAATGTTGATGTGGCATCAGATCGGGACTTGGCATAGGTAAATTGCTGATCTTTAATGCTTTGGATCTGTATTGAGGGGAGAGAAAGTCATGATTGAGAGTCAGGACATATTGAAATTGAGTTTTTTCTAGCCTCATTTGACTAAATCTCTGATTTAAAAAAATCTTGTGCTTAAAATCTCTACAACGTTAGCAGTAAAGGTTTCAACTTTTGTTCAAGGTTTTACACTCTTGATGCCCTGTTTGTGCCAATTCATACACGGAATATTACTACCATAGACTGTAAATATGATCGGTACTGTGGTGTTATTCTGCATAGGGTTTAAACTTTTGTTATTCAGAAGGTAAAAGTCTGTTTATATAGTTTGCATGGTTGTAAAATATATGTCTGTCACTATTGTTTATGGGGGTAAGCTTTTAAGTCATAAAACTCTGGGGTGAGTTTTATTGCAAGCTGAAAAAACAGGATGTCTGTAGATTTAGTGTGTTGCCATAAAACCATAAAACTCAGAATGAGCTTTTAAGAAAAGACGTCTCACCCATATGACTGTATAATTTTCTGACAGCCAATAATGGCTAAGACACTGTATGGAAATGTTCTGATTGGAGGGAGTAGAAACGCCTAGAGGCCCGGTTTTCTATAAAGCTGTGAAATGAAGATCATTTAATTGTCAGATTTCTTTAAATCTGGACCACAGAGGAAATTACGGGGGCAACTTCCTCTGTAAAACTGCAATTTGTTAATCTGTTCAAAATAAATGTTAAACTGGAAATTGGCTCCATTTTGTCTCTGCTTGAACATGCATTGAATTAATTATGATAATTATTTAATTCAACAGTACCCAGCAGCTTCTGTTAAAAATAGCAGCAGGTAAATGGCCTTGCTTGTACAGCGCTTTACTTAGTACCACAAAGCGCTTCACACTACATTCAGTCACTCATCCACACACTGGTGATGGCAAGCTACATTGTAGCCAGAGTAGCCCTGGGGCGCACTGAGAGAGCCACCGGTGCCACCGGGCCCTCTAACCACCAACAGTTGGCAATATTTGAAGTGTGTTGCACAAGGACAAAATGGCCGAGACAGTCGGGGCTGGGGCTTGAACAGACAACCCTCGTGACACGTGACACATGAGCCACAGTCACCCCCGCAGGGAAGATTTAAAATTTGTATCTATCCTTTGAACCTCCCCTTGTACTACTTGGTTTATCCGCACCCTACAAAATCTGACAAATGTGTCCCATTTTCCTGTATATGAAATACGCAATGAGATTTATCTAATGCGGTATGCATAGTACACTAATTTCCAGATTTCAAAATCTATATTTATTCTCCTTAAACTCCAAAGACGTAACATGATGGCAGCCAGTCATTAAATCTAACCAGAGAATATAATAAATCGATGACAATGAATTGGAATAAAACAAAATAATAATAAAAAAAACTCCTTTTTGCAAATATCAAGAACTGGCACACAAAAAATAAAAGATAAAGATGTGCTGTCACCACTGCATTTATTTTCAGGTTGTGTTTGAGCGTGCATCACAAAGCATGTCAACAGGAGGGCACAGAGAATTAGAAAACATAGGAGATAGTACATGGGCTTTAAGTGAGCTCTCAACACAGGTACTGTATAATTGGGCAGAGATGTGCTCAATCTGGCTTCATTTTACTAGAGAGCCTGTCACATTCATATCTCTGCCATTGCCATAGTAACCAAAAGGTCTCTTTTTGAATATCTTTCTTTTGAAGCTTGCACCCAGCTGAAACCGACGTCTTCAAATTTGCTTTAATGCCAGCAACACAGAAAACGTACGCATGACGGTGTGTGTACATGTGGATTCACCTGCATGGGAGCTTGTAAATTTATCTCCATTACTTACAGTCACAGTGCGAAGGGTGTAATGAAAGAGTGAAGGAATGATAAAAGAGAGTGAGGAGGATAGAATTCAGTGCGTTTACTTCGGTGACAGTTGCAAGGTGGAGCTGGGATGCTGCTTTGATGCTTGGATGTGACTGCTACTGCAACAACCGCCCCAAAAAATGTCTGTTCCTGCTTTACGTGCATAAAATGTGCATAAAGCAAGGAGAAAAATCTCACATGTCCACAACGTATATTTATAAATAATGCTCTATACTCGGTGGACGTGTGACACAAATAGCACTGTGGAGGAGGAAGCCACAGGAAGCCAGTACATTGGCTAAAGTTTGAGATATGAAAGCAAGTGAGAATATAAGGGAACAGAAATGGGTGATAGAACTTCAGTCCGAAGATGGAAAATTATATGAAAAGACAGAAAATGCTAAAATATTTAAGGTTGTTCGGACCTACCATGAACTGTGTCTGGGGTATAGTGGGCAAGGCAAACCTACACTACCACAAAAGGAACTTGGGATGCATACGTTTTTAAGAATTTCCCTTAGTTGAAAAAAAGTCTCCAATAAAAGAGATAAACTTGCTTAATAATATGGACAAAAAACAATACCATTAATAAAATATTAACTTCGTGTTTGAAATTATATAAAATCTGATATTTTTGATAAAAAAATCTAAAAATCTAATAAAATCTTTTGTCTCATTAAGTAATAATAATGGATTGCATTTATATAGCACTTTGTGAGACCCTCAAAGTGCTTTACAATTCTATTATTCATTCACCTTACCTTCATAGACTGGTGGAAGCAAGCTGTGATTGTAGACACAATTGCCCCAGGGAAGGCTGACAGACATCATGACATCAGCCTCAAAACCAGCAGGCAAGGTAGGTGAAATGTCTTGCCCAAGGACACAACCGTATATAGCAGGCTGAGGCAGGAATCTAACCCACAATTTCCATATCACAGGCTGACAACTCTGTCACTGAGGTACCCAAACCTGGTAGAACAGTTAACTAGTTTAAGTTTAATATTTCTGTTTTTTTTGTTTTCTTCACTTTGTTCCCCTCTGTCTCTGAGTTCACCTGTTCAGGTGTTGTCATGGAAGCACACCCATGGCAACCTCTAATGAGCAGCTGGTGTGCTTAATCAGCTTCACTGGGGGAAAACCAATGTACTGAAGAGAGAGGGGTGGAGGATGTTGAACTGCATTTGTTTAAGCTTAGTTTGGTATATCTATTACTTTATGTTTTATAGGTTGAATGGAAATATGCGGTTTAAATAATTTACTGGGATTTAATTGTTAAACTAAGTTTGTATGTGACTGTTGTCCACACCCACTTGTTAGTGATATGGACTGATACAACTTTAAAAACCAGGGTTGTTTGTTACAAGGGGTTGGCTGGTTTAGGAGGGAAATCCATTCCCTGTTGCCAATATAAGTTTAAAAAAAGAAAAAGATAAAAATGTCAGAGCTCTGCAATATTTTGACTATTTTTGCATTTCTTCAAGTGTCAACAGCTTGTTGTATCCACCATTCAGGTGAGTTTAAAGTTCTACCCCCTCTAAATCCTTCCACTAAGAACCAACAAATTGAAATGAATATTTTTTATCATTGTGTGAGCTGTCTTTGCCAGAATGAGAAATGTTATTAATCGTTAACCCATATTTTGTTTTCCAATGAGGAGCCCTAAAAATCTCTCACTGCATATTTTAGAGAATATCTTGAATACTAAATAATAAGATCCAAGTAAATGAGAAATAACATTTAAAGGGTCTATATCATGCAAAATCGAGTTTTTGTAGTTTTCAACCATCTGGTAATGCAATTTTCTCATAAAAAACCCACCAGAGTGGCTTTTGGCTTAATTCACAAATGTCTGAGTAATCCTCCTGAATTCTGCTATCTGAGCAGCTTCCCCTCCCTCTCCTAAAAAAAGACTGAGTGTTCAACTAGTGACATCACTAGTTAAAACAAGAGAGTACTAGTAGGTGTCTGCACCGCCCCTGCAGGCAGAGCAGCTACCCCTGCTATATTTTCAAACACATCCTCCTCCTTCTCACACTTCATGACTGCTTCGTTTTTTGGCAGCTTAAAACACTTTTTTTGTTGTATTTTTTACTTTCTCTGTGAAAATGCCTGTTTGGCTGCATGGATTACAGGATTTTATTCTAGATTCCTAAAGAACAGCAGCTGGATCAAAGAACAAAGATGCCTGATGGACAGAGAAGTAAGTGGCTACATGCTAATGTGGGTAAGCCATTTATCAAGCTGCTTATGTAATCTTATAACAGCATGGTCTGGTTAATTAATTGATCTGTAGCATCTCAGAACGTACAGTAAACAGGTACAAACAACACCCACGGTTTTTTATATACTGGGCTGAAAAAAATCAAATAAAACAAAAAAGTTTGAGCCCTTAATATAACAGAGTTTCATTGTGGTACTTTTTCAAATAATTCGTAAGAATACTGTTTGTGATGAAGCTTAGCACTGTTTCGGTATGATCTGCTCCCGGCTGTGCAGCGCGGCGGAGCGGAGCATAGCGTTGGGGTGCAGGAGGCTAGTTAATAGAGAAATGAGCCGTTTCACTTCGTGGTCTAACATTAACTACAGGATACAAGTTAAATATCAGGACAAATAACTACTGTATAATACCAACGGTAACATTTTAGCATATATATGTCTATCCCAAAAGTCGAAAGCTGTAAAATAGCATGATATAGTCCCTTTAAGCAGGAGACTGAAAATGAGAAAACATAGTAGGAAAAAACTAAAGATGTAAACAAAAAGTATAACTCAAATTACTGATGAATCCTAATGCAAACAGTAAAGTCAAACAGTACTAACAGAAAAATTATAAATGATCAAAAGCCTTAACATAAAAAAATCGGAAAAGCACTCTGAGAGCGCAGAGGGTCTGGTGGCCCCCGTGTGCACGGCAGCCTCACTTCTGTTGGCATACCCCAGGGGAACTGTGGCTAACATGTAGCTTGCCACCATCAACTTCTGCGCGAGAATGGGTGAATGACTAACGCCTTGTCAATATGTAGCTGAGTATCTCACAAAACTGAAATATTTTTCTATGGTTTGGCCTGTCAATCACACGTAAACTGAGATTTTCAGCACAAAAAAAAAAAAAAGTCTTTTAAAACTCCGGCCGAAGTGCAGATCTGCGTTTTCTACGTTTTCAGTATCTGCGTGTGGACGGATGAAAGGGAAGCTTTAAGAGCCGCAACGTCTCTATCTCGAACAAAAAATGCTCATACATCACTTGAGCGACCTCTCAAAAACAGCATTTATGCCCTCAGAGCTGTGGTGGCATTATAAATTGTCAGTGTTTTTTTGCTTGCATGCTTTTACAAGCTCTATCACTGCTGCATGCTGTCGTTAGAGGCTAGAAAGTAACTCTGAGCTGACAGGATTTGGGAAAACTACTGCCCCCTACATGTTTTCCACATCCATGAATGTGCTGAAAAATGCATTTATCCAGTTATGTGTGGATGGAGATTTGTTTTAAGGAGCGGAGGAAAATCTTCGGGGTTTTAAAAAAAAACCTGCTACATGTGTACATGGTCTGAATGTATCATAAAGCGCTTTACGGTTCCTCTGACTGAAAAAGCGCTGTACAAATGCAGGTAATTTACCTACATATATACTGTTTGCTCAATATCTTAAAGCGTCAAACTCCCAGAAATGGTATTCCCATCCATATTCAGATTTCATGAAGATTATTTTCTTGCTATTAAAAAAAACATTGTGGTAGAGAAATTCACATTAAACGTGTGCTTTTTTGAAAGTCAAAAAGTACAAAAGCAAGAAAATGGCAAATAGAAAATCATTTATTTAAAATGAATGGAATTGTCTAAACATAAAACAGAGAAATAAAATCACAGCCTAAATGTTTTCATAGAACACTGATTAAAAAGGGAACTGACTTTGACCTTGAATGTTCAAGTTTTGATTAGAGACAAGGAACTGTCTGTTAAATCTTAGCTTTAAAAGCTCTTTACTGTCTGTGAAATGTAGATTTCACAGGCAATGCAGGTTCAAGGAGGTTTTAACCTTGAAATACATGGTGAGTTATGTTCCTTGCCTACATTTGTACCATGTTCCTGTGGTAAAATCTTAAAAAATCTTTGTACTTATGTGGATTGGCTTAAACAGTGCATTGTTGCTGCAGTCTCTTGTAAGAAATTAGCTCTTTTTATATCTACCTTGAAAGGTATGATAGCTTTTCAGCATATCTTTTATCTACTACAAAAATAGAAGAGGCTGTGAACTTGTAAGCCAAAAATATTTTAATGCTCTGTTTCAACAATACACCCAGGCAAGGTGTTTCCAGCACTAGGGCCATGTATTTATTTCTTAAAACTATTAATTTAATGTCGTGCAATTGTGTTCATCTATCTGTAGCTTTTTTTTTTACATTTTAACACATTTTATCTACAAACCTCTACGTTATAGTTTTCAATGCAATTTTTATCATGCTTAGTTAACATTAGAAGAGAGTGACTGGCAAAACTGAGAACTTTAAGTAATAACCTAACCTAACATGTATCATGTTAGGGAAAAATCCGGCAAAAAATGACAGAATTAAAGGGAAGGAGGTGGTTGATTACTAAGTTTTATATTTTACTCGCTACGCTTTTAAAATGAGTCAAGCTCAGCAGTTAGATCAGACCACACCGGAAATCAGGTAAGGGAGCAATGTGAAATACATGGAAGTTTCAACATAAAGGATACATGCCGATTTCCAAAATCTTGACGTAAAAAAAAAAAAGACTACTTGTGACACCAGGGTTAAAGTCAGTTGTTCTGTAGGTCTAATTTGTTGGTTCTTATCATGGACAACAATAATTTAATCTTTGTTGTGGAGAGTCACCCAGTTTTTATGATACCATTGATCGTTTTTACAAGGAAAAAATGAAAAGGAGAATGCAGTTCTTGAACATAGAACTTTTCCTCCGCATATTATCCTTTACTTTATGCAATTGCAATTCTCCTTGGATTTTGTGATCTCCTGGGAGAGATTGAATGACAGATTGGCTGGAATTTGTCATGTAACCTGGACAATGAGAGTATTAAGTCAATAGAAGCAGCCACGATTACGTGGTAACTCTAGAGACACTGCAGGCATCAATAGCTCAGGTGGGAGATTCTATTGACAAGAAGAAGAAATAATGACATTTAGAAGCTTGCAGCTTGCCACAAGCTATGTAGGAGACATCAAGAAATTGGAAAATTTGCTCTCTTCAGTAGAGATTCACACAGAAAATTGTGAGAAAGAAAACTAACTCTCCACATCACAAACAAGTGATCTAAATACACAAGGGAATCTGATGAAAGACCCAAAGAGTTTTAAGTTCTAGTTTTTAACAGACACTCTCAAAATATGAATGAGTTTCAATTATTTTTTAAAGAGGAATAAGAGAAAGTTCTACTTCAGTATATGTGAAACTCTGTTTTATTTCGTTACAATCTAGTATTGTACTTTACTTTGTGTTGCACTATGACATAAAATCCTAACGAAATATATGCAAGTTTGAGGTAGCAACATGGATAAATGTGACAAAAAGTTTACTAAGTTTGCAAGGTACTGTATCGAATCAATTACAAGTTCAAATAAGTAGCAGCTGAAAATAAAACAGTTTAAACAATGACAGTTTATATTGATCTGTCACTAAATCCCCTGTGCCTAAAAGCATTTTTTTGTTGTTAAGGGGTGAACTGATCTCTTTTAGAATGGTATCAGAAAACTTTATTTTGTATCCACATGACAAAAAGACAAAGAAAAGTTCAAGTCAAGGTTTGTTACAATTACACGAAATGTTGGGATATTATTAAAGAAAAAGGACAAACTTGTGTAGAGAGAGATGTCTGAACGACTAAAGAGTTCAACTAACAGAGAACAAGGAGGACAAGGACCTCTTCCTCCCACCATCTCTATGAGTCACTGCACTCTCCTCCCACATCCATCTCAATGCTTGATCTCATACGACACTTGCACCCAAGAAAACCCTGATACTGCGCACAGTGACGTCCACTAAAGGATGTGCATGGACACAAAGACATCTAGAGCTGTCATATGCCTGGAGGAATGAGTATGTAAACCTGTGCATGCCTCTATATATAAGGACATAAAACCAGAGAGGAAAGTCATGCACAGAAAAAAAACAAAAAACTTTACACCTTTGTACTTGCTGTAGGCCAAAGAGAGTTCACCATGGCAACAGGAGAATATGGCAGTAGCATGCAGTGTGTGGTTGAACCAGGTGAGCGAATAGATAGCACTTGCTTTCACACACACCAGTAGCCACACTGCAGAGTGGAAATGGTCAACTTCCATACTTCCTTGAGATTTTGATATATTCGGAAAAAACAAACATGATTTAATATAACTCCTATAAAACCACGACTGCAACATTAAGTAACTGTGGAAAATTAGCAAGCGGAAAATAGAGCACAACAGTGCCTGTGTATAAGTGTGTGCAACCATAGAAACTAAACGAAGGCTCCAGGCTATAAATGTCCCATGACAGAGTTAAACATCAAGGATATGTGGTGCAGCAGTGTAGTGCTTTTACCTCTAAGATGATCTGATTCTGTTGTCAATTGATGGGTATGTATCTAAGAAAGAAATATTGAAATATTTATTTATATAAGAGAATTAGAGTTAACAACTCTAAATGTGACAAAAATAGCTTTATTCGTTTGAAAAATATTCTCATAACCTTTCAACTGATTGAGCAAGGAATTAAGTGTATAATGCGCAAAATGTGAGTTTATCTCATGGCAGGTACCCTATTTTCCCTATTGAGTCAGATAGCCTTTCTAGTATTCAGTCAATCCTTCCTTCCTTCCTTCCTTCCTTCCTTCCTTCCTTCCTTCCTTCCTTCCTTCATGAAAACAGAAGACCACTGACACTATGAAATGTCAGCAGTGAAAGGTTGATTACTAGGTAAAGCAACTTATCACTGCATAGGGCACATGTGAACCAACTGGTTATAATACAACACAAATAAATATATATATATATATATATATATATATATATATGTATAATTTGAACAGTTACAGATTACCATGGCAACTGAACATTATTAGGGTCTGTGACTACTTTCTCTCCTACTTCTCCCCAACTGCATGATGTGCTGTCAATTCAAGCACTAACCTGTTTTCTATTATAGTAGGTGCTCCGGATTAGCCCTGCTTGACGACCCTGACTAAGATGGCATTGCAGTGACGGAAAATTCTCCACGTCCTGCAACAAACTTGTGCATCGGTTCTGTTGCTCTTTCTGTGTCTCTGTTGTGTATTCTCCAAGCCACAGACGGTCGCGGCAGATAACCGCTTGTGCTGAGCCTGGTTCTGCCGGAGGTTTCTTCCTGTTAAAAGGGAGTTTTTCCTTCCCACTGTCGCTGCATGCTTGCTCAGTATGAGGGATTGCTGAGAATTCCACGACGCAATCTTCTGTGGTTCTGTAATTTCTACACTAAACATTGTATTGTAATAACTCTTTTTGTAAAGTGCCTTGAGATGACATCTGTTGTGAAATGGCGCTATATAAATAAACTGAATTGAAATTGAATTGAATAGCCACCAGTTAGAGATTAAATTCCCAAATTTGAACATTTCAGTGTCCACAGACATTGACAAGCAAATTGGCATCCCTTAATAAAATCCCACACTTGTGTTGAGTAAAGTAACATTAAAGGAGACTACTGAGCTGGGACCATCATGTCCACGGCTACTGACTGAATCGTCCTTGTTGAAAGGGACTTGTGAATTAAATTGGGCGGTGTTCCACGGTGATGCAGACCAGGAGACGGGGTATGATGATGAAGGGAAACCATTAAAGGACCAGAATGACTCTCAGACAGCCTCAGGGAATTAGGTCAGCGTCTAATTGGACAGAAAGACATTGGCAAGTCCTTTGCGTGTACACACACACACACACACACAAACTGTTGACTCTGCATCCACAGCTTTACACCTGCATTTAAAAGACTGAAAGTATGTCCAATAAAAGGTTTTTACATTTGAATATACACTACCTTCTGTACGACACCTGAAACTATTAGTAAGTCCTTTGGTAAGTTTTACTCTTTTTGCTGCATGCAAATGGGCAGATTGATATAAAATAACAGTCAATTAGTAACAGTGACTGAGCCAAATTCTTAAATATAATTATTCATAAACTCCTCTCAAGCATGCATGCTTACTCACAGCCCTGTGTACACTCAGGATCACTCTCAAAGCACATAGACACATGGACACACACACACATGTCTCTATGCACCCTGTTTTGCAGTACAGTGAGTGAAGGGGACTATAAATAGAGTTTAGCAGACACTGTTGTGTTGCTGAATAAATTCAGGGGATCTGCTCAGTCCTGCGTTTCTCTGTTGCAGGGCAGAAACGAGTGGATCAAATGGAGAAAGTGTGGAGCTGCAGAAAGAGGGCGAAACATTATGCTGTATCATGCTACAGTCAGGACTGAAAAGGACCGGCCAAAGGGTGGGGATGCATTAGGAAGACCAAAAAACCTTTGGAGAAACACGTTTAAGACTAAATGTATTTTATTTCTGGGTGCAGTATAGCCTTACCCATCCTCAACCCTTTTGCATAACATTACTTTTTTTGTCCTGCTCCCTTTCACATTAGAACTTGCCATTCTGATTCATATTGTGTAAGATAAAACATGAGATGTGAAGGTAAAACGATGATTTATGAGATATATGCTGGCATATGATGTTTTCCGTATTGAAACATATTTTAATTAAAATCCAGGTAGGTGTGCTTCAGCAGAAAGTATGCTACGTTCTTGTTTGTTCAATTGTAACTCTGGAATCAGAAATTCCAGGTTCTAGTTTGGAAAATCAAATTGAATGCCTAACGAATTCAGCCTTCTTCTCCAGTAAAAAAAAAGCCTTTAACCATCTAGTTTGATCCATACATTTTGGCTGCTGCAAGTACAAAAAAATTGTCTGATTTGCAGAATAAAACTAAATTTACTGACAGTTTGTACTATTAAAACCACAGGCACACACAGGGCTGTGTAATCTATATATGAGAATGTTCCTTTTGTGTTTGAATGTGATAAAGAAAATGTGGTGTTCACCTTGCTTTGTGAATAGGAGCTCACCAATTAGCAAACCCTTGTAGTTTTCCAACTTGCAACTAAAACATGTTCAACTCATGTGTCTGTCATACCTTGCTTTGACTTCAGTTTCAGCACAAAGTAGTTGATGGATCAGCTTTAAGTTCCATTTTTTTCTTAAACAAATTTAGTAAAACAGAGAAAGGACCTTGAGTTTGTTACTGAGTCATTGTTTAAGTAAAAAAATAAATTGAAAATGTACAAATGTACAACAGGTAAGGAAATAGATTGACAATCAGGGCATATCACAGAGCTATATACACTATACTGATGAAGGAGCAGAGAATGACATGAGATCCAAAATGACCAAAATCAGGAGTGAATAGAGAGCTGAGGAAGAGTGCAGGCAGAGGGAAATAGAGAGATGGAAAGTAGCTAAGAAGGGCAGCAGACTTACAGGTTGAGGGAAGGAGAAAGAAACAAAGCTAAAAACACGAAGGAAGTGCCAATAAAAGAGAATAGAATATGGAAAGCTAAGAGAGCACAATCCAGAGCACAAAGAGAAAATTTAATAAACACAAAGGAATAAACTAAAATAACAAGATCTAAGTAAATTAACAAGAAAATTTTTTTTAAACAGAAACACAAAAAAAAACAAAGTTCAAACACCTATGGATCCTAACCACTTCATAATCTGAAGAAAGTAAACAGTCACTAAAACTATTGTATTCAGGTTAGTTTTTGCCGCAAAGAGAAGCAGATGTGTTCTGGATACTTAGTGGTGATAATTAATCCAAAGAAACGCAAGAAATGCTTAATTTATTAAACAAACCCCATTAATCCCAAAACTAAACGAACAAACAAAATAAGGGAAACCACGTGTGACCAAAAACCAAAAAAAGTAAGCTGATCACAGCACAAAATCATAGCAACGAGGATTGTAACTTTTTTTGGGTGTTTAAATACCTTGACACACTGGTAACAGAGGCAATAAAGTAATATTAACATTCCCTTTTTTTCCTTTTTTTTTCAACATGTCCTGTCTAGCAGAGATGCTACTCAGAATTGGTGTCTGAGTATTGAGAATTGGTTTATGAGTATATTAACATTCCCAATCCACTTTTGAACTCAATCCCTTGACTTTGGAGTTTAGATTCCTCTGATTGTAGGACTGGAAGAAACCCAGTTGGCCGACATGAGACTGTACTCTGATGTTGCCTATTCTTGTAGTTCTCACAGAACTGAATCATTCTCAAACAAGGGCCTAGGAAACTCAAGGTTTTTGTAAATGCAGTGGTTTCACCAGAAAGTTTTATGGTCCCTCTATTCCGACCCAGTTACAAAAAAATATTGACAACAAGCCCAACCAACCATTGAAGAACAAGACCATAAGTGCAATCTGCAGTGACTTGGCCAAATCTGATTTATTTCAAGGTGATGTGCCAAAGATATTCCCTTTTGGATGTGCTGAAGTTGCAATGTTTTAAACTTCTACAACACAAGGACAGCACCGTGGACTCTAAAGTGTAGAAACACAAGGTTAGTATCATCCAACCTCTAGCAGCACCCACAGAAGCATACTGGTCTCAAGGACAACTTCCCAGTCACAATTTTGGGACTAAAAGAGCATTTTGATTTTACAACTGCAGCAATTATCCAGCTAAAATAAACCGAAAGACCTAAATATTATCGTTAAAGTCAATCTACTTGAATTAAATAACCTAGGAGGACCGAAAAACACTCCTTGTGGCACTCTGTCAGGACTAATGCCATACCAGTAATCTGTTTAAGTCAACACATCGAAATATTATGAAACAAGGAAACAAAAGCTGCAGGTATGCCTAAAAGCACGGAAATAACTACGTATCTGGTTCAACTATAAAATTATTTTTCATTTAATTAAATTAAGAAAAAAATGTAATGCCAAATTAAATGTTGTTGTAAGTCATAATATCCATTGCTGTTGTAGGTGCCTGATAGCTGTGGGGAGGAAGGATCTCCTGTAGCAGTCTGTATAAGGGCACCTCGGCAAGCAGCCTCTGACTGAAGACACTGTTTTTGTAAAGCTGTCTCATGCTCAGAATTGTCCACAATTATATTAACTCTATGAAGAATTATGTATACATCATTTGCAAAGGCTTTCTCCAAAGTTTAATGGTGAAGATTCATCTCCCCACTTTCATGATCAGATTTTTATTCTCTAAGTCACACTTTCCAGAGTACTTCATTATGCATGTCTAGAGATAGAACTTTGGGAATAAAAAAACGCTTTTACTCACTTCGCACTTACTTATGCATGAGAAAGAGAGGGAGAAGTTAGATAGTACGCTGAAAGCAGATTAGGCGATGAGCAGCATGGAAAAAGATAAAGCAGAAAGATGAGGAGAGAAAGAGAAGACAGGGGTCAAAGAGTCAGCTGGGAGGGAAGATGAAAGATCATAATGCAGAGAAGAAAAGGGCAGTAGAGTGATTTGGATGCATCTGGTACAAATTAACAGCAGGGGCTGACAGCACCCAAGTGTGAGCGCAAAAAGACTGAATTATTCAGAGACAAGCTGTGGTTCGGCAAGCAAATGCTAAATCGGCATAGGGATGCAGACCCACATGCTCAGGCCCTGCTTCTGATAGGGAAGCCTCTCTCCTCCTTTGGGTCCCAAAGACAGATGGGATCGGATATGTGTCACTGGGTCAAACTAAGGCTGGGACAGCCATTTTGGAGAAACTATGCCAGGGAAAGGACCAAGTTTTAAATAAGGATTTTAGAAGCGTTTCTAGAACCGATTAAGTGGGCATGGTTAGGGGTTTTTAATCCCTGGATGTTTATTTTTTTCATCCCCAATTCAAATTCATCCATCTATTCTACATCTCCAGTCTCTCTTCTAGACTTTACATGTATAATTCCTCATCTATTCTTTATTCATTGCACCCTTCTTCTCATGCACAGTTGTTTGCCCTGCTCTGTTGATGGATCAGTGGAATGTGGGATAGCTGTCACCCCGTCACCTGTCGAAATCCGCTGCATGAGCGCACCCTCGGAAATTAGCGGCTGGATTATGCAAATCCAAATTGAACTGTGAAGCTAAGAGGCTCGGCACAGTGACCTCGTCATCTCACGTTGTGCAACGATTGGCGTGTAGAGTTTCCACGGGCACACATGCACTCTGAGGCACACATACTAAAGCAAGCACAATACTTCCCACACCAACATAGGTAGTACAGTCTGACAGCCCCACAAATCCTACTCTGTGCTCCTGTATCCATGTCTGTTTGGGAGTCTGTGTACATTCCTGCCTCTGTGCATGATCTGAATTATAATTTGGTCATTAGAGCCTTGTCCCAAATTACCTCAATGACGCGCACACACACACACACACACATTCACGCATGTACACACACACCACATCCATGACGGATACAGGCCACTGGTTTCTCCAGCTGTGCCTTCTCAGACTGCTCTTTGTTGGATGAGTGCACCTCTTCCAGCAAAAGGAATAAAACCCTCAGCTTTTTAACAAGGCTGTGCAAAGCATACAGAGGCGCCGATAAAGCTTTAATAGTTCTACATTCAAAACTCGGAATGAACACTGGGAGTGATTCTATTTTTTCATGGTAGCTCTGGCTCTGATGTAGAAACATAATAATTGCAAAAAAAAACAACAACAAAAAACATGACTAATTCAGGGGACCCTTATTCCCAATTTAAATATATATATATTATATTATATATATATTATAATATTATATATATATATATATATATATATATATATATTATATATATATATATGTTTATACACATTACCAGCTCAGAAGCTGTTAAATTAGCATGAGATATATATATATATATATATATATATATATATATATATATATATATATATTGTTGTTAAACAAAAAATCAGGTTCATAAAATTAGACTTTTAACTTGAAATTATGCCTTTTGATTCAGTATATAATCATGACTTGTATGGATTTAAAATGACCCGTTAATCAGAACACAATTTTATTTTAGGTTCTGTTGATGTAAAATACAACTTGATGACATGTAAACAGCCCACAGTTTCCCTCTTCTGGTCAAAAGTGGACCGGTCCAGCACATGTCCAAGGCTCATCTAGTGTTGTAGTGAGTGCTGAGTAATTTTATGCTTAATTACCATTAACTGTATATATTCATATATATTAATCGCACATGTCTGCATTTGCGCATTTTGTTAGCGATAGCCTACTGTACGAAACAAAGATGCAACATTCTATCTCTCCGGATGGAGGGGGAGACGCTCCAGTTAGCTCACCTCTGCGTTTGAGTGCACCGTAGTCCGGTCTTAACGTACACAGATCAGGGCTCTTGTTATGGAGCATTTGACACTAACCTTACTGTGGTACCGTGGTTCAGACAATTGAAATTGGCTTAAAAAGTTTAAAAGACGGCTAATATCTTTAGCCACAAGGCTAACGCAAATTCTTTATGGCGCTAACTGTATTCACAAATTTTTGCCTCTGAGCAACAAAAAAAGTATACACCTGTCTTTTTGGGGGGGGTTTACACAAAGGTATGTGGATTTTTTTTCCACCATACTTTCTACTAATACTTGGATTCAAATTGAAAATGATTAAGTTCATAAGTTGCTTAGAACTGTGTTTTATTATGAGGAAAAAGCTACTTAACCATACTGAAAACATTGCTTTGAATTAACGTAATTCATTTGGCTTAACTTAAAAAATTGAAGTAGAAAATGTTGACATATTGTTGTTTTTTTTGCCTCAGTGTTTTATTTTTTAGAGTGTGGAGCATAAAAAACATAACAAATTTTGAAAGATAAAAAAAAAAAACACAATTTAAACAGAAGACACTGGAACAACGACAGTAATAACTACTACAAAATGACACTGATGTTATTGAAAACACTTCTTGTATATTGTTTCCTCGTGTCATTTGTGACATTTTTGCTACATTCTCTTTTAACACTCTATTGGGTTGCTTTTTCAGATACCGTTGAAACGAGATGATACAATTTACAAAAAGACAGAATTTTTTTCTTTCTTCTTACTGTCTGTCTGGCATTAAAAAAATGTTGTCCTTAGGATAGTTAGGATTCCCAACATTATTTATTTTTGAGAAATATCAGAGCAATTAAACACTTTTTTTAGAGACTTTTGCATAACTTTCTATCTGGGAAACTATAATTATTGTTAATATTGTCAACTACTCATTGGATGTGGACAAGTACAATCCTTTTTTAAACATTTTTGAGGAAACAGCTGCTCTTTAAAGTATTAAGAGCTATCCAAAAAAAAAAAAAAACTGAAAGCTGCATTAAAATGTTAACCCAATTTTCATGCATTCTAAACATTGCTCCTGGGTTTGTACTGGAGTCAGACTTGTATAGCTTGAGTGGTATGCCAGAAGGTGTCCTCAGAAAAATATATTGTTTGCTGGATTATTTAGTTGCACCCTGAGTGATAAAACAGATTTATGATTATGCTACTTCCATTCACATCTCCTATGTTTTATTTAACCACTGGATAGTGTAACAATGTTTGTCAGAACAGCAGCAGAAACTGCTCATTACTGAAGCTGTAGAATTTTATTTATTATATATATATATATATATATATATATATATATATATATGTGTACTACTTTTGTCACACTCGTTCTCCTCCGTACCAAATTTGTGGGTCATTTTCCTATCACTATTTTACTCTTGGGTGGTCATTAACTTATGCATTGCCTTCCAAGTTTGGTAGCCCTTACATACATTATATGAACCCTCTTTGGCAACTTTTGGCTGCATACTTGGCTTTCTTGTGTTCAGTTTACAATTTTATTTTATTTTAGACATGAAAATGAATTTAACTACTGTAAGTAAAAGTCCAAGCCCAACTGAAAATAAAAAGTGATGATCATACATAGCCTTCAGAGACCAAGTTTTCTCATATGTTGGACGGGGGAGTTTCTTAATAACATGTTTCTTAATAACATGTTAGATTTGTAGAAGAAATAATGTAAATGCACTCTCACATTTGAATTTATCATGCTAATTTCAGCTTCTGGGGCAGCTTCTGCGGCAGTTTCTAAGACAGATCTGTACCTTTACTGTGGATGAGTGATCATTTCTTTCACTGTTCTTTAATCTTCTGAGCTGGTAATGTGTATAAACATATATATATATATATATATATATATATATATATATATATATATATATATATATATAAACTTTGAGATAAGACCTAAGGTGATCTTCAGAATTGACTAAATGAAGAATGACCTATGACTATTTGAGAGAAAAGAAACTGGAGAATAGAAACCAAATGAGTGTACGAACATGGAATATTTCATCTATCTTCATAGCCCTCCTTCTAGAAGGCGAGTTCTTGTCTGAACTCTGATAGATGACAGATATTACTGTACACAAGATTTTATTCTCAAACACACAGCTGTCTACACACGCAGCCCCATATTAAACTCACCCGTGCAGTCTGCCAGATTCCAAATCTAATAGTCTGCATTAACTCAGCTCTCCATTGACATTTTATGGGCAAAGAGCTTCGGCTGCTGAATGTGAGTGTGTGCATGTGTGTTCATACGACCTTCAGACATACAGGTCAAGAGCAGCGAGTGCGGGCGGCGCGCAGGAGAGGACAAAGTGATGCCAGAAAGGTGGCTGAGGAACAGATGATGTAAGGCAGTGGTCCTACATGTTTTAGATGTTTCCCCACTCCAGCACAACTGACTCAACTGATTGCATTACCTCCTTAAGGCCAGTTTATGCTACTCCGTTTTGACGGAGACGGATTAACGCAACGCAATTATCTGTCGACTCAAGGACCAGAAGGAGGTGTAGGAAAACAACAAAAAAGGCTGCTGTGTTTGTTTCCATGTGTTTCAAAAGTATTCTATGAGCTGCACTTCTATTAAAAAGCTTTACAGCTTAATCAAAACTGAAAAAAACTGAAACAAAGCTGTGATAGTAGGCAGAGACGGCATGAAAAATTAGCACCCCCTGCAGTACGAGAATTGGTTTGCAACAGTGAAAAAAAATTGGAGATTAAAAAAAAAAAAACGGAGTACTATAAACGAAAAACTTCTCCGTTAATACATCTGCATATGTGTGCAAATTTTCTGTTGGAGAAGTATAAACTAGGCTTTAGCCTGCCTCTAATTGCTGAAGAAGCAAACTAGTGTTGCCACGGTTTTTCACAACGTCAACGACCAAAACGGTCAACGACAAATGTAGTGATCAACATCACCGTTTCTTTTTAGAAACTCTGGGGTTTTTTATCTTAAAATTCTCACTGTACCTTTGTCTACCTTTCTGCCACTGACACACATGCGCAGCATTGGCAATCTGGGTAAGCCATGGAGTCAATGGAAAAACCCAAACAGCATTATCATGGCGAACCGAAAACGGAGCATAAGCAGAATGCTATTTGCTCTAGTAACACCAGGGAGGTGGAAGATGGAGCTACTGGGGAGACCAATGTTACAACGCCGGACTAGTCAGGATGGATCTGTAGGCCGGGAGAACTGGCGACACTGGAAGGCTGAAGGTTTCTTATATCCTTAACGAAAGGAAGCTCAGGACATTGAGGAAATGATGTCAGAGCCGGTGAGTAGGTGCTCCTTAAACAGGAGAAGATGAGGGTCACATGATTGTAGTCTGACAATAAGTCGCTCTTGGAAGAGTTTTTACATTTCAATAAAATTTGTGTCACAAATCAGCGCCGCATAAAACATCTGCAAAGAGAATGTTTTGTCTTTTCCTATCATCCTGTTCAGGATTTTACTCAAATACAATAACACGTCCTTCTTTTTTCCAGTAAACTCCATCTAGATATTCATATCTGTTTTTTTGTACTGCCATTCCTCCTCCTCTTCATCCTCATCCTCCCCCCCAACCACTTCCTCTCACCCTTCATTTCTTAGTGACACAGACGATCATATCCCCTCCTGGGGGAATCACATGTAACTTAATACGGGTCAGTGATACACAGAGAAATGCCCTACACACATCTAACCCAGTTACTCTGAAGCTGGAAGCATAGGTATAAAAACACTGTATGGATAGACAAGTATATATCTATTCATGCTATGAATCCCCATAAGCATTAACGGACGGTTCTGTGATCATACTCGTCTCTTTGTGCTGGAGGTCATTAACCGGACCTTTCTCAATTTTCAGTTATTACTGACCTCCGAACCGTTTCTTTAATGCTTACATGATGATGATAATAATAATTAAGTCTTCCAACTTCTGGGGCATTTGGTGATGAATATGCCTTGGAGGAAAATAAAAATAAAAATAATTTTCTGTTTTTCTTCTGCAGGCCAGAAGTTCAGGCTTTCGTGTGCAGAGGAGAAATAACAACTTGATTCAATTTAATCTCATGTACAATTGGATCCAGATAACTACATACACAGCATAAAACAGAATGACCGTTTTTTCTTTTATTCAATATATATATATATACTATATTTTTAACTTTCTTCCAACTCAGAATTTTAAACGTTGCATTTTTATGTTTTAAAACATTTTGTGTTTACGACCAAAAGCTTCTCACAATAGTTTACTTGGTAGACGATGGATGGATGGATGGATGGAAAGACAAATGAAGGGTGCCAATTTCAGGGAGTTAACCTGTTGCTCTTTGGACGGTAACATTATAGAAGTGTCATGGTAATCATTTCTGGAGCAACAGTATCCTACAGGAAATTTCCTGTGAGGAAAACACATTAGAGGGCAGCCTGCGTGATTTACTCTCACTTTGAAGCAATCATTCTAATGGCAGATGTTTTGCTTTGAAAGCGGTTGCTTGGTCATTTGTGATTAATAGTAAAGCATTGGGGCTCTGCTAATGTCCTGCCTAAGGCATCAAGTTGATTCAAACCGAACAAGAAGTCGATTATGCAGAACAACAAGGCCATGCAAACAATAATTCTACTGTTTTTCTCATTTTCAGATTTCCTTCAGGGTGTGCTGGTTGGATTGAGATTTACCGGATTATCTGCTGTTGCGCCCAATAAAAAACTACATGCAGCCCTTTACCAGGTATCAAATTCAGTTATACCTGTGTGACCTCCTCTTAACCTCGCCTTAGTGTTTCATCTGTGGCGCAAAGACAGACTTAAACAGTCAAGCTGCAAGGTGAAGAATTAAAATAGATCTCTTGGAGTTTCTTTTGTTTACCCCGACAGCCAGGATGCCATTAGAGCTCATTAAGCACAAGTTATACTTTGTTTGGGTTTTATGATTTTGTTTTTTGTTTTTTCTCCTTAGCACTTTTTCTGATTTAAGGAAATGCCACATCTTGACACCTACCGCCTTTGACATTTCAAAAATTTCTTTTTTAGGATTCTGAAGTATTTTGACATTATAAGGTGTAATAATGTGTTTAATTTCCATATCCAAGAAGTTGTTGTAAGTGTTTTTAGAGCAAGAAAAAAAAACAGGTTACCATCAGTAAAAATTACAAAAAAAAATTGCGTTTGTGTGAGTTGGGAGCTTGTTCATTTCAGATTTATAAGCATTTATAAATGTTAAATATACTGTAAGGATAATTGTCCTGTATGTCTTTATACAATTGAATGCAAAAACCTGTTCAAAATGGACACAAAATTGTATAATTTACTCCTCTTGAAGTTTTACCCACTTTTGTCACATTAAAAACACAAAATTCAGTGTACTATATTATAGTTTACCACAAATGAGAAAATATGTGTGTGGAAGGAAAATGGCTGGTTTTTCGTGTTACCCTTTTCTACCTTTGTCTCTGCAATTACAGCCAAGTTTTAACTTCTCAGTGTCTGAATGTATTGACATTAAAAAATGCACTATATTTATTTCTCAAGCAGATGGTAAATCAATCTGAAATGTCACTTTAAATAGGACACACGCTTTACAGTGGACCCTCTCATCCCAGTATTTACAAGAGTTAGGGAGCACAGCTGCCCACAAATTAGCTCAAATCTGCAATTACTGGAATCTTTAAAAAAAGAAGCTTATAAATGCCCATCTTAATAGTTCAAGCGCAAAATGTACCCTGATATGCATTAAAATGCACAATCAAAACTGTCTTAGCACAACCTAGGAGGCTAATATCTATGGTCTTCCTTATTACCACTCTTGGGAGTGTTGTTGGTTTTAATTACATGCAAAACATAGATATAGATATATAGCTATAATGAAGACTCAGGACAACACAGCTTCTGTTCTAGAAAGTAGCTTCAGCCGGGTTTTATTGGATCTTGGTTCTCAATACAATGCTACATAGGTTATTGACCTCTATATCTAACATTCTATATCCATTGTCTATTAACAATTGACATACCTTATCTCTGAGCAGGCGTCCACGCTGAGATCCCAGCAGACCAACTAAAACCCTCTGGCTCCTCTAACAGGAGCTCTATCTTTTATACTTATTCATTGCGTCACTTACGGGAACCATCTGGTGTTTTTTTGGCCAGCGCAACCGCCTGGCTTGATATTAGTTTATCTTGAAGGCGCCTAACTGTCTGGTTCTGAAGAGGCCAGAAAAGCTGGGAACAAAACATTTCCTAGAATCGCTTAATGACAAGTCTTTCGTGGAAGTACCACGTGCATCTTGTCGGCTTCTGAGAATTGATGCACGTGTTGATTACACGTGCCATGCAGGCCCAAATTTTGGCTTCTACATTCCCCGGTTTGATGCCATTAGGCATCACTAATTAGCTACCTATAAATGCAGTTAATATGAGTATTATATGGTAAGTAAACATCAATATGGTAGGATATACTGTGGTGAATAGGCATATGACAGACACATAAAAGTAACATTATAATGGGACTTATGCAGGATTACACGTGTCCAAAGTAATGGTGAGTAACAATCAAACCTATGTCAGTTGTGGTCCGTTGTGTGGGATCAAAAACCTGTCGCTACAAGAACAGGGAAAATTATCCCACTGCCCCTCCGGCCAGGCGGCAACCTTACGGTCCACCGGACCTTCAAGCGACATGAGGCATAATCCTTAATATAGCATTACCAAAATGTGATTAAATGCAATCCTTAATAAGTCTGACACAAGTGAGAGTAAATGGCACAAATGAGAATAAATGTAAACATTAAAACATTCAACTTAGTTATAAATTCCAATTACCAGCTGGCTTATTTGTTGTAACATACTAGAAATAACATATGAAACACATAACATATAACAGATGAGAAAATATTGATCTTGTCCATCCCGGGAAGGTATGATCGATATGGTGTTAAACAGTCTCGATAGTCCACATATAATGAACACAATGAATAGAGTAAGAGTATAAATCCTTCTTGAAGGTTACGATGAGGGATGAAGGGGTGATGAAGTGATGGTGTCCTGGAGGGGACTTGTAGTCAGAAAGCACTTAACTGAGCTTGTTTAACAGTCTTGGCTTAGATACTTAGACATGTTGGGGGGCAGAAGGATTGTTCATTGCGATCACTTCCAACTGGATCAGCTGGGTTGCAGCAGCCAGGTTCATCTGTTTGGTCAGTGTCCTTGTCCATACTCTCCTCACCACAGGTATGACGAGACATGTCAATAAGAAAATTACAATTAGAACTATGGTCGCACTAATTGCCACCTTAATTAGCATTGCTTTCCAATCTCCTAAATTTAGGTCTAACCACCCCCCAGACCAGTCATTCTTCCCAGCATTCAAACTAAGTTCTTCTCTAAGTGCTCTAAGTTTTGTCATTGCAGCAGTAAAGGATCCTTCGTTAGAAGTGTGTGATGGAATATACGTGCAACATTCTGTATCTTGAAATAATTCGCAGAGTCCTCCTTTATCTGCCAACAGCCAGTCCAAAGCCTGTCGATTTTGTAGAGTCATCTTACTAGTCTCATGTAATTGTTGACCTAACATTCCAAGAGCATCTCCAGTATAATTAAGGATTCGCTGTTGATTATAATAAATATAATTAATCCATTCTACATTCTTATTTATAGTAATTTGAGGAATTATTGACTCAAATCCTGCTTTTACTTCATGTCTTGCCTTGAATTCATTTGGAATTCCTTTGGGTTGTCCTATTATATCAAGATAAACATTCTGATCTGGCACATACTGTCTCTTTACTCTAGGATTAGCATTCAAACGATCAAGGTTAATTATCTCATTCACACCTTCATACAACATTGTGACAGGTATTTTCAATCTTACCATGGTGCACAAACCTATCCATCGTGGTGCCAAAGTGTTTCTTAGGATGTCATCGCCACACATAAAATAACTATCTGCTATTGCCCAAGTTTGTTCACTCAGAAAGTATAGAGGAGGGAGTGTCATAGTCATATTATCACAGGTCTGACTCAGGGGTTCAGGTTTTTCATACCAAACTGGTGTGGTAACAAAAATAGGTGTCACTTTAGCATGTGGAAACCATGATAGAACCCAAGTTACCTTACAGTTGACTGTTGTGTTACCCATCAAGGTTCCTTCACTCTCAGAGAAGCCTCCGCTAGCAAAACATTCATATTCAGCATCATAATCTACTTTATACGTAGTTGGAGGACCATTTTGTGCTGTTGAAATGTTAAATTCTGCACATTTATCTCCTATTTTGTAACCTCTATGTTCGTCTAAATAATTATGAATTCTTCTCGACCCATAGAGTAATCTGCATTTAATTCCACACATGGAAAATCTGAAAAATAATGGTGTACCACTTGCATTGTTGAATTCTCCTAATTTACAAGCTTGTTTTTGTACTGAAGCACATTCCTCAAAAGTATACTTTTCTGGAATTGCAATTGGAGGAATTCTTGGTGAACCAGAACATATAATACATTCTTTGGAAGTCATTTCTCTTGCTGTATACCATGCCCATAAATACCAGCTATTTTGATTAGCTTCTTCCCAAAGTTTATCTGTTGTTAACTTTGGCCTTTTTGCTCTGGGGATGATCACATTAATTGATTTTGTTCTAATCGGTTTATAGCTAGGATCATTTGTATTTTGATATAGTGATCCCTTAATTGTATCTAGTCCCCCCTGACGACGGTCAGAACTGACCTCGTCACCTGGCTTAATCATACTTTGTGTAACTACATTGGTTGCCTGTTTCATGGAAGGCTTAATATTAGCTACAGGTGGGGTAGGAGCAACTGGCGCTGCTTGATTAGTTGTTGGCCTGTTACTTGCTGTTTGTACAGGTGTTGTCTTTACTATTTCAGGTAGCACAATAGGTGAGAGTTTTTCTGTTACCAGTGTAGGTGAGTCTACTAATATAGTAGGTGCTTCAATAGGTGGGGGTTCTGTTGGTAGCTCCCACACGATCTTAAATCTATCCTCAGGTTTCTGTGCTAGTGTAGGTAGTTTAACTTCCTTAACATTTTCTGTTTGTCTACGTGTTCGTGAATGAAGTGTGTGTTTTAAACTATTGAATACTGGTGTCCTGACTGATCTGGTACGGTGTAGTGACATGTCAGCGTCATACTTAACTTGTGGTGTTGTGTCTTCTTGCTGTCGTCTTCGCGAATGCTCTAGTGACCGGGCGTTGCCTTCTGCTCCTTTGGGAATTGTCTTCACCTCCTCCAGGACTAATTCCTTCATCACCAGCATTCCTGCCACCATCCAAGATAGTACAGTTATCAGACCCACAATCTTTTTCATGTTTTTCAGTTTTTTCTTTCTTATTTTCTCTATGGGTACTCTCCTGTTTTGTTTCTCTGACTTTGGTGCAGTGGCTCAGATGATACCACGTTGAGGAACCGTCAACCTGGATTGCCGTGGGGGTTGCCTGAATCACGAGAAATGGTCCCTCGCGCCTTGGTTCATGCCATTTCCTCCGGAAGACCTTAATATAAACCTGATCTCCAGGAGCCACTGGACCTTCGATATCTCTGCTTATGGCAGCCTCTTTTTCTTTTTCCTGGAAATAGATTGCTTTGTGGATACTAGTTAGTTGCCTGACATAGCTTTTGAGATCTTGCTCAAGTGATGGTCCCTTATGGGGACCGCAAAACTGTGGGACCGGCATTGGCCTGCCTGTTAGAGCTTCATGTGGAGACAAGTGAGTTACTCTGTTTTCTTGCATGCGGTAAGAAAGCAAAGCAAGCGGCAACGCATCCACCCAGTTTAGTTTGGCACATGCACACACCTTCTTGATCTTAGTTTTCAAGGTCAAGTTTACCCGTTCTATAATTCCCTGGGATTGGGGATGATAGACTGCTCCTAATCTCTGTTTAATCCTCAACTGCTGCAAGACTCCCTTAAATACTTTATGAATGAAAGCTGGGCCATTGTCTGATGAAAGCTCTGTTGGAATTCCAAACCGAGGTATAACCTCTCTGACCAGAAATTTCACAGCACTTTCTGCGCTCATATCCTTAGAAGGGATTGCTTCAACCCATCGGCTGAATCTGTCAATCACAACCAACATGTATCGCTTTCCCTGCACTGTTTTTATCATGTCTGCATAGTCAATGACAAGGTGTCTGAATGGACCTTCAGGTATTGGGATGTGTCCTGTTGGTGTTTTTATGCCTTTTCGAACATTGTTCTGAGCACAAATGCTGCATCTGTTTAGTACTTCTTCCACCATTGCCTTTAAATATGGTGACCAGTAGCCCTGACGTTCGAGTTTTCTTATCACCTCAGCTCTGCCACAATGATCGATTCCATGGCCGTCTAGGGAGAAGTGTAACACCTTGTTTCAATTTTATTTCAACAGGACTGGCTGATAGTGCCAATCCAACATCCGTGTCATGTTTTGACCACAGTTGTTCTGGAACCTGATTTAGCATCTTTTTCACCAATGCTTCCTGGCAGGTTTTGTTTCTGTTTGCTTTTCAGGTAGATTTAACTCTCCCTGTTTTTCAGTCAGGCTTGTCATCATTGCTTTGAGATTTCCTCTGAAATTATCACCTTCAGTTCTGAAAAGTTTTAGAATCTGTAGTTCTTTTTGTCTTTTTTCTTTTCTATTTTTCCTATTTTGTTTGGCTTTGTAGTCCAGAATCCTTTGTTCCATTATTTCATTCAAGAGCAAGTCGAATGATCCTCCTTGTGGCCAGGGGTTTGTAAAGTTTTTGGTTCGTTTATACCATTTCTGAGATATTTTATCGATGTCTTTTGCTAATTCAGGATTTTTTACTGACAGAATGGAGACAGGGTCAGCAGCCATGATGAACTCTGGTGTATTTGTGTTTCAGATTTTTAAAGTGTTTTAGTTTAATCAGAATATTTTATTTATTTAATGGCAATTCCACAAATTATCAGTTGATTATGAGCCTTCTTGCTGTTCTGAAAGAAGGGAGGGGAGGTTAAGTCCTGATCTTTAGATCTGTGTATTTTCTATTAACTTCTGTTTTTGTAAACAGTAAGTTGTTTTATTATTTTGAAAATGTCCTTTAATTAGATCCTTTATAAAAAGACATCAAGGTTAATGCTTCATCATTGGAATAATTCAACTGTAGCACAAAAAGTCAGGAAAGGATTTTCCCTTATTGTTATCTCAGTATGGGTGAAGCAACTGTGTAAATAATCAATTAGTTTTTAATAATATACTCTCAAAGCTCAAATGATGTTGTCTATTTTATGTTTCATTAATAGGAGTAAGCTTAATAGGCAAAGCAATGTTTAAAATATAGTTTATTTCAATTTCATGAGCACACCACACTGATCAGTTCACAGCTGTGCTTGCTGCTAACTTTTTTGACCAAGGGTAAATTTGGAGGGCTGGTCCCTAGGAGGGTCTTCAGGCAGAATTATGCAGTGGAGGAGGAGAAGAGTTGGCTTAAGGGCGACGCCCCTTCTATCAGTTTGCTTCCGCCCGTTGACCAGAACAGATCCGAGGTTTCTCTTACTTGCTACCCCAGCAATTCAACTTATAGCCTGCAAACTGAGCAATACAGTCCTCTCCGGTAAGTCGTGAATTATCTTTATCTGTACTTAGTTAGGTTGGTTTTAATGCGTATGTGTCTGTGTGTATATGACAATCCTAGTTATAAGCTTGTTGGTGCGATAGTTTTAACACTTATAACATCGATTTAAGCTGTTCACTTTTGTTTTAAAACAGAGATCAAACGGTTTTCTGGCTTATATTTCCTTTGACGTCTGCAGAGGGTTGCGCAAAAATGTGTGTGCGTGTGTTTGTGAGCGTGTGTGTATGTGTGTGTGTGTGTGTGTGTGCGTTTGAGTGCGCCTTCAATAACAGGAAATGCCTTTCTTCTCTTGCAAGCCAGAGAGTTGAAAAAAGAAAAAATCAAACCAGATTTTCAACAACAACCCAACAGAGCTCTGTTACTTTCTAAAAGCACAAGCTTTTGTACTTAAACTAAAGCTTTACATAAATATTAGTTATTTAACTGTTTGCTGTTTTACAGATGTTTAAAGCTTCTCGCCAAATGTGAACCATCGACCTCTGGGTTATGGGCCCAGCACGCTTCCGCTGAGAGAGGAAAAAAAACAATCAGCTCCACAGTTTGTGCAACTCGTAAAGTATAATCCACTCTGAATTCTCAGCACAGTGCTAATTACAACATTATCCATCTTCTTCAGCACAACAACGTATTCTAAGTAGCCTCCTTCAGCAAGAATATTCAAAGAGACCTCAACACATCGAAATTGAACTAAAAGTGTAAAATATAACAGTGAACATAGCAATCGGCACACAGCACAAAACTTGTCATTGATTTATATGCAATTTATAAGCAATTGAATCAACAGCATGCAATGTCATTCAGAGCATTTTTTTGCAAGCAGTGTGCAGCGGCAGTTATACACACAAAATCATTAATATAGCAGATCTGTCAAACCATGCATTTGTCAAAGGTCACGTCAATGTCCGTGTCTATTTACTTTGAAATAAACTTTCCCTATTCTCCCAGTTTGGTCTGTTGTTTTTTATTTGTTTGATTGTTGTACTTTAATGTCCTAAATTTTTAAACCTGCAGGGTTTTAAATCCAATCCAAATTAATTTATTTTTTATTTTTTTATAATATGTGCACTTTATAGTAGTAATTATTATCATTGATTATTATCATTACTACTTTTTTTACCTTTTTACAGTCGACTGTCTTAATTCTTAACTCACACAATAGCACACTACTGCTATTTTCTCTTTATGAAGCTTCAATTTAACTCTTTACTCTTTAACTCTTAACTCTTAGCGCTATTTTCTTTAACACAGTTTCACACAGAGTATTCTTTTTCACAAATACTTCTCAAGAGGTTTTTTTTTTGTGTTACTCTAAGGGTTTTTTCCTTTTTTTTTTTTCCAAAAGTTCTTAAAGCAGAACTTTTTATTTATTTATTATTTTCTCATTTATACTATTTTTTTTGTTCTTTCTTAAAACTAAGGCACAGTTTCTTTTACCTCTATTTTCATTTACTCTGTTTTTCTTATATTGTCTCTTTTATCTCTTCTTTGTCTCTTCTTTTTCTCTTTACAGCTGTCTCTCAGTCCAATTTTGGGTCTCGTATCTGCTCAGGGTTCTTTTTCCTTTTTAACACTTATAAGCAAATTTTAGACAGCTCTATCTCCCGGGAGATATTGGCTGCAGCGTATTTTCCAGATAAGAAGCTGATAAAGCCCAGGAACTTCTTCTGACTTTAGCATCCAGACAAACTCCGACACCAGAGGAGAAAATGTAAAATTATTTTACCTTCAGAAGGATCTATTTTGGCCGGCCTTTCTCCCCTGAAGCCGGGGTGCGCTCGGCTGCTGTCAGACCCTGGCTAAGCTCGCCAAATGTTGTTGGTTTTAATTACATGCAAAACATAGATATAGATATATAGCTATAATGAAGACTCAGGACAACACAGCTTCTGTTCTAGAAAGTAGCTTCAGCCGGGTTTTATTGGATCTTGGTTCTCAATACAATGCTACATAGGTCATTGACCTCTATATCTAACATTCTATATCCATTGTCTATTAACAATTGACATACCTTATCTCTGAGCAGACGTCCCCGCTGAGATCCCAGCAGACCAACTAAAACCCTCTGGCTCCTCTAACAGGAGCTCTATCTTTTATACTTATTCATTGCGTCACTTACGGGAACCATCTGGTGTTTTTTGGCCAGCGCAACCGCCTGGCTTGATATTAGTTTCTCTTGAAGGCGCCTAACTGTCTGGTTCTGAAGAGGCCAGAAAAGCTGGGAACAAAACATTTCCTAGAATCGCTTAATGACAAGTCTTTCGTGGAAGTACCACGTGCATCTTGTCAGCTTCTGAGAATTGATGCACGTGTTGATTACACGTGCCATGCAGGCCCAAATTTTGGCTTCTACAGGAGAACAGCCAATCACCATTTAGGAAAATAAATGATAGTCCTGCATTGGCTGGATTGGCTGTCAAGTAGCATTTTGCTTGGGTTTTTCATCTCCCCAAGATGGATTATCTTTCAAATATTCTAGATATGCTCTATGAAAAAATTCACAAATAGATGTATATTCTGTCAGTACTTTGGCATTACATTCTTAGGGCTTTTCCGGCCTCATTGCCGACCCCTGCACCACTTCATGGGTTCCTTCGGCAAAACGACTGAACTGTGTAAGGACATTTGTTTTTTGGGACATTTTGAGACTCTTTGTGTTGCATACTTTTTTCCTCGTTGTGAATTTGAGCTTTTTTCCTGGATCTTCTCACTGTCCTGATCAGAGCATTTGATTGTTCCTTGTTCGTGTGGTGTTTTCCATGGATGTATGGATGTCAATTAAGATATCAAGAATCAGTTTGATTCCAATTCCCCAAAGTTAAAATCAGTTATCACAATACGATCTGATTCAGTCTAATCTAGTTTGATTTAGATATGGGTCAGTGCTATTAAAAAAAATTATTTGACCTTTTATCTTAATTATATGCTTGTAATTTAATGACTTAACACTGTGTGAGAAACAGTTTACCAGGAAAAACAGTTTTTGTGCTTTAAGAAGTATGCCTAAAACAGCTGTCTGATTTTTTTATTCCTATTTTAGCTGTAAAAAAGGGTAACTATGTTAAACAATTTAACCGATTTTTGAACTTGTGAATCTATTTGATTCTTAGAATTTTTATAAGAATCGATTCAGAATATATTTTTTGGTTTGTTTGTTTTTTCAACCCAGCCCTAGATGGATGGATGAAAAAAAAAATTAGGAGTACAACAATAGACTACAATGAATAGAAACCATGTCTCTGCTGTGTCGAGTCATGATTTTCAACAACAGGGAAGGAACAGAACAACTTCATGAGAGCTTTGGTTAATTGCAAACGTATTATTCATCATCTATTACATTAAAAGAGTTCATTCACCCAAAGAGAATCCTTAAACTGGAGTTTCCTATGCAGAGGAGCATTCAAACAGCTCCCAACCACTTAAATCCAGAGTGAGTCATGCGCTATAGGTCAGTTAAGGTCTGACAAGCCACCTGCTGCTTTTTCCTGTTTACCTCCTGACACCACAAATGATGGACAATATCCTGCTCAGCTTTCCACTGGACCCCCTTGCTTCCAAACATATACTCCTGACCTATGTAACCTCACTCCCACTTTTTCTCCAACATTCTTTTTTCCGTCTTTTCAATTCCGTCTAATCCTGTCAATCAGACTCTGGTTGTCTCATTTGTGTGCGGATAAATATACTAAGTATAAAAACACAGACAGACTAAAACAAGGTGGTGTGAGGACAAAGACTAGACTAAAGCAGGTAGTGAGACAAAGGGACCGCCGTCACTGATCCATATCCATAGCACTACAGGTCTGCTCGGCCCAGCTGGAGATGGATGAACCAATCAGAGCATGACACACATCCACAGAGCCTTAGTATCCCATGGCTACAATATCCCAGACCTCCCCGTGGGGTGCAAAGCAGATGGAAAACAAAATGGACTAGATTCCCAGATAAACCCATTCTGTCTGACAAGCTACCTGTGTCCTAATCTCCTGAAAATTACCACAGAAGTAACCTAACCGCAATAAACAGACTCTCTCGCCTGTACCAGCTCATTCCCCAGGCGAGTAAAATTAAATCATCCTGCCCACTGCTGCTGTCTAGACAAAGCAGAAGAGGAGAAGGAGAGAGGTGGACAGGTCAATCCACAAAGCCTGAGGCAGACAGAAGACTGTCTGGCAACAAGTGCACAAAGTGCTGCACTGAGTTAAGTTGGAGAAAAGGGCAGAGTGGGGAGTTAAACAAAGAAAAACCAGAAGAGATGGTTTAAAGACTGGTAACAGGGGTCTGAAGAAACCAGTAAATTGGTAAATGGGTTACAGTATTACACTGCAAGATATTATCTCAATTTTACCTGAACTGAGAAGAGAAGCATGAGGTAAATGATTCAGAACAACAGATATAGTTATAGAGTTATTTTCAGTTATATTAATTTCAGGAAGCCTGCTTAGTGTCAGAACCTCATTATCTAACCATATATAGGTTAATCGGTTCATTTAGGTGTAGGAAGCAGATCCAGGCCTCAATCAGACCTCTAATTACATCATACTTTCTCCTCAATCCTCATCTTTATATTACTCCTCCCTATCTTTTCACCCTCTATCACCATTATCCCTCATCCCTACCAATTAATTCCCCATCCATAACTTATATTATATTTTCCCTATTTCTTTAAGCTACATCCACCATAATGTGTTTTTTTCATAGTCCAGGACAAATTTGTGAGATGGAAAATAATCTTGTTTTTTTTATTAATATTTATTTGTGGAGCAGAGCCGGCCCAAAGCAGAAGCGAACGAAGCGTTGCTTAGGGCCCCCCAAAACCATCAGTGGCACCCGATAAACGCTGAAACTGAACAGAGACTTCAGATGTAAGAATTTATGAAAATGTGACTTTTACTACATTTGATTTAGTTTTGTTTCAGTGTTGATTATTTAAAATGTTTAAGTTGTTCAAATGTTTTTGTAGTATCTGGGCAAGTTTCTTTGTAACTAATTATTTTATTAGTAATTTATTAAAATAAAAATCTATTTGTATCTATTTGTAAAAATATTTAAATCAAATACATTTAAATGAATAAAAAGGTATGTATTGTACCTTTTAATTTACAAAACGTTTTCATTAAATAAAAAAAATTGAATTAAATTGAAATCAAGTTTAAAATTACTTTTTAATATTCATTGTTTGATTTGTGTGTTACTAGTGTTACAATCTGATGCTGTAGTTTAACCTTTCTATTTTGTTTGAGCTTCGATTGTCTCAGATAATATTAATAACATAAAAAATAATAAATCAATCATAATCCCTATATATTTAGGATCTGCCAAATAAACTCTTCCCAAATTAGGCCAATCTTAATTGAAAGTGTGTTATTGTGGATATGGGTCTTAACAGAAAGCCGCCCCCCTATATTTTTCGACTCAAATCCTTCATAGCATGTGTTATTCCATATTTAGGTCAGGGAATTGATGTCCTGACAAAAATTCCCCACTCAAACTCTCAATTACCAAAGCCTCCAGCTGTTGCTTCCCCAGATGATTCTATAAAAAAAAGCACCAATCTTCTTCTACAACATCCATAACTGTACTCAGTAAATCTTTAAAAATGACATTTTTGGTTTGACCCTTTACTACTGAAAGTGAGACTTCAGCCAGCTGCTTTTTGAAAAAATCCACATGCATATCTTTCAAAAGCATTTTTTTTTACTTTATAACATCTTGCATCAAACTGTACTCCTAATGTTCATGAAATGAAAAATAAGGTTACACATTAAGAAGAATATGAGTACTGTATATACACACAGTCACACCACTTCAGCAGCCATATTTTTAACTTTTTTATGAAGTTGCAACGTTTCACTGAACTCAATTGCCAAGCGTCTTGACCCAGTTTCCAGAACTGTCTTCTTAAAAATGTACATAAAGAGAAAGGTGAACCAGAGTTAAAACATTCCCTCTAGCACCTCTTTAAGTCTCTATAGTCAGAAGGAGTGAATAGCAATGTCTGGAAACGTTATAATAATACTTTACAGGATCACGTAAGTGGAACACTACAGTTTAACTGCAGGAAGCTGAAGTGCTGTTGTTCTTAACCATGAAAAGTAAATCCTGTTTCATGTCAAAACCTTAGCTGGCTTAAGGGCAGCAGACGTTAGCTGTAGCGTGTTAAACCACAAACCTTGCATGATAGATATTTACTGTGGGGCCAACTAAATTCTAAGGGAACTGGGCAGATTATTAAAAAAATGATATAAGACAGAGATTAAATGAATATAAAACTATTTTTTTTGTTTTTTTTATCTGCATTTTACAGAAAAAGCTATCCAAACCAACTTTTCCATGTTTGAAAATATATAACCCAATAATAAACCTAACCAATGATTAACCACATTTTTCAAATTACCTGACCAGACCCAAGTCTGAACATGGTCACACTTATATTATCAAGGAATTGTTTAATACAACTTGTCTGACAACATGAAGTAGGCTTACACATATCAAAAACCTTTTTGAATGGAATGTTCTTTTATCTTAGCCATTTTTACGAGAATATTTATAAATATGATAATCAAAAAGCCTGTGAATATTCTCATTCATCCAGGTCATGGTTATCTCAAGGAAATTTCAATCGAACGCAACTGGACTTGGTAATTTGTCTTGGAATGATAATCAAACTCAGACATTGATGGCAAGTGATTTTTTTCTGTATGCCAGGCTGAGAGTGAACTTAAGTTGAGAGTTGTTTTTCAAAAACCATAAGATATGAGAGAGACTATTAGCAGAAACAGGGACAGTAGAGGAGACCTGGTAATTTGTTCATTCTGACTGTGAGAGCCCTGGAAGGATTTCAGGAGTTGAACAGAATTCAAAATGAGAGGGATTTACTAACAAGAACCTTAACTGCTCCCAGGAACACTGCAAACCCCCATTAAGTTAGACTAATCAATCTCCTCGATCGCTTTCTTCTCCCAGATAAGGAAGGGGCTAAACTCCCAGCTTGGCGCACACTCCTACCGACACTTTAAACAAGCAACGAAAAGCTAATAATACATCAAATAAAAACAAACGGGCTGCAAAGTGCTGCAAATTCAGAAAGGCAAATGTTGCATGCACTTAGATGCTCACCAACAAGCTCTGGGACATCATAAACACATTACCCTGCACAAGCTGCCAATGTGAGAGACAATGCGAGAGCGTGGGGCCAGCTGTCCATTCAATAATAGCTCAAAATGGGGTAAATGGCTTCTGAAATTACATTTTCTATGGGGGGTTATTTTAAGTACACAGACGCAGATTCACATCCATTTCCTGTGTGACTCAGTCAAGTATCCCATCAGTCAAACATCCCATCCTAGCAATCGTATAGCTGCTCATAGAATACAAGAGAAAAGAATAGAAAATTCTGTACTGACGCTCAAGAGGGGAAATTCAGCTAACAGCAATGAAGTGACACACTATAAAAGAAAAACAAGTTCCATTTATTGTCCTGACGAAATATTTTAAGTTTAGAAAACACAAAAAGTTTTGTTTACTATGTTTGAGACAATTGGATGAGTTAGTCCAACAAACCTTCGGAGTTGTAAGCTTCAACACAACCTTTTGAGTCATTGGTATTTGAATCTGTACATTGCACTTCATTACAATGATTGAAAGTTCATCCAAAAGAAATGCTTTTGTTGTGAAATGTGTATTTGTCTTTTGAGTTAAAAACTACATGAGTTACTTGGACAAGGATCCGGCAGAGGTAGGTTTTTTTCTCTTATTTAATTACACTAAATTGTTTCGCAATCTCTTGCGAACATGAACAGTTGAACATTATGGTAAAAAAAACACTAAAAAAAAAACATTTAAACAGTAGAATATGGGCTTTATTTTAGGTCAGTACAATCGGTACTTGAGTTACCACTTAGGAGCTATAGGTGTCTGTGGCACGGTAAGTAGAGTAGTTGGATTGCAATTGGAGATGGGTTCAGTTCCACCTTCTGCCTGTCATATGTTGCTATGTACTTAACCCAGAGTTGCCTACTGTATCTATGCATTTGTAGTATAAAGCGCTTTGAGAGGTCAGTATAACTTGAAAATTTCAGTCCAGTTTCCATTAATCATGATTTAGAATCTGTTCCCCGAACCTTAAAAGTTCAAGTTTAATTTTCCAACTTAAAATTCTACTGAGGCTTGTTGCCTTTACATTTTTAGTTCTGCTAACTTTTCTTTTTTGACAGTGCAGGTAGAAATATTTAGGTTTACACAGGAAAATATAACAAACAGAAACCCAAAGTAATGGCTTGACAGCCCCTGAATTGGGAAAATATTTTTCATAATGATTTATTCTCCTTTCTGATGTGTAGGTTATTTATTAGCTCTTACCTAAGGTTGATAGATCTAAATTTCAGTTTCTGCTAATCATTGAAAATGTCCACACACAAAAACAGAAACAATAATAGCAACAGAAAATGGATAGGAAACCTTCACTAACATCTTGATCTGCACTCTATGAGGAGCCTTTACCACTCTATTCATTGCTGGATGCACTCATATAACCGTTAATAATTTTAGCTGTTGCACTATTCTTCATTTGAAATCATCTTTTTTTTTACTTTGCAGTTTTTTTGTGTGTGTGTTTTTTTTGTTTTCTGTTAGCAAAATAATAATTAGGTGTGGAAGGGTTCCACCCAAGCTAAAAAAAAGTCTGTGTCATTGCCGCCATCTAGTGGATAACTCTAGCTAAACAAGACTTTCTTGATTCATTAAAGTTCCATTCTACAGCCATTAAAATCCATGTATAGTTTCAATTTCTTAACTATAAATTTCAAGAATTTCCAAACCAAATTCCAGGTTTCTCTCCCTACTATTTTCTTGTCATTTGTGTACATCAGTGTAGTTTTGATTTGCTGGTAAAGTATGTAATCATGTTCCAAAATTGTATAACACCTGGGGATAAGGACCCACCCCTAGGGCAACATGTCTTTGGGATGGCTGAGAAGGTTCTTGTTTTGGAAAATCAACTAAATGCTAACTCAAACGGGTAGCTGGGTTCTACTAAAGCTGCCAAGAAATGTTTTATTGAACTTTTAAGGATGACAAGACAGAAGAGGAGGGTTCCTACGCAGAAAAGTATGCAATTTGATTTAAATGTTATCTACCTATAGGTCCTGTACATTATTAAAGAAAATAGGCTATAGTTACTACCACATTGTTAAAAAGTTCCACCCATCCATGCATCCAATCCAGCAATCTATCTCTCCATCCATCCATCCCATTTGTTCCATGTTCCATTTTAACATTCTATTAAGAACCCAACAACTATTGTATATCTGCATTAAATTTAAAATCATATTTAAGTTTTAAACTTTAAAAGATTGGCTAAAAAATCTAATAAGTGTATCAGTTTCCGTCTGATAAATAATACAAATTTTACATGAAAATGCGTAGCAACTTAAGGACAGTTGCACTGCTCACTGTAAAATTTTGCTATTTATTGGGTTTATAAGTAGAGGTTTCCTTCTCTTTCTCAAAAGGTCCATAAGCAGTAAACAATATAATGAATATTGGATTAATGGATTTGATATTATCTATGTTGTCCCTGCAGGTAGCAACTGTGAGTCGGCTGATACAACAGACGGGATCTCACGACTACTTATACTGCAAGGAGCAACATCCTTTATTAAACATATTCCATTGCATGTACAGTTAGGGACTATTTTCTTTTTCTGTTATGCATTTTGCCAAGTCTTTGATGTGCAGCGCACAGTAGGGGGGTTCACTTTTGAGCAGGAAAAAAACATTATCTCCTCTGCTTTTAGTTCCCTGTTGGGTCAAACTTTTCAGTTCTGCATGATTTAAACTGTGACTTAAAAGCTGGAAGATCTACAAAGGAATGACTTCAAACATCAAACTGAAAACCTGACTGTTTTGCTGTAAATATGAATTTCATATATTTCTCTTCCATAAACAAAGAGATCTAATGTTTTTTTTTATTATTGAGCCCTTTTTTTATTTCTCTGTATCATTTTCTTGCAGGTGAACATAGTGGATGATAGATCTTGATAGAATATAGGCCCTATGAATACAAGAAGGGCAACAGTGGAATAAATCTGAACTAAATCTGGTGGAATCATATGCTACAGGAGCCTCACCTGTATCTGAATACAGATGCAAGGTACGTTTCATATTAGCGTTAATAAAATAAAGTTTGAAAACCATGAATAATTTTTAATTTACTTAATATTCACAATCACAAAACTGTGGATGTATTGAGAAAGTCTTAAATAGCAATTATATGAATACTTTTGGACAGAGGTGGGAAGTAACTAGTTACATCTATGTAGTTACATTAACTTGAGTAGTTTTTTTAAATAAAAAATACCTTAAGAAGTAGTTTGACTGCACAATAATTTTTACTTCTACTCAAGTAAAATTTTATGACGTATCACTGCTCTTACTGTATACTCTACCTACTGAGAGTTATGTCACTGAATCAAAACAACCATGTTTTAACCAAAAATCCTCAAGACAACGATGTAAACCTACAGTTAAAGAGGCGGTAAACAGAGCAGAGGAGCGGCTGAGGCACAAGACATTGATGGGAACTGTAACAAGGGGGAGGGCAGGCCTCGGCAGTTTCCCAATGCCACGTTTCGACCGGGCCCGCGGCAAGGAAAAGCGCCAACTGGTCCAAGAAGAGATCCAGAGGTGGAGGAAGAACGTTTCTGCAGGATGGTTAGCATGTCTAAACAAGGGGCGTGGACAAAGTGGGAGCATGCGGAACCTCGAAAACTCACCTGGTCAGAGCTCTGGAGAGCTGAACCTCTGCGCATAAAATTCCTCATACAGTCTGTGTACGATGTCCTCCCATGCCCGGCCAACCTACATACCTGGGGCCCAGCAGACACACCGGAGTGCAAACTGTGCCGGAGGAGGGGCACCTTGGAGCACATCCTGAGCTGTTACCCAAAGGCGCTTGGGGAGGGGCGGTATCGCTGGCGCCACAACCAAGTTTTAAAATCCCTGGAGGATTTCATCTCCACAGCGATACAAAACAGCAAGTCCCAGGTCGACCAGAAAAAGGCAATCACTTTCATCAGAGCAGGACAGAAGGCATAACCGCCAGCCCTACTCCACAGGAGGGCTCCTCGCCACAACTCATGACTGGCAGCTCCACGTTGACCTGGGAAGGCAACTCAAGCTCCCAGCCAATATCGCTACCACTATACTCCGCCCAGACATGGTGTTAACATCGGAGTTAACCAAGCAAGTAGTGCTACTGGAGCTGACTGTCCCCTGGGAGGAGCGGATCGACGAAGCAAATGAAAGAAAACCGGCCAAATACTCTGAGCTCATTGCAGAGTGTCAGAGCAATGGATGGAGATCCCGCTGCGAACCAGTCGAGATTGGGTGCAGGGGTTTTGCTGGTCACTCACTACAGCGAGTGTTCAAAATCCTTGGGATTGAAGGACTGCAGTCTAGAAGAGCCACCGAGAACATGCTTGAGGCCGCAGAAAAGGCCTCCCGGTGGCTGTGGATCCGTAGGGGGGATCCAAGGTGCGCAACTTGGACACAGGACGGGGTCTGATCACCCCCGGCTGGGTCGCCCGGGCGAGGGTGTCTGATGATTAAAGACCCAAAACACACTATGACCCCGGGTTTATCACTGATGACGTGTCCAAGTATCACCGTGAGGTGTATTCGAGTTCTTCACTGAAAGCACTTCGAAACTCTCTAAGACATTTACATTACCTGTTGTATTACTGTAATGTGTTCTATGTTTTAAAAAAAAATTATGTTTATTTTTGCTTTATATTTGTTATTGTGTAATCATGATATTTACCTGTCTTAATTCTTTCACTGCACTCCTTTAAACACCAGGATTAGCTCATAGTTTTAAAGATTTCTGTCTGATAAAATAATTTTCAAATAATCAGCACTATTAAAAGTGATCAGAGTGAACCAAATGATCTAAAGAATAAAAATGTCTCTTGTGAAAAAAAAAAGAGTCACTGTCCAAATTAAAGACAGAAACTCGAAGTTGCAAATTAATCTTTGCTGCTGAAGCTGTCGGCAGTTAGGCTATGTGTGAAATATAGTGTCTGTGAGAGTAACACATGTAAATCATTGTGTGCATTATCACGTTAAGCTTCTTCTAAAGACGCTAATCCAAACGCTAATCCTTTTCACGGCCTCCAGTCATTTAGCCCAGTCATATAAAGGCGAGGCATGCTTACAATGCAGCTTAACAGCCACGGAGGGGCACTATTGAGTACCTAACAACGTCCATAAAGGGGACGACTGTGTGTCTATTTCTGAGCACAAGAGTTTAAGCAAGCATGTATCTGTGTGAATGAAATATTGCAGTAGTTAAGTGTGTGTGAGGGATCCAAAAGTGAGTATCTTATGAAATACTTGACACCTTGCATGTCTTCTTTTGCATCATGTGTGTCTTGAAGCTTCGTCCTGCATGAGAGTGCATAGTTTATGTTTGTGTGGATGTATTCTGCCTTTATAAATTGTTCTTTTCAGCATATTTAGCAACATATATGAAGTTTCTAACTGCATCTTTCTATGCTTCAGATAGTGTATGTGATCTGTACTCTCTGTGTGTTTGACTACATGCGCATTCTTGCAAAACAGAGATGATATCAGTAACCTATAAGGTTACACAGAAAACAGAATGAGTCATCTTGGATTTACCATGATCAGAATCACAAAACTCAACTGGTACGTACATAGTTATGGCAGACTGGTTGTGGTTTACAAAAGCCGAGTTGGGTAGAGTATCCAAAAATCGAGCTCAACACAGAGTAGCACTACGTCAGCATATTTTTACTCGAGTTAAAGTATAAAGCAGCCGCCCAACAAATTACTCAAGAGTAAAAAAGTAATGCGTAAAAAAAAAAAAAAATGTGTATAAAGGCTACTCAAGTACTGAGTAAATGATACAATCATATGTAGTTTAGAAAATGTTTCATCTTTCTGACTATAGTTCATTGCAATAGCATGAAGACATTTCAAATTTGTTTATTTACTTTTATGTTATCATGCTACAGTCACTTACACGTAGCCTTTGTCATTGGGATTTTTTTTGGGGGACGTCTGTTTTGGACACTAGGATCTTTTGCAGGCTCTGAGGGATAATTTAAAACAAAGCATCCCCACATCATGATACTGCCACCGCCAGTGTGACAGTGTGGAAGTAGTGTCACTATGGCTCCGATTGATAAGACGCCCTGGCTGCTTAGCTACAATGATTTATCTTTTACTGAATGGTTAGTGTGCATGACTCTCATCTGGGAGTTGTTACATCGAATCCTGCCTGGGTCTTAGTTGCGCATGTTACCATACCAATATTCACTGTCAATAGAAAGTATTCTAGTTCAGTTTTGCATTTATCAAATTAGAGAACCTCCTTTTTTACAATTCTCCTTCAGCAGCATTGCTCTCACATAGATTTACGGCAACGTCTTCCCTGTCTGGCCTATACATGTTTGCCATGTCCCCCTTCACTGGAGGCTATAAAGATTACATTCACTGGCTCACTTTCAGCAATTGCTTTCCTCTTCCCATCTGACTGGATAAGCACTTTAATGAAATGATGTCATATAGGTTAGTTTGGCATATCCTTGCCGACTCTAATCTCATGTAATCATCATTAAGTACAGCAGCGTCACCACGTCGAAGCGGGACTGCGTCAGCGTCAAACGTCCTGACTGCAGATGCTACCTTCAAATGCTACTTAGAAATCGGTATGAGCCGTTTTGTTTACTCCATCAACGTCAAGTAAATCATTGCCTTAACTTGTATTGCAGTTCAGACTGCATAACTATCATGACTATCATTTTAAAAGTTATGCAAATGAAGCTACCGGTGCATTTTCAGTAGTTATTAATGCTATTTCTTATCTTACCCAGTAGCCTACACATCAAGCCGACGGCTGAAAGCATTTCAGTGAAAAAGTAAATAGTAAAGAATGTGGATCGTATTTTCAAGCACAAAATATTTTTGTTTATAACAACATTCCGCATGGTGGACCTCATTAGGCTGCCCAGAGCTGGCATTTCCGGGCTGTGTTAAAAGCACCAGTCGCTTGCTGCCGCATCTTTGCTTCACCTTGCAGACGCAGCGGAAAATAAATTGAAGAAGACAATAAAAACAATGTCAAGGAAAGGGACAACGGGGTCTCTCCGCGCTGAGTGACTAATCATGGCCAGTCGGTGGAGAGACGGTCATCGCGTCCGCTCTTGGGAGCATGCCGGCAGCCTAAAAGCAGCTGCTGCGCCCCGGCAACAGGAACCGTCCAGAGACACCGGGGACGCCGGGGAGTCTCTGCGGGAGCTGCCGAGATGGATGCGGCTCTACCTCTATGGCATGCACGGCGTGACTCTGGATGTCCTGCTTTCTTCTCTGCAGGGGGTTTTAACCAGTCGGGACCCGAAGCTGATGGGCTTCTCCTCTCTGTATCTGTGCCTTATGCATGCACTGACCCACTTTGCACTGGAGAAGATCTACTCCCAGAAGAAGTGCTTTCGAGATCGAACCGTGGTGTTCCACCTGGTCTTTTACCCGTCGGTCTACATCGGGCTGCAGATCCTCATCGGGAACATCAACACTCGGACCGAGCAGGTGCGGATGGTTTCTGGGGCTCATCTGGTGGTCCACTACACCCTGGCTTTGTATTTCTCCCAGGTGTTCCACAGAGGGCTGGCGCACCTGCAGTACCGCCCCACCTCCCGCTGCGCCGAGCCCTTGGGGAGCCTCAGTGGTCCGTATCGCCCTCCCTCACGTGGACTCCCGGGCTTCGTCCGGTTCTTGTTTTTCGGGATGCACGGTTTTCTGGACGAGGTGCTCTTCACGTCTCTGTTCGACCTGGTGGAGAAATCCGACGGGACTCTTGAGGGCCACACGTCCCTGTGGTCCTTTCTGATGTACGGCAGCTGCAGCTTTGTGGTGGAGAAGCTCTACTACCACCTGCACTTCGGTCGAGGCTGGGGGACGTGGCGGCGTCTGCCCATCTACATCTGCTTCATCTACACCTGGGAGTTCTGCTGGGGGCTGGTGCTGAGGCAGCTTGACGCCTGCTCCTGGGATTACTCCCACTACCCGCACAACTTCATGGGACTCATCACCCTTCTGTATCTGCCAGGCTGGGTGATCCTAAGTCTGTACCAGGACGTTTTGTCCAACGTCCTTTTGAGAATAAGTTGTACCAAAGATCAAGACTGTGCGAGTGGAGAGAATGGAGAGGTCAATGGTCAACTGGAAACTAAGAAAAAATAATTCTTAATTTCAAGTTCAGTTATAGAAAGTTAAGTGGAAGGAGAATAGGTTGTGGAAAGAAGATGCTTTGTTAAAGCTTCCTTATTCATGTAAAAGGAGTGATATATTTTCCAGCTTACAGCTACCAAAAAAAATTGTGTCTCAGAAAATACTGTATAAGAATAATTGAAAAATTGACTTTTCCACACAGGCAAAGTACGCCTATGTGCTATCCAATATTTGCACTCGCAACCATATGGTAACTAAACCGGAGTTGCTTGAAGATTGATTTTCTTCACCATTTCCTCCCACTAAAATGTACAATGATAGACTTGGAAAAACACTCAAGCAAACTTCTTTATTAAAGATTATTCCCTATATTTATACATGCCAATATTCCCTTTTTTATGTTGACCTAAATATTCAAATTTTCTGAGAAACATTTCATTATCTTTAAACCATGACAATTTTTTTATTGTTATAACAGGACACCTAAAATATATTAAATCATTTTTTAACAGATTGCTTTAATATATGTTTCAATTGAATTAATTAATGACATAAATAAACTTTTTTAATCACACTGGAACTATTGAGATTTACCTGTATATCATATTGCTTTGGGTATTTTCTAGTTTTTTAAGTTATGATACGACCCGTGACTGTTTATCTAATCTCTTTAAACTCCAATAACTTACTGCCATTTTTATCAGTATAGTGTAAAAAATGGATTTAAAATGTAGAGTAAACTATTTTCATATGTTTAAAACTGTAACTGGTCGTGCTGTTCAGGAGTTCAACTGCCGACCAAAAGTATCATGGAAAACAAAATGCATGATACCTGATCTTTTCAAAGCTATGTTTTGAAATTGACTGTAGTTAAACTGCAGAGAGCTTTTCTAGAGTCAATTATTTTAAAATGTATTTATTGTTGAACAAGTTGAAATTTTAAATTCAGCCCAGATGTTTTGGGGTTTTCCCCCATTTTCTTATAAGTGCTACAATCAGCGAAAATGTCAACGTAACAACATAATCAGAGCTCATCTTTTTAAAGGAAAAGATGAAGATCAAGATTCATATTCAGAGTTACTTCTCTTCATCTTTCATTTGATAGTTTATGTCATTCAAAATGTACTTTTGAGCTTTAGAAGCGAACAAAAATCTTCACACTTTATCTCCTGTTCTAACAATATAAAAATCGTGTGCGTTACTTTCAAGTTGTAACAATGGTTGCGTTAGCTATAAACTGCATAGTAATTGGGCCATGAATGATATAGAGCTGTGATGACTGATGATAGTTGGAACTTTTTTCAGGGCCCCGTATAACCTCGCCAGCTCTGGTGCATAATCACTAGTGTAGACATTGTTTTTAACCTCATTAAATCCTTTAGCATGCTATAACTCCTCCACATGAATGCTAGATGTGTGTTTAAAAAATCTAAAAACAAAATAAAATAAAATAAAATAAATGAAACAAATACACTAAATACTGCCCAATGTTCCAAAGTCTGTATTTTTTTGACTTGGGTGTGTGATTCTATTTTTAGAAATAAACCCAACGTTTTCCATAAACCTCCCAAAGAGTTAGATCATAATTGAAAAATAAAGATTCAGTAAATTGTTTGTCTCTGTTAAGATATTAACTGTGTCTAAACGTCTAACTGAAACTCAGTTCCTGGGGAAAAAAAACTGAGAAATTCAAAAAATCCTATTGTGATTTAATCTGTTGAAGACATTAACCTGGTTAGAAATGTAGCAACAGAGCTATGGGCTTTCATAAATATGAAAGTGTAAACATTTGATTGTAAGTGAGTTAATTATTGCAATGCATATATTTTGAGTTTCATTTCCATTTTTTTCACTTTCAATTTTTATTTCACTTTTAATACAGAAATTTTCACTACATTTATTTCATATTCAAAATTAAGATTTTCAGCTACAATTATATTTTTCAATGCCAAATTTTGTTTTCAGAGCCATATTTCTTTTCAGTTTCATCTCAAGCTGGTATCATTATAAGCCCACACAGAGCACCTTGAGCATAGTGGTAATTTGGAACCAAGTGGAATTTTACTGTGAATTTTTCATGAACCAAACATTTCTTTGTTGTAGTGCCTTCCTCTGCAAACAGAGACTCAGATAAACAAAACATTACTCCTGCACTTGGCTGCAAGTGCTACATCTATGAATCCCAGCATCCCTAGACAAAGTATAAATTGGAAGCTTACCGCAGTTGTGAGTGCTCAATAGTGAAAAAAACTATGTAGCCTACTTGTACAACTGAGACAAAAAAAATGGTGTACATTGTTTAGGTTGTTTTTTAAAGGAAAGCACATTTTCTTCTTGTATATGATTCCTAAGATGCATTTAGAAGTGGAATAGTCCCACATAAGAAATATTCTTGTCTAAAAAATTCAATTTCTTAAAGCACTGAAGCTCGTTTGATGATTTTGTCTGTTTTGGACTTGGCAGCTGCACTTGTTTCCTTTAATGTTTCAAATATCTATACAATTTACTGCATGAGTAAATGATTTTGCACATCCTGAACATATTCCCTGGCCAAATACCTGTACTTTACACTTGTTTGAACACTTTTTTAAAGACCAAAATGAGTTTGAAAAAAACATGGAAAGTTTGTCTCAGCATGGATTGTGTTAACATTTTGATCAAATCTGGAAACTTCTTGTTACATTTCGTACTCATTCATTCCATTAATAAAATTGCATTTGTGGTACTCATCAGTGTTTCAAGTGACTATGTCAACAAGAAAATCTATTTATATAGCTAATTTGACCAGTTTATTTTAAGTTTTACTTTCCCAAAAGTGAGACTGGAGTCTATCCTCTATTCTGGTGACCCACACTAGAAGACCCAGGATTTTTTGCTATACCTATAAAACCCAGAGGGCAGCCGATCGGCTGCAAGGCCACCTGTGAACCCTCCTTTTGTTATGTGAACGAGGCAATCACTGGGGCGCCACAGGACGTGACGTGAGCCACTTCACTCAAAACACCTTGACATAAAATGGAGGAGGGGGAAGATTCAGATTACAGCAGGATTGCTCTGTCAGAGCTGCTAACTGACTGGGCAGAACATATGAACTGAATCAAAATGTAATATATGTAATATATGTAGAAGGATGTAGAAGTTATCAGGACCCTACAACACTGGGCTTCCAACATCCCCACCAGACACATAGGAAAAGTAAAAGAATAGAACCACATCAAAAAAAAGCACTCAAAATCTGTGGTAGCCCCACCAGTCATTTACAGAATTGCTCATCAAGTTGATATCTGTACAAGATAATGATTTAATTTATGTAACATGTTTTTCTAACTGAGATACAACAGAAATGTATTTGATGTGTTTTATTTAAGAATTTGTATATTGTTTTTGTCTGTTTTGCTCTGTCCCTCTATTTTCTCTTTTCTCGAGTCGCCTTTATACCTTTATGCTGCAATTTCCGGTGTATGGGGATTGTTTGTCACCAACTGCATCACATCCTACAACCCTGGTCGACACATCACCATTGATGAACAGCTTTTCCCGTCAAAGACTCGCTGATTTTCACTGCAATACATTGCAACGAAACCTGACAAGTTTGGGATCAAGTTTTGGGTGGCTTGTGACTTGAAATCCAAATACATCTGCAATGTCCTCCCATATCTTGGCAAGGACCCCAGTCGTCCCAGTGGGGAGAGGCTATCTGAGAATGTAGTTATGAGGATGATGAAACCATTCCTGGACAATGGCAGAAATGTTACCATGGACAATTTCTTTACATCGCTGTCACTTGCACAATGACTGCTTAGCCGGAAAACCACCATCCTTGGCACAGTCAACAGGATTCGGCGAGAAATTCCACAATCAACAAGACAGGGACCACGATTAATTCCCCACTCAGGTATTTTCAACCACTGGTGCCACGCTGACGGTGTATGCGCCCAAACGGAAGAAGACAGTCTACATTCTCAGCAGCATGCACAGTGTGGTTCAGAGTGAAAATACCACCAAAAGGAAGCCAAACACTGTCACCCTTTACAACACCACAAAGTGTGGCGTTGATGTGATGGACCAGATGGTGCGGGAGTACACTGTCCGCACATGAACACGGCGCTGGCCAGTCGCTGTGTTCTATAACATGATTGATAGGGCAGCACTGAATGGTTATGTGCTCTATCAAGCATGCACCGGGAGGCAGGAGAGACGGATGGACTTCCTGGTGGAGCTTGCAAGAGAGTTGACTCACTCTCATGTGGGTGCAAAGCAGGCACAAAACGAACAATTGTTTCGGCAACAACCTTCAACACCTAGCCCTGGGAAAAGAGCCAGGTTTCAGGTTAAAATTCAGTGTACAAGCAATCATGCCACTGTGCGATGTATCGACTGCTACAAATACACATGTGGCAAACGCAGAAAGGAGACGGCTTGGCAGTGCCAGGATTGTGAGTGATAATTGAAATGTACTCACCTCAATCACTGTTACTTACTGTTAAGTTTTCTCTGTGTGCTTGAAAACTCAAATTTCCCTGAGGGAGTCACCCCAAAGGGATCAATAAAGTTTTAAGTCTAAAGTCTCACTCACTTCCACTCTCTAACACTGTATCCTGATAATACAATTTTTGTTAATATTATTTGTAAATATCATGAAGACCCAGTTGGGATAACCACAGATTTTGAGTGATTTTGTTGATATGGTTCTGTTCTTTTACTTTTCCTATGTCCTAATACATATATTACATTTTGATTCAGTTCATTTGTTATGCCCAGTCAGTTAACAGCTCTGACAGAGCAATCCTGCTGTAATCTGATTCTCCCCCTCCCCCATTTTATGTCAAGGTGTTTTGAGTGAAGTGGCTCATGTCATGTCCTGTGGTGCCCCAGTGATTGCCTCATTCACATAACAAAAGGAGGGTTCACAGGTGGCCTTCCAGCCGATCGGCTGACCTGTGGGTTTTATAGGTAGAAAAGCCAAATGGCTGCTCTCTGGGAGTTCTAGTGTTAAATATGAATCCTCAAAATGACATGTCATCTCATCACTTAATGCTGTCAAATATACCTGGTAAAAATTTGCAAAAAGCCTACTTTTTTTGCAGAAGCATAATTTCACACTGAAAAATGTCGAAAAATTAAACTTTTAAAATGAGTGCATGTATTGAGAAACACATATTTTTCACAAATTAACCGATACCACAACTATTGCCCCCCTACCATTTTCTTTTTATTCATTTTCACTGAACCACTCACTTAAAAAATTTTTCACTTTTTAAAAGTTAATTAGACATCATTCATAATGTCCTGTTTTGTTGGACTAAAATATTGTGATGAATCACATGTCTATTTCTATGCAACAGTCGTCAAAACAGGAAATTATAGAGAACATGTAATTTAAATACGGTTGATGTGTTCTGATCTTCATAATAATACAGCAACTTTCCTGAATGTCACCACAATCATTGAAGGATTGAACAGTGTGAAGTATGACAAAAAAAGCTGGATGAATTATGATATGGATTTTTCTAGAACCCTTTTTTTTTGGTCATCTTAGACTAGATTTATCTTTTTGACCATGAACATCCCAGGTGGTGCTGGCATGAAACAAAAGATGAATACATGGAAAAACACCCCATACCCACCATTAAGTATAGTCAGGATTTGTTATGCTGTGGTACCGTTCCTGATCCTTAGGCCTTTAGCACTTAGCATTATAAATTCTATAACATTCTTACTAAAAAATCTGTTGACATCTTCCGTAAACCTAAAAATGGGTCATAATCTAGTGTTTCAACAGACATAAATTAATAATAATTCTCCAAAGCTAACCTTTGTGGAATCCTGGGGTTACCGAGACTGTACAACCAAAATTTACTATATAAATTTACACTTCTTTTACAAGGATCCTAATTTCAGTGAGGACACTTAATGGTCTCTGTTTGTACTTTATAAAATGTTTTTTTTATAGCAAAAGGTAAATAAGTGAATTAGGCTAAAGGTTAGACATCATACTCTTTATACGTTGGAGATCCCATAACCTGAACAAGCATTAATTCAAACAGCACACCACCAATGGGATGGCAGCTGAGTACCCCTGCGACATTCAGCACACCTCGCTGCAATTCACCCTGGGAATACATGAACTACCTAATAAAGTCTAATTAAAAGCTGTAAAAAATGTACCAAATACTGATTTGTAAGCATGATATGTTTTCAGAGATATACAGAAAACAGAAAGTGAAATGAAACTGTTCACCTCCCCATTATTCTGCTTCCACTTACACTTTCTTTACAAGACTTACCAGTGTATTATTTGCTGAATCTATAAATAATCTGTTTGAAAGGGGTCATTATTTATTTCCAGTGCATAGTCTGAATAGTATAAGAGCAGGAAGCCACTGTAATGTTATCCAGCAGTTGCTGTCTTGCTTGGTTGGGAGTCTGAAACACCATATTTAGACAAAAAGGCGATCCTGAAAGCTGATGCTTTTAACCAGGTTGAATAAAAGTATTCAGTTGATAGTTTAGGGCTGACATGTATTCATCTAAAGTGAGAGACAGTACTCATTTACTGACTCCTAAACCAAACTTACAACATTATACATAATTTACTACAACTATCTACCAATAATTTACAACTGCTTCTAGATCTTGTGTAAGAATACGTGCATAGAAGGCCACAAATTATTAAGTGATCCACGTGTCTTAATCACCAAGAAGCTTTCCTTAATCTTTACAGATATGCTGGGTTAGCATATATTAAATGCTCTGCAGCTTTAAAAAAAAAGTTTGCATTGCAGCAGATGGCCACCCATACCGAGTTTGGTTCTGCCGAAGAATTTTTGTTGTTATAAAAGCTACTGTCCCCAGACTGCACCTGACTCCGTACCATATTCGTTTACAGATCTGCTCCTCTGTGTTTCAGTCACATCCATTTTAAGACTGCCACGCGGAGCTGGTCTGGATGTTGGCTTCGGGAAGCAGGAGAATGTCAGTTTTCTTTATTTTCACCAGCTGTCAGGGTCATCACAAGTTTGATGAGGGTGAGGAATTGATTTGAACTCACACATTACCTTTACATTCATTTAGGGGTTTTTGATCAGTTAAATTTGATTACAATGTCATATAATTTAGATTCAATTGAACTGCATATAATGTAATCTGAATCTGACTGTAAACTTGAATTGTATTCAGCTGAATTGACATCGATTTATTTGGATATCAACGGGAGCAGCGTCATTTGTGAAGTTGTTTGAGATTACATTTTTTTGTGAATTTGAGCTGATTGAATAAAATCAACTGAAAAGGGATAATTGTAATGTATTTTAAAAATACTTTTTTTATATAAAGTACCAATTATAACGGTTGAGTTCCACTCTTACTAAGCGCTGCCTCTAGACACAACTGTGTGTGATTCACTGTAATATTTAGCAACAGATTAGATCCTCCTACTTGTCCCCAGCTGAGTTGGATATATTATAGCCTCCATATGCAGAAAATTAGCATAATTAAAAAAAAAAGTATTTTATCTTTATGCCACTGACGTTCCCAGTCCATGTAGTTAATAGCTGTTTAAGCTTGCAACCAGTGTAGTGACCCCTGAACTCAGAAGCAGTCTGAAGTAGTCCGGTGCAACAGCAAAGGCTCATGCGACATTGTACAAATTTTGTTTGTTAAATTTTGTATGAAATTTGTGTCTTTTGTCTGGTTAACCATAAGCTGACTTCTTAGCTGATCTTCTACCAGTTACGGATGTTGTAATCTATCTTGTGGAGCCCTCTACTGTAACAGACATCAATGCTGTTCTAAGTGGCTTCACTTAATATTCCATGAATGGGTAGAATATTCAGTTATATGATTCTGCGGAGTATCTGTGCTTCCACATCAACGCTCCACTGAATGTCCGCCACTGCCTTCAGACTGCAGAATTCAAATTAAGAGCGGGAGAAACTCAGAGTTAGTTGAAGCAAACCTGTCAGTGAGCAGCTTAGTTTCATGGACAATGTTTATATGTCTTTGTGAAACTGAAAAAAACAGTTTCCCCTCATCTCAGGTCTAACTAACTCAGGGTTTTTACTAAACATGCTTTGTGGAACGGGCTCTGAAACGGACTCTGTTGTTAGTAGTATATATTTTGCCAAACAAAGTTGCTGTTTTTTTTTTTTTAACTGAATATTGCATCCACAAACTCTGACACCTTAGCTAATTCATTACAAACCCATGAGTGCTTAATGATTTAAAATAATTGGTTTTTTCCATGTCTGAGAAGAGTTCTGCAGACACTGATCTCGTCCAATTTTGGTAGTTTCCTCATATGGTTGATAGGTGAGTAAAAATTTGAAACTGTGATATGATAATGTCAAGTTAATTAATTATTTTGAAAGAATCACTTCCTATGGTTAGGTTCAGTAGTGGTTCTAGATAGCAAGATACCAAGATATGTCTTAACAAAGAAAGGGTTTACAGCTTTTAATCTTAAATCACCGGTGGTGATAACTGTAGAAAACTTCAATTCAATTATGACCAGTCTATATAGTATTGGCTTGATACCATCTAAGGTTGTCCAAATACCCCCAAAACATAACAAATTTACATTTGTGAAGATAGAAGTTAAGACAAATAATTAATTTGGAATATGTGTTTTTTATATATATATATATATATATATATATATATATATATATATATATAGAGAGAGAGAGAGAGAGAGAGAGAGAAAGAGAAAGAGAGAGAGAGAGAGAGAGAGAGAGAGAGAGAGCACTAAAGTAATGAGGGTCAATTCAAACACCAACTTCAACATCATCAGCCACCCAATGTGTACTGGAATTACAATTTCCTGTTGAATAATATGAGCACAAAACAGGAAAGGGGCTGATGCCTTTTGACTGTGATGCTAATGTCTATTAAGCAGGAAATGCTTATAAGCTAATAAGCAGAAAAACTTGTTCTGGGGGCAAATAGATTTGAGGTTCTTTGTCCCATTCCCCGTCTTCACCACCATGGACAGAAAACCGTATCGCCTATATCAATGACCATTACTGGTTATTAATATTTTCTTACTGTAAAGTTTTACAAACTAAAGGGCATTTATGGGTATAAAATTAACATTTCTAATACATCTAAAGTTAGTGTTTAGGGCTTTACCTTCTGTATTTGAAAGAATAGCAAGTAAATGCAGGTGTCCCTAAGAGATCAGAACCAGTTTTATTGTAACATTAATTAATTTTAAATTAAACAAAATTTTTTTAGAATCATTATAAGAAAAAAATTACGAAAAAAGTTAACTGTTTATATTGTAGACCAACAAAATCCCAGCCAGTCTTGCGTCTTTCTCTCTGTAATCGAGTATTTTTGATAAGTTTAAATGATGAATATAAACAAATTTCAAATTTCAATTCTAATTCAATGTAGCTGTATCCTAGCAGCTACACCACCAGGAAATAAACAGATTGTTGCCACCAACCTTTTTTTTCTTCACTTGATTTAAATATGCAGTCAAATCACAGGCAAATGTCCACTGAAGGTAAGATTATCTCATAGCACCAAACACCTCTGATACTGTGCAATGCCTGTCTTTGATTGATTCTGTCTGCTGTAGCAACATAGAAGAAAAAGACTGAATAAAAGGTTAAAAAAACACAATTGTTAAGTTAACGGGTAGTTTTTATTAACTGTTGCCGGTTTTTTTTTTTGTAAATTAGAAATGAAACTATCAAACGGAATTAATTATGATTTCTTTTTAAGTAATTATCAAAAAGATCAGCTCAGTAAGAATGGCTTATGCGCTTGAACATTTTCGCATGTTTTCTCAGTACAACCTTAGAATTCAAGTTACTCTGTTCAAATTTGTTGTGACACAAGAAGTGCCGCATGTTTGTGAAGTGTAGTGAAAAGGATGCATGGTTTCCAATTTTTTTAAAGCATGTACTCAAAAAGTTACGTATGATGGAGACCAAGCAACAAAGCAAGCTTGTGGGTTGGGTTATACAAAACGTTTCCTAGCTTTACTTGATGGTTTTATTTGGCAAATGCGTCCAAGAGGCCACTGGAGGGATCCGCAGCTCAAGTAAAAAAATATTTTGACAGGAAAACTACTGATTGGGCCCTCTACAACTCCGACCTTTGTGGAAGAGTGGAAATCCTTTCTGTGACAAGGCCAAGCAGCTTCCAGTATCACCTATTGGACCTTTTGTCTCATCTAAGTGTAGAAAAGTCTTTAATGTGAGTCCAATGGAGGTCCGTATCAATGATGCACCATGCTACCTGATCACCCCCGAACCCCCCCTTCGTCCCCAGATCCTCTTTAACTCCCTGATGGCTCAGAACACAGGGAAAGTACATGAAATAAATGTTACGCTTTGCAGATTTTATTGCTGTTTTGTTTTAGGCCTGTTAAAGTTTACACACACACGGATTATGGTTAGAGTAGAAGGTGGGGAGGGCATCCCTGATTGTCTGTGTTGTACTGCCTCAGCAGGATGCTGTTACATTAAAGCAACCAAACTCTCCAGAAAACTGGATCGCTTGAGTGGAAACCCTTCACTACAGGGACGGACGACGTAACTTGAGATGGGCCTGATCTAATTAAGTGCACATTCAAACAGATCACGTATTTTAGCACGATAGAAGTGCTGTTTATAGTGTTGACACTGACATTAATACATTTGTTTGTTTCTTGTTGCCAAAAATAACCGAAAACCAGAAAACTAGAAGAAGCAAAGGCAAGATTTTTTGCATTAGCATAATTATGAAGCACAAGATTGCTCAAAAATAATGAAATACATAAAATAGCAAAATTCCTCTAAAGTCCCTCAGTTGACAGTTGTCCCCTCTCCTAAATAGTTTTACTTCCTGAGCAGCACACACTCAGTCTAGATGTCTTTTGCTGTTGCTTTTTGAGGTATATCTCTAGCTTTGCACAGTAAGATAATAAAAATTTGTCCAAGACTTTTAGTAAAAATAACCCAATCTCAGACTTGATCTCTGAACATCAATTTTCAAGTCTGATGATGGGCTTTCATTAGGATTAAAGTGAGGACTTTAAACAAGGCCTTTCTTGCACAAATAGTCTAAAACGATCTAAACTATTCCATTGTAGCTTTTGCTGTGTGGTTAGCGTAGTCTGCCTCCGGACCTTTGCCCCACTCTCTAGCGCTTGGTCAACTCTTACAGGATTTCTTTTATAACCGAAGAAAATCGTCCTTCCCCACAGGGAAGCAAAAGAAATTCATGTTTGGTCTCATCTGAACACTCCTTTTTCTGAGAGCGTCTGCTGTGTCCACTGCATGGCATATGGCGAACAGGATTTTTATTTCCCTTAGTTTGTCCACAAGGCTAGGTTTGTGATGGAAGTCCATCATTAATAGTTGTCCTATCCACAGATTCTCCCAGCTGATCTCTGCCACTCCACCAGAGCCACCAAGGGCCTCTACGCTACTTCTCTTACCCTCTGTCAGTTTAGGTAGAACTCGTTTCTTGGTCTCTTTGCAGTTGTGCCATACCCTTTTTGTTTTCATATGACAGATTGCGCAGTTTGTTTTATAACATCACTTTACTTGGACAGGATTTAAAGTAGGCCTGAATACATACGAATGCCACACTTAATAGATTTTATTTGTAAAAGTTATTTGTTTTTCTCCATTACGTCAAAATTATTCATTAGGCCTAGGTTATGTTTGTCCGTAACATAAAATCCCGATTAAATACATTTAAATTATAATTGTAACGTGACAAAATGTGAAAAAGTTTAAAAAATGCTTTTTAAATTAAATTTAAACTTAGCAAACTGCATTTACTAAAACAAGACTTGGACATATTTAATATCTACAACAGATTAGTCACTTCTCTAAAAAGGAGGTTGGATCTCGTCTTGTAAATGGAGGGTTGCCGGTTCGACCCAGGGCTCTGCCTGTCCAGGTCGTTGGGGCAGAGGGTGCCAGTGTCTGGCAGCCTTGCTTATGTCAGTGCTTCCCAGGGCAGCAGAGGCTACAATAAAGCGTAAAAACAAAGTAACACGTCAAAATTCCAAACTTTGGTGATATATAGATTAGATGCTTTGTAAAATAGCTGAGTCTAAAAGAAAGTTTGTGTGAAAAAGTAAAGAAATTAAACCCTTTACTGTCTTGTAGTTGAAAGCAAGAAACTTGTGTAATGCTGTCACCTTGTGGTCATATTGTGAATGCGTCAAACAAAGCAGTTAGGATGTGTCTATTGAAGGAAATTAGGTCACAGATAAGGCAAGGCTTTGCGAAAGTTTACCTATAAGATCTGATGCTGATCTGAAGGCAAACAGTAGTATTACAAAGTATTTACATTTTTCTTTTCTTTACCCTTGACACTTTGCATTTTGTAAATTGGTAAAAATAAACAATCATTATCTACATTTATGAGAGCAACCCTAGACCAGTAGAAATTGGTTGAAATAACATATATATGGATTAAAACCTCATATGACAACAAAAAAGGTTTGGAGGATTGAATTGAGTAATATTTTTAACCTAAGTACATTGCACCTACTGTAAAGCAAAGTGGGGGCTGCATCATGTGGCTTGGTAGTGGTACCATTGCATCGTACAAAGTTAATGCAATAATAATGAAAGAGGACAAAAGTTCTGCAACCGCATCTCAAATGAACAGTTAGATGGTTGCAATTTGAACACAACGGGGTAATCGAGCAGCACAATGATCCTAAACACACATTTAGACTAGACAAAACAGGGTAAGATTAATATTCTGGAATGATCATGACCTCAATCCAAACTAACTTTTATACATAAACAAAAAATTCTGCAAAGACAAGTAGATAAATATGCAGCCAGGTGGTTAAATCATGTGTTATTTACACTGTAAAAAAAACAAAACATTGAGTTTACTTTAAAAAAACGGATTTCACTAGCTTTTTTGAGTATTTTCAACTTGACTCTACCATTCACTGTCAAGTTGAAATTACTCAAAAAAGCTAGTGAGATGTGTTGACTTGTTGGTGGGGTTTTTTACACTGTTAGTTGCATATTGCTAAATGACATTTGATCACCTGGTAGTTGAATTTTATGCATACATTTGATTCTGCATAAAATATTCTGACCCTGTATGTATCAAGAACCCCCAATTACAAAATCTCTTTTTTTTATTATCATTCCGCCTTGGAGAAAGAATACGTCAAGTAAATCATGAAAAGGTTAAAGTTTATGATATTCATAAATTATATATTCATATTCATTATGATATTCAGCTCCATGATGTTCACTATGTTGTAACTGATCTGTGACCAACAGCTTGACCAGCTAATTGCTGTTCAGTGTTTTAACAAACAGATGGAAAGTGCTGCTGTGCTTCAGTCCAGTCAGGATCTTCACATATTTTCTTTCTTCCTCTCTCACCAATGATGCATATGTATTTGTTCAGTATATTTAGGTAATTTCAAAACCCGTTTGGCTGACCCTGTTATGACATTTCCATAAATCCCCAGTGTCTAACAATGTGAAGAGATCCGAAAAGGCGGGCATGATTAAACATACACGAAGAAGCCTGTAAGGCATGTCTTCCTTTGGAGTACAAAATATAATATTCATGATGCCCTCTTCCTTCCATCTCTCAGTGTCACAAAAATGGGTCAAACAAATGTTTTAGCTGCTGGCTAATTAAGGTTTTTTTATACATATGTACAAGGTCTTGGACCAATATTCCCACATCAAACATCCTCACAATACGTCACATAAAAAATAAGCAAAACCTTTCTGTTTTGGGGGAATTTTAATCCAAATAAGGTGCAATTTAATTATGGAGGTAAAACTTTCATTCATGCCCATAACAAACTACATTGTATAGGTCAGTCACATAAAATCTTTAAAAAACACATTAAAATTTGTGAATGCAACATGACATAATTTTGAAAAACTTCAAGAGGTCTAAACACTTTTACAAGATGGAAAAAAGTGTTGTCTGCTAAAGCTTCTACAATCATTCTTGGCACGACGACTTCAAGAAAAGAAAAATCAGATAACAGGGACTTTAGACTCGCAACAGTAGGCTATCTGCTTTCAGTTCACTTCTTTGTCATTGTGGAATCTAAGTGCATACTATACTGGCATCTGCTGTCTGTGTCATTGAAATTCTGCATGTCTGTATCTTTGTCACGTGAACACATGCAGCTTTTACTTCCTTACTCAAGTTACAACATCTTCTTTTTTCTTTTTTTTGTGGAAGAGTCTGGAACAAAGTTTGATAAACACTTTTTATGAACCAGAAGGAAGTGAATCCAGTTAAGTTCTCAATAAAGTGAGGAAGACTGTGGGTGGAACTGGTGTTTAACGGGTTTGTATTCTGTAATCAAAAGCTACATGACAATCATCACACGTCACCAACTTATGTCAAGAATGACAAATTGAAACCCACATTGGCTTCTGAAATTAGAGGAAGGCTATTTTTCAGGAATCGCATATCATTTGAGAGGTTTTCTTATGACAGCTTTCCTTCACATTTTCAATATCATTTCTCCTCATCTTAAAATGACATCATATTTACGCTGCCTACTTAGGAAAAAGTAAAAGGGCCAACTTTTTCAGTTTGACTCACACTGATACTCACACAGCTGAGCCTGTATAGGCGGAGTAAGGCTGAGTTTCCTCAGGGGTTTCTCCACCTGTCGTTCAGGTTTTTCAGGTATGACAAAAGAGAAAATGGTCGCTTTTAAAAAGACGAAGGAAAATGCTAGACTTGTTGAACAAATGCTGACGTTCATCCGGAGAAATTGGTCAGATGTGACCAAGAACTGAAAGAATCAGCTGAAAAAACACAAGTAAAAAGTACTGATCCTAACAAAATCATCTCTAACTCACAGAAAAAAAGATCAACTCAAAGAACATGGGGTTCTGACACACTTCTGCAAATACTATACGTAAGCATGACAACTAATCATGTGTATATGCATGCAAGGAAATCCAATCCTGTACACACAAATGGTGCGGGAACTGAGCAGTATTGTTCTTTTTTCAAAAGTGCTGTGACTTTGTTGAGTAATATTGGAGGCAGGAACAGGCTTGCTTAATCATTTCTCAATGGAAATATTTATTCAAATTCACTGCCAGGTTAGATGCAATCTTAATTAAGTTTGAGGAGGGGCGCATCAAAAAAAACAAACATTTTAAAACAGTTGGCCAATTTTAATCTTAGGGTGCAGCTCGAAATTTACAAAAGAACCTTAGAATTTATACCATGCTGTCATATTGAGGTGTGTCCGCCAGCCTGCTATAATGAAAGAATATAATAAATTAATAAAGGACATGGACAAAATTAATGTTGCAAATAACTGAAACTTGAAGTCCGCTTTCATAAATTCCTGATACAAAAATGAAATACATCCCACACATAATCTACATAATCATGCTGACAAAATACAATCTTTTAAGAATACCTTAAGATTGTACATGAAAATGACACAAAAGCAGACTATTATTGCAGTCAGTGGTGATTGTTAATCTGCTCATTTAAATTAAACTTTGCATGCATAGCCAAGTCACAAAGAACCTTAGAGAAGCAGCTCAAATATGTTGCAGAGTGTAACAAACACCCCAAGGTGCTTTATTAAAATATGCACAAAACAGACACACTGCCTTTGTTTAAAGGAGCTGCCTCAACATATCTGATTTAGAGATAATGAATGGTTTGATGTTCTGAACATTTTGCTGCCCCAAAAAACAATTCTGGAAGTGACCAATATGGACAGGAAGAGTATTGAATTAGGGCTCAAGATGGGAGTGTTCAAAGGTTGCTAATTGACCTAAATTAGCTGTTGATGCACGACTGCCTTTGCTGATATGGACTTTATTTCATCAACCAAAGTGGGTACTATACAAGAAGTGCAATGATAGCCCAGCCAAGCTTAGTACCAAACAAGCTTGAGCAAAATGCATATGGGGATTACATATATGCACTTTATATATGGACCCAAATATGCACTTTAAAGCATTTGTCAGATTTGGCCCTCTAGTCCTTGGGGCACACTTCAGTAAGTAGAGTATTAATAATTTTCTTTCTTTGCTTAAGTTACACGCTATTTATAGTTGGTTAAAATGCAGATAATATTTCAAATGAGGAAGAAAATCCCATATAATGCTACATTTCTCAGCAAGAAACGATCATCGTTCAGACTTTAAGAACTATGAATTAAAAACCTTTTGTTTTGCAGGAAGATAATTCATCCTTCTTGGTGAACGTTTACGCACAGACACACTTACGGAATAAGTTTTGCATAAGTCCAGAGTTTAACAATTCCCTTTTCATGAAGCTTATTAACATACGGGCGCCTTTACCTTATTTCTTATCTCCTCCCAATTCTGTACACATTCCTGTCAGAAAAAGCCACTGGCGGATAGGATTAAACCATCTCTGTAGGGGACACTGTTAGCCTGTATTTATTGTATTGAGACATACTTCCTTTAGACTTTTAACTTAATATAATGATTAATTATAAAATATTATTTAGACTATATTCTAAATTTAAATGATATTTAAATTTACTGTTTTATCATTTGGGACATCATTTGGCTAGATAAGCTCCCCCTGTTCCCAGATTTTGGACTCACCCTAACTCTGCCATGTTGGATGGAACTGGCTACGGGCTTCTATAACGGCAGGACTTCCAAGGAAAGTTTTCAGCTCGTCCCATCTTCGTCCTGTTGTCCCAGTTTTGACCTGACAGTGAGAATCAAATAGACACCAAAAAATAATACTTTCCTTTGCTCTACTCGTTTTTCTGCACATTTATCTCGGCGGAGCGGCGGAACATTCCCGCACCGGCGTGAGGAGTCGGAGGCAGGCCACGGATGACCGAGGGATTGTTTATGTATCCTCGCGGAGCTCCTACAAGCAGTCAGTGGGTGCAGACTTCATAAACTGATCCTCAATAATGAGTGGACACCCGCCGCAACGGCGGCAAAACAATGTTGGCTCCATACTTTTGTCACCGCAGGAGAATGACAGCGTTTTTAGCCACCTTGGGAGGAAATGCATCGTAAGTTTGTGTTAAATTCGTTTATAAGAGCTTGCTAAAAAAAAAATGGCTAATGCTGCTAACTTGTACCGTCGTGAAAACTGATTTCCAGCCTTTCCCTGGGGGTGAGTTTGTGGCCTACGGTTTAAATGTATGTGAAGACTTGGAAGTTGTGCAGCATGTGTTTTGACTGTCGGTTGAAATGTGTATAGCTTGGTTTGAAAAAAAAATCTGCGTTTAAACAAAATTGGGAACTGAATCATCCAGGAAATCCTGACATTCTGCTGTCAGTAGCCTAACCGCAGCGAGTCTGGAGTTAACACAGCCATGGTGTCGGAGCTGTGAAACCCATCAGCGGAAAAAGAAGTGATTTCTGTGCTCTCTCGTTACATAACGTGGCTGAAGCCTGCTTGTTTTCGGGAAGTGTGCGTCCACCGAGAAGAAGGCTCACCGGAGCTGAACTGAGTCGCCTCAAAATTTCCTCCCCAAATGCAAGACAAACCTGCCCCCCCAACCCCGAAAAATAAAAATCTGGGAGTAGCCTCCTGTTCCTCCACGATGACTTCAGTCTAGATCGTAATAGTGCAATGTCACGATTCGGTTTTATGAGATAATCCTTTATTACATAAGACGTCCAACATGTAACTGATTCATTTTCTGTCCTCCTTGTCAGTGTTGGTTCTTGCATGGATGGCCCACCACCACCCATGTTTGGTGCCCCCTTCTGCCCATCCCAAAAAAAAAAACCTCAAACCACACACACACACACACACACTTGGTTCGTGAAGCCCTCATCCACCCTTAATCAATATGTATGTCAGGTGTTATGCTTTTACAAGCTAAATTCAAGAGTGTTAGAAATCAGTTTAAAAAAAGATAATTTAGGGTGCTGATGATGGCTAACTTTTTTTCGACTAATGCTGAACCTAATCTGGACAGAGTGATGCTGCATATCAAAACCTGCCAAGTCTCCTAGCTGTATTTCTCTCTGTCTCACCTCATTTTTTTTTGGGGGGGGGGGGGCATGTAGGTTTTTTGGCCTGTTAGCTGAGCAATTTGCAGAAAATTCATGGGATTTCAACTAGATCTTAACTTTTTATGATCAAGTTTTCCGTTTCCAGTGAGCGATCAGCAGGTGTTTAGGAAGCAGGAGTGAGGCTCTTTATTTCTTTCTTTTTTTCAACAGTTTTTGTTCATTATTTGCACCTACATGTTCACATTTTGTTTTTGATGAGGTTCCGTTTCACACCTGCAAGCGAACCATTTCTTACTCATGTACCGAAACCATGGTTAATCTATTGGTTTTTTGCTGAAGTTAAGGATTCATTTAATAATCAAGATGACTGGTCATAAAAATTACATATAATTTAACTTTATCTTGTGCTTGGCAAATGTTAGTTTTTTTTCAGGCTCCTATCTAATTTTGTGCTTATATTTACATAATGTTACAAAAGAAACCCTGAGAAGATCCAAAAACTGTCTGCACAGTACATCATTAATCAATATTATTGCAAAGGACCAATTGGAATGAAGTATTTGTTGGTTGTTACAGTTTGCATGTTGATCCCATCTATTCAGCCTGCGGGATGGAGTCATAACACAATGGATTCACACATCTGAGACAGACTATTGGGCCCAAGACCCAAAAAGTCCTAAATAGTTGGAAGCAACAATATCAACTCAGCTTTCTAACATCTGAAGAGCCATGGAGCTGAGTATTTATTTATGGAAGTCAAAGGTAAAGTTGCTCCGTTTGTGGGAAACGGACTAGATGATGTAAACCCGTGTAGTTTCCAGATGGTCTACCACATCTCAAAAGCTTGCATGTTAAACAGTTCAGGAGGAAAAAATAGAGAAACCTCCTTCCTGTTATCCTCTGTACATATTGCATTCTCTGTAAGAAGAAGCCTAAATTAACAGGCACATTTCCTCTTCAGAAAATGTTGTTGGCTTTAACTGTTTGAAAATAGCTCAATTTTAGCTCTGACATAAGCCAAGGAGGAGTGGGATGGGAACTTCCACTAGTTTGCTGTAGAAAGCATTTTCTCACAATTTTTTTTATGACATTACATTGGATATAAATTACGGTGCAACCATAGCAGCGTAAACCTGTGTTGTGGTTCACCACAGCTAAAATGTAGCTAATGATTTAAAGTTTCACTCCTGACCTGTATAACACTAGGTCAGAGAGTTGGCTGAGAATGAAGCAGCTTTTGGACTTCAGGCGTTAATGTTTAGACCCTTATTGGAAGCACTGGTGCAGCTTCCTTTGCACTTTTTAATCATTTAACCAGTTTAACGCAGAATTACAGCCCCTGCCGGTCTCTCTCCTCTAAAGGTGCCTGCTATCCGCAGTTTGATTTTCCATCTTAGGTTCATCCTGGGAAATTGGGTGGAAAAATTGATGAAATTGCTTTAGTTGTAAAATAGAAAAGTAACTTTTGTTCTGAGTGCTACTGAATAATATATTTCATAAACTGACTTGAGCAAAGATTAAAATGGAACAGGTTAATAATAGCTGTTTAAACAGTAGGGTTGTATGGTATCAATTACATTTTTAATTGCAATACAATTATTAAATACTGCAGTAGAAGACCTCTGAGTCGATCAAATATTCTACTGCCTAACAGGGTGTGAATGCATACAATAAAACTGCCAAAATGATTTAAATTTAATATTTTGTGCAGCTTTATTAATCAGGCCAATCTGCCGTTGAAAATTTTCAAAACAAGTTCTTTTTTATTCTTTTATTTTTGCTTCAAATGGGAGGGGAATGTAAGGGAGAGGCAGTTTAGGACGAAGGCTTCTTAAAACATTTTTATTTCCCAGATTGATAACTCTGTTTTCTAAGTAAATGTAAATTAAAACGGGTCTCCAGTGAAAGTAGAGATACATTGTTAACCGCTGTTTCAGAGCTGCTTTATGTCGACCTGTTCTTAGCCAGTTCCTCATAACAATCATTGTTTCCCATAACTGGGCACAGTAAAGGTGCCGGAGCAACTGAGAAATTTCCCTTCCTCTTTATAAATGTAGATTGACCAGCCACATGTAAACCAACCATGATTTCTTTTTTTATTTCTGCCCAGGTGTGTGCCAGCTTATTTGCTTGCTCACGTTTCCTGTCTCATGACAGTCTTGGCAGAGCCTGCATGAGGTCACACGGTAAAATGCCTCGCCTGCTTCCTTTTTTTTTTTTTTTTCTCGTTTCTTGCACGAGCGCACAGGTTTCTAAGGTGTGTCTCACAGCTACGCAACCTGTTTGAAATCCAGTGACCGCGTTCCTATGGCTTCCTGGTCATGTTATCTTGCAGCATGTGACGGAGACGTGGAATCAGGAAAATTCCTGCCAGTCCCACGCTCTCGTATGTTTGTGTGCGTCGTCTCATAAAGAGAGAGATAAAGATTGTGTGACAGAGTGACGGATTGGCTGGGAAGGGGAGTCGAGAAGTGATGGACATTGTGTGTCTCCGTGCTAGATCTAATTAGAATGGCCAGCAGTAAGCGATGTCCTGGCTTCCAGAATGATTGTGTATTATGCAATGCACTTATTATGCAGAAAATGTAAGAAAGATTCCTCTTTGTTTTTATATAAGGCAGCTTCATTAAACAGATGATGATTCAATTGGATTTAAATTTTGTGGCTGGCATTTGTTTTACATTGTCCTAAGTTCTTAGGTTTTCATGGTGCTAGAACAGAATAATCTTTCTTTTGTTTAAAAGGAACAAATGGGTGAAAAGTGAGATGGTCCTGACTTTAAAGTCTTTACAGTTTGGTGTCTTGTTCTTTTTTTTAAGTTGTTTAAACTAGTTTTTGTGAAAAGCTGTCATAATCGATACAACCCTATTTGTGTGGCACACCGATCTGGCAACCTCATCCACAGCTTCAAGGAGTGTCAAACTCCAGTATTAGGGGGGGCAGTCCTACAACATCCAGGCCCAACATGCATGGATCCAATGGCTAAATAACCTCCTTGTCATACAGACAGAAACTACTAGTTTTACTAATCACACAAATAGTTGATTCAGGTCTGAGGCACCCCTCGTGTCCTGCCTCATTTCCCTCTTTATTCTTCCTTCCTTCTATTTGTCCTACTGTCTTTTGCTTTCCATCTGTACTTACTTCCTTCTTTCATTTGTTCATTAATTTCCTTACCCATGCTGTTCTTTCTTTCCTGGTTTCCTTCTCCATATTTTGTCCCTTCTTACTTTCCTCTTTATTGCCTTTCTTTTACCTTCCTTCTCTTTTGCGCTTTCTTCCTTCTCTCCTTCGGTGTCTGTCCTTTTCTTTTCTTTTTTTTTTGCTTAAACCTTTTTTTCCCCTTGTCTCCTTTCTTCTTTTTATCCTTCTCTTGTTCCTTGTATCCTACTTCCCATCCTTGCATTTTCTGCTTTCTTGTAGCTTTCTATATACTTAAAGTATCTACCATAAATTTAAAGTGAACTTTAGTTGTAGGTTGTAAAGCAAACATAAATCACAGGGGAACTTTGGAATTTATTTTGGAAAAATCTGGATTATTTTGTAGAAGAAAACTATAGGAATGCTGTTTTGAATGTCATTTATGTGCTTTGGTTACTTATGACCCTCTTCCACTAGGGTCGCTTTAGACCCGAATGGTACGGTACGGCCTAGAACAGGTAGGTTGTGTTTCCATTACCATCTCAAAAGAACGGTAGTGGGTGAGGACATGCTTCACAAAAACTCCAGCAAAAAGAAGTCACCATCACGTGACACACATATTCTCTCAAAATGTATGAATTTTGACTCACCTCATATCTCTCAGACATCGATCTGTTCACGCCTCCATGTCTTGATCTGTGTTTCTCACACCAGTACTGATTTAACAAGCGATCATCGAGTCTGTCGAGACTCTGAATCTGCCGCCTTGCAACCTATTCAGCTCTCTGATCACCATGGAGGCCTCCTGCTTCTCTGCTGCCATACCTGCTTTCTTCCTGGCTTGTCCGTACTATAACTCACAGACTTCGCCTGCCATCGCCATCCGACGGAAGCCTGTATGTGGAAGGAGCTAACCGCCCCGATCGCACCTCCATTCCTCTTGGCGACCTGACAAAATTCTGCCATCACTCAGTTTTCTGATGTCATAGATGCCAAAGTTGCAGCTTGTATCAATGTTCTCCCCATCACCCTACGGCTTCAGCTTTATCAAAACCACAACCCTCCCTAAACGTTACAAAACAGTTTATAAAGCACTAAAAAAATTTTTATATGGAGCTACTTAAAGCAAAGAAAAATAAAACCTTTTCTGACACTTTGAATATTTTCAATTTTATGGAGAACCTTTCTGATCTTGGTGCTGTTACTGTTATTACATTCCAAGACAGCACTTCAAACAAACGACTCAAGGCCAATCAGCGGCTACAGCTGCTATAGGTAGCATGGAGAGGGATATCGCATTACTCGACAAATCAGTCCATAGGTAGGCGTGTTGGGTCTCTTTGGAACGCTTCGGACCAAGGCAGAGGTAGTCCAGAAAAAGGGCTTGGCTCGGACACAGGTAACGGAAGCACGCCAGAACAGTTCCAACGCGATGGAAAAGGGGCATTAGGACCTAAGTTGGAATTTTAGCCTTTTAATAAATTTTATGTTATGAAAATGAAAATTCATAAGTTATTCCATGGGTTGATAAAACTAGCACCGTTTTTTTTTCTCTCTTTTGACTTTTAATTTTTTGCACGTGTTCTGAATCTTTTATTCGAATTTGTGTTTTGATCGTTGACATTTTTTGCAGAGTTTAAGTCATTTTTAAAATAACATTTAGTAGTTCATCTTCATTCGTTTTCGTTCAGTACTTGATTAACGCAACCCTTTAGCATACATACTGTATCACATCTGTCTCTCAACAAATCCAGCAATACGATTTTTATCCTCGAAAGTCTGAAGTCGTAAGTTTAGGAGTCTTAAGTTATCCCCAGGAATACGACATAGAAGTTTCTTCTGGTAACGTAACATTCAGTAAAATATGTAATGCCAGATATACTCAGAAAGAAATTGAAAGAGCACGACCAGACACGATTTAAGTGTAGCAGGAAGCCACATTCTTGCTGCTTTCAAGCTACTGAAGAGCGCATATCAGCGTTGAATACTTTGTTTCCTTGAACGCTTCATTTTAGCAGCAACCATAAATAGCCGTTTATGGCAGCACAACTCGGAGTTAGAAGGGTCGTTTTTTCATAGTAGTGATATCCAGCTCTCATTGACATGCCAGACACCCACTGGTACATACTTCAACAACAAACTCACTGATTGGTTCGGTTCATTGGTATTCCTCCTGCTGTTTTCAGCATCAGAAGCAACGTCTTACTTGGCAAAAGGTGGAAAGGGTCCAGTGCACTCTGCCTGTGTGTGCGTGTGTGTGTGTGTGTGTGTGTGTGTGTGTGTGTGTGTGCGCAGGCGCATGGACTGCCTAATCAGCAGTCGTGTCCTACAGGAAGTCCTGTGGTCGGCCTCCTCTGGATTTGTATTTATTTTGTCCTATCTGTAAGAGGGTGGTGGTCGTGAAAGAAGGGGGAAATCTGTTTTCCTCAGCTTTTCACTGGATTCATTTTTATCCTCCGTCATCTTTTCTCAAATTCAGCTGAAGTCAGCCTTGCTGTTAGATGTTGAACATTTAGGTCCTGTTTTTCTTGATTTCTTTCCTCATATTCATGTCACATTTAAGATGCCTTCCTTTACCGTTTCATTAAAGTGCCTGTAGCCTTCAGCGACGGAGTGGACTTGCAGAGCTCAACAGTTTAGGACTTAAATGTAGTCGTCTCACTCCGAGTAAAAAATGACTGACTGCAGAATTTGTGCTTTGTTACATCACTGGATTATCACTGCTGTATGTTGGAGAAGTACATGATAAAGTGATCTGCTGTTAGGAAAACAACTTCGTGAGTAGTATCCTTGGATTTATGACGTCACATGCACAACTTCCTCCTCCCCTCCTTCCTAGCGTTTAGCTCTGTCAGGACAAATCAGGGCTTCATGGAAAGATGAATCTTCTTCACACAATCAAAAATTCCTCATAAAGCTGTTGCTTTATATTGCTGTTGAGCCAATATTAATAATAACAGCATGATGCTTGTATTTATGCTGAGTTTCTCACTTTTAGATGTGTTTTTTTAGCAGTTTATGAGAAGACGTCGACTCAAGTAGTCGTTCCTGGAAGTGGGTTCAGTAACGGAGACCAAAAGCCCCGCCGGGTGTTTCCTCTCCCGTTGCTCCTGCTTTCATGTGCCGTGATTGTTGGTGGCTTTGAAACCGGAGCCCCCCCCCCCCCCCCCCTGTGAGAGAGAAACACCCTGCGGCAGCATGTAAAAACTATAGGAGGCTAATCTGGCTCTTGTGATCTCGCCTCTGTGTGCTCTACAGGTGTGTGCATGTAGACGACTGTAGACTCTGAAGCTTAAAGGCTTTTCATTCTGGATGTTGAACTCCTGCAGCTTAATCGGCCAGAACAGAACCGGTCAACGGTGTTCTACTGTGGTGCAACGTCTACACACACCATTAGTTGATGATGTCTGGTTCTGCTCCAGCGGTTGCTGGGATGTCTACTTTGCTTAGCTTCATAACGTGTGTTAGAGGTGGAGGCAAACGCTTGTTTTCTTTAATATCGAATCTGTTAGGATTCTAGACTTAAAGTGGTGATAAGCTACGTTCTGCTCTTTAACACCTTAGATGTTCCTGTTAAACGAGCTGTATAAATAGAAAGCGAGGCAATATATGAGGAGAATTAGATTTTGTTAAACAATATTTGTCATTAGGTTGAAGCTTGTCTAGCAGGGTCGAGTATATTTATATTTTCAGTCGGGATGATGGAACATAAAGAGGGTGCGGACAACAATATGGATTAATTATAATCAATATCATCCATGCAATATTCAACACTTATATGATGGTGTCATATTGTGCTAAAATCAAGTAGCTCAACTAATTTTAATCCTCTTTATCTTAAAAATCTGAAAACAAAGTCGGTAATGGTTGGAAATGAGATTAATCCAGTCTTCTGTCTTAAATTCGTTTTTGGGGATTATCATGTAAACTTTTGACCCAGAAAGGAAAAGTTTTCTTTTGAGTCCACAGAATGTGTCTCTCGAGACCAGTTAGTGTATTTTTGTGACAGATCGTGACATCTTCAAGCCCTTCTATGGTTCAAAGAGGTTTCCTCTGTCTGTTTAAATGCTCACAGATTACTGTAAACCTCAGATCACCTTGAACTTGATTATTAGCGAAAATGTAAACATTTTGGCAATTCGTCCTTGGCTTCATTTGCCATTTTTTTGTATTTTCATCCACATACTTATGTTTTTTGGTTTTCAGTCATTTTAAAGGATTTAAGCATTTTGGGAACTTTGTTATACATTCCTTTCCTCTCTAATCAACTGCTTTGTCACACAAGGTTCCTCTAAACCAGTTGTCCACAAGGTTCTGCCCTACAACGCAGAGGCCAATTGATATGAGCTGCTGCTGTACAGAAGCGATGTCCTAGAAATCGTCACAGGTTTTGGGACTATGGCTAAAAACTACATACTCATAATTTAAAGACCACAGAGAACGATTTAAAATGTCTCAAAAGATGATTGGAGTGGGTCTTTAAAGGCTTCATTGCCTCATTAGAAAGCCAGTGGCCATATATTAAGCAGAGTGTGGATTCGGTGCATTGAAGTCTCCTGCGCGTTAAATATGTATTTTCTGTAGGACTTCAGGTATTTTCTGTTTAATGTAGCTGTCTTTTTTTTTATTTTATTTTTTTTTTTAAGTTGTAGACTTCTGTTTCTTTATTGGACTTATTATCTTCACAAGGAAACAGTTCAGAGAGATAAGTTTTTAATAATTTTGCTAGCTTGTGGGTTTATTTGAAATATCGCATGACCGAGGCAACCATCCTGACATGCATAAAGAGTGAGTTAAAACCACATATAACGTAGTTAAATCTGGCTAATTTTTTTTCCAAAATCAAATGCAGTTTAGACTGATAATAAACAAAGTGGAAATACTTAACGTTATTCCTATACCGAGGCCCGGTTCCATTTGGCCCATAGTCCGGTACCGGTCCGTTGCGTTGGGGATCATTGGTCCAAACCTGGGCCATCTGAGAGAAATGTTCGATATCCAGCATTTTCCTCTTGCTTTCTTATATAAGAGCCACCGGTTTGACCTCACTCCACACTGCTATTTTAAGGCATGCCCCTTTCGATGAATGATTCACTTACAATCAGCAAGAATTTCATGACTGTTATGTTACTCGCCATGTAGAAATATTTTTTAATTAAAAAAAAAAGAAAAAAGGGCTGTGATCCGGTTAGTGATGTCTCCTCTTCCTCTCCAGACGTTGTCTTCGGGAGTGGTCCAGGTGTTCACAGCAGAACGAAACGGCAGCTGGAACAAAAGATGCTGCGGGGTGGCCTGTTTGGTGAAAGACAACCCCCAGCGCTCCTACTTCATCAGGGTCTTCGACATCAGGGTAGGTGCAGATTGGATCGATTTCATTTCAACAGATTGCACATGAGCAAATCGGCAGAAACTCCCCACTGAAAAATGAAATTTACACCCACTTAATATCTATAAATAGTCTCTACAGTGTTGTTTTGAGCTGTGATTAACTGTAGTCATTTCTTTAAGAAAAGCGTTTTTTCTTTTCTTTTCTTCTACCACAGGAGGGTAGGGTTACGTTTGAACAGGAGCTGTATACTGGCTTCAGTGATAACCTACAGAGACCTTACTTCATCACATTTGCTGGAGATGTGAGTTAATGATTCTGGTATTCACTAGGCTGAATCTTCGGTCCTTTGTTGGTTTTTCTTGCATTATGTGATTCATTTGTGTTTAATCCTCTTTTTGTAAACCAAACAGACATTGAGGTAATCTTTTGTATTGGACATTTTTCTAATTTATTCTTTTTATCAAAGTTAAATTGCTCTGTGTTCCCTAGAAAAACAAATAAATTGTTTGTGGAATAGCTCAGCAATGTTTGCATAATACAAAATACGGTAGTGCTTAGCTGAAGCTATATTTTTTCCTCTTTTTTTTTTATAAAAAATTTTTTTTTTTTTTGTATGTTCATCCACAGACGTGCCAAGTGGGTCTGAACTTCGCCAGCGAAGAAGAGTCCAACCGTTTTCATGCCGCCTTATCAGAGTTGACGGTGAAAAGAAACAGGAGAACCGGTAACGCCTTACTACTTATTTCCCCACAAGAACACGGCTCTGATCTTTGGTGCCTTTCAAAAGTATTCACACACTTTGAACTTTTTCACATTTTGTCAAATCGCAACCCCATTCTTTTAGATATTCTACTGGGATTTCGTGTGATAGTCCAGCTAAAAGTTGTGGATAATTTAATAAGGATGGAGGAAGATCTATTACTTCATTTTTTTTTTAAAGAATAAAAATCGTAAAATTGTGACATACATGTGTATTCAGCCCCTTCTACTGTAACATCCCTAAATAAAATCCAGATCATCAGTCTGTCAAATATAATCCTTTATGTGAGTGTACTAGGAAAAAGTTCAAGGGATGCAAATACTATTTCTTTTAAAAAGCAATGACAATATTGGTGCATTTCACTGTCTTTAAGCTGATTTTGAAACCAAATAGTTGCACCTGAAATGGAGAATTGTTGATTTGAGCTGCAGGTGCAAAAAAATGTAATTACATGTCTTAACAATTCCTTTTTTTTTTCTTTTTGATGCACTGATCCTTGCCAAACTGATTAATTTTTTTTCCTTCTTTTTGTAGCCTGCCTCTTCTTTTGCACATTTCTTTACATAATTTCCTCCACTCTTAGCCTTTATGCAGCAACATAAAAGTCTAAATTAGGCAAGAAAATCACGTTTCTTTCACAGGATGCAGGCACATCTCAGTAAGTTTGAATGCCATCAAAGTTAGTTTTGTTCAGTTATTCAGTACAGTAAATAAATTAATTAATTAATTTCACACAGTAATATATTTCTAGTAATAGTTTGTTCATTGTAGGAATTGTGAATACCATAAAAGGCAAATGAAAAGAAATACAGAAATGTTTTGTTGTAGTCTTGATGCTCCATTGTTTTATTTTTTCACTATATATTGAGAGTGAAATATTGTCTTTGACTAACTACTGCTAGTCTTCCACACCGCTTCCAATTGTTTTTTCAGACTTTGAACCGTCTTATCTTTCCCTTTTGGACTTATGATTTACTTGTGCTTTCGTTAACTTCTTATGAGCACTTGTCCGCTGCCGTTATCACCGCAAACTCAATTAAAACCCTCTATTTTCCATCTTGTCACTCTTTTCTTAATCCAACCTTTTCCATTCTTGCGTTTTATGTCTATCGCCGTTTCCTGTTTGACCTTTATCAACTGGAAGACAAACTTATATTTTTGAAGTAACTTTTCAATCTTGGCTTCCCTTGTTTTTTCTTTTTTTTTATCAACATCTCTACATTTTAAAGGGAGACTTGTGGAAATGTGTGGATGAGTTGTCTTCTAGAGGGTCTTCTCATCTCCTCAACACACTAACTCAACCGTTTTCTCGCCAACTCCACTCCTGCACTAAAAAAGATAAAAAACCTCTCGCCCTTTTTTCCCACCTGCTTCTGCGCACACTTTGGCGCACACTCGCTTTCTTCTCTAATTAATGAGAGGACTTGTGAAACACAGGGTTTTAATGATATGATGTATTTGTGTTCACAGAGAAGAGGCGAGACCCTCCAAATGGTACGTTTGTGCTTGTATGTTTTGAATTATTTAATTTTTTCATCTGCATTCGTCATTTATATTGAACACAGACGTGTGGGTTTTTTTTTTCTGGCCCACTTTTTTCTGGTAAACAACTTTGTGATTATTGCCCTCTTGTGGTTGCAGCAATTCATTACACCCAATTACTTATACCACTACACTGTAAATTCAACAAACTTAAATGTAAATTAAACAAACCTAATTGTGGAAAGTATTGTGAAATCATATTTGAGTGAGCTGTGCTTTTATGGTTGAGATGGTATTAGGGTACTCCAATATGATTATTAGCTCACTTAGAAAGTTTAAGTTGCATATACTCGGAACAAGAATATGTTGCACTAACTAAACACATTTGGGTTAGAAGAATTTCTTTTCAAAATATTAAGTTTCAGTTAGTCAGTTTTAGTAAGTAATCTTAACATTGGGGTTTACAGTGCACATCCTCATGGCTTTTCAAGCTGTATTTGAAATGTTTGTTTTAATGTTTCTTACAGAGACGGTGTGTAGCTTTTACCATTAATCTCTGGAAATATACATCCAAATATCGTTGAAAAGGAATAAAATGGTGAAATGGTGCCCGATCATTGAAATGTATTGGCTGCTTAAGAACATGTAACCATAGAAAGCGGGTCTAAAATGCATGGTCGCGGTACGTATTGTATGGGAGCCGACATATTGGACGCTGTGTTTCCTTCTACGTGAGCCGACGTGGACAAAATGCCTTTCCTGATTTTTGAATACACGGTTACATCCCTTTTCCGCTCGTCCTCAGCAGTTCAAAATGAAGAGCTATATGAACCGACTTAGAAATAAATAAATAAATAAATTAACGTTCTCCAACCTTGACTGACCGACCAACCCAATCAGAGATACACCCAGCCCAGGTCGCTGTCCCCTAGCTGTTGTGTCCGAGCCTTTGTGCAAAACGGACCCGGCCCGCGGTTCCCCTTCAGAGATGGAACCCAAAGAGACGATTAACATCACCACAACTAGAGTACACGTCAGCATTGCATTCTCTAAATGGAAATAACTGAAACTTAAGGAAACACACTGAGGTGGCATGCTTTCTGCTGCACAGGCAACAACTTTCACCGTAATGTTTTTTGTTTTGTTTATTTAAAATAGTGTCAGTCATGGTGAAACTACACTGAAATTTGACTCTTTTTTTTTTTTTTCTATTGAGGTCATTCCATCTAACATTACAGTTTATCCACTTACGAAAATATCTGAATATCACTAACCTACAAAATGCTGAAAACAATTGCGATTTTGGCCATGTATGGCCATCCGTCGTCACTCGAACACAAAAATACTGTTTACTTGCAATGATTTAGGTATTTACTGCGCCCTGTCGGCAGGAAACTACATACCGTCACTTTAAATACAATCAGAATCGTAGTTTTCTGGGTGATTGTGTGCAACATAGTCAAAATTTTAAAACCAACCTGTAAATTAAAGCTGGTTTTCAGTTTTTTTAGACCTTTTATAAGGCAATAAATAAAGGCAGTAAAGTCTTTGAGATTATCAGATGTTTTTGGTGTTTTTTTGCCAGTATTTTGAAAAGTATTTGCCTCCTTTTATGGTTTGCTTAGTTTTCTTTTTTTTTTTAACTCCTTAAATGTTTCAGATGATAAAACAAAATGTAGTATCAACCAAAGAACAAAATTTAGATTTAATTTTGTTATTATTCATGAGGGGGTGAACATCTACCCATAAACTGTGGCTGTTCCATCTCTGTTCCATAAACTTTCACAACACGGTTGAGGAAATTTCACCCACTCTTTGAAAACCACATTAAGTCAGCCAGCCATTTATTTTTTTCAATAAATGGCCCACTTAAGGTAATGCGACACAATCTCAATTTGTTTGAAGTTCAGGTTTTGACAAGGCCAAAACATTTGACAGTGGAAAAACTAGAGAGATTAAATCCACTCAGAGGTGGACTTTTTTTGTGAGCCTCAGCTAAATGTCCTGCTGCATAACCCAAGTTTGCTTGACCTTAAGGTAACAAATTGTTGGCTCAACGTTCTCCTTCAGGAATTTCCTGTTAGTCGGCATGACTATGTTCGACTGCTAGTGTGAATAGGTATTTTTGGAATGCTCATACATTTACTGAGGATGAAACTGGATGCACACCTTGCTAAAACTTCCACTTTTGTCTCATCAGTCCACAGAATTTCTCCCAGCAGTCTTTGAGAGCACCAATGTATTGTTGTTTTTTAGCCAATGTGTGATGGGCATTTGTCTCTTTGTTGGTCAGCAGTGGTTTTCACCTTTGGAATCCCCACCATGGTTTTTGTTGAGTCTCTGACCATAACTTGGGTCTGTGCCGTGGTTCTTTAGATGTTCTTCTAAATTCTATTTTTGCTTGGCGGTCCACTCCTACATGCTGTGTAACTCTCTCCAATCTGATAAATGGCAGTGACTTTGCTTTTGTTTTCGATTGGACCTTAATGTAGTTCTTTTAGAGCTCTTTTAGCATATTTCCTACATCCTGCAGGTGAACCCAGCCCAGTTGCGAGTTAAAATCCGTCATAATTCCACCCAAATTCTGGTTTCGAACTTCTATTAACTTATACATATTTTACATCTTTAGAAAGATAAGTCTTATGATTACAATTACGTATGCCGATGAATAATGTTTTCTTTCCACAGAGACCTTAGCCATGTCTCTACTCAAAATGTCTCAAGAACAGCTTGAATTTTAATTTAGGTTTGGATTTTGTTTAAATGTATCAGGGGAAAAATTGCAGGAATCCTACTTAATGCTGTCAGACGGGTTCTATATAGATCTATATTTTATATTAAATTATCTTTCTCCTTTTCCTCTGCTTCCTGGTTCACAGAACTGACCCTTTTCTGTTTTCATTTATCCTGTTCTCATTTTCCCATCATCCCAGTTCAATCCCTACCATTTTTTTATTAGTTTTTTTTTTTATTGGTTTGCTCATCGATGACCTCATCTGCTCTTTCCCCCATTGCTCATCATTTAATGTGTCACAGTTTTTGTCCCGTCTCAGTCTCTTACACCGTCTGCCTCTTCTTTTTCCCCCCCATCCTGCACATTCATCATGTTTTAGAAACGTCAGAGATTAATGCAGGATTATGTCTTGGATGGGTTTTAATGGTTACGTAAAGGCCAGTCGCGCTCCGTTCCGGAATAACTTGCTGGGATTAGATACATTCGCGTGTTTTGCAGAATAAGACCAGAAGCTGGTTGTGGAGGACAGCGTCCGACGACTGGATCTTTCTAAGCCAAACTCAGCGTTGTACTCCTGGGAATGAAGTAGGATGGATATACGCCAGCTGCTCGCTGGCTAAATGTTGGCTGTTTTTACAGGGGCCATATTTGATACCTGCCTTGCTAATACAGTCAGTAAACTTATCATTTGTACGAGAGGTTTAGGCAGAGCGACTTGGTAAACTGGGACTAAAAACCAACAGAGCTTCAAATCTTTAATAAGAACCATACATTCAACATTCTATTAGCTTTGGAAATATTTTTGGATGTATTACCTGCTTAACATCTTCTGCAACATATTTTTATTTTTACCTGTGCAAGACAACCTGAGATCTCTTCTATCAATGCAATTTTTTTTCAATCGGGATCTGCTCCAAAGGCTGCAATGATGTTCTGCACAACCTTTCTTTCTGCCCCATCTGAGGAGCTTTATTCTGAAGCTGGGGTTGGAGGACAAGCTGCTCCGGTAGCCGCCAGTGGGATGGGTCCAGGCTGTCTGTCTTCATTTCACTGCCTGGTCCTCCCCCAGGACGAACTCTACCCGTCTCTTTCCGACTCCTCCGCTCGGCTCTCCGTTGGCAAAGAGGAGCGAGCTCACCGCCTGGCTGGAAAAATGCTCGCAGACGTCGGTTCGAGCAGCTGCCGAGCTGGAGACGGCGGTCGTGTTTGGGGCAGGGTGGGAGGGCTTAGTGCTCATTCAGCGTCACCGTCGCTCAGTTTAGCTCCCAAATGTTTCCGTAAAGAGAGTTCCAGAGGTATGCGTCCAATCATAAGAGGTTATGACAGCCTGGCATTAGTATTAACAGAGACATTTCTCCATTAGAACTTTAAGAGACTTCCAAATGGTCTATAAAAAATAGATCTTATTTTGATAAATTTTATCAAGGTGATAATTGTACAGGTGCATCTACATAAATTTGATAACTGTTTAAGAAGCGTGGCTCAAAAATCCAAATTCATCACGTGAAGTCACACATTTAAAGCATTTATATATGTTAATTTATATTATGACTTGCATCTTATGATGAAACAAATTCTTGTTTCCTGTCTAATGAAAATATTATATAGGAAAATTTTTAAAAAAAATCATAAAGATTGTCCAGTGGACAGTCATTAAGGAGTGTAAGCTACAAATGATCCCTAAAGAAGCTGGCTGTTCACTGATTGCTGTATCGAAGCATATTCAAAGACAGTTTAGTGGAAGGAAGAACTGGTAGGAGGAGGACTTTTAAATGTGGTTCCTTGGACATTTTGAGGGAGATTCAAAATATGTGGGCTATTTCTGGAGTCGACGCTTTAAGATTCACTGTATGGAGACATAACCAGGACATGGGTTACAGTTGTTACATTCCTTTTGTTAATCAAGTCCAAAATCAGTGGAATATTATTCTAGTAAATTTGGGAGTTTTTTTCTGTACTGACGAGCTTTATAAGTGTGCTGATTTTTATTTTCCAGCCAGACCTGGCTAAATAAAGCTGCCAAAAGTACCAATACCTGCTTCAAGAGCCATGGTGTTCATGTTCTTGATTGGCAAGCAACAACACAGAGAAGCTATGGGCTAGTATCTAGAACAGGGTGTCAAACTAATTTCTGTTTTGGGCCACATGAAGCTTGTGAGTATTGTACAAGGGCCGGTTGTAGCAGAAAGGAAAGATTTGTCCTTGCATTCAACAAGTACTTATAATGAAATACTGCACATCTTTTCATTATAATTTGATTTGGGAATGTTCACTTAAAGGTTATATATGGAACATTTTCATGAAAAGCTAAATTGAAGAAGAAAAAAGATACATCCACAGGACTTTTAGAGAGGTGCAGAATGAAAGTACATCTCCTTAACAATTTATATTTGAATATATTTGAATTTGGTTGGTCACTGGGCGTATCGGCAGCGAACCAGGCAACCCGACAGTGTTGGGTTTTTTATTGTTGCTACTACAACCTAGATAAACTAGATGTCACTATCTTGCTTCAATATACCACCTTTAAACACTGATTTGATTTTAGCAACAAATTTGTATTAGGTTTTTCCCTGCTTCAGCACAGCTGATTTTAGTTGGTAGCTGATTTAACAGGCTCTAGCTGAACTACAGACATCTGAATCAGGTGTGTTTAATCACGGAAACTTCTAAAACACCCAAGACAGTGTGCCTTGAGTACCAAGGTTGGGAAAACACTGCTCTAGAGTTTAGAGGGCCACATAAATTGCTATGGCGGGCCGGATTTGGCTGAGTTAGACACATGTGATCTAGATGGAGGGGAAACATGAGACTTGATGAATCAGATGAGCTGAAGACAATTATTAAAGCAACCTTGGCTCTGTTCACCCCGCAGCAGATTCACAGGCTGATTTCCTCCATGCCACTCTGCATTTATGCAGTAATTACTGCACACAAAAAATCACTACTAAGAATGGAGTCAGTAGAACCACATTATTATAATAAAAGCGGATCTTCTGGTATTAGGAGATATATATACCTCTTGAATTGTAATGGTTATAAAGAGAAGTTGTAATATTAACAAGGACCAGGCCTGGGATGTCACACATTTGCTTTTTATCATCTGTTAAAAAAAACATTCCAACATTATCAGTACAATAACTATACCATCTCCATTTCTTCAGGACCTGCGTTGCCAATGGCTGCCATCGACATCAAAAACCCAGAAATCAGCAACTCTCATCGTTTTCACAACAACTCTCAGATGAACAACTTTTACGCCTCGTTCCCCAGGAGGATCAAAAAGGAAAAAGTGAAGAGGAAGAGGCTGACCAAGGCGGACATCGGCACACCCAGTAACTTCCAGTGAGTAATTTCCAGTAATGTTAATATTCTGATGGGAATATTTTGAAGTAATTACAAACCCAAAAATCAGAAAAAGTTGCGGCAATATGTTTAATGCAAATGAAAACAAAAGCAGTGATTTCTATATTTATTTTTGACTCGGATTTCACTGCAGACAATACGAACACATATATGTCATGTTTTGTCTGGTCAACTTCATTTCATTTATAAATATCCATCCTTTCCTGTCATTCAGATCTGCGACACATTCCAGAAATTAAATCAATTTGAAACAGGTCAACAAGTGATTTTAATTATGATTTGGTACAAAAGCAGCATCCAAGAAAGGTCTAGTTTGCCAATAAATGGGTGAGAAAATTGAAATGTATGGGAAAAAAAATCTCTAAGAAAGATGTGAAGAGATTTGGATATTTCACCTTAACAGTGTAGAACATAATTAAAAGATTTAAGGAGTCTGGAGAAATTTCAATGCGTGAAGGACAAGCCTAAAGCCTAGTTCATACTTGTCCAACAGCAACTTGGCACCCACAAACAGACGTATTGACTGAGACATTTTTCATATATAGTACTCCATCTCTGTCTCTCTGTTCTCAATCGATTTTTATTTTTTATTTAAATTTTGTTTTTTTTTTTGTTTGTTTTTTTTGCCGTTACTAAGCAATTCACCAACCATGACACCAGGGGTTGCTTACTTTTCATGGTGGGTCTGCCTACCATTGCAGCGTCGTTTGAGTTTTTTTTTTTTTCTTAAGCTTGTGAATGCATTCCTCTCTCAAGGAGCAATGGAGGACAGACAGTAAGTTTCGCTTAAGCTGTAAAGCTTTTTAATAGAAGTGCAGCTCGTACAACACTCTAAAAACACATGGAAACAAATACAGCTGCCTTTTTTGTTGTTTCTCTACACCTCCTTGTGCTCAAAATCGCCAAAAGACCATATTAGATCAATTATCCTTGCATCCCTACATGCACTACATTGTTGTTGCTTTATGTAGTGTAGTAACTGTCCAAACTTTGTTAGATGCTTTGCTAATATTAAAGCCAAGGTGCTACTGACTAACTACGTGACTGGATGTCCATTAACATTATGTCTCTTGTTGTGCATGTGTTAAAATGTACAAAACGGTAACATTTATCTTGCCTGGCCGGGCAGCTTTCTGGGTGCTCGGCACCCCTAGACCTCTGATCCTAGAATCGCCCCTAGATGGACCATCACACGGTGGAAACGTGTACTGTGGTCAGATGAATCGGTATTTCAGGTATTTTTTGGGGAGAAATGGACACTGTGCTCTGGACCAAAGAAGAAAAATATCATCCAGACTTTTAAAGGAGATATATCATGCTTTTAAATCCTTCCTTTTCACATGTAAATCAATCACTTGTGGTCTATGTAAAGTAGAACCACAGTGGTTTGGTCTGAATTCCATGTTATTGTAGCCCCACAGACCCTCCTTATACCGTTCTGAGGAGCATCTTTAGAGCAACTCATTTTGGTGCGGTCCCTTTAAATGTAAGCGAAACATTTCATGCCCCGCCCTCTCCAGGTTACAGAGTGTTCCGCTCCAGCCCGTTCGGACATTTTTGTAGTCTGATAGCAGCGATTCGATTACTACCGGCAGATAAACTCTTCATTGCGAAGCGATCGTCGCTAAATTCCTGTACATCATGTGTACCCCGAAACCGGCAAAAAAAGCCCAATCCTTTTATTCAAAGCATGCAGTACAGTTATATCCTCAGCTAAAAGCTAGCACACATCGCTAACAGAAGCAGAATGTACAATGCTACAACTATCAAAACAATCGCCCGTACGACATAACACACAACATTCTTGTCTAAAATAAAGTTTACTGTCATTTTAGTGTTATTTGAAGCTTACCGCTTTGCTTTGTCCGTTTCCGTGGAGAGAAGGAACTGACCCCTCAATCAGACGAAGTCTTTCGGCAAATCCCTCCTGATACAGACAGAGGTTGCTGAAGCAGTCGTCCTCGAAATGCTTTGGGCAAACTTTGCCCACGGATGTCGGTATATTTCCTCTAAAAATAAAATTTAACCAGGAACTTCTCAGAGGCTCTGATGCTGGGGGTCGATGTAGGGATTTGTGTGGGTTAATACACCCAATAACTGAACATTTTGACTTGCTTTCTTGTAATCTCGACATGACTGACCTTGGGCTACAAAATCACTGTGGGGGAGAAAAAATGGCGGCTTCACGAAATTGGTTACCCGGAAGTTCATTACCTTATTTGGCAGTTCAACAACAAATGCTGTGACGTAATAGACAAGAAAACGTAATAGCGAACTGAGAAAACTAAAAAGACTGAAAAATAGGACCAAAAAAGAATGTAAAGATATAAACACCAGAAGAGAATAAATGTAAGTTGTCTGCACTCCTAAACACCCAAAATACACATTTACATCCATTTAAGGGCTAAAAAAGTGGATTTTCCATGATATGTCTCCTTTAATAGCAACAAGTCCAAAAGCCAGGGTCTATGACGGTGTGAAGTATTCTCAGTGCCTTTGGCAAAGGTAACTTTTGCTTGTGTTAGGGCACCATTAATGCTGAAAAGTACATAGAGATTTTAGAGAACAATATGCTGCCTTTAAGAAGACATATTTTCCAGGGCACTCATACGTATTTCAACAAGACAATGCAAAACCACATTCTGCACTCATTACAAAGTCCTGGCTGCAGAGGAAGTCGGTACAGGTACTTGACTGGCCTGCCTGCGGTCCCGACCTGTCTCCAATGGAGAATGTGTGACGCATTGTGAAGCCCAAAATGCCACAACAAAGCCTCCGTACTGTTGCCCAATTTAAGACTGGTTTGCAGGAAGAATGGGACAAAATTACACCTGAAAGTTCTCATGATTTCCTGTTTTCAGTCCTCAGACTTTTTTATTTTTTAGCGTTGTGAAAAGGAATGGCAACATTACAAAGTGGTTAATGCTTTACAGTTCCAACTTTTTTCGAAATGTGTTGCAAGAACCAAAATCAGAATACCTGTTTATTTAGGAATAAAACGATAAGATGCATGAGGAAAACATTCAAAAGATGCGCTGTTGTATTGTTTTCAATGTAATACAGGTCAAACATAATTAAAAACTGAAAAGCATAGCCTCCCAACTTTTTCTGATTTTGGGGTTGTAGAACTAATTGATTAGTTAAATTTTAATGAATGGGTATAACTCTATGCTAAAATCGTATTCGGTTCAGTGTCTTGAAGGGCTCAGTTTGGTTCATATTTGGTACGAAAAAAATAAACACTTAAAAAATCTTATTTTGAAAAGCTGCCAATACACAATAGAATTCTTGAATAAAATGAATTAAAGCAACCCATTTGGGTGATGTCTTAAGTAGATTACACTCTTTATAATGAAATACACATTTTTTTTTTTTTACGTTTTAAAATAATAACGACCTGAAAACTTTGAACACAGCAGCAACAGCTTCAGCTTGAATATCAAGAAGTTATTTATACAAGTTGAAAGTTTTTGGCTAAAAAGAATAGCCTTTCACCTGATCTGAACTACTTGAGTTGTTTAAATGCTTACCTTACCGGTGGTTGCACAAGGCTTCTCTTCTTTGTAGAAGTGATATTGATGTTTGCACGGTGCCGTTTGAAATGTGTTAAATGTGCGTTGCTCCATACAGCATCCGTGAGGAAACGCGCCTAGGAACTTTTTTTCCGCTTCGCTTAATACCACATTAATAATAAATTTACATTCTTTAATGAAAAAAACACACCCAAGCGGTACGCAGGTGGACCGAACAGGCCGAACCCCGTTAAACATTGCAGCCCTATTGTCTATGGAATATGACATTTAGAGATCATCCGAGTGCTTAACCTTATGAGATAATAAGGACTGTGTAGGAGGGACTGAAGAAGATGATCGGTTTCTCTCAGTCTGGTCAAATGCCTAAAGGACTCTAGTCTCATCCTTGTTTAAGGAGCTATTGTTTGTTTATTGGTCTTCTTCAGCTTGCATCCTTCTGCTTAGCCTTGAATATTCCAAGGCATTTACATATTTTCCAGCCTGTCAATTCTTTAAGTCCATGAACTGTTTTGTTCAAACACTTCCTTCGATTTCTCTAGAATCTGGATCTCAAACTGGTCAAATAGGAAATTTTAACTTTTTAAAAACTGTAGAATCACTTCAGCTTTTACAGGTTGCAAAGGAACCATATATTATGGTGAACAGGAGTTGATTTTGTTTGATTTTTGCCCTTCTACCTCTACTTACATTTTCTCTCTTTTTTTGTTGTTTTTTTACAGGCATGTTAACCACGTAGGATGGAATCCAAACACCGGCTTTGATGTAAGCACTAATCAGAGTTCCAGTCTTCACTTTTACGTGACATGTAGACTCTCTTAAAAATATCTATATGAAAGTCCAACATGCCCTTCAGAGTTGGATTATTTAAAATTTAATATCATCTTCCAAACGTTAAGCCGAGCTGCGTGCAGAGGTTCTGGGAAGGGTTGTTTAGAGGGATTTCATCAAGCAATGGCAATTTTTTTTTTAAATTTAAGGAGGTTTTTTTTTTTTATTCTTTTTTCATCGCTCAGTAATTTATCGAGTGCTAAAGCTCAGAGTTAAAAGGAAGCTATTTTGTACCTCACTGATTTAAATTCAAAGCCATTCTTAGCTAAATTAAAGTCCTTTATTCTGCTATCATTTACTTTAAGTCATGTGAGGTTTAGGATTAAACACAGATTTCTAGATGAGGAGAGCTTTTTTTTCAAAAGTGGTAACATCCTGGAGATTATCTGTGGACCTAAACCTCATCCTTCTATCCCCTTTAACATTATACAAAGTTAAAAAAGTGAGGCTGCTTAAAATAGTGTTGCATTTGAAGAGCAAAAAGTCATTAACAGAACTTGTTCAAACATTCACCACTAGGTGGAAGCAGAGCAGCAAGTATTGATACTCTGACGTCTCCAGTTTAATCAAGGGATACCAATTTGCTTTCAAAAGTTAACCATTATTAAATAGGTCATCTGAACTTAATAGATTAATAGAGTAATAACAATAGTTTAAAATTTAATTTAGTATTGATAAAATAACTTATAAAAAGTTATAAAAACAAAGTCAGGGAAAACGGGGGTAAGAAGTAGAAAAAAAGTTTGTATGTTTAAATGTTTTTAAAAATGAACTGCATATGAAGGTCTTTGATTCGTCTGTGCTCCTTTCTTTTTTTTTTCTTCTGAAGATGAATAACCTGGACCCAGAGCTGAAGAACCTATTTGATTTGGCCGGCATCTCCGAGGCTCAGCTGAAGGACAAGGAGACTTCCAAGGCCATCTATGACTTCATTGAGAAAAACGGAGGCGTGGAGGCTGTCAAAAACGAGGTACGGAGACAAGGTAAGACAGTCGCACCGTTGCAGCCGCACACTCCGCTCCGTGTTCGCAGCGAATTCATATCCAAACGAGCCCCGCTGGATCACACATTCTAACGTTGTTCAGCACTCGTGTGAAATTCTGTTCAGTAGGTTGATTGTCTTTAACCGAACAACCTAACTAGTGTGGTGGTTTTATCCCCAGGTCCGCCCAGGTGGAGCGGTAGGTTTTTTTGTGCATGAGCTGCTGTGAAAGCCTACTATGACGGTGCATGTGCAGTCGTGCTCAGAATTCCACCATGAAGTGTTCGTATTTACCGCAGACGGGACACTTTATGATACTTTAGCTGGATGCCCTGTCACGAGACTTGTTGAATACATTTTCTGACGTTTTGTTGAGTCATTGCAGTGTCTCTCTCTCTTTTCCTTGAGGAATTGAAGAATTTAAATTTTCTGGTTGATTTCATTTCATTCTTTGCATGCACATTGATGCAGGAAGGAAACCTGTTTTACTTGCAGCTGGAACCCGATAACATCCTGTTTCTAAAGATTTATACACCTAAGCCATTTTGTCACTTTATAACGACAGACTTTAAAGTATTTTGGGGGGGATTTTATGAGACAGACCATGACAAAAAAGTGCGTAGTGAGGTGGAAGGATGATGATGATTTTTGTTTTATTTCTTTAGATTTAATTTGAGAAAAAAAAAAACATTTTCAAGTCTTGTGGTGTCTACCAGCTGCATCTTTTGTATCTTTTTGTAAGAAAGCTTCAATAGAAAGTGTCTGTAAATGCCAATTTTCAATCTTCCAACAGATTGCCTGATTAGATTTAGGCCTGGAATTTATAGTACAGGTTCCTTTACCTGCTGAAGGGTAAAGGAGCCCTGAACCCTCCATCCCTTATCTCAAGTCTTTTCAGGCCTCTAATGAACAATTTCTTCCCAAAATGTCATGTTTAGCTCTGCCCATCTTATTTATCCTGACCAATCTCTACTGAGGACTGCTTGTGTATAGTTTTCAATGCATGCAATTTAAGTGTTGGCCAAAAAGTACAATTTGCATTCCTTCTGACCAGAGCACCTTTCCACACCACCTCCTGGACTTGTGGCACAGCTGAAACTGGACTTTCTATAGCTTTCTTCTGAACAGACTTTTAGATGGTATCTATCAGTTTGCTCCAAAAAAACAGCGGAATGCAGCTGAGTGCGTTTAGCATTGAGCATTCTTTCACATAAAATCCCATTAAAATTGTGTTGTTGTATTGTGACAAAGGTATAAATACTTTTGCAAGGTGCTGTATTTTTCAGTTTTACTAACATTAATCATATTAACTCCAGGAGAGCAGGCTGATCCTGTATGGCTAATTGCATGGTTTGGCACATGGAAGAGCTGCAGAACCTCCATATTTCTGTCTGTGAAAATGTCTAATGATGGAGTTCCTCCTGCAGTCCTGTCACAAAAGGAAAAAAACCTACATTTGGTGGTCATAGTAACTGTCTCTGACTTAGTCATGAAGAGCGAAGGATGGTTTATTTTCTGCTCTGACGATGATTGTTTTTGTTTTTTAGCTCCTCCCCCTCCTCCACCCAGAAGTGGCCCTCCCCCTCCACCCCCACCCCAACATGGCTCAGCTCCTCCACCGCCTCCTCCATCCCGGGTTGTGCGGGGTGCCCCGCCTCCTCCTCCCCACTCCAGACCTCCGGCCTCGGCGCCCCCACCTCCACCCCCGTCCCGGCCGGGTATGTCCGCGCCGCCGCCGCCACCGCCGCCCAGCCGAGGCGCTCTCCCGCCTCCGCCCACCCCAGCTCACGCCTCCATTCCAGTGGCCCCTCCTCCCCCACCTCCTCCGCCTTCTTCAGCTCCATCCAGCAATGGCGCTCCTCCTCCACCACCTCCTCCCCCGCCTCCTGGCCCCCCACCTCCACCTTCCATGGAGGCTAACGGAGGGGAAGGCAAGTCTGCGCTCCTGAGTCAGATCAGAGAGGGAGCCCAGCTGAAGAAGGTGGACCAGAAGGAGAGACCGGTGTCCAGTGGCGGCAGAGACTCGCTTCTGGACCAGATCCGACAAGGAATCCAACTGAAACCTGTTAGTGTCCATCTGCCGCGTGCAATATCCCCCATTCAGCCGTGTGTAACTTTGTTTTTCATGCAGCAATGTAGCATGAGTCATTTATTATGATTTATGCTCTCTACAGAGGGATGATAATTCTGAACCAGCACCTACAGAGGCCGCCCCTGCAGCGGGCATCGTCGGGGCCCTGATGGCAGCGATGCAGATAAGAAGCAGAGCCATCCACTCTTCTGGTATATACAGATTATATATCAATATAATATATAGATACAGAAATGCATAGAGAAACTACGGTATTTTGCAAAAGTTTTAGGCAAGTGTGAAAAAGGCTGTAAAAGAATAATGCTTACAGAAATATGATTCTTTATTTTCTCTTATCAATTTACAGCATGTAAACTGAACAAACAAGAAAAATCTAAATCAAATCAGTGTTTGGTGTTACTATCTTTTGCCTTCAAATCAGCATCCGTTCTTAAAGATGCACTTGTGCAAAGTCAGGTATTTTGTGGAATTATAGTCAGGTATATGATCAATCAACAACACAGTAGTAGTATAAGAAGAGTATGGCAGCTAAGACAAACATAAGCGGCTGATCTGTGCGTTTTTGGACTAAAAGAAGGTGCGCTGGGATTGTGTATGTCCTGCTTTGACTCCGTCTGCTTCAGATTCCTTCAAAAACTGTGCAAGTGTACCTAGAAGAAATTGATGCTGTTTTTAAGGCAAAGGGTGGTTGCACCAAATATTGATTCGATTTACATTTTATCTTTTGTTCATTCAGTGCATTTTGTTCAACGACGAGAAGAAATGATTAACACTTCCATTTTGTACATTTTCAGAGCAATAATTTGTCCAAGCAGTTCCTAGAGCTTCAAAATATTCATATATTTTTATTATTATTTGTTGATAAAAATCCTTAATGGTGCTTGAATCCCCCTGTAAAACAATACATTTTTAAAAAGTATATTCTTCATGTTTTTATTTCCACACAGATGATGATGACGACGATGATGAGGATGAGGACTTTGAGGAAGAGGATGAATGGGACGACGAGTGAACGTTGTTTTTTTTTTTATTATCCCTCCCATGACACTAAAATTTATCCCAGCCTTTCTAAAATAAAATCAGTGACTTCATAATTATAAATGTTCTATCAGTTTGCTGTACATTTTTTGTTGCCTTTATGCTTTTTTTTTATTCATCTGTGCAATACCTCATTTAATCTATAAATGTTTGTCAGTCTAATCTTGTTGGCTTCGTCTGTCTCCTGTTAGGATTACTTTCCTTCTTTTGTTGCTTTAGGCGTTGTAAATTCTTAATTGTGTTGATCACTGTCAATTTGCCATTTTTCATATCTGCTGTCTCCTATGACACATTCTCCATCTTTCTTCCCATGTCCACCCTAATGTGCAATTTAAATGTCTCTTAAGCATTTGAGCTGAATGTTTGCTAGCTCAATATTTTTTGGGGGGGGGGGGGTTTGTTCAACGCTTGGTGAGCGAGCTTACAAGATGGTGAAACAAGTTGCCACAGAATCTCATTTGTAACATTGTTGGAAAGGGAGAAGAAAAATATTTTCATACCCTCTTGCTCTGTAGTTTATTTTTTACATATGCAAATAATTCTAGTTTATTGGTCATATTTTCTTAAAAAAAGAGAGAGAAGATGGCACGCTTTGGAATATTTAGCTTCTTTCACTGTGGACTGTACATTTACTCTAAACTTTGAGTCTTCATGTTTTTGCACAAATTGAAAAGGGAGGTTTGCTGCAGTAATTGGGAACATTTTAAGTTTTGCATTACAGTTTAAAGTGCACATGCTTTAAATAATGTTGCCAAATGCATACGGAATTGAAAAGGTAAATCTGTCACACTACAAACAGTGAGGAGGGTAGCCCACAGTGTTATGTTTGGCTTTTTTTTAAAAAATCTCTGCAACACTACAGATTTAATTGAGTTTCTGCTCATCATTTGTGTCTTTTCTTTTTTTACAGTAAAAAGCAGTGTGTTAATAAATGCCTGTTAATTGTAATAAGGTGATTCATCCTGTGATACTAAAATAAAGATGTTTTAGTTTTACACTTCTCATGATGGGTCTATGCTAAGTTTCTATACTCCTTGAATGTTGACATATGAATCACCTAACAAACTGACTGAACTTTTTCTTATGAAATTCAACATTAGGAAATCCATGCACAGCACAAACTAATTTATCATTTAGACATTTAATTTTTCAATTTTAGCCTTACAAGGGGTTGTCACAAAGTTAAATTCTTTATACTGGCATTAAAAAATTGTTTACTAGAATGATGGCTGCATGCAAAGAAGAAAGCTTTTGGGGGGGAACCAAAAAGAAATGGTCTGCCAGTGGACTTTTTTATATTTGTCAATTACAGTACTGAGAAACTGTCAGGATGTGTTAAACGCCTAACATGAGTGCTATCTGGAATTTTCTCATCTTTAGATCTAAACAAGCAGATTGCTCATGTTTCTGATTATAATGCATTAAGTTAAACTCTGGTGCTTGCATCGTCTCTTTAAAGGTCATCATGCAAAATAGGCTTTTTGGAGTTTTCAACCATGTTATGTGATTTTCTCGTAAAACCCGCCAGAGTGCTTTTTGGCTTAATTCATGCATGTCTCAGAAATCCTCCTGAATTCCGTGCTGTGAGCAGCTGCACAACCTTCTCCTGGAAAAAGGCTTACTCATAACATGGTGACGTGTTTTACATAACGCTATCAAACCAGAAAGTGCCCGACGTTTTTGCACCGCCACTGCAGATCAAAGTTCTGAAACATTTTCTACATACACAAAATGACAATTTCTCTCAAATATTGTTCACAAATCTGTGATGGTGAGCACTTCTCCTTTGCTTTGATAACTCACCTCACAGTGGTGCCTTATGAAGCCGCTGATTAGTAAGCATGATTATTGCACAGGTGTGCCACAATAAAAGGGCACTCTGAAATATTCAGGGTTTTCTTATTGGGGGGTCTGGGGGCCAGTCAGTATCTGGTATGACCACCATTTGCCTCATGCAGTGCAACACATCTCTGTTGCATATTGTCAATTGTGGCCTGTGGAATGTTGGTCCACTCGTCTTCAATGGCTATGCAAAGTTGCTGGATATTGTCAGGAACTAAAACAAGCTTTCGTATACGCCGATCCAGAGCATCCTAAACATGCTCAATGGGTGACATATGCTGGCCATTCAAGAACTGGGATGTTTTCAGCTTCCAAGAATTGTGTACAGAGGCAACGTGGGTCTGTGCATCATCATGCTACATGAGGTGATGTTGGATGTATGCCACAACAATGGGCCTCATGATCTCATCACAGTATCGCTGTGAATTAAAATTACATCAATAAAATGTACCTGTGTTCTTCCTCCTTAACCCCACCGCCAACATAGGCCACACGATCCACAACAGTGACATTAGAAATACGCTCACCCACACGACGCTGTCTGTCATCTGCCCTGAACAGCGTAAACCAGGATTCATCCGTGAAGAGAACACCTCTCCAACGTGCCATCGCATGTGAGCATTTACCCACTCAAGTCGGTTACGACGAACTGGAGTTGGCTCGAATAACTGGACTGGGCTCTATTGGTAAGAAGCTGGTTAGCTTTAGCTGCTAAAATTACCGTTATTGACCTGGTATTTATACAACAAAATAAATCAAAAGTCTGAGCCACTAATATGATACATTTTCGTAAAATGGCTGCAGTCAGACCGGGGCTCAAGGCTACGTCATGAAGTGGGCGTCACTCACAGGGGGGTGGCATGGAGGTGGGATTTTAGTGAAACCAAGAGTCCTACTTCCAGGTCAAAGATTAACTCCAGCATAGGCCTTTAAGTTATATTTCTGGACAAATTAACACTACATCACGCCAGCTGTAACATTTGATCATATGTGTGCCTATCTCAGACGTGTAAAGCTGTAAAATAACATAATATAGGGCCTTTAATAGGCAAGTAAAAAAATTGACCCAAAAACCCAACTCTAATATTAACACTGTTAATGTAAAGTGTAAACGAGATCACGGATTCAGGCGGCTTAAATGAGCTTCCTCCGCAGGGTGGCTGGGTTCTCCCTTGGAGATAAGGTGAGAAGCTTGGTCATTAGAGGGGGCTCAGAGTAGAGCCGCTGCTCCTCCACATCGAGAGGACCAAGTTGAGGTGGCTCGGGCATCTGGTCAGGATGCGTCCTGCACGCCTCCCTGGTTAGGTGTTCCGGTCACGTCCCACCGGGAGGAGGCCCAGGGGAAGACTCAGGACTCGCTGGAGGAACTATGTCTCCCCACTGGCCTGGGAATGCCTCGGGATAACTTCCTAATAGGTTCAGTGTTTTCTGGCATTTTAAAAACTGAGTAAAAACTTTTTTAAAGACAATTATTTTAAATTGTCTGGGCCACAAAAAAGAAAAAACAGTTTTACTAATATATCCGGTCAGTCATTCACTTTGTAGTACCACCTTAACTTCTACTTAGCTGTAGAACAAAATGGTGACTATGGTGTTTGCCGTACATTAGTTTAGATATTGATAGCATTTGTTCTGTTCATGTTGGACATGAGTCCCCTCATCAGCAAAATGTAACAACTAAAGGTTAATTGTTAGAGGAATATTATGGGTTTTGTGCCCAAAAAAGTCAAATACAAATAAGTAAAACTATTTTGAAGCCATCTCCCATCACACTTTGTAGCAACTTCTTGTCTACATATTTTCACAATAGAACCAGAATCAGAAAAAACTTTATTCATCCCCAAGGGGAAATTAAAATACAAGTACAACTGAGCAGCATAAAATTTAGGACAAGACATAAACAGATCTGTATTTAAAAAAAATGGACTGAATAAAACAATAAATACCTATGAATGAATCAAATGTATAAAAATATCAACACTAATAATGGTCTGTATTGGTAGTTATGAGGCCTTATTGTCTGGAGTTAAAAAAGCAGAGTGGCTCTGGGAACAAAGTTGGCTCTCCTCCTCTCAGTCCTGCAGAAAGAGGGGAGCCACTGAAATGCAGTGTCAAGAATGTGAGTGGAGTCTTAGATTATTTTGGCTGCCTGTCTAAGGGCCTGTTGGCTAAGAACCTCTGCTAGAGTTCTGACAGGCAGGCCAATGATTTTTGAGCACACTGATAGTGTGCTGCAATCTGTTCCAATTCTGGAGACTGAGAGAGTAGAACCAGCAGGTAATGGAGAAGGTCATGATGCTTTCCAAGAAAGTGTAGCAGAAAGTCATCATGATGGGTGTGCTGACTCCAAAAGAGGTAAGTTTCCTAAGGAGATATTGCCGTTGATGGCACCTCCTGATAGGCTTCTGGTTCTCATGTGCTGTTGGTGCTTTTAGATCTATCTGCTGCTTTTGACACTGTAGACCATGCAATCCTACTACAGCGACTGGAGCACTTAATTGGCATTTGTGGATCAGCCTTAGACTGGTTCCGCTCCTATTTTAATGGCAGAAGTTTTAATGTTGCCCTGGGGAATTGCGCCTCTAGAGTGGCACCTCTTTTTTGTGGGGTTCCCCAGGGGTCTATTTTAGGTCCACTTCTTTTTAATCTATATATTTTACCCTTGGCAGCCATTTTTAGAAAACACCGGGTGAATTATCACCTTTACGCTGATGATTGTCAGCTTTATGTGGCCTTAAAAACTCCTGACCCTTTGCAACCACTGACTGACTGCCTGAGTGAAATCAGGTCCTGGCTCTCAGCCAACTTCCTCCACCTGAACAGCTCCAAATTGGAGGCTATTTTCTTTGCCCCCTGCTCTCCCGCTGCTGCGGAGCCATCATTGCCCCCTTCATTGTCTGCATTAGTGAAGCCTACAATTAAAAATCTGGGGGTCACTCTGGATGCCTTTCTTAAAATGGATGTGCAGATAAATCAAGTAGTCAGGTCATGTTTCTTTCATCTCCGACGGCTTGCCAAGCTAAAATCAGTCCTGAATAAAAAAGATCTCCAGTCAGTTGTCCATGCTTTTGTAATGTCTCGTCTGGACTATGCTAACGCTCTCTTATATGGTGTTCCCTCCTCTTCAGTGGTGCGGCTCCAACTGGTACAAAACGCAGCCGCTAGGTTTCTGACGGGCACAGAACGGCGGCAGCACATCACCCCTGTCTTGGCTAATTTACACTGGCTTCCAGTGAGATTTCGCATTAAGTTTAAAATTCTCCTGCTAGTCTATAAATCAATGCACGAAATGGCCCCCTCTTATTTGGCACAGCTTTTAAGCCCTTACGTTCCGGCGCGAACCTTGAGGTCATCTGAACAGCACCTACTGCTTGTTCCTCCTGCCCGCTATAAGGCCCGCGGGGAACGGGCTTTTTCAGTTTGTGCTCCTAAGCTCTGGAACCAACTCCCCCTGACGGTCCGACTCGCCCGTCCCTCCCCATTTTTAAAGTTCGTCTTAAGACATATTTTTATTCCCAAGCCTTCTCGGCTGAGTCGGTTTAACCCCTGTTAGATCTTGTCTGTTTGTTTTTATCATTTTTACTTGTTTTAGCTATTTTATGCTGCTGTATATTCTTAAGTATTTTATTGTCTTGTACAGCACTTTGGTTGGCGTTGTCGCTGTTTAAATGTGCTTTATAAATAAAGGTTGATGTTGATGATGATGATAATCTCCTCTGTGTTAGCAGAGAATTTCAGGAGGTGGTCAAAGATGGTTCCAAGTTATTTGTACTGTTCAACGACCTCCACTGGCTTCCCATGGATGGTGGTGGTGACTGAAGCAGCTAGATCCCTACTGGAGAAGGTCATCACCATCTCTTTGGTTTTGCTCACGTTCAGTTCCAGTCTGGAGATGTCACACCATTCTACAAACTCCCGAAAAGCAGGTCCGTGATGTTACAAAGAGCCCGACAGCAGGGTAATGAGAACTGTGTCCTCAACATATTTTACCAGGTGACAGTTAGGCTGTGTGGATCTTCTGCAGTCATCAGTGCAAAGGATGAAAAGCAGAGGGGAGAGCACACAGCCCTGGGGGGAGCCAGTGGAGGTGGAACGGAGACCGGAAAGAGACTTGTTGACCCAAATTCTCTGAGTCCTGTTGGTCAGTGGATCCATCAGAGGGTCAGCTGTAGTTATAATGTTACAATGTGCTGTTTGTGCAATAGAGTTACTGAATCAGTTTATCATAATTTGCCTTCATTCTACTGTGTAAACAGTTGTTTGTATGACAAATGTCCACCAGTCAGAGGTTGATTGCTGTCATCAGGAATTTAAATATTTAAATTGAATGACAACTAAGCAAGAACCACAGGCAGGGGTGCCGCCAGAAATTCTGGGCCCTATGGAAACAAAAATTTCTGGGCCCCCTACATTTTTTACAGATAAAATGTAACCCAATAAACATGCCCTGTATACTTTAAAAAAGATACTTAGCACATTGCATAGTTAAAATGTCTGATGAGTAAAAGCCTACAAAAAAAAGAAAAAGCTATGGAAATATGTACTTGTTTACATAAAAGGAGAATATTTATTATCTCAATTGCAATTGCAAACACAACAGAACATAATGTACACATATTGACATATACTTTACGTGAACAAGCTTTAACTGGGTCCAACTGCTCAATCAGGAAACATCAGCTACAACTAACCCATAATTAAATCAGTCCAAGACTAAAACTAGGCCAAAAGGGCTCAAAATCAAGACACACCAGGAGTAATGCCAGGCCTAAACCAGTCCAGGACTAAACAAGTACTGAACCAGACATAAACTGTTTGTTATCCAGGTATAACAAGTTATGTTCAACATCACTTTATAATGGCCCAGCGGCGTGCCTTTCTGCTGGCAAAATCATGTATCAAATCATCAAAGTTCAGCTTTCTTGCCAGTTTGCTTTCAATGGACAGTATGGCAAGGTGACAAAGTCTGTCCTGCAACATAGCAGACCTAAGATAATTTTTAATCAGTTTGAGCTTACTGAATGCTCTCTCGCCACCTGCATTGTTGAATAATATGAAATAGATAACTATACAACACAAGAAAAAAATTAGACAATCCAAAACTGTATTTTTTTTGTATAGTTTTCTTAATATAAAATATTAAATATCTATTCTGTAAACTAATTATAGCCAATGGTTACCACAGACACATTTTTATTCCACTTTATATTATTTTTTCAAGGGGCATTTTATTCATATTAAGAACGTCAAGTTTGACAGCATCGATCGTAGCAGCAGCACTGTCACTTCACAGAACACACGGCAAACTGATTTTGTAATTTTTGAAGCGTGTAGATTACTTTTTGTTTAGTAAAGTTATCATCATGTGGAGAACACAGTAGATAAGACGTGCTTAGAGCTTTCAATCTTCGTGAAGTTTTGCGCTCAGGCTCACCTTGTTTGGCTGAGACGGGGACGGGGGCCGCGGGGGAAGGAAGACGTGGGTGTGCAGCGGCCGCTGAATCTGTGTCTACGAGACATGATAACCCGGAGACAGCAGAGATGTTATTATTGTTGGATGTAAATCATAATTCAGTAATTATTTTACTAAGCTAGCTAGATAAAAGCAGGTCATGTAGCAACAAAAATAAGTAAGTGAAAGTTTTGGAATACAGGAATAGGGCAAGCTACCTTTCTTTTTGAAAAACTGTGTGACATACTGTCGACTTCGGCGTTCTCGGTCTTCTCTTTCCTTCTTTTCTTTCCGTTTTTGATGCCCTGACTTTTGATGTGACATGCCTGCGTGTGTCACTATCTGCACTGCATCATAACAAATGCAATAAGCAAGAGACGTTACGCTAGCGAGTGTAGCTCGGACAGCGCAGGTGGAATGAACCATTGTGAGGGGGGTGTGACTTAAACAGTAAATACATTATTTGTTTGTTAAATATTAAATCTATGGTCAAAACGGACAAAATACACATTAAGTGTATGAGGGGCCCTAGCACATTTAACGTATGTATAAAAAAGAGAAAAGAAATAAGAAAAGAAAAAGAGGGTCTGCTCTTCTGGGCCCTTCATCAGCCTGGGCCCTTAGAATCGTCCTAACCTTCCACCCCTTTACGGCGCCCATGACCACAGGTGATCAATTGGGCATATAATTGAAATCTCTGAAAATATATAATTATTTTACATGAGAGTTGAGGCTTTTATCTAAATGCTTGACTGAAAAAAAGTTAAATACTTGAATAGGAAATTGGATTACGGGTACAAAACGACAGGACGTGGGTATTAAATGTGGGTACAAACCAGAGCAGGTACTAAGAGTACAAATATATAGTGTAGGAAAAAAAATATTATTTGAAACATTAACTGTTTAAAACTTTTGGGCTGATATTTGAGCTTTACACCACACTCCAGGTGCAATCATCAACCTTGGTTTGGTGCCTGTTCTTGTCGACCTGCAGGGGGCGGGATCTAGACCTGGGGGCCGGTAGATCTGTTGTCTGGGTGCTGGCCTGGGGGCGCAATTTGCTTGCTGTTCAGTGTCTGTTGGGGCGGCGTGCCCTGGAGTCTGGACCGGGCCCGCCCTGGCGGGTTCCTAGACTCTGGGGCCCTGTGGGCATCCGTTTCCCTGTACTTCCTTCACGCCTACGTCGATTGCTGTGGGACGGATTTGCAGCTCCTCACACCAGCTCGTGTGGGGAAAGCTTGTGTGCACCTGCATGCCCACACACACACGGGAGTGGGGACGTTGGTATTTGCGGATGCGTTCTTGGGCTGATGTTGTCATTAATGGATGGTTGGTGCCAGGGGCTTGTCAGGGACACTGTTGTTGCATCATATACCCATTTTTGGTGTTTTGGATGTGTAGTTCTAAGTTCACTTCATTTGATTCGATTCGTTAACCGGTTGTTTATTCTTCATTTTCTTTTTTTCTTATCTCTTTTTTTTTCCCTCTGTGTCCATAACCTCAAGAAATGAAACCCACAGCAATCACTTATAAAAACAATTCATACATATTTATCAAGGGAGTACTATAGCAAAAGCTGTAATGCTATACTTGAGAAACTAAATCTGTTGGCCTTATACTTGGTACTCAGATACCAATTCTGAGAGCCACACTGCCAGAAAGGACACGTAAAAAAATAAATGAATAAATAAAAAAGAGTTTAGTATTGACCGTATTAAACAACCTTTGCTGTAATGCTAATGAAAAAAGATAGTGTATTCTGACTTCTTAGCTTCTAGAACATCAATTCACCATCCTACAAAAAAGAAAACAAAGCAGGCCTCAAACATCTTAATAAAAAACTGCATAATCTTATCCAGGCAAAAAATATTATTTGCCGTCATCTCCAGCTTTTTTTTTTCTTTGCGTAGACTGTCAGTCTTACATTTTCTAACTGCGAAAGACAAAGTGCCACTTGTTTGATTAAGGTAAATGCCTCTGTTGTTCAGTATTATAAAATAGGCATTGGGAATAAATCAAACATTCACATCTTTCTGTTATCTAATTTTACAAGTTATTCAAAAGTTGACAGTAAATCCTGCCAAAGAGACTGAGAATATTGCAAACTTCAATAAAAGGTTTCTTTCCAAAAAAAAAAAAAAAGGTTTTAATCCTTTTTTTATTATTCCTAATGTTTGTTTGTTTTTGGTTTTTTTTTTTGGGGGGGGTAATTAATTTTCTTGGAAGTTGGAAAACTATATATATTTTTTTAAAGTATTGTTACTGTTTTGTCTCAGAAGATGGGAGGAAATGATTACTAGGAAGTGGATGGAGAAAAGTACAGCTTATTCTTGCAAATCAAAGGCACGACTGGCACGACTGCTCTTCTTCCCCTCTAAATAAAAATATAATTATGAAACAAGCTCATAGAGAATTAAAAAGACTCAGTTTCCTGTGTCTAATATATAAAGAGTAAATGATCTATATTGAACAAGATATATCTAGCAGCAGGCTATGTATTTTTAGTTAATGTCCACATCAGCTGAACCTTCGTGAGTCCCCTTAGCTACCGAACATAAAAGGGATTAGAGTAGGTATGGCACTTTCCACTGATGTTACACCGCAGTGGTTCCACAGAGACAGACACGCAAAAGCCAAAAGCTTTTATAGAAGCCACAGCAGTACGACATCATGGTTTTGATTTGATATAAGTACACAGCTGGGTAATTTGAATAATTTTATTACATCGCATCCTGCACCAATTTTCCTACTTTGAGTAGGCTAATGGCTCCTTTGCAGGGTAATGGATGCTGACCCTATAATGTGCCTTGCTTATAATACATTTTTGTCTGAAAACCGATGGATGGATGTTATTTAACCTCTATATTTTACAAAAACGCACCTTGCTCAAAACATAAAACGATGTAAAAAGTGTGTGGGGGGGATTGATCTGCTTTGAGTACACTATATCAGTCGTGTGTTAAATTATGAATACCCTTTATAATAATCAATGGAAAAATCTTGCATGACGTGCTTTGATGATATATCTCTGGTAAACATCTCCAAGCCTTTCAAATTAGAATGCCTCGCCGGTGTCATCCTACTTTAATTCCTTTAATATTCAGAATTAACTAAAAGATTAAAGCTTGTATATGATCCTTTATTTTGGCTTTTCTCATAAAATCCCAATAAAAACCTTTTTTTTAAGTTTGTCGTAGATTAGTGACAAAATGGGAAAAAATATTAGCTTTATTTGGTGTCTTTGTGCTATTTTCAGTCAAGTTTAGATATAGATCTGGGGTAAAATTATGTTTTATTAACATTTCAGTCAACTTCTCAACTTGTTGACAGAGATTGTAAAAATTATCCTGTGTATAAAGGTTGCATGGGTGAAGTGTTATGTTACCCAGCCTCCTTTGACCTGAAGCCAGCAAATACTTTGTGGAATACCCAAAGAGAGTTGAATATTAGGTCAGCTATTAGTGAAATGACCATCTGACCCCAGATTTGGCATAATTAACTCATGCACTAAATAGATAGAAAAGTCAGAAGGCGTGAATTTAGGGCAGATGATATTAACGGCCTAAGTGATATTAGTGACATTTTAACATTTTCAATGATGAGGTTTAGATGATTCTCAAAGAACAATGAAACTTCTGTGCATTTCTCAACATGATTCTACACGGTAGCAATGTAGTCTGTGAAAGTCTATGCTTTATGGAGGAATGTGAAAGGACTTCCTCTGGGCAGAAATGACACGCCACTACGGTTCTTGCGGAAGAGCCTAACCTTGTGGAACTTTCTTAAACAAATGCATTGGATAAAACTTTCCAAAGCAGAGTGTAACTTTGGGACTTAATAAATGCATTTTACTACCATCCATTTTCGGTTGAGAAAAACATTTTAGGAGCTGCTGATACGCTCTCCAGGGAGTAAAAGATCTAAGGTGTCAATAAAAATGGTCATCAGTTGCAGTGTTATAAAATGAAGTTCAAAGATGGCATATTTTTCAGTTCTGGTGGAAGTGACCTGCTTTCTAAAGCTCTGCTAAGCTTTGAACAGTTGTGCAGTCAAGGAGACCGAGACTTCTTCCAAGACAAATAGAGGCCAGCTGATAAAGGAAGTTCCAGTTAACCTTTCTTCTCATATACTCAAGGTCTCCTCTTTAAAAGTCATCACTTCATCTTGACAATGAAGTGAACCTGAGCATCCAACCTTATACATATTTTTAACACCTTTAAGTAGGGAAAAGACTAATATTCATTTTTATGGGTGAGGAAATAGCTTTAAGACAAAAATAACTATAGTTTATCGCCCAAACTAGCCCATGTCTAAAGTCATTAAAAAGCACCTGGATGAGAATCAAAGTTTATTTTAACACCATATACACTGAGGAGGATGGTAATGGAGTCCAAAATATATTGAAAAAGTATAGTTCGAGAACTCAAAAAACTGCTAATATTTTCTTTTTGAGTTCAATCGTTTTGATACTCAACTTGGTGTTCACTCCTTCTACAACAGTCAGAGACAAGCTAAACCTCTGAGATTTAAACAGGGAAAAGCTCTTTGAAAATGCTGAGTAATGACATTCTATTCTTTTGCAGCTGAGATTTTAGCCATTTTAAGGGAGATGAAATCTGGAGTTATCCTAATTTATTCAAAAAGTATAAATTACATTTCACAATTTTTTTTTAAATGGAGTTAACATGTTTACTTAGGTTCAGGAGTGGGACCACGCATCAACTCACCGTATGCAGTAATCAACATTAATTCAATCCACCTGGCTTTCCAGACATCTCACACCTCTCTAATCAATCAGCGATCTATATACCTTCAACCCTCATCCCTTCGACCCTCATCCCTTCGACCCTCATCCCTTCATCCCCTTCGACCCTTCCCTTATCCCTTTCGACCCTCATCCCTTTGACCCTTCCCTCATCCCCTCATCACTTTCGACCCTCATCCCCTCCACCCTTCCCCCCCTCCTCATCCTCTACCTCTCGTTTAACCTACTCACAGTCCTAGCCCTTTCTAACATCTCTTTCTTTCAGGTTTTTCTGGGGGATCCTGAGCAGGCACAGGAAATACGAACTCCTGAAGACTACACCCCCACACTGAGTCTACCTCCTGACCTCATCGGCTCGTCTCCCCGGACTTCCGTTCTCACCGTTCATTAAATAAACCTTTAATCACTATCTATGATGCATGGTCCTTGCTAGTGAAAGCTATTTTCTTGCCTACCTGAAGAGTTTTTTTTTTTTTAAATATTTATCAGTGTTTTCATGGCTCGGTGTCAAACGATGTCTGTCGTTCTGTTATTTTCTGTATGAGGGAACTCTTAAATGTTACTAAATATTGCAGGTCAAGTTTTGTATTGTATGTAATTAAAAACTTTTTTTCAATTTAAAGCATTATTTTACTTATTTGAACAGATTTATATATATATATTCTTTGATTTTAGGTGTGTTCAAAAAATTATAGCTTCACAACCTTTCAGAAAATGCCTTCCATTTTTATAAAACATGTTAAAAAATTGGTCCTGCCTTTTGTGCAATGTGGCATACAGAACCAGCCTGAGGTATGCATTAAATGTTCCCTGCTGGCCCCAAGATATCATTTGAAATTGACCTTAATCATGTTTGAATGCTTATTTAATATTTATCCTACTCGTATCTGAGCTGGGGTCACATTTCCTTGATGACTTTAAACGAAACATTAAACTTTACCTCAGATAGAGGTGGGCCCCCAAAATAAAAATGATCTTCAAGGCCTCACACAAGCTTGGGCTCGCCCTGATGATATATAAACAATTTCGGTCAAAAATATAAAAATGAGTACATTTACCTAAACAGCCGTGTTTGAAGTGTTTTATGCCTTTTTCAAAGAAAAAATGATAAGCCTAAAACATTTTAGGTGACGCTGGGAATATTGATATCAGCACTGATGTCACACTGAGTGTTGTTGTTTTTTTTCTCTACTTCACGTGTTCTGCTTTCAATTTCCTCAGATGAAAGTGCGCAAAAACACAGCTTAAGAACGCACTTACACGTGTGGGTGTGTTTGTCACTATGTTTTGTCAGCGTCTCTAAGAGGTAGTGTGCATCACTGGCTCCTCACCAGCAAGCTGACTCACTCAGACTGACAAAAATAATCCGCCTGTGTGCGCTTCCTATAGGCTACTTTTTCATAACAGCTTGTCCCCTTTTCCCCCTCGAATGAAACTCACCCAGAAACCAAGGAAGATGCACTCTCCATACTGCGGCAAGTAAGGAAATGGATATATTTAGAAATGAACACATATTTCAACAACAAAAAAACGTCATATTTACAGTCTTACAAGAAAATAAACATATAGAAAAAATTACAAGAGTTAGAAAACCAATAACATTTTCCACTGAGTGAATGCTAAAACAAACAAAAAATGCTTTTTTGACACACTTTAATGTTTAAGATCATCACAAAAAAAAATCATATCTGACTAAGATAACCCCAGTAAATACAAAATGCAGTTTTTTCGAACAAGAATACAATGAATCAAAGGGGGTCATACTATCCAAACCATCATTCCTTAAGTTCCAATTGACTTCCCATATTCAGACCTTGTTTAATGTAGACCCTTAGAGTTAGGAAATTCTTAAAATAGAACCCATCTAACAACCGGAAGTCGGCTAACTGATGCCAAAAAAAATATATAATAACTTGCAGAAATCTAAACACGATTAAAAAAAATAATTATAATTTAATCTAAACCCAGGTTGATTTGGATAGATTTTTATTCTTAATAAATAAAATCATTTATTGAAAACTGCTTTTTGTATTTATCCATCTCATATGTGTCTGATATTAAAACATGTTCGATTTGTACGACGGGGTGCTGTATTGTTAAACATCAAGAATAGTTAACTGAGTGCAAATTTCCAGTACTTTTTCTCGGAGTAAGAATTCAGACTTGTCCCTCATCCATCATTATCCTGCAGAACTCCTTGTTTTCTGCGTCCTTATCGTAGATGATGTGGAACTTCCACCTGGAAAATTACGGATAATGTTAGAGGACGACTGAAAGATGAAGAACATTAAAAAGGATCACTGATTTGATGCTAAACAGCAGCAGCCGGACTGTTTTCAGGCTTTGCTGATGTGAAAAAAAAAGTGACAAGTATGTTGTTATCGAAGCTCCAGTGAACAGTTTCTATAAATACCTGCGCTGAGTGGATGGAATCTACCAGCTACAGCCAAGAGACCCCATTATCTGAGGGCACAGATGATTTTCCACAACAATGTAACAAGCTGTGCTCCAGGAAAAAAAGCTAACACTCAAATCTCCACTTACTGATAAAAAAAAGGGGGAAACTCTCCAAAATATAGGCTTTTAGTATCATTATTTGCCCTCCTATCTATGTTTTCCATTCCTCTGTCAGTTTATCATCCACTTCAGGATAAAAATGCAGGCTGGCTGCCTTTATCATTGTCTGTATTCTCTGTCCTACCCTGGCTGTAGAAGCAATGTGCTCACAGTAATGCAGGCTGGTGGCAAATAGCCTATTGGTCAGCCTACTGCCTTCCAGAAACAGATCGTACCACATCAGCCACCAAGATGACTCAGACAGCAGTGACTCTCTGTCATTCTGGTCTAAATTAAACTCCCTGTTCTGCAGTTTGCTTTGTCAGTTTCTGTTTTTCTCTTCTGAATCCGCCGAAATGAGGAATTTGCTTTGGTCATGATTTTAAAATAAACCCTCACCCGTCTGAGGTTCCTGACACTGCTGCTGCGGATGGACTCCATCAGCTGATCGTGGGCGGACCTCATCGGCGTGGATGGCCTGCTGACGCCCTCCTCCCCTCTCCTCTCTGCTGACACGGGTCTAAGGGCGTTCTTGAGCTCCTTCAGGATGCAGCCCGTCTCCCCTTTCATCTCCGTCCCCTTGCTCTTCTTCCCCTTCTTCACTCTAGTTTTGGCCACCTTTTTGCTGCCTGCCTCGTGGGCCTTGATGACCTCTGCAATCATTCTTGTAGGTATCTTCTTTTCCTGTTGTGGTGGGAGAAGTGGTGGTGGAGGAGGTGGGGGTGGAGGTGGTGGAGGAGGAGGAGGCGGAGGTGGTGCAGGGGGAGTCTGTTTTTTAGCTGTCAGTTTGGGTGAGGACCAAGGTGAACCCCTGGGTGAACTGTAGGGTGATGAACCAGGTGTTCCTCTCTTTTGAAGAGAAAATACGCACATACAGAGTAATTTAATGAAATGGAATAAAAGATGGCACCAGTTTATGCGTAAATGGGTACAAAAAATTACTGAAGGAAGTGACATCAACCCTCATGAATTAGAGTGTTTACACATCACAAAAGACCTTAATCATGACATTAAATTTAGCTTAAATAATATTCAAACTTTCTCCTTACTCATGTTTCTCTTTTATAAGCTTCTCTCATTGGTTTACGTCAAGTAAAAAAAATTTAATCCAAATTATATGCGAAACATTTCATTACAATTTCAGAAAAATATACAGACACATTTTTGATCAAATTAAACTTTAGTCAGCTTGTATTTTGGATTATCCTTTACCTAGAACATTTTCTTTCTTTCTTTCTATCTATCTATCTAGATAGATAGATAGATAGATAGATAGATAGATAGATAGATAGATAGATAGATAGATAGATAGATAGATAGATAGATAGATATCAATGACCACCATTATAATGTAAATTCAGCTGGATTTAAATTGAGCTGTATTCTAAAGATTGTAATCTGATTGCACTGTAAATAATAGGATTGTATTAAACTGACTTGAAATATATAGAGCCAAACCAGATAAATATAATTGAATTGAATCAAACTAAATAAAGCAGAACTAGTTGCATCACAGTTGGAGGGAAATTGGTTTCATACGATGGGATTTTGACACGAACTTTATGTAATTAGACAGGGTTTCAATTTGATTGTATTGTACATAATTTGGTGGAGTCAAATTGAAATGATTAATTCATTGAATCCAGCTATATTAATGTTAGTCTAACAGTCTGAAGCTCAGACGTTTACCAGGGCAGAGGTTCTTGGGTTTACAGCTCCATCTTGCACTCCCTGTCGTCCCTGTTGCTGTTGCCTTTGCTCCTGCAGCCGTTTCTGCCTCTGGCGGTCTTGGTTCCTGGTCAGTATTCCAGTCATGCTCATTCTGGGACCAGGAAGGTTAAACTGGTAACCCAGCTTGATCAAAGTATGGTTTTCCCTCAGAACCTTCACCATCTCCATTTCTACCTGTAGCAGGTTATTGCAGTTATTTACATTTACTGTAAGGGTAACGCTACCACAGGGGAGTTTGAGTGACTTTGACTGAAACCAACCTGTCCTCCACAAATATGCCTCTGGTTGTGAAAGCGAAGCTCAGTCAGGGTGTTGTTGCCTGGTAGTGCTTGAACCAACACCATCACACCCTTCCCACTCACATAGTTGGACTCTATGTTCAGACTAGTGATGGACGCGTTCTCCTTCAACATCTTAGCAATGGCAAAAGCAACATGGTCATCCGCATGGGTGTTTGCAAGACTGAAGACTCGCACATGGGTGTTGGCTCTTAGCGCTTCAGCAAACCGGATGAGAGTTTCCTGAAAAAAGGAATTAGAATTAACCAGAGAATCCAAAGCATACTATTACATTGACACAGAGGCTTGCAAACGTGAAAATAGTCACAACGGAAGTTTGTACAGGATATGTGTCCATATCTATACTTCATTTCAAAATCTGGGATTCCAAAAATAGGCTCGCAAACAATCAGAGGTTGTTCAACAAATTTAAGAGTGAAAGATTGGTAACTCTGATTAAGCCTCAATGATATTCCAAACATATTAACAATATTACTGCAAGGATGGGGGTTAAAACTTGGTTTGATTTTTAAAGTAATCTTCTCAATTTGTTTGTGTCCCTTAGCATCAATTGGCTAGATTTAACTACATTGAAGGTTCCCATGCTGCCCTATTCTTATGCAATCCATAAATCCCGCACTACGCAAGGTGATGATGGGGCTAATCAAGCGGTGGCACCCACTGTGGTGAGCCCTGTCAGAGCCATAACTCTAGACTTTATGGATGTCTTACAACAGTTTTCTGTGCACCTGGGGTCCAACAAAATTAACATTAAAAGATAATTAAAAGTAATACACACTTTCCCTTCCAAACAGATATAATTTAGGAATATATGTTTCAATTTCAGTTTCAATTTGGGTTTGTTGGATTGAGATCTCTGTATGTAAATAATATAATAAAGAGACACACTTGTTTATAAGGTGTTCTTCAATCATGACAAATATCTAAATCCACGCTTGTTAAATATTGACGAATAAAATAATCCTCAATTTTACAACTTCTTGAGATTTTTGAAAAAACCAGAGATAAGAAGGGTTTAAGACATAAAAACTGTGTTTTTTTTAGTATGTAATTTCTGAAGAGCTGAAAATCTAACATTTAGTAGCTTTTGGTCAAAACTCTTCTTTGATCTTCCAGTTGCCCACCTACAACATTTTAAAATAAAAACTAGACACCACCCTGTCATCATTTGTCATATTAGCAAAAAAAAGTATAATACAGACAAGTATAATACAGACAATATAATCATCCCTAGAATAACAAACAAAATTGGAGAAGCAGCTTTCTTTTGATATGCTCCACTTATCTGGAACAAACTTCCAGACCACTGCATAGCTGCTGAAACACAGAGTTCCTTTAAATCAAGGCTAAAAACCCATCTGTTTAGAGCTGCCTTTGAGTACACAATTAAGAATAGCTTTACTAGCTTTTTGATGTACAAAAGGATAACTCTTTTTCTGAATATTTAATGAGTGGTCTTAGGAGTTTTACCTTTTCAAATTTGCCAATACATGGCCAACAAAGATTTATATATTCTAACAAGAAAACTTAAATCTGAAGTTGAATCCTTCAAGGAATCCCTATCTCTCATGAAACCAATTCTAATTTTGGAAGCTGTTAAGCCTAAAACTGTATTTATTAAGTGTTTCGCAGGTAAAACCGCTTTTGATACCCGCTGGATAGCACTAGCATTACAATTGAGTCTTCACTATACTCAAATAGAAAGAAAATGATGTTACCTGTGCGATGTCATCAATGTTGTTCAGATTCACCTCAGTGAGTTCAGAGTCGTTACTAAGAACTCGTTGCAAAGCATCATCAACAACTGTAGGGTTTCCGCTGGAGTTCATCTCAATTGGTGGAGGAGGAGGAGGAGGAGGAGGAGGAGTCATCCTGATAGGCTCCACCCTCTGAGGCCTTAGTAGTGTTGGTTTAATCGCCTGCATTGTCAATAGCCTTGAATCTCCTGAGGGCTCAGGTCTTGATATGTTCTCTTGTTTGTCTTCCTCCATTTCACCATCATCATCATCATCATCATCATCATCATCTTCTTCTTCTTCTTCTTCGTCTTCTTCTTCTGTTACAGGTTCCTCTTCCCCACTTTTTTCCTCTTCTTCATCACTGTCTTCCTCCTTTGAATTTTCAGACCTTTTGCTTTCTTTTTCATTCTCGTCATTTTTTTCATCATCATCTTCTTCCTCTTCTTCTTCACTGTTTTCTGGTGTCAGACACTCGTCTTCTTGTTCTTCTTCCTGCGTTTTGATAAAAGCATTAAAGGTTAGGAATGGTAGACTGTAGACATTAGTATAGGTGATCTCTAGGTTCAACAGGCACAGTTTTGAAAAAGTGTAGAAAAAAACATTCTGTCGTACTTTACTTTTCTGTTAGACCAGATATTTACATGATTTGCATACAAAACATAACCTTTTTCACATCATCTGGTATGAAATTAGACTGAACCTTTATTGTTTTTGGTTACTCAGGATTACTCATGCTATTTCTGTTTGGTAATTGCCAGAACAATGAGAGAAAAGATTCTCAATATCTATTATTAAAACACAAAAGTCATAGTAACAATGAAAACAATGAATGAATAAATATTTCTTTAATATTTGAACTTTACTTAAATTTTATATGTGGAAGAATTGCCTTGTAAGATGATTTAGTGTATTGTTATATGTACTATAGTATATTACAAACTACTGTGTATATTTTAGTATAGTTTGTTATCCTTTTACAGGAATTCTGGCCTTTTCCTCTTGACAGAACTTGAGGAACTGACGCAGGTCTCCTTTCTCATAACAGAAATAAAGCTTTGAAAACATCAACTTATGTGTATTTGATATATGTAATTTTTTTTACTTATTGAGATTTATTCACTATGTAATTATGGAGAATTGATTCTCATTTTTAAAGAGCCACCATTTTATTCATATTTTAAGAAAACAGCTAAACTACTAAAACTGGCCTTTGTTATGTCTATTGTGTAAAGCATAGGCCTATTAGTTCTTTATTAGTACTTAGCACCTTCCATTGTGGACCACTTTGGGCTCTCGAGCCCCAGGTTGCAAACCCCTGATTTAGAAGATCCTTTTTTTAAAAACCTGTGACCTCCTAGCTGATGTCTTAAAAAGTTTCTTGGATATTTTCATAAAGTGCTTATCCTTCGTACATTGGCTCACTTTAATTTTTCTGTTTATATTGCTTTCTGAGTAATAACCTCTTCATTACTGAATCGCATTTCCGCTCAGGTCAACCCAGCAATGGTGACAAAATTGCAAAAATAAAAGAATTCTGTAAAGGTACACATACTTATTCTCTACACTACACATTTTTTACAGATAATTAAGTGTAAGTGTTTCTCTTACCAGTTTGGGGCTACCTCCTGCTATTTCACTTTCCAAAAGTTTACGGGTCTCATTCTCCCAGTACTTCATGAGGGCCTCTCTGCTGAACGTGCCCGTTGGGGTCTTATCAGTCTGATCTCTCTGTCTGAGTCCAATGGGCACGTTGGCATCGGGATCAATGTCAACCAGCTCCTTTTCCAACTCAGCCAACTCCTCCGGGCTGAGCGATGCCAAGAGCTCGTCCTCATCGACATCTTCGTACTTACTCAGTTCTCGACGATACCCGAAGCAACTCATGGCCAAAGCCTGATAAGCACTGTCCGGTAAGTATTAAACTGTCAGAGATACGCCTGGTGTAAATAAAGTTGTAACCAATTTTGGATCCTTAAATGAAGAAGTTTGGATGAGGAAACTCAATCGATACAATCAATACATAAGGTCCAACATAAAGCTTCAGGAGATCTATAAAGATCCCTGTAAAGTTTGATTAAAAATCACTTTATCCATGCCAGGTAGTGATGCTTCCACAAAATGTGTCCAGTTAAAAAGTATTCCTGTTAAAAACCTACTCCAGTATGAACTGGATTCCTCCTGGCCGACCAACTTTATGTAAGGGTGTGTGTGTGTCAGTGTCCTTCCTAATCTCAGCAGCTGCTGTTTAGGCTTTAAGAGGGGGATATCAGAGGGGAACGTACCAGCATGTAGGCCCCATGATGCAGCATCTTTTTTTGGAACTCGCTGCCCTGAGAGGCAGAGCTACAAAAAGCCTGTGAGCTCAGAGGCTCCGTGGCCCGTCACTGTAGTAGTCAGTCACTGGGATTTAAATAGCTTTGTTTATGGCCCAAAAAAAAATACTACAATTTATTGAAGTAGTAGAACAAAAATATGATATGTGATATGTTTAATGAATTCCATTAGTTTCTGTGATTGACTCCTATTTTCTGATTGCCCTCTGCTTGCAATCTGCTTGAGCTTTTCCTCATTTGGGAAGATTCTGTGAAGATGGTGTGTTCTTCTCAAGCTGCAGACCAGCTTCACAGGTGACTTCAACATTTTAACTAGGGGTGGTAAAAATAAATATAAATGCATGCCTTATTTTCTAAATTTCTATTTAAGTTAAAAAAAAAAGAAGCCAAAAGGTAAATACCGGCTGAAAAAAGTAATACTTTTATTCATTGTACCATATAGTCAGAAAGAGAAAAAATGTCTTCCACAACAGCTGAGCTGAAGTGTAAATGTTTATACACAGCAGCAGATTAGTCTCTAAAAATATGTTGCAGTTGTTCTGCAGTTTATTTCATCTATTTAGTGACCCAAATGCATTCTCTGACTAATTTGGTTTTATTAATAACCCTTTCATCTGATTACTAATACATGAATGCCAGATTCACCAGATATCAATTATCTTATTGGTCTTACATCATTTTTTCAGCTGTAGTGGTTCTATCTTTACAATTGTACAGTGCTGACAATATGGTAAATACGTGAAAATACAGATTTTTTAAACACAATTCTGTAAAAAACTGCACAAAATGTGCGCATACATTTACAAAACTCCTAACTAGTCACAGCAGATCTGATCTTGTCACTATCGATCTATCGATCTATCACTAGAGTTCCCCATACAGGTTGTCCGCTCTGTAGGTCAAGTAGCTGATGAGTCTGGGAGGAAAAGGAACAGCAGCAATGGACTCGGGGTCATTCAGCGTCCTGATGTTCATTCTACCTCTGATAACAAGTCGGCACAAGTGCTGCAGAGAGCGAGGTCCCCCTGGAGCAGAGACGAGGCGAATTAGTCTTCAGTTACCCTGAATATAAAATCAAATCAGCACCACATGTTCACAGCTTTACTGAGTATAGAAGAAATCTCCTCCCACTGAGGAGTCCTCTCCAGGATGTGTTTCAGGTTGGAACAGATGCTGATATGGCTGACGTAGTCTAGAAGAATCCTTACAACGTTCCCGGCCAGATGGGCCAGCCACGACACCGACACAAACTCACAGAACTGAAAGAAAAAAAGACAAGTAATGTTCTTTATTGTCGGCGAGTGCTGTCTTCAATGTAGCCAAATGGAAAGAATGCATCTGTCAGTTCCTACTGAGATGACATTAGGCTGACAGTAAATCTTGTAGGCCTGATTGTGGAGGTCAGTCCAGGTGCTGTCCAAGTCTTCACTTTTAGTATGGCAGCACTGAAAACACCTACAGGAAGCATTGGAAGTTAAAAAAATTTGCAGAATTTGAATGCATCTAAACACAAACAATTCTAAGATATTAGAATTGAGTTTGGATTATGCGTTAGTATACGTGCTTGTGAGCGTGATAGCCGCTGTTGAGCAGCAGTCGCAACATGTCGTCGTCCCTGAGGCAGTAATGAAGGGCAGTGGGGAACACCGTGTTGTTGATCACTCGGAAATAACAGTTCACCTCAGCTCCGTAGGAAAGCAGCAGCTTCACCAACTCATACCTAGACTCGGTGGATAATTTTAGGGTTAGCCACATTAAATCGTACATCAGACAAAACAAACCAAATGCCTCTTGCAGACCTTTCTGCTCGTACAGCAACCAAGACACATCGTAGAGGGTCCAAGTCTGTTCTTGCTCCAGCTTTCAGCAACATCTCAGCACAGGTCACATCGCCATTGGAAACAGCAAAGTACAGAGGGGTCTTCCTCAGGTCACCGTAGTTCTCTGTGAAATTTAAAAAAGGTCATAGTGGATTGGGATAGTTGCTTTAAGTAGCTTCAAAATCTAAACTGTGAGTGCAAATTCATTCTCATCACTGCATCTTTTGATTGCAAACAGAGGAGCATTTATTTCCATTCATTCCTCATAATAGGTTAAAGAGCACCTTTCATCATTTTCACAACTTTTTCTATTTAGTTGTGTTCCAATTTGTCACTCATTATAATTTTATTTGTTTTCATGTTTGAAGTCAAGAATTATGTTAAAAAAAATTGGGAAGAAACCCAGCTCAATAAAAACAAAAGCCGCTAAAGACTGACGATGCTATATATGGAAGACCATACTTTGACATTGATGCATAACACAACAGCTGTCCAGGACGAAAGAAGTCATCACAATGTCTTCTCAAATATGAGTTCATAAAGTATTTATTTTTTTGACGATTTGTCCAGTGGGACACACACACACACACAGGACGAAAGAAGTCATCACAATGTCTTCTCAAATATGAGTTCATAAGGTATTTATTTTTTGACGATTTGTCCAGTGGGACACACACACACACACACAGATATAGAACAGTTGCTTGGAGTCCTTTAAGCCGCCATGCTACCTTGAGATATAAAAGCAATTTGTGAGCCCAGTCTTACTGCAGCGAAAAAAGACTTCTTCTGACAAAAGATTGAAAATGTAAGTATTTCTGACCAGCATTCTTACCCTGCACCCCTAAGCAGCTGTGTTACCAGAAAACAATTTATGAGTGACCTGTGCAGTGACTCTGTAAGTTGTGGTATATTAAGTCATTAAAACCCACTGAGTGAATCTGAAATTTTGCAGTTGTTAAGTCAAACTGATTTACAAAAACAGCTCATTGCATTTATTTACAATGGGTTTAAGGTTCTTTTTTTTATTTTTTTTTTTATTTTTTTTTAAGTGTCTTAATTGTCTTGCGCCTGCTCATCTCTCTGACCGGTTTTAACCCTTGCGGCCTCTGCGTTCCTCTGACAGTCGTCTCCTTGTCATCCCAAAAGTCAGGACACACATCTTTCCGTTATTATGGCCCTCACCTCCGGAATGGGCTGCCGGAGGATCTTAGGGCCGCAGAGAACGTTCACGTTTTTAAGAGCAGGCTCAAAAGTCACCTTTTTTGCTTAGCTTTTAACTGACTTATTTATTACGGTCTTTTTAAATGCTTTGCATGTTTTATTTGACTAAATTTGACCTTGAACTATATATTTATCAAATTTTTCTTTTTCATTATTTTATTTATTTGTCTTTTTATATTACTATGTAATGTTTACTATATATTTATATTTATATGTAGCATTTTTTATTATTTTATTTATCTTTTTGTCTTCCTATTTATATTAGTTCGAGTTTATATCATATTTTAACTTCTTTTAATCTCCTTCCAGTGATTCCTCTAAGGGATGTTCCATACTTTTACCTGGCTCATCTGAACTCGACCCAATGTTTTTTATTTGATGTTCTTAATGTGTGTTTGTATGAGTTGGGTTGGGGGGCAGGGGGTGGAATTGTGTTAAATGTTTGGTGGAGGGATGGGATGGTGGGTTATGTGGGATCTATATTCTTTTAATATGTAAAGCACTTTGAGTTTTATGAAAATCACTTTACAAATAAAGTTTGACTGATCAAATTCAAAAAAAAATTTGCAAATTAAAGCATATATAAATGGTGTCACTATTTACACATTTTAAATGTTTGGGGGTACACATGATGAACTTTCACAGACGTGAAACCACCAATATTGTGCTGTACTAAAGGATTCATACTCTTTTAACTTTTTTTCCGTTTTTTCCTGTGTAACTACAGTTCTAAATTTAATTGATTTTATTTTTGGGTTTATGTGAAAGATGAATGAGAGACGAGATGAAAAATGAAAAGTGCTTTTCAATCAGTTTCCCTGGATCACTACTTTGGAAAACCCCTGTTAGCTGCAGGTGCACCTACCAGATATGTGTTTATCTAGCTGGGCGTTGATGTCAAAACCCTTCTGGATGAGTAGCTCGAGACATTCAGTCTGTCCCCCGTCAGCAGCAGAGTGGACAGGGCTCTGGCCTGAGAGACGGATCGCTCTCTTTGTGGTGATAGGGATCAGAGTTCTTAGGACTCTGAAGAGAAAAAAGAAAGACAAAAAACAGGCAGAAACGGAGTGAAAAACACTAAACAGGATAAATGGAACACTCATAAGTCAGTGGCTTGAGTTACACTGTTATTTAGAAACTGAACTGAGAAACAGTGATAAATAAAGGGCTCTTTGTGGAGAGCGTAGAGATCTTTCTTGTTTGTGTGGAACTTGCACTCTGTTGCTCACTTGTGGTGGTGCAAACAAATGGGGTAGGTCATTTTATTCAATCTAGAGCAAGTGTTTTATTCCAAGAACTGAATGTGGTGAAAAGTTATGAGCTGAGTATGATTCCACATTTAAGGGCATCAGAATGATGCCTCATGTTTCCTCAAAGCATGGGGCAGAACTCACAGCATATGCCCTTCATACGCAGTTCTGTGGATGGGCAGCTGGCAGGCGTAGCTGGCCACGTTTGGGTTGGCTCCGTGCTGCAGAAGGAGCTTGACACAGTCCAGGTTTCCTGACCCAGACGCATCGTAGAGGACTGTGTCCCCATTGCTGGCTCGGGCGTTCACATCACCACCTAGTGGAGGGCAGAGAAAATACAAAAACAGATGAAATAGTAAGGAAATTAGTCAGCAAAAATGCATAAAATATGTATGTAAACATTTGTGTTTTTAGGTTTTACCATGCTGTATAAGTATTTCTAAGGCTTCAGTCCTGCCGTGCTCAGCTGCAATTCCCATAGCGGTCACACCATGACCATCTCTGACAGTAACCTGGGCTCCATGGCGAAGCAGCAGCATGAGAATAGCTGGACAACCCACCTAAAAAACAAGATGGGAAAGTACTTGTTTAAAAGAGAGCGATAACATAGAAAGTACTTTCTACTATCCAGTAGTGTGTTTCACACAAAAAAATACACTGACAATAGGAACCCATCTGAGTTATGAAGTATACATTTTTATTGGAGGGTTATGCACAATACAAGTTTTTTTTAAACTAACTGAGGAAAAAAAGTGTCTGTATTCTTCTTCTACTTAGATTTTATTTAGGTTAATGACATTAAAAGAGGCACAAAACAGGTTACCTAACATTAGTATATACTAGGGATGCAACGATATCCCTTTCTTAGAGCAGATACTATACCGATACCTAGTACCAATATCAATACTTCTACCACACACAAAATATGCAATGAATTGGAAGACAGGTTTTATTGTCTTCTCTCTTTGTCACAACAAATGAAGGTGAATTATATTTTAAAAAAAATTATAAACAAATTAACACAAAACTAAAATTTGAAGTGAAAAATAAACATGTTCTGTGATATTACTGCAGAGTTTCCACATTTTAAGCATCGGTTTATGGTATTGGATAACTTTAACCGTACCGATACAGTACATTAGAGCAGTATCAGTATCGGGGCATCCCTAGTATATAATATGTAGTAAGCAGCCTTGATGGAAGAAATAATTTAGAAATTACAAGTAAAAATTATGAAGAATCCAAATAGACATACTCAGAAAACTCTGATCAAATACCTTATGCGATGTCATCAAATAACTAAATGCTTATCTTGATTTATAGCTTAACTAAATTATCTTTTACAAGAAAACAGGAAAACTAATGAAAACTTCACCTTGATTTGTTGTTTTTTACATGACAAACAGTATCTGACGTGAGGTATATTGTCTTTACAGGAAAGTCTGGATTGTGGGTTTGAAGCACTCCTCACCTTCGCCGCTTCGTGAGTTGCCGTCCACTTTGTGAGACACACCTGTTCCACAAAGGCTCCACCCATGATGAGGGCATAAACACTGTCGTATGAACTCTGTCTCACTGCTGCAATGTATGAAAAACATAAAATGTGAGACAAAAAAAATCATCTTAGGAAGTTTTTTTTTTTAAGAAACTGCTAACAATGCTGTAAAGTAATGACAATAAAAGTTCAACTTTAACGTTTTTGCCATCTTTGGTGACTTTGGTTGTGTTCTGATGTTGTCATGTGGCGTAGCGAGTAGTGGTCAGAGTGATCAAATGAACAGAATAAGGAAGTACTTCAACTCATAACCTTAAAACCTGTATGTTCTTAGGTTGTTCGTTGCTCATTTAGTAAATTGTGCATTTTACATTTTTTGTCTGGTTGTTGTACTTCTCTGTTACTCAACAACCAGTCTGTCGCTAGGCTGTGTGATAAATACCCCATTAATAAACAGCTAATTTGATATTTCTTTTTAGTTTGCTTCTCCAATAGTTACAATTTAAACTTCTGATCTATGCAAAGGCTCAAATACATCATTAAAAACCAGTGTTAGGTAAGTTCTTTAGAGTTATAATTTTGGGTTACCAAGTTACCATAAAAATATATATTATGCATACACATCTACCAGAAACTGTGGATGGTGAAAATTTACTCTTAAATAAATCTGTGAGAAGTGGGTAACTTGACTCCCCACTGAGCAGTTCTTATTCTCCAAACTGCCCTATTAGTGACTTCCTAGCTAATCACTCCAAAAAAAAGTTTTAAAGTTGTTGTTTTTTTACTTAGGCCTATAGGAAACTTAAATCTCTCTGACTTCTTTTATACAATATAATGACCAATTAAATTTATTTGATTATGTTTGCAGTCACACATCCACCACTACTATAATATTCAATTAAGCAAAATGTTTTTTGAAGAAAACCAAGAAAGGGATGGATAGCATTCTTTATCCAGCAACTGAAAGCCAACAAGATCCATATTATGTTTTGATAATATAACCAGACATTCTGTTTTAAAACAGATTCAATTTTATTTTTTTTTGTAAAATTTCCTTCAAAAATACTATCAAATTCATACAGTTGAACTCTTTCCAAGACTATATTATTGGGCCAGACTTAAGGTGAGTATGTCTTTTCTGCTTAGGAGAGTGATTGTTCTACCGAGGAGCAGAGGAGATTCATTCCTGCCGTTTGTGTTGTGTGGAGAGGCGCCATGCTGCAGCAGCAGCTTGATGTTTTCCACCCAGCCAGCCTCTGCTGCCAGGGTCAGAGCTGTGTGCCCATCCTTCGTCTGCTTTTCTAGGGTCATGTCCATGGATGTCATCACTGCAAGAGTAACAAATACAGACTAGATATATGGATCTAACATTGAGCCAAATCCTTCTATCAAACTCTGGTAGACTCTCTTACCCTGCAGAACTTCATGTAGCACTTCTGTCTTTGGTAGAACAGATGCTGCATGCAGAGGCAGCCAGCCCCTGCTGTCACTCTCTCCGAAGGCAGACACACAGCATGACAGTGCCTGCAGTGCAGCTACATCACCTATAGAGATAGAACCAGTGATCCAAAGGAAATAAATTGCAATATTCAAGAGGGTTAAATATCAAATTAATATATTATGGAATGCAGATAATAATTGCCATAGTACCCTGTAAATGTTTTGGTATCCCTTAAACCTTTCCACATTCTGTCATGTTCCAACCACAAACTAGAGGCCGACCGATATATTGACCAGCCGATATATTAAATTTTTTCTATATCGGCCATCGGCTAAAATTTGTTTTCAAAGCCAATACTGAAAAAGTAAAAGATCAGGCACCTGTATGGCCAGCTGCAGCCACTATTTGACTGAAGGAAGGACCCCCACCGTGACCCAGCCTACTCATTTTACTCTTGACTGCCCTATTTTATATATATTTTAGATTATATTATTTACTACCATGTGATAGTGTTCTTTACTTTGTAGGGATTTTACTTTGATACTTTAGGTCAAGATTCTACATATATCACCTATTTGCGCCATTATTCTGGTTGCTGTTTGAACTTATTTTAAAGAAACTGGAATCTGTATTATTTTCTTTTGTTCTGAAACCATTTGCTCTCAGGTTACTGTTTTGAGTTTGTTTTAATAATTTCTTATTGAAGTTCAATAAATATTTAAGGAGTTTTATTGACTTCTAAATTTATATCGCACATAGTGAGTGTTCAGTTGTCTTTAACAATCCATGTGCTGCTAAAAAGTATATAGCTGCCTTAGATATCGGCCTTAATAACCGGCTTTATATATCGCTATCGTCGACAAAATGTAAGAAAAAAAAAAAAAATGGTATCGGCATCGGCCTTTGAAAAAAACCATATCCGTCGGCCTCTACAAGAAACCTTAATGTACAATATAATGTAGTTCACAGGTTAGATGCGAGAGGAAAATCCTAAGATTAGCCTTTTTCAAAAAAAATGTACAAACAGAACTGGAAAATGCTGTTCACATATGTGTTCAGACACAGTTTCTCTGATACCTCTAAATAGAATCCACTTTAACCTTTAAAACCAAATACATCCATCAGCCATGTAAGCTGTGATAGATGGTGATGGCAGTGTCACGTAGAGGGAACGCGCAGGGAAGCTTTTTAAGTTAACAGAAATGTTGAAATGGACCAGTCAAAGTCCAGACATGAATAAAGCAAAGTATGGAATGTGCTGTCTTGTGAAGAAAGAAAAAAAATGTCCAAAGTCATGTGTTGCACATTTTTGCTCCCGTAAACATGCATGTATTACTTTACCTCTCTCTATAGCTATCATTATCCTCTTAAAGTTTTCAGTGTTTGGCTGTTTCCTGGTAAAACAAACACAGTTTTACTTCAGCTGTTTACTTCTCGTTAAACTTTCAATGCAAAGAAATATGAACAAGAGCCTTGGAGCATAGTCCCAGACCCGGCTTTCATGCATAATTAAATTTTTCTTACCAGTGTGTTGGCTCTAAACATTGCAGTTTGTAAGCATCTTGAATGCTTTCCAGAATGGCAAATTCAACCAGCTCTTCATTAATGCCTTCCTGTTCAAGGTCATCCATTTCTCTATAGTGGGGAAAACTGATGAGGAAGAGCTCTGATGAGTTTGAAAAAGACAGTGTGGGAATAAAAAATGAATGGTCAAATATTGGAACAGTTTTTAGCTTTGCTTATTGGCTGTGGGCATGCAGATTGTTAAAGGATTACTATATTCCCACAGCTGATGCAGGAATGAGTCTCAAACACAAGCACATTAGTGTCACAGTCATATCTAAAAATGAAGTCTTGTTTTATATTATTAGTAATATCCGTCCCTCACCTGTTAGTCGGCATAAGTGTCCTTGATTTCTGTAGTTGCCACCATGTTTTTGTTTTTCAGGGTCCTGGGCGGTCTGGGTTATTATTAGAAGTGGCCTACTTTAACTGACACGACTAAGCTCAGAGTGTGCTGTCTGTCATTTTTTTCCCACTTCTCTAACAGCTACACTGTGAGATTCAAAACGAATCATTTTAGTGACGTGGATGAAACCCATGTGACAAGTTTGTACAATGATGCCAAATTTTATACAGTATGCCGAGCACAACTGGTCTATTGTTGCGAAAATCTGCGCTTTTCCTTGTCCTGTATATAATATATTATATTATTATATTAAGTTCCTCAAACAAGACTAATATAGTTCATTGGTTTAACATCCGTTTTTGATATGGTTGATGTTTTTTTTTGCCTCTTTGTTTTTAAAAAAGGACCTGTTTGCAACAAACCTAACAGAGAACACTTGCACTTGTATTCACAAACTCATTCCCACCATTAATATTCCTTTTCTCTTTTTCAAAACTATGTGTTTCCATGACTTTACTGGTTGTTTATTGTCCTGTCATCACCTAGCTAAGGAGCACTTTTTCCTTTCCCTCTGCAACTGAGTGTAATTTTCCATCCTTACGTATAACAACCGGGCTCTTGAGCAGTTCATTGCCAGGACTTCAGACAAAGTTCCACAGTTAAAGCCGAGTCCATCTGAGCAATTACAAGTTATCATTCTAAGTGAATTTATCAAACATTTCCTTATCCATTAACAGATTTTCGCCGTGGGAAAAATCCCTGGACTCTACTGCTGCAACTCTCCCTGCTCAACAGTCACAGATATCCATTCAAAGACTAACAAACTTATCCATTCACAAAAATGTGTAATAAAACAGTTGAATTCCACTGCAGTCTGGGTTAGTGTTGTCATAATACGAACATTTCAAACTCGATTCGATACTGAAAGAAAAAAAAAACGTAATTCTCGATAATAGGAATGTAAGAAAATATCAATATGCTAATATATGGTGATATTTTATGCCACAATTGTGTGTCAATATTTAAAATATAAGTATTGTTTTTTTTCTTCTTTTTTTTTACAAATTTAAATTCAATTTAGTCTTTATATCAAATGAATGCTAGTTGGTGGCCGTTTTCAAAGTTTTTGTTCCAGTGGATCAACAAGATCTACTAATAAAACTGGATGTATTAAGTATGAAACAGGTTGAAATGTTTAGAATGACATAACTAATTTTCTACGTTACATTCTATAAAAAAAATCATAAAATATAGTCTTACTTCTAGTATCGCAATATATCATATTTTACCCATTGTATCATGATACATATCGTATCGCCAGAGTCTTGCCAATACTCGATTTTGAAGGAGGTTTAAAAACATCAATTTATTAAACAAGTAAATACAACAAATGACATTCCTTTATTCTATCCACATTAATTTATGGTGCAAAAAATGAAATGTGAGCAATTCTTAAGTGTAAACAATTTCACTTGAAAAGTTCAATTGCAGGGTGGCTAAATTACATGCAAAGTCTATGGTACCTATGCAGCAAGTGAGAGTCAAGCTGCGTCAAGCTGCCGTGCAGCTAGTCGCGTGCGTCGGAACAGCTGGCATCAGCACGTCAATGCAGCTGCTGCTGTCGCGCTCCTTCAAGGCGGTCCTGCAGCCGCTGCATGAAGTTGGGAAATTTTAACTATGAGGCAACAGATGCGGTGCAGCAACCAATCAGCAACAAAAGTGCCGGCATTAAGGGCGGGGAAAACGGAGGAGGAGCCTAGCTGCCGGCTGGAGCTACTTGGGGAGAGGGGAGGATGGAGGATGAGCCGTGCGCTGTAGCCACTCAAGAAGCAGGGTCTCCAAGGTGATTAGAGGGGATTTGTAGATCAAGCCGGAAGGCTGGGGAGTCGGAGACTCAGGAAAATATCGGACCTTATTTGTTGGAAGAGCCAGGTAAACAGTTAAATATGGTCTTTTAACATTCTTGTTATGTTAGCTAACGCTAGAACAATCCCGGTAAGGGACACTACTAGTTTCCCGGTGGAAGTGAAAAATCCCTGCTCGCTCGCTGATGTACCGCCGCCGCAGAGTACAAATGTGCAAGCAGCTGGGTTTGAAATATAAAAGCAGCAACTTTCGTCCATTTGAGCTGTTTGACGCCTGGCAGCAAAGGGCGGTCTGAACTCATAACTGACTTTATGAACTAATAAATTGAATTTTTATTCTTCGGTTTTGATGCTCATTCTTCAAACCACATCACTTGTCCAATTTTACCTGAATGACTGTCCCATTTTACCTGAACCTCTACTCAGATCAGATAGTTGTCACTTGTAGCCTTTAAAGGTTAGAATCTTGTAAACTATTGATATTGGCAATATATTTTCTGCACAAAGATGTTACCTAGACTCATATTAAGGTATACAATTAATTAATTTCACCAGGTTTAACGTTTTAAATGGTTTACTTGCGATCAACCAAAAAGTGTCCCAATTTCGTCATGTCACCCTAAACACTAAAAATGTTGAAAGCCATGTATTATAAGGTTTTTAGAAAGGCAAACAGTTTGTAAATTTGTTAATATTTTATCGAGTTAAGAGTATTTTCCTTCAACCTAATCAACCTTCAAAATGCACAGATAGGCTGGACAAAACTATGGTTCACAATAAACCAAGTCGCATTTCAGAAGCAAAAACTGTGATTTCAACAATTATACATATCCTGTATCAAAATTATGTACAGTAAGGCTTGTTAAAAGAAAAACCCCTAGTAAATATCTTCATATTTCATTGAGTTAACAATATGTTGATGTAAGATGATCATTTGTTAGGGAAAAATAATAATGTTCTATTCATTTTTTGTTAGGATGTCTTTCCTTTATCACATAGTTCAAAATGTACTTTTTAAATGTCATTTGGTTTCAACCATATGTTCCTCTGTATACACCCTCTTCTTTTAAGATGCTAATGAAGTTTGACCAAATAAATAGAGACTGCAGTGGGAGGGCCTTTTGAGACCAGGGGACAGAGCTGTGTGATCAGGAGACAGAGCTGTGAGACTGTCTGAGAAGCTGAAAGGAGAACAGACAAACGGTCAACCAGAGTATCTTCCTGGTCTCCCCTCTGCAGAACTTTACTTTATTCTATCTCCCACTGCAGAGCTCATTTAACTTCAATTTCTCTCCGCCCCCTGTGTGTGATTCTTTCTAGGGTTAAAACACTATTTTTTACCCTAACATCACTCACCTTCCATCTGCTAGCATAGAGAATAGCTAGGCAGTTGACTAAAGTAAGATGGCCGCCGTTTAGCTACACCGCCAAATCCTGCTTCCGATATCTAGTTTTTATAAATGTCTATGTGCATTTCGGTGTACTCTGAAGGAGGCTGCGTATTTGCCAGACTCAAAAAAATACCATGGTTTCAGAATATCTAATTTAGGTACCAGTTTTAGTATGAATTAATATCTAGGTATCAATTATTTTGACAACCCTAGTCTGGGTCTTCTTTGGGTCCACAAATCTAACTCGTCACGTTTTTGTAAGGGAAAATTTTTGGATAATCTAAAATATGCTTAAATTTCAGCATTATTTAATAAAAAGGTAAATGGCCTGTACTTGCTTTTAATTAGTCCTGAGGAGACCAAAGTGCTTCACACTACATTCATTCACCCATTCATGCACTGGTGATGGTAAGCAGTATTGTAGCCACAGCTGTCCTGGGTCACAGTGAATGGCAAAGACTCAATTGAGCAGCATCCACTAGCAGCGAGTAATAAATCTTTAAAAGGTTTATTGAAATGATTCTGGGACAGGGAGGAGGGGTCATTAGCAGTGGAATCCAAATGAGATAACTGGACTGAGGAGGACAATTGAGTGGTGAATCTTATTTTGCAGGATGGTTCTAAGACAGAGGAAGATGATCTTAATGTAGGATGTGTTGAAAAGTTCTTTGGAGGAGGTAGTGATTAAGATCGCCCTGGCATGGGTTGTTGGCGATATGTTTGATCCATTGCAAATTGAATTGTGCTAACAGAGAATCCATGTGGGGGCTGACCATAGGAAGTCCAGTGAGTGAATGGAACACAGAGGAGCTCTGCTAGAACCAGGAAGGAAATCCAGGACAAAAACCTTAGGGGTGGAAAAGGAAGGTATTACTTCTTATAGGAAGTGGGTACTTTCAATCAAGTGCATGAACAGAGTCAAGAGTTTAGCCTGTTGCCACTGCCACTCAAGGTGAGTAAACCATCTGGCCTCAGCCTCAGGGAACCACTCTTGCTGCAGCACGAATGAGTCTGATGAGGCACACCTGATGCAGCTCCTGCCAGTCATACCCTGCAGAAAGGGAGGCAGACACAAACACACCCACCTTCCCAGTACACAACCACCGACTCTGGACAAAAGACCACTTCTGGCTTTCAGACAAAATTCTCCAGTCCATGAAGAACATGAATTGCCCTACCAAGTCAATGAGGATTGATCAACCGTTTGAGGTTCTGTGGGATTAAATATTGTTGGGGCGTTTACTGTATCAAATGCCTCTCTATGTGCATTTATGTCTATATAAAGTTGTGCAATAATTTTGATTTTCCTCTGGGCACCTTGGATGTGTGTGCTATATGTGTCACTTAGTCATTTTTTAAGTATGTTCCCTCCAACTTTATTGTGATTCGGAATTGTTCAGACTAAAATGGTTGTGAACAATTATATAGCTTTAAAACTAGATAATATTCCCACACCATTCATTCTACAAACACGGGCAGCCTCTACTTATAGCTGGAAGACTTTTCAGTGCACTGTTTCATAATTGCCACTACAAAAACAGCATCCTTAGAAACTATAAATAACTGATTAACACAGGTTCTAGCTGTTGCTAACCTAATTTTCAACACTGTAGCATAGTGGTTGGGGTGTAGGGTTTTTCAAACTTGATATTGTGGGTTTGAATCCAAGCATAGTGGCATTTTTGCACTTTACCACAAAGCCTTTTTTTGGGTACCAGTAGGAACCAAAATCATTGTTTAGAACTGGGACATTTCTCCGCCATTATTTACAAATCGTAGTTTTGTCCCGACCACCTAAAAACCTGAGGTCGAATTTATAAACCCAGAAAAACGTTAATTTTGGCATTGTGCAAAAAACACTGACATACTTGTGATGTTATGGATTGGCCATGTGGTGTTCTGTCTATTTGATAAAGCACCCTGACTGCCAAGGTATGCTAGCTTCTTCTGTAGCCTACTGTTTAAAATGTAATATTGATACCCTGTTGTTGGTGGTTTACATCCAAACAGGTTTTTGTTTTTTTTTGCACTCTGCCAAAAAGAATTTTTTTTCCTGGTTAATAAACTAATACACTACACCCTAATCACTGTGCTACAGCCACAACACAAACATCACAGGCAGTCGGGGCAATTTATCAAGCAAACAGAACACCACACGCTCATACGGTTTATTAAACTGGGGGAATAGATTGAGAGTCCATGCGCACTGTTTAATAAACCGAGGAAACGGGTTAGTAATTCATGCCCACTGTTTTATAAATTGAGGAAATGGATTACTAATTGCCAATTATTGCCAGGGTCCGTACGTTCGGCCTATAATGAGGACGGAACATGTTAGGGGCACTGCTGGTTGGGATGAATTTGATTGACAGATTCCTTAGCCAATGGTGACATTAGTTGTCTCCTCACGCTTGGTGAGTCTCAAAACTCACCACACTGAATTCTCTCACGAATGCAGAGAGGTTCACAAATGAGAAATGGTGGGTTCATGCACATTCTGGGATTTGTATGATCTGTGAGTATACACATTTAAAAATTCTCTCAAATTTTTATTTGTGAAACAGCTTGTGTGCATTTGTGAAACAGCTTGTGTGCATTTGTGAAACAGATCGTGTGCATTGTTGAACAGATTTTGTGAATTTTGAAACAGATCGTGTGTGTTTGTGAAACAGATTGTGTTCATTTGTGAAACAGATCGTGTGCATTTTTTGAACCTCATCGTGTGCATTTGTGAATTCATATTACAAGTATTCCTGAAAATTATATTTGTGAACCTGAGCATGTGCATTTGTGAAACAGACTGTGTACATTTCCGAATGAGCTTGTGCATTTGTGAAAAACACTGCTTGAGTTTATTCTTAATGAGACTGATTTTGCCTCATATTTCTGCAACTTTTTAATTTCTGTCATCTTTCACATTAATACCATCTTGTTTAAGGTTATCTTAATTTACCAATAAAACATTTTTTCTGAAAAGAGTGTAAAAAAATGAATCTAATTTCAACACAAAACATTCTCAATATCCCTTCAATGCATATGTGTACTAGTGCCGTCCATACAATGGAAGCTATAGTTAATAGCAGGAGGGTTCTTCATTGTTGTGAGTATTAATTTCCATTATTATGACAACTTCCTTAGTAGGAATAATACTAAACCAGTGTAACAATCATATTATCATTCTAATGATGATTTTAAGTGCTGCTATTCTGACTTCCTGCAACACCTAGCTGCGGTATAGCACCAACACAAACCTTCAGCGAATGTATTTCTGTCTACAGCAATGCTTACAAACCATTACACTCTCCTGCTGACTGATATTAATGAGCCTATTCCATGTATAAATCCATTTGTACAGACACTGCCTGCCAGTCTACCACAGGGGTTAACTAATGAATAATTAACCTGGCATTATAGTCATTGGAGAAACTGCTGCCCTCCGGAGATAACCCCGACAAGAGGGCGAGGAAGCAAAGTGTACTGTCCTCAGGATATGAAGAGTTTGGTTTTCTAAAGATTATTTTATTTTCCTCATTTCCTGAACCTCTCCCTTGTGACAACTATTGATTGGGTAATGGAAATCAATTATGTATAATGGCTTTTACATGGGTTCACTTATCAGGGAGTATCAGGAGCAAATTATGTTGCAAAACGTTTGCACGTGCACACTAAGATGCTGGAGCCAGAAGGTCTCCAATGGGATAAACAAACAAAATATAACAAGTTTACATTATTAAATGAAGGAATAAATAGCATTGCAGAACATCCTAATTACTCCTCATCATCCTATTCTCACTTTTACAAACAACAGCTTGGGGAATAACCCTGACATATTCCAAGTGAAATATTCTCACAGGAGAACAAGCACCCACTTCTCCCGATGACCAAATAGATATGTGGGAGTTTATGGAAAAGTCTCAGACAGCGTCAGAGTGTGACATAATGACTCAGCTTGTAGGCGGCCTCTCCACCACGTCAAAAGACCCCACCAGTTTGTCTGATGTGAAAGCAGACTACTGGCCCATCCTCGGGTTTCACTACACATTTGGACATCATCTACACGCATGCAAATATGCACGGAGATTTGACATCTTTTTGTAAACGCAAAAGACTGAATGTTATGAGCTAGATCTGAGAAACCTTGGACCCTTGCTCCATATGAGGAAGAAAGTAAGTGTATTTTTTACATTTTTTTATGCTATTTAACATAGAGAGTCTTACTGTCTGAGGTACTTGGTAAATGGCAAAACAGTTTTTTATTTATTTCCATGTCTTTTAACAGTTGTTTGCAGCTACTAATAATTGATCGGGCTCTCAATGACAAAAACACAAATATGGCATTATTATTTTTGCAGAAGTTGACCCTTTTTACATGAAAACAATCAGATAAACAGCTTTAAATAATATTTTTTTACTATAGTGCAGCAATACATTGCACTTGTGAAATAAATGTTCTTAAGCTGTTATCAATACCCAAACGCGTGGATTTACAGCTGCAGTTAACCTTTTTTTGTCTAGAAAGTAATCTCTGTTGCCCAAAACTTTTACAAACAATTTGTGGTCTACTAAAATCAGAAGTTGAGCAAAAAATGTAAAGTTTGATGAGTGGTAATCACCCCAACATATTAACACCTTAAACCTTTTTGTTTAAACATAAAATAAAATACTTTCACTGGAAGATATACAAAGCATATCCTGATTCATGCACTTTTAATATTCTCACCATATTGTTTAATGTTTTTTGTGTATGTCTGTGTGTGTGTGTGTGTGTGTGTGTGTGTGTGTGTGTGTGTGTGCGTGTGTGTGTATAAAATTGTGTAATTAGAATGTATATGAAATCAAGTTAGGTTTTCTAAAAAATAACATGCTAGTTTTTATGTAAATAAAAAATTGCTAATAATGTTATTAAAATGTGTTCTGTTAATGATAATATTAGTTTTTCAATTTTTTTTAAGACTCTGTTATATATTTGCAAAGAGTGTGTTTCAAAAGACCTTCTGCCATAATATTACTAATACCAGCTGATCAGCTTGTTCCTTCTGCTTCTTGTGCTGTCATCAATCTGAATCAGAGTTAGCTTTTATTCTGCAATTTACTTTTAAAAACGTATTTAGTCCGATTTTGCACTGGAAGGCCATACAACACTGTTATAATAAATAGCACCGGATTTTATCATCAAAACACAGTTTGGAGTTCGTGAAACCTTTACTCTATTGAAGAAACCACAAAAGGAGGTTATTGTGCATCTGGAGAACGATATACTGACTGTGAAAAGTCAGGCTTGATCTTACATTTTAAATTTGGATAAAGAAAGTTCAACGGTAGCTGATATTTACTTAGAAAAAAGCAGCCCTTTAAACTACACCAACATCTACTAAAATATGTTCTTTTTCATACAGGGGGATCTCTCTCTCTCTCTCTCTCTCTCTCGAATGTCATCTAATCTAGGCTGAAAAAGTAAAGGACTATTGTTTAATATCTATGTTTTGGCTTTAGATTATCAGCACAACCTGTGTCCTCTTGGGTCTGTTTTCAAGTTTGCATCTCTGTTCTGGAAAGTTTGGAACACCAATAAGTGATGATGTGAGCAAGTTGTCCGTACTGGTGAGATTATTTTCTTGCTGTAAAAACCACACAGGCAGCATACGTTTCTTTGTTTAGTGTGTATTTCAGTAAGTTACCATAACACTGTAATTTTCTGCCTTTATTTTCACTGCAGAAGCAGAATATCCCCTCTGATTATGAGATTCCTGTTAGTTACATTCCTAAAGTGGTGGTATGTATGTCAAATCAATGAGAAACAGTGAATTAGTTACAGAAGAAATTATGAATTCCTGCTTAACTAAGAGGGTTACCTGCCTGTTTACCTGCTTCACAGGCCGGTAATTGCTGGGTGGTTTTAAATATGTATCCTTTGGAGCAAAGTCTTCGAAAGCTTGCCAGAATGTTTGGTGCCATCTCCTCCAACAAAGATAACATAATCGTCTTCATTGCAATGCTGAAGAATTTACGCTTCACCTTTGACCATGAAGAACTGGTGGGTAAAAGGCAGCTTCACTCCTCACTGTGCTCTTTTCCTGAGAGCAAGCAATATTTTACTTATTAGGTTACAACTAGGAAAAAAAGGACATTGCAAAACAAGTTTAACTCTGATAGACAGCTTTAAGGGAGACAACGCATTAGGATTAAGAGACTGTTTTGCACATTTAATTGCATAAGTGAATTATTTTGAGTTGGTTGTTGGCTGATCCCCCCAGGAAACAGCAATGCAGGTCTTCCAGTGTCACTATCAAGAAAAGAGCTTACTCTCTGGACTTTACTTCGACTACATCCAAGACCTCTTACATGCTGCCACTCAAGGAACGTCAAGCTACGCATGCAAGCCACCGCCATGCCTTAATCATCAGCAAACACCAGGTATCTAATTTATTTGCATTTGTCAACAGCTCTGTTTCAGATGATGCCTCAAAACCCACATGGAGGAAAAAATAGACAAAACCTATTGATTTAATGTCCTACCAAAAAATGTGATGTCATCCTTGCTCACTATCTTATTTCACATGTGTAAGCATATTCAATTACAGCTGCAATGATGCTCTTCTTGCAGAAGGTCAGGAGGAGAGTCGCAAATACAGCTGGTTGAAGAGAAGCCCCTTGCTTTTAGTGCTAATCCCCTTCACAGCCTGTGTTGTGCTGATAGTTTGGAAGGTAAGAAGCCCACAGAATTTCACATTTGACATTTTTTGTAATACGGCGCTCTGAAGTGGACCATAAACAAAACTCAAATCTTACAGTACGACTGGGAAATAGTATTGAGAACTGAGTATTTTCTTTATCTAAAGAAACAATTATTTTAAAAAGTTTTCTGCCATTTAAAGACCCTTGAAACCTAAAACCTCAACAACAGATTCAAAATTTTCAAGAAATCAAGGAAGACCTGAAAAAATGTTTAGCCTTGAGAACACTTGTTACAACCCGTTCACTCACAAAGTTATGTAACACAACTGTAAACATGCCCTCATCCTAAGGTGTTAAAGATGTGATTAGCATATATACTTTCAGCTTTCACTCATTAAAGGCTGGTAAATTTCTTTAAATGACTGCAGTCTATGTTGTTCTATTTTTGAAAAACTTGACAATTTTGTAAATGTAAAACACATAGATTTACAATAAATGTTATTTATATTAAGTTTTGTATTAAAGTATTATCTATCCATTTTCAATACCGTGTCTATCCTATGCAGAGTTGCAGGAGGACTGGTCCCTATCTCCAACAATCATCATCCTGGACAGTTTGCCAGTACATTGCAGAACAACACAAAGACACACAGGACAAACAACCACCCATACGCAGACTCATACATATAGGCAATTTTAAAGAAACCAATTAACCTAACAGTTTTTAGGCTGTGTGCAGAAAGATCCCAGGCTGGGGTTCAAACTAATTCGAATTAATAATCCAGTGACACACATAATTTTATACAATATCTATTTGTGAACGTGTTACTTTGTTGTTTGAACGGATAAAACTACCATTATTGTTCATTTGTTTTGCTAATCATAGTTAGCCCCTCACCAATTAGTCAATTCTGCTGTTTGTCCAGCATAGAACATTCAACTCAGGTGTGACGTTATTCCCAGATTTGAGCCTAGACCATTATTCTTTATATTTTTACAATTAGGACAGATCATTTTATGAATGTGCATATTCTGAATATCTAAAAATGATATATATAGGCTTATTATTTGCTATTAACAAGACAAAGCCATATTGTAATAAAAAAAATCCGGAAAAAGGAAGAAAATAGAAAAATCATTAACTTTGGTACTTTTAATATTGAGTAAAAACCAACACGCAATGGACCCCTCATATTCACAATAGCTAGGAATCACAACCGTCCATGAATAACTCAAATCCACAAATATTTTAGACCAAATAACCTAATATCCACTAGTTTGCACAGTGGAAACCATCTTTGCAGAAGCTAACACCCATTAGCTAGTTAGCCAGTAGCATGCCAAGTAGCATTGAACCTAGGTATTTTTTAGTCCCCAATCTGCATTACCTTTCACATATTCCACATATCAGTCAATAATTTGGCGTATGCTCCACAAAAAATAAATATTGAAACCGGTAATAGAGGTGTCACCTGTCAATAATGCATTTATGTTACTGTTTTCGATGCTGTAAAACCCCACCTAATGTAAGAAGAGGGAAGGCATTTTATACAGTTGTACACATGGCAGGATTGTTGTGAGATTGTGTTTATCATTACATTGTTCTGCTAAGAAATTTTGTTTTCTATTAGTGCTCTGTAGCTTAAAATTCTAAAGGTAAAAATCAACCTAAAGATAATATGCCACACACGTAAAACCTGGTGGGAATTGTAAAAAAACTACTATGTTGACATGAGGCAAATGTTTGAAAGAACAAAATGTAGTTACTTTCGAATAGAAACATGGTTATTTTAAGAGTGAGATCATTCCCAGATTTGACTCCCAACTTCCTAGGTAAATGGAATGCAGTTTACAAATAATAGACTGTTTAACCCCGGATCATAGTAGGGGTTAATTGGCTTTTTGTTTTAGAAGCCTCACAGCTTTCTTTAAAAGGAAATTCCAGATGCTGATTTCCCTCCAACATTGATTTTTATGTGTTTGCGTCTCTTTGCTGGTCAATCTGACAAGTCCTATGAGATTATATGCCCACATAATAGAGAGCATTTCCAAGAAGACAAGGCCTGTAAATCTGACAGCAGCTCATCAAACATTTAGATGTTGTTTGGAGCTTTGATAATGTCAAGGCCAGTTTTACGATTATCTGCTCATTGTGCTGGTGTCTGCCTGCTTTTTTAAATTGTATTTTTTATTTTTTTGTTGCAGGTAAAATCTGGGAGAAACCTACCAGCGTGCAACGCTTCAAATGGCAGAACCACATCTCCCGACATGATCCCAACTGTGTCTGTCTCCATCCCACTTCAAACACTCACCCACGCCGCTGACGATCAGCCAACGGGGGAGGCAATCTCTGAACATGAGAGTGGATGAAGCGTGATAAAGCACAGAAAAATTTGTGTGGTCTGTCGCTTTTTCTGCTCGAGCACCAGAGAAACTGGAGGAGAGACAGCTGAGCTGGTCTAAAGGGAAGGTGTATTGGCAAAGTTCCCCCTGGCTCTTGAATCATCTACAAGAGTTATCTCAATAGTTCGTTCTCTCCAAAACTGGCTGCTGAGGTAAAAACATGTCTTGGCTGGTGAATAATGGCTCTTAGCTGGTCTGTTCTGTGAAGTTAAAAGCCACTTTTAATTCACTCAGGGTGGTGTTGGACCACATTTGGGAACTTATCCCTGGGGCTTCACATCAGTACAATGCCACACAGTTTGGAGAATCTTTTGATTTTGAAATGGAACAACAGTCATGATGCTTTGGTTGTTGAAGTGATTGTCATTTCATTTCTGTACAGTCAAACATGAACTCCAAGCAGTTTCTGTACTGACTTCTTTGGAAATCGTTTAAGGAGTACATGGAAGAACTCCCTTTTCTTACAAAAGTTGTGTAAAAAAAAAACACAGAAAGAACTTGTACAACCTCTCTTGTTCTTGTTGTTGACATTGTTGTGATCTGTTTTCTGTCACAAATTATGGACCTACTAGTCACAAAAAACACTGAGTAGTTCAACAAATGTCTGACTTTATGAATCAAAGATCTGACCAGATGGCAGATAGCCATGGCCAGAGGCCCTTTGAATCCGGTCATTGTGCATCGAAGCTGAACTATTGCTGCTCCTCCGCCACTGCGAGTGTTTTGGGAGGTTTTTAATGCCTCAGTGACGGAGTCAATCACTTTCAGTCATTAGAGCATGACTCTCAAAGTGTGAGTGCTCTTGTACTGTATGTGTCAGAGACCGGGAGCAAGAGAATGGACAGGCACAGCGAGGGAAAGAGAGGGAGATAGAGACAGACAAATAGATGAACGGATGAGCTCAGTGAAGAGCATAAGGAGGGATTGTTCTCATCACAAAAGAGCAGGCCGTAGGCTGGAGGAAGTGCCACTTACAAACATGACCAATGTCGACAGATCTCTATGAATCAACGGGCTAAGAATCTCAGCAAACCGCAGGGTATGTAGTCAAATCTGCAGAGACTGGTCGGGATTTCAATAACAATTCACATGATTTATTTCCAAAACAGGCCAATGACATGTGGCTTGTTCTACAGTGAAATGTTTTGGATGAGATTCAATACCGAGAAAAAATTTCAGTCTTCTCAGTGTACCATACTGATGAATTTCACTTTTGTAATTGTCAAAGAATATGTATTTGTATTTTTAAGTGATGTTTAAGTTATTTTATCATACTATGAATGTCTTACAAACATTTTTTTCCAAAGGTTGCAACAACGAAAAGACTTATTTAAAATACAAATATAACCACTACACTACTGTGGATATGAAAAAGTTTTTTGAGGAATCTGCATGGTTTATAACACACTTTTAAGGTTTCTAGTCAAAAAAAGCTGCAATATTAGGTCTGCACCACTAAGTGGCAATAATGTTACCATTAACTGAATTAAAGTTGGAAAGAGCAAGATCCTGACTGATGGCTTTTGTAGTTTTGGAGTTTTGGAGACAACCAAGAAGCGCTAAGTTCACAATTCAAAATGATTTCAATACTTTTCAATTATTTATTGGTGCTCTAAACAATCTTTATCTCTTTAATCCAGATTCATTCAAGTAATTTTCAACCTCTATTTGTGGACATTTTTATTATTAAATTGAATGCATTAAAATGCTGCCAAGTAACTTATCTTCTCATACTGCATATAGTACACTGCTTGCACCACAACAAAATAAAATCCAACCGGTTTTGAAAAATGCTGAATGTTGAAAAAAGAAAGAAAGCAAAAATTGATCAAAAAGCATTCTATGTAAGGTTGTCATGTTGAATTTTGAGATCAGGGCTGGAAAGGAACCGCCAGGATAACTGAACTGCAACATCACCAAACCCTTAACTACAACTTTGTTGTCTTGTATTACACAGTAGCTTTGCACATGAAATATTTTACACTAAAGCAATTTTTGTTACACTATTTATTCCTCACTTTCAAGTTCGTCTAAGACAAAAAGTAAAATAAACCAAGGATCGCCCATCCAGATAACTTTGTTGAAACAAAACTTTTTGTAAGAACCGCAAAAACCCATCCGCAAACTTGATACACCTTTTGTGAATCCCCCTGCCCCTCTGGTTGCCACATTTCGTCTCGTTTTCTATTAGGACTCTAGAAAAGAGAACCAGACAGTCTATATAGTCTCTACAGGCCATCTCAAAGAAATGTTACATAGACTCTTTCTTGTACGCCACCCTGGGTTGTTGGTTGTCACTCCTTGTCATGAATCCCTAGGTCTAGTTCTGGCCTCAGCCTCTGCGTTCCCACAGAAGCAAAAGGGGTCCTCACTTAGGAAGCCTTTATTTCTGTAGGCCCCTGTTTCAACCCTAAAGCTGAGTTATTAGGTGTTTGATCATGCTGTGTGAGCTAATTCGAAGGATTAGTTAGTTAGAAGTGAAGTTAGAAAGGCTAGGCACAATCAGCAGATGTGGAAGTTTGGTTCAGATTATCTTGCTGCAGCTGCTGAATCAAGCGATCATAAAACAGCTGCACAAACCTAGCTGCATTAACTCTTTATGCAACGGCAAATCAATCATGATGATGTTCAGATCATCATTGAAGAAGGTTTTTATGTTTATACAAAAAACCTAAAGAGCCTCATAGCTGTAGATAGAACCCTTTAATCTGTCTAGACTGTGTTGAGTTGAATTTGAACCCTTATTCCAAATTAATTGTCACCCACAGTCTCCACCCCTTCTAGTATAAAGCCATTATACTATAAACTCTTCTAACAAGAATTATTATTATATTCGAACTAGACAAAAAAAAAAACTGAACCCAAAAATGTAATTATCTCTAATAGGTTATGAACAATCCAATCTCCTCTTTTTCTTTGAAATATTGAAAGAAGACTGTTACAGGAATATTTCCAGGCCATATGAATTAATTAAACAGGACGGGAGACTTCGTCACAGTTTACTTGTCACTTAGGAAATTGAAGTATTGAATAAAGTGCTTTTGATTCCGTGACTTTAGGTGGCATAGAGATAGATAGAACATTTTTCATGTCTAGATCCGACAGTTAAATTCACTGACATTTTTTATGTTTCTTTTTTTTTGTATACCGTACAAATATGTAATTACACTATGAAAAACAAGGACATGGTACTACATAGAAAATGCAATAACCAAGACAAATTTAGAGAATGGGACAGAAAAAAAACCCTCTTATTATACAAATATTACTTTCGACTGTTAGGGAAGTGAGTAAAATTTGTATGTTTTTTTATGAATAAAGACTCAAACTTGATTGTGTTTGAAGCAGTACACCATGAGAAATCATTTAATGTCTGAAAACATTTTTTTATTGAGCCAAATGATCCGGATCTGTGAAAACAGCCAAGACTCCCACCACATATTCAAAGCATATACAGTAAATATTATTCAAAGACGGTGCTTTTACATTATACAATAACATCCGGCGGATGTAGTCAGGCTTTTGTTTTGGAAGGCTGGAACCCAGTGGCCGCCATTATTCTTCGTGGCTTGACGCTCGAAATAAGACGGTTAAATATTTTTAACTATTATATCTGAAGAGTAATCTGCTGCTTTAGTAATCTGTTGTGAACAGTCAGTCAGTTTGTTGAGCCAGCTGCGCTTTTTGAAGCCAGGATGGACAGACGATCCAATACAGCAGGTAAGCTGCTAAGCTAACTGTAGCTGTCGCTGAGAATGTTGGAAAATAAGAAACCGATGGACGCTCCGTCTGCTGCAGGATGGCCGTTTTCTCCTCATCAGTGACATTGACAAAGCACACGTCTGCTCCGTCGTTCGTCGGAGATGTGCAATAAGCAAGTCCGCTAACAATAAAGCTGTTCCTGCTTTGTGATTTTTGCCTTTCAAATGAAACCATTCAGATGCGCGGTCCGTTCCGCTGTAACGCGTCGCCTGACACGGCTAGAGCCAGTGGGGCTGGAGCGCTGTCCGTTTAGTAAAGTTTGTAGTCTGACACTAGCTAGTTGGCGCTCAATCTCCATCACTGCAAATGCACACGCAGACGTGCACTTTTCCCTAAAACATCTCTTCTCCCTGGTAACTGCTGCAGCGCCCCTTGCGGCTGCTCAGTGCTTCACATTGAAATGGACCCAATTGTCAAATCCTGCTACGAATTCTCGACCAATGTGACGTAGACTGTACCATTTTAACCTAACAAGGGGTGCAACGATACCACTTTCCCCCACCCCTTTTTCATTTTAAGTATCGGTTCATGGTGTCGCTTAAATAACTTATACGAGTACAGTGTAGGCCTGTGGTGTGTTCACTGAGTCCATTCCAAGCTAACTTATCTTGGTATCGCCCCGATACCAAGATCAGTGTTGGTGCATCCTTAGTTTTTAATTGATACTCTAATTGATATTCTTTGAAGTAAAGTATTCTACTGAATGTTTAGGCTTTTTCTGGAAGGTAGACATGGTTTTGCACTTCTAACCGATTTCCTCCCAGGGATACTTTTATATTTAGCTCTATGCTCCATCCAGTCCCTGTTGTAGTAAAGCATTCCCACACAGCTTAATGCTACCATCACAATTTTCACAGTGGCAGGCGGTGTTGAAACCCCTGATTGACTGTATTTATATACAGATTATATTACACAAAGGCTGACTCTATTTACCAATTATATGACATCCAAGCGCACTGGATTACAGTGGATGCACTGGATTATATTTGCGGGTGTCAGAGCTGAATACTAATCCACACCACACTTTGCAGACTTATATTTCCAGAAAGTTTTCAAACACCCTGTACTTTTTTCCTGCCACTTAACAACTTAATATTATAAATTTTATGTTGGCCTATCACATACAAAAAGAAAACACCTTAAGATTTACAGTAATAACAGGAGAAAATATGCTACATCAGTTGTTAACTGATTGATTGTTTTGCTGTTTTTCATCAGTAACAGAACCCCAAGATATAAGGACATATGGTATGACCCCACCACCACACACACACACACACAATCTGCTCTTTAAACTAGGCCTGTGGTGTGTTCACTGAGTCCATTCCAAGTGCAAAACAAAACCCTAAAAGCTACTTTATTTTTTTTACAAACAAAAAAAGATATTGTTAATTACAAAGTGTGATTATTGTAGCACAAGCTAGTTTAGATTTGACAATTTTAGATTTTTAAAGCCAAAGTCTGCCCAGATACCAGAAGGGAAATAAATAACTGTTAAGCATGCGTGTGTTGCTTCATGATTTCTGGATCACACAGCTAATGAAACCGCGCTATCTGAAGATTTTATTATTAAATGTGAAACATTTTTGTGATAATCTAAAGGTTTGTTTCTGGAAAAGTGTAAATTTGAAATGGATAATTTCTAGGAACCCAGATCTCTTAGTTATTGATTTCAACAAAGGAAAAAAGGTTCTCATCATACAACCGTGTGACTGTTCTTATTGCACACCTAACATTTGCAAAGCTGCAGCTGTAAAAGTCTTGGAACTTGCTTCCTGCTGCAGGTGGTGTCCTTCCTCTGGCCTCCCTGCGCTTGCTGGCCTCCCCTCTGCAGCTGACGTATTCATACATATGGCAGGTCATCCGGCAGAGGAACGTGAAGCATTACAGCAAGGTAGAGGAGTTTGTGACCATGGTGACGCAGATCGTTCCTGAGCTTCTGAGTTTCAAGCAGACTGCGCAACTTGTCCTGGGGTTAAGAGCAAGGGTGAGTTTTAGTACGCATATAACAGAACACTCAGATCCGTTGTTTTCTCATAACTCTTATATCTGTGTTTCTGTTCAATCTTTTAGATAATCTTGGACCTTCTTCAAAATGACGACCTACCTGATTCCAAGACTATCCAGACTCACATAAATAGGTTAAAGATAACATCATCAGCGGTAGGCATGCAGCTTGTTGATAATGCAGTTTTATATGCCGTGTATTCAGGCTAATCGTAGTCTACTATGATACTAAGGAGTGAATAAAATCTGATGTTTTTATACCACAGAAGGAAGTAGAGGTGGAGAAATCCCAGACAAACTTCATGGTGTTGGTCCAGAGTCTGCTAAAAAATCCCACTGACAGGAAACGCTTCTTTCAGGTATGACCTAACGTGTGACGGGACCATTTCTTTATATATTCATCGTGCCTTCATATCCGGCCCATTGCTTGTCTGCTTGACGCGTGAAACGACTTCTTTTTACAGGAAGTTTTTCCCGTTCAGTACGGCATCAAGTTTGATACGGCGCTGCAAGCCTTGATCGCTGGGCTGGTGTGCAAGCTGGAGCAACTTCTTCCCGTTCCCAATCTGTCCCAAGTATGCAACAAGTAACACTCACCACATTTGTAACCTCTGCAGCTTTTTTTTCTTTTTTCAATATGAATAAAAGTTAAAATATATCAACGCTATGAGAAGCAACAGGGGGAAAAAAGTACAGATTTTCTTAAGAAAAAATGTCAATACCAGAAATATAAATGAGCAAGCCTCTTCATTCTATAAAGTGAATAAAATGAATAGAGAAAAAAAATACCTGAATTGATAAAAACAACGTATATTGCTCAAAAATGTGTGTTTGATGTTGGTTTAGTTTTCATTGTACCACTTTTTAAGTGACTCAGAAAAAGTGATTGTTTGTTCCATCAAGAGTTGGGGTCACAAGCCCCTTAAATGTTTATTTTGTGGGTCAGAGACTGGAAAATTTGGGAACCACTGCTTTATTTGTTATATTTTTGATGATTATGGCTTACAGCATATGAAATCCCTAAATTCAAAATCTCAGAAAGCTAGAATATTTTGAAAAGCTTCAAAGTTTTAGGTTCAAAGTATCACACTCTAATCAGCTAAATAATAATCTAAAATAAGTGCAAAGGGTTCCTGAGCCTTTAATATGTCTCATAGTCTGGTTCTGTAGGAATCACCATATAGAAAGACTGCTGATCTGACAGTTGTGCAGGAAACCATAATTGATCCCTCTACAAGGAGGTTAAGAAGTGTTTGAGGCTTGAGTTAGTGCATCAAGAACCACCACATACAGATCCTGGATATATTTGCTTCAAATGTCGTATTCTTTTTGTCAAGCCGCTCCTAAAAAAATAATTTGAGTTGTGCAAGCTCAGCTTTTCTGATGAGAGCAAATTTTTGCATCTCATTTGAAAAAAAAGTTCCCAAGTCTGGAGGGGGAAAAAAACAAGGCACACGATCCAAGATGCCTGAAGTCCAGTGTGAAGTTTTCACAGTTCGCGTTGATTTGGTCTTATTAAGCTCAGAGTCAGCACGGGACATTTTGGAGCATTTTATCCTTCCTTTGGCAGACAAGCTTTATAGAGATGCTGACTTCATTTTCCAGCATGACTTGGCACCTGCCCACACTGCCAAAAACACCAAAACCTGGTTCAATGACCATGGGATTACTGTATTTGATTGGCCAGAAATCTGGTCCGATCTGAACCCCATAGAGAATCTAGAGAGACATTAGACTGAACACTAGAGAAGAGCAGAAGGCCGCTATTGAAGCATCATGGTCTATCATAACACCTCCGCAGTGTCAGTCTGATAACGTTAATGCCATGTCACATCGAGGCAGTAACTGATGTAAAAGGAGAGTATTGACTACATATACACGGTTATACCTGTTTTATTGATTTCATGTAATATCCTCATGTTTTGAGATTTCATTCATGGTTTTTATAAACTAAGCCACAATCATCAACATTATAACAAATAGAGGCTACAAATGTAATGAGTCTTAACCAGTGTAAACGAGAAGATCCAGACAAAGTATATAGTGTTCCAATGTGTGTATAAATGCATGAATGTTTTTGTTTTAGAGAGTCAAAGAAAAATTTCCACAATGGTGGACAATAATTTTCAATTCTATTCAATTCTGTTGAATCTATCATATATTTGTTTCACCTTCTAAGTTGATCAACTAAAATAAATGAACTTTTTACTACATTCTAATTTTTCGAGTTTCACCTGTGATTTCCTCTTGGTACTTCTGCTGTAGCTCGGGAACATGATTTCAACGGATGCCACTGTTCTCGATGAGTGTGGAGGGTTCATCCCCGACCGAGGAGATCTAAAGACTCTTCTGCTGCACCATCAGGGCAAAGGACTGCTTGGTGTTAAAGGTAGATGGGGGCACATTTCTTTTTTCAATTCAATCACAGAGTCTCCTGCATGTTGTTGGAATTTTATGGGTTAAACCAACACAAAGTACTATATGGTTTTGAAGTGGAAGAAATAGAAACTTTTTCTGTTTAACAATTTACCTTCAGAGATCATCTTACCGCATAGTTTAATCACAGGACGTTTGCAACTGTTTTTAGTTCTTAGTCTTTTATTAAATAATATAATGGGGGGGGGGGGGGGGGGGGGGTTGATGACTTCAAAACTGAATGCCGTGTGGCAGAAAACTAACACTTCACATCAGCTTGAACTCACCATTCCCATTTCTAAAACATGGTGGAAACCAATGTTGGCCATCTTACATTTAAAAAAGTACTTAATTATAGTTACAAATTACTGTTTCCAAAAAGTAATTGAGTTAGTAACTCATTTACCAGACTGTAAAAGTAATTAAGTTACTCAGCAAAGTAACTGGGACATTATTTCTATGTTCTATAACACAGTTACGTTCTAAAATATCTATAAAGTCAAATATTTTTATAACTGAATGATAAATAAAAAACACCATACGGTATTTCAGAACAATTGACTCAGTAAGATTTAAGCTGTATGCAGAAATATGAAAATATACAAAAAGTAAATACTGAACATGTAATCACACACTTTTCATTAAAGTGCAAAACTAAGACAGACAAATGTGGATAAAGACGAAATAAAGGAAAATCTGTCCATTAAGTTTTGCCAATCTCTGGATCTGTAATATTGCACAGTAAACAGAGTGGTAGCCAACTGGTTGTAGTAAGAAATTTTAAGACTAATTTGGCGTCACCTGGTCACGTAAACTGGAAGCTATTGAAGGAAAACCTGAAAAATTACTGTAGAATATTAATATAAATTCTCCAGTAACGCTAATAGCGTTGCAACGCTACAGTGGATGGTTGAAACATATTCATGTGTTAGAATGGTCCAGTCAACAGAGCAGCAAAATTACCCAAAAATACATTAGAGCTGATGCATGTCATGTAACAAAATATAAGATGGCTTTAAGGGTAGTATATGCTTTTAGAAAGCAATTTCGGGCAAACAAAAAAATGTGATACTTTGTAATAAAAAACTGTGAGAAATAATGGCCTCCTGTGACCTTTTGATAATTTTTTTTGTTTGTTTTTTGCAGCAACTGTCTCGACCTCAGTGGGCGACTGTGTGCTTGCATCCCTGGCCTTCATGCCCAAACCAGCAGAAACGCCCCCTCCGCCGCCACCACCGCCACAAAAGCAGCCAGAGGTCACGGTCACTGAAAGCAGCTCCGACTCTCTCAGTGACAGCGAAGATGTTGAAGGTTTTTCAGACGACGTCGCGAGCCTGGCCGCTTCCGTTGTCGCACCCGAGCAGGAAAGGCCAACGAGTTACAAAACCGTCGTCGGAGATGAAGCGACGGAAAAGGCCGCCACAGTGGCAGTGCCGAGCCAGCAGGAAAAAGGATCTGAACCGGAGCAGAAGGACGCGACCACTCCTCAGGGGGAAAGCAAGGATGGAACACCAGCAGCTTCTGAGAAACCAGAGCTACAACAGCTGCCCCTGAAATCAATCCCTTTCAGGGTTGTTCAAGTGCCAGTCAAGGCTTCTTCCACCCCAGCGAAGGACAACCAAAAGCCTCAAACCCAGCGAGTCACCTTACATCAGTGGGTGTCACAGATCGCCACAAACTCAATGTCCCTCCCTGCGTTGCCGCCGCTTCCTCCGTGCAGACTGAGCGACGACGAAGACGACCCAAGGCCGAGTATAAGACGGAAGAAGCAGCTGAGGCACCTGGTCGGTCGATTTAACTGCTCCGTGTGCGATAAGAGCTTCCCCTATCAGTCCAAGCTGATGGACCACGAGCGCATTCACACAGGAGAGAAACCCTTTCAGTGCTCAGCGTGCAGCAAGAGCTTCCGCACCCAGGCGTTCCTGAACAACCACCTGAAGACGCACAGCACCATGCGCCCCTACGCCTGCGGCCAGTGCGGCAAGTGTTTCGCCAAACTGCAGAGCCTGACGAAGCACATCCTCGCCCACAGCGGGCAGAAGCCTTTCTTCTGCAACATCTGCAACAAGGGCTTCACGCAGTCCACCTACTTCAAGCGGCACATGGAGTGCCACACGAGCCAGATGACGTTCCCCTGTAAGCACTGCAGCAAGACCTTCCCGACGTCGTTCAAACTCTCCAACCACGAGCGCTGGCACACCCGCGACCGACCGCACATGTGCGAGCGGTGCGGGAAGAGGTTCCTCGTCCCCAGCCTGTTGAAGAGACACATGGGCTACCACATTGGCGACCGCCAGTACCTCTGCTCCCAGTGCGGGAAGACGTTTGTCTACCTGTCCGACCTGAAGAGGCACCAACACGACCACCTGCCTAAAACGAAGATCCCATGCCCCGTCTGCGGGAAAAAGTTCTCCAGCAAGTACTGCCTGAGAGTTCATCTGAGGATCCACACCAGAGAGAGACCCTACCGGTGCCCTCTGTGCGACAAGTCCTTCACGCAGGTGGGGAACCTGAAGGTCCACATAAGGCTGCACACCAACGAGCGGCCCTTCAACTGCGACGTGTGCGGGAAGACCTACAAGCTGGCGTCCCACCTCAACGTCCACAAAAGGACTCACTCGTGCAAGAAACCCTGGACATGCGAGACGTGCGGGAAAGGGTTCACGGTCCCCGCCCTGCTCAGGAAGCACGAGCAGGTCCACGCAAAGGAGGCAAACCCTGACTTCGCCAGCAAGCGGAGGGTGAGGGGTAAGCACAAGAAGCAGTCCCTGAACAGGAAATACGACGAGGAAGAAGAGGGCAGCGATGAGAATTACTGAAGGAGACGTGATAAATGAGGATATCCCGATCCGACTTTACAGCGTAATGCTGATTCCTACTCAGATAGGTCAATGAAAACTGTTACCGCACAAGACACAATTCAAAGATACTGTTGAGTATGTATTCCGGACTGAAAACGTGGCGGATTAAAGGACGTCTAAATCTTAAGATTGTAGTTAGAATTTAGAACAAACTCAGTTTGTTCCTATGTGCTTGTAAATGAATAATGGACTTTTCTCGTGATTAGAGTTTATTGTTTTAGTAATGTAAACACCAACAAAAGGGTAGAATATGTAAGTTTAGTAAAAAAAAATAAAGCAAATCATGTACCTATCAGGCTTTTTTTGTTCCTGAAAAATAAAAATAAAGAGATGCAGCAAGAGGGTCTTCATACAAAGTTATAGATTTAGATCCTGCAGAAATAAGGAAATAGCAACATTATCCTCATGACGGTATTTAAGACTGTTCTTAAAGTGTTTTGATTATGTTTTTTTTTTTTTTTTCACTCAAAAAAGTGTTACCTAATGCATTTATAGACAGAAATTGATAAAAGTTAGTTTAGGTGTATTTACTGAATAGAAAGATCGGAGTTTGAGTTTTTTCACTTGCTGATGACCTGTCACAGACAGATTCTGATCTCTTGCTTGTAGATCAGGATCTATTCTTTGAGTAAACTTAACATATGAGAAATCAAAATCTGATTTTGGTGGTTGAAAAATTGGTATAGAAAAATTTAGATGCACTAATCAGACTTTTTTTCTGGATACAGATTTTCTATGAAACTTTAAAGAAAACATGTATAGGAGATTCCTTTATACATGTATTGATGATTCCAACAGAAAAATTGAGGAATTAAAATATTATTCGTTTTAAGCAACAAATCATAGATTCCTAAGCTTCATCCAATTTTTTTAATTATGCGTTTGTTACATTCAGAGATCTTAAGCGATCAAGGAAAAATCAGACAGTCATAATCTCTTGCTGATGGTGCATCTATAGTCAGCTTGTAACCCTCTGAGCTATACATGTTTTTCAACGCATGTGACTTTACTTTTTTTTTTCTACTGTGTAATAAAATGTTATATAGCATATAAATATATTTTCTGTCACTGTATTCTGGTGGAAATTATGCTTTAATTATCTGTTTATTTAACCATAAATGTAAACATTTAAACTTTTCTGTTTTTGCTTATTCCCATAACTCTTTTTGTCTTGATTTTTGTATCAGTTGTTTGTTTATATTTAACAATATAAATGTATTAGTTAAACTTGATAACAGCAAATTTGTGCTGTCATTAAAGTGATGTTTAAGCAGTTATGTATATTTCCTAGTTATACTCGATTCCCAGTATTTTGGTTTTTCTTTCTTTAAGAAAATAAATGGTAAAAAAAAAATGTTTTCCTACTTTTTTTTAATCTTAGAAATTTCTTGTAGAACAAACGCTGAAATAGACTAGCACTGGGTATACGTTTATTGCAATCTCAGTAGAGGTGACAGAATTTGTGGCAGAATTTGTTTAGTCTCACAAACAATGATTCTTTTGACATATCTTCCATAGGAAGATCCGTTCAGATTTTTCAATTAAATAATTTTATTTTAAATTTTTTTGTTTTAACAGTTTCTTCAACGAGACATTAAGTTTTTGTAGAAAATCATGTCAAAAAAGCAGACATTTTGCAACCTATTGCTAAAAAAATATGCCTTTAACACTACTCCTTGCATAAATGTTATGCATGCTTCATGAAAACACTAAGGAAGAACTGCTAAAGCTATTTTATGTATGAAATGTTCTGTTTTTACTAATATTTTGTATGAAATGCATGCGTGACTTTTGTAGAAAATTAAACTGCTTTCACTGTGTTGGCAGGCGGTCCGTACTAGCCTTAATGCTGTGCACTCGGAAGGAGGGTCCCCCGTACCAAGATGGCGAATACATTGACGTATCACTTTAATGAACAGTTGCACGTGTACGCGTTCATACGTCTGTTCTGATTGGCTGACTTCCTAAATCGTCAGTAAAGCGACTAGAAAACCGACCGCCATTTTGAAAAAATAAAAAAAGTGAAAACATTCCACATTATTCTTTTGTATTATTATACTATTATTCTGTAAGTTTTGTTTTAAAGGAAAAAGAAACGGACATGGAGCCAACGGTGAGCTGGTCTCCCGAACAGACAGAGGCGCTTCTCTCCCTGTGGTCGGAGGGAAATATTCAACGTGAGTTGGCAATATCGATAAGCAATGAGGCTATGGGGAATTGTCAGACAGACTGTGTGCACTGGCAGTCAGTCTCTTTAAAACTGTGAAGACAAGCCTTGCAGACAAGGCTGTCTGCAACACCGTTTTTATTGCTTTGACGCTGAGACTGATATAAATCATGGAGGCGCTGCCGCGGGAGTGACAGTTGAATCATTTCAGACGCGGAAGCGGGTCCCCTGTGACTATATTGTAAAACACTGAGAGCATTCTTTACAGTCCCATTGCTCAATCAGAAACTGTTGAACTGGGTCATTTAATCCTTTCTGTATGAAACTGATCATTGTTCGTTTAATTCTTAGGGTTCCTTTTTATCTTGTGCCCTACTTGTGTGCTTAAAACACAATAATGCTTATTTAAAGATATTGCATGTATTTGCATGTTTTTTGTTGGGGTTTTTTTTTGGGGGGGTGGGGTGGGTGTATAACATAATAACATAATGCATTCTAGGTGTTTGTTACCTCTAACTCCTAATATTTGTTTTCAAAGTCCTATTGTTTATTAAAAAACAATAAGTTTGTGTTATTTTTAATATTGGATATTAAATTTTTAAAAACACAATGGAAGCATCAATAACTAGTTATTTAAAAAAAAAATTAGTGCTTTCTCATTTAAATGACAATCCACAAGGCCACCTAGACGCAAAAATGTTTACTTTTCTGATAGGTATTGAAATGGTTTGTACCAACATAATCTTTAAATTTGATTTTTGATTATTCATTATCATCATCATTAAAATTATTCCTTACCAATCATTTTAAATATTATTGAATTTGTTCTTATAAGATCACATTTTCATCCAGCCATTCCAGGATGTGAAAAAAAAGTCCACAGCATTGATTCTGTATAGTTTTTCTGTGATTGTCTAAAGCTGATGAAGAAAGACTGACATCTCTGCCATGTTGAAAATAGTGATGGTAGGCTACTGTATAAAAAAAAAAAAGACAGAGTAGGAGTTGATTGCACCAAAAATGCTACATTCAAAGTTAAACAAGAGTTGAATTTTAAATATAATTTATATTTTCTTCTTCTTTTTTTTTAAACCTGCTGCAGGTCAAACCATTGGGGCGAATATTTCCAGTTCCCTCATCACAAATCTCCAAAAACCTAAAAGAAAGCAAAGCGCACATGATGCTGTTTTCTATTCCATTAAACTGGAGGACTCTAATACTCCTAGCACAAGCAACGGAGCGGCCGAGGCCTTCCTGCAGACGTCAGCCATGTGGTCACCCACCACTATAGAAAGGAAAAGAGGTAAGATTTGGCATAGGCTAGCATTTTAAACAGTAGCTTGTACGCTTGTGTTCTCACTAGAACCAGGAAAGTAAAACACATCACCCCAGTTCTTGAGTCCTTACACTGGCTCCCTGTAGCTCAGAGAATAGACTTTAAAATACTCCTACTTGTTTCTAAATCATTGAACGGTTTAGCACCGAAGTACATTGAAGATATGCTGTCACTATATCAACCGAGCAGACCACTCAGGTCCTCCAACTCGCGCCTACTTAACATTCCTAAAATTAGAACTAAAAAAGGAGAGGCAGCTTTCAGCTTCTATGCTCCACAAATGTGGAATAAACTTCCAGACGAATGCAAAAACGGTGATTCGCTACGCTCTTTTAAATCAAAGATAAAAACTCTACTATTCAGAGCTGCATTTGAATCTTAAATTGCGCTTTCTGATAACTTTTTGTTTTGTTGTTTGTTTTATCTGTTTTAATCTGTTTTAATTGCATAAATTTGTTCCTTAAATTATTTTTTATTGTGTGATTTAATTTCTATTCTTACTTTTTTATTTCTTTTTTAAGTGAATGTGTATTAATTACATAAATTTGTTCCTTACATTATCTTTTCTTACTGATTGATTACTGTTAAACTTATATGTTTTCTTTGTAATCATGTGGTTTCATTATCACTGAATCATGTAAAGCACCTTGAATTGCCTTGTGTTGAAAGTGTGCTTTACAAATAAAATTGCCTTTGCTTGTAGGGTTGTGCCGATGAACGATGTCATCGTCCATCGTGATGGACGATGGCATCACGATGGAAAGCCACCATCGTGATGCCACGCCCCCCACCCTGTCAGACACGCACTAATCCTTTAGTCTCTTCTATAGTTTAACTAAAGCCTTTGCATGGACCGCTCCGTAAACATTGATAATATAACTAACTAATGAGTGTAGCACAGTGGAAAATATTTGTATATATTTTTATTTTTATTTTGCGTGGTTTGAGTGTGTGGATTTGGTGTGTTTTGTTTGCATTTGTTTTCCTCTGTGAAGCTCCAAAAAAAGCATTGATCTGGATGATTCAGGACAAGGAGCGCATTAACCAGCTGCTTTGTTACAGCTGCGCAAAATTTGTTAAAATGAACATAAAAAGAGCCGAGGCAGGACAGCAAAGACGGAACCCAATAGCCGAACACCAGGAGCGATTACCGCGCACTAGAGCTGAAGATCTTTACCCAAACCCGTCCGCCTCTTTAGTGCGATAATTTATATTAAAGCGCTGCATTATTCCCAATCTACCAGTCAAGATGTTACCGGCACACAGCATGTCATGATTGTAAAGACCCACTTCTCTCAGATAATAAGAATAAATGCACTATTCTAGCGGGAAATGTGGGGTTTAATCGGTTCGCGCTATAATAAGCTGCCAATCCAAATATACTCTTGAACTCTCTGGTTCAGGTCGGTTTGGTGCCAACTTTTGAGGCCCGATTAAAGCTTTAACAAGTCTCCGGCGGCAGACAGTCAGAGCGAGGCAGATAATTACCGTTTCACCTGTTTTGAGAAACGAGCAAAGATGGCCACAAACGTTGCACTATGCGCACTTTGAGTCAAGGCTGCACAGATATCGGTGCATGCCCTTTGTTTTCCAGCTGCTTTTGGCTGAAATGGGGAATGAGAGCTTCAAAGGAGATCAGCTGTTCACCTGTCAGCTGATGTAGTGGTGTATGATCGATTGGAAGAATTTATATTAAGACTTTTACCTGGAAGGAGAACAACCTGGTGTGAGTTTATTAAGTATAACTTAGTCATCTTTTTTACAAGGTAAGAGAATTATGTCCGTTTTTCAGTTTAAAGCTCTGAAAAGTATACATAAATCCCTAACGTCTTGGCTAATGGTTAGTAGTGAATCTTCACAGATTTGTCTCTAAAAATTAAAATGCTCAATCAGTAATGTCAGTAAAGCATTTTTTATTTTTTTATATTTTATTTTTCTTTCCAGATAAGCCCACATGTAGCTGGTCAAAGAAAGAGGTCTTAACGTTGCTGACACACTGGGCCAATCCGGCCGTCCAGGAGGAGCTCAGTCGCAATGTGAGAAACAATGCCGTCTACAGCAGCCTCAGCGCCAAACTGGCGTCGCTCGGCTACGACAAATCGGCACAGAAATGCAAGGAGAAACTGAAGAAGCTGAAGCAGGATTACAGGAGAATCAAGAACAGCAATCATTTGGACGGTGGGAAGAATATATGGTTTGACATTATTGATCAGGTCCTGGGTGGTCCAGGTGGTCCAGCCGCCGCAGCCCCGACAGATCTGGAAACACAGAGGCTGGCCTCAGCAGAGCCCTCTCTACCAATTGCCTTTGAAGAGAATTGTAAAGGTATTTCAGAAGGAAATATTCTTGCACCTTCAAGGTTCCAGGAGGTGAACATAATCAGCTGTTGATGTGCATTCGTTGCAGGCTTTTCCCCTTCAACAAGTGATTTCGAAACCTTTTCTGAGCCTGGCTCGATGTCCACGCCTACCGACATAAATAAAGACGCAGAGTTCTTCCTGGTCAGAATTGACGATGAAGACACCCCGTCGACAAGCACTGCAGGTTCCTCCGTAGCTCAGCGGACACTGGACATGTTTGCAACCAGCCCTGTGGAAAAAAGAAAATGTAGGTATACAAGCCTTTAAATAGAAGACAAATAAAGTAGTTATTACCTTGGTTCATCCACTTTTAAAAAATATAGAATATCATCTGTATCTTAAAAAAAATGTGAGGGTTGCATTTTTTATTGGATGGATATTCCCTAAATTCAAGTTGCCACAAAATTTCCCTTAGCATGTTGCACCTATAAGGTCCTGGTATAATTCTGACTAATTTTTTTTTTTTTTTACAGCTCTTACTATTAGAAATGTTAAAGCTCCATTAAATTGATTGAATTCACTGTACTGATTCAGATTTCAAATAGAGATTATACATTTTCAGTGGGGTTTGACGTCTGGGCCCTTTTAATCATTATTAAAAATTAATTTCAATGTGTGTTTGAGAGCACTGTCTTGTAAGAACAATTATTTGTATCCAAGTTTTAACCATCTAGCCCTGGGGTGCTGACCGATTAAAACTACAGCGACATCGAGATCTCCGTTTTGAGCTCTGTTGAATATTGCAGCTTGTCCACATGCACAGGCCAAATTTTTCCTGGGGAAGGGTTTTATGGTCGAACAAAACGATGTTTAGTGGAGTCAACCACAATGAGGTAGCATCATCCTGTGGTACTGGTGTATTGCAAAAGGAGGAGAACTAAACATATTCCATAACTTTTAAGTAAATCAGCAGGTATAATTTTAAAGAACACATCAAAACTGGATGGACACATCAGTTTTCTGGAAAACTGTGTCCACAAACCCATTTGGGAACTTATGGACTATACTCAATTCTGATTCGAATGGTTTAATATCCACCCAGAATTATTACAGGACCTGCAAGCTGTTATTGAATATTTAATCCGATGTTAGTTGGATGGACATTTTATGATTGAATGTAGGAATGCAACGATACCACTCTTTTCAAACCGATACCATACTGATACTTGCTGATACCGTCTACCACAAAAAAATCCAAGGAATTGGAAGCCAGGTTTTATTTTCGTCTCTGCTTGTTACAGAGATATGATCGTTTTATGTAACCTGCTCACCAGGACTGTACCTGCATTAAAGAGGACCATGCCTGAAGTTTTCAAATTTACAATATCCTTTTTGTTTTGTTTTTTTAAATATTTTAAGTATCTCTCTCTTAAACAGATGTCCACACATGTAGCTGGTCTCAAAAGGAGGTCCAAGCTTTGCTGGCTTACTGGGCCAATCCGGCCGTGCAGGAGGAGCTCCGTCGCAACGTGAGAAACAACGCCGTCTACAACAGCCTCAGCGCCAAACTGGCATCTCTGGGATTTGACAAGTCGGCGCAGAAATGCAAGGAGAAGATCAAAAAGCTGAAGCAGGACTACAGGCGGGTCAAGAACAGCCAACACGTTGGTTGGGCAAGGACTGCATGGTTTGGGATTCTGGACGAAGTCCTTGGTTCTCAGGGCACGGCGTGCAAACGTTCAGAAACTCCAACGCCTTCAGAGTCAAACGAAGTAAATATGGAGGCTGATGGTTAGTGGAAAATGTACAGTTAATTCACTCGTGCATCCATGAATCTGTTGTTCCACTGTTCTTCCATCCTTTTGACCAGTCTCTTCTCCATACATGCATCTGTTTATATTCATAAATTCTTACCGATTTGTGTTTAAATCCTGACCATTTTAGAAATATTTACAGTAAACCTCTTTAGTGACACGATAAGAGGACTGAGAATTATTACTAAAACTGATAAATGGCATAGAACTTTGCAAGAACCCTGTAATATAGTCTTTTACTTTCAGCCAGGCAGCACAATTAAACACCTTCTTTATACGATATCGTAATTTTAACCGGTTGGATATTTTACATTTGTTTTGTTGTTTTTTTTTATTACAATATTACAGATGCCTGGAACTGGTTGCCTGATGAAGTCCAGGTGCTAATCACTCTCTGGGCGCAGCCAAACATCCAGCAGCAGCTGCTCACCTCAGAAGAAAACGATGAAGTCTTCACGTACCTCAGCGACGAACTGGCCCAGGTTGGCTTTAGGAAGTCGCCCCAGGAGTGCAGCCTGAAAGTGGACAAACTGAAGAAGGAATACATAAAACTCAAACAGGAGGGGACGAATGTGAAGGATAAAAACGACTGGTTCGCCATCATGGATAGCGTTCTCTTCCCTGAAGAAGAAACTTCCAAAGAGCGTAATTTATCTGCTGTGCTGACAGCCTCTAAACCCCCCGAAGGTGAGCAGCATGGGTTCATGAAATAATTTTAGATGAACCTGTTCTATCAGTTGGAGTTTGAAGTTGTTTGTTTTCAATAGATTTTTCGCATGTGGTTTGGACAACGGAGGAAGTTGACGCATTACTCACAAAATGGGCAGAGGAGCACGTACAGGAGCAGCTAAAGTCCTCTCAGGAAGACGAGAGGGTGTACGCTCAACTGAGCTCCGAGCTCGCCACTCAGGGGTTCGATAAGACCACCAGCCAGTGCGAGACAAAACTCCGGCTGCTGAAGCAAGAGTATGAACGGATCAAGGAGCAGAAAGACTCCAAAGCACAAAAGAGTAAATGGTTCGCCGTCATGGAGAAGGTTTTCAGTTGCCACGAATCAGAAATGGAGTCAGATACAGGATCTGTGGAAACATCACAGCATGAACAGTCTGAACGAGTGGAAGGTAAAGAAGAGCAGTTTTCTAACTGACCACACGCATGTAGTACCAGGCACATTATTACTAACCAGATTATTCTGCTTGGGGAAAAAGATTGTTTTATTACATACTAACAAAAACACCAAAAAATGATTTACCATTATTTATGGTTGTATCTATCTCACATATGGATTTATTATACACAGGCATGTATTTCAGATCATTTTGATAATCATACAATTTATTAAAAGCATACGGTACACAAGCCCATTTTTTACAGAAAGTGTTTTTAATATATCTATCTATGGCTGCTCTTACAGTACCAACGATGGAGTTTGTTGCAGTCCACGCCTCATTTATCTTCCGTCTAATGCTGGATGAACCCTGGTTCACAATAATCTCAAGGCTGTGGTTAACCTTGTTTGTGAACCTTATTCTTCCACACTTCTTAATAGCATTTAAATATTTTTTATTTTTTTATTAGTTTTTAAGTTTTGATTTAAGATTTTCAATTCTATTTTAGTTTGAATTCGTTTTTACGATTTGTTAGTTTATTTGTAGTTTTTTTTTGAAAATGCTTAATTTCAGTTTAGTTTTTTTTAGTTTTAGTCTTTTTGTTAAACAAGTACAAGACTAAAAAAAGAAGAAATGTATAACAAAATCTCAGAAAATTATTATGCTTTTTAAAAAATGTATTGACATGGGCCAGATTAACCACCATACAAATCAGACAACTTTATAAGATATATGGCAGAGTAACGTTCAAAGTTGTTTAAACACAATAACAGCACCTGTGCATTAAAAAGCTCTGACTGGCAACACAACAAAACAAAAGCCAAGCTATCATGAGTGCTATGATGCTTTTGATCATTTTGCATATATTCTAGTGTTAAGTTATCCCAAATTGGATTCTGCCGCTTTCTCTCAATCTTTGCTTCTATGACGCTAGGTGGACCACTGCAACACAGATGACTGACATATTGGATAATGCAGCACAGCCTGTAAAAACCACCAGAAACTAGAGAGGGATTATTTTTTCATCTACACAACGGATACACACACAACCTACACCAGCTACACGGCTCTGGTTTTCCATTTCCATTATTTGCATTAGCAGTGTTTGTTAGCAATGTTAGCTTGTTTGTTAGCAGTAGCTCACCTGTTATGAAGTTCTTTCTGCTGATTGTTGCGTGTTTAATCATTGTTTCAATCGCGTCCTCTGATAGCTTCCAATCCAAAGACGACTTTTATTTGCCTTCAAAGGGGGCGAGTCGACGGGATTTTATTCAACTTTCCTGTTCTGTTTTTTTTTTTTATCAGCGATTTATGCAACCAAAAAGGCGCAACACATGATCACATCTGTTTCTGGTGACAACGCGCAGTAGGCAGGGAGCGACATAGAAATAATTCTCCTAGACTTTATTTGAAACTTTAAGAAATGAAAACTAAGCACATTTTCTCAATAAAATCAGTTCATTTTAGTTAGTTTTGTGAAACGTCATTACAGTTTCAGTTCGTTTTGTTGCAAATTCTCATTTTTATTTTCATGTCAATTAACAAACATGTTTTTTTTTACTTCTAGTTTTATTTTATTGGTTTTCATTAACTATAATAACCTTACTTCCTATGCACTTTTTTCTAAACTTTTTTCCTTCCACTGAACTTTTGTGAAATGTTTGTTTCCACTCAACTCTCTATTAATATGGCTGTGCACCTTTTTTATTCACATTTTTTCCTTCCACTAAACTTTCAGTTAATGTACTTGCAACTTTTCTATTTTTTTTCTCTCAGCCTCACTCAGCTTCCTGTTTGTATGATCATGCTTGTTCTTGGACACTTTTTCCCACCACAGTTTTTCCTTCCACACACCTACGTCCCTCTGTGACCAGCCAGCTTTTTCAACAACTTCCCTTTGTGGCTTATGTACCCTTTTCCGTAGAGGATAGCGGTGACATTGTGCTGAAAAACAGTGAAATCGACAGTCTTTCTAATGATTGTGCATGCAGTACCATGGCCATAACAGTTCTATAATAAGAACTCATTCTTATATATTCTTTATTGGTCTTATCCAGTATTCTAATTGTGTGAGAAACTGACATCATCAGCTATAAGCCATAATCAAGACTAAAAGAAAGAAATTCTTAAAATATTTCCGCCCTTTAAAGTATAATGTTGAAATAAATGTACTTTTCTAGATTGAGTTATTGAAATAAATGTGGCTGTTATTTTGAATAATACAGATGTATCTGTAAATTGATTTTTTTTTTTTCAAAAGATAAAAGATTATTAAAAAATTTAATCTTGGTGCCTTTTAAGGAAGGAAGGTAGGAAGGAATACCATTAAAGTGGCTTTACTGGGATTCCATCTGCTCATGTTAGGATGCCGTTTTGTTCACAGCTTGTGGCCTGTCCCTCCCCTCTCTGTGCCTCCTGGTTCCCACCCTTCGCCTGATGTGTGCCTTTGCCTGGAAGGTGATCCAGAGTGGTAATATTGAACATTACAGAAAAGTGGAGGAGCTGGTGGTGTTGGTGACGGAGCTGGCTCCAGAGCTGCTCCCGGCCAGAGAAAGGGTGCAGCTCCTGCTCAGACTGAGGGCGAGGGTAATTTAAGCCACGTCTTAATGTCTTTTACTCGCGATAAAGACATCGTTGAATGAGCGTAAAACTCATTAAAGAGGACTTGTTTATCTGTTTCAGTTTGTGCTGGAATTGTGTCAGAGTAGGAGCACAGCTAACCTGCTGAGCATCCAACCCCACCTGAGGATTATCCAAGATCTCAAGATGGGTGCTGGCTGTGGTCTGGAGGTATGTATCTTAAATACTAAGTAAAGCGCTGGTGGGCTCCTCATGTCATACCTTTAAAGTAATCTTCTCTTTCCCTGAAGCAGTGCATCCATCTGTTCTATCAAATTACTGTGAGAGTGTTTCCTGTTTTAATTTCATACTTTTTTTTTTTTGTTGAGCTGAGGGTGTAGGAACTTCTATTTATAAGCCATTCTTTTCTACTCCCTTAACTGTATATGACATAACATAGAGGCTTGTTACTCTCTCATTCAACATGAGAAAGACAAGAGAACATGCTACTTGAGTAAGATAGTCGAGTGTTAATTCTCATACTTAAGGGAATTGCTATAATAGGACAGCTAATGACCAAAACTTGCCCATAACCACCGGTAGAATGATAAACGTGACTGGAAGGGGAGCCATGTTTCACTTGTCACCACACATAAGCCACTTTTGTGAAAAGCCCTTTTAGTCCTAATTAAACGAATGTGAAATGTTTAAAGTTTAGCAAATGTTTTTGAGTCTTCAGCATTTCGTCAGTTAAGACTCAGTTTAAAGTATTACAAAGTATCAACAAGAATTAATATTTCTGTGTGTGATTTCAGGAAAAAAATACATATTTTCTACTGTGAAATGTAAAAATATGAATAATATTTTTCAAAAATATTTCATGTGAGCTGCAAAGAACTTTCATTTAGTCTGAGGCTTTTTACACATCTTTACCTGGTGTAATAAGGTGAATTACGTTGATTATCAGTGTTTTGATCTCAGTCTGGTTGTCACATGATACAGCTAACATATTTATTCCTTCTTTGTTTTGGTTTTGACTCTAACGTAAAGGAGCTGAAAGAGCTGGAGAGTTCAAAGTCGAACTTTGTAGAGGTTGTTCATGCCTTGCTTGAGGACGCAGAAGAAAGAAAGAGGTTTTTCAAGGTGGGTTACTGTTAGAAAAGCCGCTATAATTCGGGCTGGATTCTCACTAAATATGCTGCTTGTTCTTTTCCCAGGAAGTTTTCCCAATCCACTATGGACAACAGTATGAAGCCACGCTGCAACGATTAGTTTGGAAATTCATCTCCAGTTTAGACAATCTCTTACCCATCCCCGATATAAAACAGGTTAAACTTTGCTGTATCATTAATGTTCTGTGACCTATCTGAATAAGTTATTTTTAAAAAAAAGGTGCTGCACATCACAAAATCATTTATTAACCTGACTCATCATGTATTTTTAACATTTTTTGTAACTTGTCAAATACTTTGGCTAAATTGTTAAAATCTGCGCTCAAGAGTGAAATAAGTCGTTCTGTGGTTTGGGCTCTTCTCCTTGTTTTCGCTTTGCATGCCAACACAATTCAACTGTGGAAATCAGTGACGGTGTTTAAACCTAATGCTTTTTTCATTGTTTTTAATGCCCATTGCAGACTGCACATTGGCTCAGCAGCGCCCCCTCTGTTATGGAAGAATGTGGGAAGCTGGTTTTAGATCCAGAACAGCTGAAGACACTGCTGAACTTCCAAGAGCAACAAACAGAAAATCCAAACAAATGTAATATACTGAATTCTAGAAGAAAATAAATGAAGTCCATGTTCTTGTTTTGAAGTGTTTCATTTGTATTTTTATATTTTAATATTTTTCTGTTACAGGCTTTCTTCCAGTTCAGAATGTGTTTTTACCCTCACTGTCTCTTCATCTGAAAGCAAACTCGAAGAGGCAACTACCAATCCAACACGAAGGCTGGGCTACCGATGACGACGACAGTCAAACACCTGATAATTCAATTCTGGAGAGCATGAAAGAGAAACAGAGCGATGATCTGCTAGCTGCCAACTGCTCTAGTACGTAAATATTTGTGTATTACAACTGTTCTTACAGCTTATGTAACCAATTATTAACTTTTATACTTTGGACTAAGGTGATTCTGACAGTTTTTTCCCTTAAACCACCACATTATTTGAAAAATCCCTGGTGTTTTGTCAGTTATTTTTATCATTTGCACGATGATGACATTTAATTCCAAAAAAAAAAGATCTGTGAGAGAGGAAATGTAGTGCTGCTGATATGTGAATTTTAAAAAAAAAGGTCCCTATGTTCTTTGTCTCTTTCAGGTGGCATCTCTATACCTTTAAAACTGCATCGCTGCTCCATGTGTCTTTTTACCGACACCAAAGTGTCGGAACTCCTGAATCACATCAGACAGGAGCATTTAGGTCCTTTAGAGGACATTTCTGAAGACCACTTTTTCCAAGACCCCATTACGGGGGTTGATTGTGAGACTTCCAGCAAGGTCCCATCAGATGTAGCAGCCTCCAACAGCCAGGGTCCTCCATATCAGTGCAACAAGTGTGACAAACGGTACCTGTCCAAATCGTCCCTGATCGTCCACTATCGGATCCACACGGGCGAGGCACCGTTCCTCTGCTCCCACTGCGGCCAACGGTTCAGGTCCTCCACCCTCCTCGACATGCACACACGCACCCACACAGGAGAGCGCCGCTATAAGTGTCACATTTGTGGCAAGACCTCCAACCAGCACCTGACAAGGCACATGCGCATGCACAGAGGGGAGAAGAACTACCTGTGCACCGAGTGCGGCAAGACGTTCCTCTCCAGCGGAGAGCTGAGGCTTCACATGCGGTACCACACGGGGGAGAGGCCGTACAAGTGCAAACAGTGCGGGAAAGGCTTCATCGCCAAATGCCTGCTGACTGTTCACACTCGCCGGCACACCGGGGAGAATCCCTACCGGTGTCCAATGTGTCCGAAGTCCTTTCCCACGCTGAGAGCACAGAAGAAGCACCTTAAGATCCACTCCAGCAAGAAGTCCTTACAGTGTTTAGAATGTGGTCGGATCTTCAGGATGGAGGACACTTTTAAACTGCACCTTAAAACACATGAATTAATATAGACTCATTTTAATAGGAATGTGGATTTTTCTTTTAAGCTAGATTTTTGCCAAATATTTCGGTTTAAAAAAATTCACAGCCTCTGTTGGCTACAGAAACGTTAGCTGTTTTTAATCGTATGACCTTAAAGGGGGGAAAAAAAGCTCAAATTTGCAACGCAATTATTTTATCAAAACTGTAAAGGTAACCAAAAAAAAAAACGATATGAAGCAAACTATATGTGGTGATGTTTTTATGATCACTGAAAATAAATCATTGTGATTTAGCCTTTTTTCACTGAAATATTTTCACAAAATATCTTCAAGTTATGCATGTATGTATTGAGGAGTGTGTAATTTAAACAATGAAAAATGGTATCTAAAGAGACTAATAATATACGAGCTGTTATTTGCTACTCAACGTTTTTTTCTGGCCAAATTTTTTTCTTTTACATCAAAATTAGACATCCACAGAACCTCACACTCACAACAGAGAAATCGTTCCATCACAGAATATGTAGCGTGTTAGCAAATAAAAATTTTAACTAAACATTTGCTTAAATAATTTAGCTTAACATTTTGTGCAACAGAAAATTTGGAATATTTTTCATAAATAATATTCAGATAAATGTTTTGCAAATATTTAGCTAAATTTATATTTTGACTTTTCTAAGCTTTTTGCTGAATAGTTAATGTAGCTCTATTTACCTGAATGTGTATTTAACTTACATTTTAGGCTCAATAAAATGTTCAGCATGTTAGCCAAACAATTTAGCTTATTAAAATAATTTGGATATACACACACACACACACACAATGGGGGGGATTTGGCAGCCACTGATTTTTCAAGTTATCTCACTTAAAATTATTTATCATAGGTACACCTCATCTGTGAGAAACAGAATGTGAAAAAATGCAGGAAAACTGATTGTATGTTTTCTAATCTGTATAAAATACACCCGTCCACACCTTCAAACAGACAGACTCCATGGCCAGGACCAGAGAGCTGGCCAGGCACAAGACTGGGATAAGCCAAAGTACAATAGGCGAGCTGCTTGGTGGTAGGAGCATATTTGGAAGCCAGATGGGGGAAAGTTCGTTGCACTGAGTTGAACTGAGTTTCATTGTGGCAATGAATGTAATGTAATTATTTTTTATTACCATGCTGATATCATCTGAGCCCTGGAACATAATCAAACAACTGTCCAAAAGCGATTCAAAAAAGAGCATTTATTTTCCTACACAACTATATACAAGTTCCAACACTAGAAACATATGTTTCAAGCTTTGCAGCGTTTGCATACCCAGTATCCATCATCCCTGCATTTGGCGCAGGTGAATTTTTTACATGTTGCACAAGTAAACCTGCTGCAATTCTCTTGCACCTGGCACTGAGTTGTCTTTGTTGGTACAGCAGCATTCCTCTCTGCCAAAATTGTCCATACCTTTCCTGGTAAAGCAATCTCAGCAGCCTTCCTCTCTGCCTTGTGCTGCAGGAATTGGCAACGGAGTTCACTTGCTAGAAGACTCAGAAACAATCTTTTTTTGCCTTCCCACCCTGTACATGCCTTGTAAAGAATGTAGGCATTCACCGCTGCCAGGTCCACCATATTGTAAAAAACCGCTACTGGCCATCTGTGCGTTCCTGCTTTTACGGAAAATGTCCGCATCATTTGGTCCAACACGTCGACACCAACCTGTAAAGGTAGAGAGAGAGTCATGAGTATATGTGCTTTTTTTCTATAGGCTTGTATAGTACATATCAGAAAAGATTGTATCACTAGTCTAAAATTATACATTCACATACCTTCATGTGGTTGTAGTCTGTTATCGTGTTGGGTGTCCTCTTTCTGCCAGCATCGATCGTCACATTTTGGTGCAAGGAACTTAAAACACACACAGTCTTGTTTTTCTTTGGTGCGTAAATTGTCAAGGAGACACTTCCACTTCTAAGCACTGAGGTGGAGAATGCCTCTCGTTGTGCAGAGTCTTTTGCAAGCGGAGGAAGTTCGCGGCCAACTTTATTCATCGCACCCAGTAGCGTTGTTTTACGCTGAAGCAGTCTGTGCGACAGTGCCAGTGAGGTGAAGAAACTGTCCGTCGAGACATTTCTCCCAGCATCCAAAAATGGCTCCATCAGATTCATGACCACATTCTCTGCCAGGCTCTCGTCCTTTTGACGACTGGGGTCCTTTTCCAAGCAAGGGGATGCATTGCAGATATATTTGGTCTCCAAATCCGTGGCCATCCAGAACTTCATCCCGAATTTGTCAGGCTTGTTTCCGACATACTGGGTGAAGGGACAACTAACCTTGGTAGGGAACAGCTGTTCATCTATGGTCATGTATTCTCCCGGATTGAAACTCTCAGCACAGTTCTTGGTGAAGCGTGTCCAGATGTCAGAGATCGCAGCAAATTTGTCTGTTTTCACCCGTTCTGCACTCTTGTCCTCGTCATCAAATCGAAGGTGTTGCATAATTGAAGTGAATCTATCTCGGGGCATTGTCTCTTTGATTACTGGGACCAGAAAATTTTCTGACAAGCAATCCACAATGGCACCAACGGGACACATGACGGCTCTCTCAAACAGAATTGAAATGAATGCCATCAGTTCATGAAGTGTCAGCTTCCAGCCCGGTTCACTTCTGCGGGCTTGACGGACCGTACACTCTGATGGTCTGCAGCATTCCCTCGTCTAATAGGCAGAGGAAGCTTTGGAGCACGGCTGTAATTTTACGCTGTCGGAAGATAAACAAACAGAGAATATTCAATTAAATTCACTTTTATCTATATAGTACAGATGTCATCTTAAGGCACATCACCCCCTACTACACCTACCACTGAGTAAAGAGAACCAGTAAAAGCACAGAACCCTGTGGTACTCCACAAGTAACCTTTGAGTGTGAAGATTTATCATTAACATGAACAAACTGTTGTCTGTCAGACAGATATGATTTAAACCTGAACCCTGCAACATGTTCAAACCTTTCTGAGAGAGAATATTGTGATCAACTGTGTCAAAAGCAGCACTGAGATCCAACAAGACCAGAACAGTGACAAGTCCATTATCTGCACGTTTATTTTAAAATAACTGAGAAAGACCTCAACACACACACACACACACAAAAAAAAATAGATTAATTGAAGAGTCTGACACCAAGCAGCTCCACAAAGCTCAACAGTGACAACAGGAAATTGGCTCTCAGCCGGGACAAGCCTCAAAAAGTATAAACACTGCTCGAAGGCCTCTCGGCCGGTTCCGCACGTCTCGTTACCGCGCGGAATGTTCATGCGGCAAGCATAAACCAAGCTTTACTCACGCAAAACCACCTCACAGGCTTCACAATATTAAATTTACCTGAACCTCACTGTAAATGGGTTTATATAAATATCATATGTACTATGATAATTACAAACCTTAGCAGACTCTGTGGGTCCAGCTTGCGCAGTGAAGCACTGGTTATTTGCTGCTGCTGCTGCACTGGGCGTTCCAATGTCCTCTTCCACCCACAAAGTGCCATCTTTTCCCACCTGGCTCAGACAGGGCTCCCCAGTACCACGGCGCTTTTTCCGTGGAGGCGTTTTGGCTTCATCTTCCGTCTCGTACTCGGATTCTTCAGATGAGGTATCAGTGACCGGCTGGATAAATGAATCCTCTCCACCATCAGAGTCGGCTTCGTCCATTTCCTGAAGCCGGGCCAAAGCCTGTTGCGTGGTGGGGTTCTTCCTGCATCGCAGTGATACAGAAGCCATTCTGCTGTGCGTTCTCAGAAATGCAGAAAATAAATGACTCTCCCTAATGGGTAGGTCTGCTTTTATACACAGCAATCTACAGCAGTTGTATGTTGTGTAAAGGTGACAACAATGCTTCTCAAATGGTGGGGCCCGCCTCCCCGGGGTCACCAGGTTACCCCTGTTACCGAGGCTTTTATTTACACTTTAAGGGGACTATATCATGCAATTTTACATCTTTCAACTTCTGATATAGACATATATATATGATAAAATGTTACCTTTGGTGTTATATAGTACTAATTTGTCCTAAAATTTAACTTGTATCCTGGAGTTAAGGTTGGACCAAACGGCCCGTTTCTCTATAATCCCGCCTCCCAACTTTTTTTTCAGGGGTGACAACGGAGGGGCAACTAGTTCTGCTGGGGTGGCATCCATAAATTAAGGATCCGCAGTAAATGTATGTCCCGCGTCTTCTTTCTGATGTTTTTAAATAACAGACGTTTATCCCTCTTCTAACACGATTGCTTAAATTAAATGTATTCTAAAGCATTGAGCTACAACATCAAACAACTTGCAACAGTAGCAGCTGCAAATGTAGCATGTCAAATTTCCTCTTTAATAATGTCAAAATTGTAACATTCATAAAGCTTCATATGGAAAAGCAAGCTTATGACCTCATAATGTGCCAACCCCTAGACACGCCACTGGTTTCAGCCCTCCTCTCCATGCAGGTAGTCTAAACATGCCAGTCATAGTGAGAAAAACTCCCTGAAACATGATCGGAAAAACCAAATAAAACAACTTGAAGCTTAGCGTGACGGTCAGAGAATCTTATGAATCGGGAGAACAGTCCTATGAGTTCTGTCGGCTAACAATGATGACCAGTGATGGTGAAGGTTCGCATTAGAAAAAATAAAAAACTAACTCTGTTAGGGAAAAAACAAACTGAGTGCTGCAGGCAGAGTGCTAAACATAAAAACACTGGCATGTCATGTTTTTATTTCACTGGACTCTGGGAAAGAGTAGGAAATAAAAATTAACAAAGGATTTGATCAATACTAATATTTATTGTCTTTATGAGACTTGATTTGTTGGTGAGAGGTTTTCTTTTATGAGACTATTTATTTCGCGCATAGGATGTTTTAGTTCTTTAAAAATGACAGGGGAATGAACCATAGCACTGTTAAATTTCTGAAAATAGTTGTGAATAACAGTAAATGTGGATCTATTTGGTTATTTATTTGGTAAATGGTTTTCAGTCTCCACAATTACACACTTTTTGCTTTAATAAGTATGGTTACAATGGAAAAAGTAGAATTCAGAAAGATCAAAAAAGGAAAAAGTTTAGTTTTTGTAATAAAGAATTTCTAACACAGTTAAATGGATTTAATAGGCTTGGAGTTGAACAGAAAAACAGTGAAGATAACATATAAGAAGTCATATAGCCTCCCTTTTTGAAAAGTGATAGGCTGATGAAGCTGAAAGATGACCAATGTTCACAGTTTAAAAAAAAACTGTTACAGTTAGTTTAAAAATCCACATCCCAGTAAATCATTTGAACCGTTTCTGTTCTTAGCATCACACGGACTGAGCAGTCTGGATTAAATTGAGACTTTGAAAAAGTGTTAAAACCTAAAACAATAAAATGAGCTGCAAATATTTGAAGTAGTTAAATAAAAACAGAGAGTGTGCTGGTGCCAGTGGTTTGTATCAATACATGAATAAATAAATAAATACATATTTTCAGATGTCAATCTGGTAGGGGGGGGGGGGGGGGGGCATGAAAAAAATTGTGTTCTCTAGGCGGGACATGGCAGAAAATAGTTGAGAACCGCTGCATTACAGTATCTGCCATACTACAAACGTTCACCCACATTGTTTGTAGCATGGCTTGCAAATGCTAATGTAATGGCTCAGTTCAGTGTACAAAGTTTGAAAGAGATACTCGACTCTCTGTCGGTTCTGCTAGCCCACACAGGTGATGGCTCGTTTGCAAACCATAAGGAGAGGGAACATTCGAGTCAGCAGAGGGGGAGGGTCTTGGATTTTATGGAGATTTGCTCAGGTTTAGTAAATCTAGCCTATCCTTAGTTTTCCAGAGACCACATGGATGATCCAGAGAATGATTAGGAGAATGCAATGTGCTCAGATGAGACCAAAATACAACTCCTTTGCCATTTGCTGTGTTTGAAGGGGGAAGAATTTGGAGTTGCATCTCAAAAACACCACATCCACTGTGAAGCATGGGGGTGGAAACATTATTCTTTGAGACAACTGATTTATATAAAAGAACAGAGAATTGGGAGATCTAGGGCCAAAACCTTCCATCAGTGAGAGTGTTGAAGATGGAAACATGGCTGGAACTTCCAGCACAGCAGTGATCCCAAACACACCTCCCAGGCAAAGAAAGAGTGACTACGCAAAAAGCATTTCAATTTTGTGCAATGGCCCAGCCAGTGTCCAGATCTCAATCCAATATAGAATCTACGTACTGTCCAGTTACAACTCCAAATCATCACAGCTCTAGAGAAGATCTGCATTAAGGAATGACCAGCTACAGTGTGCACAAACCTGGTGAAGATCTGGAAATTGTTTGACCTCTACCATTGCCAACCAAGATTACAATACAAAGTGTCGAGGGGAACTTTTGCTCTTGACCATATACTTATTTTATGCAGAATTTTACAAATAATCATACAATAGGATTTCTTAGAGATTTTTCACCTATGTGTACCTATGAAGAAAATTACAGACCTCTAAGTGGGACAACTTGCACAATTGGTGGCTGCCAAATACTTTTCTGGCCCACTGTATGAATGTGTGTTTATATATACACAAATAATATATATATTAGAAAGAGAGACAGAATTACCCCACACAAGTGTATGAGCAGTATGAGTATGTAGCAGTTCAGGTTTTAATCATCCTTTTTCATTCTCTCAGATTTTGTTCAGACAACCCTGCCATTATTCCCCCACTCCCACTGACCCTGGAGTCTCACCGTGCGACTTCCCACAAAGCCTTTAGCAGAATCACTCACCAGTTGTCTGACCCTGTGACCTCACCAGGAAATCCCCCAGCTGAAGTGGACCCGACCACAGACAGTCGGTCCACAGTGAGTACATGGGATACGTCTGCTGCTGTTCACTCCTATATGAATGTATGTGGTTGTTCCGGGTGTTAGTCACGCAGATCATATGCTGAGATGAGTTAATTATAAGAACTGTATGCATGAATAACAGGGAGAACATATAGGCTTATATAGACAGCAAAAGCAGGCCAAGCGGATCACACAGAGCTGGGTTATATGCTTAATGTAGTTTAAAATATTTCACATCTACATAGATTGATTTATTACAGTAAAAGCATAGACATCATAAAAGAAAATGTAAAATCTAAACTGAAAAGAATTCCCGCAGTATTATTCTTCCATCACCATGATTTATTATGGGAATGCTGTTGTTACGATGCCACACAAATGATTTTGCAAGTAACGACAAAAGTTAGATTTTATAGTAGGCTAATGTCATGAGCTAGTAATGTTGCGGAAATGTTTAATTTCACCATTTCTAATTGGAACTAATATTAGCCCTTTTTTAATAAGCATGATCCCACAGATTCTAATTTTATTTTAGTTCCTGAATGTTAAACTGCTGATAGTTCAACCTGAGTTTTTAGGCCAATTTATGTAAAATAATATAAATCAGGAATCAGTAAAAAGTGAGTTCATCACTAATAAAACATTTAAGTGAGACTTTTTCATTATCTTAGTCTACCAGAGTTAGACAGATATGTTGAGTCCACTGCTCCCTCTACTGCTCAGAAATATTCGACAAGCAGGTTTCCAATAAGGACCATTTTACTATTTAAAATACTACATTAAATTGTTTTAAAACATCATTAGGAACAATGATCCAGCAAATATTGACTCAAAACTATATGATTTGTATGCTTGTATGTATTTTTTTAATGGGATAACTATTGTTATATTGCAAAAAGCAGACGGTTTTCTACAGACAACTTTTATTGAGTTAAACAATATGCAAAGATCATATCTACAAAATGATGGGTAAAAAAAATTAGATTTTTTTTTTATTACAATTCATCGTCCAATTCCATTAATGTCTATAGAGTCTTCATCAGAGAGGCTGATGTAACTCATCAGTTGTAGGATCATCTGGCAGCTTTTCCATTTTCATGAACGTCCATCCTGTAAAAAGTAAAACAAAATCAGGGATGCAACCCACGGAACATGACAAATGAACGTTAAGGTATGAAACAAACGGACTGGGGCTTTAAGGCCTACCCATTCTCCTCTTTGAGGTGCTGGTACAGCTCGAACTTGCTGTTCACTGAGCTTGCCCTTCCAAAGAACTCCTGGTGCTTCCTAGAATTGGCAACAGTGATCCGATTGGTCCACATGCTGAGGAGTGTCGCAGGACCTGGAGAAAGAGAGGGAAAGAGAGAGAGAATTAAAAAAAAACAGGGTTCGTTTGTTTTTTGGACAGGCCATAGTGGGTTTTTGTTCAGTTTAGACACTGGAATTCATTAGCTGATGCCCATCTTTGCAAACAAATATTTCTAAATGCTTCATTTTTATTTAGGACTAAAACCTTTTCCTCTCTCTGGAGGCTGAACGTCCTCTGAGATCAGACGAGGCTTCTTGTTGAGCGGCTCTGGTGAGTCCGGGGAATCTTTGATCACCTCGGACTCCTGATCATCTTTCTCCAGCAAACCCTTTAGTCTGCAGTGGAGAATAAACAGATATCAGAGGAGGATGCGATACATAAGAGCACATAGACAGAATAGCATCACACTGACCTCTCCGATTCCTGCCAGCTTTTATCTTCCATCTCCTTGCTGCCGTTTTTCTCTGTCCTGTCCTCCCGCTCTTCCCTCTTCCTCCCTCTTTTCTTCCTCTCCTCCTCCTCGGGAGGTTTGCTGCGGCAGGCGATGATGCAGTCCAGAACTTTTTGGTGTTGTTCCGTTGCCCCGGCGTGGGTCTTCACCAGCGTTTCCAGCTCATTCCACATGATGCGGTACTGCTCATCCCTGCGGTCACCAGGAAATAATTTGTAACCCTCTAACTAGGGAAGCAACGATAGCACTTGTTTCAAACTGATATGATACCGATACTTTGATATGAGTTCTTGCCGATACTTCTGCCACACAAGAAAAAGCAATGAAGTGGAAGACATGTTTTATTTTGTTCTCTGCTTGTTACAACATGTGATGGTGAATTAGATCAAAACTAAAATATTAATAAAAATGCGCAGAAAAATAAAAATTAAAATAATAATTTCCCAATTTTAAGTATCGGTTCATGTTAACTAACCCATACCGATACAAATACATTAGAATGGTACCGGCCCTGTAAAATGCTTATTGCTCCATCCCCACGTGCCACTCTGGGACATTCTGATCACCTTATCCCAGCCTACAGGTCAAAGCTGAATGCTACAAAACCTGTAGTACAATCTGTGAAGAAGTGGACACCGGTGATTTGAATGTCTTTGAAGCTGCAGACACCATCACATTCTACATCAGCTTCAGTGAGGCCGTGTATGTGCCGACCAGGTCATTCCCCTTGGTTTACACCAAATCTCAGAAATCTTCGTCGAGCCGAGGGGGACCCCTATAGGAGTGGGGACAGAACCCTGTACAGGCAGGCCAGGAACGAGCTTTCAAGGGAGATCAGGGTGGCTAAAAGGCTCTACTCTGAGACGCTGAGGAACCGGTTCTCAGCCAACGAGCCATCAACACTGTGGAGAGGCCTGCGGCGGATGACCAACTACAAGAGAGACCAACTAACAAAGCCCTGCGTGACGACCTCAACAGCTTCTCCTGCAGGTTTGAAGGGAACACTTCACATCTGTCCCTTCACTCACTGCAACCCCCTCTACAACCCCCTCTGCAACCCCCTCTACCTCCCACTGTCCACCTAACTACTCTAACGACGACTCAGACTTAACACTCAGTTCCCCCAGTCCCTCTGCTCAAAACTGTCCCATTTCACTGTCCCACCCGCCCTCTGCCGATCATCCTACTTACTGACAGAAGCCAGCAGGTGAGACTGGGTCAGTACACTTCAGCAATCGGCACCGGTGCACCTCAGGGATGTGTCCTTTCTCCACTTCCCTTCTCTCTCTCTACACAAATGAGTGCACCTCCACAGACCACGCCATCACTTGCCTCATGAAGAAAAACGATTTCCTTGTATTCGGTCTGATTTTTAAAAAATATTCTTTCTTTGCACTAGAAAGACCCGATCTGCTGGAAGTAAATTTCTTGTATGTCCTCATACTTGGCGAATAAAATTGATTCTGATAACTGTATGTTTTACTTTGTGGTCTACATTTGTTTCACTTCCCTTTATTCTGGCACCACTAAATAGTGTAAAAACTAAGTAGCCAAATTAGTAAATAGTTTAAGGGAAGATGAGCCAGGAAAGCATTAACAAAATGATTAGGAATGTGCACCAAAGTAATGGATAGTATCTTTTGTAGTTCTCCACAAGCCATGTAGGAAACACAAATGTGTGAAACAAGGGGCTCAGATCAAATGACACCAAAATCAAACTTTCTGGGCACCAAGGAAAAAAGAACCCCGCTCATCAACATGGTGAATGTCCACAGCATGCTGTGGAGATTCTTTTCTTCAGCAGGTACAGGGAAGCTGGTGAAAGTTGATAGGAAGAAGGATGGAGCGAAATATGGAAAAACCCTGGATGAAAAACCTTTTGGACGTGGAAGTTCACCTTCTAGTAGGATAATAACACTGATCCTATCGCCATAAATATAGATAAATCCATGAACTGCATTACTTACACCACTTGGATATAACTTTAAAAAAAAAAAGTTTAACTGAACACACGATAAATATCAAAACAGTAAAGCATCATAAACTGAACTGTGATAAAAAAGCATCTCTATGTTTGTATTTAGTAATTGTAGGATAGAGGAGTTGTCATGGACAGTGGGCAAATGATGGTGTGCTTTTTTGTTGTTTCAGAATTTCTTGCTCAAATCATCACATTTCTAAAAGTATCTATTACTTAAACAGGTGCTACAAATTACTAATTACAATTAGAAAAAAAAAAAAAGACAACTAAAACCCAGCAGGTTCTATTCTATTGCTGTTTAGAAATTGCATCCTTAAGGTGGTACTTTGGGTGTTCAGTATGACCTGATTGGGTACTTATCATAAAAAGTTTAAGGTTTCAATCAAAGCCCATTCATGCGGGTTGAACAGCCTAGTCAAAGTCCTAACCTGCTCCAAATTCAATGTGAAAAACTTCAGGGGTGTGAAGACTTTTAGAAGGCACTCTTGATGAAGGATGTGTTTTAAAAAGCTCTCCTCAGAGCCAATACCTCTTGGGGCCTTTGCCTCTAGATCCAACTGTAGAAATGGGGAGTGGGTCATTTTTCCTCTCCATGTCGACCAGGTTGAAGATTGTTTTATGGCAGGTTAGAACGTCCTCTTCAGTGAGAGCCTCTTTAACTATCAGGTTAGCCAGAGGAACCACCTAGTGGAGAGATACAACAACGCACACCGAAACATCCAACTTCTGACTGGGATAAATATAATACCCCCCACCCAGCGATTTCCCAATGATGCTCACTGCCTGCATGTTGAAGATGGTCGTCTGGGAGATGATCATCGGCCAGTATCTGGTGTAACGTTCCAGCTGAGCTTTGGCCCTTTCGACTGGCAGCTTCCCGGAAGGATCGTGGGAAGATTCTGCAACGGGAGTCAGCCTGTTGTCCCTCATAAATTCACCAAAATCCTGGGAGGAAAGAGTAACACTGTGATTCAACCCTGCGTCGCATTTCAGCGCAGGTGCAGTGGGCTGAACGCACAGTGATTCTGTAGTCCGTCACGCGCCCTCCGCAGCCCTCGCTGATGGAGGGCGGGTCCTCTAAGGTGGAGCGGTTGCTGTTGAGAACGTGGAGGAAGATCTCGCCTCCGTGGCTACTGAGCATGTGGCTGATGACCTTAGAGCCAGACTTTCTAGGCTGCTCTAATAACACGGATCTCCCTGCGACAACAAAAAGGAATAAACATCTTTAAATGTTTTAAACTAGATCGTAAAAAAAGACCAAAAGGTTTCTGCAGCTCACCGTTAAGAAGAAAGTTTGTCAGGCATGATGACGGACGACTGTTTACATCTGTAGGAGAGATGCGGTAGGCTCCTGTGCAATAATGCAGCTCTGCGGAGGTCAGAGAAACACAGTACGTTTGATTAAAGTTTTTCAATTCTTCCACTTAAAGCTTGACCTGCTGCAGTATAATTTGATCTGTTTTACAACTTTTAGTTACTGTTTGGTTTAATTCTCTTTGAACTGCCTTTAGGAAAGGATCTAACATCCAGCTGAGCAGTGCTAGAGACCAGATGGTAAGTGTTTTTCATTTTCTTTTTATTAGGAAGTTAACTGAGTAATTTTTATGCTTTTCCTTTTTATAATTTTTTTCCCCTTCTGAGTTGGGATTGTGTTATTTTGAAAATAAATTCAATAAGTACGATAGAAAAACATCCAGAAAATCTCAAAATCTAAAAAAATTAACTTCAAACACATGCAATATAAATGTGTAATAATTGTAAACCTTTTTCAAATTCATTCTTAAATAAAAATGAACAAAGAAAAAAAGTCTTCATAAGAGGTGAAAACTGGTGCCCACCAATGCTGTTTGTCCGCGGTGTGCACCATTTCAACGTCATCGTCTCTTTTACACCATTTTCTCGAGTGCTTGTTCCTGCCATATGCAGGTCCCCTGCGAAACACAGACACCAAATATTAATTATTGGTTCATGTTTGAAATAAGTACTTTGCAGCAACGCAATATTCATTTTACAAAAAGGGCGGGGCTATGCAGAACATACAAAAAGAAGTTGAAGAGATTAACCTCCCTGAAAATATTCTCGGGGAGCAAAGATGGACCGAAAATGTTGCTTTATAAATGACATCCAGTTTAAAAGCTTGATGTAACAGCTACAATTTTGTTTACTTTCCTAAATGTAAACTTGAAAAAATAAATGATCAACATCCTCTGTAAGAGTATCATTTTATATATGCATGTAAAACGATTCGCATTTGCAGGTATTAAATAAACCGGATTTAAAACATTTGAAGAATTAAGTTCTTGTGGTTTCCAGCATTGGTAGAAGAGATTGGGACTGGGCAAACATATGCCAGTTGTTCCATTTTTTATCACCGAACAAGATTATCATTAAAATTAAAGCAGACCTGTAATTGAAAAAGCCAATGTGGTAACCAATCGCTAACCGCTTGAAGCCACGGTGCTGAAAAGTATGGATGAAGACCCACCGCTTTTAAAGAACTCCATGTGAGCGTCTCTGTGATGTAGGAGCTCGACGTCGTAATTTGCAGATGTGTTGGCATGCTGCTCTTCCTGTCCATCCGTACAGAAAATTGACAAGCACAGATAAGACTGGAGAACCAGAGCTCAAATATATACAGATAGCAGAAGCAAACATTAACTCTGCTTGCTGATTTCATGGTCCAAAAGGAGAAACGAGGATGGGGGAAGGTAAAGGAAAAATGATTGCTCAGAAGACGGTTTGAAGTGCAGTAAAAAAAAACTGCTTCATATTTTTTAGGATCTGATTTTTAATGCTTTAACACACAAAAGGCAAAACTGCTTTGAGTTTGTAAATCATGTACAGAGCTTTGCAAAACTATTCAAACTTATGAAAACCTTTTCTATGCTTTGGAATGTTACAACCACAATTTTTAATGTATTTTTTTGTGGGGGGGGTTGATGTAATAGGAAACACAGAGTAGTGCATAAGTATAAACTGATTTATATTCTAATTTATGAGTGTCCTTTGGTCAAAAACTTTTTATTACAGCCTTGGCACTGGCCTCAAACAGGTTTTCGTCAGGGGTTCATTCATCTTCATCCCAGCTGCCCTGCCTGTGGTGTTTAAGTTGCTAGTTGTCTTATATGTAGGTCAAAAAAAGCTCCCCCTCTTGCATGCTTTTGTGTTGTCCCCAACACGGCTTGTGTCAATTTGCAGACAGGACTTCTCATCGCTTTCTTCTCACCTCTCTTTAAGAAAAAGGTTCATAGTTCTGTCAACAGGTTCACCCACATGAGCTGTGGCTGTCTGCAGCTCCTCCACACCTCCCATGGCCCTCTTCGCTGCTTCTCTAATGCTCTCCTTGTCACACTGGTTAACTTAACTGGACATTCATGTCTAATGGTTATCATCATACTTCCCATTTTCAACTTATATCCTGGTTAGGAGTCGTCTTAAGGCAATTGCTTGCACTATATTTTAGTTAGTGGCATTAGTGTAAGTGGTCTGAATACAAATGCACGTCACACTTTTTCAAGAGGTTGAATATTTTTGCAAAGTACTGTAGACTTGGCTACTACTCATGGAGATTCAACAGTTAAAGGCTAAATACAGTTAAGACTTAATCGGACTGCACAAGGGAGCACATGGACACACACTAAATGGAAAAGAGTTTTCCATTGGAGGAAAATAACTTAAAGGGAGGGAAAACGGAGCAGAGTCGGATAGGAAAACTTTGCAGGGATACACACTGATGGTAGTAAGTAACTCAGAGTAGGCAACGCTGGTCACATTTACACGCAACAGTTACGCTCTCTGGGTTGTAACATTTTTATCTGTCAGAAAGTATCCTAAATATAAGGTCAATTCTGTCTCTTTAACAGCAAACACTTCCAGACCAACGTTGCCTGTTCTCTACTTGAGCCTCTGCACCAAAATGACAGTTTCAGCAGCGGAGCTACATGCTGTGAGCTGTTCCCTACTCCTTACTTTGATATGTGTGTGTGATCAGAGTACTAACCTGTTCGCAAACATTTAATGTGGGCTAGCAAAACAGAAAATACAGCATGAAACCAGCAGCACGGTCACAGTCATATCAACATGCAGATGGGCTGAGCAAAAAAAAAAAAGAATAAAATAAAGAAAAAAAGATGGGGCTGGGGAGATTTGTTACTGCGATTCGGCAAGCAAAAGAAAAATAATGTGCTTTAAAGAAGGAGGAAGTAACAGAAATTTAAGCAATTTATGAAGAAATAAACAAGCAAGGTGATCTGAACACTTTTTTTTGATAGCAAGAACAAAACACGTCAAAGTTTATGCTGGTGATCGAAACTACTCATGAAAGAATGGAGAAGCAATTCTTTACCTTCATAGGGATGTTTGTTATAGTGGTGGAGGCCAAATCGAAGTGCTGCTGGACCAAAATGTTGAGTTTGGAAGCGAGGTGTCTCCCAGCACGCACGCTGTGAACTTCACTGGTGAGCAGCGGCGAGATCTGAACGGGGCATGGGCAGAGCGAGCACGTTATGATACCAGCAGACGGGCGGTGGCGCGTGTGCGATGCGTTTCACCCCACCTCTTTCTTGGGCCTGTCCGACACCAGCGTGTCCTCCCCCTGTGGGTAGATGTGAACTAGAACCAGCTCACACTGCTGGATGGCCATCAACCTACAACGCACACAGAGAAAACGAACATTTGGATCAAAGTGTTTGACTGAAGCGCATGCAAATTTAACCAAAAGGAGCCATCTAAGCTCGTCGGCTCAGACCTGTCGGAGCCCGCTGCCAGTTTGTTTTGTTCGGAAATGGTTTCCTGGATGCAGTCCTCCAACATCCGCACATGAGTATCGCTGAGAGAAAAGACAGATGTGACGAAAATGCAAGAAGCTCCATGAAGCCCAAGTAGCGGCTGATGTTCTTTATTAACCTTTTAGCGTTGGTTAAGCAGATAATTCGACCTCTGTTGGCCACTCTCTCAGCAGTGTCCATCAAAGCGGTGCGCCTCTCATGCTGCAGCTCAGTGATTTGGCACAAAGCCTCCACGGCGGCAACCAGACCGTGCAAGATGCTGCAACATTCCGGGTCCTCGCGTGGATTCGGTGGCCCGACAGCCGCCAGAGCTGACATTAGCTGAAATAAAAATTTTAAAAAAGAAGCTCCATGTAAGAATGAGGCCATCTGTTAGGTCTGACGGAAATGAGGAAATTTGCAAAGTAGCCGCTTACTTCATGAGTGCTTTGATCTTCTCGTCTCCAGGTGTTTAATATGTGGAATTCCGAATCACTCACGATGTAATTCACCTGTAAATGACCGCAATAATGCAACTTCATTAAACTTACTATTTTCCATACATAAGGTTGATAATAGGGAGTAGGAATTATGGCTGGAGGAAAGATCGACTTAATTACTGCATTGAAACTTTACCAAAAAAGAGCTTTTTAGTTTTACACCAAGCATTTACTAACATTAATTGTGAAAGTTATAGTTGATATCATGGAATATAAGCGAGGTTGTAGTTATCATTTAGGGAATGTTTAGAGAATGTCCCCTTAGGAGGGTATCTGAATGTTTAGATCTCCAAGGAATGTCCCTTGGACTTCCAGCAAGGCTAATATTTGCAGGGTAAACTGCAACATCGCTGCATCGTCCAATTTCATTAAGAAAACGGAGAGGAGCCAACCAGTTTATCCTTCGGGTACACGTCGAAGAGGATCCGGCAGTACTCCATAGAGCACTCCACGGCACAGGTCCACAGAGATTTAGACACGGGGGCCAGAGGAATAACCCCTTGAGCTCGACTCTTCGTCAGCACGTCACACTCCACCTGCTGACGACTGGACTCGGCCATATAGGGACAATGGTCCACCACGAAGACCGTCTTGTGTGCCACCGAAAACATCTTCATTTTGAAAATCTGCAGTGTTGTTAAATCTGAAAAACACAATATAACTTAGTGATACAATCTCCTAAAGGTAGCTGGGGGTCACTCTTACTTTAGGTTACAGTTACTTTAACTTGCTAAACCTATTTTCAAACTGTGGATCATTTTATACTCTTAACTGTTACGTTTTCTACAGCTACTTTACATAAAAGATGGGAGTACGCTATTGCATTCAAGTAAAAATGGCTAATTGAGACTAGGCAGCTGATTATCTATATAAAGGTGACTGATAGGCTACACAAAACATGACCTGTTGCCCATTTATCTCACCTGGTCGAAACGCTGTCTGGTGTGGAAATCAGTTGCGTCTATAAATGGTTATAGCTTTGGATGTGAGTCAGTCTCTGGACATGTTTATAACTGCTAACAACGAGCTAATGTCAGCCGACGTGCTAAACCAACCGCTGCGTTAGCCTGTAAGCTAACAGCCGTCGGACTGTTTCACGGCGTTCAGCTGTGCAGGCACTAGCTACCCATTGTGTCAGCTGTAAAATACTTTCATGTGATTCCTCGGTGTAATCCAATATCATATATTCTGTGTTTAGATTCTTGCTAACGCTAAGAACGAAATACACTTTACGTCCATTCGAGCTAGCAGCTTTATTATTAGCGGAAGTAGTTAAATTGTTGTTACGTCGTTCAATTCTTCCCCCCCCGCTGTTGAGTTTTCAAATTAACACGTTCCTATTTTCGATCGATGTTATGGGTAAACAGTCTATGGTAAATTAACATGAAAAAGTGAGTGGAAGGAAGCCAATTTTCATCTCCCAGTTTGTTCATGTATATGGCATCTTATATTCATACGGTTCAAACCTCTGTAGAGTAAAAAATAAATAATTTACTTTTCCCAATTCAATTTACGAGTTTTCAGTCCAACCAATTCCAAACAAGTGACAATGTCAGATGTTTGTTGTGTTGTGATAAGAAGAAAAATAACTAAACTGTCGCTTAAAGTTCAATACTTCTCTTTTCAGAAGAAAGACAAGTTTGCTATTTTTGGAAATTCAATTTCTCAGACTCTGAGGGAAGAATGGAGAGACACAGAATCCAGGCTTCCAATGAGAAGTTTCCACAGTTAATGATGACTTGAGGTGCCATGTCCTTCGCTGGTGTTGATGCCTTTGAGGGTTTTGATTTTCCAGCAGGACCTGAAACCTGAACACACTTGCAAAAGTACTGAATACCTGTGTTAATGAGCAGACAATCATTTTTGCTTGATTGGCCTTGAAACTTCCTTGACCCTAACCTAAATGATAATGTGAAATGTAGCTTATGGTCTCTGCAAAGATGAGATATGTAGACCTAACAGTACAGATGACCTGATTACTGCTATTAAAGAATGTTGAACTTCTTATAAACTTTGCAGACCCACAACACATCTCCTCTGACAAAGTACTGAGTTCATATACTGTATAATACACGGAAATACTATCAACAACAGTAATAGTTCTGTACATTCAAAGCTGCATCTTTTAATTTGCTCTGATATAGGTCTATTTATTTTTGTATAAACCCTGAAGTTCTCAAATGAGCTTTGTTTCGTATTCATCTCAAGACTACAGTTATACCTGTTGCTTGTGAATCTTTGTCCACCACACTTTTTTCCTTCCACTCAACCTTCCAAATGAATTATGTTTGCAGGGCTGACCCAATGTCTTATGGGGTCTGAAGCAGAATTATATTTCGAGGCCCTCTTCCTGTTAAGAATATCATCACCTCTAACAGTGTTTCAGTACAGATTCGGTTGAATCTGGGACCAAAGTTTAATTGACTGATCCTAAACGCAATTCATGGGTAACTGCTTAGTGCTTTCTGAGATGTTGTTTGGAACGAACCGAGCTAAAACAAAAACAAAAATTCAAACTCATAGCATGAGCCTGCAGCTACTATGTCAGCACAATCATCAAATAAGATGGTTTGTAACTTTACAAAGTAAAAGTCAATTTAAATGTTGAACGACATTTTTAAACAGTTGTATTTTTTTTTATGTGAATTATCCTAAGATGCAGAATCCAATTTTATTCTCAACATCAATATACAAGGCTAAAACCTTTAGAAGGTTCTTGTGGAACTTCAGTATTTAAGGGGTGGTTGTGGGGTGATGGCAGATTTTAATATAAGAAATAAATTCACTTATATTGTTTTCTATTTTGGTTCCCTTTTATTAGACTTAAAACCTTATGTATAAGATTTAAAGTAATATAGGCCTATATGGCCTACGAAGTCATAATTAGAAACCTTTAACTTCAAAACCTTGCTTCTCTTCTTCCTTTTCAAGTTCAGGTTTCATCCTGTCAAAGTTAAAGGTCTATTGAGTAAAAATAAGTAACAACCCATAGCTTCGGTAAAATATAGCCCAATTAACCAAAAACGTGCCATCTGACTTGTCTTATCAAATCTTTCATCAAGACTGTAACGTCCTCCTCCTTCAACGCCTTCTCTTCATCCTTTACTACCCCACCCTTATTCATTTTCTCAAGTCTCAACTTGATCGACTTTTCTCCCTCTAGCTCTGCTGATAGTGTGTTGAAATGAAACAGGAATACACAGGAAGATGAGTCGCGTTCTGAAACCGCACTAACACATCTCATGCCGCTAACGCAGTAAGTTGTAGCTTCGTGTTTGTTCAGCTGTTGTTAAAGGAGGCCCCTCCTGACTCGCTGTAAGGACTATGGACGATGATATGTTCGAGATGGACTCCGACAACGCGGACTTCGATGAAGCGAAGTTGGGCATGGTAGAAGAGGAACTTGGTGAGGGCGCCACTTTTTCTTTAGCGAGACACATTTTCGGTCAGGCGTTGTGCTTATTGTGTCTGAGCTGAGGTCACTGATTGATTTAACACGGCGAGCATGTTGTATTTCTAAAACTCCTGCATAATATGTGTCATCTCCACTTCACGAAGCTTGCTATTTGGTGTGTCTCTAAAAGCACCATAAGATACCAACAGTTTGTTCATCTACTGTAACTTCAATTGAATTACATAGTTTCGTTTTACCATAGTTTTTATATGCTTATAAGGAAGCCAGTGTGTTCTAACTACGTTGATAATGTTGTGAAAGCTATTTAAACAAAAAAAATCCAAACTATGCAAACTGCATGCAGTGGAAACAACGGTTCACTAGTGGGCGTGACGTTCCCACAGCTCGAAGACATAAACCATTGCATGTACACTATTAAGAAACATTTCTTTAAAACAAACGATGCTTGTATCGTCTTGATCTTGGCTGGACTATTCTAACATACCACTATGTTGTTGATCTGTTTGGTCTGACATTTCTAGCTGCATTTCAAGGGTCTTCATCCTGTTGAAAGTTGAACCTCTAACTCGGATGGAAATCTTTTGCAGCCTCTGGCAGGTTTTCTTCTGTGATTGGCCTGTTTTTAGCTCCATCCATCTGCTTATCAACTCCAACCACCTTTCTCACAGCTAAAGACAAGGATTCCAACACCATAATGCTGCCACCAACAGATTTAATTGTGAGAAAGGTGTGTTGTGCGGTGTTGGTTTCCTGCCACTCATGACATTTTATATACAGGTCAGAAAATGTAATTTTAGTCTTCTCTGACTAGAGCACCATCCTCCACTGGTTTGATGTGCTCCGTAGCTTGTGGCAAATTGCAAACAGCAAAGGGTTTTATTAATTAGAGGTAAAGGGGGGTTGAGTGTAAATGCACATCACACTTTTCAGATTTTCATTTATGTGTGTGGGGGGCGAATTCAGCTACACAATTATACTCTAGTTGGCGTTGGTCACTTCATTACCAAAGAAGCCCGCCATAACGTGCATTACTAACATTCCCTGTGTATTTTTGTTATTATTTATGTCTCATGAGTATTATAGGGGGAAACGCAGCCAAACAAAGCGTATAGACTAGAGCATGAAATGAAAACATAGTTTTCAATAGTAAGCTCATTCCACTCTCATTAAATGTTAATATATTTGTTGATTATGTTGAGGTATATATAGACTTAAATCTACTAAAGCTTAGTTGTAATAACTCCGTTTCCTATTTATCCGGGAATTCTTCAATTACAGGTACTTTCTGAGAAAATACAAATTTTTAAGATAGCAGAAATTTTTTTTCCTTATCATACATGCCCGAAGCTTAAACGAGATCTTTAAGCTGATTATTGTCATGGAGATGGCACTGCAGTGCACTGCATATGTTACAACAGTCCCTTGTGTTTCTCTGTAAGTTAATTAATAAGACGGAATGAACTTTCTTAGTTTATTCACAGCTTTAAATAGTCATCATGAAATGTACCAAGGTTGAACAAGTAAAAGTACAATGCCATTTTTCTGTTTAGCTCGGCCTTCTTTTCTTTGCGTGCCGATCAGAAGGGTGGTGACTCAAGAGGAAGTTAACATTTTGCTATGTGGGTTACTGCATGAAAGCAGAATTTTACAGCCGCCTGCATCTGCTGGTGGCAGACCCTTTAGCTTTGTAAAGGAGTCCAATTTGTTGTTATTCCCTAGAAAGATTATGGTTCCATATTTCTCAGGTAAATTGTGACTTGTCAAAGCAAGCATGTTACAGCTCAACAATACAGACGTACCGGTCTAGCTTGAGGAATGTATGTGAAACTCACCTTCATTTTGTCAAACTTCAGACTTCTCTGAGTGCTTTTTTTAGAGTTGTGATTCCACTGCTTTTTCCCCAGCCTGTTGCTATGGCCGCTATGTAAAAACAACATCTGTCTTAAGTCACTGCTCCACTTCTCATGCCAAGCAGGCAAGACTTTCCATATTAAAAGCTGTGTCATCTTCTTGTCATCAATAATCAGTGGTATTCTTAGCCGTTTACATTCCTATCCCTCAGATATACTGTAAAGGGCTGTTGTAAAGTTTTTGATTTAAGATTTAAGTTATGCTTGCTTTTTTTACACAGTAAATTTTTTTAGACTATCAAAATAATTATATAATAAGGCAAAATAACCCTTAACATTTTTTAAAGCATTTCATTATTACAAGGATAAAAATTGGTACTTTGTACTACGCTACGTCGCAACAATTTCCATAAAGCTTTTTGTGAAATCAATTCTTTTATGAACTGATGGGATCGTTGATGTGCTCTTTGGGTAATTTTGGTAGGTGGACAACTCCTGGAATGGTTCACCTCTGTGCCGTGTTTTGCTTATTTGTAGGTTAGGTTTAAGCACGCTAAGTATGTCACATAATAAACTTTAGATTCCTGAAAAAAACAACAACAAGAAGTGTGAAACAGGTTTTTGGTTTAGTGTTTAGTTTGACGCATCATAAGACACAACATATGTTCTGACAGCGCTTATATTTAGCACAGCACAGAAGTAACACAGTCCCTATTGACTGGACATGCAAATAGGCAATATAAAACTAACACGGAGCAGCAGGCATCGACTTTTTTTGTTCCTGGTATTCGTGCTTTTTACTACAGAATGTCGCTCTGCAAGGTGAGCGACATCAACCCAAATAAACCTGTGAGTGTCAACTATTATAATGGAGCTTAAATTGTATTTTTTTTATTAATTTTTTTTAACTGATAAGTATATCCAGAATTTGTGAAAAGAAACCAAACACTGAATCAACTTCTCTTCTTTTCACCAAGGAGTGATGTGCCATCACAATGGGAAGCTTAAGAGCATTAATAATAGCTGAGTGTTAAGAAAATGGAACAACATTTTTTAGAAGTGAAACACTCTCCAGCTCAGTTTTCAGACTACACCCACACAAAAAAGGGCGTTTGTGGTTACAAATGATAATAATAATAACAAAAAATCTGTCTCTCTGAAATGGTTTCAGTCATGTTGCGTTTATAATATATCTTTGCACCTAAACACTGTCGCCCACCCTTATTAACACCTCTTGTAAACAGGTCTAAAAAGCCTTCATTTACATTTCAGAAGTTAATGCAGTAGCTTTATCTCACACTGGAGAAATCCAACCTTTAATTGAAGTAATTTAAATTCATTTCTTTCAGTAAATCAAATTAATAAAGCATCACTCATGTGTTAGAGTTTGTGCAAAAAGTGATATATATTCACAATATATTAAGTGTTTATTAGGTTAATTATGACTTACGGTTATGGAAAATCCCAAACTCATTCAAATATTGAATACCATATGAGCAATACTTGGTTATGGCTGTGATTACATGAATTATTACACGAATGTGTTATAACGTCATTGCGGAGGTGTTAAGGATGTTACTCTTATCTAGGGTCTTAAGTCTCCTTGTCTTGTAACTAATTCACTTCATGCCCATCATGGAGGATCTGTGATGCAGTTCTTCCTATAAAACGATGGAAATCATTCACTCTATTTTTGATTATTCTGTTTATTGTTTCATTTAATTCTGTTTCATTTTTTTTCTCTCTTACAGTGTATCCTCAGGAGTTTTTACCCACTTACCACTCTATTAAAGAAGGAACGCCAGTAACCAAAGCAAATCAGGTGAGCAACTGTCCTTGAAAAGTTAGTTAAATGTAATCACTGTACACTGCTGTGAAAATATATTTGCCCCTTTAAAGTTTTCTTGTTGGTTTTTTTTGTATCATAATAAAGGTTTCAGATGTTTTTATCAGAGAAAGAAAGCCTGGGTGAATTATAAAAAAAAAACACTTTTCAAATGATTGTTTCATTTGTTTAAGGAAAAAAGTTCAAACCAAACTGCCTCAATACTGCACTCGCTTTTCGATTTTTTTCTTGACCCATAGAATCAAGAAGTATTGTAAGAGTTGTCAAAAAAGCATGAACTAGGCAAAATGATCTAAAAAAAACACTGCATAATCTGATATAAAGAAATATTTAAAGAAAAAAAGCTGAAAGGAAACAAAATCACTGGCATCTATCATTTTGTAAAGATAAAAAAAGTATTTTCTAAGACTTTGGGATTCCAGTGAATGACAGTAAGGGTCATCCTCCAAAACCACAGAAAACAGGGATCAGTGGTGAACCTGAATCCCACTAGGCTGCACAGTTTTGCAGATGGTTGCACTGTTGGCTTGCAGTAAAATAGTTTTAGGTTCAAAACCCAGATCCTAGATCCTCTATAGAGTATGCGTGTTCTCCCTCTGCATTACTTTTCTATGACTCCTCCATCTTCCTCCCACACTCTGAAAACATGAAGTTAATCCTTCCCTTTAGATGGAGTCGTGAACCTTTCCAAGAGTCCACATGAAAGTGAATAATTGAAAACAAACATGCTGAAATAAAGCTCCTCCACGCCAATGTAAAACACAAACTAGCCATTATGGTATATTATTGTGTTTAGAGAGGTATGTCTTTTTCACATAGGGACAGGTTTTGGTTATCTTTGATATCATGATTAGTTTGATGATTTGAAACATTTAAATGTGACAGCGGACGGAGAGAAAAAAACCCGTTAAGAAGGTAAATATGGTTATGTTTCACAAAAAATTAAAACTGGCTGTTATTTATTTTTTTTATTTATTTATTTATTTTAACGTGTCCTGTCTAGCAGTATGCTACTCAGAATTGGTGTCTGAGTACCAAGTACAAGCCCAACAGTTTTACTTTCCCAAGCAGAGTATTACAGCTTCGCTGTAGTACGCCACTTGATGTATATGTATGAAAAATCTTTATTAGTGATTACTGTGGGTTCAATTTCCTGACGTCATGGACATTAAACTGAGACAAGAAGGGAGAAAGGAAGAAGGTGAAGAAAAGAAACAGGACCAACAGAGGGGCGAACCGACGACACAAGACAGGGAGGCAAATAAAGAACACAAGAAAACATCCCAGTCCTCCACCTCTGCCGGACGGCAGAGAAACAGTAATACAAAACAAAAACAACAAACTGTACAGAACCAAACCAATAGTTCGGATCTGGTAGAATAAACAAAGAATTATACATTCACTACACACAAGCATTGATTAATGAACATAATACAAATGTTTCTGGTAAGCTCCTGTGAACAACTAACTAATGATGATAACCTCAGCTTAAGATATGTCCGTCCTCACCTATGTCCCCACACCTATGTGTGTGCGAGCATGCAGGTCTGAATAAGGTTTCCCCATGCAAGTGATTGATAGCTGGTGTAAGGAACCGTCAATCCGTCCTACAGGAATCGGCACAGACATGGAGGAGGCAAGAGATGTATGCATCCAGGGTCCCACAGAGTACAGAGTCCACAGGCGGATCAGCGCAGGGTCGATCACCCACCAAGAGAGGAACAGATGGAAGTCCCAGGGGAGCACCCACCAGCCGCGATGCTGGGGCCCGAGAGATCGCAGTGACGAGCCCACGGGCTCCGCCGGTAACCGGCTACGCCAGGGCGGGCCCGGACCAGGAACCGGAGGCCACGGGGACCAGGGGCACCCCGCCCCCCAGCGGGGCCCCAACCAGGGACCAGCCGACAAGGGCCCCCCCCCGCCGCCGCAGGCAAGGAGGACCCGCAGCCAACCGACGGACAACACACGCCGCCGCCACCCCGGACCAGTACCCACCGCCAACAACCCGGCCCGCCCCCACACATCCACACGCCAGGGAGCCACAGCAAGAGCCACAGCGGATGTACGCCCTCCCCAGGCCGCGCCCAGCCGGCACCTGGACATCCAGATCTTCCAGCTCCAGGGTCCAGATCCCGCCCCACGTGGGGCGCCAAGATCAGGGGCCCAGCCAATGCCGGACAGCCCCACCAGGCGAACAGACCAGCCAGCTGAAGTCCTGGAACCGGCAGGAGGACTGGGCGCCAGGCACGGTCCCCACCGATCCACCGGACGGCACCAACCTATTCTACAACCCCGGCACCCCCATAAGAGGTGCCCCAGTCAATCCAAGGAGGACATCGGCCCGAAACAGCGGCCGCCCGACACACCGGACCACCCAGGACCCGCCCGACATGCACCAGGACCGAGCCGGGCCGCAACCGGGACCCCCAGCCCCATGCATCGAGAGTCATCATCAACCAGCGGGCAGGAGCAACCATCACCGACGGGGAGTGACGGGGAGGGAAGAAGATGCATCAGGCCAGAGAGCAGCCAAACACCCAACCTGACAGGTAGACATAGACAGACAGAGACACTCATACGTACCCTCCCTCTCATGTGTACACATTCTTACAAATACAGGACATACGAAAAAAGGACGCTATACCCTCATTCATACCCCCCATACGTACACTATACTCCATACTCCCAGGCCCAGGGACAGACGCCCCAGTAGAGAACCCTGCCCCTGCACCCAGGAGACAGACCCCTTTGCCCACCAGGACGGGGACAAGTAGACCGCCAAGGCCCCACACCGGCAAGAGCAGCCCACCAGCCCAGGACCCCGACCAGACGGCGTGATGTTCTATCCGGGCTCCGACCCCTGATGGTCCAACGAACAGGGGTGTGGAAAGACCCCCCAGCCTCTCTCCCCCAGCTCAATGTGGTGTTGTTGCGTGTTGTTCTAATGTGCACTTAAAACAGAGGGGGGGGACATGGGAATACTGCCGGGTACCCCCATCTCCCCCCCGGGCCCTCAGTGTCTAGATGCGTTTAACCAGTGGATGCCGGCACCACAGGCAAGCTGTGGCGCCACACCGCCACACCGCCAGGTCCCTACATGTGTGTTCCCTGTAAATGTTGCAAGTGTAGTGTCTAAATTGCTCAATAAAATCGGGACCCAGGCCGCCACCGGGTAGCGAAGACGGAAGCTCCCCGGCGACGTGCCCACGTCCCAAGGCCTTGTGAATGGTAGAATGAAGGAGCAGGTGGACAGAGGCATGGGGATGGGGAGAAAATAACTGGGGTGACCATTGCCAACCCCAGGGAGCCAGCTCCCCTGCTGACTCCAATAGGCACCCCCGTTCGGCCCGATCCACCAGGGGTGGGAGGCCCCAGCACGTCCAGTCGGGGCCCAAAACATGTCACTAGACACCCAGGTTGAGTTTAGCCACCCCTCACCCTCAACGCCCTCCCCCCTCCCGTCCCAAGCGCACCCCGCTAAAAAGAGCGCCTGTGCTAGATGGTAAAAAGCCTGCCCGCCAATAAGAGACGCCCCAGGCACCGCCAGCGTCCGAGGACCCCCGGGCCGAGGCCGGAACCCGGCGCACCACCGACTCGGGTACCCCGGACATGCCGCGCCAGGCCCGTGAGCAGACCGAAGTCCCGGGCGGCCAATCCCCAGGCCGACATCCTCCAGCCTTGCTACTACCGCCCGATGGCCGGGTGGCAACAGAACCCAGCACGTCCACCCACCAGCCCACACCCCACCTACCGGTCAGTCACCGTGGAGGCCGACCAACACCGGCCAGAGCCCCCCACCCCAGCACCCCCGCGAGGGCTAAGACCAAGACCCAGGATCCATGTCCAGTGTCAATATGGCCGATCGGGCCCGGAGACGCCGGCCACCCGCCACGGCCTCTCGCCGACGCCCGGACGCGGCAAGCGGCCACCGGGGAGCAAGCGACAGGAACCAGCCCGGGGAGATGGAAAGGGCAGCAGCGCCCGCCAACCACCGGCCGACCACAGCCCCCCCCCAGCCGGCACCGACGGCAGCGGCCCCCCCCGGCCAAGCCCCGCCAGGGCCCCAGCCGGGGGGCGCGCCGCCCCAGAACCCCGAGCCCCAGGCCCAGTCCAGACCCCCCCAGAGCAGCACAGCACCAGGCCAGTAACCCGTGTCCGCCAGCACGACCCCTCTAAGGCGCCGCATGCAGCCACTAGGAGTCACCACACAAAGACCCCAAAGTCCCACCCCAGGCGAGGGTCTCGGCACCTATCGCCGAACCGCAAGCGGACCCACCCCCAAGGACCTCCCCGCAGTCACCACCAACCCTTAAGCTCCACATCGGCAACCGTGTCCCACAGAACGGAATCAAGGGCCCGACCCCACTAGGTGATGGAACTGATCAAGGGTGACCAGAAAGATTGATCAGATGTGGAGGCAGATGCCGTTTCTAGACCAATGTAATCCAGAAGGAGATCTCTATATTGATTAATATTCAGAGTATTTTTATTTTTCCAGTTCAAGAGGATATTTTTCTTAGCGATGCATAAGGCGATGTAAAATAATTGCATAGACTTTGTATCCATGGTAACTTCATCTATATTTCCCAGCAAGCAAACTCTGGGAGCAGGTGTGATATTACATTTCAGACACTTTGATAGATCTTCACATATCTGGTACCAATATTTCTTAACAGGTGGGCAGAACCAAAGAGCATGAATATAATTGTCTGGTAGATTGCTTGTACATTGTAAACAGGTATCAGACGGCGTATAACCCATCTTGAACATCCGTTGCCCTGTATAATGCACTCTATGAAGGATTTTATATTGTATTAATCGTAGATTAGGATTCTTAAGAAATTTAAAGGTTCTTAATGAAATTTGAGACCAGAGGTTTTGGTCTATTGAGATGGACAAGTCCATCTCCCATTTTGAAATAGGAAGGGCTATTGATTCATCTATTCTATTTAATGTTTTGTATATTTTAGATAGCAGTTTGGGAGGGTTAAGATTAAGGAAGTCTAAAACTTTTCCTGGAATTTGTAAATCAACTGTATTGAGCCTAAATTTATTTTTTATAATTGATTTAATTTGTTGGTATTCTAAGAATTTATTCTTGTTAATTCCGAATTGTGTAACCAATGTATTAAAGGGGATAAAGTCTGTTCCATCAAATATATGCTCCAGGTATTCAATTCCTTTACAACTCCAGCCTGGAAAGTTAATCATGCATTTTTTTTGTAAGATATCCGGGTTATTCCAGATGGGTGTACGCCTGCATGGGACTAGTGAGGTCTTTGTCATTTTAAGAAATTCCCACCAAGCTGTCAGAGAGGAGCTGATATTTATACTTTTGAAACATTCATTTTGTTTTATATTTGAGCTAACAAAAGGTAGATCTGAAAGTTTTATCTTATTGCATAGTGTCTGTTCTACATCTACCCAGCACTCATCGATATAACTGTGTTTTACCCATCTTGATGTGTATTGGAGTCTGTTGGCTAAGAAATAATGACGAAAGTTTGGTAGGTCTAGACCTCCTTTATCTTTGGACTTCTGTAGTGTTTTTAAGCTGATACGTGGGGGTTTATCTTTCCAAAGGAATTTAGAAACAGAAGAGTCCAGAGATCTAAACCAATCAGGTGATGGTTTGCTTGGGATCATTGAGAATAAATAATTGATTCTAGGCAAAACCATCATTTTTATTGTAGCTACCCTTCCAATAAGTGATATTGGAAGGGATTTCCATCTTGCCAGATCATCTTCCACTTTTTTTAAAAGTGGGACGTAGTTTAGCTTAGATAAGTCTGCCAGTCTTGGTGAGATATGGATACCTAGATATGTAATATTTCCCGACCGGAGCTGTAAAGCAACAGGACTCTGGTAAGAACAGTTGATAGGAAGGACTGTAGATTTTAACCAATTTATGGAATAGTCTGAAACTCTTGAGTAAGATTTTATTAACTCAATTACCTGATACAAGGAAGTTTGTGAATGCTGTAGAAAAAGTAGTACATCATCTGCGTATAAACTGATTTTATGTTCTATTTTGTTGCATTGTATACCTTTAACATTATTATTTTTAAGGGACAAAAAAAAATAGCAAAGAGGGAGGGAGAAAGTGGACATCCCTGCCTGGTACCTCTCTGAAGAAAGAACCTTGATGATGTTTGATTATTGGTCCTAATACATGCTGTTGGTGAGCTGTATAATATTTTTAACCAGTTTACAAAAGAATTACTGAATCCGAATTTATTTAAGGCTGCAAATAAAAATTTCCAGTTAACTCTATCAAATGCTTTTTCTGCATCTAAAGATAATATATTGGTTTGGACGTTTTTACAGTGGGAATAATCTATTAAATCTATTAATCTACGTGAATTTGTGGAAGAGAGCCTACCTTTTATAAAACCTGTTTGATCCGGGTGGATTATTAGAGGTGTTATTTTCTCTATCCTTCTTGCAAGAGCTTTGCAAATTATTTTCAGATCCACATTGATAAGAGAAATCGGACGATAACTGGTAGGAGACATAGGGTCTTTTCCTGGTTTTAATAGAAGATTGATGTAGGCAGAATTCATGTTTGGTGGTATTCGACCATTTTCCTTTGTTTCCTGTAACATTTTGTAAAATGTTGGTGCCAGAATATTCCAGAATTCTTTATAGAACTCTGCTGGAAATCCATCTGGACCTGGAGCTTTATTATTAGGCATAGATTGGAGGGCCTCCTGGAGTTCAGACACTGTTAGCGGTGAATCCAGGGCCTTTGCTTGACTGTCTGAAAGTTTAGGAAGAGTTATTTTATCCAGAAATTGTACAATATCATTATTTGAAGGGTTTATCTCTGGTGTGTATAACGTCTCATAAAATTCTTTGAAAGTGTTGTTTATTTTTTCAGGGTCATATATTATATTCCCAGTTTTGTCTTTGATTGCAGATATAGTTGTTTTTTCTTTATTTATTTTTAACTGATTAGCTAAGAAGCTACCTGATTTATTACTATGTTCAAAGTTTTCTATTCTAAGTCTTTGGATTAAGAACTGCGTCCTTTTATTAATAATTTCATTTAACTCTAATTTTGCTTTCCTTATTTTACTTAAGCTCTCTTTATCCAGGGAAGGTTCTAATGATTTAATAGTTTCTTCTAATTCCTGAACATGTTTATTTTCTGTTCTCTTTTTATTTGATGAGAATGAAATTATTTTACCTCTAATCACAGCTTTCCCTGCTTCCCATAGAGTGGATGGCGACATACCAGGGAGATCATTAAATTCCATGTATGAAGCCCATTCTTTTTCAATATATTTAATAAATTCTTTATCCTTAAGTAATGATGTATTAAATCTCCAATTTTTATATTGAAGGGTTGCAATTTTATTTGCTAAATTTAAAGAAACAGGAGCGTGATCGCTGATCACTATAGGATGTATCTCAGTGTCTGAAATGTCATTCAACAGTGAGCTGCTGACTAACAAATAGTCCAATCTAGAATAAGAATGATGTACGTTTGAGTAAAAAGTGTATTTTCTGTCGTTGGGATGAAGCGATCGCCATGCATCGCAGAGTCCATAATTGCTCATGTACTGTTTAACTATATCTATGGATTGCCATCTGCGCTGAGTCCCTGCTGTACTGAGCCTGTCTATTTCTTCATTTAGTCCAAAGTTGAAATCTCCCCCAAGAACAAGTGAGCAATCCATGTGATTAGCCAGAACCGAGAAGAAAGTATGAAAGAATGAGGGGTCGTCAACATTTGGACCATATATACTAACTATACATAACTTTTGGTTATTTATAAATAGTTTTAATATTATAAATCTACCTTCTGGATCTGTAGCTGTGTCTATTACTTTAAAATTAGTATTTCTATTTATTAATATTGCTACTCCTCGTTGTCTAGAGTTATAGCATGAAGAAAATATATTAGGATACTCTGGTGTTTTTAAATCATTAGCTGTTGAACTTGATTTATGAGTCTCCTGTAGTAAGACGACATCTGCCTTCAGTCTTGTAAGATGGTTGAAAATCTTAATGGTTTTATCTCTGCAGCTAGCGCCGCGAATATTCCATGTTATAAATTTTACAGGATTCATAGAGCTAAGATAAACCTTAGATATGTACTATCGCCAAGGATGAATATAGGTGTAATTTTGGTTTGTCCATGGGGTTGCCAGATTGAAAAAAACCAGAAGCAGAGATAAAGCGGGTAAATAATGCACCATACAGGTATGTACAGAATGAAAGTATGATGGAAAAACATGAATATGCCATGATAAAAAAATTATTTTTTGAAGAAAAACTGTCAAAATTTTACTTTTCCTTTCACATATTTCCCAGGCAAATTAGATAGCGTTTGCAAAGGGGAGGCATCTAATTAGCTCTACCATGATACGAGCCTCATTATGTGAAGAGAGGGAGACATAGGGCGGGTACCCTTTGGTTTGTTGACTCTTCCCATTTTCCCTACATGGCATCACAACTGACATCAGCTCATTAGGGGCAGCAACCACCCGTTGTACAAACCGTCCTTTTTAACTCACCATCCTCTGCAACATGTATAGCATCATGGAGGAAGACCGGTATGAGTATCAGGACATAGACTTACCCGGCAGGCCTTGTCTCTGCCCTCAGGTCGAGTACAACAACAAACCAGACTCATTATTCTTCAACGATGGCGTGAGGAGGATTGACTTCATCCTGGTGTATGACAATGAGGATAAGAGGCACATATTGCGTAAGGTAGGGTTCTCAGTTCCTACATGTATGTTTTATCTATTGTAATTATACACAGTATTTTTTAATAAATGAGATAAATGATATCAGTACACCAACACTGCTTAAAGCAGAGTATTAGAACCATAAATGATTATAACAACCAAAATATTACCTTAGATGTCATTTTCAAAATCTTTTTTCTAAAAAGGCAAGCAATTTTTCTAACAAATTGTATTTTGTAGACAAAAAAATCTCAAGAACAGCAAACAAAATATATTATTCAATGACTGAAAAATATGTTCCTATAAAAATACATGAAACACTTACAGTAGTAGACATATTTCACTGCAATGATGAATTGTATTGCTGTCGGTCATTTGTTCACACTAGGATGTAAGTCTCTGCTGACTGTGTGCACAATATTACCCATTGGTTTTCCTTTGAGGTGGCCAGGGCACCTATAGTAGAATATCTAGCCACAAAATAATTTAATTCATGCACTTTCCAGTGCAAACTGAATATCGTTACTTCTGAAAGTGTGTTTGATATTTTCATTATACAGTAATAAACTGGTGCATCCTGTTGTTTTGAGAATGAGACTAGCAAAAAATTCTATTTGGTTTGAGCCAGGCACACCCAGGTATGTTTGTTAATTTGGTGTCTTTCACAACAGGCGGCTTAAAGTATTTGTTTCGTAACACCACACACTGTCAGATTCTTTTAAAATGCTAAAGTTATTAAGTAATTAAGTAACAATTTTAGTATTTAGATTTTATTGTACTTTTTTTTAAAGATACCCTTCAGGGTGCTGATAGAAGAATGTGTCATTTTTTGGCAGCTATGAGCAATGAAGCCAGCTGTGAACATGCCATGATTAAACATCCCTAGAAGCCAATCAACCTGTTTTAAACAGTTCCTTGAAAATGCTGGGCTTGTGCAGCTAGTCAGATCCAATATTTATGCTTCATCATAAGTAAATACACTTAGGTAATCCATCTTTCATAATGTACTCATTTTCTTCACTCTATTTCCTTTGTAACTCTGGCTTGTGGAGAGTTGAAGTCAGTTAAGTAAACGGATTACTCAAATGTTAAAAAGAGCATGCCAGATGACGGATTTTATTTCATCACGTGCGAAGGCCTGTGTTGCGTTTAGGTAGTTGTCTTTTGAGGAAAAAACAGGAAGAGGAAAGAATTCAGTTCATTGCCTTCCTGTTTTTCTTGGAAGCAAAGTACAGCTGTTTCACAAAGGAGGAAACAACAACAATGGTGCCCCAGGTGACAACAGAAATGTTGGCACATAAATATTTCCTACAATGACTTAGTTGTCTTCAAAGATTCTGATTCTGATTTATCCGGATAACGTGTTTGGAAGGCTTTGTAATAAACCCACTGTCAATCCAAGTTTGGTAGATATTTTTTTGTTCTTTTTCTACACTATTTTCCTGTGATGTTACTCTGTGGGAGCATTAAAATACAAAGGCATGCCTCCGTTTTCAGATGTTCTCTTTTGCCAACCAACAGATATTTTGCAGAATTTAGCCATTCGAAGATAAATGGTCAGCAGCTAGGTTAAATTTGATGCCATTATGATAACAGGAAGTCATGAGTTACTATTTATAGATTCCAGTATTCCAAGTAATCATTTTCTTCCCCGCAGAATCAACAAGAATACTTTGAGGCCAGCCTGATGAAGATGGGTCTGGAGCTGGAAGCCACGCCCTCTGTAAGTGGAAGCTGTTGTTTTTCATCTGCTGCTGCTCTTCCTGCTTGAAGCTAATTACCATTGCGTTCGGCAGGTCCACAATGACAACCTCATATTCGTAAAAGTCCACATACCTTGGGATGTGCAGTGCACGTATGCCGAAGTCCTGCACATCAAGGTTCCCATCCAGGTCAACCCAAAATCCTCCCACCGTTCCATGTGGAGCCTTTTCAACTGTATCACCAAGTACTTCAAACCCGATGAGGACTTGATAAAAAAGGAAGCAAACTACTTCACGGCGCCCTTTGAGAAGAACCGCGAGCAGTGTTTCCAAATCGTGAACAAGGATCAGTTCTTCACTCCATCCATGAGGAGCAGAATGGCAAGTAAAATGTTCTTTCAATCTCTCATCCTCTTTTAACTACCTGTACCGAGTTATTTTGGTTCTTATACTGCATCACATTGTTGGAATTTTTATTTCATTTAATTGATAAAGGCATGGCGAGATGGAGCAATAACTGTCAACATCCTTTGTACTGACACAATTTGATCACTTGATAAACCAGACTGCCAATGATTTTTTTGATCACTTAAAAAAATCTGCAATGTTAGTCAGAATTCGCCCTAAACATGTTTTTTTTCGCCATCGTTTTGACCGACAGGGTAAAAATAAGTCAAGTCAAAATCTTTAATATCAATTTTTATATCCTATCCGGGGTGGCCGATGCAACGAGTTTATACCTGTCTGACGAATTAACACCTGTTTTAAAATTAGGAATCATATCTCCCACTGAGGCGGTCGGAAGTCAAAAAGACTCTTTGAATGAACCGTTTCCTGATCCGTTAACTATTTGAGGAAAGCCCGTGAGAGGAAAGCCGCAGGAGAACTAGTGTTTGGCAGATATCAGAGCCTGTCTAACCAGCCGCACCTGCCACAGTCACGCTCCAAAGCCTCAGTACCTTATAAACATGCAGTCAGTTCCCAGTCAGCAAGATGCATTGAATAGTGTCTTGGAATCTTTTCTTTAAGTGCTTTATTTACCTGGAGAGTTGGAAGTATCTGCACATTAATAAAGCTGCAACCTTTTGTATGCACTGATATACAGTCAGGTCCATAAATATTGGGACATCGACACAATGCTAACAGTTTTGGTGATGTCTATGTGTTCCAGACTTCAGGCTGTAATTGACTGCAAAGGATTTGCAACCAAGTATTGAAATGTATAAGTTTGATTTATGGTTCTTATTCTGTCTCATTACTTTTGGTCCCTTAACAAGTGGGAGGCACATATGCAAACTGTTGTAATTCCTACACCGTTCAACTGATTTGGATGTAAATACCCTCAAATAAAAGCTGACAGTCTGCAGTTAAAGCACATCTTGTTTGTTTCATTTGATGTCCATTGTGGTGGTGTATAGAGCCAAAAATGTTAGCATTGTGTCGATGTCCCAATGTTTATGGACCTGACTGTAGATTTGTGGCATGCTGCATGCTTGAAACTGAAAGAGATACTGATGACTTACTCTATCTACTGATTAACTCGTAAAAAAATTACTCGAAACCGAAATATTAGCAATAACCTTGTCAAGTACAGCCACAGGCAAAACCGCGAATATGCTCCCTGGGTTACTCTTTTTCTAACCTAAATCTTTGGTCATATAAACGTGTATCGGCATATCCCCATCAAAAGCAACATTGATTTGTGTTCTGAGCATGTTCTATTCACAAGGAGTCTTGGTCTTACAATAAAGGAACTACTTGTATGCTCCGTCTGACAGCTTGTGGTATTATTTGAGATTTTTCCTTGTTAATAAGCTGCTACCAAGTGTAAACCGCCTTGTTGCCATAGTTACGCATAATAACAAATTGTCATAAAGTAAGAGGTTGACTGCAAAAATGTTCCAAAATCACAGTTTCAGAACCTAGAAAGAATACCGTCCGTTTACATCGGCCAATTGCTTACAAATTCCATGTAGCCTATACAGGAGTATCTCTCTCTGCTCACACATGTAAATGTTTTTTCCAAATGATTCAAAAACCCGAATTGTGACCATGTCCTGACCACAACCCCGAATACTTACAGGTTGTAAACTTAGAGGCTGACACAGTAAATCTCCGTTCCTCATCCCAATAGACAGGTACTACTCAGTTCAGGACTCATCAAAAGTTATACATGCAAGTGAAACCAGATATTCATCACACTATTAAAAAGTATTATTAAATAATTTTTTCTGTCTTTTATTAAATCAGAAGACATTTTTCCTGGTTTTAAATGACAACATAATAACAATTCTTGATTGTTTTAGTCTCTTGAAATACAGAAATTTCCAAGTATTTCCTTAGTGTTTGATAGAATTATTTGTATGACTTCAGTCAAAAGCAGTATCCTTCAATAAGCCTGTTCCAATAACTTGGAGGTTTGGTCCATTCCTCTGTGGGACAGAGCTCAAAGCTTTGTCCTGGCCCCTACAAAACATCGACTTTGTGTTTCTTAAGTCACTTTGTAATTAATTCACGTTTGCCTTGAGCCATTATCAACTTGGAAGATCCTTTTTTTTTTGCCCAAGCTTTAACATCTGGGCTTATCTCTTGAGATGTTGCTTCAATATTTCCTCATTATCTTCTTTCCTCGTGATGCCATGTTTCTGTTGAAACACTTTTCAAGCTTTTCCTGTGTTTCAAGCTTCAAAGCGCATAATGGCACGTTAAGTTATGAGTTTTGAAGCTTGAAACGCAGGAAAAGCTTGAAAAGTTGACAGAGCCATCGCTCACAGAGACGGCCACGGTCCTGTTCCATAATGGAAAGCCAGACGCGCCAAAATGAGATAAGTCAAAAAGTCTCAAAATTCCTATTCATACAAGTGAAAACACTAATAAAACGTATCCAAATAAATATGCATTATTTTTATATCAAATTTTTTGTGTGGTTTTATTAACATTTGACCTTATTCCTATGTGCTGAAGATATAAAATGTATTTTATCTGTTGACTTAAAAAATCCAGCCCTTCAGAGTAGCTAACACTACTATAGAAAAGTATAGTCTGAGCTGTGCTGATCTCAGATTCCAGTTCAAATAAAAAATGTAAATGCTAGTAGTTCCCATTTAATTACATTGATTTATGCTAAGCTTAAGCAAACAGACTGCTGCCAGATCAGGGGGATTACTGGGTGGTTACAAAATGCTTTTTATCACTTATGTAACCCTGAGGAATATGGTAACAGACACATTCATACTTAGGGGTGGAATATCAGTCAGATATGAGGGTTTATTTAGTGAGACACAGTTTCAAGATTATTATTCCATAATGCACTTTACAAAACTTGTTTAATCAACTACCAGCTATCTTATACTACACATATGTTACCATCTGTATTTGATTTTAGTATTGATATCAGTGAAAAAATATTCTTCCTCACAACATTGTTTTAAGATGTCCTTTGTCTCTGTGCTACTGATGATGCTGCTCCATGTTAGTAATAGCTGCTTAAACTAGCAGCCTGCATAGTGACCCAGGAACTTGAAGGTCGCTTGATCCAGTCTGGAGCTGCAGCAAAGGGTCATGGGACATTGCATCAGTTGATCAAAGATAACTATTTCTGTGTAAATGTAAATATGTGCTCAAATCTACTCTAAATAACTCTTATACTTGCTTGTATTTCTATTTTAAACCCAATTTGGCCTCTCTCAAATATATATTTATTGGGCCTACTTGTGATACCAGAAGTCAAAGAATAATCTTTGAAGATATTGTCTGATCAGTGCAGATTTTTATATAAAGTCAGGGTCATCCCCTTGTGGGCCAAATTAAATGGCTTGGGGGGCCAAGTTTGGCCCACAGGCCCCACTTTAGGCACCACTGGTCTAGATTGTTTTCCATGACTTGGCACAAATTGACAGTGTGTTTGAGGTGTTTTCTGTAAACAGAAAAAACTTTGAATTTGAAGAAATTCTTGCATATATTTCAAAAGAAATTAAAACATTTTGCATTTAGCAAATTAAAGCAATGTTATTCATCTTGACTGACCCAAAACTGGAAAGGTTTGTCCAATTTAAGGTTATGTCTCTTTCTATACAGTATATCTAATTATCTCATTTCATTTATGCTTCTCGAGTTTATGTTACACTAAATCAATAAAATTGCCTTCAGTTTGACAGCAACTTTAGAAAAAAAATACCCTCAACAAACCCATTATATGTGTGCTGACGATTATGTTTTTCGAATGATTTATTCAGAAACTAAGCTTTAAGCTCCTGTTCTCTTAGGTGTACTACATCCTGTGCAGAGCTCCCTATGATATCAGAGGAAACCAGAAGAAGTTTGGCATCACCAAGCTCCTGGGTAATGGAGTGTACAAAGCTGCCTATCCTCTGCATGACGTAAGTGTTTCTTTTTTGTTTCTTTTCCGCTGTATTCATCTGCATACTTCAGTGTAAGGCTATGCATTAGTTAACTATAGTTGAAGTATATAATATGTGAAATGTTTGTGGTTATTTATTTATTTATTTGCTATATCAGTGCAGGTTCAATGTGAGGTCCACAGAAGAAAGCTGTCCCAATGAGAGATTTCTGCTCTTTGAGGAATGGGCTCATCCCAAGAGTTTTTACAAGACACAACCACTGGACCTCATAAGGTTTGCAAACAGTTTTAGAATTAGGGTTCGTGTTGAGTGTTTTGCTGCATTTACATTTCACCTGTCTTCAAATGCACGATTAAGTATTTATTTGAAAGGTGTTTTTTTTCATAAACAGTCACAAAGGGTCAGTGTTATAGATCATATACAGTGGAGCACAATAATATTTGGCTGCACTTCAACTGTGTAACAGAATGTAAAAAAAAAGAAGCAAATCACATTGTATGATTTTCTAAGAATCTATTTGTAAAAGACAGAATGATGCCAGCTAGTCGAAAATGGGAGAAGTAAAAGTAATAATGGGCTGATTATTTTGGAATCCCATGTTAGAAGATGTTACTCTAAGAAGAAAAGGAACATTTGTATCTTCATAGGCAAAGTTAATTATATAGATAATTATAAATAGTATTTAATTAAAAACAAACTATCAAAGTGGTAATATGTCAGCTAAATATATTTTCTGTGATTCGCTCGTCCAAAGAATTTCTTCCCTTTCCTACAGGAAGTATTATGGGGAGAAGATTGGGATTTATTTCGCCTGGTTGGGTTTCTACACTGTGATGCTGGGTATCGCTGCTATGGTGGGACTGGGCTGTTTCATTTATGGATACCGGATTCAAGAAACAAATACATGGAGGTAGGACATTAGAGACCAAATATGCATTAAAGGCCTGGCATGCCTTAGAATTTGAAATCGTATGTTGGATTCGTCTGTTTTTCTGTCTGATGTGAACGTATATGGTAGACATGCTTTTCTCTCTACTCACCTCTGCTCTGTTTAAAACCTGCAGCAAAGAGGTGTGTGACCCTAACATCGGAGGAAAGATCGTAATGTGTCCACAGTGTGACCTCTGCAACTACTGGATCTTAAACAGCACCTGTGATACTTCAAAGGTGAGCTTTTCAGCAAAAACTCTGTTTGGAACTGGTGTGAAGACGTTCCACATGTGATTCATAAACGATGCTTTTACTGGCTAGTCTCAGCGTTCAAACAAATGTGTTGGTAAAAGTAACAGCTAAAAACAACAGCCTCTATTTAGTCATAGTTTTAGTGACGTTGCCTAGAGAATTTTTGTAGCATAGGTTAGCAAAAGATAGTTAAAAAAAGGCCCACATCTGTTTAAATAGCATTATTAAATTTGTAAAATACACATATAAAGCTTGAAATGTCACCCAGAAGAACTCACTGACAAGTCTAAACTAATGGTATTTACATTTGATAAATAAATCAGTGAGTGAAATCTGAAAATATATGAAGTCATGGATATTTGGTTATTATAGGTATTAGGATCCCCTGGGAATTATTTTAAAGATGTCACATTTATATATACATAGGCAATTATCAATAAACTAGCTTGATGTACCGTACCTGTGAGTAAATCCTGGCTGGTATTTGTGTGATTACACTTTTCTAATCCATTTCCTGTGGTTCCCATTTCAGAAACTTGTCATATTTGATAATTTTGGAACGTTGGTGTTTGCTGTTTTCATGTCAGTGTGGGGTGAGTTTGTGTCAGCATATCGGTTATTATTCCTAATTTGTTGGCTCTGTCACCAAGTTTCAATTTATGAAAGGCGAGAAAGACAGAGATTTTTTTTGTAATTGCATTGCTTCTGCTTTCCTGACTGATTTTTTTTTTTTTTTTTTTTCTGCAGTTACCGTGTTCTTGGAGTTTTGGAAACGCTACCAGGCAGAGTTGGAGTACGAATGGGACACAGTGGAGTTTCTCGAGCAAGAACAACCAGCTCGCCCTGAATATGAGGCTAAGTGCAAATTTCTGAGGATCAATCCTGTCACTGGGGTAAGAAATAGTTTTTTTTTAAACCAGATATTGCTGTTGGTGAAACTGGCTCTTTTATACTAAAGTGTGTTTATCTGTTGCAGGTCAAAGAAACGGTTCCTTTTACATGCTTTGGCCGATGTTTTCGACTCTCAATAGGAATTGGGACGGTCCTGTTCTGGGTAATCTAACTTAATGTTTTTTCACTTACTTTCTAACAGTGTGATTTTAGGAGCACCTTGTAGTGTTTAAAATACAACTGATTTCCAATGTATTTCTTGGCAGTAGTTATGACATTATTTAAAAAACAAAACAGAAAAGAAATATATATATGCCCATTTGCTAAAATAAAGCAGGATTAGAGTATTATATATGGCCCATAGTTCATGGGTAGATGGATGGAATAGATGCATAATATTATCTCCATAAACTCTGGTCTTCACTATGAGCTCATTCTGCTCCAGTTTCCTGCTATAGCATTTATGAGAATATTTTAGGTCACAATACTAACTTTAAATTAACTGAATGGAAAAAACAAACAAATGTAATAGCAATTTCTAAGTGAAACATATACTGTCAAACCTTCCAGGGCTTGAAAAGCAGGTCCCCGTTTTTGACTGCTGCCTTGCTATGCCTTTACCCAAAGCTGTAAAAGAATCTGTTTTTTTATTATTTTTTCCTTCAGATTCTGTTGATCCTGGCTTCCATCGTGGCCATCATTGTCTACCGACTGGCTGTGTTTTTCACCCTGTCAATCAAACTAAAAAATGCGGGCAATCATACTACTTTACAGCCGATAAAGGAGTATGTAACGCCACAGATGGCCACCTCTGTCACAGCCGGCCTCATCAGCTTCGTTGTGATCATGATCCTCAATATGCTTTACGAACGTGTGGCTATCTGGATCACAGACTTTGGTGAGTCTATGCTTTACTCGTGCTTGTTTATTTTTTATTTTTTCCTGAGTTGAACACTTTTTAAAAATTCAATCTCTCATATAACGGCAGAGCTTCCTCGGACCAGAACTGACTACGAGAACAGCTTGACGATGAAGATGTTCCTGTTTCAGTTTGTCAACTACTACTCCTCGTGCTTCTACATCGCTTTTGTAAAAGGAAAAATAGTCGGCTACCCTGGAGAACCGGTTTATCTCCTGGGAAAATATCGGAATGAGGAGGTGATATTCGGTTTCCTGCAAAAATATTCATACCTTTTTCTTTTTTTTCTTCACATTTTGTCACATTTTAACCACATGCTTTAAATGTATCGTGCTGGTGTTTCCTCTGTGTGTCTCGCTTCTGCAGTGCGATCCCGGTGGCTGTCTAATTGAGCTGACCACGCAGCTCGCCATCATCATGGGTGGGAAAGCAATCTGGAACAACATCCAAGAGGTCTTGCTACCGTAAGCAGTTGCAGCGAAACAATTCCAAATAATCTCTCCCTTATCTGGCACTTTTTTTAAAAACACTATTGGTCCTCTACAGGTGGGTTAAGAATCTGATAGTCCGCTACTGCAGCAGTCCGAGCTCTGAGAAGGTGGAACCGCCACGCTGGGAGCAAGACTTTCACCTTCAGCCTTTCTCACAACTCGGGCTCTTCTACGAATATCTTGAGATGGGTAATGAGCGTCACTGTTCATTCACACTGGTCATTTCCTTGTAGATGTGTGCAGACGGAGCCCCATCAGTAGCTACAGGACCCCAGTCTGATCTAGGGTGTGTTTTCCGTTCTTCTCAGTGATCCAGTTTGGCTTTGTGACCCTGTTTGTGGCCTCTTTTCCTTTGGCGCCGGTTCTGGCTCTGCTGAACAACCTGTTCGAGATCCGTGTCGACGCTTGGAAAATCACAACTCAGTTTCGACGCATTGTGCCTGAGAAAGCGCAGGACATAGGAGCTTGGCAGCCCATTCTCCAAGGCATCGCCATACTGGCAGTCGCAACGAATGTAGGTTGAATTTGATCTGTTTGCAACTTTTTGATGATAACGTTTTGTAAAATATTGTCTAGAATTGATTTATTTGCATTTATTTATATTGTTCAGTATTATTTAAAAAACACATTTATAATACTTTATGCTGTAGGCTTTAGATTGTACTCAAAAGATTTTCTAATTTTAATTAACTTGTGTTGCTCTGATGTCTCTGCAGGCCATGATCATTGCTTTTACATCTGACATGATTCCACGACTGGTTTACTACTGGTCATTTTCTGTGGCGGAAGGTCAAGAGCACCACACCATGGCGGGCTTCATCAACAGCTCCCTATCGCTTTTCAACACCAGTCATTTCAGTGATGCTACAATCAGCAGCGAAATCAAACGACCTCTCGACATCACTGTTTGCAGGTGCACATACTTAGGGTTGGATCTGTTTCCTACACACTCATTGGCTTCCCTTGTGAAATATGAGTTAAAAATCCTCTAATTGAGTAATTTTGCTTAATGTCATACTGAAAAATTCTGAAGAATCCAACCTTCATTTAAACATTTTTATTCAGTTGTGAAAGTTTAAAATGAATGTTTTTCGTCTACTAATTTGCACTTCTAAAAATTACCTTAAAATGTAAATAATGCATGTTTTGATTAATATTTTACTTTATTTAAGTTGATTACAGTGTTGAGGAAATTAATGGTCTTCCATGACATCCTATTTCCCTGGAAACTAGATGACTGAAAGTACCCTGCATCCTAACACACATTAACTTGAGTGACGTTCCAATTTTAGAGTTAGAAAAATCTCAAATCTTCTGGGAAAGCTTTCTTCTATAGAAGTTGTGTTTATGGTAATGTTATAGAATTTTTATACGATGGCATATTTGTCAGAGGCTAAAGTCGGACAAGAAGACCTGATTTGCAGTGCATAAGCCAATTCATCCCTATGATTCTATGCTGGCCAGTCATGATGTTCCATGAAAAAATTCTGGCATCCATGTCTTTATCGACCTTGTTTTGTGCTCTGGTATACAGCAAAGTTGGAACAGGAATAGTTCATCCTCAAACTGTCTCCAGACAATTTGTAGGATAAAGTTTTTCAAAATGTCTAGAATGCTGCAGCATTAAGGATTCCTTTTATTGGAACGAAGTGGTGTTGTCCAGCTTCTGAAACACCATACCATATCAGAATCCCCTTGGATCTAACTATAGATTTAAAACAACAAAATCTGCCAAATTCCATTGTCAAGTAACTTCTTCTCCCATAGTATGATGAGATAATACTTCTGAATTGTTCCCAATAATAACTTTATGATACTAACAGTTCATTCTGGAACATTTAATAGTGAGGAAATCTCACAACTGAACTTAATATAACTTGAAACACCTTTATTTTCAAGCTCTTTCTCCGAACTTTTCTTAAAGATCCTGTAATAAACTGTGTTTTTAACGTATGAGGAGAGGGGATCAGAGAACAGCCTGGATTCTGGATGATCAAGTAAAATCTGTTTGCCAAAGATGGAGTTCTCCAGATGCTTCAGGCATTTAAATTGTCATAAAAAGGGGTTGTACGGAAGGTTATCTTGTATTTTCAGTGGGATATTTTGCTACTTGAGTACAAGCTACGTTAAAGCTTTATGCCGACTTTTCACCAGGGTTACCAATAAGTGTTATGCTGAATGTCTTTTTTCAGTTTTGTAGAGAGCAGCAAATGCTTTCCTGATCTATAATACAAATTCTTCCAAACTCAAAGGTAAATTAAAATGTATTTTTTCTCCTTCAGGTATCGAGACTTTCGGTTTCCTCCTGGACATCCAAGACAATATCAGTACAACATGCACTACTGGCATGTGATTGCTGCCAAAATGGCTTTCATAATTGTCTTGGAGGTGAGAAGAAAATCCTTCCATCGCACACAAAAATATGTATTTCCTTTTATCATAGCACTACACAAATGTACTTACTCTTTTTCTCCCCACAGCATATTGTTTACCTCACCAAGTTCCTCCTCTCCTACATAATCCCAGACGTCCCGTACACCATCAAAGAACAGATCAAACGAGAGAAATACCTGACCCAAGTAATCCTTCATGAGACCAACCTGAACCTGGTGACCAAGCGTTTGAAACCAGTCGTAGATGTGATGTCAAGTCACATACAGCCAAAGACAGATAATGAAGTCGAACTCTCAGAATATTGACAGAAACACGCCGCAGAGGAAACTTTGCTTCATGCATCATATCCCTTATCACTGGGTTTTTGTTGCTTCTGCAAATACAAAAAAATATATATATATATATATATATAATTTTTAACAATCTTTAAAATCCTGTGAAAAATAAAAAAACCAAAGCTATGTACAGATGGAGGCATGGATGTTTTGTGCTCTCTCTAAAGAAAAATGTATTTGTGTGAAAAGCTTCCAGACAAAAGAAAGGGGAAATCCCTTTTCTTCCTCCATCTATAACCACTATGTTTGGTTTGTGTTGGCTGTCCAGTTATTCTTGTATTTTTATGTAAGACGTGTAACTATGATTAACATAGTTTCAAACCAAATAGAAAAATTGTTGCCATCTGGTGCCTTTAACTGACTTTGTGACTGATGAGTACCAGTAGAGCTATATGCTCTATGTTAGGAGCTGTTTCAAATGATGCGCTTTGCTCATGCTGTCATTATTGATCAGTATTTTGTTAAAAATACAATTCAGCATCTCTGAATTCAACATAATCTTTCAACATGTGTTTTTATCGTCATTTTTACACTTGATTTTTTTTTAAGTCCAAGGTGATCCGTGAAACAGAAATATTTGGGGTGAAAAAACCAAATGCCTAACCAAGTGTTTACATTTATAAAGTTAGATTTCTTAAACTGGTTTGATCTAATTTTATGGACTTGAAAGACCATTCATAGAAAGGCTTTTTAAAAATGCATGCTTCCAGTTTGATTACTGACTTTTTAAAATTAGCAAATGTACACAAACGGTCTAATTATCCTGTCAAATGTTGTCAACTGTATGTAAACCCTTGTCTGGTTATGTGAGTGCGCCTGTATTTCTGTAGCATTATTGATAAATATTGCACCTTTTCTACTGCTTAAAGTGACATTGCTAACTACTAACTGTGTGTTACATTCTCAGATAACAAATAATGCACTTCATTTTTTTTTGTACAAATGTGTCTAAACCAAAGTTGTATTATTACTTTTGTTAAACAGTGGTACTACATCCGTCATACATGCAAACAGTATCATTTATCAGTGAGATTTTTATAAATGTTTGTGTCACTTATATGACATTAAACTTTTTTCTTTGAAAAAAAACCTCACTCTACATTACCCTCTATAGTCTCTTGAACACAAAAATTTATTTTGACCTTAACTAAAGAAATAACGTTTTTCTTTTATTCTGAATATCATTTTAAGCTTCACCATCATACCATACCAACTAATGATTAGCTTCTGATTTATTTTTGGTTTGTTTTTAGATTAATAAAAAAGTAAAAAAAACATTAAGTATCAAATCTAAATTTTGAGTTTTTTATTTTTTTTTTAATAAATTGCTCTTTGTCTCATCCAAGGCAAATATTCCCGAAGACTGTCATAGACATTGTTAACATATTTTTCTAACTAATTAAAATGCATACTTATATATATATATATAAAAAAAATCCTATTACATAGTCGTCACTGTATAACATATTCACGAGTTTTTATAATGGTTAGAAATACAGGTGTGTTTATTCTGTTTTAACATGCAGGTAGCTTTTCCCACAAACAAAATTTCAAAGGTTAGCTAGCACTTGTGTTCAAATGTATTTGTTGCAATGACAGAAGCAGCCAGGGGACAAAATAGATGTCAAGATACATACATTTTTAATGTGTTTATTGACGATGCCACTGTAGGCTATTATGGCATCGTTGTGATGCCATATTCGACCAGTTTTCTAAACCAGCAAATAAAGGCTAGTTGCAGTTCTTTTACACACCTTTTTCTAAAAGCAGCAGTACTGAAAAATCTGATTCTTTTATATAATATATTTCAATACGAATATTTTTTTTTGTGCCAGTATTTCTTTTCAGTTTCTTTTTCGTTATGATGCATAGAAGTTATTGACGTTTTTGTCGTTTTGGCAGGAAGCTGCCACCTGTCGACAACCCCGGTTTCAAGCACAGTGTTGTGCCGACTTCTGTTTTCCCAGTTATATATAGATACCAGTTTAGATGTGGAGACCAGATTTAATACAGCACTTTTAACTCACTCAAACGCCTTCCTTAGCGGTTGCTATCAAATCCAATTTTAATGTCTGAGTTTTAAAATCCCTGACATTTTTGGTTGAATTTTTTATCATTTCGTAATTAGTTTTTGTATTTTTATTTTAGTTTATTTTATGTTTTTCATATTTGATGGAATTTTGATCAGGCAGTTTTTTGAACGCCCGTAAGTTGGAGCGGTCCTAATTCTCTCACATGTATGTAGATACCTGAGGGGAAAGCAGTTTTAGAGAGAGAAAAAAGGAGATATTCCAATTTTTACTGCTTTTGGTTTTAAAATATTTTTTTCAGAATGAGCTCCCAGATAACGTGTGTCGGGTGGGTGAAACGTGGCGTGGCAAAGGAAACTCCCGATAAGGTAAGTAACGTTAACATCTAAAAATCTGTCAACATGGCACTCTAAAGGCTCTAATGATATTTTGAAGTGTCTTTACTGACCTTTTAAAACTCCGCTCGGTTTAAAATACGACGTATTTTGTCCTCCAGAAAGACATTTGTCAAATTTCCACATATAATAGCTTTGAATGAAATATGCTTACATAAGTTATATTTATTTTCCACATGTGTACTATGAGGTTCTGTTTTTGTTTTTTTCTCTCAGGTTGAGTTGAGTCAAGAGGAACTTCAACGCATCATTACTGAAGCCAGAGATGATCTGGGGTAATTATTAGTAATGCATAGACAAACACTGATTCGATTATGATGGCAAAACACAAATCTCCTTTTTTGTTAATGAACCCAGGGAGGTGGGCGAGGATGAAGAGGAGGAGGATGAAGGTATCCCACGTGATGAAGATCCTTCTAGAGAAGCAGCAGGAGCAGATGATGATGATGACTTGGGTCCAAAAGAAGAGAATGATGAAGAGGAGGAAGACGATGAGCTTGCAGAATACGGACTGGACAAGTATGATGAAGAGGATGCAGGTACAGGATAGTTTGTGTGTGTGTTAATTGTGGCAATTAAAATATCGTGCAAATGTATTTTAGCAACCTTGAAGTTTTTTTCACTTTTTTTGTGCTATTTGTCACATTTCGAAAAATCTAACTTCAACTCATTTTATATGAGATCAAAAAAACTAGTTCCACCTTGTGAAGTGGATGTAAATCGACAACGTTTTCCAAATCTTTACAACAAATGAGGCATTTAAATTCCTCCAATGTACGTTGATAATCCAGTTTGAAATAAAACTGATACTACTTATTTATTTAAACATCACTGTGTGGAAACACAGTACTAGAGTAGAATAAAATTCGTTATAATATGTCAGATATACAAAAAAAATTTCACTCTGTAATAAGAGTTGAAAAAAATTTTTTTGAGGAAAAGTAGGAGAGGAAAAATGGTTTTAATATATTCTAGAAACTGATTACACATCGTTACTTTTCCCTGAATCCAATTTAGCCACTGCTAACCTTGGTGACAGCCTGGCCGGGCTCACAGTGTTCAGCTCTAACGAAGAGGATCCCTACATCACCATCAAAGACACGGTGAGTACCTGTTCAGATTGGGTGCATTGAGTAATGTTTGTTTCAAAAAAGAGATCCATCCATCCAGTTCTGTACGTTTTCATCTCCATATAGGACCAGTATGAGCGAGAAGACTTCCAAATCAAGCCCACCGACAACCTCATCCTGGCCGGCAAAGCAGAGAAGGACTGCTGCAATTTAGAGATATATAGTAAATATATTATTTTTAATATGATGAGTGTTTGGAAAACTGAAAATATACATATTTTACTGTTTTTATGCTTTGTAATATTCTCAGGGTTAGTATGGAAAAACAGTGTTTCCACTTTGGTTTCACTTTTTTTTTTTTTTATATATCCGAAGAGGAAAATCAACATTTCTAAAGCTTTCATCTTTATACCATAGTTTTTGTTTTTTACATTTGAACAATAAAAGAAAAAGTCAAAAAATTTGCAATATTTACCATCCTTATATGTTAAAGATAAAAATAGAAAAAAAAAATTTAATAAATGCTAACAGCATTCAAAATTCCAAGTACATAGAGACAGTGTTGGAGCGCCGTTTTAATATCTCATGATTAAAGCTGAATGCATCTTTTAAAACCCTTCACTCATATTTTTTTTTATATCTTCCTAGTTTATAACTCAGAGGAGGAATCTATGTATGTTCATCATGACATCCTGCTTCCAGCCTATCCCCTGTGTGTGGAATGGCTGGACTTCGATCCCAACCCACAAGAGGGACCAGGTGACGAAGCCTTACGTCAATGCTGATAAACCTCCGGTTATCTAATGAGTCAGGTTTCTAGCCTTAATGAAAGAAATCGTAATAGAGTTCCTTGTGCATCCACTCTGCAGCTAACTACGTCGCCGTGGGCAACATGACTCCTCAGATAGATGTGTGGGATCTGGATGTGGTGGATTGTTTGGAGCCGGTCTTCTCCCTCGGGAGCAAAAAGGCCTCCAGGAAGAAAAAGAAAAGCAAAAAGGTGCAGAATTCCTAATAATGTCTCATAATTTGAATGCACATACGGAGGAGGATTTTATTCATTTTAGCCTGATCATTTTATTGCTCTCCTCGTGATCGAATACCTTATTAAATACCTTATTTTTTACATTTTTATCCTTTTTTAAAGCACTTTAAGACTTTCTGTACGTGAAAAGTGCTATATAAATTAATTTTGCTTGCTTGCTTGTTAAAACCTTGTTCTTTGGCTACATTTTTGTACATATTGATGCTTTTTGTGTGGCAGGGTGCAGCAGCAGAGCCTATGGAGGGACACACGGATGCAGTGTTGGATTTATCTTGGAACAAACTGGTCAGGTTTGTTTTTTTCCAATTACATTTTTGATTTTATTTTATTTTTTTGCAATTTGGAAGATACTTTAAACCTTTTCAAGTCTGGATAAGTATGAAACACAACAACATAGTAATGAAAAATAGTCATATTTCAAGACTTAATTCAATATGTCATCATATATATGATCCACCCATTTATCCATCCATCTATCTATTGATCCCTCATCGAGTCCTTTACGAAGCATACATGCAAATGTTGCCGTCCTAATATTATTTGCATGTTTTATTTACAACACTTTGGCACGTTTTGAAGGAACGTCCTGGCCAGTGGATCTGCAGACGGCACGGTAATCTTGTGGGATCTGTGTCAAGGCAAGCCAGCCACAACTCTGCGCAAGCATACAGATAAGGTAGTGACGCGGAAATGTTTAGGACTTACTTCGTCTGAGTGGAAAGCCTTTAGCCGGTGTTAACCCTGCTTCTCATGTTCCAGGTTCAGACGTTAAGATTTCATCCCTTCGAGGCACAGACTTTGATATCTGGATCATATGACAAGTAAGTGTGATCGGCACTACGTCCTTGCCAACAGATTTTGGTGTGGTTTTACATTAACCTTTGGGTTTCCTCTTTAGGACAGCTATCCTTTATGACTGCCGGAATCCAGACAGCAGCTACAGGACCTGGAGGTTTAGTGGCCAAGTTGAGCGTCTAGTCTGGAACCACTTTTCACCCTTCAACTTCCTGGTAAATACCTAGAACTATAGATATACTCATTTACAATAGCTCACTACAGTATGTGTCTGTTGCTGTTTCTCTCTTTAGCTCAGCATTTAACAGAACTATGTGTGTGTTTGTGTGTGTTTATTTCAGGCCAGCACAGAGGACGGTTTTGTCTACTGCCTGGATGCTCGCACAGACAAACCGTTGTTCACACTAAAGGCACACGACGAAGAAGTGTCAGGTTTGTCAGATGTTAACCGAAACTTGTTCTAGACAGATTGCTTGTCTCTGTCCACACTGCTTGCGGTGGGTTATAATCGGATTTTGAACTTAATGCGTGTAATTTTAAACCCGTTGCAGGTTTGGACCTCAGCAGCCAGATTAAAGGATGTCTCGTCACCTCCTCCGCCGACAAGCATGTAAAGATTTGGGACATTCTAAGCAACAAACCCAGCCTGGTGCACTCCAGAGACATGAAAATGGTGAGAGGTTGCATTAGCGCTGAATTATTCAGGCCCTCACTGATGGTGTAGATGCTGTTTCATCTTTGTTTAAGGCGATTATCTCTTCTCCGAACCTTCTCGACATAGTCAAATTTTCAACATGCAGTAAAATGTTACCATCAGTCCAAACATTTGTTGCAGCTAAAGAAGCAGTCACATATGAAGCCACGCCTCATTCAGAAATGGATTAGTTTATGAGGAATTCTATCCAGGGGGGTTGGGTAATTTAGAAATTGCAGTAGGACTTATTTTATTTAACTATTTCAACTGTTTTTGTGTTGTTGTTTTTTTATTGTAAACCCCCAAATAATTTTAATGTTGTAAATTAACATTTTTTTGCTGTGGAGTGGGGAATAATTTTAGCCAGTTGTAGCTGTTGAGGATCCTTTATTTTTTGAGTTGTGAACTGACATGCAATATTAATTTGGTGCTGCTCTAAACAGGGGGTGCTGTTCTGTGCTTCATGTTGCCCTGATCTACCATTCGTCTACGCCTTCGGAGGGCAGAAGGATGGCTTGCGGATATGGGACATAAGTGACGTTGCAGCAGGTACAACTTATACCACGTAGAGTTTTCCCATGGCTTTTAGTTTTACTATTTCCTACTCTTTATTTAACTGCCTTTAACTACTTTTTAGTGACTGAGGTGTTCGGGAGCCGAGAGCGCATGACAGTGAACCCGGGAACCCAGGCCTCCACGTCTGGAGCCTCAGCAGACATGGAAGTCTCCTAGCGATCTTCTGGATGCAACAGCCCCACCTGTTAACCCTAATAAAGCTGAGTTACCATGGAAACCCAGCAAGCTCCCCTGTTGTGCCTGGCTGTGAGAATGACAGAACTGGATTTAACTGCACTCACTCTGTTTAATAAAGACTGACCAACATGTTTGAAAATGTCTCTAAAGAGACTGGAAAACAGGCTTCTTAACAAAATGAAAATCACAATAGTTAGATTAGATTATTTGGTGGAGATGATATTTTTATAAAGGTGCTAAAATAATAATACACTTTTTCTCGGCTTTCTGTCTTTACAGTTCAAATGCAACAAAAAAATAATGAAAAACAATCTTTCAAATATTTTCTGTTTGAATAAGAAAAAATGGCTAAAATGTGACCAAATATGTCATAAATTTTTTTAAATATCTATTATTATTTTTGCAGAAAAAAAGGAATACGTTTAACGAATAACCGCACAGTTTTAAATCTGTTTGAAGTAATATAAAACTCATATGAGTTATAATGAACATAAGGTGGTTCTGGATAATTATGTTGCTGCACAGTTGGGGGATACAGACATTTCTATGAAGCCTACGTGGCTTCAACCTGCCAAAGACACTGCAAGAGAGCGATTCTCATATAAATTGCTTAAAGATTATATTTAACACAGAAAGACTTTACTCTTAAGGTAATTGGGTGAGCTACGTTTCAGTGGTGGTAGAAGTAATCAGAAAACATTATGAAATCTGTTTATTCTTTTTTTTCACTTTACAGTTATGAACAAAGATTGGGTTGGTCCATCAGAAACTAAAAAAAAAATTTAATAACTAAATAGATATATGTTTTATGGGTTGTTTTTCTTTTACACAGCGGAATCTTTGCTCTCGTTTGCTTCGGCGGAGTTATTTTACTGATGCACAGACCAAATTAGCTGAACATGGCGTTGGGTAATTTATGTAAGCTTCACAGTGTTTTATCGCGACTTTCTCGCGGTGTTACGCTGAGAAATGTGCAGAGTAAGTATTGCGTTTTCTAGAAGTGATCTGATGCGGTTAACAGCGTTATTGTTGCTGAGCTTCACGCTGCAGTCACTTAGACAATGACGCTAGCTCCTGAAGCTAACGGTGGGCTAACCTTGACGTCTGTTAAGCTGGTAAACATTTTTATTTCGAACACCTGCGTACAGAAATTCACATGAATCGTCCACGTTAAATACGGTTCTCTTTGAGAAATGTAATGAAAAAATAAATTAAATAATTGTTTAGTTCATGTGTGGATACGAGTAATGTTAAGGCAATGCGGTTATCTAATTTATTTTAGTAAATGTGTCACGTGGTGACAGGTCTTGTAGTCACTTTAAAGTTGATTTTGTTCCACGTTTACTGGATCACGAAAAACTGTATTGATGACTAGTTGTATCCCTGTTTGAAAAAATATATTTTTCCCCTGTTGCAGCTTGTTTGGTCCCACTTCGACATAAATCCAGTGTTGACCCATCATCACTTCAAGGCCATAACTGGTTTGTTTCTTTTAATGTGTCTAATTAATAATGATATGATAATAACAGTACAGTGGTACCGAAAGGCTTTAAGACGGACAGAATTTTAGCCTTTTTACCAACCTTATAGCTATTTTGTGTTGCTAGATTATTTTAAAGAGCCTTTGTAATACTGTATCCAGATCAATTATTGAATGATCAAGCACCTAAAGGCAAGAACTTCTCAGCATGTACTGAATTTCTATAGATTCCTGCAAATGGTCTAGTCTGATTCAGGTCTGTTGAAGTAGAAGTATATTGAAAAGTTGCAGGACACTGGCTTCAAACCACTTGGGGGGGTTATATTAAAACCTGTGGGTCAAACTGTTAGAACACAAGAATGAGTTGCCTTCAGTCAAGATCTGTCCCAGCAGCTCATTGTGAATATTAAGGGTTTGCATAAACCGTATAAATTGTTCATCCCTGATGTTAAGTCTAACAAGAAAAGTTTGGGAAAATGTACGTTTTGATCAGTCTCAAAACATTTTACTGTGATTGTAGATCTAAAATTCCATATTTACCATCTGTAAATGTGCAATGCAGTATAATAAGTAGAACATTTCATAGGCGAGAGCTAATTGCAGAAAAAACAGGATGTTTATTCTATAAAAACTGAATTGAATAAATGTGCTTCTTTTTTTCCAGCATAAAATAAAATCTTAAAATTGCCGAGCCACGTCCGGGACATTAACCTTTAACTTCTGTCATTTAGTGAGGTGGAAATAGGCGTTACTTCCGACGGGAAAACCATAGTGTGCTACCATCCTGCTGTCGATGTTCCATATGAGCTCACTCGGGTAAGCTCAAACGCATTCCTCTCAGGCCAAAAGGTTGTCTGTCTATTTAGCCCAAATAATGGGAGCAAAAGGATTTAAATGTACTGTGCGACAGCAAAAGTATCACTGAAAGTGTATACGATTGTGGAGTTTCTTCCTTTAAATCCCTCAGTTTCTACACCTCTGTCACACTACATTTTACAGGATGAGTAATATGAGTTTGGCATGATAAAACGTTATGTATTTATATCTCTACAGCCAATAGAGCGACCAGATCCTGTGACCAACCCAGCAGAAACCCACGATCAGGTTTTGAAAGCCCACCTCAGCAAAGAGGTGCTGAAAGACAAAAAGGGGCCGACCATAGAGGAGCTGAGCAAGATGTTTTTCACCACAAAGCACCGGTTTTATCCGAAAGGACAGTAAGTACACAACCACACAGCAACTTTTACACGGTGTGTTACAAAAGGATTTCTACATCTTGTAGTTTTCTTCTTTAAACCAAGCTGCACTATGTTTAAGCCAGCAGAGAGTAGTGCTTACATGTGATTAGGAAGGAAAAGGATGTATCGTTTTATAAAATGTTTTGTGGATGAAATCCGGATTACTTATTCCCATCCTCACCAAGAAACACGGTGGTGGCAGCATTGTGCTTTGGGGAAATGTTTCTACTGAAGAGACAGGAAAAAAGGCTTAAGCTAATATTTTCAACATAAGTTAGTTCTACAAACTCTGTGTGGCTTAATTCATCCTGTAAAATCCCACTGAAGACCAAGAACTTTTGCAGCACTGTAGTTTTTGTAAAATAAACATTACAAGCAGAATAACTTACCTAAACAAAAGTTAAATTGAATTTGACTTGACACCCTTTTCATGAGATGATTTAATATATTGATTCTTTGATTAATGATTTTGAATCGATTTGTTTAAAAAAAAATCTATTTAAAAAAAAAAGTTTAAAAAAAAACAATTAACATGCGGCCCAGGCGTGGATAAAAAGTTTGAGTTCAACTTTATTATGAAATATATTTACGTATGTAGCAATTTACTTTAGAAAGTCTTTACTTTCATTCATTCGGTTGTAAATATGTGGGAAGTAGAACATTCAGAAAATTATACATATTTTCAATACTATAGTGAATTAAAAATTTGCAACATTGACGAATCTCTATTGAAATTTAATCTGCACTTACAAAAGAAATCATAAAAGAATTGAATCGGGAGAAAAGCATATAGTCTCAGCCCTACAAAGTGTCACCTTGTTGTTAAACTAATAGTATTGATTGTGAATCGAGAATCGAATCATCAGTTCATGAATCGGAATTGAATCGAATCGCGAGTTGTTATAAGATTCACATCCCTAGTTTTCACTTGATGGTTCCTAAACACAAAATAACTGCTGCATCACATTTCTGATTAAAACACACCAATTAAAGATGATCATACAGTTTTCTCCTCTGTAAAAACAACAATGCTACTGTTATCTTCTTACTTAATGTATCTCCTCTAGGCGTCAGACTGTTAAGCTGCCTTACATAGACAAGATCTCGGTTTTGTCTTGTAATTGGAAAAAAAGGCGAGGTTTTTACTTGCTAACATTGAAGCAATATGTTTTACTGTTCACAGGTATCACATGAGGCGCATCAATAAAAACCCTCCAAAGGACAGATAAAGTCTGTAAAATCATGTTTGATTTGTAAAAACATTGTATAATAAACTGGAAAGTGTTGAATCAGTTGTCTTCTACTTTTTACCTATTATTGTTATAACTTGTTTGGGTTGTTATTTGGATTTGTGTGAATTTATATCTGTATATTTTAGTCTGCAAAAAAAAAAGGGGAAACATAATTATGCATTTGTGTTTTATATTAGCTGCAAGATGTTTTTTACTTTGTGCATTCATCTGAAATAAGAAAATCCAGCCGCCTGTGGCTGTGGAATCATTAGATAGAAGAGAAATGGGGAGGTACTTGTGTATAATGTTGGTCTTGACTGACTAAATAAAGCAATTATTGAAAATGGCTGCAAAACAATTTGTTCGCACTTTCCAAATATAGAATGATGAATGAGACAGTCTTGCCACAATGAGGATAATTGAATTATTTTGTCTGCTGAAAGAACTCTAACAACCCAAAATGGTGCTTTGATTATGCAACTAAAGAAATACTTTCAGTGTAGTTAATCAGACTGAAAAAAATGAAGATGTTAGAATAGAAACTCGCCTCATTTTCTCCACACTGGGTAAATTCAGGTGTACCAGGATTAACAATATGCTGTACAGTAAAATTGTAACCCTAAAATATTGCAAAGTTAAAAGAAAATGTTTTTTTTTTAAATTACCTCAATTTATATTTAGTGTTTTGTGCAGTATGCAAGTGAATTTACCTTATGCATATTCATATATACCATAGCCTACTATTTCTGAAAATCACGTGTTGAAAATAATTTGCTTTAAAAAGTATTATCAATATCTAAATTGTTCAGAGATTAGTTTTAATTTGACATTAGGGAGTTGGACAGTGCAGCGTGTGGGGTTTCTGAAAATATGACAGTCAGGTGGAGGCTTTTAAATGAAAAAACTTAAGTCTGCATGTATTTTATCTATATAGTGTGCTTCACTTAGCAAATTGGGTTACTGAAATGTATAAACTTCAACAGCGTAGTATTTTCTATAACATAGGCTATATAAACTTTTTAGTGTGGTTTATTTATGAAACATTGTCAAAGAACAAAAAAGATTAAAACACAAGCAAAGTATATAAAAGTACAAACTTCTTTGACAACAAAATGGTGATAAGTTGCAAAAGAAAGTAAATATTTTAATAAAAAGGAAAATTGAGTGTGTAAAAGATTTCTTTTGAATTAAAGGCAATTAAGTAACTTGGAGTTCTAATAGCTTTCAAAGTATCAAGATGGATTCTTATTTCAGCCTTAAATTTGAACACATTGGCGTTTTTTTTGGATTATTTAGACTTATGAATGTGGAATTCTCACAATAAAATCAGAAAATGAATGATAAAGAAGTGAGATTTAACAATACCTTTTTTTATCTCTAAGGAAAATAGTGTCCTTTAATTGTAGTTTAATACTGACAGCAAGGCATAGTAAAATAAAATTTTCTACCTTACACCTACAATATTTAACAAATACACATTCATAGAAGAGGTGTGGAATTTTCCCTGTAGCTGAATTACAGAATGTACAAGTGTATTCTAAATCTCTTTTATATATTTTCTTTAGAAATTTTTTTTGTATGATATATCTGAAGAAACGTTTTAGTTTGTAGCTATGCTGAATTCACACGTCGTTAGGTCATCGTGTGAATGTACCGGAGGGGTGAGTTATCAGTCCCCGCCCCGGCACTTCGCTCAATCCAACCTGAAGACAGGGCGAGTCAGCGGCTACAAATATAACTGCTAACGCAAGATGGCCGGTTTGCCTCGTAGGATTATAAAGGTACACCTGACTACGTATAGTGTGTATACGCGTATACGAGCCACCGTGAGAGCGTTCTAGGGGTCGTTTGGTGATTATATGGGGAATAAATTAACACCTTGTCGCTTGTAGCCTGCCGCTAGCATAGTTAGCCACTGTCTTGCTAGTTGTCGAGCTAACCCGCTTCACTGCAACTGTTTTGTTTGCCACTTCCGTTTACGCAATTCTCATCTGCTTGTGCTTAAACGCAGACAGATTTTAGGTGTGATTTATTTATTTTCTAATTAATCCTCTCGACGTGATAAGTATTGCAATTCGTCCCAGTCGCCATATGAATGAATTCGCTGTGCAAGCTAGGCTAACTGTCGTAGCCTCGCTCGTTCCTACACATGCCTGGCGCTTTCTGTAAAACTGCCCTTGTGCGATCCTGAGGTTTTGAGGTTGCCTTAATTTGAGAAGGTGTAGTTGCGCTGCTTCTGTGTCATTGAATGAACGTCTAGAAATTAGTGTATTGTGAGTCCAGGCGCTATGCGGTTTCCTCCCTTCGCCGCACCGCAACCTCTTCTTGGGCCTGGCCCAGTGTTTTGCCGAAAAAAAAAAAAAAAAGATAAAAAAACACCCCTGTGTCTTAATACCCCCCTCTCGCAAAGGAAGCACATTTCAGTGTGCTTTAACGCGTTAAAATTTGAGCGAAAGTCAGTTGCTCTACTTCAACTTCCCATAAAATGCATTAACGAAACGGCCACGTTAAAATGCACTTCCTTTTAAGAAGGTGTTTCGGTCAGCAAGGGGTGCTTTTTTTCGGTACAACACCGGCAGTGAGCGCGATCAGCCTTTTTTCGCCACACCAAGCCTCAGGTTTGGCAGGTTTTCGCTGCCCGCTCCGTCAAGTTGACAAAGTGAAACCACTTCCAGGTTTCTGGTTTTTGTCGTTCCGCATTTCTTTTTATTTTCCTTTTTAACTTTACAACAAAGAGGCGTTTATCTGAGTCAGACATTAGGCAGTTTCCTCCCATCTGATGGGTCTGCACCTGCCTGGGGAAAACTGAATTTTTTAGGCATCTATTCTGTATAGGACATTATGAAATCAGTTCATGTAATGAAATCAGTTCATGTAATGAAATAGCTTTTTCATCTGTAACTACAATGAAAAGTTGTATATTTATCAAAAGCATTTGTGTTCATTTCTGACTCATATCATATGATAATATTTGCATGTTTTCTTGTTTTTTTACAAGACTTTGCATTTGACTCTGGCTTAACAGGCACAACTAGAAATAATCGTGTCTGTTGGCTCTTCACGTTAGCGATTTAGTTGCAAAGCCAAGCACTGATGTTGGCACTTTCGTGGTTTGCATCGAGTAGTGTTGGATCGATACTGATACCAGTATTATAAATACTCGCTGATGCTGCTAAAATAAAATAAAAATATTTTGGTATCTGCAAGTATTTCTGTTTAAACACAATCTGATCCAATGCAATGTTTATTCCTGCCCAACCCTGCAACACACTGAAACAGTGATGGGTGTTTCACGTTCCTAGAATGCAACTCTTTTTGCATAATTTGCAGCTAAATTTAACACCAGCAAATTTTATAAAGCATTTAGCTTAGCATTATGTAAAAGAGTATAAGGAGTTTGTTGTCTTGAAGGAAAAAAAAAATCAGACCTTCTCTAGCATCCAGTACAGATGAACCAAGAGACCTAAGTAATTTAGCACAAAGGGAAGATGGTGGACACGGCACAGGTTAAAAAGCCATACATCTAAAAAGAGTTATCAGTTAAAGGGATCAGACAGGTGTTGTCCTGTGTTCACCCTCAGCTCCTGGAATGTAGTCTTTTCAGTGTGCGGTTTAAGGCGAACGCTCGCGTCTTGTTTCTTGAAAGAAACCCTTTCAATGTTTCAGAAAAAAAGAGAAACAAATGTAAACGAGCGTGCGTATTGTCTTCCCAATCACACGCAGGAGACACAGCGGTTGATGGCAGAGCCCGTCCCAGGGATCACGGCTACGCCCGACGAAGGGAACGCACGCTACTTCCATGTAGTCATCGCAGGGCCTCAGGACTCTCCGTTCGAGGGAGGCACGTTTAAACTTGAACTATTTCTTCCAGAAGAGTATCCCATGGCAGCTCCCAAAGTGCGATTCATGACCAAAATTTATCACCCCAACGTGGACAAACTGGGAAGAATATGTTTAGACATTTTGAAAGGTAAGAAAGTTTGCCTTTCCTTCACATTATTTGTAATTAGATGTTCACCTTTTAAAACTGCAATCTGGCTTTCCATTTCATATATTAAAATGGCTATATACTTTTATTTGCTATTAATAACCTGTTACTTTTCCCTGGCATGTTAAAGCTATTGGTTGTGATTAATTTGTGTTTTTAATTGTTACTATTCCATGTTTAGTTACCTGGTAGTGTATTAGAGGTCTATGAGTTTCTAGTTTATTGTGTGCTAAACTGTACGACTATGTGGATCAAAATCGGGTTAACTTTTATTGTGTTTTTATGTTTATTTTAATTAATCAAAACCCTATAACGCATAGTAATGAGGTTTAGAATAATCAGCAGCATGTAGAAAGTATTTCCACCCCTTGAACTTTTACACAGTTGCTCATATTGCCACCTGTGACTAAAATGGATCTAATTTACAATTCAATATGGCTGATGTAGCAAACAAAATTCTGCGTAAAAAGAAAGCTAATTCAGAAGTCACGTAATTGTTAAGCAGTCTACCGGGGCTTCATTTAATCCAAACTTAAATGTGACTTTGATTTATCGAAATAATTACATATTTATTTCCCCTGTCTGTTTAATGAAAGCATCGAAAATGACTGACTTCTATAAGTCTTTTATTTTTTTAGCACTATTTGTAAGACTTTGACAGTACATAACAACATATGTAATGCTCCAAAAATATTTTAAAAGGCTTTTATTGTCACCTCTTAATATTGCAACAAATAACCACAAAATATTTGAAAAATTTTAACTTGGTATCAACCATTCTGAATTTGTATTCAACACCCTTTACTGCGATATTGCTTAATAAAATCCAGGAAATCGAGAAAATGTCCCCATGTTATGATGAAATTGGATCAAAATCACATTTTTTCATACATAATGAAAAAGATTTTGTAGCCCACCGCTAATACTGCAAATCACCTCTGGCCTCAAGGCGCACCGTTGGCACAAATATGCTGTGGGGATCATTTTCTTCAGAGATACTGACTTTGGCCAACACTGATGGAAAATCAATGATTGCCTAAAAAAAAAAAAAAAAAGTAGATGTTCAGACTTTATAGAAGCACAAACTGTATAGGAGTAAAAAAGGCTGAACACGCTTATTAGGTTTATTTAAATAATTATTTTTAAAAGCAGACATAGTTTTGTCTTTAACTTCATGTTTATTACACTATGTTGATCTGGCACCATAATAAAAGACAAACATTTAACAGCTTTTCCTTCATAACCAGCTGTTTGTCCATTTATTGAACAAATTTACTCTGCTTCTGCAGACCATTACGTATTTTTTGATTTGGTAATCACTTGGATTATATCAGACTTTTATTATTTATTTTTTTGGGGCATATTTGACATTATTAATAGTTCTTTTACATCTTCTCTCCGCTTTGAACAGACAAGTGGTCTCCAGCCCTGCAGATCCGCACAGTGTTGCTATCTATCCAGGCATTATTAAGTGCTCCCAACCCAGATGACCCCCTTGCAAACGACGTCGCAGAGCAGTGGAAGAAAAACGAAACCCATGCCATTGAGACAGGTCAGTATAAGATTTATGTCTTCTTTTTTATTAAAACAACGAGGGAAGGGGAGCATCAAGCTGCATGGCAGCTCCTTCAGGTTGGCGCAAATCTGTAGTTGGAGAAATACTTTGACAGATGGCTGCAAACATTAGCTGAAATCCAGATCTTTGAAATTCCACCCACATCCAAAGCATGGTGCTAGTGTTTCAGGCTGAAGAAGAATAACTATCCAGTGCTGACTCTGCTTGCAGCTTTGTATGAAGGACAAGATTAACATAATCAGAACAAAAGTCGAAGAGATGTAAGCCATTTCTGGAGGGGAACAGGGGCCTATTGTACTCTTCAATAGTTTTAATAAAGATAAGAAGTCATATTCTGCAGCTCTTAGTTTCTGTTTCACTATTTTCAACTGGCATCAACAATAAAATAACATTATTTCTGAAAAATCTCCTGGAATGAGCTGGTTATATTTAATTTGTAGCTTGCAAAGATCAAACTTGGTAGGGAAATCTATGTACATTAATGCAACATTAGGAATGGAGGCGTCCTATTAAAGGTCGCAACCTTTTCTTGAGATGTTTGTCAGACACCTACTCCATTCCAAGTCTGCAGGCAAAGCCATTTTGGGCCCTAAAATGCAAATGACATGCAGGCACTTGAGTATTATTTACAAAGGAACCTATTTGGCTTTTTTTTTTTTTACGTGGTTACACTTTCTAGTTTTCTTTGAGATTAGAACTACAAATGGGAGGATATTTCTTTATTGTGATAACATTGCTATAGTTTTGGTTAAAAATCTGATGCTTTTAGATATTAACATCTGATTTGGTTTCGTGTACAAAGCCAATTCATTAACACAGTCAGATATAAATCTGTAAGTTAAAAGCAGCAAACACACCAGTAACAACTTGTCTAACCTCATTGTAGAGTGAGGAGCTTTTATATGTAGACCTATGTAAGCAGCCTCTACAAAGTCCTCTCATGAGGCCAGTTCTGCCTTGGAAAGCTGTAAAAACCCACCTCATTCAGCAATAATCAGGTGAGACTGTAGCTCTAACAGAGCCAACCAGTAGCTGGAGCCAAACTCTTCTAACGTGTGACAGACACCATGCAGACTCGAGAGCCAATTTATTATCACAGTTTAACTGTTTGGCATTTGCATGTTGCAATAAACTGCTTGGACTGCAGTTAATTCTTTATACAACAAAGCTGTTTATATCTGTGATTATATTTGGTGACACATTTTGTTTGAGTCAGGCTAAAAAGGTTTTTTTGAGAGGGAGGAATGTGGTCAGGTCATTAAGAGACTGCACTCTGGATATTAACAGGAAAGCCGTTGTAGTCGTCGACAGAATATTACAGTAGAGGTCCTAATTATAGTCAGCAAATTAGTCCAAGTCTCCACCATTGTTACAAGGAATCTTACTGCCAATATTAATTTTAAAGATTCATCAGGGAGTCATCCAGAAATCAGGAGGGGCGAGTCTTACCTGATCAACTCTGATTGGCGAAATAATAAACCTTTCTTGTATTCCGTACATTTATTCAAACAGAGCTTTCATGTCTCATTATCGCAATTTTTTTTTTAAGTTAGAGGTCTTTACTTTGAGCAATGTAGTAGATCCAAATCTCCATTATGGATCTGACTAGTAGAAAGCATAAACTAGGAGAAAGTTCCCGAAAGTGTACTACCGCCACAGTAATCAGCCAGTGGATGCTACACAATGCAGCAGACGCCCCGAAATCACAGAAGAAGCTAAAAATGGCTACAGACGAACTGTCAACCATTGACACTGCTGCAGTTTCGGCAGATAAATGTACACGTAGCGATGTTACTGATTACTGTAATTGTTTTTTGACTGATTAAACATTTAAGTTGTTAAGTCATACCAGACCAAATAACGGCTAGAGGATGGCGGGACCACAGGCGAACGTAACGTAAACAAATGGGTCAACAGAAGTCATATGGGTCAAAGGAAATGCAAAATGGTGGAGCAGTATGTCTGATTTCATGCCTATTACGCGATCGTTTGCTACGCAGTATTACATTAACAGGTGAGTAATAGTTGCTACGTAGCATATAGTAAATACTAAGGATTTGGATGCAGGGAATGTCAAAGGCCTTTTCTGTATAAGCTGTAATTGTTTCCCATAAATTGCACTTTGAGATTGCACTCTGCAATAACATATTTAGCTTGTACTTTTATATATATATATATATATATATATATATATATATATATATGAGTTTGTTTTTGTTTCTTTGCATTATTAATCATCTATTCTAATCTTAAGTTTTATTTTTCACAAATTTTTTTTAAAAGTTTATAATTGGTGCAATTAAAAATAGATATTTTACAAGACTGGATGAATGATCGTGATTAATAATCGTGATTACAATAATGATCAAAATAATCGTGATTATATTTTTGGACATAATCGTGCAGCCCTAATTATCAACCATGGGAATCGTGATAGGAGCATCTGTACTTTATTTTTTTGGCTAATGGCCTCGGGGAGTTGTGGGGGCACACAATAACAGGATGCATAAAAGTGAGACAGACATGTGGGGAAAGATTATTCGCCAAAGAAGACACTACCAGTAGCTATCATGCACACACCCATCATAGAAAATGCAAAGAAATGTTAATAATGCAGCTTTTAAGTTTAAGGGGAAATAAGGTTTGTTTTTGTTTTTTGCAACCTGGACCCTATTCTTAGCATGCATTGTGTTTATTTACTCACCCAGACAAGTTCAGAGCCACTTGGAGTCCTATAAGAGAAGTTTATATCCATTCATGATCAGCGTATATCCATATAATAAGAGTTAATGGGGCAACCAAAGTTCAGCTTCTAAATAAGGCATCAGATGCTTCATTTCTCTAATGCTTTATGAACCTCTAGCATTATTCCCCTGTGAGTTTAGTCACGGATTAGCTTTGTTGGTGTTTTCAGTGGTGTTTTACAGGCTCCCGAAGGACTCCATGTGGCTCCAAACTAGTCTGGGTACGTAAAGGAACAATGCATGCTAAAAATAAGGTCCAGGTTGCAAAAGCGGTGCTTCCCCTTTAAAGGCAATCGAGCTGGCTATCGAAGAAGGAAATAGAGCTACTGCACATAAGCTCCGCAGCAATGACCCGATGGTGAGACGTTGGAGGAGGCAGCAGGAAAAACAGAGTCTGTAAAAAGACGGCAAAAGCTTTCAGAGGACAAAGAGACTGAAGACTTTCAGTGGCTTTAGTGTGCAACAGGAAGATGAAGATAGTGACTGATTACTGTCCTGTTGATGCAGTACTGATGATTTTCAGGCAGAGCTTGAAAACACAAAGTACGGCTTAAGTTAAAAACCAAAAAGATCTTCGTTGTATCCTTTTCTGGGTAAATATGGCATGTTACAGCATAAAAACATGCAACATATGAATGTACAAGATATATTTTCTATTAGAACTTAACTGCTGCGTCTATTAGTCTGAAAATTACAGTAATTTTCTTGGTCCTAACTTTTTTATGGGGTCTTGTCATTCATCAAAGTTTATTACCAAACTTCTGCTCCATCATCAGTTTCACTTCCTTGAAAATGTCAGTGAACCACATCTATGTAGCTAAATCTTGTGATCTCATCTGTGAGGTTATTTTTACGAGCGCCAACACAGGAGCTACTGAGGCTGAACAATGTGTGGTCAGATGAAGTTGTTTTCTCTTTTTAGACGCAGAGTAAAACAGCTGCTTGTTCGAGATTCAATAGGTTTCATGCTCTCAAAGAGCTTCACTTAATATTTAATTCCAAGTCAGAGCAGTGATCCAGCGAAGCCAATAATTGTGAGGTCGTTGCTGCATCTAGCAAACAACTTGAGTGTCAAGTCTTTCTATAAATACTCATCTGTATTCTGAAGGACTTACAGATTCTTCATTTATATTTTAAGTTGATCAATGCAGCACAGCTATTCTTTTTTTTCTTTATATATTGTGAATAAAATAAGCTAAAAAATGTATATCTTAGTAAATTCAATTGGAAATTATTTTGTTGACGAGTCAGAAATACAATGTAGTTGAAACAATCAAATATTTAAATATTTCATATCTCTTCTAGACTTTATTACTAGGGATGCGCCGATCCACTTTTTTTGTTTCCGAAACCAATATGAGGTTATAATCTGCCAAACAGATCCGAACAGTACCGAATTATGTAAACTGTGTCTCATTGTGAGGATAAAGCAGAGAATCATAATTTTATGGAAGATACTTCATACTTTCACCTAAATTTAAATGAATAAAAAAGCAAATGTACTGAATTGATAATTTATTTGACAGCCGTGCATTAGTACAGCAAAAAATAACAACCAAAAACTTCATAAGCTTGGCCAAACATGAAATGAAATAGTAACGCATCTTGAACTGGTTCGATCAGTGCAATTAGGAATACAAAAAGGGTAACAATATTAATAATTGTCTTAAAAGCAGAAAGTTTAAAAAAACAAACAGCTTCACTGCTTTAGTCAATCATGTGGACATGGTGGAGAACCGGGGGACATTTTAAAAGCCGCATGCGGTGGTAGCAGCGGGACTTTAGTTAATTCTCTCAAGTCTTTCCGTTACAGCGTTTCGCAGCGAGCCGGGGCGGAGGTGGGGTCCTATTTAAGACAACTGACCGTAGGGTTTTCTCTATTTTAGTTTGTTCATTATGGCTATGGTTATTGATTTTGTGCGTCGAGGATCGGTTCAAATCAAATCTATATTGCCATATAATCTAAAGCATGTGCGGTAACAATATGTATTTTGATGTATTATTCTTTCATGTGTCAAACTGACTGCTTATGAACATTCTCACTTTCCAGGTACATTCCAGCAGAACAACTTCAAAAAGGTTTAGAGCGCCATTGAAAGAAAATTGAATATTTTTTAAATTAATTTCTCAAAATACAGTCTTTTTCCATAATAATGCAACACAAAGATTCTTACAACATAAATATTAAAATATCTTAAATCAAATAGAAGCTAAATGTTTAACAATTTCCTGATTATTTGATATTGCACGAGGAATCTGCACATATTTAAATCAAAAGTGCTTCATAGTTCAGCAGGTTTCTTTTCTGTTGAATGAAAAAAAAATCTAAAATTGCAATATCTAGAGAAAAGACAAAGACGGAACATCAGTATTTATCCTCTTTGTGTATCTCTAGTATATTGGCACAGCTTGACATCAAAATGTGTGCTTGAGGTATGGCGATACCATAGACTGTAAAAAAGGATAGACAGCGCCTCCTCACTCCTCCCCGTTTACCAGAATGACACACGTTCATGGGGGAATTCATGGCGGATTCACAGACTCCTCCTCCCCAGCTCTGACGAAGCAGGTTCATAAAAAGGACATAGGGGCGGGATCTTCACTGTAGACTCTGCCCTCGCGGGGCGCGTATGGGCGTGTAGTTTGGTCGTAATCACGCCCATTCTGCTCCCGTGTCTTTAGCTCTAATGCTAAACTTGGCTCGGCCCCCTCATTAATTATGCAAGATTTCAAAAAATAATCTTTCGAAAACCAGCCTGGTGCCCAGGCTTTTTATGAGCCCAGCGTTATCTCAAGAAGAATATGTAGCCATAGAAAGTTTTTAAAAATGGGCACCAGGCATTAAAGTTGTTTTTAACTTGTCTAAAGTCCAATGCTTTTCAATGGGGCCTAGCGGCCAAATGGAGGTACTACAGCAAGAGAGGAGCAATGGCGGCCTCCATGGCATGTGGTCAAAAAGCAGAGCAGCCAGCGGCCATTGGGCGATACACTGAAAATCTCTACCTTTGGTTAAATTTCTATCATTTCTTTCTTCTACCTTTTATATTGCCCACTACTAAATTAGTTTTCATATTTTAATAAGTGCAGAAAGAGGAAATATTTGCTTCCTTTTTTTGATCCCATCCATAAATATTTTATCCATCCATCATTCTTCTTCTATGCAGTTTTTTCTGTTTGTTCTTGAGGTTCCATATTTTAAAAAAACCGAAGCTGCTTTATGTTGACCAGATTAATTTATTGGTTAATTACTTAAAAACCCAAAACTTGGCCTTGAGTTGTTTTTTATGGTACTGATTTTCACATTGTAAGCATGCTTAACTGAACCGATTTTTAATCCATTTATCACCCTGTGCATCATCACAAGCTTCCTGTTTCTCTCCATCTTCTCCCTGCAGCCCGAACATGGACCAGGCTCTACGCGAGCAACACTGAAGTATAAAGGAACCGAGAAGAAGCATCTGAATGTGATCCACAAAATGTACTCCTATACTGTCAACCTTTGAATTTAACGGACACATAAAAAAAAGAAGAAATAAGTCCAAATATATTTGAATGAAATGAGATTTACTGCTGCAGACCCCTGGGTGACTTATTTTCCTCTCTTAAGACGCGTTAAGTGTGTGTTAGCCTATTGTTTCTTTTCTTTTCTTGTTTTTTTGTTTCTGTGTTGCTATTTAAATGCATGGACAAGCATCAACAGCCTCCCCATGTCTTAAAGTACATTCGACATGTTGTCCCGAGCTACTCAGACTTGGTACGTTTGCAAAAATATTCATTCATTAAAGTTTTTTTCTTTTAACAAACCCATAATTTGTCAACACATCAATGTCTTCTTGTTCAAGCGGCAGATTGGGGAACTATTTCCTTTCCAACTAGGGGTTGTGGGGAATACAAGTTCTGGGATGTCATTGTCTGTCCTAAAAAAAAACCAAGTGGGACAAGGCATGTGAAGTTAATAAAAATATTTTAACAAAAGTGAGTAAAACCCTGACGTAAACTGTAGCCTCGCATTCTTTCAGCTAAATGAGAGGAGTCCCAAGAAAAAAAACGTGATTATTACAAATTAGAAAAGTTCCCACGATTTAATGTCCTGAAAATAGCTGGAAAATTTCATCTGAACGCACATTTGCCGTTTTAATATCTGCAGTTAAATGCTATTCTGTTGAGCAGCTTCTGTAATCAAATTGGGTGTTTGACTGTCTGCAAAAGCTGGATAAACAGGACGCCATAACATGGGATATAATGGGTTTCTTTTTTAATCAGGAGTATTTTTGGACACTTTGGGGAGGGTGAGCAGAGTACTTTGACATGCCTCAAGTCATTACCAGCACATCTAAAACGATACGAGTGACATTCTGTAAAGAAAGCATTAGAAGTGTTGAAAATGACGTTTTTTGCTTTAGCTGCCTGTCTATTATTACAGTTTTTATTATCGCGGCATTCATCAGACCCAAACTGATCGGAGGAACATAAACTAGTTCATATGGGTGTATAGTTTCTTTTTCGTTTTGTTGAGTCAGTCATGTTTATTTTTGGTCTGTCTGTGATACTGATGTCAATGATTATGCAAGTGCATTTACTTGACTCCAGGGGGGTCTGTTTGGTGGCAGAAGGGTGATGTTACAACAACAAAAAAATTCCTAGATTACTAAAAGATTTTGTGTTCGGTGGAAGAAACCTGTCAACATCTAGTGTGGGAGGCTGAATGATGGTTTGCTGTGCTCAGATTGTGTCTCAGACTAAATCAGGTTGCTTCAGTATTTTGTTTAAGACTTACAACATGTAAAATACATTTTTGTTTTAGGTGGAAGAGCGAGTTACTCACTAGTTGTTGCTTAGATTTGTCATCCGGTTACTAACGGCTATGTTTTCTCTACCTTAAAGCATAACAGATGGCCCTAAATCTTTTTTTTTTTTTTTTTTTTTTTTGCAGCAGGAGTTTATGGTAGGAAGTGGCTCAAGCTGCTAGATGGAAATAATTAAAGATCAAACTTATAAATACGCTCCCCATGTGTACTGAGAAAAAGCAATTCTGTCGATAATTTGAGTACATTTGCTTACATGGCTCTTCAAACATGCTGTAAATAAACTGAGTTGAGTAAGTAAGAGGAGTCTCCTTTGGTTTTTATTTTAAAGGTGTGGAGCTTAGATGTTCTTTTCAACGTTTTCATCTGTTTTTTTAAACGGCTCTAACAGTTGCACCTAAAAGTATTCAACTTGTCCCCCCTTCAGAGAATTAGAGAAAATTTGGGTATTTTCAGTGTAAAACAAACTCAAAATCCAATTGAAAAAACTGTTAATTCACCAAGTCTCCAATCAAGGCTTTCCTTAGGTGCATAAGTTATGTTCTGTACAACATGGGGATTGTTTGAAAGGGTTAAGGATCACGACCTTAGAAACGAGACAATAAAAGGAAAATGATGGCTACCCAGAATGCTCCTAGAGAGGCACATGGAAGGCAAGATTGAAGATTTGAAGGTAAGAACTGTGGTTGCATGTCCTTGATGTGGCAGAAAGAAGAAAACCATCAGCATCTACAGGTTCCCTGAGGAGGTAGGTGATCATCTTTGACTACAAAAGACCTGCAGAAAGATTTGAAAGGCAAGGCAATTTTATTTGTATAGCACACTTTCAACACAGGGCAATTCAAGGAGCTTTACATATGATAAGAATACAAATGAGCAGTTGCAACAGGAAAATAATCAAGAAAATACAACAATTTAGGGACAATTGAGTAAAAAAACAGGTTTAGTTCATTAACTGATCTTTCTGAAGAAAGCTCAGTTTTTAACACAAGAAAGCTATCCATCCATCATCTTCCGCTTATCCGGGGTCGGGTCGCGGGGGCAGTAGCCTAAGCAGAGAGGCCCAGACTTCCCTCTCCCCAGCTACTTGGGCCAGCTCCTCAGGAGGAATCCCGAGGCGTTCCCAGGCCAGCTGGGAGAAATAATCCCTCCAGCGGGTCCTGGGTCTCCTCCCGGTGGGACGTACACAGAAAACCTCACCAGGGAGGCGTCCAGGAGGCATCCTGACCAGATGCCCGAGCCACTTCAGCTGGCTCCTCTCGATGTGGAGGAGCAGCGGCTCTACTCTGAGCCTCCTCCGGATGACCGAGCTTCTCACCCTATCTCTAAAGGAGAGCCCAGCCACTCTACGGAGGAAACTCATTTCAGCCGCCTGTATCTGCGATCTCGTTCTTTCGGTCACCACCCAGCGTTCGGGACCATAGATGAGGGTAGGAACGTAGATCGACCGGTAAATTGAGAGCTTTGCCTTTCGGCTCAGCTCTCTCTTCACCACGACAGACCGGTACAGCGCCCTCATAACTGCAGACGCCTCACCAATCCGTCCATCGATCTCCCGCTCCATTTTTCCCTCATTCATGAACAAGACCCCCAGATACCTAAACTCCCCCACTTGAGGAAGGACCTCATCCCCGACCCGGAGAAGGCACGCTACCCTTTTCCGGCTCAAGACCATGGTCTCGGATTTGGAGGTGCTGATCCTCATCCCAGCCGGTTCACACTCGGCTGCGAACCGCTCCAACGAGAGCTGTAGATAACGTTCAGATGAAGCCAACAAGACCACATCATCTGCGAAAAGCAGAGACCCCATCCTGAGGTCACCAAAACGGATCGCCTCAACACCTTGGCTGCGCCTAGAAATCCTGTCCATAAACATTATGAACAGGACCGGTGACAAAGGGCAGCCTTGGCGGAGTCCAGCTCTCACCGGAAATGAGTCCGACTTACTGCCGGCAATGCGAACCAGACTCTGACACCGTTCATATAGGGACCTAACAGCCCGTATCAAAGGGCCTGGTACCCCATACTCCCGGAGTACCCCCCACAGGACACCCAGAGGGACACGGTCGAACGCCTTCTCCAAGTCCACAAAGCACATGTAGACCGGTTGGGCGAACTCCCACGCACCCTCCAGGACCCTGCCGAGGGTGTAGAGCTGGTCCAGTGTTCCACGGCCAGGAACAAGAAAGCATTTACAGTAATTAAGACAATTTGTGACAAAAACAAGCAAGTAAAAACAGTTACACATAAGAAAGTCTAAATAGGTATGTTTTAATTTTAGACTCAAGAGTTTAGTGTCTGCAGCTTTGCATTCTCCCGGTAGTTTGTTCCAAATATGGGGAGCATAGAAACTGAAAGCTGCTTCCCCATGTTTGGTTCTGGTTCTAGGGACGATGAGTAAACTAGAGCTGGAGGACCTGATTGATCTGGATGGTTTGTACCATGATAGCAGATTGTCAATGTACTCTGGTGGTAACCCATTCACTGATATATATATATATAGACATTCCTTTAATCCTAGAAATGTTCCTCAGGTGATAGAAAGATGACCTTGTTATTGCCTTTATGTGACCCTGGAGGTTCAGGTCTGAGTCCATTATTACACCTAGATTTCTGGCCTGGTTGGCAGTTTCTAGTTGGACCAACTGAAGCTGTGTACTGATATTTAATCAATCTTTTTTGGGTCCGAAGATAAGTACTTCAGTTTTGTATTTGTTCAGTTGGAGGAAATTATGGGACATCCAGCTGTTAATTTGCTCAATGCATTTATTGAGGATTTGGATGGGTTCAACGTCACCTTGTGACATTGAGATATAAAGCTGACTGTCATCAGCATAGTTGTGGTAATTAACATTGTTGGTGGTTATAATCTGGCTTAGTGGGAGCATGTAGATGCTAAATAAGAGGGGCCCTAGGATGGAGCCCTGGGGAACCCCACATGTGATTTCTGTGTTTTGTGATGAGAACTGGCTAATCCACACAATGAAGGAGCAGAGGTTTTGACTCATACACCGCCACTGACCCAAAAATGCAAGACACAGCCTTCATCTATAAAAACGAAGCTGTGTTTTGGAAATGCTCTATGGAGAAGTGAAACAAAGCTGGAACTTTTTGGGAAATGGATGCGTATAATGAAAAGGATTAAATGTCAGTGGTGATCTGATGCTGCTTCTCTTCCTCTACTGAGCGTGGAGGCGGGGAATTAATTCAAGCATTTTAAGGAACCTTAAATTAGGGTGTTTTTGAATCTTAATCCTAAACAGAATATCTCAGTCTGTCATTGCTTGGTTTCAGTAGAAGTCCAAATCCTCTTTCTTGCACCTGAATGTAAAACTGGTGAGATTTTAAAACGATTCTTACAGCAGACAACTTAATAAGCTGGAGGTGTTTTGCCTTATGCAGCGGGCCAAGATTCCTCAGGAATGCTGCCAGAACCTGGCATGGACAGGCAGAATAAAGTTCAGGCTGCTTTAGTTATTTTTACAATTGGCACAATATTTTAAATCAGTAGAAACTACTCGTATGTGTTATGTGGCGCTATCTTAAATTATTCTGGGTTTGCTTCATTTTAAATGCTTACTAGCTTGAACATTTTATCTCCATTTGTATTGAAGGTCGAATCGTGAAGGTGGAACTCGAACGTACTGACCAGTTATGTCCACAAGGGGGAGGCGTCGACATGTTTAAGATTGGTTGTTTCAAAGTGACCCCATCTTCTCTGTAGGCTACCATTTGTCCTCTTGATTAAATATTTTAATTGTTGCACTTATAGATACACATCAAGCAGATTCTCATATGAAGAATCTGATTTATATAGAGTATGAAGATCCAAATTACTAATAGAGATAAGTTAAAAAAAATGTGCATAGGAAAAAACAAACCTATTAGACTGCAGTTTGACGTGGCTTTTCAGTGTGCTTCTGCCCTGCTTATTTCAAGAACAAGCATCCTGCCTGGCTTCACCTGAAATGTTGAAGTTGCTCTTAAACCCAAAATTCGCAACCCTAACTCCAACCTAACATCTCAGCTCTGGTTCTTGAATCATCCAAAATCTCGCCTATGATCTTAAGGTTAGACGAAATTAATCTCAGGAGCTTTGAACAACTCAAGATGCCAGCAACCATAAAGAAACAATCAGGCACTAATCAGGATTTGAGGAGCATTTTGCATGTGAAGAAAGTCAAAAATCATCCAAAATGTCTTGCAAAAAAGTATTTATTCTTAAATTGATTTACAGTTAACTTCCAGATTTTTGCAGATGGCATGTGTTTGACAAACAGAAACACACAAAAACAACAACAACATGTATTTGTAAAGTGAAAGGAAAAAGATTTGGTTTTCAAAACCTTTTCCGAATCAAAAAAACTAGCATTGGGGAGACAGCAGACATGCAGGTCAGAAATTAATTTGTGGGGGAGTTTAAAGCAGTGTTACTTTTTCAAATAATACTCCCAAGCTTAGAACAGAGCAGTCCATCTTCCGAAAATGAAAAGAGTACGATGGTACTACAAACTTGCTAAACAGACAGGAGAACAAGCATCGTAACTCTGGAGGAGCTGCAGAGAACTACAGTTCTGGTGGAAAAATCTGTCAACAGCACAAGTGCCATGATGGAAGAGTGCCAAGAAGAAAGCCTGAAAAAATCCTGCTTGCAGTTTGCCACAAACCACATTGGGGAAATGATCGACGTGTGGAAGTAGGTGCTCTGGTTAGACCAAAATGCTTTATTTTTAAATGCAAAACTGAATGCACAGCAGAAAAACTTCTTCTCTGAAGTAATCCCTGATTGTGACCACTAAAATCTGAAGAAAATAACACCAATTAGGCTTTAAGTCAATCCTTTTTTGTCAAAGTTGGGCTACAAGTACCAAAAATAGACAAACGTCAGGGTTTGATCTACTGCTAACCACTGCTAGCTTGGTGCAAGATACTATGCAATCCTTACAGGTTATTTCTCCCGGTACCCACCAGGGGGCACTGCAAGTGGACAAGTTGAATAAATCACTGCTCTTCAAAGAGACTACAAAGTGCCATTTATTCCTTTAGCTCAGACTTTTGCACATGATCTGATTGAAGTCAAAATATTTTAATTTTGGGATTAGACTTTTATTTCTGTGTGAGAGGTGACTTTATGGTGACCAATGTCCTGGTAAAAATACTCTGTTTTACAATCATACTTTGGTTTATATGGCAACAATGAGTCATAGAGGATGAATCTTTGGGTGGAAGTGCAGGAAACGATCCCCCCACTATCTGCAACAATCTGAGAAAACATTAACCAGCCTGTGAGGCCACTGGCTCTGCGAAAGGCTTTGTTGTTACAGCGGCCAGCCACAGATCAGCAGAGGGATATTTGTTGTAGTTAGTCAGTCCCTGACACATGTCGACCTTAGATATATCTGGAAAATTATAAATGAAAAACATGCAATTATTGACCGCAAATAAAGGTTTTTGTATTACAGGTTGCATGTGAATACAGATTCTGTCAACCGCATTGCTTTGATTGACTTTTACTCAGACATAGAAACCGGTCAACTTAAAACTGTTTGTATTTAGAGAAAGTTTTGTGATTTTAATTCGAATTGAACAAAAATATATAACAAGGAACATGATCAATGTAAAAATTTGACTTTTCCTCTAAATCCTCGTTTAACTTACAGAGTAGACAAAATACATTAATCAATATAAAAATTCATAAATATAGAAAACTATAATATCTGGTCAGGGGGCATTGGCACCCCTTTCAGGTGCTTTAAACTAAATGTAACTTAAGTTGCTTGTTAAATTTCAATATTTTATTAGAATCTTTAGGAATGTCTTATTTTATTTACCGTTCATTTCCTTAAATAGGATGTGGCACATAAGCCAATTTCTCACAGCCTCTTTTCAAAAGGAGAAAGAAAATAGAACATGTCATTGAAGTAATATCAGAATATAACAAATAAGACCTATATAAATTGTTAATTTTGAAGGCATTCCAGGAAAAATGTTGAGCGGTCCTACCATCACAAACATAGACACATTGTGTTTGGTCAATGCTACAAAACTTTAACTGAAATCTTCTGAAAAAGAAGAAGTTGTTTATTTATATAACACCTTTCACAGATAAAATCCCAAGTTGCTTTAGGAGTAATCAAAAATGTAATCAAAAAACAAATAAAATCAACACATTCATTATAGAAGCCAGTCAACAAAAGCTGGTCTAAATAAAAATGTGAATTGATTTGTAGCTTTGGAAGCTTCCCAGCAGATTGCATCGAGTAATTGACTGGCAGTTAATGCCCCATTGATGGAAACCCCAACCACAGTAATCCCTCATACGTAGCAAGGTTTTAGCGACATGTCATTCAGTATAAAAAACTCCTATAACAGGAAGAAATCAGAACCTGGCTCAGTATGAGGGGCCATTTGGCATGACCGTCTGGGGGTTTGAGAAGGCAGGGTACAGACACAGAAAGAATAAAACTAACTTTTGTAAGAGTATTTTCTTTAGTAAAAAAAAGTAAAAAGTTGATACACCACAGAGGATATTCAGTTACTGGGAGCTTCATCTCAATCCCAAATTACTGGACAAACACATTCAAAATGTACATCATTAGTTATCATTTAAATCGAAGTACAACATATGTGTGATTCAGGACGTAAGACAAAGCGGACCAGAAAATGACTTATCGCTTCATTGACTTCCATTCATTATTTTTTCGGTTTTGGGACCCATGGGCCGAGCAGAAAGGGAAGAAACTTAGGCCCCCCATGCACCCTCCTATCCAACAGGGCAGCACAGCAAAGAAGGATGCCAGACCAGGTTTAGAGAGAAAAACACTGAGAAAAACAAAGTTTAGAATCGAAATAACAGCAAATAATGCAACTGGAGAGTAGTAGAAGAGAAAAGTACTAAGTGAAGGAAAGTGGTCAGTCTGTCCTCCAACAGTCTAATCCTATAGCAGCATAACTAAAAAGATAGCTCATGATAACCTAAGCCACTCTAATTATAAGTTTTATCAAAAAGGAAGGTTTTAAACTTAGTCTTAAAGGTAGAAAATGTCTCTACCTCACGGCCTAAAACTGGGAGCTGGTTCCACAGGACAGGACCCTGATTACTAAAATATCTAAATCCCATTCTACTTTTAGAAATACTACTGAGAGTGAAGTGCTCTGTTAGGAACATATGGAACAATCAGATCTCTAATGTATGATGGAGTTTGATAATTAAAGGCTTTATACATAAGAGGGAGGACATTAAAGTCTATTCTGGATTTAACAGGGAGCCAATGAAGAGAAACTAAAACGGGAGAGATGTGATCTCTCTTTTTAATATTCATCATCTCTCTTGCTGCAGTATTTTGGATCAACTGAAGGGTTTTAATTGCATTTTGTGGACTTTGTGAGAGTAAAGAGTATTCCTTGAATTAATAACTGTATGGACTAGCTTCTCAGCATCACTCCTGAAAAAAAAAATCTAGAAAATTGGCAGAAAAGTGGTCTGATTTTTAAAAAATGTATTTGCAAATTATGGTGGAAAAGTATTTGGTCACCTACAATCAAGCAAGATTTCTGGCTCTCATAGAACTGTAACTTCTTCTGTATGAGGCTCATTAATCCTCCAGTCTTTACCAGTATTAATGGCACCTGTTTGAGCTTGTTAACAGTATAAAAGACATCTGTCCAAAGCCCCAAACAGTCACACTCTAAACACCACTATGGCCAAGACCAAAGAGCTGTCAAAGGACACGGGAAGCAACCGCGGGAGCGATTATTCAAAAAAATGAAAGACATACAAGACTACTGTTAATCTCCTTTTGATCCGGGGCTCCACACAACACCTCACCCCGTGGGGTCAAAATGATCATAAGAACGGTGACCAAAAATCCCAGAACATGACCTGCAGAGAAAGTAACAAAGACTTCCATCAGTAACACTTTACACCACCAAAAAAAATGAATTGGTCCAAGCACAGACCCCTGTTGTTTTCCAAACTATAATATTGTCAGACAAATATTATTTAGACCAGACTAGATCCTTTGATTCCTGCAACATATTCAAGCGTTTCTAAGATAAAATTATGGTCAACCGTGTCAAGGCAGCGCTGAGATCTAACAAAACCAGAACAGTCACAAGTCCATTATCTGAGGCCATTAGAATATCATTAGTAACTTTCACCTGTGCTGTTTCAGTGCTATGATGAGCTCTAAAACCTGACTGTGACCCTAAATTCCTATGGTCCGTATCAATTTATGAAGGATTGAGTCATATACAAATATGGCCAGTAACCAAAGGGAACAGTTCTTTAAATAATATGATTGGGATTGTGTCCGACATGCAAGCTGAAGGTTTAGATTAGCCTAATATTTTGGATAATTCCAAAAGCCTGACTGAATCAAAACAATCAGAGAACAGACGAGATTCTATACAGTTCTCTCTGATTCTTCTTAACTTACTGAGAGAGAAGTAGTCATGTTTGGAAGGTTGCCAATGATTTTATTTTTAATATAATTTTATTTATGAAGCATCCCATAAAGTCATAACTACTGACAGTAGTTGGTGCGACAGATATGACTCTGTCTAAGTTTGTTAACTGTACTAAAAAGAAACCTAGCATAATTCTTAATACAGAAAGACCAAAATCTACACTCAGTGTCTGAAGCAACAATTTATGATCTACTAAGTCAAACTCTGCAGATAAATCAAGTAGGACCAAAACTGAATACATCTGGATATCACTGGACACTTTTACCAAAGCAGTTTCAGTTGAGTGCCTCACACGAAGGCCAGATTGACATTTGTCCAACATTTCATCATTCGATAGATAAAGAGTCAACACCATCTTCTCCATAACTTTTTTAGAGAGGAAGGGTAATTTAGAAATAGGATGATAGTTGCCAGGCTCCAGTTGGGCCCAATTTAGCTTTTTTTTAAGATGCGACTGAACTGACCCACTGGACAGTGAAATATGATCAAATTGACAGCTTACTGGACAACAAGATCAGTTACTTTAACAAACATAGATGTGGTTAGGACATCAAAAGGACAGTTTAATTTCATTTTATGTTTTCAAAAACACCAGAACAACCTCTAATGTTACAGGTAGGAACAGAGACCAGGAACAAGCAGTAGGAGACACATCTAAGGGCTTTATATTTAACTTGCTGTCCGCTACTTATTCATAAAAATGTTTCAAAAACCTGTCAGTAATCAGTTGTAAAAGCAGGCAATTATGTGGCTGATGTTGAAACAGTTTAGTGAGTTATATCAAAAACATCTTTGGGATTTTGCTTGCATTATGTTCACAAGATTGGCACAGGAGGCGGATCAAGCCCGCTTGATCATTTCATTGAGGGATGTAACCAACTCTTTTAAATACAGTCTGTGCACCTCCAGGGTTATTGATTACCACAGACAGTTTTACAGCAAGATCTCCTTGAAGAAGCAATTTCTTCAGTTAGCCATGGATGGACTTCTCGAGCAGGAGCATTTTTTGGTTTCACAGGTGCAACCTTGTTCAGCATATACAGTGGTGTGAAAAATGATTTGCCCCCTTCCTGATTTCTTATTCTTTTGCATGTTTGGCATACAAAATGTTTCTGATCATCAAGTACATTTAAAGATAACACAAGTAAACACAAACATTTTTAAATGATGGCTTTTATTGTTTAGGGAGAAAAGAAATCCAAACCTACATGGCCCTGTGTGAAAAAGGAATTGCCCCCCCTTATTAAAAAATAACCTAACTGTGGTGTATCACACCTGAGTTCAATTTTTGTAGCCACCCCCAGGCCTGATTACCGCCACGCCTGTTTCAAACAAGAAAATCACTTAAATTACACAGAGAAGTTGACAAAAAGCACCTCAAAAGCTAGAAATCATGCCAAGATCCAAAGAAATTCAGGAATAAATTACAACAAAAGTAATTGAGATTTATCAGTCTGATAAAGGTTATATAGCCATTTCTAAAGCTTTGGGACTCCAGCAAACCACAGTGAGAGCCATTATCCACTAATGGCAAAAACATGGAACAGTGGTGAACCTTCCCAGCAGTGGCGGGCCGACCAAAATTACCCCAAGAGCACAGAGACAACTCATCCGAGTGGTCACAATAGATCCCAGGACAACATCTAAAGAACTGCAGGCCTCACTTGCGTCAATTAAGGTCAGTGTTCACAACTCCACCATAAGAAAGAGAATGGGCCGAAAATGGCCTGCATGGCAGATTTCCAAGACGCAAATCACTGATAAGCAAAAAGAATATTAGGGCTCGTCTCAATTTTGCGAAGAAACATCTCAATGATTTCCAAGACTTTTGGGAATATACCTTGTGGACTGATGAGACAAAAGTTAAACGTTTTGGAAGGCAAATGTCCCGTTACATCTGGCGTAAAAGTAACAGCATTTCAGAAAAAGAACATCATACCAACAGTAAAATATGGTGCTGGTAGTGTGATGGTCTGGAGTTGTTTTGCTGCTTCAGGACCTGGAAGGAACCATGAATGCTGCTTTCTACCAAAATATCCTGAAGAAGAATGTCTGGCCATCTGTTCGTGAACTCAAGCTGAAGCGATCTTGGGTGCTGCAACAGGACAATGACCCAAAACACACCAGCAAATCCACCTCTGAATAGCTCAAGAAAAACAAAATTAAGACTTTGGAGAGGCCTAGTCAAAGTCATGAACTGAATCCTATTCATATGACCTTAAACAGGCGGTTCATGCTAGACAATCCTCAAATACAGCTGAATTACAAGAATTCTGCAAAGATGAGTGGGCCAAAATTCCTCTAGAGCACTGTAAAAGACTCATTGCAAGTTATCGCAAAAACTTGATTGCAGTTATTGCTGCTAAGGGTGGCCCAACCAGTTATTAGGTTCAGGGGGCAATTCCTTTTTCACACAGGCCCATGTGAGTTTGGAATTTTTTTTTTCTCCCTAAATAATAAAAGCCATCATTTAAAAACTGCATTTTGTGTTTACTTGTGTTAAACTTTGACTAATGGTCAAATGAGTTTGATGATCAGAAACATTTTGTATGACAAACATGTAAAAGAATAAGAAATCAGGAAGGGGGGGTAATCGTTTTTCACACCACTGTACTCACAGACATCATCGAAAGAATCAACATTCTACTGTATATAAACACCATCGACACAAGACTGTGACTGAAACATTTAAGAAAAATCTGCATCTACACATAGATTTATAATGCGCTTTTGGCAAGAAGAATCAGAACTCTGTCAAATAAAAAAAGTGAAAAGTCTGATAACTCATTCAAGAACTCACATGCAGGACTAAGACGTCGATAGGTTTAAACACAATAAAAGAAGCCCGTGTTACCAACCTTAGTCAACAGAGTGTTGGCCAGACGTGACTAAGTGAACTTTTTATAACAATCACTTCAAATGTTCACAACAAAAAGAAACAAAGAGAGGAAATATACCTTGTGGAAATTATTAATCCCATTCAAATTCATCAAATGACCTTTCTTATTCCGGCATTTTTAGATATGCACTTAAACATTTCTTTACTAACAACTTCTGTTTAGTTTTGTACTCCATCAGTACTGGTTTACATGATGAACGAGGCAGAGAGATAACCATGCAAGCGGGACCTGCGTTGAAGGACGCAGAGCCAGCATCCTAAACATAGGCCTTCTCCTCTGACACAGCGGATCATTTCTTGCTGCCGCTGTTGACTGCAGGTAAAAAAAACAACTTTCATGGTGCCGCTGATGAGTCGACAGGTGATGCTGGACTTCCTGTTATGACTCGGGCCCCATCGGGAGTCCCTGATGTAAACCCGGTCGTTGCTGGGCAAAATCGGACGGCTTTTCTGAGCAGAGGGGGATATCTGTTATGAAACCTAATGGTTTTATATAACCTTTTAAAAAAATGTTCTGTAAGTCCTCCCTTTCCCACCATCAACTTATTTTCACACTTGTCAGTTTTCTCCCTGTTTTGTCTACATCTTTATCATGCTTTCATTAACACACACTCTCCATGTATTAACTTTCCTTCCCTTTTCTCCTCCTCCTCCTTGTCCCACTGCAGATAAACCAAGGGGGCGCTGCAGCATGAACCTTCTCACCTCGCTTCACCCCCCCCCCCCCCACACACCATTATATAACCACCCTGATTATTCCCCCATGCGTAAAAACAAATTTCAGCAAGCCAAAAGGGAATCCCTTGTGGAGGCTACAGCAGGTACCCAAAGCGTTCAATATTTTAAGAGATTTCGGGTTACGCAAGACAGCCGCAGTGGAATATTACTGCAGGCAGAGATTTTTTCCAGTTGTTTTTGAACTCCGCTGACCTTTTCCTAAGAAGCTTCCTTGGCCTTTGACCTCCTGAGATGCTGCTGCTGCTGTATTTTTTCCACTTAAGCATATAAAAATCAGCTGCAACATGCCATAACACAGACATGTGTTTGAGGTGCCCTGGTGCAGTAGGCTGTAAGATGCTCGACTGCGATCCTGTGCATGCTAAAGCGGCGTATCTCTTGCAGTTACTTTTAACCACAAACAAGAAAAGATAAAAAAAGATCACTTTTTGCATCCTCATATAATTTGCAAGAACAAAAATCTCTAAATACTTTTTTTTTTGGTGTCATATCATTGTAGCAGTCTTGAATAACTGTAGGGTAGAAGCAAACAAAAGCTTTTTAGAAAAGAATTGCCACATCTATGTAAGTTTGTGTGTCTGTGTGGAGCGTAATAAGAGGGATTCCTCTTGTGTATAAAACAACACTGTAGACAAGGACACAAGAACAAATCCATGTGTGTGCGCGTGCATAGCAGACATACAAAAGATGTCAAAACTGCCACAACGACTGACAGTTTGACCTTGTATAAACCTTGTCTCCCTCTTCAACTTATTCACTCCAATGTACATTACCAATGTCGTTAAAAACGAATATTTTGAATTGCTAAGATTTAAAACTCAATGCAATAAACCACATCAACTATAAAAACATACATTTGAAGTGGAAGTAGTATTTCTATTGAGCACCCTCCATGTTGATACCTCTAAATAAAATGCAGTGCAACCAAATGCCTTTATATATCACCCGGTTTTTATAGAGTCCCACTGTTGTGTGAGGCCTCAGAGGTTTATTGGAGAACATTAAAGACAGCCTCGGGAAGACCAAGGATCACAGCATGCATGTCAGAGGAAAAGTTGTGGAGAAGATTAAAGCGGCATTGGAAAGAAAGCTATAGGAAGTCTTTTAGCAAGTGAACATGCGGGAGAAAGTATTTTAGTCAGAAGAATCCAAAAGTAAGGTTTTTTGGACTGCAAACAATCTACTATACATGGTGAGACATTTACAATTCACACCAACCAGTCATGAGGCACGGTGGTGCCAGCATCATCCTGTGGAATAGCTTTTCTTCAGAAGGGATTGGGAACCTCTTTAGAGTTGAAGGGAAGATTAACGGTGCTAAATGCAGCCAATTCTGGAAGTAACCCTAGTAGAGGCTGCAAAAGACTTAAAACTGGCATAAAAGGTTACTTTTCAAGAGATTTTATTTTTGCTTTATTTTATTTTTTTAACAAACAATCTGAGCCACAGTTATGATTTAGGCTATATAATCCCACCCCAAATCCCACCCTAAATTAAGTTAAAAATCTGTTGGTCTATATTACATAACACAGAATAAAATACACATTTTTTTTTCATTCAATACTTTTTTGTTTACCAGTAGTATGTATTTTTTTTCTTTATATGGTGGATTGATACTGTGCTTGAGTTATTTATGTCTTAAAGTGCTTGGCGTCTGTTTGTGCCACATATTGCGGTGTAATCCAGTCAGAACATGGATCTGGTTGTCACACTCTCACACAGAAACGCTGCAAACACACGCAGCCAGGGGTCCGGCAGCCGTCTCAGGCTGCTGTGTTTAATGTAAATAATTAACCGGCTTCATTCAGTGGATCTCTGACTCGGACCCAGCCACGGCAACCACCACCCTGTGTGTAAACAAGCCTACGACTGAGCAATCATACTCTGGGTTACGGTATCAGAGGAAGTCATGCTGACAGTGCTGATCAACAACCTGTCGTGGTTGGTCGCCACAGAAAGTTTTGGGTTTAAAAATGATAAAGAGCGCTGAGGGATACGCTTGAGGTTGTCAATTTCTAGAGCAAATTCCATCTTTTCTGTTCAATAGCTCGTAATCTCTGATTGGATTATTTAAAACGAACTTTACTCTGACTCCAAGAATCGATTCATTGTTTGACTGTTGCTTCAAAAACCACTAATAATCTGTGAACTACAGCCTGAATGTTATCAAGTGTTAGACACGCTGATGTTTTCCAGACAGGAACACCTATAAACTTTGATGCTTAAATGAGGAGAATCCACAGTTTATTAGTCTGTTAGTCTGAAACTTTAATTTAGAATGACAATTTAATCATTCCGCAATCATCCCAAGTGTAATCTATGATCGTCTTATTCAGTAATTAAATAATTCAATCAAAAAGCTTTAGCCGGCTGGGGCTAAATTGTTCTGAATCTGTGTCAGAGACGCGGACGGTCTCATAGGAAAGATATAGAAATGTCTGAAAATTACCCCATATCTTAGTTCACTCTCCTTCCAAGCATTTTCAAGATGGTGTGCTCGCAAAATGTTTCTCAGGTGGCAACTATTCCATTGGAGCTATACAGAGGGCTGTAATAAAATAATTTATCCCCTTAGCAAGCTCTTCTGTTTTTATTTGCAAATCATCAAACATATTCTTAAAATAAAGTGAGTAAATACAAGAAACTGCTTCAAAATAGGATTTCAGCTATTCAGAGGGAAAAACATTCTCAAACAGCCTGAAACTATGTTAGAAAAAGAATTATTCCTAAATCTAATAACTGGGTAATATCACTCTTGGCGGCAACAGCTGCCATCAAAAGTAACTGAAGTTTTCACATGCATGTGAGGAAATTTGAGATCCATCTTGATTCAGTTCCATCTGCGGGATTCCAAGCAGCATCAGATCACATTTAGGTTCAGACTTTGACTAGATATTTTCTAAACGGAATTAAAACTGATACGTGGTGGGTGGTTTATGTCACTTTTCTTTATGCAGTGATCAAATGTGCCTGAGTTTAAGGTCACAATCTGATAGCAAAGCAGTCCCAGACCATCACAGCGTCGCCGCTGTGTTTGACTGTAGGTATGAAGTTCAGATCTGGTTTTGGACTTGGATTTCTACAGTGGAAGTTGTTTTTAGTCCAGTGTCTTATTGTTGAATCATCAACACTGACTTTAACTGAGGTAAGCGAGGCCTTCAGGGCTTTAGATTTCCATCTGGGTTCTTTTGTGACCCCCTGAATGAGTCATCAATGGGTTTTTGGAGTAGTTTTTGTGGGGAGGCCACTCAAGGGAAATATAACCAAAGTTGTTCTTAGCTTTCCATTAAAAACAGTTAATAACTATTTATTTATGATTTAAAAAGGGGACCAACTATTATTCACATAGGGACAAATCAGTTTCGGTAACGTTTTTCCAGTACGGCACAATATTATGGTTTAAAAAAATGGCCATTTATGATTGTACTGATTTAAAATTTGTGCGACGATATGAAACTTCAAATATTGACAAAAAAGTTACAAACCTGAAATGTGTAGAGGTGCAATTGTTTTTTTCTACAGCAGCATAGCTTCCTTGAATGATAGGAGAAATTAAAATAACACTGTAAGAAAAAAAAACATACAGTAAAATATATAAAAACTGCAAACTATTTTGACAGTAGCTTACTGTTAAAGTAAATACAGTACAGATACTGTAAAATAAATTGTAAGATAATGGTGAATGTAGCTGCCAGTGTTTTATTGTTAATTTACATTTACAACACTAATTAGTTTTACAGTAGTGAAACTAAATTTACAGTTGAATACAGGTGTTTGTAGCTGCCAGTGTGTAAAATCTAGGCCGGTTTCAGTTTCCACTCCTGTTGCTAATTCCTTTAAAACATGGACAAGTGTACAAATGTGCGGATATCCAAAAATGAACAAAGGTTGTAGAATTTACTTGCATTTACTTACATTTATGTCAGAAGTCAACATCAGGTGACTCCCTAAAACGAGCCATCAACACTTGGATAGCGAGGGATAATAAGTAGTCAATTTAATTTGAGCCAAAAACCAAAAGTGAATTAAAACCCAACAAAACATTTATTTAGAAAAAGCTTGCTCTGAAGTGCACATTTACGGTCTAACCATGTGACGAACTGATCATCGGCACAGAATATCTTGCAAATCATGAGATTTGTTTTGATCAACTCTAACTTAACAAATTCTGCTTTATGTGTGCCGTTTGCTTTTCCCCATATTATCTCTGTAAATAAAATCAAAACGTAGTAAAATGTAAGATTAAAAAAAGAGTGTTTAACATACTAAGCTCCCTCTTAAACAGAGCGGCAGTGATGCACATTAATAGAAAGCTTGTTGTTCAGATGCTAATGCTAGCATGAATTTACAGCTAAAGTAAAAGAAAAAAATGTAGTCCTACATGGCTTTCTTATAGGTGTCTAAGCAGTAACTATCAATATATAACTCACCACCATAAATTCCTAAAACCGGACTATGGCCCAAGATGTGTTTCATTTACTAAGTCACGTGTCATAAATAAACTGTATGACAAAAAATATAACAGCAGTGTCTAGTATAAATTGACATTATACTATGCAAAACCACAATTCATGTTATCAAGAGTAATTCTACGCAACTTTTAGGTGCTTTAAATAGGAGGATGAATGCATTGTTTAAGATGCTAATGCCAATAAAGAAGTGAAGCCTTAAAGAAATAGTGTATGAAACCATTGTTTTGTTGTAGTCTTTTAGCAGTAGTCATCCAGCAGAAGAACCCCCTCCCCCAATCAGATTTAACATTATTCTATCATAATTTTGAAAAACAGTATGGTATTGCTAAAATCCTGCCATAAATGACCTTCACAATCTTGGTAAACACTCACAAATCTCCAACTTTATTGTTCCAGCATACACAAAATTTTCTTTTCACAGAAAGTAATGAGCAGAAGAACAATTCTAATGTAGGTATCAACAAGCACAAAGAAAATGAATCAGGATTTCTTTTCACAACAAGATGATGATACTTGAGTTGCAGCAGTAGAGCTCCTCCGGTCCTCCTCCCTCATCCCCTCCCTGTCTCTTTTTGTCTGTCTGTATTCAGGTCACTGTTTCTTGCATAACAAGTCATTCATAAAACAGCACCACACCTCAGGGAAGGGACATGGAAAAGGGACTCCAGACGTTTAGAAAATGTCTACGCAGGGAGAATTTTTGCTGCAGTGTAAGTAGCTGTCATGTCATGCCAGGAAGCAATTTATGTACTGTAACTGTCAAGAAGAAGATCTAGACAGCTTAGAAGAAGTTTGGCACATCATCTTCTCAAAAATATTATCTCTGAAATACCAAAAACATATTTTTTGGGGCTAAGAGAATCATGAACCCTACTGTTACTACACGACGCCTGAGCAGGTTCTAACTTTAATATCAAAATTTATCAAGAAAACTGATTAGGTAAAACATAGACGAAAACAGAAACTTTTTAAGAATTTGTTAAATTGATATTTGACTAAATAAACGTAATGTTTTGGTGCATTAAAATTACTTTTTTTTTTACTTGGCAGATTAAAAGAACCTAATGAAACAAATGAGACAGAATGAAATGATAACTCAAAATAATTATTTGCAGCAATTTCTCAAACATTGGTGATGGCAGCATTTTGCTGTGGGAATTCTACAGTTTTATAGAATAAATTTTTAGTCCAAATGTATTACAAACTGATGCTATTAGTTACCATGCAACCACATTATGGTCAGATTTGCATCCAGCTACATGCAGTCTAATTCAGTCCTACCCATATCACAATATAGTCAAATTCTGTTCATGGTAAAATGCCTCTTGGTAAAAAGTTTGCTCTCTAAGCTAGTTGCATTGAGTCAATGACTTTGCAGCAATCTCTCTAAGCGAGCAAGCAGTAGTGATAGTGTAAAGGAAACACTCCCTTTTAACATGGAGAAACTTCAACAGAAGCGGGCTCAGTATGAACGACCATCTACATTAAGTGGCTGCAGGCAAGATAATGACAGCAACATCAACACCAATAACTCTGTAAAAAAAAAAGACAGAGCTTTACCCAAAGCTATGAGGCCAGGGCTCCTTTCTATGAAAAAAAAAGAATATCTATAGAGTTAATGGTAAAAACAAAGAAAAAGCACTGTCAGTTGCTCTGTTCAGGAAGGAGAGACAGATGCCGGCCACATGCACTGTGCAAGGAGTACTTTCTATGGCAATGGAAAAATTGAGAGTACTCAAAGTAAACTACAGCAATAACTCAATCAATGATTCAGTCCAAAAAGAAAACTATTTTAAACACTGAAGCACTGAGACAGGGTTATTTCATTGTAAAGGAACCCCAAAAATAATAAGTACAAAGGGGTAATTACAGTGACACCTCCATCCAAGAAAGAAACAAAGTCAGTGGATCAAGGGTGCTTTATGCAACAAAAAACCCTGAAATTATTATTATTAGTATGATACTTTCCATGAAGAAATATAAATTTTAAACATTTGATTATTTACATTTTTCTCAATTATTTTTTATTATAAAACACCTTGATTGATGATACATTGGATCCATATTCCATCCAGTGAACCCAGTGGTAGTATTGTCACAAAGCACAGTTTCCAACGAACAGCATTCCATATTTTTTTTCTTCAGATTATTATGAATGGATAGTTTCGTAGATATATAGTATTATATATTCAGTATTATAGAGTATTCTGTCTATATTTTATTTTACTAAAAATCTGCTTTACCTTTAATCTGAATAATTTTACCATCTTAAACTGAAGTATTGAGGTCTTCACACCAATATTTTATTCAAAGCCAAAAGGATTGCTGCTGAAAAACCTAAATCAATCTTTCTATTGAAACCAGCAGAAATAATGGGATTTAAGTCAGCTTTATGTCTCAAATACAAGCGTATTTACACCAATCATTTATGTATGACATTGAACTGTTTGCTTAATTTCAGGTTGTTTATATACTTTCCAGTGCAAAAAATTAATGCAAACATATGCGTGAATTATTTATTTTCTTCACCAGCAGTATGTACCAAGCAATGTTTCAGTTATATATGCAAGCCTTAGTTGCCCAGTGTTCACAAACCGTTGCCTTTGTTGGATGACACTGCTGGACACAACGAGAAAATGTGACCAGCCTAAGTTGCTATTTGATAGCACTCAGTAAGGCCTATTGGGACAGCTTATGCTGTTTTACACACATCGGGGAAGTGCAGGTCATAAAGTAGATGTTAATGTTTGGTCAACCAAAAAGCTATTTATAGGAGAGATTTCACTTGAAAAGCATTCTGCTGGTTCTGTTTCCTGGCTTTGCAACAGTGAGGGCAAAACAAGGCCTGTCGGGTCAATCATTACTGAGACTAATTTTAGTGTTTTGTGTTTGTTGGGACATCATGGAATTCCAAAGCTTGATTCTAGGTTTTTATGTGGGTGTCACCAGAAAATTAGAATTTATACTCAACACATTTAACTTTAATTTTAGCTTATCATTGGAAATGTGTTTTTGCTTGACAATGTATCTATAGTTAGACACAGAAATATGGTGAAAAGTGAAATGCAGAGCTCAACAAGACTAGACCGAATACATAAAAAAAGCAAAACAAGTAACACAGCATTAAAAACCATCAAATCATTTTGGACTTTAAATTGAACTTTTAACATTATTATCTTTTGAAATATTTGTTACATCTAAATTTGGATCATGTTCCTACATCATATTTGGAGACATTTTGGACTTTTTATGGAAATATGGGTCACAGTGGGTTGTCCAGATCTGCGCCCTTGAGTCCTGGTGTGAAATGTAGACTCCCTATAAAAGGCCTCACCTCGTTCAGATTAATTGGGCCACATATGCACTCCGTATTGTTTGGTCTAAAAGACGCCTTGATGAACCGTTCATTTCTATAGTTCTATTGGGATGGAATGAGGAACATGTGTTTTGTCCAAAATAAAACCAGTTTTAAATGAAACCACAGTGGCATGTTCATTCCTATAAAGCCAGATCCTGTCATGAAATGGGCTGCATGCCCATTCTGTGGGGCCCAAGTAAGGACATGGTAGGCTGCTCATTTCTACTGGCCTAGGTACCAAAGTGCATGTCTGGGCTGTACTTAGTTTAATCCTTAAGGAGAAATCTAAGAAATCTTGTGGTGATATCTGGACATTACAGTACTGTGTAAAAGTTTTAAGGCATTTTGTAGGATTATAGTCAGGTGTATGATCAACCAGCTATACCAAACATGTGTTAATAATCATTAATGTAGGTGGAAACACAAGCATTAACTTAAAACAGAAAATGCTGTTCGGAGGCTTAAAACTGGGTGAGCCACCGAGGTGAAGTTGTGGAAGATAGTTTCATGTCAGGGCAAGATTGAGCACAGCAACAAGACACAAAGTAGTTCTAATGCATCAGCAAGGTCTAAGGTTCAAAGTAGACTGGGGATTAAAGATCTGCTAAAGCTCTTTTTAAAAAAGTGCAAAGAAACGGGCAACGTTGAGGACCACAGAACAATGATTGGCCAAGGAAACCAAGTGCAGCAAAGAAGAATCTTGGCTCACACAAAGTCATAGGGTGGCGCTAATCTGCATTCTAGCTCCACAGGAGAAGAAGAAACCCCATTTCCACAGGAAGTGGGGGAACCAGAATCTATTGCTGCTTTCCATTTGTCTACTCGGGTGTCCGAGTTGCTGTACACCAGAATGTGACGTAATTCCCCACAAACTCCAGTTTGTCTCATTACACTCCGAGTTGGAAAGAACATGGACGCTTTGAGGGCGGCAACTGTCGAGGTGCAGGCTGTACATTGTATTGCACACATAGTAAGGCCGTGCAATGTAAAAATTGGTGATCGGATTAAAGCGGAAATGTAGTCAAGTGTGTAAGAGCATTTAAAAACGTCATTGAAATTACCAACATAGTACAAATAAAAATAAAATACATCTCAACTACGGGCGCGGCCATCTTTGTTTCTGAGCTGCTTGCTCTACTCGGTCTACTAAACAGAGATCTGAATTGGAGCTACAAATTTCCGAACTAATGGGGACGTGTCTAGGTGAAATGATGTGAAACATTCATCCATCCATTTTCTGAGCCGCTTATTCCTCAAGGGGTCGCGGGGGGGCTGGTGCCCATCACCAGCCACCAACGGGCGAGAGGCGGGGCACACCCCGGACAGGTCGCCACTCCATCACAGTGATGAGAGACATCTGCGAGATTTCCGACTTTCCCTGAGTTACAGACCTCAGTGAGAGGAGAAACGGAAGCTGACCCAGGCATGTGTAGACTGACCTGCACCAGCCGAAGCATTCATTCGCTGCCACATAGCTGAGCCTGAAACGAGGAAGCAGATGTCCGAAATCAGGAGCTCCCGGTGCTACTAGCCTGCTAACTAGCTTAGCAATCCTTTGTTAGCCTGCTGGCTAACACCCTTTTGAGCCCCCCCTTATCGGCACGGAGAAGCCTGGAGAACTCTAATTGTTCCATAAAGTCTGCCTCGCAGAGGCAACATTTGTTTAGGATAATAGATTTAAAGGTTGTGTTTTAACTGTGATTTGTTGCTGTGAGTAATATTTTATCTGCTGTTTCTTTGGGTACAGACAGGCAGTCAGCCTTTGGGTTCAACCAGTGTTTTAAAAGATTTTCCTAAACGAGAGTACTTTTAAATCCTGTAATATGAGTTACTCAATCCGACAGGAGTTTCCCTTCCTTTGTTTAATGTTAAATAAATGTTCCAATGTACTCCAAACAACACCATGTGGGTTACTCATGAGTTACCCGTTAGCTATATGTTAAGGTTGGAACACGTGTTTGGTTTAGGCCTGCATTTTATGAATAAAATGCTATTGACAGTGTTCAAAATAGAGATCAGAGAACAGAAAACTAATCTTATTAGCCGTGTTTGAACCCGCGATAACACATCAAAATACTGGAATTGGATTAACTGCCATGATTAGTCTATAAATAGAAGTAATTTTCCAAGGGTCAATTACTTCTTATCCAGATAATTTTTAAACAAAACATTTCTTAATCCACAGAATGTTTTATTGTTCCTTACATTGTTTATTGGTTTATACATAAATCAATGGAGCTAGTTAGTTAACTAGTCACAATTAGAAAACTAATTTAGCTTTCATTCCAGCATTGCAATAAGCCTTGGTCTTTAAAAGCAGATTCAGATCCAGACTCCTCCAGAACTGTGACATCAGAATTTATGGTTTCTATTTTTGTTGCATGTTTATCCATTCATTTTTCTTTTATTGTGGTAATTATAACTTTACTTTAATCAGTAGTATGTTTGTTGCTAGCTTGGGTGATTAAATGTTTCGTATTTTTCTTCTTTTGTAAATAAACTTTTGTATTTTGGAATGTCGCTGTTTGTTTTTTATTCTGCATACATGGTGGCAGGGTGCATGTTCAATAAACGTCTAGAACTCAGTCTTTCCTCTTTTTTATTCCTCTCAGCTTCATCTAAGCAGGTGCTAAACTATTAGAGACTGTTAGAGACTCTTTGGTTATTAATATAGGCCCTGACTTGTCAGGTGGTGCCCCGTTTATAATACTTTTCCAGAAATGATTAATGCTATTGATTGCCATAAACAATCCTTTAATTATTAATAGCCAAATAGCTGCATTTCTTCAAATCCACAAGAAGACGCAGGCAGCAGTTTGTTCATTGAAGGGCTTGAGAGATGTACAATAGTGAGTGTCTGCAGGTAACAGTGAAGCATGGTGGAGATTCCTTGAACATTTGGGCAGCATTTCTGCAAATGGAGTTGGAGATTGGGTCAGGATTAAAGGTGTTCTCAATGCTGAGAAATAAAGGCAGATAGTTACTCATCATGCAATACCATCAGGGAGCCATAAGAGTGGCCAAAAATGTATTTTGCAGCAGGACAACAGGCTCAAACATACAGCCAAAGTCATTAAGAACTAACTTTGTCATAAAGAGGAACAAGAAGTCCTGTAAGTAATAGTATGATCCCCTTAGAGCCTGATCTAAACAGGTTCAAGTGTGTCTGCGATTACATGAAGAGACAGAAGGAGGTAAGGAAGCCAATATCCACAGCAGATCTGTGGTTAGTTCTCCAAGATGTTTGCAACGAGTTCCTTAAAAAATTGTGGGCAAGCGTACTTATAACAATTTATGCTTTTTTTAAAGAATTGATTTGATTGAGATTTCTCTTTTGTTCATTCAGTGCATTTTTTGGATTGAAAATAAATTAACTTCCATTTTTAAAATTATTTTTAAAGGATTTTAAAAGGATTATTTGTTTACAGCATTTTTTCACAGCTGCGTAAAACTTTAGTACGGTACTGTACGTATTGTAATTACTGACTGCACTGAGACCCAATTGACCTAGTATGGGGGTTCCAAATTTGAGCAACCCTTTGGAAAAGCCATTTTGGGCCCAGCTTTAGCCTCAAATTTTGGGTGCTGACTACATGAATGTTGCAGATGCCAATGTTGGATGAATAGTTTTTCAACATGTCACAGGTTAAATGAATTTCTTTTAGTTAATTTAATGAGTATAAAATAATACTTATAATAATAGAATAATAAAAATTAATAATATTTTAGAAGAATGTTACTCAATGCAAAAAGATTTTAGAAAAACTAAAGACCTAAAACTTCATTTAAAAAGGCATTTCTTAAATGTTCTAGTTTTTAAAAGTTAAATATTTCCCTGTGATGTCATATAGGATTTGGTTGATTACTTTTCCATTTATTACTCATGAACTAGACGGTCGTAAAGAAAACTAGATTAAATCTTACTGATTATTTTTGGTTTAAAAGACACTCGTATTTCATCACCACTGTGGGGGTTTGTCACAGACAATTTTCCCACACCCGATCACACTGTCTGGCTTTGTTAATGCTCCTTAAAGCTCAATCTTCCCATGATTATACAGTGCCAGTGTTTTTGTTCCGAAGGACACACAGGCATGATTTTATCAGCAGCTGACAGTGGGCATTACACTGTTCTCCTTTTCCCCCATGAAAACTTAATACACCTGGAACACGTCATTTGTATATTATTATTTTTATTTACATAGGATGTATAATTAAACAAATCTGCCGAACAGAATGGAGGCATCTTATCAGTTCAGGGCTTTCTAAGAAATTTATCTAAAGTAATGTTTATTTCCACAGAGCTAGGATTATCCACAGCTATCATAATGACAGGTTTCAATATGTGCCAACAAGTGGCTATTGTGTTCATCGGCCCTCACAAACACATTATTACCACTATCACAGGTTACGCGTCTTTTGAATCTCAACATGCCGTAGTGTACTAAAGCTCTCGTGCCCTTTAAAGTTTTTACCACAGTGATACATTAAAACCATAAACTTCAGTGTGTTCTTCTAGGATTTTATGTGATAGGCCAACATTGTTCTTCTTAACATTACCTAACCAGTAAATGCTTTGGAAAAAGTGAAGACTGGATCTAGTCAGATAAGAACAAAATCGAACTAACATTGCTCATTATTCTAAGCACGACATCCCAATTTTGGAACATGGCTGTGGAAGCATCATGCTGGGGGGGGGGGGGTGTCTCCTTCTTTCCAGTGATGATAGGAAAATAAATGGAGCTCCATACTGGGCAATTCTGGAATAAATCCTGCTGTTAAACCTGTAGATGCAGAGCTACAATTAAATTGAATGACCTCTCAAAGGCAGTAAAAAACAAAAATTAGCAAAGAGCAGGAAGAAAACATGGGATAATTTATCAGATGTTTTTGTTATTTTAAGATAAGAGAAACAGCGGGAGGCCCTCGGCTCTCAGCTGCTGGCATAGTGGAAAAACACCTTTACTCAACTCATAAATCCATTTAAAAGGAGACACAGAGTCTATATCCAACATCTGACAGCAGCTCACGTCTATCTTGGCAACCTTGGCGAGCCAACAGCAGCTCAATTCATCACTACACGAGTTTCATCCCCCAAGAACATTCACCAAGTTCCCAGTACCTGAAAACAAATGGCCCTGCGTTTCTTTTAATTGAAATTTCATAAAGAAGGATGAACTTGTAAACAGAAGATGGCTGATGAGAGCAGAGGATCAGATTTACATTTAATGCATGTCAAACAACAGTGACAAAATGTAGTTGGTGATAAATGATGCCTCGTCATAATTCATTAAAGTAAGAATTTTAAATATTTTATGTCGGGGAACATTAAGGAGTCGTGGCTGGGATTTTTGCTTAATGATACCCTCACATGACTGCTGTCTGAGAGCTCAGTGTTGAGGTCAAAGAAGAGACTTATGGCTTAGCTAATCAACTCGGGATTTTACAATCGCAGTCGGCTGCCAACCCTGAGTAGATCACGGGCGAACGAACAAGGAGATTAGACTCTTAAGTGTGGGAGGTTGAACATCTGTGTGTACATTTTCGATTTGTGCGGAGACGTCTGTGATGTTGGACGTTTGTCAGAAAGCAGACGTCGTCTGACCGCAGTGATAGAGACGGAGCTGACGTTTAGTCCCGGGCTCCTTCGCTCCCCCATCTGTCTCAGAAACAGCCTGGAGAAACAGGAGCTTTCTCCTCCCCCCTAATCTGTCATACCTCAGCTAAAAGAGGAACTCCTAACTGCTCTCTTTCACCATGCTGGATATTTATGATGAACCATTTTAAGTAGGCTACAATGCAAGTTTATTTTCCCCTCTGGGGGCCGATGATGCTGAGATTATGGCATCAGTTGATATATTTGCGGACAGGATTGAGTTCACCAAGTCAGATTCTAATTTTAGTCTCGAATAGTTAACTTATTATAAATCACATTGAAATGTATAAACCGCATTGTTCTAAATTTTCTCACTTAATAGTAACGCTATAATCAAATCCTTTATTTGTCTCCCTTACATCACAGTACCAAGTGAGCTGTCATTGTAATTTTGGTGAATTAATCAGCATGGAAGCAGTATACTGTTAGTTCCTACCGCATTTAATGCCCTCTAATTTCTCATTGATGAAGCCCACAACAGGCTACATCGGCCTTATTTGGATGGCATGTTTTATTGTCTTTCCCTTCTTGAAAAGTGGCTAAGGGAAATTGGCCTTTGTGTCACATCACAGGGTATACTCTAGTTAAACCAGAAACTATGGATTAGTGGAAACTCTAAACAACTTTAAAAGCTAAATATAATTTTTAGAATATTTCATTCATATTCATTCTTTAGGAATCTATCCAGGTGATTTTGAATTTCAAACAGAATTTTTTTTCAATTATTTTAATTTGATTCCATCTTACATATGGCTTCATTAAAGATCAAATTTCACATGCCTGCTTTTAATAATCATGTCACTTGTTTATGAAAAGCATTATTTAATCCTTTAATTTCATTTATCTTTGCCCTTTTTTTGGTAATTTTACCTGATTATTTGCTCTATTTTCAGAACTTATATGCTACCAGTGACAGAAGGTGCAGCAGATATGTGTAAAGGATTTGTCCTTGATTTCCTTGTATTATCAGCCCATGAGAACATGCACTCAAACTATAATTTCATTATCTACTGCAGCTACAAATGAGATCTGGCAAACAATGCCAGCTGATAAGTTACAGTTTCTCTGTCTATTAGCAGTTTTTAAAGCGCCACCCGTTCATAAAACAACATTTTTATGAGTTTGACTTCTAATGCAGTGGGAGTGGTGTTGATTCACATGGACAAAAAAACGTTTTGCAAGAAAAATCAAAAAATTTTACAAGCTTTGTAGAGCTTCGGATCATGAGGTTAAATGATTAAGCAAACCCGTCTTCCCCTTTTGCACTTCTTTACTTTTGTGAAAAGGAAGAATACATCATTAAAAGGTCAGAAAGCAATGATAGCAACCAATACAAGGATTGAATTGCTGACTGAATGCTCAACATATCAGATCAGCACCTGACCTGGTACACATTTATACAAAAGCCTTAACATAATTGTCATCTTGGTGGTTTAGCAGGTAAGTGACCATGTACGCAAGCACAAAATAGCATATAAATTATCTTAGGCAAACACAAAGACCCAGATTGGTGCATTGGTCTACAAGTGATTAAGCAAAAAGTGGAAGCTTAAAAGTGGAACTCTCAGAAGTGAAATTATAAAACTGCAGTAAAACAGTCCTGGAATAAATAGATGAGGCTGACTTTTATCCGTTTAAGCTCACTGACATAACAGTTTCAGCAGAATAGTAGTAGTTACTAACACATGGCTTGGTGGATTTTTTATTTTTTGCATATAACTGCAGTTTAAGACTTAAAATTGGGAAATCTCGGACAGGATAAGCACAAACTCTGATTGAATTAAGCAACAGCCAGACTTCTACCAATATAATGACTTGTTTTTTACAAAAGCCAAAGTACAACTCCTGTTTGCGACATCAGTCGGACGGAGTCTTCATGCACATTAGCTTAACCCAAAATCTAAAGCTGTTGAGAAACGTTTAGACACGGTATCATCTGGGGGGGATTATCCAAAGACAGAAATTATTGCATTTAAAGACTACTTTATAAAAAGTTTTTTAGAAAAATGGGTTGGTTAAAAAAAAAAATCATCCAACTCCAACTTTTGTTTTTAATTACGTTTATACTCATCTCATGATATTCCTTCCCAAGATTGCCTGAATTATTTAAAATATTTTTTAAACAATACTATGGTTGGGTTCGTTGTTACACTGTCATATTTTCATAAATACTGATCTATTTTGGTTTTACAAGGTACGCTTCACAGTGACATCAACAGCAGCACTGTTTTATATAAGGGTGTTGCAGGGACTGATTATGCACCATATGCTGAATAATTACAGCATATGGTTGTATCTGTTAGACAAGCAAAGAAGTAGGTTCTTTCTTAACTGAATTTTACTGCAGTAATAACACCACTGAAACATTTACACATTTTATCCTGTTACAGCCCACGTCTTCAAAGTAGTTTGAGGGGATTTTATGTTATAGACCAGAGTAAACTGAAGGGAATTGTGAAGCAGAAAGAAAAGGAGAGCCTGTTTTTAAAAGTATATAAATAGTATGATGTGCATTTCTATTTACTCCCAGTTTACTCTCTATAGTGAACAGTATTCATACATCCATATTGGAATATGACAGAGCATTAACAGGCCTAAAGTAGAATGTTAAAATATTTTTTTCAAAATCGAGTTAGGTATATAAAAAAAGCAGCTCTGGGCTGTCCTCGTCGGAGAGTGGACTGCACACCCTGACAGCCACCGGTCATCAAGGGAAATGATCATGCTGCACTGCTAGAACATGTTCATCAGTATTGTTCTGAGCTGCACCGTGACTCCGCCCACCGCCAGGAGCTCAGCCAATGAGCTCATCGTTGCCTCAGAACCACTGCATGTATGGATCCAGGGGAGGACTGGAGGTGTAGACTTCATAAGATCTGTCCCCGTGGGATCTCACACATTTACTGCTTGCCGGAGATTTTTCAGGTTTATATTTTTGAGTTGACTGTCTTTAGATCTTTTTTCTTTAAGCGAAGCTGAAGTTCAGTGTTTTATGACGGGGATATCTCCTACAAACCTCGTCACTCAGGCGATGACTGAAAATCTTGGACCTTGGATGCAGAGGCAAGCGGCGATGCGTCGAAACCGCTCTTAACTCTTTGGACACAAACTGAGCTGAATCTTGTTTTTGCCGGTTTCTATCTTCAAGGTTAGGAGAAATCTGAAATCCACAAAAATGAAGCTGAAACCGAACCAGACCAGGACTTACGACGGAGAGGGCTTTAAGAAAAGAGCGGCGTGTCTGTGCTTCAAGAATGAACGGGAAGAGGAGGTATGAGACCCCTTAGTGTAGGCTACTGATGTTACATTTATAGCGGGTGTGTTGTGAATCTCTGGCCTGGCTGTTGCCAGTCATTTAGGGTACTCGAAGGGGCTGTCAAACGTAAACCTTGTCAAATTCGTCTGTGCTCCACGGTTTCATTTTTTGTTTTCAGTGTTTTTGTATTTGTATATGCTTGCTCGCGTATCGTCTTAAGTGTGTACTGTTGCCACCGTTGCCGATGCGCCCGGGGCCAGCCAGTTTGGGCTAGTTTGAGGAGCACGTAGAGAAAAGGCGCCGACGTCAAGTCCTGTATCTAAAAAAACTGAACAAATAACTGACAGTTACAAAATAAAACCCCTAACTTGAAGGTTATGCTCTAAAGTACACTACTATGACAAAAATGCTTTTATTTTGAAGTTCAGCGCTTTACACATCCTGCTAGCTGTTCGCTAGCTTGAGTGAAGTAACGAATCAAGAGGGCGAGGTTTTTGGTGTTTTAAAGCAGTTTAATGAGCCACGTTTAGTTAGGAAGGAAGAATATAAGCCACGTATCCCCTTTTTAAATGGCTATATCTAATATAGGTTCATACAATACGCCGAAAGAGGCGTCAGCATCTATGACGGAGCAGGAGCCATTCATGAAAGCCATTGCATCCCGCCGGCGGCCTTCTGCAGGCAGCTGCGTAGCAGGCATATTCAGAAGTTCTTAAAAAGACAGTAACCCGAAAAACAACGTTAAAGTTATATTATCTCTCTAAAAGCGATATATAGCTTTACTCATTCATATATCTAAATGTTTTCATATACATTTTTTGTTTGCTTCGGCTAATCACACCATGAGTGTCTTACTTGTTATGACTTTATTAAAGATTTTTGGCAATGAGAAGTTCCAGTGATTCTTGTTTTAGACAAACTGCTTTTTTCATTTACACAGTGATTATATGGCTCATACTCAAATGGAACGTCCCTGGAAAAGATACAAAAATACCAAGTACACAAACGTGTATACAGCTCATGGCTGTGCCCAAAAAGCATGAAAAAGTTAAAACTGAAACAAGTGTCTGCTTGAAAAAGTGTTTTGCTTAAAGTGCAGACATAGCTGATTGCAAAACTCCATCACAAACCTAAATTGTTATTTACTTTAGGTTGATTTTAGACTTCTTGGATCAGTAGTTTGGCATAAGTCTGCGTATTCTTGTCAGGCTAATTTTAGCCTTTTCGGAGTATGGCATAAACAAAGTTTTACACAATGTACTGTTATTATTCTCTGTAGATGGGCGGGTGCTACCCGGAGGTTCCCATGTTCTGTGTTCAAACCGTCTTAACGTAGCTGTACATGCTTGAATATGCATGTGCAGATCTAAAGTAGAAATTTGTTGGCTAAATCAGTAAAGCCATTTGACTGTAGTTCTTATTTCTGTCTTCAGGCTTGCTTTAACACCTTCCACCTGCGCTCTTGCCCAACCCTTCTCAGAACATATAAACCGACTTGTTCTCCAAACTTCCTGGACCGGTGCTTACCTGAAAGAAAGTTCAGGGAATCCTTTTTTACAACAGAAGAGCGTCACCACCTCCAAACACCCTCAGAAACTTGTTATTACGGGGCATGTCTACACATGCACGATGATGCTGTCAGAGAACCAGCGGGATCATTTGATTGTAACCGAGCTTTGCATCTGATATCTCCCTGACGCTCACGGCTGCAGCACAGTTCTTTCTCAGCAGTCGATCTTTCTCAGACATACGACACCTGACTATTGTTTAATTGGAGCTGTGTACTCTGTCAGGTTGTTTTGTTTTGGAGAGCAAAAGGAGAAAGTGGAGCCCTGAGGTCACAATCCTCTGTGACAGCAAGCGCACAAGCTAATAACCAGTTGGACAATGCAGAATGACAGCGGTGACAGCTGAGTAGGACACTTAATTGGATGGACTCTCCATTTTGGAGCAGCTAATTATTTTATATTGTAAATATCCAGCATTAGGTCACAGAAAGCCTATCTGCTCTCCTTAGGTTTCTACTCACATTTTAAGCAAACAGCAGAAACTAAATTAAACTGTACATTTTGCAATTGGCTGATGAAAGCGACTTAGTGGTATGTAGCTGACATTTCCAAAAGCTTCCCAACATTTCCAAATCTAGTATGTTCTTTAAAAACGATGAAAGCTCAAAAGGGTACAACTCAGCAGCTTCGCTGTTAGTACGTTCAGCCTTCCTGTTATCTGCTTCTATTCTCGCCCTCTCTTTCCTGAGTGACCCATAAAAATGTCTTGGCATGTTCTAGAAGATGCTTTTCCCATATTGCTTCCTGCAGCCCTCTATTTTCATTTTAAACTCCTTGATTATCTAAAAAAATGGCGAACTTTGAGTTTACCTAACAAAAGAGTTGTTCACTGGCCAGTAGGGCTTAAATCAGTATTGCACAACTTCAATCAGCCTTTTAATTCAGGGTCCCACTCCTTTCTGTATTTCTTTCATTTAATAGTCCAGTTTATACTCAGCGAAGTGACCACAAAGACCAGATGAGGAAGTAGTTGGGGCTTTGAGGGGAATTGGGGATTTTTACTGTGCAGTTGTTTATTTTAGATAATATATTTTGCATTTACATCGGTGCACGGGTAGGTTCCGCCAGCAGCGACTTCAAATGTATGCGGTGTATCAATATTCTGGACTCAGCGGGCTTAATATCTGCTCCGACTGAGCAGGGCCCTAGGTGGGCGGAGCTGCAGCATGCTGGGCTGGGAGCATTCTGGACCCACTGCAGCTGAGCCGCTCAGTGAAAGCAGTAACGCTAATACATGCTCCACGTTAGCATCTCAAAGCATCCAATAACCCCATAAAAGGTCACTAAATTTGTCGCTAGTCATTATTTCTTTTTAAAGAATCGCAAAGAGGAGCCTAAAAACTGACTAAACATGGCACCACAGTTGCTACGTTGGCAGTGCTGTTCCCTTCTGTATGGATGTACTCTACGTAGTCATGTGACCCAACCCCTAGCACTCATTTTCTAAAGGGGGCACGAGTACCGCTAAACTAAAACACATCTTTTCATTTTTTTGCTTTTGTTTTAAAATACTGAATTTACCGACATGGGCAAAATATCCGCATCAGTAAATTTTCGGTGTACAGCCCAGCCCTACTTGACAGATAATTGGATTTTTGAGTTTTTAATCTCTGGACTAAATTGTTTAAAGTTAAAATACTCTGAAGGGAGTCACCAGTCGATCTCTTGACATATCGTTTAATCAGAAGGTATTAAGCCTGTTGCTTTGTGATTAGTATTGCTAATGTATAAAAGATGTTAAGTTCTGTCCCACTTAAAGGTTAAAACGAATCCCTGAATTGATTATTGGGTATTCCGAACAATATAATGGTGACTATTCATTTAAAAAAAGATGGGTGTCTATTATACAGATGGGTGTCTAACCCTTATTGAACCAATTCTGATAATCAGTTTACAGCACAGAGGGCGCGGCAGGTTGTAAAAGTCTTCCTGGGACAACTAGGAGGACCTCATCCGTCTTACAGTATGCGTTTTCTGCCCACTTTTAATTCAGTGGGAAACAGAAGTTTCACTGATTATTGTGTGTATCAGTGGCTTTAGTCCCATTTTTAGTATCCTTGATTTTGCACTTCCCATCAGTCTCTCCCCCTGGTGTCATGTCTGCTCTGGCATTCAGAGCTTTCTGGTTTTGACCGCTACCAGGCGTTCCTCTTTAGGGAGAAGCAGGACCTGTTTATGACCTCCTGAGTATTCTCCTGAGTATTCCTGGTGGTTGTCCCTCCTTCTTTTTTTTCCTTTTTTTCGGGGCGGGCTGCCATCACCTGTGTTTATTTATATATTCAGTTATTTTCTTGCACTATAGCAGACTTTACATTTTGGAGCAGCATTTACTCTAAATCTTATTCAGATAATCAGGCAGATTCCTGCCTTGCCAGTGTTTTCATGACACACACACACTGCAGTAGTGCTTCCTCTGAGGTTATTTTTTTTCCTTCATCTTGATCCTCTTCACAAACCCATGTCGGGCGGCTGTAGGAAGGTGTCAGCTGACTGTTGACCCAGCTCTCATCATGATGTGAGTTATTTTGTTTTGGTTCTAGGGGCTGCTTTAAATCACTGCCTGTGAGCTGCTGCTGGTTGGTCAAGCTCATAGAAAAAGGACTCCGAGCATTGGAAGAGATGAAGTCTATGTCAAAATAATTGTGCTGCATGAGTGTTTAACACAAACAGTCCTAAATTCACATACAAAAATCTGACTTGATCTTGTGCATTCGGCCGCTCTAGCTCCCTCTGTCTGAGAAAGAATGGGATTTGATTTAAGTATTTTCCAGGTCTGGGTAAATATGGAAAAACAGTCTCCTGTCACATCATCTAAATACAGTGCCTTTCAAAAGTATTCATACCTATTAAACCGTTTCATAATTTTTCACTTAATAGCAAACTTTTATTGAGATCTTATGCATAGTACAACACACAATAGGGGAAAACTACAAAGTAGAGAGAATTGAATATCAAAAGTGATGGTTACCACCAAGTTAAACATGGTGGTGGTGGCAGCATCATGCTGTGGGGATCATGGTAAAACAAGGGGATCCTGGAAGGTAATTCCATTCAAAAATCTATTATTGACCCCAAACCTGTTGGAGAACGCAAACATTTGTGGAGTACCTTCTCAAACCTCTGTATGTTATCCAACTACCATACCCCCCACGTGTTTGCCCATAATGTATCCATGTCCTTCTTTCTAGCACATTTAAAAAAATAATAAAAAAAGGTTTAATATTCAAACGTTAACCATGAGATCTCACCAAATCGAGAACGTTTGTGTTTATGGTTTAAAAGCGAGCCCAAAATGGACTAACAATTTTACTAATTTGAGACAGAATTTGACTTGAATTTAGACATGAAAAATATGCTGAAAGCCTGAGGGGAAAATAAATATTCATGTATCGTAGATGTCCAACAGATCTTTTAAATTGTGATATTTACTAGCTTATTTTTTATTTATTTAAATCCTTTTTTTTCATAAGAGCTTTGGCTCAGCTTCAATATAAACAGCTCTTACAGAGGTTAGAAAGTTCAAGTTGGCACCTTTCCTACAATTCTCACTCTCCTGAGGAGACCTCTTTTTACATTTACACCTTTACTATAGCCAGTTTTTTTGTTAAGCATCACTTTGCTGTACTTCTTCATACCTGCTTTATCTTAACCTGCTTCTTGTGACACTGAAGCCAGTGTCTTGAGATTTATTTATTTATTTATTTTTTTTGCTGCACGCGAGGTAGGCATCTTACATTTGGTTTTTTGGCCTCTTGGCCCTGATTTAACTGCCGAAAGGAGCCTCATCAGAGCGCCTCCTGTGACTGCAGCCACAATCCCATTAGAGAATATAAGGAAAGCTATGTGAAAGCTTCGTTTGGATTAAGTGACAGCCTGACTCCTGCGTTAGATTACTGCCGATCAGCTGCTCGGTGGAGGTGGATTCGACCATCTGTTGCTCAAACTGCCTTATGCACGTTTCTGTCATTGACATACATTTGCACTCACTGATTGTGAATTACTGCATAAAACCTGAATCAGTCTGACCTGAAATAATCAACCTTACTTGAAACTTCTTGAACGTCTCTTTGCCACAACGATCCTTTTGTAGTTGATGCTAATACTTTGCATTCTTACAACTTTTGGCAATGTTAGGTGTTGATATTTTACGACCCAAGCACCCCGTCGAAACGCCCTCCGTGTTAATGACGATCGAGCTGCTCCGTATGAATGTGTCGACAGCAGATGCTCTCATGCCTTGTTTTGATTGCCAAGACTGATGCTGCCATGAAACCAGCACAGGCAGATCTGATGGAGCCTGGTCAGTGTACACTGCAGCTATAGTGTAATTCAAACCTTTAACAAGGCCTCACAGGGGGGAAGGCACTTGGAATATGTTCCGTTTAACGGGCTCGCTGTGTAAGGAGCATCTTGGTTATTTAAATCCAGAAGTTATTGCTTTAGATTACAAAAACTTCTGAAATTTGGGTTTATGTTACATTGCTTTGTATATAAATGAAACAAAAGTTTAAAAGAGTCTTATTATGTTCTTGTATTTGGCAGGTCCTGTTGGTCAGCAGCAGTCGGCACCCGGACCAGTGGATCGTTCCTGGAGGAGGGATGGAGCCCGAGGAGGAGCCCTGGGGTGCTGCAGTGCGAGAAGTCTTTGAGGAGGTCAGTAAATCTGTTGCCTTCAAAAATTCTCTTTTATTGCGGTGATGTAATATCGGACAGAAACCAGATTTTTATTTAATCAGACAAGAAAATAATCCTTATATAGGTAGATCAGAGGAACGTATAATGTGTAAACCCTGACTTCATGTTTCCCTGCACTATATAAATATGAAGTGACACATTTCCCTTTGCTCGTCTTGAAAACGGAAAAGACTAAAGAACATGAAAGATATGTGCTGATAGATGCCTTATTGCTGCTTTTGAGTCATTAAAGGGATAATCCAGCCCTAGGTAAAAATGTGTCTGTTGCCACATTCCCCAGAGTTAGATAGGTGAGGGGAAAAGCATGTTGTAACCTGTAAATACCCTGATCTGGCAGCAGTCTGTTTGCTTTAGCTTAGCATAAACTAATGCACGTGAATATGAGCTACTGTATTAGCATGCTAGTAGTTCTCATTTACTTACATTTACAGTCACTTATACAGTGTTCTGTTGTCTTTCCCATTTTAAAGAGTGCCTAAAAGACATCAGCCTTCCAGTGGAGTCATTTATATCCCAGGAAAACAGAAGCTCATGGATTACTAGTTAAAAAGAGCTATATGCTCTCTCTGGTCAGCTCAGAAATAGTGAAGTAGAATTTACATTATTAAAAAATGCATACATGCATCAATGAATTAACAGATTTTCCGAAATTTACAGCGTTGGAGGCCAGTTTTAGTCTTGAGTTTATTAAAAAACAAATAAATGTCACACAGGTTCAGTCTCTCTAAATTAATGGGAACCTGTCTACTTTAGTGTATGTCCTTTGGTTTGTCTGAAGAGATTTTTAAAAGGTCACAGTGACAGCAGCGCGGTCACTCAGGGGTTACCCTGGCATTTCGGAGGTCTCTCTGTTTGAGAACCACTTGTTCTTTGCTGCGTCAGCAATCTAAACTTAGGCTTTGAAGACCCCATCGCGGCCCCTGTCGCTGCACACATCACCGGGCAGCTTGACACTTCTGAAGCATGCTGAGAAGAGGACAGGACAGATGTCATGTGTCCTGACAGCTATTTGATACCTGTTGAGTACATCCTAGCTATAAAATAACCTTTAGGAAAGAGACATAATGGTCTTCCTGTTATAAGGAGACAGACGAGGTTTTAGCCAGGCGATAAGACGCTACAAATGATAAATGTGACTTTTATTGTGTAATGTGCTCCATCTGAAGCCCTCTTTAACATTTGGTACGGTCCTTTAGAGATTATTACCCCTAAATGGGATGAGTGATTGGCGCAACAACAAACACAACACAAACATCCCTGTGTGTCCTTTTTAATCCATAAAGCACTTTTAGTTGCAATCGTTGTATGAAAAGCACTGTATAAAGATTGATTGTAAAAGTATCCATCTGCCTCAAACCGTTTTGTGATGTTATAACCATAAATGTAAGGTTTTTTTTTATGTGATGGACAAACACGCAGGTGTGTTATTGTGACGTTTTGAGGACAGTGATGGATGGTTTTCAGTGTTTCTCACAAATGGAAATTAAAAAAAGATTTGGGTTGCATTCGTATTTTTTAAGTTGTTACAGATTTTTTTTATTTATTCAGATTTAGGTTTGGACTTTCACTACACCAGTCTAAAGCAGGATCTAAACCATTTCTAAGTATTTTAGTATTCGGCAGTGATGTACAGTATTGGTTTTTCGCATCTGATTAGAGCACTTTCTCTCATGTTCGCTGTGTCGCCTTCATAGCTACAATCAAATAAGACGTTTTTTTCTGCTACTCCATTATACCCAGATGTCAGCAGATTCCTCCACCTGAGCTGTGGATCTCTGCAGGTCCTCCCCTGTTACCATGAGCCTCTAGGAGTAGCATAAAAAGGTTAAAGGAAGATTCATAGTTCGGCTTTTCTATTAGCATATCAATATTTAATACAGAATTCCAATTGTTTGGACAAAAAGTGTAATGACGTTCAGAGTACTGCTTTATTTTGTTATACTTTTTTTTGTGAAGATGCTGCTAACATTATAAAGGAGGAGTCTATGTCTTCAGTTGAAAATAAACCTCTTCATTTGTTCCCTAGGCCGGTGTTAAGGGCAAGCTGGGACGCCTACTTGGTGTATTCGAGGTAAGCTTCTTTATGAGTTTACAACAACCTTTAGTTAAATTTTCTTTTTCTTTTTACATTGAGGAAGAATTTAAACTTTAAAATGTATGTATTTATATTTTAATCTATAAAGCAAAACCAGGATCGGAAGCACCGGACGTACGTGTATGTCTTGACCGTGACAGAGACACTCGAGGCCTGGGAGGACTCTGTTAACATAGGTACAGCTTTCCTTCTTATATATGCATTTCCTTCTGCTGGCTGTTGAGAAGGATATACTGTTGGTATGCGTTTTTATTTATGTGGAGGCCAGTAAACTGCTTGGAGACTGAATGGGAATACAGCGATAACAGGTGGCCGTAAATCTAGGACATGGATCTCGGCGTCACCTGCAGTAAACTGCTGTAGTCACAGCTGTGGGTGCCAATATTTATTCGGATATCCAGGGAACGTCTACCTGTAACAGTAAAAGTGTGCTTTACATAATTTAGTAGTATTCCACCTCTAATGTTAGTTGATGCGTAAAAAACAGCAGAAAATTTGTCGTATTTCCTTACTTGCCTGACAACGTTTCGTTTTAGTGTTCAGTCTTCCAAATAAAGCATGTCATCTGTCTCCACCTGCAGGCCGGAAGCGGGAGTGGTTCACCGTGGAGGAGGCCATCAAAGTGCTGCAGAGCCACAAACCCGTGCACGCCGAGTATCTGCGGAGACTCCAGCTCAGCTGCTCCCCCACCAACGGGAACTCCATCCTCCCAAGTCCCCCTCCAAACGACAACTACCCTCACTACAGCAGCACCACAGGCGCTCCGTCGACGGGCAGCGTGCTTGGCTCCTGCTGGAGATAGGACCTGGCCTCACTGCACTCTCCTCTCCTGGCTCAGACCATTCACAGAAAGCCTGTACAGTCTCTCGCATGAACCTAAAGACTTCTTAGAGCCTCGGCTCGCCTGTATTATTTCTCTCCCTAGCTGCAAGACTGACCAAAACTGTTGCCGGGACTGTGATGAGAGACTGAGCAGGAAACGGTCACTTCGTGGACACTTGTCTTTTGCTAGCAAGAATCCAGACTGCAGTTCGGGAAGGAGGATGCTGGACACTGCTGGTGTGAACGAACTTTAATAATGGGATGCCTTATCGAAACTTTGTACGAATGTCGAACACGAGGTCGTTTTTAATTCACTAACCGTCACAGTTCCCATTTAACAGTGTCGTGCAGGCTGTGAAAAATGGTAGCTGGCTCCTAGAGCACATTGGTGTGCAGAATGTTTCCATGATAATCTCAACACTTAATGGTAAAGGTAAATATATTACTGGGGAATATTTATTAAAAAGGAAAAAACCCTTCAAGTTCAAAAGTCCCCTTTTCTCTTTGTGTAATTTTTTTTTTTCAAGAATACATAATTTAGAGACAGCTATCAAATCTGCTTTCCTGCATTGCTTTTGAAAATAAATGACACTTAATGATATTTTGGAGATGAGAAAAATATTTCAATACGTTCTACCTCAGTAAACTTAAACTGGATACGATCATCCTGTTTGGTAACCTCTCCTGACGCAATGCTACTATTTAAAATTCAGACCAGTCTAACCTAACAAATATGTGCACACAACCTAATATCTGAGGTTTAAATCATGCAGAATGCAGCCGATTTTATTCTACAGAGAATTAATATTTCTGTATGATAATAAAGTAGAGATGCACTGATCAGTTGGTCAGAGCTCAAAATTAGACTTTTTTTCTTATTATTGGTGCTAATCTGTGGTCAAAAACCAACCTTTCGAATCAAAACTAAAACCACCTATTTGTAAGCACACCAGACTTTCACCATAGTTTTCACTTTCATTATAAGTAGGGGGGAAAATTGTTGAAAATTGTTTTTCAGGCTTTATTCCTTGATTCCATTTTCTAAACAAATTTGAATTTTTGAATAAAACTTTTTTTTCAGTTGATTTTCAACTTGCATGACATCCTTTATTTTTATCTTATTTTTTTTTTATTTACAGCATTATTGTGTTTCTGCCCAAGATCACTGCTTTTTTGGACTGCTACACCCTCTCAAATCATGGTTTAAACTGGATCTGAGTAATCAGCCAAACAAAGGTTGAATAATCGTTTATATTCGACTAGTGAATGGGTTATATAGTTATTTTAAATGCCAGAAAAGCTGCAAAATTTCTCTTTAGTATGCTCAATGAATCACAAGCCACCTTAGGCACTAGGTTTTTATTTTAATTTTAAAGACAAATTCGAGTTTCCAGAATGTTATGAGCCAAGGAAAAAATGAGAAAGTATGGACTTGTGGAGTCTTTCATTTAAAGGAAGCCCGAGGCACTTTTTTTCCCCTTCTGTGTCATTCCTTAAAACTGTCAAAATCGGTTATCAGTATTGACCAAGAAAAATCTGTTCGGTGCATCTAAATATTAAAAAAAGAGGGACTTGTATGAGACTTGGTATGCTTTCTGTGTACTTCAGATTCCCAAATTATTCTCCAAAGCAGTTCTCTGGTTTAAAAAAAAATGCATCTCCCAGTAACGGTATTTTCAGATTAGTTTTTTTTTTAATGGAATCTATATATTAAAATGAAAGAAAATGCAAGATTTAGTTTAGATGTATTGATCTATCACATTATACCCTGAGCTTAATTTTTCATAACTTAATTTTTTACTTTGGCTTTTTTGTGCGTTTCTGTTGTCGTGTTCAAAGCTGGGATGTTTATGTATAATTACATGTATTAACACTATGAAGACTACTTAGTTTTCTTTTTTTGCCAATGACACCATAACTGAAGATTCTGTGATAGTGATTACACCATAAAGCTTATATGGAATTGATCGAAACTTGGAGCAACACAAGAGGAGGATCAAATTACCCCTGGTGCTTTAGATCCACAAACTGTAATTGTTTAACAAAGAATACAATCCGGGTCTCTTCAAATGTAGAAGAATCTGCGCTCAGTAGTTCAGAGGAAATAGAAGAGCCTACCGCTCAAACGGGATGTTTTTGGATGAAAGGGGGTGAATAATGGCCCTGGAAGAGTTCCTAAAGTCAAAACGCACCCTTAATTTGAGAAAACAGTTTCACAAAGTAAAATCTTGATTCATGAATTTTGCTGTTGCCTGTACGTTGTATACAAACTGAAAACAAAAGAAAGTACAAAGAAAAAGATAACGCGTATGAAAATGGCCTCACCTTTTGCTTTGACAGTTGAATGAACACTCGATTTGTGTAAATAACTTTTAAGGGGCATTGTAACCTGTAGGTTTTCTCTTTAATATTTTCTATATTTTTTAAAATGATGTACAAACAGCATGTGTACAGTGTTGGATGTATGTGATGTGAAGGCGTTGGGAGAGGAGCATATCGTTTCCTTCATAAGAAAAACGTAATTTTGAATTTACAATTTGTTATTTTTTTCACTCTAAACCACCTTCAAAGAGTACAGTAGCAACTCTCACCTATATGGAGGCTAAAATAATTATTTTTTAAAAACATGTGATTTAAAAAAAATCTTATCTGAAACATTAAATGTGTTTGAGTTTCATACACTGGCAGACCAAACGGTTTTATACAGAGAACTTTGGACCTGCTTTCCAAACTTTCCTGTTTTTTTTTTCAGTCTTCATTAAATAATCTTATCTCCTTGCAAATAATGACCAGCCCGTTTCAGCTGTCATAAAGTTTTAGGCTCGGCCTTTTGCTGTCTGTGTTGATATATTTATTCCAGGGGATGAACTTAACATTTGTTGTGCCAAATGTCAAAATATGTGCTATAGTTGCAGGGGGACAAAATATGTCAAAAATAGATAAAGTCTAATCTTTGAGTTCTTTAAAATATTAAAAATGTTTTATGTCGAAAAGGTTTATTTCTTAAAGACCAATAAAACAATTTTTTTCAGCTTTTTAAGGCTGATTCTTCATCATCTAATGGGTGGTTAAATTCTGCCTGAAACAAGTCCGCCAAATATGGGGAAATACCGTTGAATGTTTTAAGTCTTAGTTGATTTCCATTTGGTCTTATTATCCTGTTGAGGAGCTTTTAATAAAGGCAAACAAAAGTGTTCTTACTGTTTATCATGATGTGCAAATTTCAATGTGAAAGTGATATGGGCTGAAAGAAAGCATTAAAGGAAGAACAACTTACTCCAGCCGTCATTGAGTATTCATTCGTATGCTCGCTTTGTGTTGTGATATACGAAGGACTTCAAATTGCTTAAAGAAAGAAAAAAAAATCAGATACAGAAACATTTCCAAGCTAAAAAGTAAGTTTTATTAGCATATGTCATCACAAAGCCAGCACTGATGTATTTAGTAAATTCATAATATTCTGGCCCTCAGCATGATGCAACCACCACATGTTTGAGGCTGAGCGTAGGTTATATCCGTATAACTGGATTTGACGAGTTTGTCCTGTTGTAACTCTAAGCCATTGTTCATTATGAACAGTCTAACTGTTGAACTGTTGAGGTGAAGTTAAACAATGAGGATGCAGGTGTTCTGCAGTCGGCACAGTATTTTCTCTTCTCCAATCCAGGCGTTTAGTTCGAAAGAATGAGAAAACTTTTAGGCCGATGGAGAAAAAAACAACAACTGTATCCAATATTAGTTTTCTTTTACAGTTCGTATCTCTAAAGTTTTAAATCTGGTTAGGGTAAAAATCCTGTGTCACCATTTCGCATACAAATATTTTAAGGTTAATCCCCAGTGGAGACACCTGACACTTCAGGTGCGTTTTAAGCCCCGCCCTTCGCCACATACACACTACTCGTCTCCTCACCTGAGGTCGGCACAACACAGGAGGACTCGCTGTTAACACAGGAAACTTGCACCACGACCAGCCGCTGAACCCTCGGTTATTTGCTGTGTTTCTTGATGGAAAAGAGTATCCGACGGACTCCTGACTCCTCGAGGAGAATCGCGGCAGCCGGCCAAACACTGCGACGGACTACGAACCAAAAATCTATCTACAATGGTAATGTCCGAATTTTAAACAACATAGTACAACCAAACCAAATACACGCCAGCTATCCTGTTGTTTCAAATGGAAAGGGTAATTGTCTGCTTGCTCACACCTTCCCTTGGGGCAAAAAACGTAGTTTTATCTAACTTTTTACCTTTTTATTTATTTGTTAAATTCTAAGCAGCTTTTGTTCAACAAACTAGTTATTTAATGTTTCATATCAAAGATGCACAAACGTGTATTATTCATTGTCTTGTTACATACTGACTGTGTGCCTCCATATTGGCTTTGGAACCAGACCCCCTCCCCTATGAGTTGCCCCCCTCCCCTCCCGCTGTCAGTAACATAATGAAGATCCACATGAAGGCTATTTAGAGTAAATACTGCAAATTGAATTGTCCTCATTGGAAGAATACTTGTTGAACAGTAGGTTCCCTTGTCTTACAGGTTCTTGCAGTTTCATCGATCTGCCCGAATACCAAAAAACCCACAACAATAGTTGACTACTGCTGCATTTCACACAGGATATTCATGTGTTTTTTTTCCGCCTTATCGACTGGTGAGAAAAATAAGGTCGTTATTTTCTTTTAGCCCTGGGCTGTTTCCAGTTACGCTTGATTAAACGCGAAAGAATGCTCATTAATTGGGCACCTTCTCTGAACTTGTTTTGTATGAATGTCGGACCTCATACTACTAGGAGAACTGACTCACCAGTGGCATGAAAGAAAGCCAGTTTAGGTATTTTTTTTCTTTCGTATAAACATGCCTCAAACTTCCCACGAATAAAATAAAACTATATTGTATTATCTTCGAAGCTGGTTTTTAGATGATCTACAGAAAGAAAATATTTAGGCCTATAGCCTATATATTTTAAATTTTCTTACATTTGACAATTTGTGATAAATATTTAGTAGAAATTATACAATCCGTGATGGGAGTAATGCATTACAAAAATAGTGAGTTACAGGAATAGATCACTTTTTTCAGTAGGCCTGAGTAATGTAATGCATTACTTACAAAATATACAGCAATATTACTAGTTACAATTTCAGTAACTCAAGTTACAAATGCATTTTAAACTGTTTTTCTGGCCATCTAATTTGACAGACCAAATCAAGTTGGGTACGGTAGAACAAGATCCACTTCCTGTTGCTCAAAACTAAAACATCAGAGAATCAGGACGGCTGAGGAAAAGATGGACTGTACATTTAAACAGCGGCATTATTCACACTGTTTTCCTAACCGTCTGTTGTAGGACTTCAGACATTGGAGTCTCGTCAACCATCTTTGTGATGAACACTTTCAGCACCTTCTTTGGATTAGATTTAACAAACATTACCATGAAATAGAAGGCATGCAAAGGAACTTGAGACTTAATTTGAATAAAATAGTGTTAAAAAATACAGTATTTGTGGTGTGACAGTTGTGTAAAATGTAAATTGATAAGTTACGGTTGTTCGAAGTCGTGTTAGATATTTAAGATATTTTGCCAAAAGTAACTTAAAGTAGTGTAACTCAGTTACATTTTTAAGACGGCAATATATAATGCAAACGTATTACATTTTTGAGATTTTAACTAGTAATGTGAAATATATTACAATTTCTTTGTAACCTGTTGAACACTATACAACAGTGATGTAAAAGAGTCATTGCCACTTATTGCTTACTCTTGATGCCAGTTGTTGCTGGTATAGGGTCACGGGGCAAGTACTTTGTTTAGCCTATTTATTTTTTTTTTTACTTTTTTAATAATTAACTAACTGTAATGACTTTTACATGCCCTCACTAATCATTGTGTATTACAGAAAAAAAACTTGCCATCAAATATCTGGTATAATTCTGCCTGAATATTTAATCCCTCTCCTTGGTATAAATTAAATCAGTGAGTTTGTCCACATCGTCTTCCAATATGCCATCACCTTTTTGCAGTGTTAATTATGACAACACAATGCCTTACGATTGATGCTGTTTTCTTGAGTTGAAACCCATACCTCGACTCCTCAAACCATATTTGTTGTCTCTAATATTCTGTGAAATGGGTTAGTAAGCTTGTTACTGGATTTTAGGCATACACTAATGCCATATGTATTAGTAAGCATCATAAAATAAAAAGGAACCAAAGTCAACTTCTTAGGAACTTGGTTTTCAGAAATGTTAGACATGCACTTACATACTATTAGAACTGACTCGCTAGTGGTATGAACGGAAACTCACTTGGTGTTATAAATACTATTTCCATTCCAAAGTAATTTGCCGATTTCTATTTACGCTGCAATTATAGTATTTTCTTGTTCTTTAACTTTAAAAATGGCTTGATACTTTGGAATGGAAATAGTATTTATAACACTGTGGAGCTTAATCGGGGCCATAATGTTTGTTTATTTGAAAGAAATATTTGAAATTGTAAATATATAAGCTGAAAATGTTATTTTTATTTTGAACCTTGAAAAAAAAATGTATTCAAAATAGAGCAAAATGTATCGAGATTTATTTGATTAATTTAAATTTCAGTGGTATTTTTATTTTGTATCTTTCTTAATACATTTTCATTCAAAAGTTTCAGTAAAATATATTTTTTTCAAGTTTGAGATATTTTTTCCTTCAGTTTCAGATCTTTCTAACCAAGGTCAAAATCGCTCTTTAAAGTTTCAGATTTTCTTCCAGCTTCAGATCCTTTTTCTTCACTTTCAGATTCCTGTTTTTCAGTTTCAAAACTTTTGGCACTGATGTGGCGTGGTGGGCGGGGCTACACAGAGAGAGGAGCGGAATCATGAGTGGCAGCTGAGCACATGAGGCTGAAAGCATTCCCTGCCTGTCTGTCTGTCTGTCTGTCTGTCTGTCTGTCTATCGATCTATGCTCTCCACACGTTTCCTGAAGGCAACATATGTATCTCCGCCCACCATGCCACATCAGTGCTAAAAGTTTGAAACTGAAATACAGGACTATAGAGATAGGATCTGAAGCTGGAAGAAAAATCTGAAACTGTAGAGAAAAGTTCTGAAGTTGAATAGGAAAGATCAGAAGCTCAAAAAAACATTATCTGAAACTGAAGAAAACAAATATATCTCAAACTTATATATATATATATATATATATATATATATATATATATTACTGAGACTTTTGAATGAAAGTTTATTTTGAAAAAAACAAAATAAAAATACAACAGAAATTTTTTTAAATTAATCAAAAAACTCAATAAATTTTGTTTAATTTTGAATCCAAATTTTTTTTTATTTATAAAAACTTGACTTTCATTTTCAGCTTACATATTTTCAATTTCAAATATTTCTTTCAAATAGACAAACATTAAGGCCCTGATTTAGCTCCATAGATAACTGATATTTATTCATTTTTAAAATCTATTTGACTATTTTTACATACACTTATTTAATGTTTTGGTTGTGGAACGTAGTATGTGAAACAAGCCTTCACACTTTGATTGATTGGTTGAATCATTAAGTTTTGCTGGAAATCTAAAAATGACCTCTAGCAACAGTGAGATTTACATCCATCATAGGCATGAATATGAAAATATGTTCAGTGCTTTGGATCATTTGAACTTCTGTTTTCACATTAAAATAATACAACATATTTCTAAAATCTTGTATTTAAACCGTGTTTTAATTGGGATTTAAAAAATAACAATCCTCAGATAATTTGATAAATTATTAAAAAAATATAAAACATAAAAATGAGAAATAAAGACATCTGCAACACAGTTTCAACAGAAGAATAATTCTGTACTGTTTTTAAAATTGCATAATTGGATTAAAAATATGCAGCTGAGTAGAATCAATTATTGATAGTTGGATCACATATTAGGGTGTGCTCTCTATATATGAACCCATGCAGATTAGTGAAAATCCACTTTAAATCTAAAGACATTAATTCAAAATGTTCTAAATAATTAAACTTTATGCCGAAAAAATTATAGCTCAAATGATTATACTTGTGCCCTTAATAGGTGTAAGCCTGTGTATGGGTGCCTGTTACAGGCAGTGTTCAATATGTCCCCCTCCACTTAATCACACCCGTGTCTTCTTACCGATTAAGGTGGTATTTAGTTAGAGGTTGAAACAATACTCTGAGTGAGGTTTTGTTCTCTCTTAGCTGATGCTCTCACGTTGGGAGTAGCAACCCTGGAGGAAGTGTTACTCTCCATTTAATAAATACCATGTGGAACTGTAAACCTAAATAAGGATATTTTTGGACTTGTTTCAGGGAGAGTCAATTTACCACATTCATCCAGGAGTTTGGACAGTGCTGAAGGATTTCTTTTGAACACAAAGGTAAAGCACCATTTCCTTACTCAACACCAAATCAAAGAAATACATTCATGACCTCTTAATTGTACTAAAATGTCACAAATTTTTTTTTTTGTGATTATTATTTTAGCTAAAAGTATATCTAGGAGACTGTTTAGACCAAGTTTGAGTTTGTAGCTGCATTTTACATATTTGCTCCTGAATTTGAATTTACACAAATCAGTGGTTCTATGATGATGAGTTTTTTTTTTTTTACACTCCTGCAAACCCATTGAATTAATCACAGCATTTGTCCAAGCTTGCTAAAACAAATGTGAATTATTTTTTTCAGTTTTATGACTGAAAATGTATTTTTATTTATGAGAAAACCAAATACTTGAGCTTGAAGAATGGGTACAAAACCTTATCTATCTTAACCTTCTGACTTTTGAGACCACCATAAGATGCACCAGCTTAATTTGTGGAAAAAAATACATCTTGTACATATATACGCCACACCTGAATAAATGTTGCACGTTTCCAAGTTGTAACGTGAGGCATTTACACAAAAAGATGGTAAAGAGAAGATTTTGTTTAGTTTGAATTTAAGACATGCTTTTTTTTTTGTTGCTTTTTTTAAGCTCTCCCTAAAAACAGCAGCACGGCATCAACACAACACAACTGTAACATATTTGGTTAGATATAGAAATAAAACATACTTTCGCAGACAACAAAAGTAATTGGTTCCTATCTTCCTCGTTAAATCCAATTAAGTCTTCAGTTTCTTACTCCTGTCGGACAAATTGTAAATCGAATAAAAAAGATAAAATCAGAGATTTTATTTTAAGGTCACATCACCCAGCCCTACATTGATATCAAGCATACATGCAATAGCTCTATTTAATTCTTTGACAGCCAGCTCGATTGCCTTTAACTTAAAAGCTGCCGTTCTTTGTGAATTTTCCATGATTAGGGTGTGTGTTAATGAAAACTTCTGGTAGTGTTCTCTTAGGCGCACAATCTTTCCCCATACGTCTGTCTCACTTTTGCGCTTTAATTTGTCACAATCCAAAATGTGGATCACTGTGATTTTTAAGTCATAAACCAACTCAATTCTGTGCATAATTATGAACCAAAAGGACAGAGGAGGGGTTTGTGGTGTCATACTACAACAGGTATGTTTATGCTATAAACAAGTGTTAAATCCAATTTTTAAGACCTCTAAAGTTGCATTTCAGTTTCAGGTCCTGTAGAAAGAAGAGCTATGCTTTGAAATGTTGCTCTGACCGCACCAGATTAATGCTTTTAAATATACAACGTTCAAGATGTTTTTCCCGAGGTGGCATGTCCCTTGTAACCCCCAGCTGATTTTTTTTTTAACAAATGGCACAAGATAAAGTCAGATAATCTCATTCTGTCTGTTTTCTAGGAAAACTTCTGATAAGGAGCTCTTTGTGCCATCACCATGTAGAGGAATTTATCAATCAAAATAATTAATTAATTGATAATTGTTATGATCTATCTGGTTATGCTAAGAATATTAACTAATAATTGTAAATTAGTAGTTAATAATTTTCTAAACTATTTAAGCGGGACACCATTCTAGCCTCTGGACTAGAAACAAAATATTATATATAATCAAAAGGGAATTATCAACAAGTAATCTCACTTATAATGATTATTAGTGATTACACCAGAAAGATCCTATCTGAAGGAAATTAATTATTTGCAATAATTCAAACACACACTCAGAATAAAAGAAACCAGAGATTTGATTCAATTTAACGAATTTATTCTAAAACACAACTAAAATAAAAACACTACTTATACCAAACGTTTCTGTCAAGACTACCGTATACCTGAATAATATGGCGTCCAGCGATGAGGTCACTTAGGCACGTCACGGGGCGCCTCCTACTGATGTCGTACGCAGCCCCTCGCGTGCATTCGTGGAGGCGGCGTAACAAAAACTTCTACAGACTAACAATTCTGCTCACTAATGGTGCATTCACACCGCCAGTTTTATCATCATCAGGCAAAGCTCACAAAGCATCTAGTTTGACGCTTTTATGTTGAAGCTTGCAAAGTCTGCCACTTCTGAGCAAAAAAGAGCGCATGTTGCCGGACATTCTAAACTATGGCAGATAGTATTGAGAGTGTGGCTTGGCTTTATTTGCTAAATAAAGCTAGACAACGTCGACTTAAGCAACCTAAGCGCCGTCTGTGGATGCGTTCTGAGTTTGGAGAGTTCAACCATTTGCTCCAGGAGCTACGTATGGATGAGGTTCGCTTTCAGCGGTACTTCAGTCTGTCCCGCGCCTAATTTTACGACCTCCTGGGCCGCATCGGAGCTCAAATCTCCTACCAGGACACCAACTACAGGTTCTCTATTCCTCCCGAAGAGCGCCTGTCCATCTGTCTTCGGAAAGTGTTATTTATGATTTTTTAAAATCTGCGTTATTTAGACTTAAATTTAGGCTTTTCCTGCTCCCGCTACATTCAAAATACGTGTAGTGACATCGCTACAATTATAAGCTCTGATTGGTTAACGCGCCACTTCAGGGCCGTTGGCACCGTCAAAAGTTCAACTAGCTGAACTTCTGCGCTGCTGGCTTTATGAGCTTTGAAGCATGAAAAGCAGGGAAAGCTTGAAAAGTTGACGGAGCCAAAGTGCCGCAGAGACCGTGACGCTCCTCCAACGGCCTCCGCCATAGACTTAACATGTAATCTTGACGTTGCTGACGCTGACAAAGCCTGCGGTGTGAATGAACCATAATAAAAGACAAAATATACAGGAAACTCACAATCAACAAGTACAAAACTCAAAAATTTACCCGTAAGCAGAAACACAGCACAGAGGAATCACAGAGCGCTCCAGGAAGGCAACTCACTTTACATCAATAATTAAGCATGCATACAGTTATACAGAAAACTTTCTAAACTCTCTCCACCCAGGTCACAGAATATAGAGATAAAAACGAACGCTCTTACTTCTTTCGAAAGGAGAGAGGGCTCTCAGTTGTGGAAGAAAAAGTTGGGAAAGCGAGATGTTTGGCTCGTCAGCCCTGCGGGGAAAAACAAAAGGAGGGGAATTAAGCGGATCAAAAAGCGATAGTTCGGGCCACCCAGACTATTGGGAAACTTGGTTTCAGGGATGGAAGGCAAAAATCCAGACGTGTTGCAAAGGAGGATCTCTTCTCACAGTTCCGTGGACGGAACCAAACCCAACTAAAGCGAGTTTTGAAGAGGAAGAACAATGGCTTTTTTTGCACTTTTATGCTGAGTGTTGGCGCTTAGCCCCCCTTTCCCCGTATCTGTCTCCTATCAGGCTGTGGGCAGCAGCGGCGGTTTTGAGGGATTGGCATTCTAGCAAATTTGTGCAACTGCTCATCCAGCGGTCAGCGGCTTCGAAACACGGAAGGAGCGGATAGTTCTGCTGTTGGTTAGAATGGCGTGGCTGGGAGAGAAGGGGCGTGCCGCCGAGGGGGAAAAGAAATGTGTCTGATCTTAACAATCAGACTCTTAGTTTCAACATTCATGGGTCAAACCCAACAACCACAAACTGAGTTTGACCTCTATTTGACAAACATTAAGCAGTCGTCGTGTCTATCTGAATTGGATTCCAAGAAACACAGAAAGTAGTTTAGTTTATTGGTTTATTTAAAACAGGGACCATGTACAAGGTTAATTAGTTACAAGAAGTAAAACGATGGCTTGTACCATATTATAGTTTAGAGCTAATTTCCATCTGTAGTACCTGGGCAGGTGAGAAGAATTAGATAGGATAAAATAACATACGAATAACAGGTATGCACACACATGAATAGACACACATACCCAATTAAGAATATAAAGAAAAATCATTTATGCGGAAAACACTGATTACTTAAAATCAAATTTTTCACCCCAATGTGAGAAAGTATGGAAATCTATAACACTTTTTAGATTACTGGGAAGAGTGTTCCAGGCTTTAGTTGCTCTAAAAGAGAAAGCTGATTGCACAAATGCAGTCCTCCGATTTGGGAGGGTACAATCTCCACTAGTAATGGATCAGAGATGGTTTAGATTTCATGATCAGTTCAGTAACTTCAGCAGCAGAAGGGTAAAGTGAAAGCTTAGAGTTACTTAGAAAACAGAAATGCAGGTTTGCTGAAGGGTATGGAAGGAATGGCAGAGCCGCTGATGGATATTTTCTATTTTGTAGGAGAAGAATGATATAAACATATTGCAGAAGGAAGTAGAAAGCATTTATGGACGTTCTGTCTATCTGGAGGTTGTGTAATATTTGTAAGCACTGAGGAAAGAGCTTTCGAATCACCAACTTTAGAGTTAGTTAGACCAGAATAATAAGCAGATTTGGTTTTAACAATACAGTCCTTATAGTAAGACATGTGGTCGGAGTACATTTGGTTGTGTACTGTAAAACCAGTTTTTCTCCAGAGGTGTTTGAACTGGCGACCTGCAGCCTTAACAAGCCTATCGGTGCGTGTACACCGAACGCGATAGAGGTGACCAAAGAGTCAGGTTTACATGTCAAGTCAATGGATGAGCGTGATGAAGCGCGACTCTGGGTCCCACGACAAATCAGAAGCAGATTTGTGTCGTGAAAAAGGTTTTTCTGCCTGATTTGCGCTACAAAGTAGCACGGCTGGTGCGTTTCAGGCACAACCGAAAATATGTACTGCATTTTATGTGGTGCATTTTGTGCATTCGCGCTCATTGCATCTGCTGCTCAAGTTGGAAAAATCTTAACTCCAGCTTCAAGTCGCTCCCCCGACAACCAACCTGCTGACTGAATGAATGGAGGCATCACCAGGACGTGGATACTGATAAACCGCGTGGCTAATCACCCCGAGCTACATGACACCAGCTGATTTCTATACAGAAATTTTTTCTAATACTATGTCTCTTAAACCTTAGCAAAAATGAAATTACTTAAATGTAAGTTTAACAGATGAAAACTCTAAGATGTGACCAGCTCAGATTGGGTCCCCACTACAAAAACATTCCTGCTTTTATTTTGGTGCTACAGTCCTATCGTGGGCCCCTCTTTATTAACCTCCTGGATATGCCCCTGCTCTGCACCACTGAACGTTTAGGAATAATCACTTATTAATCATTCTAAAACTCGTAAGAGTCTCTGTCTCAGAAGAGAGTGAGAATACATTTTTTTTCTTAGTTTGGTCGTAGCGCAGCATTAAGTCTGTTGATTCTAATGCTGTAACGTTGGTCTCGACAAAATCCGCTGCTGAACCTTCGCGCAGCTGAAATAAAAGGGTTGAAACAGTTTTGAATCCTAAATAACGCTTTTAAAAAGTAATTGAAACTACAGCTTCTGTCAGTCACATAAAGACTTGTGAAAACTTGCGGCTCACTGGAGCGCGGTGCGTCACTAATTACAGCTGACTGTTTTCCTCAGACATACGAATCACATAGAATCAGAATCAGAATCAGCTTTAATGGCCAAGTATGACACATACAAGGAATTTGACTCCGGCAACTTTTCTCTCCAGTACAGAACTTAAATAAGTGAAATTAAAAAACGGAAAAAAAATAAAATAAATAAAAATAAAAATAAAGGATAATATATACACCAAACCAGGGTTATTGTACAGTAAGTATATACAGCAGTGCAGAGTTTTAGTTTATTGTTCATGTGAGTGGACACACACTCTGTGACTATTCAGAGTTCATCAGAGCGACAGCCTGGGGGAAGAAACTGTTCCTGTGTCGGGTGGTTTTGGCGTACAGCGCTCTGTAACGCCGGCCTGAGGGGAGGAGCCTAAACAGATTGTGGCCAGGGTGTGAGGGGTCAGTGGTGATTTTTCTGGCCCGCTTCCTGACCCTGGCCCGGAAAAGGTCCTCAATGGAGGGAAGATCAGTAAGTACTAGGGAGCGAAGTACCGAGGCGTCCATCCGCGGCGCCATCTTAGATGTACCTAATAGGTGACCTAATTTGGATTCAAACAGGCAAGTTTCCCCAATAGGTGAAGGACTTTCATGTCTGGAATGAGGAAACTGTACCTCATGAAAAAATGAAGCGCAATATGTAACGGTCTGTGTTAATTTTGATTTTTCAGTGTTGAATCTGTGGCAGTCGTAGTTTCACGAATGTGTGGCGCACCGCAACACATTCGTCTGTGTGGGAAATCTGTCTCTGTCTGTCTGTCTGTCTGTCTCTCTGTCTCTCTCTCATATTTGTTAAAGTTAAATGATACAATTACTCAATACTTAAACTGTGGAACCTCTGCAATAATTTCAAAGAAAATTTTAATTTTTACTTGAGATTATAGTTTTTGGGTCATTTCTATTATTTTTCATCTTTTAACCAGCTAACCTTTATTTGCCATGACAAGCAGTGGAGGAAATAAGACCTGCCTTCCAATCCATTGAATTTTTTTGTGTGGCAGAAGTATCGGCAAGTGCTTTGATCCAAGTATCGTGTGTGTGTGTGTATATATTGTTGAATTAAATAATTATTCAAAATTAATTCAGTGCATGTTCAAGCAGAGACAAAATGGAGCCAATTTCCAGTTCTTAACATTTATTTTGAACAGATTAACAAATTGCAGTTTACAGAGAAAGATGCCCTAGTTTCTCTGGGCCAGAAAAGATTTCTGACGATTGAATGATCTTCATTTCACAACTTTATAGACACCGGGCCTCGCCAGGACTCTAGGCGTTTCTTCTCCCTCCAATCAGAACATTTCCATACAGTGTCTTAACCATGATTGGCTGTCAGAGAATTATGCAGTCATAAGATGAGCATTCTGAGTTCTTGGTCAAAAGTTCATTCTGAGAATTATGGTTTTATGGCAACACTCCCAGCTTCATGGCCTCCATCCTTATCTATACAGACATCCTGTTTTTACAGCCTGCAATAAAACTTACCCAAGAGTTTTATGACTTAAAAGCTTATCCCAATAACAAATACTGACAGACAATATATTTTTTACAACCATGCAAACTATATCAAACAAACTTTTACCTTCTGAATAATAGAAGTTTAAAACATATGTAGAATAATACCACTATCTATATATATATATATATATATATATATATATATATATATATATATATATATTTCAGGAGGCTTTTGGTAAAAACATTGTTTTTAGACCTTTTTACCTGCTTCTGTGTTGGTTTATTATATTAAAATCTCTAAGTATTTCTTTGAGATTGTACTGTGACAAAACACTGAACATTTTGTGTGGATTTTTGTGAAATGCTGTATTTAGAAATGCATTCAACAAAATGCTTCCCACGGAGGCTGAAATTTTAGTCTAGAAAAAAAAAAAGTAAATGTTCGGAACCGCTGTGATGGACTGGCGACCTGTCCAGGGTGTACCCCGCCTCTCGCCCGTTGACAGCTGGAGATAGGCACCAGCCCCCCCGCGACCCCTTGAGGAACAAGCGGTTCAGAAAATGGATGGATGTTTGAAAACGTTTGAGGTTCAAAACATGACTCAGGTTTATTTTCCTTTTGTTTTAAAGGGAAATTGGTTGGATTTCAGCAGCAACTCTCCCAAAACCACGTCTGTTCGGAGGATGTCCCGAAGGGTTGGCACAACATCAACACCCAGCTCCAAGGTAGCTCTCCCCAGGATGACCCCCACACATGCATACCGCTTTAATCACAGTACGCAACTCCGGGGGTCATCCTCAGCCTTGAAACATGACAATTTTACGGCAGTCGGAGCGCTAATTGACTGGAATGAGCACTTGAATTCACCTCAGCAGTGTGCCACCTCTGAGAAATCCCTAGCTACGACCACCAGTCGATCAAGTTCTCAATCAGGGATGTACAGGAGTAAGACCCTCAAACAGCCAGTAGCAGCAAAGTATCATGCTGCATCTGGAGTGGTCCTGTCAAGCCCTAGAAATAACCAGAGTATGAAACTAAGTGTTGTAAAACATGAAAAACAAACCACACCGCAAAGGACGAACTACATGTCTGGATTCACCCAGCAGAATGGAGGCTGGAACTCACAGGCGCAAACATCTGCAAGTCTGAATAATCAGTAAGATCTGCTTTTAGTCTGAACATTTTATTCATATATTTTGTGTAATTATCCCATGAAATGGAAAAAAATTGTTTGTCCTCTCACTTAGGGTGTCAGTTAAAAAGCCTCTAAAGATGGCGCTACATAAAGGCGTGGACCCGCTTGAACAGATGAATGAAGAAAACCTTGCCACTAATCATATCCAAAATAGCAGTTTAAAAAGCAATCAAGCCAGGGAAACGGTATGTTTACTCAAATAAATCTAGTAACATAATTGGGTTAAATAAGACAAAGAATCAGTTTCATCAGTCTATGTCCATGTGCTTTTAACTCTAGATTTTTCTGTCTCTTGATATCCATATTTGTTAGTTCATCATGTCGTCTTCAGGTTTTCAATATGCATCTAGTTAAAAAACGTATGTTGCTGCTCAAAAATGACACCAGAGTAGTTTAGCACCAGAGAACAAAGAAAAACTCTGGTGGGATGGAGTAAGTCCTGTTGCAGAAGTTCAATGAAGACTGTATCAATCAATAACTTTTTAAAAACACTGTTCGTACCTCAGGCCAAACTGGCTGTTTTTACCCAAGCAATTGCAGATTTTTTTTTTTTTACAGAGTAGCAAAAAAGAGTGAAATAGACAATCAAAACCATTCTATTTTTTTTCATTCGGTTAACTATCACTTTTATGCTGATGACTGCCAATTATATGTATCATTGAAACCTCATTAATCGGTGCATTCCAGTCTTGATTGTCTTGCAGACCTAAAAAACTGTCTATCCATCCAATTTTCTTCTACTAAATAACGATAAGACTGAGGTCATTCTTTTCAGCCCCATTCAAACTCCTTACCCCAGTATGACCTCTCATTCCTCTCATCTATTGTAAAACATTCTATATCTAATCTTTAAGACAGGATGGACTCGGAACTGAGGATGAATAACCAGGTTCCGTAGCTGTTTCTAAAGAGACGGCACCTTGAGTCAGTGATCCATGCATTTATCCCCTCAAGGCTTGACTATTCAAACTCTGTCCTAATGGCATTAACACCTCCTCTATTGCCCGCCTCCAACTAGGCCAAAATGCGACTGCACGTTTTCTGACTGGCATAGACTGGAAACGGCATGTTTCACCTGTTCTGGCATATCTGTATTGGCTCCCCATTCGTTTTCGCATACATTTTAAAATCCTTCTGTTTGTGTTCAAATCCCTTAAAGTGATAGTCTGGATCTCTAAATGAATTAAAAATTTTAAGAATTGTATTAAATTGACCTCCTGAGCGCATGCTCAGTTTTTTGTTTACACTGAGCCTTTCTAATGAAGCCTCCGCCATTAGTCCCGAGAGCAGCCATGGATCGACACTCAGCTCAAGAGCAGAAGATACCGATTTCAAACCAAGAAAGCATCCTCACCTCCGAGAACGCCATTGACACTCTGGTTGTTTTCTCTTTCTCCTCCGCACGGCTTGGCCCATTGACCTGGTGCGTGCACAGAAAAGTAGGCGCGGCTTCAAGACCAATCAGAAATGGAGGGGGAGGGAGCTTGGGTCGTTTTTTTTCAAATCATTTCCTTTTCTCTCTTTTTTCTTACAAAGTCCAGACTCACTTTAATGGTCTGGCCCCTACTAACGGCATTACGGAGCCATCTAATTAATTACTTTTCCTATTGTTGCAATGTGAACAAGGAGAGCAGGTGTCAGTGTTGATCTGTTTTAAATATGATCAATTGTTTGGAGGGTGGAGAACCTGAGTGATCGCGCTTTCTCACTGTATGCTGCATAGACCACAGTGAACTAAGTTTTACGTTGGATATTCGATGTACATTAGTTTCCTTATAGCGGAGACTCGGTCCAATGTCTCACCCCTAATTTCCACTGCATGTGCTGTAGATGTGCTACAGCCATTTGCTCCAGAACTGCACTGATACAGCACATACATCTGCTTCTGAAGGCTCCCTCTTGAAGGTGGTGGTTTTGGTTAGGGTTTGGTTATTGATAAGTCTTTATACATCCCTATATCCATATCCCGATAGCTTATGACAAATAACCCTAAAATATTGATAAATTATTGCTCCACACCCAAGTATCATGACTAAATGATTTGTTTTAAACCTGCGCAGGGAACCCTATTGTATTTGCAAATTTTTAAATGTATTCTTTATTATTATTTTGTGCTAAAGTCATTGGGGAGAAGAACAAGAAAATTATTTAATATAGCCAATACCTAATAAAAAAAAATCATACCCCTGAATCCCTAGGGGGTGATATTGCAAAGGACAGGCTAATATCTCCTTAACTGTAAGTCCCAAGAAGTAAGACTTCCTATCAGCTTATTCCTTGAATGCTTCTGCATCTTCGCCTCATTGACCACACCCACTTCTGCTTAGCTATTTTTTTGTTTGTTTTTGCTGTATTGCAAAAAAGACTAAAACTGCTTTTGATAACTCCTCCCTCATTAGAACTTGACTAGTATGAAATCTGGTACATAACATCTGCGGACCTAGACAACAAAACAATATGTAAACGTTTTAAAACATTTTTAAAAGCTATTCAATATACCCAATACAAATCATATTAGCACTAGCTAGCTCCAAATGTAATGGTGTATATATAATTATTGCCCATATTTTACTATTAAACACCAAAGATTGGATTCCTAATGGAGGAGGAAATTCTGTTATAGATTCTTGCATTTTGTATAGTTTAGGTTAAAGGGGGTGCCGGACTGACAAAAAATGTATAGCTGCATAACGCATGTTAGATTTACACCAAAGTAAGTACTCATGTTAGTGACACTAGACTCTGGTGTCACACTTCAGATATCATAAAGTAGTAGGGGTGTTACAATCTTGATTTTTTTTCTTTTCTTTTATAGAAATCGATCAAAATTACGTCATGACCTTCCGCATCCACGTCTAAAACATCATCCACTCAAGCTCCGTAGCAACAGTTAGCAGGCTGCTGTCTATTTATTCCAAATTCCTCACCATAAGGAACCACACATTGCATTTTCTCTAACAAGTAATTCTCACCAGTTCTCATACACCTCGCAGCATCACCTGGTAATATTATTAACCACTATATCACAATAAGAATATCCCAGTGAACAGAGCTCTACAGAGCATATTAGCTGACGCTAGCAAGTAGCTATTGGCTAAGCTACAGTTATACCATGGCTTGGACAGATGAATAAAGAAGCACCTGGACTGGAGCTAAAGCCACTCCTTCTATTCTCAAATCACCTGTGAGGAAATGTTGAGTTCCCCGTGAGTTAAAGCAACATTCTTGTTGTAAACAAGAGGACCATTGTTTGCTCCACATTAGCTCGTTTCTCTAAGCCAGCCGGAGCTGATAGTTGTTGCGCAGCAGCAACTAAAAAGAGTCGCTAGATGGCAGCCCCCCTCTGTTTCTAATCTTTTCTGTTATTTGTTTAAACAAGATTTTTATACTTATAAGTGTAACTATTTAGTGTAAATACAATAATATTGTAAATAAATTATTTCAATTTGACCATTAATGCCTGATGTACTGAGCCCCCTAGGGGACATGGTGGAGAAAATATTTTAAGGTGAGAAAAAAATAAAATAAATGGATTTGGCGTGATCTCGAGAAAGTTTTGCGTTATCTCAAGAAAGTTTTGCGTTATCTCGAAAGTTTTGCGTTATCTCGAGAAACATTTGCGTTATCTCGAGAAACATTTGCGTTGTTTGCTGCAGCCTTGTGCACTGCTATGATGGAAGACACTCACAGACGGGAGAGCTTAATAGTTTTATTTTGAGATTGGCCTCAAATATCAGGACATAAAGTCAGTGCTTAGCTCTAGACATGGTTTTCATATAAGTGAAAAACATTGCCCACAGGATTTTGCGCACAAAAGGACTGTCGCGTCGTAAACAGCTTCTGAACTAGCGGATCTGATTGAGTTCATCAGCCACCGGTTGCAATACTCTGGACAATTACATGGCTATCGTTGGATGTGTGCAATATGCAGAGAAAATGGACAATGTGTGAGAAAAGAGGACGTATGGCTGGTGTTGAAGGAGTCGGATTTTCTCAAGATAACGCAAAAGTTTCTCAAGATCTCGCAAAATCCTTTTTTTTTTTTTTCACCTTAAAATATTTTCTCCACCATGTCCCTGCGGGGCTCAGTACTAATGTGACACATTACACAAAAAGAATGGAAATTGCATAATTGATCTCTTTTGAAATAAGATTTACTGTTCAAAATTTTATGAATAAAACCAATGATCATGGACCAGACTGGACCAGATCATGGACTGTACTGTTAAAAAAAAAAGAGAATCGAATCGTAATCTTAAAATTGAAAATCAAATCAAATTGAGGATTTGTAGAATCATGACACCCTTATGAAGTAGGCAAGGCTTATGTTTTATTTCACATTACAATTTTCAAAAAGTACTTAACATTTTATTACTGAAAAAGTAGATGACCTAGGTATATGGAAATAAGCTCACATGATTCTATATAATATTATTATTTTCTGACAAAATATGGATTTTTCATGAATTTATTCATTTTGGTCAATGTGTAAAACCTTTTGCATAATTAATTAAAATCTTGCATGTTACAGTTGTTAACATTTTCTTTTTGACAAAGTTTTTGATCAAGGGATATAGAAATAGGATAAAATGATGCAATATGTAATACTGACTATCTGAAAATATTTTGGGAATTTCTTGACAAAATCTGGAATTTTTATAAAATTACCAAAGCTAACCATTTTTGATCAAAAACATTTGAACTAGGGTTTTGAAAATAAAATAACACCATTCCACATGTTTTCTTTACCCCGTGAGAATATTTTTGGTAATTTTGGACTTCAATTGTGACACTTTTTGGTTGATGGCAAGTAAACCATTTACAATGTTAAACCTGGTGAAATAAATAAATTGTATAGCTTAATATGAGTCTTGGTAACATTTTTGTGCAGAAAATATATTGCCAATAACAATAGTTTACAATATTTTAACCTTTAAAAGGCTACAAGTGACAACTATCTGATCTGGGTAACGGTTCAGGTAAAATGGGAGAGTCCAGGTAAAATTGGACAGGAGATGTGGTTATAAGAATTGGGGAAAAAATTGAAGAATAACAATGCAATTTATTAGTTCATAAAGACAGTTATCAATCATCAATTAATTATTTAGTTAATGAAGTCAGTTATCAATTAAACATATTTTCTTTAAAACACCCTTGGCACAGTAACTTGACTACCCCAAAACTAGGAACCGATTTACAATTAGACCTAGGCCTACAAGTTGAATTTAATAAGATTGGACCAATCAGAAACATCATATATGTAAATATCAATTATTTATCTGAATACATAACATATAGGCAGTTACAAGCTAATTAGCGAATGCTATTAGCACAAAATACAACATATTCTCTGGTAATTTGTCTTGCCTAACTGTCACACTATTTGTAATATCCCACAATGTGGCATAAAATAGACATTTCCATGTGATTTCTGATCCTTGTGGCTTAAAATCATACCCATTAACATTGGCCAAAAGTGTCCCATTTTAGCTGAAAATGTCCCAATTTGCCTGAATCACACAACAGCTAAAATTATTTTTCCTTTAACTTTTATCATACTGCCCAATCACGTTGATATGAAGCTGAACCTAACACAGAACAATATACATTTAATTTGTTTTTTATTACATTCACATGACTTTAGCTGCAATATCCTTATAATCCCGATGACAAAATTGACTTGTCAGGGGTCGCACCTTCAATGTTTCGGAACCACTGATGTTTTTTTTTTTTTTTTTTTTAAAGCTTGGTTCCTCCCATCTCTGATACTTCATACCAATAATATAATTGTAACATGCATTTTTATTGGCCACTGATATTTAAATAGATAAAGGGTTGAGACCTTATTTGTCCCATTTTACCTGATGTCCCAAATTACCTGATGTCACCCTACATTTTTTATTAATTTATTAATATGTAATTGTTGTATTAAATAGTATTTACCGATTTAACATGGAAAATATACTTGATATAAGGAGATGGAAAACAGATAACATAATTCATTATGTAAACATCGTCATATGACAAAAGTTTTGCAATTTATTGCAAGAGAAGAAATGGATGGATGAAGCTATAGATGGAAGTCTGGACAGAGCCAATGAAACAATGTCCTTAAACGGGTTCAGTTGAAAACCAAGCCAAGAATCCTCCTCATCTGTCGCAAACATTCCACCCTCCTTTTACCCGCAGCTTTCCTGTCAGACCTCTTATGCTTTATCTTCAACCTTAGTCATAGACTATTCTTCTTCCACAAGTTTATTGTCTAGATGAAAATCCAGGTACTGAAGTGCTTCCCTGGACATTTCTAAATCAGCTGGCATGTGAAGAGACCTGGTGATCCCATGCAAGCGTAGCACAGGGAGGAGATTGTACGGGGAGAACGGGGCCAGGGACGGACTTGCTGGGGAGGGCTCGCTGGGGAACCCTTTGATAACTTGCTTGTATTTATAGTTCTTTGATTTTCTTCTGCTTATTATTTTCTTTCCTTAGTTTTAGCTGGTTTTAGTCCTTGATTTAATTTTTTTTCTACTTTTTTTGCTGTCTTTTAAACATGCTCTATAAATGAAGCATGGTATGATGTGGTATGGTATCCAAAGCCAATTTATTTCTGCCCAGATGCTGCATGAGAGGGCAGCTATCAGTATTTGCGGATAGCGGTTGAGCCTAGTTTATGCTTCTCATATTGCGTAGGTGCAGAGACACAAAGTACCATTATCCGTCAATGCAAGGTCTGTCCGCCACTCACGCAAGAAAGCATGGCATAGAGCCCACTTTTTAACAACCCGTCAAACTCAACAGAGACCGCACATCTGTGACTGGTCAGCCCAGCATCAGCCCTAGATCTTTTCACCAGAACAGCACTCTAAAGTTGATTTAAGTTAGTTTAGCTTTTGGACATTAGATGCTTTTTATTGGAAGGCCAGTTTCTCTAGTACAGTCTTTTGGACATTTTGAACACAAGGAGGTGAAGAGAACAACAAAACAGACAGCTGGGTTTGTTTACATGCGTTTTTAGAGTATTAAATGAGCTGCACATCTATAGTAAAAAACGTTCCTGCTCAATCAAAACTCTGTCTGCCATTGCTTCTCGAGTGGATGGGCGTTTACGAGCTGAAGTAGATAGGGTGTTGTCGACCAGAGATATCACTGCAGTGGTAGGAGGAAATATCTCTGGTCGACTGCAGTGGCCGCCAGAAAAGCTTTGCACCCCCTGCTGCCCTGATAGGGAATTGCTTTTCGACACTGACACACCAGCGGAGAAGTATAAAAGGAAAATTTCTCCATCAATATGTGTGCATGTGGGTGCAAACTTGCTGACAGATAAGTAGAAACTAGGTTTTTTGACTTCATGGATGTGTGGCTTGGGAAGTTTGCATTAGCAGTAGGCTTATGAGCGTCTGGTTCTTCTTTCTGGTCCAGTCATGGGCAAATGGACAGCTTTTGGCTCAGCAGCACTGGCTAAGTAGCTCTCTTCTCCAACGACAGGAGAGCAGGGCCTCCATCGAAGTGAGAGGCTGTCTCTCTCTTTGTTGCAATCCATAACTTATTCCATCAGCTGGAATACAGTTACCAGAACCACGATCAACAGACCGTAGATTTATTTTTGGATCCAAAGAGCTTGCTCCAACCCTCGCAGGAAAGGATGGAAGGAAGATTGTTTGCTAGTCTCTCCAATGGGGAGCCTTATGCCCTTCTACTTCCGGTCCATGGGTCCCCTAATGCCAAAAAAAATGAATGACAATCAATGGAGCGATAAGTTATCTTCTGATCCAGTTTAAAATGCGCCGTGGATCAAACATATGATGTCGGTGAATTTTAAGAACTAATTTTGATGCAGAGAAATTTCAGAAAATAACTTTTATCGCTTCATAGACTTCCATTAATTATTTTTTCGATTTGGGGACCCACAACCGACCGGAAGTTCCTCCTTTTCCTACTCTTAATTTCTGTTGAAATTAAGAGTAGGTTTTAAGTAGGGATGTCCTGATTCCAAGATCAGATCGGGCAGATATTTTTTCACATTTTTCAGTGATCAGAGCTTGGCTATATTAGCTAACGAGTCGCCACGTCTTTCACAAAAGTACCTCCTAGTCACGACGATGATTGTGCAATAATTCAAATGTCCATAGCGGTGCAAACAAGGACTCTTAGTTACCACAAATCACCATAGCAGATTAAACACAGTTCTAATATGCATAAAACAAATATGCTTAACCATACTTTAAACTATATGATAAAGGTATTGACTAATAATCATACTCCAACTTACAAATTTAGAGTAATGTTGGTTTTCCAGCACTGTTATTTACTCAAAAATATAGAGTGAATGTGATCCTATGTAAGTGGAGTGCAGCATTGTGCACGCCAGCATATAGCCTGTCGGAAAAACGTATTATTCTTTTTTTATAATACTGTACCAAGTGTTAGCTTTTTACTTTCGTCCAAAATATTAAACTACAGTTGATCCTTAATTCTCTTTAAGATTTTTATTTGCGGGATTTACTGCAATAATGCTAATGCTTATTGATGAAATAAGTCCTATTTCCATTTTTAAAATTTCATAACAAAGCAAAATATCGGATCGGGAATCAAAATTGGATTAGATTTTAGGTTAAAAGATTGGATTGGGCCCAAAATGCTGATCAGGACTAGTCTGGACTTAGACTAATAGATTCTAACATATAAATGTGTTTTGATCTAAAAAATGTCATAGTAGCCTAGTGCTTGTTTAGGACAGTCCTGCTGGAATGTGAATTCTTGCCCCAGGCTCTGTAGATTTGTTGGTAGTATTTCAACAGTATTTTCCTACATGTAGCCCCCTCAATCTTTTCCTTTAGCTTTGATAATAATGATTCAAACCAGTTCTGTTCCAAGAGTGTGTTTTTGTGTTTTTTTATAAAGGCCAACATTTTATTCAGGTCTCATCTTAGCATCTTCCCCTAACCCTGCTTTATAATTCCTTACAATTTCATCCTTCACAGTGAGACTGGTGGGTCACCTTTTGTGTTTTGTTTTTTTTTACCTTTGAGACTCATTGTTTTCTGTTTTATCTTTGTTTTATAGGTAAATGGGTCCGATTTCAGGAACATCTCTTTCAACGGCCCTCATGTTTGGAGAATGTCCAGAAGGGTTGGCACAACCTCAACACACAGCCCAGAGTTATCTCTGCCCCACTTTAACCACAGTATGCAACATGACAATTTGAAGGTGGTCAGAGCGCTGATGGAATGGAATGAGCGCTCAAATTCACCTCAGCAGTGCGCCACCTCTGAGAAATCCTTAGCTACGACCACCCGTGCATCAAGGTCTCAATCAGGGATGTACAGCAGTAAGACCCTCAAACAGCCAGTTGGAGCAAAGTATCATGCTGCATCTGCAGTGGTCCATCCAAGCCCTAGAAATAGCCAGAGTCTGAAACTAAGTGTTGTAAAGCATGAAAAACAAACCACACCGCAAAGGACAAACTGCATGTCTCGATTCACCCACCTGGATGAAGGCTTGAACTCTCAGGCTCAAATGTCTGCCAGTCTGAATAATCAGTAAGATTTGCTTTTAGTCTGATAATTTTATTCATGTATTCTGTGTAATCATCCAATAAAATGTGAAAAATTGTTTGTGTCCTCTCTCTTAGGACCATTAAAAAGCCTCCAAAGATGACGCTGGATAAGGCCATGAACCTTCTTGTCAAGACAAATGAAGAAAACCTGATCAGTGCTGCTAATTTTATTCAGAATGTATGTTTAAAAGATGATGATTCCAGGATAATGGTATGTTTACTCAGATCATTCTAGAACAATGGTAAAGCTTAAAAGCAGAGAATTACTTACTTATGCATTACTTATCTCAGTCTCTGTTCATGTACTGTTAACCTTAGACTTTTCTGTCTTTTGATGTCTTTATATATATGTCTTGATATTTGTTAGATCATCATGTCGTCTTGGTTTCAGGTTCACAATATGAATGGGGTTAAAAAGCTTCTTCTGCTGCTCAGAAATGACAGTGAAGAGGTCCAGTACGCCGCAGCAGGAGCCCTGCGTAACGTTGTCTACACAAACCAGGAAAACAAGACTGATGTGAAGAATGAAAAAGGGCTGGATGTCATCCTGGATACCCTGCAAAACACCAGTGAGAAGGAGATAAAACACCAGCTCGCAGGTCAGGTTTTGGAATATTTTGTGCCTACAAATTGGGTAGAAATGTGTCATCATCCCAACTGACCTTTTTGTGCAGTTTTAGTTTTTGATTTGAACATATCAGGGGAACAGAATGTGTGTACAGATTTAGGGATTTTAAGTTATAAAGAAATCTAAGGGAGAAAGAAAAATGTCTATGTGCTACTGTGGTTTTTAAGATGGCCAAGTTGTAGTAAAATTCCTTTTTAAACATCCTAAAATTATGTTTTTAGCTAATTTGTGCAATATATGGAAACCTAAAACTTAATTCAGGATACAAATGGGTCAATTTAGCTTAATTTGTGGGGTGACCGTGCCTGAAGTTTAGAATGGAACTACTGCTCCTTCATATTGAAAGAGCTCAGCCTCTTAAGGGTTTTTCAAGCACTTCCCCTGTGGAGGAGACCCCTCTGTCCCAAGAATAGCTCTGTCTCACCCTGTTGCTGGGGGAGAGGAATGTCTGGGTTTTCACTCATGGATTATTACCGGCCCTATCTTGGAATAAGTGTAAAAGAACGAAGGATGGAATAAACTCTATTTACAAAGGTGGCATAGGTAAACGTATAATGGTTTATTTTGTCCTAACAGCTCAATTTGTATAAATAATGTTAACACTGTGCCGATCAGCCAAAGAAGACAGGACAGCAGTGTCTTAACTTTAAAGGTTACACCAGCCTTGTATAATTTCCAACATAAACCACATAATTCTAATATTTTTTTTTTGTCCCTCACTTTACAGGCCTCTTGTGGAATTTATCTTCCGATGATACTATAAAGGAGTGTTTCAATAAAAAGTTCCTAAGTATTATCACCAATTCAATTTTGGTGCCTAGCTCTGGCTTGAGAGCATCTGAAAACCCCAAAGATGAGATGAACGCTCATCCCAAGGCTTTCCTCTGTGCTACAGGCTGTCTACGGTGGGAAATTCAACCAGTTTTTGATATACTAATGGAAAGAATTGGACAATGGTTTTCCTATCCTTTTCAGTGTAAAACACTATCTACTCAACATTTGTCCTGGCCAGAAACTGTTTTAAGTTTGTGAATAGAAAAAAGAAAGCATTGAAACGCTTCAAATTTCCAAACTTTGTTTCCTATCCAGTTTTCTACATTTCAATCCCTCTATCATTACTTCCATTGCTCAGTTCCCAAATTGTCTTTTTTTTTTTTTTGCTTATGTCCTTCCTTCTTTGCTCCCTTGTGGTCCTTTAACTTCCTTCGTTATGTAACCATTTTCATTCTTTCATCCATCCATAAGCATGTGGCATAAATTTATAGTGAACTCTAGTTCTAAAATTATCTTGAAGGTGTTACAACTCTTTATCTGGATCTAGGACAAGGGTGTCCAAAGTCAACCTCCATGACTGGTATCCTGCATGTTTTAGCTCTTTCCCTGGTTCCAAACCCCTGAAATCAAATGATCTCTGCAAGACTTTGCCACGCTGAGGAGGTAGTTGGACCATTGAAACAGCTGTGTTGGAGCAGATGCGCATCTAAATCTGTCAGGAGTCCCCTGATCTAGGAGATTAAGTTTCTCTTTTGACAAACTGGTCAATGAGTTAATTGGTTTCCCCTACCTGCTACAAATTGAGCAGGAAATGAAGACTGAATTTAAAATGAGTATGGCGTCATATTTCCTGGGAAGTGTCATTATTTAGTATGGCCTGTAACGATTATGACTCATGGAGTTGGCTTTTCCTTCTTTAGACCTTCAGCTTGGGTGTGTTTGCAAAGCAGGGGTATTCAACAAAGTGAGCTAATCTCAAAAGTCAGGCTTACTTTGGCAATCCCGGCTCCATTTCCCAAAATTCTATTCCACAAACAAGGCTAACCTGATTCACTATGGTAACATATGCTCTTGTACAAGTCTGCTGTGTGGCAGGCTAACTGTGGGGCCCAATTCAGTTTGATGAACATGATTGTCTGATCTATGTGACGCAACACTACAGGGCTGGTACTTTTCTGCTGTTCGCTCCGTCACCACACCAGCCATCCAATATAAAGTTAATACAGCGGTTGCAAAAGCTGCAGTTTTTTTTTTTCGGTGGCTGAATTATGCAGTCTGTTTTACCTTTTCTAATTTTGTTCTAATTAGATTTGTCTTTTACCATTTTGAAGAACATTACTGTGTTTAATCTTACCTTGCTGCCAGAAACTTTGCTCCATCCATGTTACTCCTGTAATAAAGCGGTATTAACTACAAATATGTGACTTTTTTTTTTTCTAAGATGAACCCAAAAAAAGCAAAATACTGTTGTGTGTAAATGTGTTAAAATATCCATAAAGTCAACTGGCAGCAAGTCTGAGTAGCTCCTGAATTTTAGTAATGTTTTTATAGTTTAATTAAATTTTTATTAAATTTCCCCTTTTTTGGGGATAAAGTATCTATCGAAAGTACCTTGAAACGGTTACCAAATACACATGTAACAGAAGATATTGTAATAATGTGACTTTACATTTTGAAGGCTTGAAACTGTTCTTATTTAGTTAAATATCTTTATATCCTTACTTAAATAATGTTCTAACACATTTAACTTGTCTGCTATTTTCTGTCTGGCATAAACTCTTATCCAACTCTATCAAACTCTAATCCATTATAGGCTGTTTAAAATGAGCCTGATTTTAATTTTATTTAAAAAAAATTAAGCTCACTTCGTGGAGTACCTCTCTGAAATATACAGTAGGTCCTCTCATCACTTAAGTTATGTCCCCATAAAGCTATTGTTATCAGGGTCTCCTTTTTGTGTTCTAAGACCGTTTCACTTAATATTGAACAGTCTTTTTTGCTGATTAAGAACACAATGGCTAATTGTGAAAAAGTTTTTCACAACTATTTACAGTTGCTGCATGCAATAGTCCGCTTACAGATACTCATCACCGTGAATTATGTAACTTATATGGATCCAAATCCTCTTAACCAATCATCTCATTGAAAGGCACTTACATGTTTCGTGAAAATTATTTGTTTGTTTGTTCCTGCAGAAATCTGAGCTCTGCTGGTCCCAATGTCAGAAGAGAAATGAGGACGTGTGAAAACCTCATCGACTCTCTGGTCCACTACGTCGTACAGACTGTAGCCAGCCATAAGCCGAATGACAAGGTGAAAAGAAAAAGAAAAACAAACAGGAAATATTTGTTGCACAATGCCTTAATCCTCAACACTAGCTGGTATTTCTGCTTTTGCTTACAGAATGTTAGACCGTGCTGTACATGAGGATTCATTCTTTCTGAGTTTTGCCATGTTTTTGTCAAAAGTAGAGCTCATCTGTGAAGAGAAATGGAAAAAGATGACTTTCTAATTGTTTTGGCAAAATAATAATAATAATCCTTTTCTTTGCTACTTCTAAATAATATCCAGTGTCACCAACTAACAGTGATGTTGTCACAAGTCATGTTGGACTCACTAAAAGCACCACTGTGTGCCATCACCCTAAATACACCATGGTAGCCTCATGCCAATAGGATGTTTTTCTTTAGAAATGACAATAGTTAGACTTGTTGGGAAGATGGTACAGGCCTTTGAGAAAACCTGTTTGACGTTGCAAGAGACACGTGTAATTACAATCAAAGGTTGGTGCTAATTGATTTTGTTTCGTCCCATAAAAACCCCCCAATAAAATTAGTATAAGTTGCTTTTGTATTGTGACAAAAGGTTTAATAGTTACGGTTTTACAAAGCAGTTAAGGTGTAGCCCAATCCACGTTGCAGGATAATATTTTAGGGGTTTGGATTAACTCTGGTTTCAGTATCTACAAGTTTAAACAGCTGGATAGGGTGTGTTTTGGATATTTATATGTATATTTCTTTTTTTGTCTTTTTTTAGGCTACAGAAAACTGTGTCTGTGTCCTTCAAAACCTGACTTATATGTTTGAGAAAGACTTTGTCTCCGTGACCTCTGAACTTCAGAATGAGACTCAACAAGACACAGCTCCCGAAATGACAACTGTCGGCTGCTTTTCTCATAGGAGGTTCAAGATCACAAAGGTAATCGCTTATGATTTAAAAAAAAAGATTTATGATGGACCAACACACCCAGAGATATAATTTCTAAGTTTTTATACATAAATTCAGATTAATATTTGTATTTTTTTCGCATCCTTTACAATAAAGTGCCTTAATGACATCCAATACAATCATGCTGTTCAATGTTCACGATGTTGTTTAATGATGAAAAGTTCAATACCTGGCTTTGAGGGGGCGTTAAACATTTTTGATTTTCAACTCTCTTTAGCTGCTCCTTTTGACCCCACTGAACACCACCGCCACTCTTGACCTCTACAGCTTTAAATTACTTCTTCCCAGGATGCAGAGGATACGACGGATGCAGAGAATGTTCTTCTTTGTCCTCCCCTGATTGAGAAAACGGACTCACATGGAGCTGAGTGGCTGAGGAGCAAACACATTGTGCTAACGTATCTGTCCCTGGTGGTCTGCAGCACAGAGAGCTTGACGCAGCAGGCTGCCTTCGGGGCACTCCAGAACCTCACAGCTGGAAAAGGAGAGGTAAGATGAGGCATGTTAAAGCTGCAGTCCGGACGATGCATTTATGGATCAAAGTTTTCAGTTCTAAAGGGTTCAGTACTATGATAAAAAGCTAGTGCTCCACACAATGTCTCATTCAGCCAAAGTCCCGTCTCCCTCCCATAGACCCATATGCATTTCACACAAATTTTTTTAGCCAATAGAATACGAGCTGCCACCTTGTCAGTCAGTTTGCATGCACTTCGCGCAATCCTGTGAAGATGGGGCCCACGCGAACAGGCCGCTCTGGTTGACAGTCGCCCCACTAGAAACGGACATCAATCATAGAGAACTCTCTTGCCTCTGATGAGGTGATGCTCAAAAGTTCTTGATGCTTTCCTCTTAGACCCGGTGTGATAACACAGGTAATCCACGTGCGCATTAATTGACGTAGGGCTAGAGGTAGCGGGAGGCTGCGGGATGTTTTGGGAGAGACCTTGAGAGTGGGATTAAAAAAAAGTCTCTTCCTGAAAAACTCCAGACTCCTTTTCAAGCTTATTAAATACAATGTATAGAAGCAAAAACAGACTTTACAGTACTAATTTGTCATGTTTTAGGTTTAATATTTAAATAAAAGCTGTTTCTGCAGTGCTTTTTAATATTAGGAACGTTGTTGCTGCCTTATGTTTGATCTGTGTATGGAAATGAGATTAACATATATATTTTTTTTTAATCTTGTGCTCTGTCAGCTCTCCAGGTGTGTTGCCAACATCATTTTGAGTGAAAATGGACTCGAGAAAATTAAGCCCGTTTTGGATGACTATCATGTGAAGAATTCAGCAATAGCTCTGATAACGAACCTCTCCTACTTTCCAGAACTGCACCCCGCCATCTGTAACTTCACATTCTAACTTTTTAACCATTTTGTTACGTATCATAAACCTTTCAGTACCTCCCAACTGTATTTAGACCCCTTAAACTTTTTTCATTTAAATGTTGCAATACAACTCCAGAATTTATAGTATTTTATCGGGATTTTATGTGACAGTAAAACACTGACAGGATAATTGGGAAGAAGGAAAATGACCGTTCACAGATTTTTTGGAAACAAAAATCGAACAAAGTGTGTTTATTTGTGTTCAATTCTCCTGAGTCAATAATTCATATAATCACTTTCCACTGCTGTTACAGCTATTAGTCCTTCAGATTGAGTCTTCACCATTTAGAGATTTTGTTTGTTTGGAACTGGGGTGTCCAACTCCAGACCTCAAGGGCCAGTTTTGGCTAAATCTCCACTCCAACACAGCTGATTCAAATGGTCCAACAACGTCTTCAGCATTGCAAAGTTCTGCTGAGTCCTTCTGATGAACCTTTAACTTTATTCAGCGCTAAAACATGCTGGATACCGACTCTTAACTGACTGACTTTGGATACCCCTATACTAGAAGGGGGAATCTACCCCATGTTTCTACTGAAAAAAACGCATCCCACTGTATGATCCTGCCACCATCATGTTTTAAAATAGGAGACTGTGTTGTTCACATTGATGTGGATTTTTTACCAGCACACGACACATGGCCCAGAATTTTTTGTAATGACTAAAAAGCTATTTTCATTCCAATTTACCTCTACATAGTACTTTTTGCTCATCTGTCACATAAAATCTAAATGGAATAACCGTTTCTTGCAACATGTAAACAATGTGAAATCAGTTTTAAGGGGTACGAAAACTTATCTCTGTCATTTAACTCTAGGTTAAAAATTGCACATTAACATTTTTTTTGTCTTTCTTGCAGTTGAGGAATTGACTTCAGGAGATTTGAAGATTATGCCCTGCTCCAACACAATTGCATCAAATAAAAGGACGCAGAATGTGTGCCGAATCCTTATAAACCTGATCCAAGGAGACGTGGAGAGAGCAGAAATAATTATGAACCGTGCAGACGTTAAGAAAATGTTAAACGGACAACATGAAGGGTTAGTTGAACATTCAACATCTGGTTCCATTAAAAACTGGGTACATTTTACCTTAACAACTGCTTGTTACCCTGTTCACCTTTTTTCATCTTTTCGTTATTGACACAGGGAAGCAAAAGAGGCTGTAAATGAGCTGCTCAACACAAAAGGTCCTCAACGTTCAATCTACAATCGATTAAAAAAAAAACTTAAGTGAGTTCATTCACATATCACACCATATTCGATGTCATCAAACTCTGTAGATATCTTTGCCTCTGTCTATCAACATGTTTGTCGCACGTCTTTCTTTTTATTGATGATTTAGAAGGTTTAATTTTGGTCTTAAAAACATTTTGAATGGTCATTTTTTATTGTTCTTGAATGTAGTGGATTTATTTAGCTGTAATATGTTTGTAAACCAAAGGCAATAATAATTTCTTTTGTAATTTCAACACATTTTTTGCATTACAAGTTTGAACATTTCTTTACAATTTATAGGGTTGGGTAAATAATTTCCCCTCTTCATTTGATAACTTTTTTTGTTTTATAAAACACAAACAGATTTTTTTAAAGACACTTATATCTAGCAATTTTCATCTTTAGATGTTTATGCTACTTGATGGATCCACCCAGGGTAAATTTAGTTGGCTTGACATAATTTAGACAGGAGCATGTATGTCTATGTGCGGACTTAGAGTTGATGGTGTCAAAGCAAAAGCCAAGAAATAAAGTAAAAAAGCACAAATCTGATGGAAATTAAAATGTTCCAAAAGCTCAAACAATGTTAAACTGGTGATATAGGCATTACAACATGCTGGAATATTCTAGAAACACACCCGGAAAAAAGCAACATTCTTTGGTCTGATGAAACTTGAGGGATAATCTCTGTAGAATATATTTACTGCTCATTTGGCTAAAATTTCTGCTGCCAGCATCATGTTGGGGGACGTTTTTATTTGGGATGCACCCATACTGATACTGGTATCGGTATCAAGGCCGATACCGCCTTATGTACTGTATCTGTATCTGTTAAAGTCAACCTATACCATTAACTGATACATAAAATCTGAAAACTGCAATAACTTCACAGAAAATGTTTTTCACTTGAAATTTGACTTTTGCTGTCATTTGTTTTCTAATTCACCATCTTTTGTCACAAGCAAAGAAGAAAATAAAACCGGTCTTCCAGTTTATTGCATCTTTGTGTGTGGTTGAACTATTGGCACTGATAAGTGGTTTCGTTGCACCCATAACGGCTTTTCCTTACGACACACAGTTTATGTAATTCAGTACTGTTTGGATTGGAATCGGCAGATTATGAACCTCAGATATCTGTATAGGTATCGGAAATGAAAAAAAGTCGATTGGTGCATCCCTAGTTTTTATGCAGCAGCAACTAGGCGATTAGTTGCATAGAGGATTAGATGACAATAGCCAAACAGAGAATCTAAAAAGAACTTGCAACAGTTGGATCTGAAACTAAAGCGGAATTCAACGTTCAATGCAATAACCCTGAAAAATATCCATAAGATTGTTCAGGGGTCATCTGTCAATGTCCTTGAGGGGAATTTGAATCCAATTTAACTGTTGTAGAAGGATCTAAAACTTTCTGTCTACCTTAACTTCTCATGCACTGACTAAGCTGCAGCAGCTCTGCAAACACATATGGTGGAAAATGCCTAAAAGCATTTTTGCAAAACTAGTAGAAAAATACCCAAGTAGACTTAGGCTGCAATTGCTGTCAAAAGGGCTTAAAAGTGAATTATCATGTAGGTGATAACTTAATTTGAATAGATTTGCAAAAGATTTTGCAAAAAGATTTTTATTATATTTTTGGGTATTGTTTAGAATGAGGAGCAAACTGAATTTAATCAATTTTGAAAGACTATAACAAACCAAAATATTTCAAAAAGGGAGATGCTCTGTATTATTTTCCAAATGCACTGTAAAGGTTTCCCATGGCTGTAATAAATAGACTGGTTAATGCTCACTTCTTTATTTTTCTCAACAGAATAGCCTCCCAAAATGGCCAGAATCACACAGGACATGGAAACAAGCACACAGCTTTTGAAGCAATGTAATGAAACTGGAGATCCTTGAACACCAAATCTGATCCAAATCAGCAAAGAAATACACAAAGTACCACTTTATCCATTAGGAACCATTTTTATTAGCATGTTAACTAGTATTGTAGTAAAAACTGATAGCTGGAATGAAGTGTTTATTATTTAAAAAAAAGTTGTATTTCTGCTGTTAAGGCTTTGTACAAAAATAGGAATAATGCATTATGGGAAAGTAGCCCTTTAATGGGCAACCTAACTGAGATCCTAGCCACTGAATTAAGTTATTTTTGAAATCTCGGCGATAAAGATAATGCAGACATTTTTTTAAAAATATTTTGTATGTTTTTTTCTTACTGTATGAATGCAACTCAACATCTGACGCTAAATAGTTTTTAAGCACTTTCTGACAATTTTGCAAAGAATGGCTGTAAAACACATTAAATTATCAATAGATTATTCACAAAAAATTTGCAGTAGATGGAAGCATATGATGTCTATCTTCATAAATGAAGTATAAATTATTGAATCGTTTTCATAATTGTAAAAAGAAAAACAGTTTTTATGTGGAAATAAAGTGTTGAGTGCATTCAAATGTTTTTTTTTAAATTATTATTATTTGAATTAAGGAGCATTTATGAAAAACACAATTCCTAAATGTTCTGGCCCCAGTAAAGAAAATAACCCCCAAAGCATAATGCCACCACCTCTATGCTTTATTGTGGGGGTGGTGTTCACGTGATACATAGTTTTAACAGTGGCCTCTGCATGAAGGCCAAAAATGCCATTTTTACTTTGTGAATGAAACACTTACCTTCTTCCCTCTGCTCGACTTTACAAACTCCATATAATGGTGAGAGGGTTTGGTTAAAAGTGGCCCCAGTAGTCAGACCCTTTCACAAACTATGCAATTGGGGGAATTTGACCTAATTTTAATTTTATGTTTTCCATTGGCTTTCCATGGTTTCTATGATTAGATCCTAGTTACTTTGAGACCACTCAAGTAGCATTAACCTTGGGGTCCTGGCAGGGTAAACTGCCCTGTGGTAAAGCTGAACTGGGGGAGGAGTCCTTAGGCAAGGTATAAGCCAGCATCACCTTGTATACGACAAGGTTTTGTTAAGGTCAGATGCAGGAGAGAATGTCATTCAGTCATAGTTAAACTTTAACAGAACTCAAATGCAAACCTCCTCTCTCTGTCCTAACTTATATGTTTTTATTTAAACAATTAAAGTCCCCAAGAGATTCACTTTTTTAAATGAAGCATCACATTGGAATAGAAATACTTCATTCGAAACTGGCTATAATTTATTGATTGTTTCCCCCTTAGTTTCGTACACTTCTGTTTTGCAAACACCTTTCATGGGACCTTCTTGCGGTAAAGATGTGTAAAAGGCCATAAAATTCTTAGATGAAAAGGTTGAGAAAATTCTACGTTTCAGGAATCCAGCAATCTGGACAGTTTATAGAATGTGTATAGTAGTGAAGACCAACTGAACATATTTTCTCATTGGCTTGTTAATACTGTATTGAAATACACTCTTCAAATAAAATGAACAACCACTTTTCAATCAGGAAATTATATTTTCCTTTATTTATCCTGCAGAGGGCAGTAGTGCTTCATCCACAACATCTGTACTGCATTCATTAGCGAAAATGTGTTTTGCCTTCTTTCCTCCCTTGAAGCCTCCAGGTTTTATAAACTAATCTACCCTTTTCTTTCTTTTTCGGTTACAATTTACAATGTCATCCATTTTAAGAACTACCATGTCAACAAAGGCCGTGAATTAAATACTCCTGTCTAGGCAGACTAAGGATAAGACTAAATGGAAGGCAAATCCCTTTATCAATAGCTTACTTGTTTTTCCACATCCTATTCTGTGAGAATTTGAGCTATTTCTTGTTTCACAAGAAAAGCTTCATCTTGTCATAATTTATAATAGAAAAGGTATTATGGGATTAATCAGAAAAAATGTCTTGCCTGTTCTGTCCCTTCAACACTCTGACATTAGTTACTTTCCTTGAGGAAGCCAGAAGAATATTTATAGACTACAGAAATGATATACGTCCAGAAGTATGGTCAGCGGTAGCAGGTGTGAAGAAATATAATAGGTTTGTTTGCAGCTGGTGTTTGGGGGGGCATGCTGGTGCTGTCACATAATATGGCTGAGCATTTTTTAGATCTAGAGAAAGGATTCAGTGAAAGACCTTCAGTGGTGTAAAAAATGAAAGAGGGGAAGATCTTTTTTACTTTACAGTGAGGCCTTTGTCGGGAGGGGTCAGCATTCGGGTCAAATTGCTCTGCCGACATGTTCGGCCAAGATAATGTGGACATTTTTTTAAGTGTGGAGGGGGGAAAAAAAAGTTTAAATGTCGTACTTTTCTGGCATGTGTGGAATGAAGTTCCACCCTTATCCTTACAAAGCTGGAGAGACGGCATTACTGGAAAAAATGATTGTGTCGATTAATAGGGGAGTGTGAGGCCTAAGGAGGGGTACTGCTCGTATCTTGCTAACGTAATGTAGATCTGAACCACATTTACTTTCACCTGTAAAGGAGGTGAAAAGTGACTTAAAGAAAGAGGACGGTATTAATTATATTTTTTTAAAAAGAGTAATGTAGACTATACCATTAGCTTTACCAGAAAGGAACATTTTAAAACCTCAGAGTGTGTGTCTGCCTCGGGGATAAAAGGCTGAGAAATGATTGCAAAGGAGGGGAAAGTGATAACTAAAAGATGTGCCTCAGTTTTTACTTACTAGAATGCCGTTAGTCTGTCTCTTTTTAATTCATGAAAAAGTATTACCATTTAGAGAAATACTTCATTGATCCCATAATGATAGGTGTTGTAGCTCGTACTATTTACTTCTTCAAGGAGGAGTTGCAGCTATTCATGGCTGTGGGCAGGAAGGATCTCCTGTCGCAGTTTGTGTTGCAGCTAAACTGAAGAAGTCTCAGAGAAGGTGTTCTGTTGTATGATAGTGTCATGACGAGGATGCTCAGAGTTGTCTAAGTTTCTTGACTTTATGCAGAATCATTAGATTTCATCATGCACAGCTGTTCCCAGAACAGAACTAGCCTTCTTCACCATTTTGTTGATCCTTTAAGTCCCTGGATCTGATGCTGCTACCCCAGAAGATAATAGCAGAACAGATTACTCTTGTAGAAGATTTGCAGCATCTTGAAGGACCTAAGATTCCTCAAGAAATACAATCTGCTCTTTAAAACAGTGTCTCTCTACCTCACTATAATCGTCCATCCAAGAGAAGTCACCGCAAACCATAGTAAAACTACAACCTCTTCCTTGGCTGAGTTTAAAAGCTTGTCTTAAGGACGTTTTGTAGTCTAATAAACTCAGTGTGGTGTAATTTTTAGATAAATATTGCTAAGAATAATTAACATAATGGTATTTTATTTCAAACTGTTTGCTCCATGATTTTACCAAGTGAAACGTAACTGGCACAGAACCCTGTGGCACTCCGCAAGTATGCAAAAAGAACCAAAGTGAAACTAAATGGCTTGGGATTTAGCTAACATGTTGTAAAACATTTGACACACAGAAATTTAAAAATAATGTAACTTGACACTGAGGGTGCAAAAATATCAAATGAAAATACAAAAAATGTCATTCTGATATAATTGCTATGTTGAGTAGCTATAATGAGGAGAATAAAACTGGTCAAAAAAATGCTGAAAAAGGTGGAATTAAAAAAACATAAAAAATATTTACAATTGCACCCCCCCCCCCCCACACACACACACACACACACACACACCCAACCTCCACTCCCATAGATATTCAAGGATTTTGTAAGGAAGTTGTAATTTATTTTTTTTACCCAGATCCCTTATGTTGTTTAGTCATACATCCAGAGTTAGTGATATTTATAAAAATATAAATAGGAAACCGACAATGACGGTTGAAACTTACGTAAAATGCTTTTAACCATATGGTGAATTCTTGTTAACACAGATTTTTCTTGAAACGCTTGATTACCACTAGTATAATTGTTAATAATTATGAAAATCAAGGGATCAGCCGAATGAACACAGCTCAAAATGTTACATGTATCTTCAGTCTCAGCCAAAGTAAGTAGCGAGTTAAGTGAAAAAATATTCTTTTTTATAAGCCAACTTTTAAATGAATAAAAGCCATGATACTAGTTTCAGCTTCTGTTAATGAGTTCAGCTCCAGGCACCGGCTGCTCATTAGGAGGCATTACTCCCAGCCGTGAGCCATTTTTAAACAACCTGAACCACAAAAGGAAATGTATTTCTCTACTCCTCAACATATATGATTTTTTATTTTTTTTTATGCTAACATAAGTGTCAAGAATCAATGTGACAACCACTTAAACTTTCATATTATTTAGTCTATTAATTTCACATACTGGATGATAAAGAAAAAGAGCATATCAGCAGGTTAACTGATCTGCCTATCTTTTAGTTATCAGGCTTCTCTCCTGTGGAGCCAGCTCCCAGTTTTAGTCCGTGAGGCAGACACTGTCTCCTTTTAAGACCAGGCTTAATTTTGAACTTTGATAAAGCCTATAGTGAGAATGGCTTAGGTTGTCCTGAGCTCTTTCTGTAGTTATGCTGCTATAGATTTAGACTGTTGATTTACATTTGCACTTCCGCATCGCCTGACTTAAATAGTACGGGGGTGGGGGGGGTTGTACGTAGAGTAGTCCTATTCTCATTATCTGGGTAGCTTGGTCGGGCTTCTGAAAGTCCAGTTCGATTCATGCCCATTCCATTGTTAACCATGGTGATCTGCAAAGAAACACGTGCAGCCATCATTGCGTTGCTAAAAAATGGCTTCACAGGCAAGGATATTGTGGCTACTAAGATTGCACCTACATCAACAATTTATAGGATTATCAAGAACTTCAAGGAAAGAGGTTCAGTTCTTGTTAAGAAGGCTTCAGGGCGTCCAAGAATGTCCAGCAAGTGCCAGGATCGTCTCCTAAAGAGGATTCAGCTGTGGGATCAGAGTGCCACCAGTGCAGAGCTTGCTCAGGAATGGCAGCAGGCAGGTGTGAGCGCATCTGCACACACAGCGAGGCGAAGACTTTTGGAAGATGGCCTGGTGTCAAGAAGGGCAGCAAAGAAGCCACTTCTCTCCAAAGAAACCATCAGGGACAGATTGATCCTCTGCAGAAAGTTTGGTGAATGGACTGCTGAGGACAGGGGCAAAGTCAGATTCTCCAATAAAACCTCTTTCCGATTCTTTGAGGCATCTGGAAAAAGGCTTGTCCGGAGAAGAAAAGGTGAGCGCTACCATCAGTCCTGTGTCATGCCAACAGTAAAGCATCCTGAGACCATTCATGTGGGGTTGCTTCTCATTCAAAGGAGTGGGCTCACTTACAATTTTGCCCAAAAACACCGCCATGAATAAACAATGGTACCAAAACACCCTCCAACAGCAACTTTTTCCAACAATCCAACAACAGTTTGGTGAAGAACAATGTATTATCCAGCACGATGGAGCACCGTGCCATAAGGCAAAAGTGATAAGTGGCTCAGGGACCAAAACGTTGAAATTTTGGGTCTATGGCCTGGAAACTCTCCAGATCTTAAACCCATTGAAAACTTGTGGTCAATCCTCAAGAGACTGGTGGACAAAAAAACCCCCACTCATTCTGACAAACTCCAAGAAGTGATCATGAAAGAATGGGTTGCTATCAGTCAGGATTTGGCCCAGAAGTTGATTGAGAGCACGCCCAGTTAATTTGCAGAGGTCCTGAAAAAGAAGGACCAACACTGCAAATACTGACTCTTTGAATAAATTTCACGTAATTGTCGATAAGTCTTTGAAAAGTATGAAGTGCTTGTAATTATATTTCAGTACATCACAGAAAGAACTGAAACAAGATCTAAAAGCAGTTTAGCAGCAATATTTGTGAAAACTAATATTCGTGTCATTCTCAAAACTTTTGGCCAAAACTGTGTATATATATATATATATATTTTGTAGAATTAAAATTTATCAAAAATAATAATTCAGTGCATGTTCAAGCAGAGACAAAATGGAGCCAATTTCCAGTTCTCACTTTTATTTTAAACAGATTAACAAATTGCAGTTTACAGAGAAACATGCCCTATTTTCTCTGGGCCAGACAAAGAGTTCTGACGAAGAATGGTTTCCGTGTCATAACTTTTATAAACGTCCAAAACCTCCCAGGATTAATCTGCTCCAATCAGAACGTTTTAAACAGTGTCTTAACAATGACTGGTCCGTCCAGAATTATATGTCCTCCTCCTGGATCCAAGTCAAAAGTTCATTCTGAGTTTTATGGTTTATGGTCCTGGGTCCTCCCAAGCAAACTCCCAGCTTTATGGCCTCCATCCGTATCTATAAACATCCTGGTTTTATGGCCTTGGTTCCCACTCTACAGACATCCTGTTTTTACAGCCTGCAATAAAACTCTTTGTCTCAGAGATCCTCAAAGGTCACACATACTCCCACCATTTATCCAAGGCCTCTGCTGCTCCTCAAAAAGTGCCCAATTAAAATATTGGTAAAAACAGACTTTTACCTCTGACTTCTTACTAAAGATATTAGCCCCAAAAAAATAAGATACAACAATATATATATATATATATACATATACACTACCGTTCAAAAGTTTGGGGTCACATTGAAATGTCCTTATTTTTGAAAGAAAAGCACTGTACTTTTCAATGAAGATAACTTTAAACTAGTCTTAACTTTAAAGAAACACACGCTATACATTGCTAATGTGGTAAATGAGTATTCTAGCTGCAAATGTCTGGTTTTTGGTGCAATATCTACATAGGTGTATAGAGGCCCATTTCCAGCAACTATCACTCCAGTGTTCTAATGGTACAATGTGTTTGCTCATTGGCTCAGAAGGCTAATTGATGATTAGAAAACCCTTGTGCAATCATGTTCACACATCTGAAAACAGCCAAGTACAAGCCACAAAACTGACCTTCCTTTGAGCAGATTGAGTTTCTGGAGCATCACATTTGTGGGGTCAATTAAACGCTCAAAATGGCCAGAAAAAGAGAACTTTCATCTGAAACTCGACAGTCTATTCTTGTTCTTAGAAATGAAGGCTATTCCATGCGAGAAATTGCTAAGAAATTGAAGATTTCAACAACGGTGTGTACTACTCCCTTCAGAGGACAGCACAACAGGCTCTAACCAGAGTAGAAAAAGAAGTGGGAGGCCGCGTTGCACAACTGAGCAAGAAGATAAGTACATTAGAGTCTCTAGTTTGAGAAACAGACGCCTCACAGGTCCCCAACTGGTATCTTCATTAAATAGTACCCGCAAAACACCAGTGTCAACATCTACAGTGAAGAGGCGGCTGCGGGATTCTGGGCTTCAGGGCAGAGTGGCAAAGAAAAAGCCATATCTGAGACTGGCCAATAAAAGAAAAAGATTAAGATGGGCAAAAGAACACAGACATTGGACAGAGGAAGACTGGAAAAAAGTGCTGTGGACGGATGAATCCAAGTTTGAGGTGTTTGGATCACAAAGAAGAACGTTTGTGAGACGCAGAACAACTGAAAAGATGCTGGAAGAATGCCTGACGCCATCTGTTAAGCATGGTGGAGGTAATGTGATGGTCTGGGGTTGCTTTGGTGCTGGTAAGGTGGGAGATTTGTACAGGGTAAAAGGGATTCTGAATAAGGAAGGCTATCACTCCATTTTGCAACGCCATGCCATACCCAGTGGACAGCGCTTGATTGGAGCCAATTTCATCCTACAACAGGACAATGACCCAAAACACACCTCGAAATTGTGCAAGAACTATTTAGAGAAGAAGCAGGCAGCTGGTATTCTATCGGTAATGGAGTGGCCAGCGCAGTCACCAGATTTGAACCCCGTTGAGCTGTTGTGGGAGCAGCTTGACCGTATGGTACGCAAGAAGTGCCCATCCAACCAATCCAAATTGTGGGAGCTGCTTCTAGAAGCGTGGGGTGCAATTTCTCCAGATTACCTCAACAAATTAACAGCTAGAATGCCAAAGGTCTGCAATGCTGTAATTGCTGCAAATGGAGGATTATTTGATGAAAGCAAAGTTTGATGTAAAAACAATCTTATTTAAAATAAAAATCATTATTTCTAACCTTATCAATGTCTTGACTCTATTTTTTATTCATTTCACAACGTATGGTGGTGAATAAGTGTGACTTTTCATGGAAAACACAAAATTGTTTGGGTGACCCCAAACTTTTGAACGGTAGTGTGTATATATATATATATATATATATATATATATATATATATATATAATTGCATCTCATCCTTTTTGCAGATGCGAGAATGAAAAAATAAAATAAAAAAAGGAGCAGGCTCTGGGCACCAGATCGATAGAGGCCCAGATCTACCACACCAGACAAGACCCAAGGTGTAGGCTGTGCAAAGAGTCATCTGAGACAATCCAGCGCATATCAGCAAGGTGTAAAATACTGGAAGGGAAAGCATACATGGAACGTCATAACCAAGTGGCTGGCATAGTATACAGAAACATCTGTGCGGAGTATGGGCTGGAAACCCCAAGGTCAAAGTGGGAAACACCTCCAACGTTGTAAGAGAATGACAGAGTAAAGATCCTGTGGGACTTCCAGATTTCGACAGACAGGATGGTAATGGCGAACCAACCGTACATTGTGGTGGTTGGTAAAGACCAGAGGAAAGCCGTTGTGGTGGATGTGGCAATACAAAGTGATGGTAACATCTAGAAGAAGGAACATGAGAAACTTGAGAAATACCAAGGGCTCAGAGAGGAGCTAGAGAAGGCTTGGAAGGTGAAGGTGATGGTAGTATCTGTGGTAATCGGAGCACTTTGAGCAGTGAGCCCCAAACTGTAGGAATGACTGCAGCAGATCCTAGAAGAACATCAGACATCTCAATCCAGAAAAGTGCAGTACTTGGAACAGCAAAGATACTGAGGAGGACCCTCAAGCTCCCAGGCCTCTGGTAGAGGACCCGAGCTTGGAATGGGAAACACCGCCCACGGTGGGGTGAGAGGGGAATTTATATATATATATATATATATATATATATATAGAATAGAATAAAATAATCCTTTAATAGTCCCACCAGGGGAAATTCGGTCGTAAACAGCAGCCAAAGAAACAACAAATACACAGCGTATGTAACAGAAGAGAAAAATATATACAAAAAATACAAAATACACAGAATATGTACATCAGGTGGAAATAATGTGCAAATTTCAGTGGTGTGGTTGTTTAGTGCAAAATGTAAGATACATTGCAGGGGTAAAAATATGTATATTTGTTTGGAGCAGTTTTGGTTGTACAGTCTGACAGATGCAGGGAGGAAGGACCTGTGGAAACGCTCCTTTATGCATCTAGGATGCAGCAGTCTGTCACTGAAGGAGCTCTGCAGTTCAGCAACATTTCCATGCATTTGGGTGAGAGACTCTGTCCATCAGAGATGTTATTTTAGCCAGAGTCCTTCTGTCTCCCACCACCTGCACTGGATCCAGGCTGCATCCTAGAACAGAGCTGGCCTTCCTGATGAGTTTATCCAACTTTTTCCTCTCGGCTGTCGATAAACTGCTTCTCCAACATACAACACTGTAAAAAATGACGGAGACCACCACAGAGTCATAGAAGGTCCTTAACAGAGCTCCCTGGACTCCAAATTACCTCAGCCTCCTCAGCAGGTAGAGTCTGCTCTGACCCTTCCTGTAAAGAGCATTAGTGTTGTGGCTCCAGTCCAGTTTATTGTATAGGTGAACACCCAGGTACCTATAAGAGTCCACTATCTCAATGTCCACTATATAATGTCATATATATATTGCACGTCTTCAAATGGTACAAAATGCAGCAGCACGACTTTTAACTGGTTCTCTGAAGTATGACCATATTTCCCCAACTTTGGCGCCCCTTCGTTGGCTCCCTATCCAGTATCTGATTTCTTTTAAAGTGCTTTTATTTGTTTTTAAATGTTTAAATGGCCTAACCTCCTGCTATTTGGCTGACCTGTTAAAGGTATACAGACATGGACAAAATTGTTGGTACCCTTCAATAAATCAAAGAAAAACTCATAATGGTCACAGAAATAACTTCAATCTGACAAAAGTAATGATAAATAAAAATTATATAAATGTTGATCAATGAAAGTCAGACATTGCTTTTCATCCATGCTTCAATGGAATTATTTAAAAAAAAAATGCATGAAACAGGCCTGGACAAAAATGATGGTATCCACAACTTAATATTTGGTTGCACAACCTTTTGAGGCAATCACTGCAATCAAATGATTCCTGTAACTGTCAATGAGACTTCTGCACCTCTCAGCAGGTATTTTGGCCCACTCCTCATGAGCAAACTGTTCTAGTTGTTTCCGGTTTGAAGGGCGCCTTTTCCAGACAGCACGTTTCAGCTCCTTCCAAAGATGCTCAATAGGATTGAGATCAGGGCTCATAGAAGGCCAGTGTTTTCCTCTTAGCCCTTCTTGGGTGTTTTTAGCTGTGTGTTTTGGGTCATTTTCCTGTTGTAAGACCCGTGACCTGCGACTGAGACCATGCTTTCTGACACTGGCCAGCACATTTCTCTCTAGAATCCCCTGATAGTCTTGAGATTTCATTGTACCCTGCACAGATTCAAGACACCCTGTGTCAGATGCAGCAAATCAGCCCCAGAACATAACCGAGCCTCCCCCATGTTTCACAGTAGGGACCGTGTTCTTTTCTAGATATGCTTCATTTTTCCGTCTGTGAACATAGAGCTGATGTGCCTTGGCAAAAAGTTAAATTTTTGTCTCATCTGTCCACAGGACATTCTCCCAGAAGCTTTGTGGCTCGTCAGCATGTAGTTTGGCATACTCCAGTCTGTTTTTTTAATAATTTGTCCTCTGGCTCAAACAGCGAAGGAAGTTCCGATCTGACACTGATGTTCCTTGAGCATAAAGTTCAGCTTGGATCTATTTTGAAGTCTTTCTAGGCTCTTTTGTTACCATTTGGATTATCCGTCTCTTTGATCTGTCATCAATTTTCCTCCTGCAGCCACGTCCAGGGAGGTTGGCTACAGTCCCATGGATCGTACATTACTGAATGACATGTGCAGCTGTAGTCACAGAAACATCTAGCTGCTTGGAGATGGTCTTATAGCCTTTACAGTTAACATGCTTGTCTATGATTTTCTTTCTCATCTCCTGAGACAACTCTTTCCTTTGCTTCCTCTGGTTTATATTGAGTGTGGTACACACCACGTCACCAAACAACACAGTGACTACCTGGAGTCCTATATATAGGCCCACTGAGTGATTACAGGATTGTAGACACCTAGGATGCTGATTAGTGGACATACCTTGGATTAACATGTCCCTTTGGTCACATTATTTTCATTCTTTTCTAGGGGTGCCATCATTTTTGTCCAGGCCTGTTTCATGCATTTATTTTTTAAATAATTCTGTTGAAGCATGGATGAAAAGCAATGTCTGACTTTCATTGATCAACATTTATATAATTTTTACATTTTTTTACATTTTTAAATTTACTCTTTTTCTATTGCACCACATGCCTTTTGTCATCCAAGTAGAAACAGAAATTCCACCTCCTCAGTGTGGTTTACAAGACTGAAGCAAAGTACAGCTAGTGGCTTGCTTTGTGAAACCCAGATAGGTCACAACAGAACTTTTTTTCCGAAAAGGTGACCAAAAATAATATATACTTCCACTGAAAGTCTGTTGAAAAAATAATAAACTAAACTATTTTTGCCATTTGCAAAAGTTGTGAGATAATGAATTTGAGTTTAGAAGCAAATTAAAAACTTGAGCTTCATCTGCTCCTCAAAAGTGCAAAGTCTGTAATTACCCAAGCAACAAAATGTGTTGCCAATAGCAGCAGCCTGTTCGGTTCTTTTGCAAAATTATAACCCTTTAGATGTTGAGAGCGTCTGTCAAATCCTGATATTGCTGGCAGTAAGAAATCTCATCTGTTTGTTACTTCAGCTTAGCCATATGTTAAGTGCAGAGCACAAACAACAGCATTGAGATTAGAGCAGCTAAGAAAATTTACAGTATTACTTTTTGTTGAATGCATGACACCGGTAAAGCATAAACTTATTGAAAACACAGGAAAGGTGAAATTATAGTGTACTAAAAGCTGAAGGTCATTTCTGATTCCGCCTGATCAGCAGAACTGGCAGCTGTCATGATTAATGCTGCGAGACGTTAAGACTCGAGAGCTGACTGGAATCTTAAGTGAACACAAATGGGAGATCTTCAGCTAAAAAACACAGTACAGCATTAAAAAGACAGTTCTGTCTATAGCCTCCCCCTGGGTGGTTAGTGTTAAATTAGCGGACATTTTGTTTGCATCCATCATACAAGCCCCTGTCCAAATTAGATCAATACAGTCCTAATGGTAAAACCGAATACTAGTACTCACAAGCAAGTTTTTGATTCTAATCAGTTCAATTCAATTTATTTGCGCCAATTCATAGCAATTGTGTTCTCAAGGCTTCTTACAAGATACATAGATCTATTCATAGATATGTAGTGAAAGCAATTCAATCATATAAACTGATTCAAAGTCAATTATATAAATTACAATTTGATTGTAAAACAATGCAGCCAACTGCACCAAGTAACTAACTTTGTAGTAGGGATCCAACGATACGACTTTTTTCAAACAAGACGATACCGATACTTGAATTTGAGTACTTCTACCACAAAAAAAATGCAATACATTGCAAGAAAGATTTTATTCTCTTCCTGCTTGTTACAACAAATGATGGTGAATTAGATAAAAAAAAGTAAAATATTAATAAAATTATCACAAAGCTAAAATTTCAAGTGAAAAAATAAATAAAAATTTTTTTGTGAAATTATTGCAGAATTTACACATTTTAAATATTGGTTCTGACACAGTAGATATGGATGGTATTGCCCCCGATACCCAATACCAGTGTATCCCTACTTTGCAGCATTCCCTTATGAAGGCCAACGTTATGAAGATGTTGAAACCAGGCTTAGGTTACATAATAGTATCTAATGCCTTGAACATTTCATGAAAGGACTGCTTTGTCTATTAATAAAAAATGGAAGGGTACAGTAGGAATCAACTCCAATCCTACCAAAACATTGCTTTTCATTCTGAAAGGCATGGCAAGGAGAGCCTTAGTCGAAGGAGACAAGACATCCATTATTATTCTGGACAAGAACGTATAGGTTAATTTTATGTCGAAAATATTTAATTCTGGGTTGAATGAGACAAATTTATTGGCTTTTGGCAACACACATTTGTTGTATAGGGTCAATTATTTTGCAGACTGATTGCAACTAGAATAGGCTCCAAAGGCTCTCCCAGACAAGAGATCAAGTGTAAAAAAAGAAAAAAGAAAAAAAAAAAGATCATATGATCATTTATGACAATGACCTTTCTAAAGTTCAAACTTGTATTCATTTTATGCATATTCACTGAGAATTTGCTGTTTTGCAAACATGAGTGAGCAAAATTTTAAGTTTTAGAGTGGAAATGCGGAAAAACTAAATGGCTGTTGCAAAGAACTGAAGAACCTATTCAATTGTATGACATTGTTGAATTTGAAACACTTTGACATTTTTTGTTAAACCTTAACTCGATATTGATCATTTATCAACAGTGTCTATGACCTGTTGCAAATCATATAGCATTTCCTCTAAACAGAACTTTTTTACTTTGGTATCTCTTTCTTTGTACACTACTGATTTACTTCCTGTTTTTCTTTTACATATAAGGATTGCTTTGCTTCTTTCAGCATTGTTTCCCAGATAAGTTGTGCTCGGTGATTCTTTCACTTAACTTATACATATTTAACAGCTTTCCGGCAGTCCTATTGAGTGCCTTCTTCTCTACAAGAATCAGCATCTCTGATCAACCCTTCCCTTGCTAGATCCTTCTGTTGTAGGCCCTGCTTCCCATCCTCTTCTTGGATATTGGTTGGCTATTTAAAAACATTTAAAAACACATTTCAAAGCCAATTTAGCATAACTCTGAGCCAGTTACCCGGGCAACATGTTCCATGAAACTAACTTGCTCGCTGGCAGGTTTGCGTCAGCTAACTCAGAGTTTCTCTTGCTCTTAAGTTGAAGTCTGCAGTCAGAAGCAGTGGCAGAAAACAGTTTCTTGAGGAGCCTGTTTATGTAGCCAGTTGAAGCACAGATACCCTGCAGAACTCTCCATCGAGAGTGGATTATCATACTATATTCTGACCAATTATAAGAACTCTGTTGAATATTAAGTGTAGCTACTTACAACAACATAGAAGTGTTTTATAGTAAAGGGCTCCACAAGACAGATTACACCTCCAGTAGCCAGTAGAAGATCAGTCATCTTATGATTAACCAGAAAATTGCCTCGCCTAATGTTCTTTTTTTAGTTATTTTTTGTAAATACAGTGCATGTCCCAGCTGACTCTGAGTCACTTTAAAACAGATTGATATCTGAGAGCAACAGCAGCCAATTACAACTAAATTGTAGCCTACAGAAGAATGGATTGCTATTATATCTAACATATGCCATTCATTTGAACAACTTGACTCCTATGTAAGCCCTTGTGTTCTGTGGTGTGGCTGGGTCTGATGAGCTTCCCCTCAGCAATAGGTCGCCCACTGTGTTGACTGGGGGCCACCTCTTCAGCCTACGTGGTGTTGGTGGACTGCAACTTGATTTAAGGCCCTCAGCCTTCTTCATGTAGGCTATTGTAGAGGTAAAATTTGGTCATATCCAGAAACCTAAACTAATTTTGAGACATGCTGTTATAGCAGGCATTTAGGTGGGGCTTTCAAATAGACAATATTAAACAATGGCAATGATAGTGTGGCTAAATATTTTTTTATTTTTCTTTGTTTGGGAAGGATTACATAAGGTTGACCCCCAAACTATTTATTTTAACCCACCAGGGAATGCCCTTTACTAGGGGTCCCCCAAAGTCAGTTCCCAAGGGCCACATTCAAGCAAGTTTTACTTATTTCCCTGGTTCATCACACCTGAATCAAATGATGATTGTCAGCAGGCCTCTGTCAAACTTTGCCATCCTGAGGAGGTAGTTGGAACATTTGAATCAGCTGTGTTTTGAGAAGAGACATCTAAAACTAAGGGTTACCGTTCCTTGAGGGCTGGAGCTAGACACCCCTGCTCTTTCACAAAGATCTATTTATATATATTTTACTTTGAATTGAACGTGCATGATATTTATCTTACTAGAGATGAAAACATTTCTAATGTTTAGGCCCAATGTCTATAAAGGATATTGGGCTCATGTAGTCCTCACTCACTGTGCTTAATTTATATCTGGAATATCACAAATTAGATTTAAAATTGATATGTAAGCAAATACAAGGGGTATTTGAGGTAGATTTGTGCACATTTATAGATACATTTATACTCTTTATAAGACCACAACCAGTCATATTTAATCAATTTATACAATTTTCCATGAGCCTTTGCTGTAATGGATCAAACTACCTACAACTTTGCATGTCGCCAAGCTAGCTGCAAGCTAAGATGAGTATTAACATGGAGCAGTGGCAAACAGACAAAAGTGATTGTAAAATATTTTCTAATTTTCTAAATATGCAGTCATTGATATATTCACCTCCACTGGGGAGAAGTAATCTTTTTTTCAATTGTTGCCATGGTGAATCATGTTATCAGCGTCCCATTGATGAGGGGTCTTTATATCCTCATTCATGAGTGTAACTCAGGTTAACTTTGACTCAGAACTGATTGAACTAATTCTTAACACCTGTTCTGAAACTAAAAACTCTGAGTTTGACTACTAAGAGTTGACCCAACTGGAATCCACACATGAACCGATGTCAGCGTTCGGTCACAGAAAATCTGTGCTGCACGCGCGCACACAAAGCTCCTACCTGAATCAACTGAACAAACAATTCATTCTGTAGTATTTTGCAGTGTGAGTCAATAAGCATGTTATTCACTTTACACTTCCAGCAGTCCTGCTGCTCCGCTCCAATTTGAAAAACACTCTCTCCTTTACACCGTGTGGTTATTTCTATATCAATGTGACCGAGACCCGCGCACTAACACAACAAAGTAATAACTACAAAGCTGTCATGCTCCTGGGGTTTGGTTTGTCTTAAAATGTGAGACATCCTATTTTACACATATTCACTCTGGAGCATAATGCACATCAAATCTGGCATTTCTACCCTGTTAATGTCCTCCATTTAAAAAGTCAGCCCACAACAAGTCTTGTGTCCGAAATCCAACATCCTCTGCTGCTCAACACCTTCATAATTCCCGTCTGTGTCTGGATCTCTTACTAACTTTCATCAGAACTACCGTTAGCATGCAATTTAGCCACACAGTGCTTCTTCTCATTCTTATTCTTTGTGTGTTACTGCCCATATCATTTTTTTTTTTGTTTGACAGACTGAATAGCACAATTGCTATTTATTTATTTACTAATTCAGAAACATGTTCAAAATTTTAAAAAGCACCTGCAGTCTGACCACTCATGTCGCATTTCATCCAACTGAGCGGCTGGAGCAGGATCTACTCAATATTTTCGTCCATTTTTCTTGACACTTTTTATTGCTTGTTCATAATTTCGTCAGCTCAACATGCAGAATATATTCCGAAATGACACACGTTGAAATGCGTATAACTTGTTTTTGGGATAAAGGAATGGAGCAGGGGCTCTACTTGCTAAGATATGGAGGGGAATTTGTTGTATATTTTTCAACTACATCACCCACATTGCCTTGACTGATCTGTATTTCAGTATACTTGTGGGCTGCAGTCAAGTGAGCCGACACTTTGAAATATTAATAGATGCTTCAAAGTCGCATCTCTGCCTGTCAGTCCGCTTTCTGATTGGCTACAAGTCACTTTCGTCAGGCTGCATGCTCTGTTCGGAAGTCACCACACATGCTGTGATATCGGGCCAAGACAATCCAATATGTTGGATCTCCCTGATTTGTTATCGGAGTGGTCCTGACGTCTTTGCGAGTGGACCTAATCGCTCTTAACACGCCACACATGGCAGGAATATTTGCCAAAATATACAGACCCTTTGCAAAACATTAGAATATCATTCAATAGTTTATTTCCTTAATTCCATTCAAAACCGGGGCAACCGGGGCTCAGGAGTTGGGACTTCATCTTGTTATCGGAAGGTTGCTGGTTTGAGCCCTAGCTCTGACTGTCTCAGTCATTTTATCCTTGTCATTGTTTCAACCATTGCCAACCAGTGGTGGTCACAGGACCTGGTAGCGTCAGTGCCCCCCAGGGCAGCTTTGGCTACAATGTAGCTTGCCATCACAAGTGTGTGAATGTATGCGTGAATGACTTAATGTAGTGTACGGCGCTTTCGGGTCCGTAGGGACTAAGTAAAACGCTATGCAAGTACAGGACATTTATGTTAAATATTATAGATTTAGGGCCCACAACTTAAACGATTTTAAGTATTTAGTTGTGTAATTCTTCATAGTTTGGGCATCCAGCTCATAAAACCGACAAAAACATGAATTCAAAAAATGTAAATACTGTTAAGAAATCCACCGGATATTGCTCCCCAAATAATGACTGACTGTGGGCATTTCATACTGGACCTCAAACAGCTGGGGTTCCTCAGCTTTCTTGCTCTAAACCCTTGGACCTCGATTCCTGAATGAAACGCACACTTTACTTTCATCGAAAAAGAGGATCTTAGAACACTGGCCAACAATCCAGTCCTCTTTCTCCACAGCCCAGTTGAGACGCTTCCTGTGTTGGCTCAGGCTCAGAAGTGGTTTGACCTGAGGAACCCGAACGTTGTAGCCCATCTCTGAGTGTGGTGGTTTTTGAAGCTGTGACTCCCACCTCGTTCCACTCCTTCTGGATCTCTGCCAGATTCTTGAATCCTCTCCGTTTGATAATCTGCTGTAGCCCACGGTTATCTCATCTGCTGTTGCATCTTCTCTTGCCACATTTTACCCTTCCACTAGACTTTTCATTGATGTAATTGGACACAGCACTATGTAAACAGCTGGCCTCCTTAGCTATGAACTTTTGTGGCTAACCCATCCAATGGAGGGTATTAATGATGGTCTTCTAGCCAGTAGTGAAGTCTGTAATCTTCCCCATATTGAACCTAACTCAGACAATTGAACCAAAGTGAAGCAATTAAATGACACCTGGGAAAACCTGCTTTGAGTTTAGTAGATGAGTAGTGTGAGACACTCAGTTTAAAACGTTCATGCCCTGTAAAATTTGGGCAGATTTTGTTCATAATGTAAGAATTTTTTTAATAAAGTTTTTGGTGGGTTTTATGAGCTGGAAGCCCGAATTATGTACATATTAGCAACAAATTATTTGAAATTGTTTAAGATATGGGCCCTGAATCTATAATCTATGAAGGCTTAAAGGGCATTTGGAATTATGGAAATAAATAAACTTTTCTATTATATTCTAAGTATTTTTGGAAAGGGTCTGTACATGCAGTTTTTTTTTTTTACTTTAGGTTTCTGCTTAAATACCTTCCAGATTTTTTTCTATAAATTCAGCCAAAGTAAAATTGTTTCAAAATCCTTTTTTAAATAATGTACAGCCTCCAAAAAACCTTCTACAATGACGTGACTTTAATGACATCACTAAATAGACATGGCTGTTCTGCTTCAGTCCTCAAGGGCTGATGGTCTGCCGTTTTTAGCTGATTTAAATGCTCCATCTACCTACTAGGTAGATTGAGCAGAGGCCTGCTAATGAACCATCATTTGATTCAGGTGTGTTAAACCAGTAAAAAAAACAACATGCAGGATACGGGTCTTTGAAATCTGACTTTAGAACCAAGGCAACTAGTCAGTTGTTTTTAGAACATTTTGGGGGTTTTTCAAGTTCTGTTGTATGAATGAAAAATGGAAGTTGAGAAAATATTGCATTTACATGCACGAAAGAGGAAGACACAAATTAGCCAATCTTGTTCAACTTTAGATTGCTGTAGGGATATTCCGATGTAATTAGGATTTAATTAATCATCCTCTGTACTAGTGAATGCATCTGGGGAAGGAGGTCAAGTTACAGAAAATAAACTTATTTTTTACCATAATGTTCCTGATAAAGATATGTGAGATCACTGAGCTGACGGACGTCATAGCAGCAAGTTATCTACTGGACGCTCTAGCCTTGAAGGATGCTTCATATCAGACAGGCTTGGACCGGACGATTGAACAGGATATGCTGGACAGACAAATGGTGATTGCTGACTGCTATTTAAAGTGTTTGTCAAAGGGGTTGGAATTTGAGAGCAAGATCCGTCCCTTTGGCCAAATATGTTTTCATTAAATACTTGAACACCAGTTTAATCAGTTTCATTGTTATTTTGGAACAACTGCATTTTCAACCATGACGGGATCAGAGCAGAGAACATTATGGTTAGACATTCTTTCGGTAAAATAGGCCTATGCATGCTCAGTTTTTTTTCTTATTTTTGTTACATCTTAACATTCCAAATACAACAAATTTCAATATGACACAGATACTATAGTAAACATCATTATGACCCTTTGTGAAAAAGTAATGGCACCTTAATGTAGGCTACTGTTCTTGCCCTGTCAATTAGCCTTTGACTCTGTTGTCGAGGAGTTCTGGGCCATTTTTGTCTTCAACTTTTATGATAATGTGATGTCATAAATAGCAGGTTTGTTCTTTGTTGCTTTATTAGAAACTTTGCCATTTTATAAAATCCTGCTGGGGAAATAAAACGGCTTTTACCTGTCTGTATTTATGGGGGAAATAGACATCTGGATAGCGTCTTTAAATGACAACATATGTACCTGTCTCTAAAAAAAAAAAAAAAAAAAAAAAAAAGCTTGACTCTCTGGCATGTTTGCATGGTACTTGAGCGGATCTGGCTTCATGTGTTTACTACAAATGCGCTGAAGCTTTAACTGGCTCCATCATGCCTTGCGGTGCGGCGTCCCAGTTCTGCTCCGATCTATTTCACCAGTCGGGTCCCCGTCGGTCACTGTTGGGCAGAGCAGCAGATGTGACCAGCCCTCCTCTTTTCGGATGTCCGAAGAAGGAACGGACGAACTGGCGTGTTTACATCCACACTGCTTCACAGAGGAGGAGGAGGAGGAGGAGGAGGAGGCTGCGCACCGTTAACTCCCGCAGGAGAGGAAAGACACGAATTAAACCCGGGAGCTCAAACTGTCAACCTCCTTTAAACGCTACGAGAAGCGCTGGATTTGATTCACAAGATCCACGCTGAGGCTTCAGAGCACCGCGAGGGACTTAAAACGGCGAAGTGCGGCTCAATGAGGTATGTGATTGGTATTCGCACTGAACTACACGATATTGTTTTTCGGGACCTTGTAGTTTAACTGATTAGCTGTAGCATAACTTTGTTATATTTTTAGCTTTTTCTCGAAGGACCACTCCAAAGAGCTGTTGAAGAGATAGACTTTATTTCACAGAGGAAAGTAATGAAACCATGTGTTTTTTGTTCTGGGCAGGACGAACCAGATCAATGAGCCAGAGGAAATGAGTGTAGAGTGAGTGTATAAGTAATTGGTCAGTGTGTGTGGGTGATGGAGTCTGCTGATGAATAGAGCTCACTAATGTTAGTAGTAGGAAGGAACACTTTGGTACAAATATTTTTTTGATCCTTGGTTTCCAGGGCAGGTTCACAAAACCGATTTCAACATGATGAACAATTACTGGGTTTTTCACAAACTGGTTGAATTAAATTTTCTAAAAAAAAAAAAAAAAAAAAAAAGAGGGGAAAAAATCTACTTGGAATCTACTTTTCAGCTAGTATAGTGGCTTCTAATCTCCAGAAACACAACATTTAGCCTATGTATGAACTACAAAAACATATCAAAAATTCACCCCAAAACTTGAAAAATTAATAAGAAACTGAATGTAAGTCTACCAGGACACATTTGATTGTAAGGTAAATTAAGTCACTATGAGCGCATTTCTATTCATTACTTTCCGCATTTGTCCATTTTAATAATGTTCATATTAGGGATATCCCGATCAGCCATTTTAGGCCTCTGATCCCCAGCTGATCTTTAAACCTCAAATCCAATCCGATTTCGAGTCGGGATCCGATATTTTACCTTGAGTATTGAAATTTATAAAACTGATATATATTTTTAGCAAGTAACTCAAGTTTTTATAATACTAATTTAATTAATAAGCATTACCATTATGTTTGTATGAAATTAAAATCTTAAAATAATTAAGGGTCATCTTTAGGTTACTATTTCAGACAAAAGTAAAAAGCAAAACATTTACTTGGTACAGTATTACAAAAGATATATATACACTACCGTTCAAAAGTTTGGGGTCACCCAAACAATTTTGTGTTTTCCATGAAAAGTCACACTTATTCACCACCATACGTTGTGAAATGAATAAAAAATAGAGTTAAGACATTGACAAGGTTAGAAATAATGATTTTTATTTGAAATAAGATTGTTTTTACATCAAACTTTGCTTTCATCAAAGAATCCTCCATTTGCAGCAATTACAGCATTGCAGACCTTTGGCATTCTAGCTGTTAATTTGTTGAGGTAATCTGGAGAAATTGCACCCCACGCTTCTAGAAGCAGCTCCCACAATTTGGATTGGTTGGATGGGCACTTCTTGCGTACCATACGGTCAAGCTGCTCCCACAACAGCTCAACGGGGTTCAAATCTGGTGACTGCGCTGGCCACTCCATTACCGATAGAATACCAGCTGCCTGCTTCTTCTCTAAATAGTTCTTGCACAATTTCGAGGTGTGTTTTGGGTCATTGTCCTGTTGTAGGATGAAATTGGCTCCAATCAAGCGCTGTCCACTGGGTATGGCATGGCGTTGCAAAATGGAGTGATAGCCTTCCTTATTCAGAATCCCTTTTACCCTGTACAAATCTCCCACCTTACCAGCACCAAAGCAACCCCAGACCATCACATTACCTCCACCATGCTTAACAGATGGCGTCAGGCATTCTTCCAGCATCTTTTCAGTTGTTCTGCGTCTCACAAACGTTCTTCTTTGTGATCCAAACACCTCAAACTTGGATTCATCCGTCCACAGCACTTTTTTCCAGTCTTCCTCTGTCCAATGTCTGTGTTCTTTTGCCCATCTTAATCTTTTTCTTTTATTGGCCAGTCTCAGATATGGCTTTTTCTTTGCCACTCTGCCCTGAAGCCCAGAATCCCGCAGCCGCCTCTTCACTGTAGATGTTGACACTGGTGTTTTGCGGGTACTATTTAATGAAGATGCCAGTTGGGGACCTGTGAGGCGTCTGTTTCTCAAACTAGAGACTCTAATGTACTTATCTTCTTGCTCAGTTGTGCAACGCGGCCTCCCACTTCTTTTTCTACTCTGGTTAGAGCCTGTTTGTGCTGTCCTCTGAAGGGAGTAGTACACACCGTTGTAGGAAATCTTCAATTTCTTAGCAATTTCTCGCATGGAATAGCCTTCATTTCTAAGAACAAGAATAGACTGTCGAGTTTCAGATGAAAGTTCTCTTTTTCTGGCCATTTTGAGCGTTTAATTGACCCCACAAATGTGATGCTCCAGAAACTCAATCTGCTCAAAGGAAGGTCAGTTTTGTAGCTTCTGTACCGAGCTAAACTGTTTTCAGATGTGTGAACATGATTGCACAAGGGTTTTCTAATCATCAATTAGCCTTCTGAGCCAATGAGCAAACACATTGTACCATTAGAACACTGGAGTGATAGTTGCTGGAAATGGGCCTCTATACACCTATGTAGATATTGCACCAAAAACCAGACATTTGCAGCTAGAATAGTCATTTACCACATTAGCAATGTATAGCGTGTGTTTCTTTAAAGTTAAGACTAGTTTAAAGTTATCTTCATTGAAAAGTACAGTGCTTTTCCTTCAAAAATAAGGACATTTCAATGTGACCCCAAACTTTTGAACGGTAGTGTGTATATATATATATATATATATATATATTTCCGACAATACGCCATGCTGCCCTCTACTGTCATGGGATTGTATTCCATGTATTTTTGAGTATATACCAGTGTAAGAAAGAATGCATTGTTCTAATTTTGTAAGCTGCAGTATTATTATTGGTATTTTCACTCCGATCATTGAAAAATATCAAAATATTGGCCTGGCCAAATCTTGAGATCGAGATATCCGTAGTTCATGTCAACTATATATTGCTCAAATCTTCAAACATGGATAATCAAGGAGGAACTTAGGAGATCACGTGGTAATGGATCACACAAGATCAAAGGGTCAGGGTTGTTTTGGCATTAAAAGGGGGTACAACACTATTAGGCTTGTGGTCATAATTCTTTGCCATCATCTTGTTTGTTCTCTTTAGAAGATCACATATAGTTTTTTATCATTCAAAACACCATCCCGATCCCTATAGTATGATATGCTGATGATGCGGTGATATAATTTAAAAAGCATACCTGGAAGTTGTGCTTTATAAGGTTGATAAAATGGTAGTCAATAGCATCCATCCATCCATCCATTTTTAGGTCAATTTTAAAAAGTAGTCAATAAAACATTTAAGAATGATTTTATCAAAAACGCCAAAAATATCAAGTTTACAGTCATACTGCAGATACAAGTGTGATGTTGCTGTTTTTTATAGATTGTCTGTTATAGGTTTGGGCTTTAAATGCTAATTTAACATGGGTTCTTGATTTAAACTTCCTTTACTTTTGTTAATCAGTTAAAAGCAAAGGTAAGAGGACCTCAAGGCTAATGTGTAATGAATGTGAAGACAATCTTTCTCCAGCAGTTGTCCATTTGAGGCACACAGCAAAATTGTCAGTGTAAATTTAACTTGCATAGTTTTCATTTTAACAATATCACAGTGTTTATATAATCCTCACCAGTCACTTTTAATAGTGTTAATACTTTTACTCGTTCACAGCGTTAATTTTCTAACAGTGTTATTTCACGACACTTTAAAATGTTTTTTAACACTAATCTGAGTTAAATATAACATATATATTTGTAACAATTGAGTTAAAAGTTCTTAATATTACTTAATATATATATTTTTTTATATCAAGAGGGAAAGATAACACGTTCTTTAACAGTATTTATTTCAAACAAACACTTTCTGTATGTGCTGTATTATGGAGCAAGAAAGATAGTGTGATACCACCCATGAAGTGAGTTAGTGGAGTGATAAGATCAGTTGCATTTTCGCAGTCTTGCATTCATCATGAGGGTCAAGGCAGACATCTAAATCCTGTGCACTGCCATGTCTATCATGGTGCGCAGACAATAACCACCGAGACTGACAACAACATAACTCAAAAGATAACTATGGTGCACCGCTACATTCAGGGACAAACTATAACATACAACTGAGAACTTCTACAATTAACACAAACACATTACCTATAAGTCTTTGCGGTGTACAACAAAATGTATGGGCTCTGGGTGGAGCTTTATATCTGGAAGAAGTTACTAAATTCACTCTTAACAGGCACTCTTCATTCATTTAACACCAAAAAAATAACACTTGACTTTGAATTGGAAGGATGGTGGTTTATTTAACTCTGATCTGATTTACATTAACACCAGTGTGATCAGCTCAGATAACTCCAGACATCATCAAAAATGTACACCGAAAAGGTTGAAAGTACTCTGTTGGTGTTAAAATTGTTATGTTGAATGTTAAAAAACTCATTTTTTTAAACTCTGATAATGCAACTCCCCAATTTTTGCGGTATAGTAATACTTTGATGAGTAAAACCATGAGAGAAGAAACATGCTGAATGCATGAGTCATTCAAAAAAATTAGATTCCAATCATGAGGTCAGGAACCACTCAGACTTATGCATAACCAGATAAAGGGCCTTAAGAGAGATCATCTCCAGAAATGAAATGGATGGTAAAATGCCTTTCTAAACGTATAAATTGGCTGTAATATTTACAACAGATTAACAGCAATACAGATTGATAAAGGACAGAGAAAGGCTGTTTCGTTTTCATTGTGGTCTTAGGTGGTTATTAGCAACGGTTGTACACTACAACCAGCACTGGCGGTCCTTGAATGAATGGTACGAATGTCACAATGCACCACTAAATGCACATCCAGGCAAAATCCATTCTGCCAAAAAAAAACACACAAAAAAACACCTTTGTATTTATGGGACTTATCAGAAACTAAAAGAATAAAAACAACTTATATTAAAATTAAATATGGTGGGGGGGGAAAAAGAACATTAATTTAGTCAGATAATAATACAGTTAGAACAGAATACTGTGATGGGCTGGCGACCTGTCCAGGGTGTACCTCTTGCCCGTTGGAGATGCTGAGCTTCACTTATGTTGATGATCTGCTGCTGGGCCCTAATATTATGAGAAGTTTCTCCATATTTAAATTGTTTTGAATAATCAATAAAATATTCAGATATATTTATCAAAGGTAAAGAAAATCTGTGTATAATCTTAGAGGTATATGTATTCTATGGTAAATTAGAACTGTTTGGACAAAATTATCCTATTAAACATGGCTGTCAAATTTAGCTGCTGGGCGATGTAAGAGTAATTCAATACTTAACAAGATGCTCCAATTTATTCGAAAAAGAATTTTAGCCAGAAATCATCTGTCCCGTCCTTGCTTCTAAGATTTGTGCTACTGCAGTGGAAAGTCTGAACAGACTTAGTGGCGTAAATCTTTCTTTGAGAAGACTCCCCCCTCCTCCTTCTATCACATGGTCACCTAATCCGCCAGACTTACAGGCTTATTGTCTCCATCAATTTGATTATTTTTAACTTTTGAATTTGCAAGGAGGTGGTTTCATTGCTTCATCATGGCAACCGTGACATCTTTCCAGCAACTTAACATAGAGTACACACAAAATGCTGCTGGATCTAGACTCTGCACATTAAAAATCATTAAAAATACAAAAGCTGACAGCAGCTACTTTCCAGGCTGATTACTTCTTTAGGCTTTTCATTCAATCTAACCCATTTTTCTCCAAACCTGCAGCTATGGTGTGGTCTTCAGCTGTTGATGAAATTTCAACAAAGTCGAAACCAGAGGGAGGAAAAGCCTCACGGAGTTGAGGTAATTTAAAGATTGCAGGAGACACAACACTAAGGGGTAGGAGCAGGATACTACAGTACAAGAAGGCAGCTTGCCAACTCTAAAGCAGAATGTCATCAGTGTTGTGCTGTAGGAGAAAGGACCAAAGAGTCTATAGGACAGTCCATCAAGGAAAGTGACATCTTGTCTCAGAACAAGGGTCCAAATCTAATTTAATTTCCTTCCATTAGAAACACTTGCTGACTTTAGCGTTTCTGGTTGCTATTTTACATGTGCAACACCAGCATGACTCCGAACATAGTCTGTCACTTTGCCGTGTCTCAAAAACAGGACACAGCAGCTTCAGCTTTTTAAAATGTTACTGTAAGGTTAACGACGGGTTAAGTAAGATTAGTTAGTTGTCTGCACAACTGCTGTCAAATTTAGATTTAAACATTTGTGCGGTTGGGTATTTTTTTTAAAATGATCTTTTACTTAATTACTTTTTTTTTTACAATCAACTCACATTTTCACTGATCTGACATAAGGAAGACGGTAAAGTAGGCTTTTTTAACAATTTACAAATAGAAAATATGTTATTTTTACATGATACAGGACTATACAGTACAATTACTCGGTAGTCTGGGATTGATGTCTTCTTTAGCATGATAATATATTTGGCTCCTTGAGTTACAAGAGGAGACGAAATTCAACCACCCCACATAATCCTAAAATTGAGAAACCCCGCTGCTGCACCCCACTTTATGCTTTCTCGAACCAACATTGAAGGGAGACAAAGAGGACGCAACAGGAAAGTACTGCTTGCCTCTTAATTGTTGCGGATTGTTTGGCCTCCTTTCCCAGACCGTGGCCTCCAATCAGTCCGGTCGTCTGTGTACAAAGCTTGGACAAAGCCAGAGCCGGGTTACTATGGTGAGGGATTGTTAGCGTCCAGTCATGCCCCTGGCCATGTGGGCTCACGCACACATTGCAGCACGCCCTTTTGTTTGAGCGCCATTCGGTTCAGCAGACCTACTACCCCCAAACCCTCTGGGCTCCAGCAACCCTCTTAAAAACTGTCCTCTGATTGCATCCCAGCCCTGAACTGCTCACTTTTCTGATGTTTGCTAGATCATTTTTGATTTATTCTCTTTTTTGTCATAGTTGGAATGAATTAATGAAGGGTCAACAGTTCAACCGTAATTACTGAGTTTGTTAAACTTTAATTACGTAAAAGACGGAGAGCTGTGAGTGGAGGAGGACAGGAAATTAAGTATTAGGTTTGCATTTAAAGCCAGACTTTAACTTCAGTTGATTGTCTTTGGAGGTTTTACATTAACTGTCTCGTGTGTTGCTCGCTGTGTTTGAGAAAAATCTAATAAGTAACACAGCTTTGGTGTGCTGCATGTCCTCCCTGGATCTGCCTTTCTGTGGCATCCTGAGAATGAAACTTCAGGGGAGGCAGACTGAAGTCACAACTAAGATTAGCTCTGTGGTTTACAACCCAGACGGCAAAATATTCCTCATGTCGGAAACCAAATGGCTGTTGCAAAAGCTGCCTATCTGCGGGGGTTTTTGAATTGATAGCAGCAACCTTTCCCTTTCGCAGCAATTTTCCTGACATTATGCCAATGATGAAAAGCCATTACTTACACCCAACACATTACATTCTTTTCCTGTCCTCTCTTGGTTCTGATGCAGCACACTTTATGCTAGTAACAGAACTTACACTCAGTGGCCACTTCATTAGGTACACTCATTCAATTGATTGCTGGCACACAACGTTGTGTACACCTTGTAAACAGTCCTACTTGCACATCACCACATGAATAACTTGGCTTTCAATCTTATATTTTTTTCTGTTTTTCAAATGTTTTGCAGGTTAACTAAGGATGTGCTTTTTCTGAAAATCTTTCTTTAATGCTATGCTAGCAATGTAAACCATATTTATATGGAACAGATGTGAATACTAGTGTATTTAAGGACAACTTTTGGAATGGCACGAGAGCAGGTCCTCCCCATGTTCAGAAGCTACTAGTTTGCACCAATGGCCGCTGGCTGCTCTGCGACCGCATACCATGGAGGCCGCCATTGCTCCTCCATTGATGTAGTACCTCCATTTGGCCGCTAGACCCCCATTGAAAAGCATTGGACTTTAGAAACGTTAAAAACCACTTTAATCCCTGGTTTAAATTTTTTTAAACATTCTATGGCTACATATTCCTCCTGAGATAACGCTGGGCTAGTCAAAAAAATAGAAACCAGGCTGGTTTTCGTAACATAATTTTTTGAAATCGTTCATAATTAACGAGGGGCCAGACTTTGATTGACAGGCTGTTTTGTTTGAATGTAATTATAGTAACACTACATAGTAATAATTATTTCAAGTTACTAGTTCTTACCTGAGGTTTGAGAAATAAGAGAACTGTCGGAGGAGCGCAGATACGGCAGCAGTCAGGCATGGGGCTATTAGCGCTATTAGCCTTTAGCTTAGTTAGCCAAGTTTAGCATCAGAGCTAAAGACGCGGGAGCAGAATGGTCGTGATTACGACCGAACTACACGCCCCACGAGGGCAGAGTCTACAGTGAAGATCCTGCCCCTATGCCCTTTTTAGGAACATGCTTCGTCAGAGCTGGGGAGGAGGAGTCTGTGAATCCGCCATGAATTCCCCCATGAACGTGTGTCATTCTGGTAAACGGGGAGGAGTGAGGAGGCGCTGTCTATTCTTTTTTTACAGTCTATGGTTTGCACTCAGCAGTCCAAGGTGGGATTCCTGACTTCAGAATCTTTGCTCCATGTTTTTCCTTCTTCTCGCTTTCCTTTTACAGTCTGAATGCTGACTATACATGCAATTACGGTCAAAACGAAAAATTTTGAAAAACCCGAAATTAGGGCTTTGACATCCTGTATCTATGTTTGAGGGACTTATTTTGGTGTTGTATATTGAGTGTATCAAAACACAGTTAATTTTGAGTAGGGTTAGGCGATATGACCTAATATCAGTTCAGCTCGATAACGGTAAGTGGACGAAAACAATTGACAGCAACTCGCTACATATAGCGACACAGTTGCTGCGCCCTTCTAGATGAGATGAAGTCACATGACTGTACGTAGTCACGTGACTCAAGCGGAGCGCTCTCTCTTAAAGAGGCATGAGCATCGCTAAACAAAAAAATTGTTTTCGTTTTTCTTAAATACCAAATTTGCCGACATGGGCAAAAATACGTCGGTATATTTTGTTATCGGTAAATTTCCCAGCCCTTCTTTAGAGTACGTTCAAGCAGATCTTAAAGAGTTTTTTTTGGCTGAATGGAGCATACGGCAATGTAATACTGACCCCCCCCCCCATTACCACCTGTTGCTATTTGGTGCTAATGTTGAGAGAATGCAACTTTTCTTACAGAATAGACAAATTTAGCTGTTTCACAATCCTTCTCGTTGCAAAAAGAAAATTAACCCCATCATTATTCTGTGCTATAAGCTTAAATAAATATCAAATTTAGCAGGTGGGTTTTAACAATCCAAATAACACTAACTAAATGTTTATAACTAGTGCTTAAAAGAAAGTGACCCCCCATACCCTAGATAATTTTTTAGCAGTAGGAGAGGATTAATTGCTTTCTGATTAAATAAAAACAGTGTGTGGATGGTGATTATTTATTTGTAAATCGTAGATTTTTAGTCGATGTTATCATACAACAGAAATCTCTAACCACAAAGTGAATATAGGCCGATTTTTCCTTATTTGTGGTTGAATTACTCAGCTAAATTCCCTGTGCATGAATTGTTCAGTGGAGGTGAAATATGCAGAGCTGAGTTTGACACTTTATTAAATGGTCACAGCACTTCTCCCACATGTTCTGACAAAACTGTCTGGACACAGCTCACTGAGCGGATCTAAATATGAGAGTGTGCATTTAAAATGAAGCGGTCCAAAAATAGAAACCCCTGTCGCAGCATGCTAATTTATGTACACTTGCGCGGTATGACTTATTTATTTACATGCTGGCAGAGGGAGCATCAAAGTAAGTGGTGTTGAGGCCATAAACAGAGAAAATGGAAATGGTATCATGAAAATTCAGAGCTGCATTGCCAGCGGCTGCAGGGGAAGAAGCAGTGGAAGTGGTTGAGGAGTAGCAATAGTCTCCATAGTGACTGGAGAGCTGCAAAGTCCCCGACAGCGGAAAGAAAATCAAAGCTCATTTCCACGAGGAAAAGGACTTCATCGGTGATGGAGTTGGAGCAGTTTAGGACAGAATTCAGCTTAACAGTCTGACCTTTAGGGTTTTCAGGTCAAAGACTCATTAGCTGTGGATTTCAACCCCTAGTTATAAACTGGTTTCTTTTAGCATCACCCATTGTAAGTCTCTAAGTTGTTCAGACAACTCAGTCACACAGACGTGTGAACAAAGCTTATAGAGCTTGTATGCGTATTTGAACCATTTAACATTTGAACATCTGCTGCTGCTCAGTCACACTTACAAGAAGGCAATGCTTTGATAGGACGGGTACTGTGGGCACATTTGGAGGTATTTTTGCACAATGCATATTTTAATGTTCTACTTTGTATGCCAACTGTAGCTTGTACCTAAAAAAGAGGGAATTCTGTTTCAGCTGTTGTTGTTTTTCTCTCTCCTTCTATAGTGGTGGTGCTATGATGTAATGAAAACATTTTGTTTACATACAATAGCCGGTGACTTATGCGCAACTCTGGAAGAAATATTCAGATAAAGTCAAAAGTAGAAGTGCTGAAAATACTTCCTAACAGCCAAAAGTGTTTGCTTTTGCAAGGGAAGAGTGTAATCTTTTTTGCAGACTACTTGCAGGGTTCCACAATAGGTTAGGACGGGGCATTATTTCACTCCAGCACTTTCTCCAACATCCATAGGAAGGGGTTGATAGTACATTTTTGCAGCTTTGAAATCAAAAGGTTTTAAAACTTTGGTAGCTGGTGATAATGGGAACCGACCCATGCTTACTTTGTACTGTATGTACTGTAATTGTCTTTACCTTTTCACAACCTTGCCTCCTACAAACACTGGGAGTACATGACGAGCTGAAATTTTTTTAGAATTGAAGCTAGTCGCCTATAGATATCAGCATAACGTCTTCAGAAACTCCAGTGTTACAAATACACTGAACACACTAATACCAAAATGAAAAAATGGTTGAGCAGTACCCAATGTCAAACAAATTCCATATATATTAAATCAGCTTTTTATTAAAAGAGTTTTCAACCGCTATAACTTCCTGCTACAGTTTTCTGTGCTTTAAGGCTAAAGCTAACTAAACATCAACATCAAGAGGACAGTTTGTTATTCTTTTCATTTCGTTCACCTATTTAACATTACCTTAGATGAAGGTAAAAAATATTTTGGAGAAGTATGCAAACTTTCAGTAGTAAAAGTACTTCTACAGATTGAAAAAGCTGCTTTTACCAGCTAATTGTCATGATCCGTCCCTGTCTGTGTTGTTTTTTCCTCCCTGTTTTCCTCCCAGTCTGTTTGAGTTTATTAGTCCTAGTTTGTTTCACCTGTTCTTTTGTCCTCCCTGTGTTTCCCTCCTCTGCTCCCAGGTGTTCCCTGTTTTGTGATTACCTCTTCCCTCAGTATATATACCCTTCTGTGTCTGTCTGTCCTCGTCGGGTCGTTGTTGTCGCTACCTCCCCTAGTTCTCTGTGCTTCTCGTCTTGTTTTGGACAATTAATAAACATGGGCCGTAAGAGCCACAAACGCCGCTCCGCATCTGGGTCCTCCTTGAGCCGAAACGTGACATTACGACCCGACCCGCCACTGGACCCAGCGGAGTTTAGCCACACGGAAAATGAATGGAGGAGACTGATTGACTGGAGTGTAAGTCAGGAACTATATTCAGACTCACCCTTTTGTGGATCGCGGCTGGCTCGCTGTCCGCCCGGTGTTGGGCCCTGCCGTCGTGAGGAGGGCGGCTTCTCCGCTCCTCGGGCCTCGAGTCATCGCCGCGCTTCTGGGCGTCCTCCTGGGAACGCAGTTTATGTTTCCCCGTCGTTCCTCCTTGCGTCCATATATGACGATTCGGAGGAGGACGATGACGGCTTCCCGGAGTTTTTCTCTGGCTCCCAGGACGACGAGCTGGACTTTTGCGGCGGTGCCCGGGGTGCACCGCCCTCGCCGCGGCTTTCTTCCTCCTGGGTTGATCGGTTGATCTCCCTGGCTCCTTCCGCCGATCTTCCACCCTTCTGTGACCCCTCTGGGACTGGCCCTCTTCCTGCTTCCCGGCGACGAGGAGGGAGGCGTCGCCGAGCTGCTCCATCGGCTCCAGAAGGTTTCTCGCCTCCTTCTCGGAGTTGCAGCGCCCCGGCTCCTCCTGTCCCGATTGGTGCTGCCTCCAGCTTCGGAGATTCGACCGCCGCTTCCTCCTGCCGCCCACGGCCGGTTTCGGGTCTGCCTCCTCATCCTCTCCAGCACAGCCAGGCGCCGGCGTTTCCTTCGGGTGGAGCTAAGTTAACCCTGGGTCAAATGAACAGCTCCGTAGGGAATGTTGAGCCCAGGTCCCCTGTGGAGACTGTTTTTTCAGAGGCTCACCTGGAACCCCGGCTCCGAGATTCCTCCGAGGGTGTTCTGGGGAACACGCCTCGGCTCCGAGATTCCTCCGAGGGTGTTCTGGAGAGCACGCCTCGGCTCCGAGATTCCTCCGAGGGTGTTCTGGAGAACACGCCTCGGGTTCCTGATTCCTCCGAGGGTGTTCTGGAGAACACGCCTCGGGTTCCTGATTCCTCCGAGGGTGTTCTGGAGAACACGCCTCGGGTTCCTGATTCCTCCGAGGGTGTTCTGGGGAACACGCCTCGGGTTCCTGATTCCTCCGGGGGTGTTCTGGAGAGCACGCCTCGGGTTCCTGATTCCTCCGGGGGTGTTCTGGAGAACACGCCTCGGGTTCCTGATTCCTCCGAGGGTGTTCTGGAGAATACGCCTCGGGTTCCTGATTCCTCCGAGGGTGTTCAGGAGAGCACGCCTCGGGTTCCTGATTCCTCGAGGGTGTTCTGGAGAACACGCCTCGGTTCCAGATTCCTCCGAGGGTGTTCTGGAGAACACGCCTCGGCTCCGAGATTCCTCCGAGGGTGTTCTGGAGAACACGCCTCGGCTCCGAGATTCCTCCGAGGGTGTTCTGGAGAACACGCCTCGGCTCCGAGATTCCTCCGAGGGTGTTCTGGGGAACACGCCTCGGCTCCGAGATTCCTCCGAGGGTGTTCTGGAGAGCACGCCTCGGCTCCGAGATTCCTCCGAGGGTGTTCTGGAGAACACGCCTCGGGTTCCTGATTCCTCCGAGGGTGTTCTGGGGAGCACGCCTCGGGTTCCTGATTCCTCCGAGGGTGTTCTGGAGAGCACGCCTCGGGTTCCTGATTCCTCCGAGGGTGTTCTGGAGAACACGCCTCGGGTTCCTGATTCCTCCGAGGGTGTTCTGGAGAGCACGCCTCGGGTTCCTGATTCCTCCGAGGGTGTTCTGGGGAGCACGCCTCGGGTTCCTGATTCCTCCGAGGGTGTTCTGGGGAGCACGCCTCGGGTTCCTGATTCCTCCGGGGGTGTTCTGGAGGGCACGCCTCGGGTTCCTGATTCCTCCGAGGGTGTTCAGGCGAACACGCCTCCGTTTCCTGACTCTTCCGAGGGTGTTCAGGCGAACACGCCTCCGGTTCCTGATTCCACCGAGGGTGTTCAGGCGAACACTCCTCCGGTTCCTGATTCCACCGAGGGTGTTCAGGGGAACACGCCTCTGGTTCCCGACTCCGCCGAGGGTGTTCAGGAGAACACGCCTCTGGTTCCTGATTCCACCGAGGGTGTTCAGGCGAACACTCTTCCGGTTCCTGATTCCACCGAGGGTGTTCAGGGGAACACGCCTCCGATTCCCGACTCCGCCGAGGGTGTTCAGGAGAACACGCCTCCGGTTCCTGCCTCGTCCGAGGGTGTTCAGGCGGACACTCTCCCGGTTCCTGATTCCACCGAGGGTGTTCAGGGGAACACGCCTCTGGTTTCCGACTCCGCCGAGGGTGTTCAGGAGAACACGCCTCCGGTTCCTGACTCTCCCGAGGGTGTTCAGGAGAACACGCCTCCGGTTCCTGCCTCTTCCGAGGGTGTTCAGGAGAACACGCCTCCGGTTCCTGCCTCTTCGAGGGTGTTCAGGAGAACACGCCTCCGGTTCCTGCCTCTTCCGAGGGTGTTCAGGGGAACACGCCTCCGGTTCCTGCTTCTTCCGAGGGTGTTCAGGAGAACACGCCTCCGGTTCCTGCCTCTTCCGAGGGTGTTCAGGAGAACACGCCTCCGGTTCCTGCTTCTTCCGAGGGTGTTCAGGAGAACACGCCTCCGGTTCCTGCCTCGTCCGAGGGTGTTCAGGAGAACACGCCTCCGGTTCCTGCCTCGTCCGAGGGTGTTCAGGAGAACACGCCTCCGGTTCCTGCCTCGTCCGAGGGTGTTCAGGAGAACACGCCTCCGGTTCCCGACTCCTCCGAGGGTGTTCAGGAGAACACGCCTCCGGTTCCTGCCTCGTCCGAGGGTGTTCAGGAGAACACGCCTCCGGGTCCTGCCTCGTCCGAGGGTGTTCAGGAGAACACGCCTCCGGTTCCTGCCTCCTCCGAGGGTGTTCAGGAGAACACGCCTCCGGTTCCTGCCTCGTCCGAGGGTGTTCAGGAGAACACGCCTCCGGTTCCTGCCTCTGCCGAGGGTGTTCAGGCGAACACGCCTCCGGTTCCTGACTCTGCCGAGGGTGTTCAGGCGAACACGCCTCCACCTAAGCTCAAGGTTCCACGCCGCCGGCCTCCAAGGCTCAAGGTTCCACGCCGCCGGCCTCCAAGGCTCAAGGTTCCACGCCGCCGGCCTCCAAGGCTCAAGGTTCCACGCCGCCGGCCTCCAGAGCTCAAGGTTCCACGCCGCCGGCCTCCAGAGCTCAAGGTTCCACGCCGCCGGCCTCCAGAGCTCAAGGTTCCACGCCGCCGGCCTCCAGAGCTCAAGGTTCCACGCCGCCGGCCTCCAAGGCTCAAGGTTCCACGCCGCCGGCCTCCAAGGCTCAAGGTTCCACGCCGCCGGCCTCCAAGGCTCAAGGTTCCACGCCGCCGGCCTCCAAGGCTCAAGGTTCCACGCCGCCGGCCCCCAAGGCTCAAGGTTCCACGCCGCCGGCCCCCAAGGCTCAAGGTTCCACGCCGCCGGCCCCCAAGGCTCAAGGTTCCACGCCGCCGGCCCCCAAGGCTCAAGGTTCCTCGTCGCCGGCCTCCTCGTCTGATGGTTCCTCGTCGCCGGCCTCCTCGTCTGCTGTTTCCTCGTCGCCGGCCTCCTCGTCTGTTGGTTCCTCGTCGCCGGCCTCCTCGTCTGTTGGTTCCTCGTCGCCGGCCTCCTCGTCTGTTGGTTCCTCGTCGCCGGCCTCCTCGTCTGTTGGTTCCTCGTCGCCGGCCTCCTCGTCTGTTGGTTCCTCGTCGCCGGCCTCCTCGTCTGTTGGTTCCTCGTCGCCGGCCTCCTCGTCTGTTGGTTCCTCGTCGCCGGCCTCCTCGTCTGTTGGTTCCTCGTCGCCGGCCTCCTCGTCTGTTGGTTCCTCGTCGCCGGCCTCCTCGTCTGTTGGTTCCTCGTCGCCGGCCTCCTCGTCTGTTGGTTCCTCGTCGCCGGCCTCCTCGTCTGTTGGTTCCTCGTCGCCGGCCTCCTCGTCTGTTGGTTCCTCGTCGCCGGCCTCCTCGTCTGTTGGTTCCTCGTCGCCGGCCTCCTCGTCTGTTGGTTCCTCGTCGCCGGCCTCCTCGTCTGTTGGTTCCTCGTCGCCGGCCTCCTCGTCTGTTTGTTCCTCGTCGCCGGCCTCCTCGTCTGTTGGTTCCTCGTCGCCGGCCTCCTCGTCTGTTGGTTCCTCGTCGCCGGCCTCCTCGTCTGTTGGTTCCTCGTCGCCGGCCTCCTCGTCTGTTGGTCCCTCGCCGCCGGCCGCCACGTCATGGGTCTTCTGGGGACTGTGGTTTTGTCCCTCCGTCCTGAACCCCCTCCTCCCGCCCTGGCTCGAGTTTCCTACTTGGTGCGCCAGGTGGCGCACCTTGAGGGGGGGGTATTGTCATGATCCGTCCCTGTCTGTGTTGTTTTTTCCTCCCTGTTTTCCTCCCAGTCTGTTTGAGTTTATTAGTCCTAGTTTGTTTCACCTGTTCTTTTGTCCTCCCTGTGTTTCCCTCCTCTGCTCCCAGGTGTTCCCTGTTTTGTGATTACCTCTTCCCACAGTATATATACCCTTCTGTGTCTGTCTGTCCTCGTCGGGTCGTTGTTGTCGCTACCTCCCCTAGTTCTCTGTGCTTCTCGTCTTGTTTTGGACAATTAATAAACATGGGCCGTAAGAGCCACAAACGCCGCTCCGCATCTGGGTCCTCCTTGAGCCGAAACGTGACACTAATATTGTGCATACTGTTATTTTATACCGTTTAAACCGTACATTCACATACACCGAATAAAAAGACACAGATTCTTTTTCCTCACTGTCTGAAGTTAAATTAAACCAAACATCTCTTGTTTTTGTTCAGAGTTACCAAAATTATTTCTAGTTGCGAAATTTCACAATAATGAAAGAAAAAACATGTTAGACATTCATTTATTAATATCTGTAAAATCAAAAATGTACATACATGTTCTCATTATTTGGTAGCATTGCCTTTGAACTGTATGACTTGGGTCAAAGGTTTTGGTTTCCCGTCCACAAGCTTCTCACAGTAGTTTGCTGGAAATCTGTAAAACTAGTGTAACTGAGTCAGCTTTTTAGGTTGCCTGATTCACACACACACCTTTTCAAATCTGCTTACTAATTCTGAATAGGACGTTTGACCCAAATCATACAGCTTAAAGATAATGACAAAAAATGCTGAGGAAATATACGTAAATGTCTGATACAGGCAGTGAGGAAAAAACTGTAACTGATTAGAGATGAGAATAATATATTAATACTGAATTATTGGTGAGGAAGCAACATGCAGTATTATAATTGCTGAAGTTGACTATGTTAGTGTGTTTTACTGACATTTCCTTTCTTTGTAAATATACAGTGGTGCAAAAAAAAGCATGTGGCAGCTACCGATTGTGCTTGTTGTTTGTTGTCCCATTAAAAAAGATGAGAGAGGTCTGTAATTTTTTCCATAGCTACACTTCAACTTTGGGAGACGGTTTAAAAAAAAACAGGAAATCACAGGACGACGTGGTCTCTTACTAATAGTAACCTTAGTTACTGTGGTCCCAGCTCTCTTCAGGTCATTGAGTAGTTCTCCCTGTGTAGTTCTTGGCTGTTTCCTCACCGTTCTCAAGATCATGTGTATCCCATAATGTTAGATCTTGCATGGAGCCCCAGGTTTAGGGAGATTACCATTTGTTCAATTTCCAACAGTTGATATCCTCTTACCAAACTGCTTGCCTATTGTAGATTAGGTCTTCCCCGTCTTGTGTAGGTGTACAATCTTCTCCTGGTGTCCTTAGACAGCTTTCTGGTCTTGGCCATGGTGGATGTTGCAGTTTGACTATTTGAAGGTGTGGACAGTTGTCTTTTATACAAATAACAAGTTTCAACAGGTGCCATTAATGCAGGTATTGAGTGAAGGATAGAAGAGCTTCTTAAAGAAGAAGTAACACATCTGCGAGGGTTAAAATTATTGCTTGTTTTTTAGGAGCTAAATATTTACTTTCTGTTCCATCATACAAATAAATTCTTTAAAAATCATAGTGTAATTTGCTGGATTTTTTTTAACATTCTGTCTCACAGTAGAATTATACCTATGATTTAAATTATAAACCTCCGTCATCTTTTTAAGTGGGACAACTTGCACAATCGGTGGCTGCCAAATACTTTTTTGCCTCTGTGTGCTTCTGACAGTGCTTACAAACAAACCAACATTCATTCTTTCCTCAGTCAGCTGAATTTATAAGCATTGACCAAATAAAATCTGGCTTGCAGACCAATTATTTTACAGTTGATGTGTTGATTAGGAATTGCGTTTTCTGCCTTGTTTGGCTCTTTTTTTCATGCTGCCAGTTGTATCACAGAGCAGAGAATTACTGCAGTTTAAATTTTCCCCTCGATGCTCTTGTTAAAACAACGGGTGCATGTAAACGTAGTTTCATAACTGATTACATTCACAAGTTGTTGCTAGATGCCATTTGCTGTGTGGGATTTAGAAATCTATCAGAATTGTCATATTGGTACACCGTGTGGGCAGAAACTGAACGCTAGCAAGCATGAATGTAAAAATGACAGGACTCCATTAAACAGAGCCATGTCAGACCACTTGACATGGTTAACAACTGATGTTTGATGTCTTAAACTGAAGCAATCACAACTTGTTTCATGGCCTAATTTTAAAACATCCGCCATCTGCTTCGTTTTGTTTGTCCGTCTGTTGGTGTAAGCTTTCACCTTGGACAGATGCGGCTCAGATGGTTGAGCAGGTTGCGCCTTAATTGAAGAGCGGGCAGCTCGATCTCTCAGCTACTCCACATGCCAAAGTGTCCTTGGAAAAGCCCCACAATTTAAAGTTGTTTCCTAGAGTTGGTCTCTAAATCGGTAAAGTTCATCAGTCTCCTCGGCAGTCTCTCATAAAAGTAGTCATAGGAGCTGAACCTTTTTTGGTCACATTTTGTCTAATTCAAATCAAAAGCTGCATTAATTTTCTCTCATCATGTGACTGACCGACACAAAGTAGTGCATGATTATGAAATGGAAGGGACAAAGGAATATACCCAAAATGCATACCTATGAAGATATGGCCATTTACTTTTTTTTGACAAGTCACACTTCACCCTGACCACACTATTACCTTTGGGATAAATGGTAATGAACATATTCTGCAGCATAGATCCTTTTCTGCAGGAATACGTAAATGATAAGACCGAAATGTAGCCCTTTTGCCTATATAGAAAAAAAAAGGCCATGTGTAAGGGAAAAATAATACTTCACATTTCTTGAATCTTTTTGATTTTGTTTTGTCTGTTTGGAAATTAAATACTCTGAAATTTCTCTCTCAAATTTTGTGCAATGGTGCATTCACACCGCACACTTTGTCACCATCAAACAATGCTCACAAATAGGTCGGGTAGACGTTGACTTTGGGGGACATCACTACGGTGAGATGCTCTGATTGGTTCACATGCTGCGTCAATAGCGTGAAGAGCGTCAAAAGTTGAGCTAGCTGTACTTCTGCGCTGCTGGCGTTTGCCGCTTTGCCAGTCGAAATACAGGAAAAGCTGAAAAGTTGACGTGGTCAACGCACACAAAGCGCCACAGAGACTCTGACGCCCTTCAGACGGACTCAACCATAGACTTGGCGCTGACTTTTGGGGTGATCTGAGCGTCTGTTCTACTCCTTTCATTCTCCGTACTGGTACACTAGCGGTCTCTGCATTCACATGGAGCTCATATTTTCTTTTGTATGAAGTTCATCCTTTGCCCTTGAGGGAACAGTAATGTAAATGTCTGGTCCCAAGCATGGCTGAGGTTTGCATCTGTATTATAATAAAAATCATTTCATCCTTACTTTTCTTTTTTTTTCTTATTCTCATGCTCTGGGTAGTCTCCATACAAATAAGCACATTATCGTCCCCTAGAGTCTGTAGTGACAACTGTATATTTCTCAGTGTAGATAGAGCTAGTGGTTCTTTGCAAGGCCCAATTTTAAATTTTAAGGTGGTAAGATTAAACTTTAAAACAGGGGTTGAATACTTTAGTATTTGACCACAGCAGGCATCTGAGATCCATTAATCTGGTCTGTTTCTGCCCATTAGACAAAACCTTCCATGCTGATCGGTGTGCAGCATAATGCAACCTCACTTGGGAGTACATCTAGTAGTTAAATTACTGGAGGGATAGTAGTCCCATTCCAGCTGTGATGAAGATGGAAGCTGCCTTTAATTCCTTGACAAACGCTATGACCGTGGAACAATCAGGGTTCGGACTGATGAGTCGTTGCCGCAGCTCAGTTAGGTTGCGAAACTGAGCATTAGGCTCCTGCACTTCTGCTCTGCTGCTCTGGCAGCTGTTGAGGCGTTGCCAGCTTCATAATGACTGCCCCAGTGCTGATGCTTGTGTCAGCACTTTGAAAATGGCTCTCATTTTGCGACCGCGTGCTCTTTTTCCAGCACTGAGCACCGGCAAATGAAAAATTTATTGAAACAGTTCTATTACACGGCTACAACGGCTGAACCACAGGGGTGCTTTTGCAACTGTTCATCAGCAGCATTAAAGGAAACCACTTCCAGAGAACAAGTGTCGACATCAAGTTTTTTTTAGCTGCTTTCATCTTCGCTTAGCTGGGCTCACTAGTGGTTGGGAAGTCGTTTAAGAAATGACCGGAAGGAAATCGAGCAAGATGGAAAAGCGTATTGATTTTGCTTAATACATTGGTGGCCAAATTGAGCTTTGACCCTAAATTTAAGGTTAGAAAAACACATCACAGGAGGGACATTGGAATCTAAATAGGACATAACTGTTGGTTGATTACATTTTTAAAGTTTTCTTGCTGAGCTACAGTACGTGACTTATTTGCTTATTTATCCACCCAAGAGATGTTGAGACATAAATATTTGAGTCACGCTTGTGTCCACAAACTGAGATCTATGTTTTTCCTCAGTTGCTAAATTGTCCTGAGTTCAACTGATGCTGCGTATTTGCCATGTTAAAGCCCTTTCATGGAAAACTGATCTCATCTCGCTGTCTGAGTGTTGGAATGATGCAACAGACAGAACGAAGAGGGCAAAACATATAAATCTATATTAGCCTCTGTGGGTTGTTTTTTTTCAAACTACAAGAAAACTGAAATTAGTTTATGTCAGGTAAAAGATCCTAGACACTTTGGTCATTGGAAAGAAAACAAAGCATAACAAAAACTGGATGGTTTATACCAAGGCACAACATGGAGGGTCACAGGTTTAATTTTATATAAATGTAAAAATCTCAGTGTACATTATTAGAGCCAAAGCTGAAACACTCAGTGCTGAAGTTGTTGTGCATCATTATATTCCCAAGATTAACATTTAATAACTCACAGGAATGTCTCCAGCTCACATGCAGACTTGGGTGTATTATAGAAGAAGGGATTAATGATTATTAAAAAGCATTGGCAAACAGATTGTTAGTTAAGCTCTAGCTTGTCTGGACTTTAATAATAGTTTTTTTAATGGAAGTTAAATATTTGACTGTAGTGCCAATGGTACAGGACCAGCAGTTTGTTGTAGCATTATTAATTAATGATCAACTAATTATCATAGCTTTACCTGGGTAGTAGAAGTGTTGTTTTGTTATTCCTCATCACAAACTATCAATGGGTGATTCAGATTGATGAAAATGAGTAATATTAATTTACCATTTACCTAACAGCCATGGGACAGAACTACATTTTCATGGTATTTTCAGTTAGGACACATATTAACCTAAGTAAAGCTTTTGCACTCTCAATTTATTTACATAAAAAGAAAAATGCAACATATATTTATTCTGTGCTAAAGTACTCTGACATTGATTAATAATAAGTAACATTTCTGTATTATTTTGGTTCAGAAACAGAGGTAGGAGACAATATTGCAGAAAAGACCAAATTTTTCAGTAGTTGAACAAGTGTTTTATTCATCATACAGCAGGTAGATATCAGCTGGTTAATTAGTAAGCTTTTTGCTCAGGTAGCCTCTGCAGTCAACTGGTTGAACATCCAACTTGTGGCCGGAGACGAAGCTTATTTAGAAACTACCATGTTAATAAGAATAGTTAGAGATGCTTCTTTGATACCCACTCCGCTTTTGTGACTGGAAAATCTAAAAACTTTAATTGTTATTAAGCCGGGAAAAACGTTGGTCGCTTTCTTTCAGCCAGCTGCCTGGTAGTGTGCAGCAAAAGGTGGCAGAGGGGCACTAATACACTTTTTTTTTTAAACAGTGAAAACTTCAGTGACTCAAGTGCTTTCTTATTTAAAATGATTTAAAACCATGGAAACTAGAAGTTTTGACATTTTAAAACCTTTTATTCATTTACTAAATTGTGCCTACTTACACACAGTCATTATGTGCAATAATGGTGCTTTCTATTTGTACTCGGTATTCGGAAATTCCGAATTCCGAGTGGGAAAAATCAACTGAAATGCTCTCTGAAGTCGGACTTCCCACTCGGAATGTCGGAAATCTATTTTTTATTCCGACTTTGACTTTCAATATGGCCGCTCCTCACATCAACAATACTAGCTGTGGTGAAAATATGATGTTTTACAAGACATAGTAATCTACAACCTATCCTCTATCTAAAAACAATCTTCATGTAGAGCCTGAACCTCTAATCTTAACAAAATAAAAGGGGTGTTTGTATATGGCGCGTAAACTTAAAACAATGTAAGAGGTACGACAACTACAACTCCCAGGGCGTCGCCATATTGGAATTCCAACTTATCCGACAACGTTTACTGGAACGCTTTTTACTCGGGCGCTCGGGCATGACACCAAACTCAGCTCCGAGTTCCGACTTCCGAGGTAAATAGAACGCACCATAATTATGCGTATTATTTAACTTTTGACTGGTTGTTGTTTTCTTTTGCTGGCTTAAAGGGTGCATTAATAAAAAACTAACAGCCCCCCCTGGTGGTGTGGAGGAATGAGGGCCTCTGGATGAAGGCCATGGAGCTGAAAGTCTGGGTGGACGGAGTACAGCGCATTGTGTGCGGCGTCACAGAGTTCACCACCTGCCAGGAAGTGGTCATCGCTTTGGCACAAGCAATTGGTAAGCTCAGTGCTTTTTACCAAATAAATAAGAGGTGTTTTGTTAAATACTCCAAATTTGACCGGTAGCCATAGGTATAGGTAAGTGAGGGGAGTCAGCGTGATTTATTTTCTATTTCCTGTAAGGTAAATTTGCCTTTTGGGTGTGCAAGCTGTCAGACTGACTCAAGGTAATATATTGCATAAAGATGAAAAGTGACTGGAGGGCATGAGGATTTTCCTCATAAATAAGCCCTTACAAAATGAGATGAGTCATACTGCAGTCTTTGGTTTATTGACAAGTGGTGTGGGGCTGCAGTGAAATAAGTTAGCAAGCTGTCTTTAACAGGCAAATTGTTGTGCACAGTTTTCCACAGATGCCTTTTATTTTTTAGATTGATTTTCACCAATCCCTCAGATACATTGCAGCTTAAACATGCCTGTCCAAGTGGCAGCAGAGCAAGATGCGTTGCATTCACTGTCCTTTGTGTCCTCTTTGCCTTTTGTTCAGGCCAGGGCACTTTGATGTAAATGGTTGCAGTGATGAATGCAAGCCTTTTTTTTCTACAAGGATCCTCACTGTGCAAAGGGGGGGCGAGGGTGAAACAGACAGTGTTCTGCTCTTATCTATATGTGTACACACTAGAAAGAAGAGTACACATTCTCTCTCTCTCTCACACACACACACATGTACACACAGTAGGGAAAATTGTGAAAAACCATTGAGCCCTCAGCCCCATACAATTGCAGCTTGTTGAGTTGAATTTTCCCACCGTAAACCTCTTTCAGTCAACACTCTGGTGGAGTTCTTTGAATGTGCACGAGTGTGGGAGAACTATGTAAGAAAAAGTTTTGTTCTTTTCATGGAGGAAATTCAATTTTCACGCCTGGCCTTTCCAGTGTATTTGGATTCTGTTGACAACATGGCTGCTGTCGATATCAAAATTCTGGTCTGGCCGCATATATACACTGCCTTACAAAAACTATTCATCCTTCTTAAACCTATTTCACGTTACAACCACCAGCTTCAGTGAACAGAACGATATTGCTGTTTTATGTAAAAACGTGGCATTTATTTATACTCAGCCTTCCTGACTCACTTCTATTAATCTTTTGCTGGAATTTCAGCCAATGCACTCTGGATTTCCTACACTTTTTCCTTTGCAGAATAGCTCAGGGTCCTTCAAAATTGGATGGAGAGCACGAGGGAGCGTAAATCTAAATATTTTGAGACAGGTTCCCCACTGGGCTTGTATCTGTTTTGATATAAACCATTTCACTGAAAGCTCTAGTTGTATATTGAGGTCTGTGAATCTCTGCTTAAGGCTAAAGTCTTTTGCTGCCTCGAACAGGTTGTCCTCCAAGATTGTCCTGTATTTAGCTCTTTCCATGTTACCATCAACTATTAAAAAAGCTTTACTGCCGACACTATTTTTCATTGTGGGGATTATGTATTAATGGTGGACCACCAGGAGGCTCCACTCACATCCAGAGAACAGGAAGTTTGTTTTCAAAAAATGTACAGATTTCTGGTGCAAATATTGTATGTGCTATAATGGTATTTCTTCTGGATTACCACTGTTCAGTTGGAGTTGAGGTGAAGAGGTGATCGAACCTAGCTCTTTTGTGTCATCCATTTATTCCTCCACATTGGTGACCCCGTAATCAAACACGTCTAAAGCTGAAGCCATTCCCTCTCCGTTGATGCTTGCTGCTGTGGAACATCCCCCAGTGTCCCCAACTCTTGGTTCCGTGGCTATAAAGATCCCGGACTTCTGGCTGTACAATCCTCCGTCGGGGTTCATTCATATTGAGCAGTTTGCTCTGCGTAGAATCTCCTCGAACGACAGAAAATACCACTATGTGGTTGTTTTGCTGGATCCGCTGTCTACCCGTCTTACGATGTCCCTTCTCCGGGACCCCCAGCCAGGGGTAAGTATGCCGCCCTAAAGCAGCTGCTGCTTCGGCGTTACTTCCTCTCCGCCGCAGAACGGGCCGAGAAACTCCTCTCCCTGTCTGGGTTGGGTGATGGCACAGTCCTTGAGCTCATGGAAAGCATCTATCCCTGCTGGGTACTGATGATGGTTGCTTTTCATCCACCTGTACCACGGACAGTCCCCAGCTCTGGTGTGGGCTGTCCTTGCACACTCCCTGCTGCAAAAAGACTACCACTCCCTAGCCGAAGAAGCCGACCACATCCTCCTGGCTATGAAGAGCTTCACAGTCCAAACGGTAGCTCCTGGCTCTCCAACGGCATCTGCTGAGCTTCAGGACTGTCCCGAGAGGCTGGTGTTCATCGGTGGTAGTGATCACTACACAGAGACACCATGGATCAGCCTCCTGCTTCTATCATGAGCGGTTTGGCGTCAAAGCCCAGCGTTGCCTCCTGCCATGCAGCTTCTAGCCGCAGGGAAACAACATCACCAACGCTCGGTAGAAGCCACGACCATTGTTGAAGGGAAAGGCTGCTTTTCATCAAGGACTCATGGTCAGTGAGACTTTTTCCAGTCGACTCTGGTTTACAGAAGAGCTTGATTTCCCTGGCTGGCTCCGACAGGCTGGCGGAAAGTTGTGGTCCACTGATAACTGCTGCTAATGTCACTACAAACGATTGCTCTCCGATCTCCCACATCAAAGACTTTTATTTGAATCTCGTTGGGACTGCCATTTTTTCCAAAAATGGAATTGGTGTGGTTATCACCACACTATAAACCCGAATGTTCAAAATAATTAATTGGAATAAGTATTGTAAACTTCAAAAGTTCTCAAAAGTTATATTTACTTATAAATATTGAGTGGAAGTAACATTTTCCTTCTTTTCAAGTTTATTAAACTCGTTATTGTTGATTAATATTAACTTGTTTTCATATTATGTAAATGCTACTTAAAATAATAAACTCGGAGTTAGATAAAACTCCGTGGATTAAACATGAATGTATGTCTTATTTTGAAAGAACTAATCAATTAAGTGCAAGTATTGAGGTTCCGGTTCGTGCGGAGGAACAACTGTAATTACTCTATTCTGCCTTTTTGAGTTTTTACGGATGCCTTTCAGTCTTAAAGGCACCGCCCAAATTCTTCAGTGGTTGATGGATTCGGTCTTGCGTGGGTTACCCTTCATTTTCGTCTATCTGGATGACATCCTGGTGGCCAGCACCTACGTCAGGTTTTTCACATAGACTTTAGATGCAATGGAATTACCCTTGGGTAACGTCCCCAATGGTTTTTGAAGAGCAGAAAATTAAGCTAAGGGATGGGTTCCCACCGCCGCCATCTTGTCCGCTTCACTCGCCTCGTCACTCTCAGAAACTCCAAAAATGGGCAAAGAGGTTGAGCTTAGAGTGGCACTGTGAGGCTGGGGGCTGATTGTTGACGTTCTGAGCCGACATAGCAACAAGCTAGTCCAGAGCTAACTGAACCTAACGTAGGCTGCAGCCGGTTTCAGCCAGAGGACCGTGCTTGAGAGACTCTTGGCCCGTTTTTACACTAGGGTCGCTTTAGATCCAGAAACATCTCGAGTGGGGAACATATAACTTTATAACAAGACCCGAAGGAGTCTGGTCACTACGGCCTAAAATGGTTGTATTTCTATTACCTTCGTTGGAGGGTGAGGAAATGGGTGGCCTTAACTTAACAACAACCTCCAGAAAAAAGCAGTAAAAATTAATCATGACAACTCAGATCCTCTAAAAAACTAAATGACTTTTGATTCACCTCACATCTCTCAGACATCCATTAGTTCATGCCTCCAGTTCTTGAACTGTGTTCCTCACGCCAGTACTGATCTAACCAGTGATCATCCAGTCTGTCTAGAGTCTGACTCTGTATGTAGTCTACCAGCCTGATCTAGCCATCTCCCGCTCTCTGACACCGCGGCTCGCTGCGGCTTCTCGGTCCTGCCGACTTTGCTGCTCTGCCGCTACCCGACTGGTCGCCTGCTTAAACTCGCGTGTAGGAAGACATTAAAGTTCCGATCAGCGCTCCATTCCTCTTGGCGACCTGACAGAAATTCTCCCCCAACTGCTGGCGAAGCAGCAGCCCTTATAAAGCCTGGCCGGAACCAGAGACATCTTAAACGGTCTGTTCCTGTAATCAATGCCACACAAAGCCATCTTTGTCCAGTAAGTGCACGATTAACATCCAAAACCAAATAAAAAATGCAGAGACAACTGACATTGAAGTTCAGACACACGAAATGGCCGAAGTCTTAACGTTAGTCCCAGGCTGTGAAGGCCTTCCCAGAGCAGGGGGGGGGGGACAAGCAGACTATGGTGCAGGCTATTAGTTACCGTTAGCCACCATTAGCCACCAGGGTTAGCCTAGAGGGACATGTCAATCAAAAGGACACCCCCTCAATTATTCATAATTTCAAGATTAAATTATATCTAAACGGAGGAGTTAGAAAAAAAATTCACCCCCCTCAGAGGTGTCATGACGGTAAACCCGAACTATCTACCCTAAAATGTTTTTTTGAATCAGGCTGTAAACATGTTTATTTTTGCTTTAAAGGTGGTCTTTTTAACATGGGAGTCAATGGTAATTTGCTCATTTTTGGAGCCAGCCCCTAGTGGATGAGGGAGGAACTGTAATTTTTGCCACTTCCTGGTGGGCTTCACATTCTGCGGGCGGAGTTTGCCCCTTGGTTTTTCAACACCAAGTGGTGCAGCGCCTGATTGTCAACCCAGCAAAACGCCAGTCCGGGATGGTTAGATTTCACAACCGTTTCATCCCGATGGCAGCACACTTCTTCAGCCGCTTTACTGCACGCTTAAACAAAAAAAGGCCACTGAAAATGTAAACTGGACCCCAGACCGTCTCCAAGCAATGAATAATGCTAAACCCATGCTGGCCAATGCTGCCCTTTTGACCCACCCCTCCCCCTCAGCGTGGGTGGCTATGACTACCAAAGCCTCTGATGTAGCTGTAGGGGCAGTGTTAGAGCAGCTGGTCTGCAGCGTTTGGCAGCCGCTTGCCTTTTTCAGCCGTATGCTGAGGGACAGCGAGCGCAAATATAGCATTTTTGACAGAATTGATGGCTCTATACCTGCCTACACGGCATATTGTTTTTTTTCTTGAGGGCCGCCCGTGTATAGCCTATGTTTACAACGAGCACTTAATATTTGCAATATCTAAAATTCTGACCCCTCGCCTTTACTTCTACAGCGCCACCTTGCTGCTGTCTCTGAGTTTACAACAGGCATTCAGCATGTGGCTGGCAAGTCCAACTTGGTTGCTGACTGTCTGTCCCATGCTCTGGTCTCTCCAGTTTATGTGGCGATTGATTTCTCTGCTATGGCTACAGAACAGCGCTGTGATGCAGATATCTTTACCCTGCAGTCTGAGCTTCCCGGGCTTAAGCTGCAGGAGAGACAGGTGCAGGAAGGTGGTCCTCATCTGCTCTGTGACATATCTACTGACTGTCCCCGCCCTCTGGTACCTGCTTTGTGGCACCGCCACGTTTTTGACGCTTTGCATTCCCTCTTACAGCCAGGTGTTGGGGCCTCAGTGAAACTGGTTATTTCTAAGTTTTTTTGGCCCGGATTGCGTAAAGCTGTGAATGAACGGGCTGCAGCATGTGTCCCGTGCCTTATGATGGATTGAACATACCCCTGTGAGATGTTCAACGTTTTGGGATACTGTTTCTGCTTTAAACTTCTCCACATCTTCATCCCTGATCTGTCTGCTGTTACTTATGATATCTGCTTTGATGTATCTATTAGGGCTGCCACGAGTAGTTGATTCGTCACGACAATGTCGACAACAAATGTATTTGTCGACGTCAGCATAAAAGAAAAAAAAGCTTTGTTTTCTCTTAAAACTGCGGCTGTACCTCTCACTGCTCTCCATATACATTACATCTATGGCTCTGTCTGCCTCTCTGCCCCTGATGCACATGCGCAGCAGTGGGAATTCGAATCAGTTCTGGTGTAACACCGGAAAAGCTCTAATGTTTAGGAGAGTTTTATAAAAATTGTACAGAACCATCTGTAATCCAAAATCCAAAAGGTAAAACCTGCTTACAGTGACAGGATGACGGTGATACTACAGGAAGCCCGGCACGGCTGTCTACGAAGGAGGACAGTTGCCTTGCTAAGCTAATTAGCCCGTTAGCTGCTAACGTTAACACCAACAGTAGTCTGACTGAACATTCTCTTTTAACAAGTCTGCTTTTCTCAGTCTGGGGCATTCATAGATCAACATAATTTCTCGGTTTTTATATTTATCGCAGTTTTTCTCTCACGTCACCAGCACCTGGATGGTGGCTGGTTCTGTTTAAAGCAGACGTGTAGCGCTGCTGCTGTCAACAAGACATCAAAGCATAGGTGTATGGTCGCGACAGTTGTAGAGGAGTGCACACCTCTGGCCTCATGGACACAAAAACTATGCAAAGGCTGAAAAAAGTGAGTTTATCTATTAAATGGAAAATGTCATGAATTACTTAGTATCGATATTTGTAACATTAACAATAGTGACTATGATTTTATTTCCCTTAGCGCCTCATGTGTGTCCTGTAACATTCATGTTTTTTTATAATTATTTTATAAATGTTGAATAAGCGATCATTTTAACTGTCAGTATTTTAGATAGAACATAATACTTAGAGAAAATACTAGAAGCTAACTGGAAGCTAATGGTGCATGAATTTGAGCAGCTGCTGTGACAATTTATGGGGGATCCAATTAGTCAACTAATCGGATAAAAAAATAGACTATAGTCGATTATCAAAATAATCGTTTGTGGAAGCCCTAATATCTATATTGGGAATACATTACACCCAGATCAACTGTGATAACTAATTAGACTTCTGAAGGCGCTGGGTTTTATTTAGAAGTATCTGAGTGAAAGATGAGTGTAAATACAAAATATAACTTTTATATTTTCATTTGTTTAATAAACCTGAATGATCTTTTTTGATAAAAAAAAAAAATCTTTCTTGCTATAAATGTTATCATTAAATAAACACATTCAACACCAGTAGCAACATTTGAAAAGAAGAGTAATGTGCATAGATGTGTCTAATTTGCCTTTCTTCCTTGCAGGACGCACTGGCAGGTACACTTTGATCGAGAAATGGCGAGACACAGAGCGCCACCTGGCTCCGCATGAAAACCCTGTGGTGTCCCTCAACAAGTGGGGTCAGTATGCCAGCGACGTGCAGCTCATCCTTCAGCGGACTGGCCCCTCCGCCAGCGAGCGGCCGACCTCTGACGGCCAGGCTCGGGTCCCAGAACTGGGGCTTTACCGGCAGAGCCTTCCGCCTTTGGCCAAGCTCCGGCCTGCAGGGACGGACAACTCGCTCAAACGTAGGGAACCCAAACGCAAGTCTCTGACGTTTACTGGAGGAGCCAGGGGCCTGCGGGAAATATTTGGAAAAAATAAAGTTACTGAAGGTATTATCACAGCAAATTAAAAAACAAAAACTTGGTAATGTTTAATCTGTAACTTCAATAAAATGTCAGTTTCTTTTATTTTTAGCCAAACAGCCTCAGCAGCGCGGTGTAAGTCTGAACCTGAGCAGAGTTAGAGGCGGTGGAACAGCATCTGTACCTGGGAGTCCAGCCAGGGAGCTCAGCCGGCTGGTCCAGCTGCAGAGAGACAAACTGCAGGCCCTGGAGAGCCGTCTTCTGGGCTGTGAGGCTGAGCTACGAGACTGGGAGGAGGCCAGTGATGTGAGTCAAACCACAGCCAACCGCGCATTTCTTTAAAGACAAAAAAACCCCCAAAAAACAAATCATGCAACAATTCCAATTATTTTCCACTTAACAGGAAGGAAACTTGGAGGATGAGCTGCTGCTTCTGGAGCAGCAGGTGAGGAGGAACAATGCCGAGATGGATGAGGGCGAGTTCTGGCAGAACGAGCTGCACATCGAGCAGGAGAGCGAGCGGCACCTGCGGCAACAGCTCGTTGAGCTGCAGGGCCGCTTGCGTGACTGCGAGACCAAGCTTTCAGAGTACTTAGCACGCATTCAGGTAAACTCTTCACTACAGAGAAGCTGCATGATTCCAGTGTTTTACTGGCTCTGTTAGCAGCAGGAGTCCTTTAAATGGTAGAACAACACTTGGTACTTCGGAATGGTATGTTACAGACTCATACAAAGAAAAGCATAACAGGGAAGTAGAGGAAAATCTAATGGTTTTCCAAAAATGTATAAAAATCATAAAAAAGTGTGTTATGCATTTGTATTAATGTTCATTAAACTGTGGAAAGTGGCAAAAAAGAGCAGTTGTTGAAAGAAAGCCATTAGAATTCCTATTTGCAGATTGCCACAAGCCATGCAGAAGATAAAAGGAAACAGAGAAGCTTTTGCTCTGGTAAAATGACATTACATTGAATGCAAAATGCTTAATTTTTTAGAGATACAAGAAAATCTTAGAAGAAAACCTGTGAGAGGCTGTAAAAAAACAATACTGGACAAAGGTTCACATTTCTAAAAGCCTTATGAACTTTGTATAGATCAAACAATATACTGTACGTACTTGAATGACGTGGTCAAAGTTCAGACCTAAATCTAGGAATCTAGGAAAAGTTACATCCAAATCAGATTAAACTTCTGTTATTCTGCAATAACTCTCTAGAAGACCTGCAGCTGTAATTGCTGTATGAGGTGGTCCTACAAAAAAATAAAAAATAAAATTGCAGTTTTGAATGCAAAAGCACTCCATTCTTTTCAGAGTTTTTATAAAAAAAGGAAAACTTTTAAACTTTTTACAGTTTTCTTCTACACAATTATGGGTCACCACTGTGGGCTGGCTTAACACATAATATCCCAATCAAACTTATTTCAGATTGTGGTTGTAATATGCGAAAAAAGACTAAGTTAAAGGGGTTATCCTGTTGCTTGAAAGGCCGTCTGGAATAGGTGACTGTTTCCCTGAAGGTTTTTCAGTGACGTTTGCTGCTTTATTTAGAGAATGGAGACAGGCTTGGAGAAGGAGCGACTGCAGCAGGAGGCTGAACTCAACCTGAGGGTCAAGGAGGAGGAGGTACAAATCAGTTTATCTTGCTTTTCTAAACACACGTCAGACTGAAAAGAGAAAGGAATGTCCTATGTTTAAACAACTGACTAATGAAATGTTTATCCCAAGCAGAGGCTTTTGCTATACTAAGAGATTATTAATCTCAACTTCCCTTGGTTTTTTAAATTATCCAGTAGAAGTTTATAAGCTACCAGGCTTTCAAGTCCCTTTCCTTTGCTTCCCCTTCAAACTTTTGATGAGTGTTTCCTTTCAACTCCCGTTTCCAGGTGCAGGCCCAGCTGGAGAAAGTGAGGGCAGACCTGGAAGTGCAGAGCCAACAAACAGCACGACTGGAAAGCAGCTGCAAGGCGTTGGAGCGCTCGCTTTGCCAGTCGGGAAAAAGCCTCCAGGTTAGCTCGCATTTTACTCCTTTTAATCAGTCTTTTCTGGCACTGCAGCTTCAGAGCTTTCAGCCATTCAAAGCAGCATTTTTTGGTGTTTTGCCTTGCAGAAATTGTGTTCCAAATGGGCTTGAAAGTTGGGAGAAAGTTTCTGAAAAGGTTGAGGAAGTTTTTTATTAAAATACCGGGTAACTTGGTGCTGCAGAGAGAGACGCCAGTGATCCGTGCACAGGTGGAACCGTAAAAGTCTGAGCTCCTTAAATTGCAGGCAGCGATGCTTACTAGGATGTGTAGTGGATTTTTGCTTCTGTGCTTCCTCTCATGAAACGAAATTCCCTCCGCAGACAGCGTCTGCTGTGATGTGAGAAGTATGAGGTAATAAGAAGAGGAAGGGAGGGTATTAACAGCATTCTTTGTCTGATTAGAGTAGGGGCGTAATAAATGCGCAATCCCTTCCCTGAGGTTGCCTAACTCTCTGGTAACCCGTTGCTGCAACTGGGTTATGGCTTGAGGGATCTTGAGCAGATTACACTGCCTTGCAAAGGCATGCATACATCTCACTTCTTGTTAAATAAGAACCAAATTTTTTTAAATAACTTGCTGGTATTGTATTTAATAGAACAACCAAAGTTATGAAAACTTGTAAAGTTGAATAAAACAATGCATTATAGCTCCTTTTGCCTATTTATCTGTGAATTAGCTTGATAGTGTTTTTAAATATAAATTTAAATTTAGGTCTGGCCTGTTCTAACATGTCCAGGAGCTTCAATCTAACCTAATCCATTCTAGCTCTGGTTGCATGTTTAGGGTTGAGGTCTACATCATAAAACGTTTTTTTTTTTAAGGATTTTCCTGTGTTTAGCTCCATTTTTTTTTTGGCAATAAAAAGCAGGCCAATATCATGACGCTGCCACCACCACATTCACAGCCTGATACGCAGTCCTAATTTTCCCTCACAACGTTCAATTTTGGCATCATCAGCCGTGTTTTTGATGGTATCATTTAATTAGAATAAAATACACAGAGGTTTGTAGTTGTAATGTCGCAAAATGCGATAAAGTTCTACAAGTCCGTATACTGCACAATTTAAATTAACCTTATTTTGAGATAAAAAGAAGAACGAAGGGGGGATTCATTTATTTACCACGGCGTTTTTTTATTTTTATCTCAGGAGAAAGAGCAGGAGCTTGAGCAGCTAACAAAGGAGCTGCGGCAGGTTAACCTGCAGCAGTTCATCCAGCAAACTGGCACCAAGGTCACTGTGCTGCCTGCTCAACCTGCAGGGGAGAACAATGGTGAGCATAAGTGCAAGCACTGAAAGCAGACACACGCATGCATACCTAAGAGGAGAGTCAGTCTCATAAAAAGTTCAATTTCATAGTTCATTACCTTGTTGGCTCATGTGTTGTTTACACACCATTGATTTTCTATCTGTAGGACGTCAGTGCCACCTTGTGGTGATGCCTAGAAAAGTGCAGGAGATTGTAACTTGAAGCAAAACTGTCGGTTTTGTGTTAGGTTTTAATTGTGTCTACAAAAAGATCAGTCAATATTTGTATCTACAGATGTGGATTGTGGCTCTCTGAAACGACTGGGCTCTTCGCGACTATTACCCGGTGATCTTCGCGCTCTGCAGAGCAGAGTCTCCTCCAGCCTCAATCCAGAAGGCATCTATGTTTGACTCTGTACACAGGACGTCTGAGAGTCCTCATCGGAAGCATTTTTTTTTACACCTCCATCTTGCCCAGACTGGGACATAAACCGACGTCTATATCTGTCTGTATACTAACATGCAATGTGCTGTCTGAAATCTGAGGCGTACGTGAGTTTTTCTCCTGTGCCATAGGATAATGAGGTGAAGAAACCAAAAAGCTATTAACCAGCAGATCTTTACTTTTTTTGCATATGGACGCTTGAAGCGACTTCCTCAGAATGACTGTAAATGACAAGAGAATATCAGGATTTAGACTTAAATAAGAGTAGATGCATGAGCATGCACAAACAAATCTGTGCTATAACCTTAGCCATATCTGATTGCCTTACTGTAGAAAATAACATAAAAAATAAATAAAACCCAGCCATGACGAAATATAATGTTAAAGCAGAACTAAAGGCAGCTTCTGAATGCCATAAAAAAAATCTGTAGCATTTAGCAGCAATCCAACTAGCTGGTCACACGTGATGTCAATGTATTTTAAAATTGGGTCTGGTATTTTTCTTATACATAAGTTTCGACTTTTATATTGATTCACTTGATTTAGAGTAGGCTTATGATTTGTTTTTAAACTATGAAGGAAAAAAAATCGTTCTTATAATAAACTATCTATAGGATGTGAAAACCAGAAGAAGTTGGCTGACAGAATACCAGAAGTATCTAAATTCAGTAGATCTAGCAACGTCAACGGAGTAGCCACCAGGTGCCGACAAACATACACTATTCAGGCGAGTGAAGGTCAAGTTTGTGCTCATATACATACACTGGTTATGTTTGAATGTGTCTATATATTTAGCTTCAGCACTTTAGATCTGAAATTGTAAAGGTGCCACTATGTATTTTCTTTTTTCTTGTTCTTTTTTGGCGGTTTAACAAAATAAAGATGTCTCATTTGAACCAAAGCTAGTGTAAGACAATAAATAGTTAGATGAATGTCATTTTTATATAAAGATATATAGATACATATATATGTAGATTGGGTGAAACACTAATCACATGCATTATTTTTTCTTTGTTACACCAAAAAAAAAAAGCAATGGATTTTTTGGGAAATATAGGAAAAACAACTTAATAAAGAAATGTGTAAAGCTTGCAACTTTTCCATAGAAAACGTTTTATATGTCAGCTATGACACAGTTCCACAAAATAAATATATTGAAGTCTGTCATTTCCTGAAACTGGATTGAAATGCAAATAATGCTTCCTTCAGTCACTTATGTGAACAGATTTTCATCCAGTGGAATATTGTGTTGAGATTCTGATTTCACCGGAAGTAAGCAGGGAAGAAATTTGGCGTGAGATTTGAGAATATTTAAAAAGAGTATTGATGTTTGTTTAACCTCTTATTTTGAAGTAAAAAAGGAAGTAGTTATTTTCTCGCCCTGTTTTGGTAATAGACACGACTGATTAAAAACTTCAAGACAAGACTCATTAACAAAAACATTTAACAAGCCCCGCTACTTTTGATTCGCTTTTAATAGCATCATTATGGGCCCTCAGTCGACAAAAATGGAACATGACAAAGTAATAGACAACATATATACGCCTTGTTTTCATGGTTACGGTATTATGGACTAGCTGTTAATGACACAGAGTTTGTATGATTACAAAACAGGATTGGGAGAAAGTAAAAAAAAAAGAAAGAAGCAAATTAAAGTATTTTACAAATCTTATTAATGAGCAATGTTAGGTCATAAGGCTAAACACAATTAACCATTAGCCACTAATGATGCTAAAAATGGTTTGCTTCATTTTTACGATTAGAGCTAGATTAAAAGGATTTTTCACAATTTCTTTTTTTCTGTCTCTGGGCTTTATTTTGATCATCTCAAGTTTAAAAAAAAAGTCCATAAAGCAGATCTTGACTGAATAATTCTACATTAAATAGACTTTACTCGTAGCATAAAAACTATGTAGACGTGGCAAAAAAATACATATATATATAGATCATCAAACTATGTCCGATAACTTATTATGGGCCAATGACAATGTTTGCCCTTCTTAATGGAATAATATTATAATCACTTGCCAATTATGTAATAAGTTATTACATTATTGCACAATAAATAATTAGTCCGTAATAGCTTATTAATCAAGTTATATGTGTGCCACTTTTTATTACAAAATATAGAAACAGATTGCCATGTGCACTAAATTAGAATATTATCTAAAAGTTATTTTTTTCCTGCAATTTTGTTTTCAACCTTCTGTTCATGCAGGTAAATCTCACTGAAACCCGGCACTCATTATGTAGATTAATTACACACAGACCGGTGTTTTCAAGCCTTTATTTCTTTAAGTATGATGATTTCTGCTTGCACATAATGAAAATGTGACATTGATTGAAATGCTACTTAAGATGCATGGGGGGGGGAATACTTTTAAAACACCAATTTCATGAAATAATATTTACTACCTGCTTAAAGGTTGTTGTTTTCAAAAGATACATTTATTTTTCCACTTATTCTACTTAGTGATCTAAATACCAGTTGTACGACTGTAATTATTTAAAAATAAAGTCATGCATTAAAATATACATTTACATTCTGTAAATAAAGATTTTCGACTGTAAAATTCTTAAATTAAACAGCCCTGCATTATGCATAAATAGGAAAACTAATAAATCCGCCCATGTGCAAAAATATATTTTACTTCCCAAAATTAAGTTCTATGTCTTGATTTTACATTAATAGCTGAAGTTGTTGCATTTTCAAAGGAATTTTCTTATTGTAAAACCAATAAAGTAACAGCTGTCCAATAATTTTATATCTTGTTACATTATTAGCAAGTTTCCAAGTTATTGGCCAGTGTAAAATTAGTTGTTGCTACGGTACTAATAAATATGGACTTTTTTTTTTACTCCTCTTTTATTTGATTATTAAACTTGTAGATGTATAAACATCAGCGCTTAACACAGTTTTCAGCTCTGAATCAGTATTCATACGAGCCAGCTCTTTTGTTTCAGAGCGTTTTTAATTTGTGCGGCTATAAATCTTTTCCTACTCATCCACGAGATTGAAATTTCTTTGTAGTTTCTTTCAGAGTGATAAACAACCTCAGCTTTTTCTCCAATTACTCCATTTGACAAGCTGGAAATCCAACTTGAGCCTTTCGTAAAGACCCTTGTGCTTGTGCTGTGAATACTTAACAACAAAGTGCGGTCCACCTTGTGCTTGTTTAGGAGCTGAAGACTTTCACATCCCCACTTTAGTCGGACCTTTCTGTAATTGTTCAGCGGCTGAAAGTTATTGTTCTTGTCATGGTGAAAGTCTCAGCTGGAGACTGCAACAAAAGGAAAGTTTTGAATAATGACACGCTTAACTGAAAAGAAAACTAAGCCTACCTAACCACGTCAGGCTGGTTTTGCAGTGGACTGAAGTCTTATATATGCAGAGTGCCAGGCAATAGACTGTGTGCCTGCTAATGTGTGCTTTTTGTATTTGGACCCTATTAATCGCTACTAAGATGGGTTCTTTTTCAATTTTCTTACAAAGGACTGGCTCAGCAGAAAAATGGCAAAACCTCCTCATTATTTTAATCCTTTTTTTTGTTTCCATTTGACAACAATAAAGCTTCTGAATGGAAAAGAGATTTGTATTGCATTGAAATATTACAAAGTCAACCATCATTGCATGCATGGATGTATATATAATTTATTTATTTTTTACCTCCTTCCTATCCAAGCTTAAAGACGTCGCCAGTAATTGGCTTCTGTTGTGCCATCCTAAGTGCTTCACAGGAAGAGTGCACACACACACACAAATGAGATGATGGAGCCATTATGGAGACGGCCATCACGAGGTTTTAAAAGCTATTTGAGAAACACTGTGGCCCAGGGATATTTCAAGGCACAGAATCACCCAGACCAGAATGGACGGGAAGTAATTACGGATAAATGCTTTTCACAACGTCTCGGTTCATTTGACAAGTTAAATCGAATGTTTGCTCTCGTGGGGACTTCGAGAGTTTGACAAGTTGTTGCATTGCCTCGCAGACATGATACAACAAGTGATTATTGTGCACCGGAGGAGATTTCAAGGAAGAGTGTGTCAGGTTTGGAACGTTTACGCATGTTGTGCCTAATGTGTAATGACAAATGCATGAACAGTACAATCAGGGCTTTTAGTTTAAATTTGAGGTCTGTGGTGCAGTCTTGTTCTTGAAACATCCCTCAGTTGTTCATAATGATAAATAGATCGCTATTTGATACCAGTAATTGATGATATAATTTTGTATTCTGTATCTAATATATTTTTTTATCTGTCGGAATTTATCCAGTTTTCCTCTCTTTATTCAGGCATATATCATAACAAAGCATCAGATCAAAAAGAATTATGTAAATGTATGAAAAAATGATTTAAAAAATGTGAGAAATCAATAAACTACTTCTTAGTTCTGAAATCCTTTCTCTTTTGGTTCTTTCATGTGTGATTTATGGAAAAATGCGTTCAAAACACACACAAAAAATGCATGGCCTTAGCATGGGATAGTGTTGTCTTTCTGGTTTAACTCGTTACTCTAGAAATGGATGTCATATTACCAAAATATAAAACAATTCAAAGCATTTTTACTGTATTAATCCCAGTTATTTGCTTAAAATACACTGCCTGGCCAAAAACAAAAGTCGCCACTTGGATTTTAACCAACCAAATGGGTTCAAGCCTCCTATTATCTTTCAGCAACAAGTTATTCAACTCCAACTGATTCAACGAGTAAATACTCGTATCTTCTGTTGAAAGAAACCTCCAGAAATGCTGGGACCCCTGCTGTCGATTCTCTGAACATTGAACTCTTTCTACGTCATCCAAATTGTTCGTTCTTCTCTCGTTCTTTCTTTTCTCCAGCTCATCCAACAGCTTTTCTTTTGGCCCAGGTCTGGTGACTGAGGCCCCGTCCACACGTAGCCGGGTAGCTCACAAAACAGAGGTATTTTTCCACACGTAAACTGAGATTTTTGGCACCTAAAACGAATCTTTTGAAAAACTCCGGCATAAATGGGGATTTGCGTTTTCTCCGTTTTCAGTATCTGCTTGTGGACGGACAAAAACTGAGTTTTAAGAGCCGTGACGTCACTATCCGCGACACAAAATGCTTAAACATCACTTGTGTGACCTGTGTTTACTCGCAGAAACAGCATTTATGCCATCAGAGCTGTGTTGGCATCACCCATTGTTAAAGTGCATTTTGTTTGTTGTCTTTTATAAGCTGTATGACTGCTGTGTGCTGAAGTTGGAGGATATAAAGTTACTCTGAGAACTACTGCCCCCTACAGGTTTGCCACATTTATGAATGTGCTGAAAAACGCATTTATCCAGTTATGTGTGGATGGAGATTTTTTTTTTTAAGGAGCGGAGGAAAATCTTAGATTTCAAAAAACCCGGCTACGTGTGGACATGGCCTGAGCTGGCCACGGAAGAAGGCTGATTCTGTATCTGGTGGATCATTTCTGTGCTGATTTGTCTATGCAAACATTATCATCCAGAACAACCCACTTTTTCAACGGTTTATTATACTTTTTTAATCTAAGAACAGGACTTTATGATGCTGTCATGCACTCCGACAAGGTTTTCTGGAAGAGAAATACAGATACGCAGTAATATGAACTTCTTAGTATGCTCGACAGTGGGCATTACAGGTGCCCCCCCCCCCTTTTGTACGGTGACTTAGTGACCCCAAGATGCCTTTATTTGCTATTCCAGTGCCATCTTCCTCCATAGCGTCTTCCTGATAGTGCATTATTTAAAAGTTCTAATATCTGCTTTGACTGTAGATGTGCAAGTTTTAAAGATTAGCTACTTTCTTGTCACTATTTCCTGACTAATGAAGACAAACCTCTTTTGAACTGATTCATCTGACTTGTTCTCTTGCCTTGCCCATTTTGAATAGTGGCTAAGAGACACTCTAACTAACTTAAAAAGCTAAAGTATAAACGAACAATGTTTCAGTTACCCATGACATTACTCAATTAAATAATTCCACTTGATTTTGGATTTACCAGGCATGAGCTTTGTCACAACAGTACATTATACTACATTCATTCTTGTTTCTGTAATCCAATACCTCCAGACCCAAAAAACAGCTATTCTAACCTTTCAGTAATTAATAAACATAAAATATTCTAAACATAATTTGGTTCAATTTATATTTGTTTCAGTGAATTCAAAACATACACTCAATAAAAATATAAACGCAACACCTTTGTTTCTGCCCCCTATTTTCATGAGATGGGCTTAAAGATCTAAAATTCATTCCAGATACACAATATTACCATTTCTCTCAAACATTGTTCACAAATCAGTCTAAATGTGTGATAGTGAGCACTTCTGCTTTGCTGAGATAATCCATCCCACCTCACAGGTGTGCCACATCAAGATGCTGATCTGACATCATGATTAGTGCACAGGTGTACCTTATACTGCCCACAATAAAAGGTCACCCTGGAATGGGCAGTTTTGTGCTTTATTGGGGGTCTGGGGACTCAGAACCGGTCAGTATCTGGTGTGACCACCATTTGCCTCATGCAGTGCAACACATCTTCTTCGCATAGAGTTTATCAGATTGTCAATTGTGGCCTATGGAATGTCGGTCCACTCCTCTTCAATGGCTGTGCGAAGTTGTTGGATATTAGTGGGAACTGGCACACACTGTTGTATACGCCGGTCAAGCACATCCCAAACATGGTCAATGGGTGACATGTCCGATGAGTATGCTGGCCATGCAAGAACTGGGACATTTTCAGCTTCCAAGAATTGTGTACAGATCCTTGCAATATGGGGCCGTGCATTATCTTGCTGAAACATGAGGTGATGTTCATGGATGTATGGCACAACAATGGGCCTCAGGATCTCATTACGGTATCTCTGTGCATTCAAAATGCCATCAATAAAATGCACCTGTGTTCTTCGTCCATAACAGATGCCTGCCCATACCATAACCCCACCACCACCATGGTGCAGATTCCAGGGTGGCCTTTTATTGTGGGCAGTATAAGGTACACCTGTGTACTAATCATGATGTCAGATCAGCATCTTGATGTGGCACACCTGGGAGTGTATGTTTTTATGCATTTGTATTTTTGGGGTGTTCTTTGCATTTTATGATGCATGAAATAAGCTAATTATCAAATTGGGTTCATAGAAAAAATGCTCAATGTGCTCATGTCAATAAAGAGAGAGGTGGAAAAAGCCAGCTATACTCAATATTCCAAAATTATATGTTTGTACTTTAGCATTAGTTTCTGTGACATTAATGTTTTTTATTTGTATTTATCCACTCGGCAGGGTTTTTACAACCTCCCCCCATCTCATCACATATAAAATTTTGTACTAAAATTACAATTACTGTTCATCAGTGTAGAAATGAAATAAAGGTTTTCGTGACTAACAGTATGATGTCCAGTACAAGCCCTTGAAGTTGATTCCTATTCCCCGGCAAACCAGCAACTTAACATAAATCCTCTGAAGATTCCATTATAGGAGACAAATCAATAAAGATTATTCAACAAAGCATGACTAACTATGAAAAACATTTTTTTTTAAACAAAAATACTGTGTGGTTTGAAGCACACAACTTTAGTGTAAAAAAAAAAAAAAGTCAAGCTGCTCAAGACTGATCTAGCTTGGACTGGACAAGTGGTGCTCAGGCCAGAAGAACGGATTTAGCCATCAGACAATTAACCAAACCCAGCTGACACAGAGTGAACCTGGGGCTTACATGGGGCCCCACTGGATCTGGAGCCCTGGGGCAGTTGGCCACACTGCCTTAGAAATAATGGAGTTACAGAAGAAATAAGGTAGATTACAATCTGTGTGGGCTGCTCTCCAATGATTTACTCCCAATTAAAAAAAAGAGACTCCATCTAATCTTGCTAGAAATTGATTTACTTTTAAGTGAAAGTCTTGGCTTGTTTCCGGTTCTCGGTTCTAATGCAGAGACAAAGCTGCTGAATGAGTGGTGGGTCTGACTCTGTGCATAAAAAAATAGATCAGATAAAAGCAAGAATCACCCTCTCTGAATCTGACAGGCCTGAAAGAATTTTAATTTTTAACATGTCTCTGAACCTTAGGAAGCATAGCCACAGCATCATCTTTTCTTTGCTCTTCAGTCATGCAGCTTCTGTAAGAATGGCATCCTCCTCTACGGTCATGCAGCGGGAGGGGGGAAACAACAAGCTATCGAAGGATTGCAAGGGAAAGTTTTGGAGAAAAAGATCCAATTCCAGATTAATTTCAAGTTATAAGTGACACTTGTGATACTTTAAAAAGTTTAACAAACTTTTTTTTTTTTGGTCAAGAAAGTCATTTATCTCTGTATCTCCCCTGTGTATTCCAGCTTTAATACTTTCAATCGAGCTCAGCCATTGGGTCACAAGGGCTCTGATTACATCTGTGACCCTCTAACACCAGATGATACTTGAAGATTTGAGGCCATAAATGTTAACTTCAGATTTTCTTTGACCGCACTTGTCTCTCTTCCAAATTTTATCACTTAGTTAGCTAATTAGTCATTTTTTAAAATCACAAATATACCTCAAAGTGCAATGTTGTTGTTACAGTAATAAACACCTTAAGATTAATTACTTCTTCATAATGGTAGAAGTTGTGCTGATATTTTAGAATTAGAAAGATTGTGGTGTTGAGCTCAGTTAGTTTTTTCCTTTTCTTTTAGCTTCATAAATTAGCGTTTAGGTAGCAGGGATGAAAAGGCAACTAATTTTAAACATTACAAGGATAAAAGCAATAATGAGTTAGTATTTTTTTTTTATAAAATAACTTCGGTGACCCTGATGTTTGAAAGCTTGAGTCTTTTGACTTTAAATCAAACATTCATCCTCACAATGAGAGTAAAGCAGGATTATTTTAACAAACAAATAGCATAAAGACTTACATTTAGATTTTTTTTTATACAAAATGAGATGAGTGGTCCTTTGCCTCGAGCAGCTACTGTATCTATGACGGAGTATTAGAGCAATTCTTAAAAAAAAAAAGAAAAATATATGGGAGTAAATTTCTGCCCAAAAAAAACCTCAGAAATTCTGAGATTAGAGTCACGTATTTTCCAGAAAAAAGTCTGAAATTCTCTGATGTCAAAAAGTAGCAAAATTATGAGTAAAAACACATGATTCCTGGGATTATTTGCACAAGAGAAACTCTGAAATTAGTGTCACTATTTTCCGTACTTTATCAAAACAGCAGATGTCTCTCAGTAAAAAGATAACTTTCTTTGAGCCCCAGCTGAGACAGCATTCCCAACAGTGGAAATGTTATCTTCTCAATGGAAATAATGTTATTGCCTTAAAAATCTGTATTTTCATTAGCTTCACACTGATTTAATGGTTTTGGTGCTAAAAGTTCCTATATTTAGTTTTAACATTTTAAGAAGAAAACATCCAGACTATATTTGGTACAGTGCTAAACTGCACCTAATTTGATCTTCAATTTAATCAAATGCAAAAACTCTCAAAAGATCTGCAGCAGAGGCGATCAGAAGCCAATGCACCAAGTGTCAAATATAGCATATTTCAAGCTTCATTATTCACAAGGAAAGCCTGTTTGAGGATGTTTTTGTCATTCATGCAGAAGTAAACATCATAAGCAGACCTCCGCCTCCAGCAGCTTCTTCTTACTTTAGAAGTTAATGTGATGCAAGTTTGTGGTCCTCAAAATGCTCTGGTTTCCCTATCTTTCAGATTTCTTTGAAAAAGCATAGCTGTATCCAGGGATCCTTCTATGTTGGGCATGAAAGGGTCAAATGAACATCTGCTTTGTCTCTCTGTGTGATCATCATCCTACACTGAACAAAAATATACACGCAATACTTTTGTTTTTTGCTCGCATTTTTTATGAGATGAACTCAAAGGTTTTGACATGGGTTTTTTCTACATACACAAAATAACAATTTCTCTCAAATATTGTTCACAAATCTGTCTAAATCGGTGATAGCGAGCACTTTTCCTTTCCTAATCCATCCCACTTCACATGTGTGCCATATCAAGATGCAGATTAGACAACTTGATTATTGCACAGGTGTGCCATGTCTAAGGTAGGGTGGGATGGATTATCTGAGTAAATGTGAATTGTTTACTATCATATTTAGACAGATTTATGCACAATGTTTGAGAGAAATGTTTATTTTTGTGTGTTTAGAAAATGTTTCAGATCTTTGAGTTAATCTCCTAAAAAATGGGAGCAAAAACAAGTGTTGCATTTATATTTTGCTCAGTGAATGTAGTATATGTTGGGGTGTGTCTATATTAATTTCAATAAAATCACTGTCCCTATCTTGAAAAATAACTTGCAAGTTTTGCAAATCTAGAGTTTATCGGATTGTTTTTATTAATTTATTCAAATAGGCAATGCCATTGAGACACAGTGTCTAATTCTCAGGAAAAACTGTTAATATGAAACTGACTGAAACAATAAAAATAGTACCACTCCTGCTATTAACTTGGCATCAGCGAGACTGAAAAAAAAATATACTGAATACACTGAAAAAAATAAGCATCTCTTGCAACAGATTAACATTACACAGTAAACATTTTTATTTTAAGATCTAGATAATAATATTATAAGTTCATATAATGTACGTGATGTAAGTTATTTCTGCAATGAGTAATTTATTCTATCGTATGACTTCAGGAAATGGCACATCTGAAGTTGGAAAGAGACAGTTATGGTAACATCAAAGTAATTGAAGCCTGAGATGTGAGATTTAATTTGAAGGTTCTCTAAAGGCACGACACAGTAAGCATCACCTCACACTTACTAAACCCGATTGCTTCACCACTGTGTGTAAATTATGCTGCAAATATTGCACCACAGATAGATTAAACAATTAGGTTTAGAATGAATTATGATACACCCGAGAAGATGTATTAGACTTCACTGTACGTATGTGTGTGTGTGTGTGGTGGATGCTACCTCCGTTGTGTGTAAGTGTGTGAGCCATTGCGGATGCTGTCATTAAATAGCCCCCTGGCCCCTCTCCTGAGTTTGTTTATGCTGCACTGGGCATAGGAGTAGGTGGCAAACAGATGGGCATTCATGAATTATGGAAATTATGGGCTTTGATTAACCACCGCACACTCTGTTGGATAAAAGTAACTCCAGGGTTGCCAAGTTATGCGGTGCAGTGGGCTGTGCCATCAAGTCCTTCAGTCACCAGCACGATGGACCGGATGCTCCAGTGATATGGCTCACAGTTGGCAGCATCAGTCATTAAGAGCTTCTAACAAAGTTTAGTCCATGACAAGAAATGCCTTCAATTACTTTCTGAGATAAAACTGTGTTGAAGCCACTTCAAATGAAATAAAAACGGTCACGTATCTGTAAAGTGATCTTGGGGTTTAATACTAGTAGCTAAATATGCATTTTTTTTTACTAAAAATAAAAAATTGAAAATAGCGCTGAAACCGAACCTCATCCATACGCAGCTCATGGAGCAAATTGGGAAATTCTCCAAACTCAGAAGGCGGATACATGAGAACTAGCAACAGAGAATGAGAAAGCAACATTGAGCGATTTGATGCCTGGACGTGGTGACCGGTGTGAACGCGGCGTAACACAGCATTGCACCATGCATTCCAGCGTTGATCTTACTATACATGCACTATTCAGAACACGAAGGCATGAAGAGGAGCTCAAATTCCTCAGCAATATGACAAGGCTTGATGTTTCACAAAATGTCGTCTATATTCATTTTCAAAATGCTAGCGTATGTCGCGGTGTAGGAAACAGTGTGACAAATTTAGACAAGCTTTTAACCAAGCCAGTTCTGTAACAATATGGGCTTTCAGAGAGAAAGAGGCCATTTGATCAAAAGCAGGTTAGTTTCCAAGTGCACTTGAGGACAAAGAACTTAATTCCTAGAGACATGCCTTGTGTCCTCATAACATTTGGAAGAAAAGGAAATAAACCCGAGAACACTATCCTGTATGTGAAGTACTGGGGATGTAGAATCATGTTGAGTTTTGCTGAAGGAAGGGCTGTTGCAGTTCACAAACAGATGGCTTTGTGATAGAAGAACATTATGCGGAAATAATAATGAAACATCTCAAGACATCGGCAAGTCAGTGAAAGCTTGGGTGCAAATGGGTCTTTCAAATGGACAATGAGCTTGACCGTACTACCAAATTAGTTACAAAGTGGCCAAAGGACATTGTTTTCAAATGGTCGTTTCACAGTCATGATCTTACACCTTGGGTAAATTTGGGGGAATAGCTTTAGAGATGTGAACAAAACACCCTAAAAACCTGACTGAGCTATACCAGAGGGGAGACACATAAGATGATGTACCCAAGTTAAAGGCTTAAAATGCAATTCTGGCAAATTTCCGGAACTATAGGAAACAAGAAAAGATTTGCCAAATTTACACTGAGACAATGAAAAAAGGCTTTATGTCCTTTATACTGAATATAATAACTGTCTATAATAATAAACTGTCTATAATAATCTGACTTCAGTTGTAATTCAATATGAGCTGGACATTTTTGACTGAATTTGAATTAGTAACGTTTTAACTATGGAGCAACAGTGGAAACTTCTGGATCCACAGTTCTTCTATTGGTTTTGGCTGGGATAATTGGTGTTTAGGTTTTCACTGGTGTTGTTTTTCTCATAATTTATTTTTAAATGTATAATTAAAATGTTTTTTCTTATTCAGTTAATTCCTTATTGTTCATTATTGTCATTGGGGTCTCCATATCGGTTCATTTCCTTTTTTTTCTTGGTTATTTCTTGCATTTTGTTTTCTGTGTTTTAGTTTATTCTCTTTAATCAGAATTAGAATATCACCTTCCTGGGTCATAGATCACTTTCCCCAGTCTCGCTGTTTTGCACTCCTCCACAGCTGACCCACATTCCAAAGTAAGTAAAATCTTCCTTTGGTCCCGTTGGATAGAAACACCTCTACAGATATTTTGGGCACACATAGATTTCGAAGGGTGAACAGACATTCCAATGGGGAACCGAATCAGATGTATATCCGGATGTCTGTCTGACTTTTATCATATTTTACTTTTTAGTCACAAGAAGCTGCTAATAAAAGTTTCTTCTTCTTAGTGCCACTTTTAATTTGCTTTGAGTCATGTTCGGTTGTTTGCCGGTTGCAGGAGAATCCATTCCCACAGCTGATTGAGCCGTGAGTCGCGATCTTCTTCCTGTTTAAGCTCCCGGGAACGCGCTAACAGGGTCAACTTATGTCACACTCTTAGGTCAACGCGGGAAATTTGGGGTCTGAATTGCAGCATATTCTTTTTGGTTCAAAGCGCTTCATTACTCATTAACTTAAAAACCTGGACATGCATGTTTAGTTTTTTTTTAAGAAATGCTGCCCCATGCTCCTTTAATATAACTATTATTGCTGTAATTTACCTTTATGTCAACACTTTAAACCACTGTATCCAAGAAACAACACATATGGGCCTTTTTAAATTTTAAGCCAAAGGTCTACATTGATGACCATATTTGTGCCTTTTAACAAGACTGGAGCTCTGAGCCCCATATTGGAAGGAACCTAGGTTAAATCCATCTGTCTATTCATCAGAACATTAGCTATTAGCATACCTATTCTGAAGCTGCTGGTGTAAGACCCTGATCGGGGAAAAGCATTTAGGCCAATCAGTCTAAGCATTAAACTGCATGAAACTACAAAAGCATGTATATATTTCTCTTATTTTCCTTTGTTTTCCATTATTCATGCTAATATTGTAGCCTTTATAAACTTACCACGGGGTACCACACTGACTTGAAAGCTACTCTATTATTTCAGCTCCTAGGAAAAACTAAAGAAGCATGCTTAAAAAGGTTTCTATGAAAGTTTCAGACACTTTAAGTTCCCTGATTGATTCATCAGGATCAATCAAGGAATTTAAAGTTTATTATGATTTTAAGTTTATTATGATTATATGCATATGTTATAATATATTATAACGAGTCTCCCATGGTACGGAGACTGTAAAATATTAAGTATTTTGTGTTCTTGTACTCTTTAGCGCAGAGATTTGCCCTTTGAGTATGAGCTTCGTGAATTAATATTCATTTAGCAGCATGCAGCTAGATAATTAATCATGCAGCCTGTATTTTAATCATTTAAGTCTTCCGTCATTTCATCAAATAAAGCCAGATTTGTAGTTTTAATCAAAGCTTTTAAAAAGTATTTGATTTTTTTTACACTTCCAACAATTATCACAGCCATGTCTGCAACAAGCATTTGATACCTCTGATACTTCTAACACCTCCACCCACAGCACACCATCAGCTGTCCGTTATACACACACACACACACACACACACACAACCTTGCACAATCCCCATCTCTCCATTTTCATAAATGAAGAGAGGCGGCCTTATCCCGGAACCAACGCGGAAAAGCAATTAAAAAGGAATTAAGGGTGTGCAGGGAGAAATTGGATATGATACCCGATGCCTATTGTAAATGTCAACGTTATTACTGTGTTGTTGTTTCCCATTCCTTTAGCTGCCTTGGCCGTTCGCAGGAGTGACAGACCATAGTCTGGTGGGCTTAATGAAGCCATCCCAGCAGCCAAGGTCTTGGTACGTAAGGTGAAGAGTGCTGCTTATCCACTTCTGCATGCATTTCTCATTAAGATCAGTTTTGCCAGTTAAATCTTTCACCACCCACTCCCCCCTTCTTCCCTGTCTCTGTCCTTAAGCAAACGCCTGTTAAACTTATTTAACCATGCTGCCCTAAAGCTATGAGAAATGCTGTGGTAAAGATTTTTTTTTCTTTTTGGCTTAGATAACATACCCTCTGCAAATGAGTTTTGGTCAAACAAAAGCAAAACAAGCAACCAGAAAAATGAATTTTACACCTGTCACTGGCATTATTATGGGCCTTTTTTTTCTAAAATGCCAATTAATGTAGGGACAGAAATTGATTAGAAACTCCTATCAGGTTTCATATTCAAAAAATGGAGTGTTGTTACTTCCCAGGCTTGAACGGGCTTTTAAAAAAATAAACTAAGGGGGAAAATACTAGGCAGTGAACAGAGGAAGATAGACAAAAATTGGATTTAAAAACCCAAACAGGTTTATTTAGAAAAGTCAAACAGTTAAATAATGGGGGGAAAGTCCGTCAAATGTGCGCGAACCCCGTCTCTCCCACAGTCCATGATAAAATAAATAATGAACTAATTAGAACTACATTTTAAAAGATAAAATCTACATTCCACTGCATAATTTAACCGCAAAAAAAGGAAAGCTGCTGCAAACAATTTCATAACTTTATAATAGATTGTGGGTGTGGTGACAGAGAGAACAGCAACAGCAGCTTCAGGTTAGCCTCATTTGTGGAACCGAATCTGGGGAAATTGAGCCAGGATTGTCAAAGTAAGCCTGGCTTTCGAAATTAGCTCGCTTCTTGGAAAACCCCCTGGGAAGAAAAAAAAACTCAGAGCAGTGGCACATAAAAACGAAACTACCTGCCTCGAAGGCCGTAGGTGTAAAATAACTTAGTGTTCTCATGGACTTTAGAGTTCTTTATAATATTGCATTTTTTTATCATTTGGAAATTACAAACTGTGTTAATATCCTTTTTTTAATATAATTTTGATCCTGTTTTTTATCCTCTTAGAGGTGAGAAAATTAGGAAATTTTGGTGGAAATGTTTTTGTAGAAGTCTTGTTTTTTTTTAAGCGCTCAAACTGATAGGCAAATGTTTTGTTTGGCCATAAGACTTAAATAATAAATAAATTAAGATAATCTTTTATCGATGAAGAAAGGAGGATTCGAGGCACTCTGTGTAATCTAAAAGTCCTTTACATTCCAACGTGTTTCCAACGTCTTCCTCAGGGCTTATGCTACAACAAATTGCAGGTGTAGCCTACTTAAAGACTCAATCAAGTCATGTGATATTAATATATGATCCCAAGACATCAACTATCAATTTGTATAATGACCAAAATTAAAGCAGACAAGCATAACCATGAACGACTATAGATCCAAACATATCATGTACAAAACGGAGAAAGAAAAAGTCTCTACATCACAAATGTCACAATTCTGTCAAATATATTTATCCACCATTTAAAATATACGCAGCTGAAACGTGTTGGCATGTCCCTTGCATAATTAATAAAGAACTGTTAGATTATGCGGGGTGCCTGGAATCCTCCTTTCTTCATTCCAACATGGATATCCTCCTTTGGTTCTGAAGAGCACCCATGTTTTTGGACATTTTCTCCTACTGAGGGACTCACCTTTAAAAAAAATATCTTTTTAAGGAATCTTTTATTGATATTTCACAATGAAAATTTTAGAAAGAATACATTCAAATTACTAATCCACAACTTCCCTATTCCCAGGGGTACAACATTGAGGTTCCACGGCTCATTTTTGTTAACCACTGTTGGTGATGAAAAAGACAAGAAAAAAGGTCAGTCATAAGTCAGACTGACAACAGTAACATAGTTACCATAGTCAAATAAACTTGTGCGTTTACAATCATTTAAATACATTAACTACCAAAATGACACGTGAGAGCAACTTAATATCACAGCATTGGCCCTATAAACCATGTTCCTGCTATGCCGTGCAGACACTGTGTCTTCATACATCTCATAGGGCTTTGTTTGACAAAATGAACTTTATTTCTCCACATTTGCATCCATGTAAAGCACATTTGTAGACAAAATCAAACACGGCGAGATAAAAAGTGGTGTGACAGTGGCGGAAGTTGTAGATAATCCCTCTGCAAGGAAAGATAAGAATAGTGAAAGTGTCAAACATTTTTACCAGGCTTTCTTGTAATTGGTGAGATCACAGTTATGTCTTAGCTTTACTGGCTAATCTTTTAACAATATATTCTTTTGTCACAAAACAAATTGCTTTGATCTGTAAAGTAAAAGGAGTCCATGTTTAGACAAAACTTAAGGAAGGACTCTAATACAAGAGGAAATGGTATTAATATCCAAAATATAGATTTCCGGCATAAACATCAGTGCCTGTGGAACTGATACAATAATACTGCATTTTAACTAAATTGATTTTCCCCAAGGGAATTTTTATTTTGCATTTTGTTGCTTTGCCATGAGTATGACATTCCTGTGGGTATTGTCTGCATTGGGAGTTTCTTTGGAATTATCCCAGTACAAGTTTTTGCTGCAGTATTTTCAGCCCCCTGTTTAAAATTCTTGCAGACATTCGCTTAGTGCAGCTACAGTCTGCTGCTGTTGGCCGCTGAGCAGCTCCACTGGAGCAAACTGAGGTTTAAGTGGCTTCCTCGAGGGCACCATAGTGTTGTTTGTTGAGGAAGCTCAGAGAGCAGTTCATTCGCTTTCCACACTCAGACATTTGTGCGATTATCTGTCCTGCGATCTTACAAAGAAAGTTCAAGTAAGGAGAGTAATTCCTCCTGTAATTTTGGCTGGTCTAACCTGGCCAGTAAGGTGTGTGTGTTTGTGTGTGTGCATGTTTCAGAGCCTCCTTTGTTCTCAGTTCTCACCCTCCTGCCACTTCATCCCACTTCATAATGGAAGTGGGATGACAGCCACATCTGAAGTCGAGAGATGAAAGACATAATTTACAAGTCGGTTTCTGCCCTGCGTCTGTGTGCCATCGTCAGAAAATCCCTCAAACGCACTCACACAGTTTATAACTGTCCACTGAACACCACCCCACAGCTTCACTGGTACACAAAGTGCTGCAAATGTATTCCTACTTATTAATACTGTTTGTTATATTGTGCTATGTTACAACCACAAGCTTCAAGGCATTTAATTGGACCAACACGGAGTAGGGCATAGCTGTGAAGTGGAGTATAAAGCAATGAACAACCAACATCAAGAACACCAAAGAATAAACCACATGTCAGGGAACCAACAGTTTCTGCACAGGGTTTTCGAGGAGTTGATTCCAGAGCAGCAGAGAATGGAAAGTTGTTGACAGTCTATTTAAATATTGGTAGATCTTTAATAATTCAATGACACTTTTTCTCTTAACTCTCTTTTATGTTCATATGATGTTACATAAACTAGCCCACAAGGCGAACTTTATACATTTTTCTGTGCAACGATGCTGGATCTGCATCACAAGTTAATACCTGAACGTGATGAGTTACTTTCTAATTTCATCTTATGATAGGAAAATTAAAAATGTGTTGTTGTTTTTTCTCATTCTTTTCCTTCCTTTTACGTCATTGCTATGATAAAATGTTCAGCATAATTTTTAGGTTTGTAATTTTTTGTATTTATTGTAAATTATGTTTTAGTTACATCAAATCTAGCTAGTTTTTGTTTCTTGCAGTCAATGCATGGCTTAGATCTGAAGCTGAGACACAAACATGGTGTAGTCTGTCTTCAAAGAGGATCTTGGCTGATTTCAGAGTCTGTTTATTATTTTTGGGGAGTTAGGCTTCAAATAAAGCCCACCACTGCTCTGGTGGGAAACCTGACGGACAAAAACAAGCAGCACAGACTGGGTTGGTTTATCTTGTGATCTGCCTCTAATACTGTGAGCCTTTAGGTTCAGGAATCATTCTCACCTATTTAGCAAAAATCCCAACCACATATAACATTTGTAAATAATTTAGTGGGAATCATCTAAGTATCCTAATGTATAAATACTCCCCTTCTGTTCTAAAACAGCACACAATTTTCCTGAAAAACATTTAAAACTTTCCATGTTAGATTGAAAATGTTTTACTTTTCAGTGCAATTTTATGGAAGAGAATGTAGCAAATCGAAGTCTTAATTTGGAAATATTCGTCTGCATAAAGATGTCTCACAATAATGATTTTGAAATGATTTCTGATGACATGTCTTCCGTCTCTGTATTAGTTTATCTTCTTATTCCTTTTGATTATATTTAAAGCAAATGAAGTGGGAGGTTGTGGGTATCGTTTATAGTCAGCGGCCTTCCTTAACAGGAGGGCAAGAATGACGAGGGCAAGGACAGAAAGACCGATGCAACATAGGAAAGAAACATGGAAGAAAGGATGGAACAAATGGAAGTATCCCAAACACGTAGGTAGGTACAGTAGGAAACGAGAAGGAAGGAAATATTATGGAAGCGTTGTTATTTCTAATGAAGGAATTCTGGTGAACAAATATGTAAGGTGACTGAATTTATTCAGCAAACATGACATTCACCTTTCGCTTTTTGCCTTTGTTTCTGCGGCCTGATAGTGACCGTCTTTCTCACCCAATTACGGGAGACATAACCTGCGAAGCTTGGTTGTGTTGCCGTAATATCCGCTTCTCTGCGTCTTACTGTACCCTCTGGCTCACACGAACACCATTAGGGTTTGGAGTACAACATGGACCGATATCAACACTCCGTGCCTTGTCTTGATGCCCTTGAGCGGTAATTGGTCGAATCCCCACAGATTCTGACTTGAGGGCACAGAAATCCACAGCTCCCCAATCAGCCAGCTGTCAGTCATTCTGCCAACTAAACTAAAGCTGGGGATAACTAACGGGCTGAGATTGGAATTTAGAGTTAGTGAGACATAAATCTTTCCGACAAGTTTGTGCTTAGAGAAAAAACACTCTTTTAGGGAGGGATATCACCAAATTGGATGACAGGGATGCTGCCAACATGGTGTTTTCGGAGAAGCCCAACATCTAATTTGTCTTTCACAGGAAGAGAGGATGTGAAATTTTCCAGTGCTCTATGTGTAAAAGTGACAAAAGCAAGTGATGAAAAGCCCTGAGGAGCCACACGTGAACAAACAAATATAAAAATATCAAATATAAAAATATCAGATGTTGGTCAGATCTCTGTTTTACTGCCTTATTTCAGATATATAGTGTAAAATTCATTTATTTTCTCTGTGTTGAAAGTTTTCCTTGAGTACAACACCACACGAGGCTTGTGGAAAAGAATTGGTCCCCCGTGACACCACACTGGATCCCCATAACCCTCAGCCTCCTCCCTGAAGTTTCATTTTAATCACAGCTCTAAATCTGTGCCGGGTCCAGGGGCAACTGACCCCGCTTCCTGACCTTCCTGCTGGGGGGAGGGCAGACGGTATCACAGCTGCTGGGGAAATCGATAGAGAATGAGATGATTCACACGTCATGCTGCTGCCGCTCGTTGATCACGCTGGAGGCAAGGCGGCTGACTGTAATCCCATTCAGTGGTGATTAATGCCATAAAATGATGATCTGTAACAACACAATTTGTCACCCTCCTCTGGGGTACATTCCCCGCTTCTTCAAAATAATACAATTGTATCTGCAGAATGTACTGTAACGCCTGCACCAGAGATATGTCCTAGAAACAAGCAACATCAAAGGAAAGAACACAAACTCTGAAAGTCATCCAAAATCTGCAAATAAAAGATTAAGATCGATGTTTTAATGGTCCTCTGCTATGCACAAATTAATCACATTGCCTTAGATATGTATCAGTTTCTCTCTAAATTGTTAATATTGTGTCTCAATGAAATCTAGTTTACCCAGTTGCTTTCAGAAGCAACCAGTAGGCTGCCCATGGGAACTTCGGAGGAGCTGCAAACATCACCTTATTAGCTGTGAGACCCATCCATCCATCTATTACGGCAGATTCTCAAAGGGAGGGGCCTGCCTATCTCCAGTGGTCATTGAGCAAGAGGCAGGGTGCACCCTGAACAGGTCGCCGGTAGTTGTGAGAACCAGTTGTAGCTATTAAAAGTAAACATTTTGGACTATATTTAAAATGCAATTTGACCAGTATGTCATGTCCAAGCTTGTCATTATCAGGATCAATGTCTGTCATTACATACTCTCCTGTTACCAGTCCTCTTTAGCAAAATGTCATCATAATGTGAAGTAAAGGAAACATACAGAAGAGGGGGAAAATAATAAAGAAAAGTCGGCTTAAAATAAATTAATATATAAGACAAGATTTATAAATTAATATTTTTTCTTTGCATTTTCGTAACTTATTTCTTAATTTTTTTAATAATTTTTTCCCCTACCCTTCACTTCTTTTTAGTTATTTTTCTAGTGACTAATGACTGGTTTAGGGCTGTTTCTTCAGTCAGGTTTGTAGTTTTTCTTCAATTTATATTGTGCCTGTAAAAACATGTCATGGTAATTTATATTTTGTCCATTATTATTATTATTATTATTATTATTATTGAAAGAAGTACCTATAGTTATTTTTATTGTTAAGAAAATCATAAATTTTTGACTGTTTTTGTCAGCAAAACAACGCGTGATATAGCTATGTTCTACTTGATCTCAAATATTCTGAGGCAGTAAATGCACCACTGGGAAAGGAGCACAGGCCCTGCCTTGATGAGGCTGACGAACTTCACCTGTGGATTTGGTGTGTGGCGCAAAAACACGTAATGGGACTTTGACAGGAATGCCATGAAGAGAAAAACTGCCGTTTAGCGAAAAAAACAAACAAACACCCCACACTTCAGGGAACCCAGTGATAGGTTACTTTTAGGAAAACACCCTTTAAATTATTATTGTTTTAAGATTAAACTATAAATGGACGCAAGGTGGAGCTATGTGGGATAACCAAATGAGAAGCCGTTTCCAGGATACGTCGTCTACTAAGGCCAGGTAAGCTAACCATCCATTTTTTCTCTGGTTTGCTAAAACTGGTCCAAGACACTAGCCACGGTTTTCAAACTTATTTTACTAACCTTAAAGCCATTACATAGCCTGGTCCATAAGAGGAGAAATTAGCCTTGGTTTGGGAGGTTCTTGAATTTTCGTTTTGCATCTTGTTCCAGATGCATATTCTGGGTAGACGTTTTTTTTTTTTTTTGTCCAGTGTACAGTAATAGAAATAGTTGGTGTGCTGCAGTAGGGGAGATCTACAGGCACTTCCCAGGAGTTCTGCACCTGAGTTCATATGAGTTATGTAATGTCCTGGCGAGAAAGAACATCATTGTTTTACAGCCTTGGGTCAAGATATTTTTTTCCCATTCTTATAGAGTATGATGTATTGACCTTTACTCTGCTTTTGCTAGGTCTTAACCCCAAAAAAACTGAAGGATTAAAATTGCACTGGTGTGAGAAAATAACAAGGGTCCAGGATAACCTGCAAAATACTTGTTTTCTCTTTTTTGGGCTTTCATTTAAGAGACAGTGTGTAGTTTCCCGCCGATAGGGGCAGTACGAACCTAAATCATCACAAGCAACCAGTATTTTTCTGTTCGAGCCCGCATGGCCATCCGTTGGCCATGCGGGCCAAAAAATTGCAATTGTGCCATTTTTACTACAACAAGGCAGATAGTTCAACCTCCAAAGAAAATATATGCAGCAAAATGAGAAGCACATCAAACTCTCTTTCATCACAGGCAGCGAGTGGTGTGTAAAACAACATATGTGAAAGGCAAATGTTTTCAGCATTTTGTAGATAAGCTATAATATTCTGATATTTTTTGTAAATCGAATAAACTGTTATGTTAGACGGGAATGACACATTTCAGTGTAGTTTCACCATGACTGGCACTAGTTTGAAAACAAAACAAAAAACATGACAGAGAAAGTTGTTAGCTGTTCAGCAGAAAGCATGCCACCTCAGCATGTTTTATTAGGTTTTGCTGCTGCTTCTTTATTTATTTTTTTATTATGTTCATAGAGCTCTTCATTTTAACTTCTAATGAGGACGAGAGGATAGGGATTTAACCGCACATTAGTAAAGGCGTTTTTTTCCACATAGGCTCAGGTAAGGAAACACAGTGTCCAATATGTAGACCTGCTTTTTATGGTTTGAGTGTTTTGTGATGCCGGCAATACATTTCGATGATTGGACATCGTTTTATTCATTTTCAACTATATTTTGATGTATATTTCCAGAGATTAATGGTTAAAGTTACACACTATCTTACAGTTTTATCTATCTAATCTATTGCTCTCTGTGGCTTTTACTCTCTTTTCAAGCCAGAGCATTTAAATTGGATTTCAGTCCGACCTTTCAGTATACCCCTCCTAACCCGACAGGGCCACAATAATGGCATGTTGTTGTTTTTTTTTTATTTTATGTTGGGGTGCAGAGTTCATGGTTCCAACAAAAACAAGTTGTTCTGGTGTCTAAGCAGCAAACCAGGCCCGAACCCTTAACAACACAGTCACCTTGTTTGGCTGTCAGTGTGATGTAAATTCTTTTTTTTTTAATGTTGTGCAGTGAATTTAGCAGCACACTTGGCTTACAGAAACTAAGTGTGTCTTACGAAATCACTGGATATTTGCTAAAAAGCTCAAGATTTTTGTATTTCTTTCAAAATGACTTTGTTCTCAAAGCCAAGCAATGAATTACATTTCTAAATAATGTAATTTTGCTTTGGGGAGCTTGTTTTCTAAGTAATTGGAGGATTTATTTGAAAACATTATTTTTATACATTTGATGTTGTGTTCTAAAATGTATTTGATTTTAAGTTTCTTAAAAAAATAATTTTGCAAATGCTTTATTCACAGCAATGTATGTACTTCAGGATCTATATACTAAAGCATGATTTATTTCAATCTGGGGCAGTATAGGCCTATAAGCTGGACTGCAGTTTCTTATAAACCAGGATTGTTGTCTGCAACGTCTTAGATTTGTGTGCATCATCTTGTAATTTCTTGAACACCTGAAAGAAAACTTTATATTTTATTTTTTTGTAAATGAGCATGGAGAATAATGTTTATTGGACTGTTGCATAGTGGGCACTGTTGTTCAAATTTTAGCTTACTCACAACTCTAAATGCTTGGACCTGAAAGTTAAAGTAGTACAATCTAAAAAAATTGGCCCCTTTGGCATTATAAACGGCATATTCCTGGTTGAAAGTTCACCAACTCCTTTAGTGCTTCAGCTTATCAATATGAACTCCCTGGCTGTAATAATCAGTGATAACCGTAAGGTGGTTGAGAAGGATGCTGATTACACATATCAACAGAGTTGATAACTGATAACATCCCGTTTTTAATTAGATTTTTTTTAATGTCAAGGTGACTTTAATGAAGTATCTCTAAGAATGAACAAGACATCAAAAATGAACAAAACATTAATGTATAATTAATGTATATGAATATTTTTATTTATTTAATTTTACAAACTCTACTTCATGAAACTTCAAATTGTTGGCCTAATCAGCTGGGTGTTTTTGGAGGTATTAGGAAATGTGCTACAAATGATGTTTCTGTGTGAAATCCATATAGAGAATAGAACATTTAAAGCATTTCCAGTCACTAACTGTTGTGTGAATACATGGGGAGGGGGGGATTTTGTTGAAAATGAGGAAACATGAAAGAGAAACAAACTAGGAGGAACATGAAGGGTTAGTTAATCCCAGGGAGTATATTTGCACTAAGGAGGGGTTGCTGATCCAAAGTTCCAATGAGAACTAAATATGGGGGTGGACTGTGGTAGGATGGAAATGCATTCGGCAATGGGGGAAAAAAGGGAACCAGGGAGCCATTATAAAACAAATTGAATTAATCTACTAAATGGACACTCAAACCAAACATGGTTGAACCGATGAGATGACACAAATTGATCACTAAAATTGTAATACCAATACCCTGAAATGCACAACTTGAAAACAAAGTGAATGCCTTAAGCCTAGTTTATACTTTTCCTAAAGGAACTTTGCACCCAGACGCAGACGTACTGACGCAGACGTTTTTCGTTTATAGTACTCCGTTTCTGTCTCTCCAATCTCCGTTGATTTTTCTGTGTTGCAAAGCAATTACCCATCAGAACAACAGGGGTTGCTAAGCTTTCGTGGCGGGTCTGCTTACCGTTACATCATTACAGTTTTATTTTCTTCAGCTTGTGAATGCACTCCCACCCCCCACCCCCCATCCCGTCAAGGAGCAATGGTAAACAGAAAGTGAGTTTTGATTAAGCTGTAAAGCTTTTTACTAGAAATGCAGCTCCTGGAATACTCTAAAAAGGCACGTAAACAAATAAAGCAGCATTTTTTGTTGTTTCTTTACACCTCCTTGTGCTCAAAATCGTCAGAAGACCAGGTTAGATAAATTATCTTTTCAATATAAAGCATGTAGTTCCCAAACGCTGCATTAACTACAGCGACTGTAGCGCATCATTCTGGTGAAATTATCTCCGGCTGTTGTTGAACTGACCAATCACAGGTATACGCACTCCGTTGACAGACCGTTAGAAAATGGGGCTCTACTCTGTCCATCCTTGCGTAGGTGACAGAGAGCCCTTGAGTCGACAGATAATGGTGCTGCGTCAATTTGTCTCCATCAAAATGGAGGATTATAAACTAGGCCTTGTACTCCCAAGATTCATGACAAAACCCCACCTACCCCATGGAAAGTGGGCTCAAAGGCATTTAAATGATCCACCTCTCAAAGCTCCTCCTCAGGATTATAAAAGTAACTAATATAAAAGTAAAGCGATTGTAAATGGCATTCTGAGGGAATGCTTAGTATCTTTTCACTACCTTAATTTTCAGTAAGTTAGTTTCATTTTTCTTTTTGTAACAAGCACTCAATGCAAACAAGGTGATAATTTAAAGTAAATGTAAATGTGTGTGTGTGTATATATATAAATAGTGTGTGTGTTTATGAACCACCTTGTAAATTCTGAGCCTGCAGTTGTTTTGAGATGTTGGGAGTCCGTTTTGGTTTTTACCTGTTTTTAGCCGAGCTTCCAGTCACATCAAGTCTAGATTTATAATATAAAAAATAGGGATGTAAGTAGGGGTGGGCGATATAGCAAAAATAGAATATCACGATTTTTCAATTATATTATCACGATTTTTTTAACTGATCACCAAAAAATCTTAAATTACACATTAAAGAAGAGAAACATTAAAAAAATTCATTCAAATTATGGATAACCAACACAAGGCTAAAATAATGTTTTTCCCACACCAAAGATCATAGAAATGCACAGAAAGTTCTGAATGAAACTATACATACACTGTATGTATATACAATATATATATATATTTTTTTCCAAATAACCTCAATGAAAAATACATCAAAATCATAAACGTATTTAAATGTATTATATAAAATTTTAATCTTGACTTGTCTACTTAAACATAAATTAAACGTGAACTTACTTTAGTTTAAAAATATGATATTCAAAAAATATAATAAAATCTAATCTTTTAAAATAAAAGTCTAACATGCATATGCAAATATGTGCAAAATATATTGTGCAATCAATAATACACAAATTAATAATCCTAATACAACGGGGTAAATGCAGCTTTAACTGGTTCAAATGTTTTTTGCAGAATACTGATATTATAAACAGGCACATATAAAGCTGCTTAATAAAAACGTAGGTGATAACAATGTAGTGTAAAAACACATTACATAAAGTGCTGCTGCTACATAAAATAATGAAGATGGACTGTAATGTAAGCTGTTCTTATTGTTCTTTCATCCATCCAAACATATTGTTAATATTCCCTGCGCATTCAGCGTACATGAGTGGAATGGTGGTGTCTGGGGGAAAAAAAGTAGCCGGGCAACTGCACGGATAGTTTGCTGTCTGTGTCCTAAGGGGTAAGTTTTATGATTATTTTTTCTAGCGCTTGCTGAACTAAGAAGAAGAAGAAGCGCTAGCCACTGCTGCTGCAGTCGGGTTTATAGCTTTAGCTGCCAGACGGCTCATTGTATTGTTTGGGATACCTTCTCTTAAAGTCATTAAACAAGTTTATGGTGTTGCGATCACTTGCCTTGATGCTCTCCTTGCAAACTTTGAAAATGAGGTTTGCAGCTCTTTGTCGTCTGGTAAAAAACCAAACCAGTTCCATTCAACGGATGAGGACTTCGACTTCGGAACGAAAACTTCATTTACTCTCTCAAACGCGGCAACGCCATGTTTGTTTACAGGTTGCGCACATGCAAAGGGGAGGGGAGGAGAGGGGCGGGGTTGATTCGCTTAGAGAGAGCAGAGAGAGAGCGGAGGCTTTTCTTCACACACAGAGGGTGAAATACAGCCGTGGAACTGTGAATCGGGATAAAACGTTCTCCCAAAAACGACAGATCGTCACACGTGTAGATCGCTTCACGGTCTTAAATCATCAAATCGCACACCCCTAGATGTAAGAAAATATTGATAATCCAATATATCAGAATATTTTATGTCACGATACTGTATCAATATTTAAAACTAAGTATCTATTTTCTTTTTATGAATTTGAATTGAATCATTAATAATGACATTAACTTTTTTAGTAAATTTAAAAGAACAACTGTTCATTGTGGTCTGTTTTCACCTTATTTTTTGTAGTGGATTCGACTAGATCTAGTAATAAAACTGGATGTTTTAAGTATGAATCAGGTTGGAGTGTTTGAATTTAACTGTGGAGTGTCACATCATTCCAGTTTAAAAAAATTACAATATATAGTCTTCCTCATGGTATCACAGTTTATCGTAATATGTTTGCCCCCAACACTGTTTGCCCGTCGAGCTATTTATCTTAAAGTTGGATTTATCTCGTCTTTGAGTGACAAGTTTGATATTCGTGTTAGGTTGTGGAGAAGAATAAGCAGTGTTCCTATTGGGTGGAGTGTATTGCAATTAAAAGGATATTAAGTTTTACTCACTTGTTAAAAATCTTGACCAAAAAAATTTATTTTAATGCCCGTTCTGTATAATTAACAATATTGGTATTGTACGATTCCCTATGATACACTTTCATTGTCAGTATGTGTTCCATTTAACCAGTTAGCTGTCATTTATTTCCAGTGAATGATGGTGTTACAAGAAAAGTTTAGGCTTAAAGTTGGTTAGATTAATGATGGAAGTATAAATTTGGAAACATTTATTAAACATCCATCAGGAAGACTGATGGTCTAACTAAAAGATACACCCTCACTGCATAGTTATGCTGATGGCTTAGTTAAAGTACTAAAGAAGAATGGTTTATAATATCCCTTTGAATGTTGTGCATAATGCTATTCCTGCATTCGAGATTTACTGCATCTCCCCAGCATCTTGCAGAAAGCCCATGCTGAGCACCACTCGCATTAAAATTCAGATTGATCAACTCTCCGATAATTCATTTCTGCTCTGGTGGGAGCATAGTCACAAAGCACAAGTGGCCATCTAGTTATTTGATGAGCACCATAATTATTTTAGCCATATGCCAAAGCTTTCCACAGCACCTGATCCGACCCAAACGCCAGCCAGGGATGGACCTGCGCCGAGCGCGCTGTTTGCTGCTGACAAACCATCCTTATTGACATTTTCTCTGTTTGCTTCTTTATAGCTCACTGTTTTCTTTAATCCTTCTCAACTTGGCTTTTCCATCCGCGCCCACCCCACAGACCTCCACCCTAACACAATTTTCTCTCACCCTCAACCCCCACCCTGTTCACTTGATTATGTCGATCCAGTCGGGGAATGTGTCACTATGGAAACAGGGGCAGAGGCAGTGTCTGTGGAAGCACAGGAGGGGGAGAAAGGGATGGAGAAAGAACGGGAGCTGGCCGATGCGGAGGAATCCAGGGGTGGTCATCTGCTGCAGAGCTATTTAAAAAAATGTTTTGTTTTATTTGAAGAAAATACTGGTAACAAATTTGTTATTCAGGAGGAAGTGGAAAATGCTAGTGCCCCACTGGGTGGTGTATTCCTATCCAGTGCACCTCATTGTGCTATAAGTGCTCCTTTGTTTCTGTAGGTATTGCTGCACCCACTCCAGCTGTTTTCTTCACAATCGCACTCAGTCCTCTGGATTTTTAGAAACTCTTAAATTCTCTTAAGCCTTGTACGGTTTTTTCTGTCATATAAGTCTCCACTATTTTTAAATACAGAATTCGGAGAAAAAAAAGATATTTACTTAACTTTAATTCATGACATAAAATCTGTATCAATTAGGGTAGGTTTAAATGTTATTTCAAGCTAAATCTTTATCTTTTCCAGCTGCTCCCACTTAAAGATTGTATATGGAAAATTTTCATAAAAAGTTACATTGAAAAAAATATATATACCCATGGGGTTTTAGAGAGGTACAGAATGAAAGTACAGTTCCTTAACAATTTATATTTGAATTAAAATATAATAAAATCTATATGCCACAGGTTGGGGGTTGACTGATACGGTCTGTATGATCCAACTAGATGCTCAGCTCGGCTGCTACTAGAAAGAATGGTGGAGTTAGCAAGTCAAGCAGCTGCTTCAGAGACCCAGAGGTATTATTATCCATCTCAGGAGAGGAGTGACCGCAGAAGAACCAAAACTAGAGTGGTTTTAGGCGAAGCCTACACTAGATAGACCCACATAAAGCCTTTCTATGGCATCAAAGACATGCTGAAACAGCAACTTTCCTCCTGGATCGGTAAGCTAGCTCATTTGCTAACATTGCTAATGTTACCTGTTCTCTCTTCTAAAATACATTCCTCACTGGACACAGTTTAGGTTGATCACAGGGAGTATAAGCAGCGGACCAGAAAACCCAACAGCTGGAATGATGGTTTTGTTGTTGTAAATACAACCTAGATAAACTAGATGTTGCTATCATGCTCATTTTCCATATACAACCTTTAAGATGCCAGCAAACTGACCTCAACTAAAAATAAATGACTTGCTTTTAACATTTAGAATTAAAATATATCATTTAATCATATATTTCACATATAACAGCCTCATTCCTGCCAGCTGACCAGCAGTGTGTAGCAACGGTAGTGGAGGAAGGGGTTCTGTTGTACTATATGCTAAATGTAGGTATATTCTTGATTTCTATATCACTGTTTTTGGCATCACATAAGGACTTTAAGGCATACAAATGGTATGATGGTAAATTTGAGATTTCTTTGAAGCAAAGCCTTTTTTAAAGGTATAAGTTGATATACCAATGACCATCTCATGCCTGATATTGACCCCTTAAATGTAAAACCTCAGCACAATATGCCTTTAGCTAAACATTAAATCTCTTTAACATATTTTCTTAAACCTAGGGCTGTACAATGATTTTACTCTGACTTGATGAGGGAGAAACAAACTTGGGTTTAAAAGATTAGGTAGCTTCCTTACACTGGCTCCCTGTAGCTCAGAGAATAGACTTCCAAAATACTTTGGTGCTAAGCCATCCAATGATTTATAAACTAAATTATGTTGAAAATTATCACTATTCCAACTCACCTGTCCAACCAGACCACTCAGATATTCCAACTTTAGTCTACAATTCATCTATACAATAAGAACCAAACATGGAGAAGCAGCTTTCAGTTTCTATGCTCCCCTTATCTGGAACAAACTTCCAGATGACTGCAAAACTGCAGAAACATGGAGTTCCTTCAAATCAAAGGTAAAAACCCACCTGTTTAGAGCTGACTTTGAGTAAGTGATTAATAATAGCTGGAATGTTAAGCGTTTCAGATGTTTTTTCTTGTCTCAAATTATGTTTTATGCTTTTACTGTTTTTATTTTGTTCCATGATCACCTTGAATTGCCTTGTTGGAAGTGTTGGAAGAATAAAGATGCCTTGCCTTGACAACTGTAGTTTTAACTATTTAGGTTTGTAAGAATTGTGGGTAAAGCTGTTTTAGACAGCTTTTTTTTGTCACTAGGAGAAATATTTCCAAAAGATGTTATTTTTTTATTATTTGAACAGCGTAATTATAAAGTGCAGTGCATAGAAGCAGGTTGGAGAAGGCAGTTTTTCTTTGTCGCTCCTGCACTTTTTCTTTCATCTCATTAAATACTTTAGACTGTATCTATGCCGTTTTCTTTGAAAGTTTTCGGGCGGGGGTGGTTGGTGCCTATCTCCTGCGATCATCGGGCTAGAGACAGGATACACTGGACAGATCGCTATTCCATCGCAAGGCTTCATGGAGACAGATAGGACAATCATGCACACTCACACCTAAGGACAATTTAGAGAGCCCAATTAACCTGACATTCATGTTTTTGGACTGTCAGAGGAAGCCAGACTACCCGGAGGGAACCCATGCATGCACAGGGAGAAAATGCTAAATCCATGCAGAAAGACCCTAGGCTGGGACTCAAAAGCAGCACCTTCTTGCTGAAAGGCAACAGATCCACTTTAGACTGTACAAAAAAAAACATATTTTTTTTACTTTAGACTGTAGAAAGGGTATAATATAACATTTTAGCAGGGGTTTTTTTTAGCCTTAGAATAGTCTTCATCTGTGGGACTTAATTACTTCACTCTAAGTTTTTATTTTTTTTATTTTTTTCCCTCAAATTACATTTCAAATTAGCTACAGTACCCTCATATAACTTAAATCCAACCTAGTTTCCATTTTACTAATAACTTGCTACAGAATTCAGGTGTTAATCTTTTAGTCGCCTTCTGCCAGATCCTTTCATTGTCCAGGCTTTATGCCATTATCCAACGTGATTCTTTCCTATGTGTTCCAGTTAAGTTTTAGTTTGAGGACGTTTATAAAACTACAATTTCAGTAAATTACAATAGGAAATCCCATTAGGGGAAATCAGACAAAATGCCACATTTTGGTGCATGATTTTTGATTTGAAACTTGTATTTACCATCTGTAGAGAACACATCTTACAAAAGGAGCGGTGATTTAATAAGACCATTTTGTCATCATCAAGTTGCAGGAGAGAGAGAAGAGACAGGAGGGAGAAGGTTGGGGGAAAAAGGGGAGGAGTAGAAGAGGAGGGCAAAAGAGGGGGAGGGAGTGAGGTATGATGGTGAGAGGGACTGAGACAGTAGCAGAACGAGCCAGAGACAGAGAAGGAGCAACCGCCCTCCCAAGTCTTCATTCCGCAGAAGACGCAGAGAAAAGGTTGCAGTCCCGCTTCAGCTGTCCTGAAGTGAAAACCCTCAATTACGAGGTAGGTTACCTCTTCACTTCTGTTCTACTGCCCCCTCCACACCTTTTTCATGAAAACTGTGGTGCTGAGTGTTATACGGTGTGTTTGCAAAGATCCTGAAGAGTTCAAGGCTTTTCTAGTAGCAGGTGTTTCTCTCCCTCTGTGTGCCTGAGTGAGTTGATGGAAAAAAATGGGGTCTGATTTGTTAAAATGTCAGCTTTTTTGCTGAGACGCACTTTGTTCGACATTTAAGGACAGGTGACATTCCTTGCAATCATAGTCCTTGACCTGTTGTGACAAGTTGATCTCTTCATAAACTTGGCTTAAAGGTTTTGTTTCTTTTTTCGCATTTGTACTGACAAATCACTGACTTAAAAATCCAACTGCATTAAAAAACCTAAATTCGCATTTTCAAAGTTATTGATTTCAACCCTTAATTTTTATATTTTTCCTAAAGCAAGATTGCTATTTTTTTAATGTGTTTAACTGAAAAACCACAAATCTATCTTATCTGTCGAACTCTTTGCTAACAGACTACTTCTCTAACCCTGACTTCAGAGTACCTGTCAGCAGCTCCTCTTCATTAGTGCCATTAAGGGCAGTTTAATGTTATAACACACTAGCCATATTGATCGGCGAACCTGTTCCCAAGGGGGCCGCGGCTGAGACAAGCTCCCACTCTTTATTCCTAACGGTTTTACTCACGGTAGATCCCATTTCAGAGGGAGACCTGCTGAGTGTTGAAGTGCAGGGATTGTCTTTGTGCAGATGTCATGATGTCACACTAACTGGACTGTTTGTTGTCTAGCTGCGCTGCAGAAAATAATTTAACACTGCAGAGCGGGAGTTTTCTATAATAACCAAGTTTAAGTAAATTTGGTTACATTGAACTGCACGGTATGTTGAACCACAATCATCATTGCTAAATCAGTATATATAGAACTGCAAAAGATTGGTTGAATTAAATATTTTGTTGCTCAACATTTTATGTATTTCATGCATTCAATTTTACATGCCAATAACATATTTGAGCAGTTGCATTGTATTACTTTGATGCCTACAGCTGGTACAGATTTTAGGGATGGTGGGGTTTGTAGTTCTTTTCTATGTTGACGATTTAAGATAAAAGTAAATGTGTAATTATTGCAATATTCTACATGGGTATTCCCTTGCATGCTTACCCAATATCATCAAGCCTTATGTTTGTGTTGCAGGTATTGCACAAAACCTGTTTTATGTTTTGTTTTTTTAATAGTAGACACATTGAAGAAACCTTTAGATTGAATCAGGCTTATTGTCTCTAAAAATTTCATAGATCAAATTCATTCCAATATGTTGAGTATTTATGCTTTTGTTTGCAGTCTCGACAAATATTTATGTAAGTTAGCAGAATTATCAGTCCCACTATTGAATTTACCAGCTTTTTGTGTTTCTGCATAATGTAGTGACTTAGCATTGCCCCCTGTTAGGAAGGAGATTGTTAGATGTTTGGTTTATTTGTACCTTGAAATACTATAATGTGGAGATCATTCCACTAAATGGCCCTTTAGTTGAGAGAAGAGCTTCAGCATAATCAATTGACAGTGTCCTCCACTCACAGAAACGAATGGAAAAAAACTTGGTGAGTATACATTTAATGTCCTTTTCCTTGCTAATCCTTTGTGCTACCCTTAAAGGGAAAAGCCTTCCTGCACCAAGAGCCATATTGCTCATATCCAAAACAATTTATGAATTCACTTTTTACATAAACTGTAACCTAATAAAATTAAGATTACCTTCTGATTTGAGTCAAATACCTACCCAGATTTACTGCACATTCAACAATAATCTGCTTAACTAAAAAAAATCAGTATGTACACTGCTTATTACATTACATGCCACAAACTAGCAGAATGTGGCAACCCAGGCTGAAGCAAATTATAGTACAGTAGATGCATGTATTCATGTGCCTGCAGCTGTGTATGAGTGGATCTGCGTATGGAACGGCAAAGAAAGTATATGGAGATCAATGCAAGCAGATGTTCTCTCTGCACTTCAAACGCTCACTCTGTTGTTGGCTCCGCAACGCTTCGACAGGCCTTGTGCAAGGGGGATCAAAGGCTAATGAGACAGCCATCGCACAAACGCACCCAGCAGACCCATGAATATTGATACGGCTCTGGAGAAAAAGAAGTGGAGGCGAGGGGGTTTCTTTGCTCGCTGAGCAGCAGATTAATGAAGGCCAGGGTAGGAGGGGGTGCCACGGCAAGTCAGAGGAACTTTGGGGTCGGAAGAGCAGAAGGGTGTATGGTCAGGAGGTGCTCAGGTTCAGGACTGCTTGGTTAGAGCAGTGAAAGCGATTTTATTCTTTGGGTGAGTGGAGTTTGGGGGGGGGGGCAGTGCCGCCAGTGGGTGTTGGCCCAGGGTAGCGGCGGCAGTTGTCGGAAGTACCTGGTCGGGGCCCTGCTGGGGGGCAGGACACCCCTGGTCCCTGGGGTCTCCGGGTCATGGACTGGGCCCACCCTGGCATAGCCAGTTACCGGCTGACCCCTTGGGCTCGTCCTGCAGCCTCCCAGGCCCCAGCATTGTAGCTACTGGGTGTTCCCCTGGGGCTTCCCTCTGCTCATCTCTTGGGGGGTGCGGTCAGCCCTGCATTAGTCCGCCTGTGGCTCCTGGGTTCTCGTGCCCTCTGGACGCATGCATCGACTGCTCCGAACACAAGCTATCAAACACTCACACGGAGACACCTTATATGCACCAGCATGCACATATAAACACATAGTGTGGGTACATCCGTGTTTACAGATATATTCTTGGGTTGAGGTTATCATCCATAGATAATTGGTGCCAAGAGCTCCTCAGCGACGTTGTTGTATTTATTTACCCATTTTCTGTGTTGTGAATGTGTAGTTCTATTTGGTTTGTTAATGTTGCTTTGCTTTATTTGTGGTTCTTTATTTTTTCCACCTCTCTGCAGTGCTACGGCGGATGTGGACTGCTTTGTGTTATCTTTGTTCCCCTTCATCTCTTATATCGTCAATTCACATTCCTACCTCTCCTGCCTCTCTTCGTCTTCTTTCTTTCTTCTTTTTTTTTTTCTGTTGCCATGTCCATAATTTAAAGAAATTAAACCCACAGTAATCTCTAATAAAGATTTTCCCAAGTGGAGTACTATAGCTAAAGCTGTAATGCTCTGCTTGAAAAAGTAAATCTGTCAGGCTTGTTTTTGTTGCTCAGACACCAATTCTGAGTGCCACACTGCCAGACAAGACATGTTTAAAATTAAAAATTAAAAGAGCAGTAAAAGTTATTTTTAAGATTTCAGCTGAACTCCATTTTAGCTTTATTAGTCAGAGATTGAAATGGTCCCAAAAATGACTATTTTTTTAGGTTAAAAATGTTTCTTTGTTTTTTAAAACCCCACAAACATGGAAAATGGTATATCATGGACATGAACATCTCTGTTCTCGCGGTAAAACTTCACCTCCCAACTTACTCTCCCAAAAAAGCAGCTAAGAGCAAAGCGAACATAAAAACAGAAATGTCTAGCCATTCCTTTTTCTTTAATTTTTTTTTGTGGGCCTTTTTTCCTTTGGAAAATTGTCATAAATTACAAAGATGTTGAATTTCTTAGCCATCAGAATGCAGATGTCAATTTTTGTACATTGTTCTGTATTATTAACTTGACATGTTTCTCCACAAAACACAATATCATCTCGTCCTGCAGGTTATTTTGTCTTACTCATGCAGTTAACCTCCTCAGTGTCCCTTACTGTTTCTCAGTGGGCCACAAGAACATGAAATGTTAAAGTTGGCTCCCTCCCCTCTATTAAATCTGTCAGACACTGACAAGCAGCTTCACCCTCTGGCTAAGAGTGTAAAAAAAAAAACTAAAATCAGCTAAAGGTAAAGATACGAAGGGAGTGTTTTGGGGATTTTTTAGGGGCAGAGTGTCATTTCAGCCCTTTCCTGCTTGTCAGTATGCAGGCAAAGAGACACTGGAAAGAGGACAAGTAAGTGAGGTAGGTAGACAGATAGGGCGAGAGAGACTGATTTTGCTAGAGGGCCGTCTGAAGATCGTGGGCGATGCTGCTTCCATCTCAACTTGGTTGTAAATCAAGCCTCCCCTCGGGTCTATCTTCCATTCTCAGACCTTCACAACAGCTTGTTCTCCAGCCTGTGACGAGCGGGGCTGTTGTCACAGCAGCCATCGATCGTGCAGGATGAGTTTGTCGGACCGGGGGATTTTACCATCCGAGCGTGGTCACTGATGTGTCCCATCTTGTCTCTGTCTGTGGGCTGCACACTCCTTCCAATGCCAAGTAACCAAAAGTTATTGTCGGCTTTGTGTCACATCGCTTCAGACTAGAAAAAGATTTACTCAATAAAAAGGGAAAAGATTTTAAGTTAAAACAGCTTTTTGCTGCACATGGGCTACTAAGCAGTTCATTGTATATCTTGGGCAGGAATGGGAAAAAAAAATTGGACGCCATTTTGCCTATTAAACCGTGTAGAAGGTAAAGTCTGCTTTTAGATATAGATTGAATAACCAAAACTGTTTCTTTTTTATTCCTCTGATAAGTCAACGCAACCATTTGGCTGTTGAGGGTATTATATGCAGTTTTTTGTACTGCTGCTCAAGTCGAGTTAAAAATTAGTTGATGCAGCTTTTGGTTTAAGTTTTAAAGGAAAAACCATAAAGCAAAGGAACCAAGCTTCAATTCATGCCTGTTCTAGTGAAGCAGATTTGAAAAACACAACTTAAATTAGTTTAACAAATTAACCAGTTATCACTAAATTCAGTAAGATTTTTATAATGTTTAACCATTATCTGCTGCAGAGTTTAGCAAGACTTTAGGTTTGGTGTTGCAACAGTCTTGAGACTTTTTAAGTCCTTGATGATTGGTGAAGACACTACATTCGCCACAACAGATTTTGTAGAAGATATGCAGCATCTTGCTGCAAACCTTGAAAGACATAAGCTTTATCAAGAAGTTCGGTATGCTTTGTCCCTTCCTGTAGATGGCCTCACTGTTGCGCCTCAAGTCCAGTCTGTTGTCGAGGTGAATTCTAAGGTATTTATACTCCTAAACTACCTCCACTTCTTCCCCCATAATGGAAAGTGTCTGACTTAACACTCTCTTCTGAAAACTACAAATATTTCCTGTTTCGTTCACATTCAAGGTAAGATGATAGTTTCCACACCGTGCCACAAAGTGGTCCACTAGCTCTCTACATTCTTATATATATATATATATATATATATATATATATATATATAGATCAAATGCAATATAGATTTAGTGATCAATTAACCACATCTGATAGCACAATTGACCATTTTCCAAAAGTAAACACTCAGCAGATTCTCCAGTTCATCACAACAGGAAATGAACGCTCTTATTGTGAAGATGTACACAGGTACTTCCGCTAATAGTTGGCACTCATTTAAGTCCGAAAACATCACTTTTCCTATTTCTGAACACAGCTGTATCTCACTATAAAATGTAATGAAGCTATACAATGAGCCAACAGGCATAAATCAATATAAATATGGAGCATTTAAACTCTGCACAGCACACACCGGAGCTGACATCCGAAGCAGACAGATAATTCCCACAGACAACTTATGAATTTATCAACACAGCCAATATGCTAATAATAATATACTCACATGTCGTTTAGGATCACAAACACATGCTGCTCTACAATAATCCGCAGTTTGGCTGGTTAGGAAGGAGAACTGATGTGTTACAGTTATTGCATGAAATAAAAAAAGGGTTAACTCTAGGAATTGATCGACCTGCGTTGGTGCGTTGATTTCGACAGCCCTAACTTTTAGCAGTCTTTTGCACAAAGATAGCCAGGTTTACCTTTTCTGGTGATAAAGGGAATCGCTCTTGGCTGTTGGCATACCCAGAATCCCTAGTGTTTGACATCTCCAGGGGAAAAAAAGAACTGAAATAAGGCACCCAAATGTGTGCTGCTTTTCTTTTTGGTTATTACCGTTTATGTCAGAAACAGTGCCATGATGGCACCAGATATCGGTACACATCCCTACTGTTGACAAAAGGATACACCATGGTCATGTCACCAGTCTAAAACTTTAAAAGCCAAATTGTAGTTTGCAAAAAGACAATCATTTACACAAGAGTAGGGTGTCAAGGGGACAAGAAAGCACCCTTTCAAAAACGGGTTTCAGAGTGGAGAATTCTGACGCTGGGTGATTTGTTATGTAAAGAGAAGGCTTTGGACTTTCAACAATGGTATTTCACTGCCAGCCACCCTTGGCGTATTGGACCTGAGCACACCTCCATCCTTTAGTTGTTTCCAATGAAGCGAGGGGGAAACCATAGAACACTGCATACACAGGGCACATTGCCATCTAAAGGCTGGGCATATGTACTACATCGTTTTCTCAGATCTCTGTAAACTACTGTAGATTGAAGGTTAAAGAAAAACCTTCATTTTTCTTATTCTTACATTTGATAAGTGAAGATATGTATGGTAATCCTGACCTACAATAAAAGCAACGTAACCTCATTTAATAAATGAGAAAGGGTTGTCATTATGCTGTATGTGCTAGGATGTGTAGAGTCAAGCATTTGACTCTTTGGTTCTAAATTGAAGAAAATAAACCTCTCTAAATTGGTGAACAGACATTGAATGTTGTTGTCCCACCTTCCATTAATGATGCATTCGTGAGTGTTTTCCATCAAGTACAGAGAAGGTAAAACTAAAGAAATAAAGCTATGTAGATCTGTATCAAAGTGAAACGAATTATAAAAATTAATATGTTGAATCTTTTTTTTTTTTTTTCAGATAAAAAGCTTTAAGAAAATCCTGAAGCCCAAGCAGGTGATGCAAATTTCAAAGTGTACTGTTACAGAGATGACAATGCTTTTAATGAGGATTGGGGCCTACAAATGTATTTAAATCAAAAGCAAATTAAATTTGAGTACTAAATAAAAAAAGTTTTCCCTTATGCCATTATGGATTCTCTCCAAAATTAAACTACTTTAAAACCAAAGAGATTAATTATTCAATTTTTAGAAAGCCAATTAGCCTATGCTTTCATGGAAATCAGAATATTTGATTTTCTTATATCAATTTGAATTAAAAATGGAATAAATTACACAAATTTGACGGTGTTACAAATAGTCAGACATTGACATTGCTGTGATTTGAATACTCGATTTGTGTCAGTTTTTCCCTTTTTATCTCCTTTCATTAGCCACTTGTGTGTTTGCCAAAAATGAAGAGAAATTAGGTTTTCTAATGTTTTGCACTGAAAGCTGTCATGTAAATATAAAAGACAGTTTTAAAGTTTCTAGCAAAAATACTTGTGATTTCAAACACAAAGAAGTTGAAGTGAAGTTAGAATATCCTGAACATTATATAAAAATGTACTTAAACTGATAAAACGAATGATATTGCACCACAATGTCACCAGCACCTCTACGTATAGTCTTTTTTTCTACTCCTCTGGCAATTTCAAAGCATTTCTTCATCTTGTTTCCTTGCCCTGAAACCTACAAGAGCACACCCACTCAACCTCCCGGCCTGCTGAGAGCACTTGAAAGCAATTTTCTTTTAATCAAGTTTACTATAAAAGGCCCTCTGATGCCAGCTTCAGCAACACCTCCATTTGTTTTGTGTCCCCCCCCCCCCCCCTCTACCTCCATCGTTCTGAATTATATTGATTTCTTTATGAGCACTGTAAAGTGCTGTTTATTGAGAATTTGCTGTATTTATTACTCACTTTCTCCAGTGAAGGCCTTGTTTTTCAAATGCTAATATTCAGGAATTTAAATAATCTTCAACATTAAATCTGTTTTCTGAATGTTTGAATCTGTAAATGTGTTCCATTAACAGAAGAGTGCTGTATATTTTTTTTTATTTGCCTCATGCTGAAAACTCTTTCATTAACCATATGTGAAAGAAAAGAAGCAAGGTACTATAAATGTTACTGTAAGAAGTAATTATTTCCAGAGCATTTGTATAATTTCTTTCGCTCTAGCAAATTATTACAGCAGTGTTCCTTTTCCTGACTTGAAAGACTGCATTTGAGAAAAATCAAAATAGGAAATCAGACATACATATATAACATACAAAGAAATGGGCCTGAACCAGGAATATAAAGTTTTCAAAAGAAAAACCTTCAGTGATATGTACTCTGATACTTTAAATGTGTCCATTAGTAAGCAACTTTCCTAAATAATATTTAGACAGTGTATTAAAATGAGGTTAAATGTACTTAATATTAGCCAATCCCTTGAGTTGGCTCTGACTGTAGAAGACTGCCTCATATTCTCATTTTTCACTTTGAGAAGCAAATTTAGGCCCTTCAATTGTTTCCCAGGGAAACTGGGAGTAATCGGTGCCTAAAGGTTAATAAGAACTTGATCAAATTAAATATAAAGAATCTTCTCTCATGCCTGAAAAAATGTTAGACTTTTTTGTCGATTTTTAAATTGTTTGCATCCTGTCAGTCTTTCAGTGATGATTTGAGATGTGCTGTCCAGTGATGTTCCCCAGGGGTCCGTTTTAGGTCCTCTGCTGTTTTATACCAAAATAAAACTAAATGTTGCCACTTGGAAGAATCCTGATCAGGGACAAACTGTTTCCACTGTTATGCCAATGATGCACAAGTCTTCCTGGCCATAAGATGAGATTCTTACATTAGAGGTACTACTTTATTAAAATGCCTTGTTGATCTCGAGTTTTGGCTTTCCAAAAACTTTTGCCTCCATAACAATCAAAATATTGATATTTCACCCCATAAAACAATCCTAGTGGTATCGTGGTCTCAATACAAGCTACAGGTGAGAAACCATGGCTTCATCTTTGATAGTAAATTGAAATTTCATTAGTTTAGTGGCCAAAGCAGGTTTCTTTCAGCTCCACACTGTTTCAAGGCTCAAGCAATTTTTAAATGACAGACCTGGAGAAAACCATTCATGCATTCATTAGTTCCAGATTGGACTACTTTAATGCCCTATGTATCAGTATGTCTCCATTGGTCGCCAACATCTTCAAAACACTGCTGCCCGTCTTCTCACTAACGCACCTTAGCACTTCCACATTACTCGCATTCTTTTATCACTCCATTGGCTTAGTGTAATTTTTAGAATCTATTTTAAAATTTGCATATTTTAAGGAATTGATAGGTCTTAGATCTCTGAGAAATTGTCTGCGCAAACAAATTAGAGCAACAAGGTAGCTGGGGAAGCTTTTTCTGGAGTTTCCCCAGTCCTCATACAAGCATTGGGTGATTGCTCCTTTACAGTGGCTATGCCTAATGTCCAGAATAAACTGCCTGCTGATCTGCGTCTAACTCCATCTTTGACTTTGTTCTAAATGAATTAATTGTGGATTTTATTCCATATTTTCTATCCCGGTTTAATAGTAGTGCAAAGTTTTGATGTACTGTTTTTGAAAGTTTTATTTCTGTTTTTGTTTCCCATATGTATTTTCCCTTCTGTATAGCACTTTAGTCAAGTTACAGGGTTGTGGAAAGTGCCTTATAAACAATGATTTCTTAAAATAAAATTGTAGTCCCTGTAACTGTATTAACACAAAAATCATTGGTTAATACCCACTATAAAAATTAATCTGGAGACAATGTTGGGCATCAGTTGTAGATTAATATTATTCATTACTAATCCCATAATGCTCTTTATTATTTTTGGTAGATTTAGAAATGCGCAATTTAAGACAACCTCACTCTTTACAGTTGTAGTTGTTACTGAGCGAAGACTCAAAGTTGGATAATTTCAGTATCAGACACATAAAATAGAAGTCAGGGAAGCACAAGAGTAAGAAACTATTCACTGCACATAGATGTCATCCTCAACAATAGCTCCTTTTATATAAATAATTAACAACCTCTAAGGTAGGAAAAACGTTTTAAATTCTAGGACTTGAAGAGACTGCATTTGCAGAAATATTACCAGGAGATGGACCTCAAAAATTATTGGTGTAATTTTAATTGGGTTTCTTAAAAAGACCTGAACAATGTCTTGTTATGGCAAAAGTGCATAGGAACAGACTCCTCATAATAATACATGACAGAGGACAGGATAGACTAAAGCTAAAAAGATTATAGAAATAAGAAAACTCGGATGTACTGAATCTTTTTTGAAATGTTGCGCTTCTTGCAGATCACAAGAACAAGATGTACCAGGAGTGTTTCCTGTGACTGAACCTGAAGAGACGGGCTGTTCAGAACACACAGGTCAGTCTCATTGTTCTACATTTCCTCCGAGACTTACTTACAACATTCCAAGAGGTGGAGTTTAAAAATATACTGTTCGGTGTAAAAAGTACCAGTATTCTAATCCTTTAAAATATTACATGATTTTACCGCTGTTTTAAATTTTTTTTTATAAGCATTCAATTTCATCTACTTCCAATAAGGACTTCTTTTGAGTCCTTGGAGTACAGCTTGCTCCACAGAAAGTCTAACGGAGATCTAAAGAGTTGGTCTATTTTCTGCACCATATTGGAATTACAAAGTATGTAATTTCACAAAATGCATAAACAAAATAAGCAAATCTTTCCATATGAAATCATTAAACCAAACGAAGCTTTTATATTAAAAAGTATATTTGATTTAGATCTGCAAAAACTTATTAGAGGAAAATAAACCTTTTTCCAAGCAACATTGAGAAAACAGTCAGCAGAAGTTTTCTTCTATAAAGTATTTAAATTGGAACCTACACAGCTGCTCGGCTAATGCGTTTTAATGAAGCACCCCCACAAAATAAAAAACGCTCTGCTTCTTTAATGTACACTAACCACGAAAAAGAAGAATTGAAAGAGGAGTGAAGCCCTTAAACATCTTGTGTATTATTAAACGTGCATTGCCTAAGTAGAGCTTTTTCAATGAATGGTAAGGAAATTTGTTAGTATGTCCTTTTCTTTTTTCAGCTCAAATCCTGTATTTGAGTTTTCTTTTTTTCTGAAACCCAGTTTATTTTCAGGGGGAAACGGTCTTCAACAAATGGTCACCAATATAATGATAAACTATGCCTTTGTAGGTATAATGCAGACTTAAAAAAGGCTGCGATGCAATGTAACACACAATTCAAGAGAAAATTAAATAACACGACCAGATACCATAAGAATATACGAGAAATTGGATATGACCTATAGGTTTTTCTGAGAAATTGGTTGGTATGATGACGAGAGATCTTCAACATACTTTGGTGCTAAGCCAATCAATGATTTATAACTAGTAAAATTATCTTGAAGTCTTCAAGGAGCTGTAATGAGCCAGTGTAAGGACAGTAGAACTGCTCTACTTTCTATCTCGTAGTGAGGATGTGAGCAATAGCAGTCTGAAAGATAAAAACAAGGATGAGTTTTTCAAGGTCATGTGATGACAGTCCTTTTAATTCTAGAAATGTTCTCCAAAGAAATAGTTGAGATTAAAGCATTTTTGTTGGTGTTTCGGTATCTAAAGACTTGAATTCAGTCTGATTCGGTTGCAATATTTGAACATTTCTATTTAAAGATCCCTTCAAAATGAATGAGGTTGAGATATTTGTGGAAGAAATTGAATCTCTCGATATTTAAACCTTTAGTGAAATATGCCAAAAAAATCGTTCCATCTGTACGTAAAGTTAAAGATGATGTTTCTACAGAGTATTAACTCCACAACTTTTCTTTTCTGAGCAAATACATGAATGCACATGCATGCTGTGTGCAGAAACAAATCTTTTCAATGTTTAACTTCCTTTCAGCTTCATAATTTTGTGGCACTTTTTGGGGGTTTTTTTTCTCATAAAATCCCATTAAAATATATTTGATGTTTTATTTATAAAGAGACATAAGGTGGAATTGTTAAAGATGTACGACAAGGCATTGCAATGGAAACAGACGAAATTAGAAAAAAACTAAAATTAGAAAATGGGGTTGACTGATGCAGAAAAATGAGAGCAATGCGCTCAAAGTGAATGTTGAGCTGTCTTCTCAGTATTTGTTCCTTGAGATAGTTCTAGAGGAGAGGATGATGTGAACAGAGTGAAATACCAGGCTCACAGAGCACAAGCTTAAATCTGGTGTTTTTAATGATGCTACGCTCAGTGGGCTAAGGTTCCACCGTGTCGACGCTGACCCTCACGGCTGAGCTCTGGTGACACCTTCCCATCTTTGTTAATGAGATGACTCCACTCAGTCTATGGGTCGCAGTGATATTTACAGAATCCGTTGTTGCAGCAGAGATCCACGCCTCCCTGTGGCGCTCCCTCGCCTCATTTGCATTGCTTTCAGACTTCTTCTTCCTGGCGTTCCCTCCGTTTTATCGCTCTCGCAGAGCTCCTTTCGTGATCGACAGGCTCCTTCACACTTCTCTTCAGTTTGTATCGCACATGTTAATTAAAGCCTCTAATTAGCTTTCTCCACTAAAAGGCCGCATTAAATCAGAGTTGGAATGGCAAATGATTCCTGGCATTAGCATAATTGTGTTTTTGAAGTGGAAAGACTCAGGCATTAGGGATTTTTTGTTTCAGTGATTTGTTGTTTGTGGCTTGGTGCCTAAGGGGCTACTGGAGGTTGGTCGGGTGGATTGTGGGGCCAGGGTACCCTACAGGGGCCCCAAACACTAATGAGGCCTGCTACACTCTGATGGAGCAGATATAGGAAAAAACAATGCTTCATCGTAGTGCCATGAGGTTATTCGAAGATTGCATTAGAGTGAAAAAGGACACCTGTGGTGTCTGTGTTTGATAGAGAGGAACAGAAAAATAAAGCATCTGCAATTTTACCCTCACCTATGTTACCTGGCTTGGTAAGTTTTAAGAAATTTCATCATATTGCACTGATTCCTGCTGTCTCCATTTCCTCGAGTGCAGTGCAATACAAGAGACAGGGACCAACTATTAGTTTGTATAAGTCAGATTTGGATGCTTTTCAGCACATATTTCAGACTGATGATACAGGTTCTTGTATGGATAACAAAAAAGGCTAATGGTAGAAATGGGAGGCAGTATTAAACAAAAAGAAATTGAAAATTTGTGTGCAAATATTCTTCCTGAGCAAATGGCAACACTGTAGCACAGCTAGCTGAAATACGATCCTAGAAGAGTAGTAGCAGAAGATAGAACAGTAGCAGTTTAAAACAGCCCCTCAACCAGTCATTCACTTATCCTGTCAAGGTGGGGCTGATGCCCATCTCCAGCAGTCATTGGGAAAAAGGCAGACTAAGTCGGAGATGATGGCCAGTCCATCACAGGGCAACATAGAGAGATACAGGACATACAGCCATGTGCTCACTCGCACTTGAGGGAAATTGAGAGACCACTTAACCTAACATGTTTCTGGATTGTGAGAAGAACCCGGAGTACCCAGAGTAAACCCACACATGCACAGGTAGAACATGGAAACGCCTTCAAGGCAACAGTACTACCAACTGTGGTAGCCAATCTTCCATTCATATAGCTTCAAATGTGGTTGGCTTGCCTGTCACCTGCTTATCAATATTTGCCATTTTGCAGCATTTATGATGATAATTTAGATAGTGTGAACAAATAACTTCAATACTGGTATTAAGATTCTTGTATCAGCAATTAAAGCTGCTGTCCAAGTGGTGCGGTATTGGGGCCAAAATTAAGACTACTTCCCTCCTGCAGGAGGCTATATCCATGCCAAAGCCAGCAACTGATCTATTGATAGGCCTGTGTTGGCAACTGGGAAGGAGACCGCTCACTTATGTTAGCACTGGAGATGCTACTGACTAGCATGGGTAGGATAGCCACCCAATGGATTGCTTTCTCCCTCTACTGTCCATTAGCATGGTTACGCTGGTATTGGTATTGAAGAGGCTAACGACTAGTATGCCGAGGCTTTATTGGGGCAAGAAGCAGCATTGTGCTAAATAATGACAGCAAGAGAAAGTGTTCAGTTAAGGATTAAGGGGATTTTACAAGATTATGGGTTATATAATTTACAAGATTTGTTTTTTTATTTTTAAAAGTCACAGGTATCTACTACTTAATCATAAAGGTATCAAAACTATTATGATCCAACAAACAAGTCTGAGAGGGCAGAAAGCCTGACTGATAAATCATTACATTTTTGAATGAAATGGCAAGAAAATATTACGTCAGTAAAATAAGCATATTCACTTGAAAACTACTGCTAAATGTTATTTTTTGCATGAATCTGTGTATTAAAATAAAATTCACAAAAACATTCCAACTAGTGCTGTTTTAGCAGTAGTACAAATAAATGCTTGTTGGCCTTTTAATAAAATTTGGATTATCTTTGCTAGAATTTTTGAGGATGGGAGTTTGTTTTTTTGCAAAATCTTCTACCTAACCTTTAGGGATGCTTAGTGGGTGCTTTGCCCATCAAATGGGAAAGAATCATTTAAAGGGAAAGTTCAGTTCTTTTGAACCTGGATCTTAATTTTTAGCAAATATTACGTTCATTTACTCACCCAGACTAATTTGAAGCCACTTGGAGCCATTCAGGATGAGTTTATATCGATTCGTGATCAGTGTAAGTGTAATAAAGGTATTTTAGGGCAGTTAATGCCTTATTACAGGCGGCGAACTCCTGCCCCCTGACTCCCATTATATGGATATACACTGATCACGACTCGATGTAAACTCTTGCTGAAATGCTCCAAGTAGCTCCAAACTTGTCTGAGTGAGTAAATAAGCGTAATATTTGCTAAAAATTAAGATCCAGGTTCAAAAGAACTGAACTTTTCCTTTAAGTTTCAGGAACTCAAGAAGGTCCATCATAACTGATTCCCAGTAGGAAACATTTTTTTTTGTTTAACTGCTCCCCAAACATTTGAATGACACCCTATGCACAATAGTACTGCAGTAACCAAATCAGTTTAGACTGTACTTTCAGAGAGCTCCATATATTCTTATATGTGCCCCAATTCCAAAATTGCTATGGTATTCACTAAAGTCTTGAGGATGAAGTGTCAAGTTTCTGAAATTTCCATTTGTTCTTAATAGCCTTTGCATCAGCACTGAACCCTAAAAACCCAGCCTAATGCAAAACGAAATGATCAAAAATAAACCAATGTCAATCAGCTGTTGTAAGACATCCCTGTCAAGTTGGTTAGCCTTTCTGAATCCTGTCACTTATTAGTGTGAAACTCTTATGCCCCAGGTTATATCCTTTTTTTGTAGTGTGGCACATATGGATTTAAAGCTGATTGCCACTCTGCACATCCCCACCTATCAAACATGAGTGAAACTGTCACCAACCCATGGATTGCGCCTCCGGGTTGACGTAATGTACTTTTCAGAATTTTCCTCTGGGCAAGCCTAGCTCTGTGCTGCTGTGGTGAAATTATTCACGGTGAACTTGCGTTCCCAAAGGCGCGGCGGTGGAGCAGTGACAGTTTGGAGCTTGTGTGATAGCCAGGAGTGTTGTTATGAGTTATTATTGAGCCAACCAGATATACGGCGCACAGTGCAGCACATTTTCGCTCCATGGCCTCCAATCTGCTTCAGGCATGAAAAACCATTAAACCATCGCAAGAAGCTGAAAACAGGTTGAAGAAATGATGTAAAGAAGAGAAAGTGGGGATGAATACATTGGTCTTTCTTCATAGGGATGACTTTAGTTTAAATGTTTATTAGATTTTTCTCTTTCTCTGAAGGACATTCTCCCTTGTTCCTGGGGAGACTGACACAATTATCAGGAATATATATATATTTAACTATGCAAAAAATTACTAGAAATTAGAAGGAAAGTGTGAGTTGGAGAGGAGGATGAAAAAATAAAAAATAACATTAATGTCAAAGAAAAATGGAGGCTGCAATTATTGCCAGACTCATTTAAAAGAGTCTAACACACATTATGTCCATTTTTAGTGGTGTTGATGGTTAGAACTCAGCAAGAGATCAAACCAAGGGCACTGTTGGGGGCATGATTTACATAACAGGAATTTCACCTTGTGTGACCTGACAGCACCTTTATTTGTAGTTTACAAGGTTTTGGATGAATTTGTAATGCTTCACTTGCGTTTAAAAATCTTACATTTGTCTGCATCCATCTGATTTTTACTATCAGTCCCAAGAAAAAGTGAGCTTTTAAGTACAATCTTTTAATTTTATTGCAGTGCTGAAGTCTTGTTTTCACTTGCTGTAACTAAAGTCGGGGAAAGATCATAGCTGTGGGTGGACTGTTTTCTAAGCCTATTAGAAAACGTTTTTGCCTCCTCTGACAAACACATCCTTCAGTTTGTGAAAGCCACAACCATGCAAGAAAAATAAAAACATGGTAATAGATGGTCGTTAAATTGTTGGCACAAACGTGTTGTCGGTTATATTAAAGACAAAAGCCTAAAAATGTATTTAAAGCAAAGGCAAAATGCCAAGCAGTGCTGTAATGGCTCATCATGACTAATCTAAGATGAGTGTGGTGTTTTCCATTTCTTCTAAGTAAACTATCATGAAGAGGCATCCTCAATAAAATTCGTCTGAAATGTTTAGATGTAAAGTAAATTGATGTGTTTCTTACTTTTATGCCCAAGTTGGCAAACAAGGCAGTGAGTTGTCTTAAAAAATAACTATTATTAGAAGTTCGTTGTAGCAGTTGTGGCTTTGGTATTTATTGTAGTGTTTGTTTTTATTTTTTTCTTACTGACTGAATTTATATGGATAAGTGCCTGAAGGCAAGAGTGAGCAGCCACTGTTGATGTATAATAAAAAAAATGTTGTCAATCGACTTCTATTACCAACCTTGAAAAACAAGCATTATCGTTTAGAATTTATTTAAAGATTTTTCTGTTTTATGAACTACACCAACTCTGGAGTAAGAAGTAGTGAAGAAAAGTAATTATATATAAATAAATTGGGGGGGTATTTGGCAGTCGAATATCTGATTGGGCATCTGAATAGGTTCAGTTTGCTAGTTGCTTGACCAGTTTGACATCAATTGTCATTTTTCAATTAGGTCTTTCAGTTCACAAGGGTCATGCAGCTGATATTTGTTTTTAAATGCATGATTATAATTTGTCAACAAAACTTTTTCTTTTTAATCATTTATTCATTATATTATAAATTACTTTTTTTTAACAACAAAAAATAGTCTCTAAGCAGTATCAAACACATCAGAAAAAAAAGCTTTAGTCCCAAGTTGTAGAAGCAGAACAAAATAATATTGATATAATGGTGAGTTATTATTCCTGGTCTTGTAACTGTAGACTAGGATGAAAACGATACATTCCAAGGTCAAAGTTAAAAGGTACCATAGGCCTGTAAATCAGCAAAGTTAGTGCAGCATTCTTTCAGATATTTGAAAAGAAGTATGAGGGTGGCCCCTGAACCACCATATCCATTAAACTCTGTCTCACTGTTGCATATTTGCCCCGTTTGTTAATGGTGTACAGAAATGCATGCATGTATTTAAATGGTCAGATAAATGTACTTTAGGTCCATAAGCTGTATTTAGAAATACTTTTTTATTGACCAGCGCCTAAATCTAAACACCAGTCCTATTAAATACTGAAGCATTTGCTGAGCAAGTTTGATTTTCAGCCTTTATCCAACCTGTTTGACGTAGGAAAAGTATAGACATCACCTTCCTTTACATCTTCTACTGTAGAACATCAAAAGTGATCAAGTTTGGTTAACATGAAAACACTCGGGGAGATGATTATTGCTACTTGGAGATGCCATGTAAACAACACACATGCACCACTGCTACAGAATTTAAAGGCCGCTAATATTTGTACATATGGCATACTGATAAAAAGACTTGGTTACTCTAGACTATGCAGACTCAGAAGTGACTCGAATGACAGGGAAGTCTGAATTATTTTTTGATAAATTTGGTCAATTATTTAGGCCCTGGGTGATGGTCTGGCCCTGTATAGAAAAACTTTCATCCCTAGATCACGTGCTCCTTAAGTATGGGGTTGGGGGGGATCCCTTACTATCATTTGTTTCAAATTATAAAAGCCTGTAATTCCTTCCCTTTTGGATGGACATAAAATATATTTTTTGATAGGATAGTTTGAGGTTCTTATACATGCAGGTTAATCGTTTAACACTAGAATACAAATTAACCATTATGTGCTTACAGGTTAATTCATTGTCCTTTTACAGCAACTTTTAAAAGTAACTACTGTTAAATCTAGTTTGGTTATCTAATTAATGAACAGATCTGAACCAAACCATAACATAAGAATGTTTTCAAAAACTGCCAGTGTCCTTATTTATTCGCTTGCTTATTTATTTTTTTTAGATGCTTTTTTATTAATCTTGTTAATTGAGAAATGGTACACACAACAAGCAGGGTGTTTCCTTAACATGAAAAAATGATTACAAACTTGTCTAATGTGGAGAAATATTGTGGAATTTATAAAATGAGGAGGGATCTATCTGCCTTTTTTAACCAAAGTGATGAGCATATCAGCAAAATTAAGCCATCTGAAAAATGTCAGGCGCAAGAATAAACTGATATTTTCACTTCAAAGTTCCCAGTCCTTCAGTAAATACGGGCAGCAATCCGAATATCAAGATAGAAATACGGCAGATAAACACACTCACCATTGGCAGCCCTGATTGAGTGCAAGTGTCTGTGTTGGCGGTCAAGGTCAGCTGATAATGGGAGAGATTGAGGATGGAATGATGTGGCAGGGGTTCGGCAGCAGTCTCAGGTAATGAGATTTACAACCCTGAGCTCTTGCTGCACCCCCTCCTCTACCCCTCATCCCTTACCTAAGATGATTTATAGATCTAATAGACGTCACTGCTCTCACCTAAGATAGAGGCCTAACATTATTGCTGAGGCAAAGCAATCTGTTCAACAGGGCTAGATTATGGGGACAATTTTACCACGATGTTCCTGATTTTACTTGGCAAACTGATATTTCTGGCCATCTAAAAAAAGCAGTTAGTTTGGCTGCAGGTTGGCTGTTAAGATGAATTAATGCAAAGCCATCAGTTTAAATAAAAACAATAGCTTTATTTATCATTGCATTTTAACACAGGTAATCCAATAAGACATAGCATTATTACCAACAGAGCCACCTTCAATGGGTATGATGCAGCCACATTCACAGCAAACTGCAGCTCACTGCTGTAGTCTCACAGCTTCCTATAGAAATATTTATACTTGGCTAGTCTTCTTTTTAATGCATTAACTTTGAGAACAACATTTTTGCTTGATATTGAATATTTCCCACATATCAGAAGGTGCGATTATTTTATTTAACTTCACTTGTTAGCGGTCATAATTTGATGCATGGCTACTCTATATTTAGTTAAAAATAGCATACTGAACTGAAGATTAATCACATTTTTCTCACACAGGTAAGAAGATAATTATATTTTTTTTAATGTAGCCCTTCATCCATGCTTAACCCCTTGCCTTTTTTTTTTATTCATGGGGGGTAGTGGTAAAATGCTCCAATGTAGAACAGATCACTACGTGAAGAAGCTGATGTATCATCAACTAAAATGTGTATTTTAAGGGAGAAGATGCAACATCAAAATTCCCAAAATGGTCATATGAAATGTGCAAGTCATCAAATGACGATGATCTTTGCATTTGGGCCCAGAAAACGTAACTAGAAAGTGCAGATTGCCCTCTCATAAAAAAAGGACCAATTTGGAATTCTTGTGGACACTCAAACCATTAAAACAAAGTTTTGGGGTTGGTGGAAAAAGTAATTTTGGATTCAACCAAGCACAAGCAGTCCAATAACGCAAATAATAACAAAACAAATCTGTGTATCTGAAGGAAAAGAAATGCAATATATAAAAATAATACAATAAAATGGGCAAATGTATCAGGAATCAAATCTCATCCAATAATTCAACAGAAATCTACACAACTTAGTTTCTGCCTGATATGGTCTTTCTTGGACTTTATGATCTTATATGTGAGTTAGGCCATTGAATCCTTCACCTCCAGACCCACACAAGTATATTTATACTATTCTGGAGTCAGGTAAACCATAGCCATTCAGAGATGTAGATGTTTCACTGTAACCTTGTGATGGTAATCATACAGTTGGTGGTACAGTGTCTATTCATAAGAGAAGGGAATTAAGAAAACTAAGAATAATTAAAGGGATACTTGCAAGGATATTATTATTAATGTCTCCTTTCAGTTCCTAAGATGTGAATCATTGAAATGGAGATAATGCCAGATCTCAAAGTATTTTTTCTGAAAACAAGAATTTTTTGTTTATTTACGTTAGATTGTCTGACTTTTCCTGTTATTTCCCAGTTGTGTATTTGAGGTCACCCTTTGAACGAGGGTATCATCCTTACTGGTGCTGCCCACTATTGGCACAGTCACAAATTTGGGCTGCACATTTGTAGAGACCCTTAAAGGACCCTATTGAGTGGACGAAGATCATATTTAGTTATAGAAGTTGAGTGGACTGGGCAGTATAAATCAGGCCTTGTATAGAAACTTGTATGGAATCTGCTGGGATTCCTTACATAGAAAACTTTTAACTGATTGGAATGTTTGTGTAATTGTATTGAAACGACTTTTGCTGTAAAGTGCCTTGAGATGACATTTGTTGTGAATTTGCGCTATATAAATAAAAGTGAATTGAAAATTGAATTGATTGTACATCATTTCTTTTCTTCATATATCAGGTGTTTGTCAGATTTGCTCCATCACTTAGTTCTAATGTATGGCTGGAGTTTAGTACTTAGGGGTTTGGGTTATTCTACTGCCAGTAAGTGGCCAGCTGCTCAATGTGGCCTTTGAAAATATTTGAATTTAGATAAAAAAAAATACAACTTGGTCAATTAAACCATTATAGTAAAAAAAGAAAAACTAAGAAATTAGTACAGCGAAACTCAGACAAGGAACTAGACCCAGCAGCTAAAGCAGACTGTTACAAAAAGCTGCTTAAATATGTTATTTGATTATTTCAAGCTCTGTTTCCATAAAAAATGTAGCTTTTGCAATGCTGGTAGCCTGTTGGAAGAATCATCCTACATTGTGTCAAACTATGAAATAGACTGCAGTTCCTGTTGGCCATACTGACTGCTTCACCAGCTTTAAATGTTGAGTTTTTACTTTCTTTAACATGTCACCAACCAATGCTCTTGATGCACAATATCTTTCCCGAATGGCTCAGTCCTGTTTTGTTGAGCTGCTTTTCTGCTGAATTTTTTAATATTGATTTTAGATCTATTTAAATTCAAATTCTCAAACTGGATCTAAGAAAAGGGGTTGGAAGCATGTCTAGTTTAAGGTGCCTTTCTCCAGATATTTGATTCAACATAGAAATTTATTGCAGTAATTTTTAATAACTTCTCACATTGTTAAAAAATAAACTAAGAAGTTTATAAGAATGTATTACCAAAGTAAAAAAAAATTGGAATTAGAAACCAAACGTGCTGCACGAAAGAAAAAATGAAATTATTCAGGCATGCCATGCTCTGTGCTGTTCTGCTCGTCTGATGAGGCTCTTACTAACATGACATTTAACTGAAAGAAAAAATAGAGCATGCTATTGTTCCAGTATGCTGCACAGACCAGCTGAGGCACAGCACTATTGAGGGTGGAAGCCACTGAACTTGCTGCTCATTACCAGAACAACCTCGCTTGCAGCAGCACAACAGACACTACATTTGGTGTCTGCTCTGCTCTGTTTGTTGGCTCTTGTGTGCAAAAAAGACAAGAATATGGTGACGGCTAGATTGCCCTCCAGTAGATGGCGGTTAATATTTGCACTAAGTCCGGAGTGCGTGTTGAAAATTGTGCTAGATTGGATTTCAGGCGCACAAACAACCCCCTTCAGTTGTTTGTTTTCTAATGCAGTCTCCCATCTTTGTGTACTTTGAGAATTAAACCAATAAGCCCCCCTGCTAAGCTGTGCGGAGCCGTTATTGATGTGCTGCCTTTTTATTGTCTGGAGTTTATTCAGTTCATATTTATTGTGTCTGCCTTTGTGCCAAGAAGCAGTTATTCTGAACAGACTGACTCAGAGGGGCTCAAAGATCCACAAACAGCTGTGGAGTTTCAGGCAACAATATGCTCCATTTCAGACAAGTATTTCATTAAATTCTCAGTTTGTCATTAAAAATATCTTTAGTGGAACAAAAATATTTTTAAAAAGCAGCTTAAGAGTCATTTTGACACTGAAAAACACAAATTATTGACGTAAGAAGGCTCCAGAGGATTTTAAGGGTTGTTTACGCTTCATCAATATGGCTCATTTTCTCCCATAATGTGCTGAGACCTATCTTCAATCTATTTGGGATAGGAGTGCCAGATTGCACAAAAAAATTACTAATAGTGCAGAAAATGCAATTTAGGGACCAGCCATTTTTTATTTTCATTGTTTGGGGCATAACTCATGTTTTTAGAAATCCTTCTAACTCTGCTTCTGATTGGACTCAGATTTTATTAGAACCACTGACCAAAAAAAACTGCACTTTGGATATGAGTTCCATATAGCTATTGATTTCATAAATACTTTGAACTCTGTGGGTGTAAAAAAAGAAAAATAAATTATACACACACACATGTGGTGGTGATGAAATATCACTATATTTTCACACACATTGAGCCATATTGTTTTTTTGTTTGTTTGTTTGTTTTTTTAACCAGAGTATCTGGACTACTGCTGTACAATTTCAGGAAAATATTTGTGACTCCACTGCTCAAAAAGTTTAATTTGATTAATCTTCACTTTTAAACATTTTCTTTATCTTTTCTAAATATCCCTACTGCTTTCCATAAGCTGTTATGTCTCAGCCACATACTCTAAGAAAAACTCTGGGTGGGCAACAAGGGAAGATTGTCCATTCAATTGGCCAAATATATTACAGATGCACAGAGAAACTTGAGATACGGCATCATACCAAATATTGTATCCTAGCAATCCTTCGCAATTGTATTATTGCAGATCCTGATAATTATTTTGATATATTGTTCAGCTATGATCTTAATGTATGAAACCAGTGGGTACTACATAACACTATACGTATGTACTTAAACGGTTTGAGATATCGTGTGAAAAGAACCACTTTTATAGTGACATGTAAGAAATATTCTGACAACCAAATATTACTGTAATTTGTAGGTTGCACATCTTCAATCATACAGTATGTTTCTGCAATCTTAAATCATACATCTTAGTGCTTTTATATAGTGCAAGTTGATACATTTGTGCAAATCAAATCACAGATTAAATGCAAAGCAAGACCTCGAAATCCTGAAGCTTGACATGCCATAAAAAAAAAACTGCTTGATAAATTACTAAACATTCTAAATGACAACCAGAAACTATGCTGGACTTTCAAAGTTATTTATTTTTAAGTTATTTATCTCTGCAAATCAGTATATTTAGCTTAGAGAGTGATAAACTTTACCGCAGGATCTCTGTGTCCCTGGAGATTTCTGCCAAAATGTTCTCAAAGGGACGTGTGCTGCTAAAGGGCTTTGGAACTGGTATTAATTTGCTTGTTTGTCAGAAACTTAGCTGTTTCACCTGAGGAAACATTCTCGGTTGTGAGAACAATAAATAGTGCTTACAATTGTCATTGCAGTTTTAACTTTGGTGGAGAAAATGTGCCGTTGATTTCTCAACGGTGCAATGCTGCTTTATTAGTGCAAAACTAAAGCCGCACATTTTTCCTTGTTTATTCCTCCGCCTGGAGTCTTCTGAGCTACAAGTGAACCGTGAATATCAGGGAAATGCAGTGGTAATCCAGAGGCAGACAAAGAAACTAAAGGTGATGCAGAGGACGGCCTAGGAAACTGTAATGCTGTTGCCTGTCTTTTGGCATATTAGGAGAATACATTTTGTGCAAAAGAGTCTTAAACTCTATTTAAGCCAGTACAAATGCATAAAATGCCACACATGTAAGATCTGGCAGCTGGTGACTATATGATATAAAATGTAACAGGACAAATGTTGTCAGTGAGAGCTTAAAATGGCTGCTGAAAATCAGAACTGGAGCTGCACCAAGCTCACCAGACGGCGGAGAGGCTTGTGGTTGGATGGCTGGGTTCGAAGGCAGCAGCTTGTTAGGATGGAAATGGATTAGCAAGAGGCACAATGGGAGTCTTAGGCATGTCTGTGGTGTTGTGTTAAAGCTCTGCCGATGTTGCCCGGGCTGCTAGACTCATTTATGCCCAGCGGTGCATGCGGCAGCCAACTCTCTCACACACTGCGCCTTTCTAATTGCCACGGTTTCTTCTGCGCTCGCAGCACAGCCTCCATTCGGCATCCATCAAAGCCATGAATTAACCTGCAGCGCGGCACAAATGTTCTGTTTGTCACATGCAGCTAGAAGTGGAATTTTTCTACCAGTGCCGCTGTGTTACAATGTAGACGATAGTGGAGAGATTTTACATACAAATGAACAATTTATTTACTATTTAGTTTTCCTTTACAGTCAACTCCAAAAACCAAAGAAACAATGATTTTTTATGTAAATCTAAAGTTGTATAAACTCATTTTTGATTTCAATTTGATTTCACTCTTTCTAAACAAACATCACAGCAACACAATCAAATGTTATTTAAAGCTCATTTTAACAAGTGGTCACATTTCTGAAATGAAATGACTAGCGTGAGGTTTCCAGTTTTCAAATGAGTTACTTGCATGACCTCAATGTTTATGGTCTAGCACAAACTAAATGTAATTATTTTCAAATTACAATTACATTTCCTGTCTGGCAGTGTGTCTCTCCGAATTGATATGAGTACCAACTAAAAGCCCAAGAGAATCCCTTTCACAAGTGGAGAATTACAGCTATTGCCATAGTCCTCCACATGATTAATATGCTAAATAAATCTTTATTAGAAATCTTTTTTTCCCTGATATTGACTTGGAGATGTAAAATAAAGAGGGTAAAGGGATGAAGAAGAGGAAGGAATAATGTTGAGAGAGGGTGAGTTGAAGATACGAGAGGGAGGAGAACAAAGATAACAAGAAAAAATCCCAGTCCGCACAACCGCAGGGCGGTGAAGAGATGGGAATAAAAATGACAAAAAAACAAACCAAACATTGCGTTAGGACGACTGTGGCTCAGTGGTAGAGTAGTTGGCTTGCAATCGGAGGGTCGTAGGTTCGATTCCAGCTTCCTCGAGTCACATGTCGATGTGCCCCTGGGCAAGGCACTTAACCCCCAAATTCTACATTGTCCTACCGAGCCATGTTGGGTGTCGGTGTATGAATGCGAGTGTGAATGGGTGAATGTGGCTTCAATGTAAAGCGCTTTGAGTGGTCAGTAAGACTAGAAAAGCGCTATATAAGTTCAGTCCATTTACCATTTACTGAGAACTACACAACCAAAAGGTCATGGAACTGATTGTTGCATTATTTATTTTTTTATATATTAAGTTTCTTAGGCACCTCCAATTAGGTGACAAGTGACCGCGACTAAACCGTTTCGGCCATTTGGGAGAATTTCATTAATCAAAGAGAACTACATCTATATTTTGAAAATAGTAACTGGTTTTAAAGAGCTTTTAAAGATCTGTTGCACAAAATGCAGAAGGAAATATGAGTAGCACTCATCTTCTAACAGGATGTTTATGATCAGCATAATGGTCTAGGTTCTTAAGTACGTTTTTTTTGCAGCCTGGACCTTGTTTTAGTATGCATTACATTTATTTACTCACCCACACAAGTTTGGAGCCACTTGAAGTCCTTTGGGAGAAGTTTGTATCCACTCGCGATCAGCATATATCCATATAATTGGAGTTAATGGGGCATCTTACATGCAGCCTCTAAAGAAGGCATTATCTGCCAGAAAAAATTACTTCATTTAAACAATGTTTTTTTATAATTCGCTAGCAATATTTCCCTGTGAGTTTGGAGCATCTCGGAGGTGCTGTGTTGTCATCAGCCGTGTTTTAGAGGATTTTAATCAAACTTCACGAACGCAATTTCAATTACGTCACTGCCATGCGGCATCTCGATTCTAGTCTAAGCAAATTTGACAGAACGTGCTACAGTAGACATCAACATGGTTCGCATTTGCGTGCTTCCATTATATCACAAACAAAATAACCAATTGGACTACGTTCAGCTTCCACAGGCTCCCTCCCTGCAACCTGCTCAGACTATAGCTACAGTGGTGGACAGCTGTGACCTCACTGAAATAGCTGGTTAGTCTAAATTGGAATTGGTTGGATTAAAAGCCAGTAAAACACCCCTGCAGACAACACCTCAAATATGCTCTGAACTCATAGGGGAATAGTGCTAGCAATTCATAGCAAAACATTGGTTAAATTAAGGAGTTTTGGGGCAGATAATGCCTTATTTAGAGGCAGCATATCCGTTGCCCCATTAACTCCCATTATATGGACATATGCTGAACGTCAATGGATATAAACTTCTTCCAAAGGTAACTAATTGGCTCCAAACTTGTTTGGTAGAATATATTGGCGTAATGCATGCTAAAAAGAAGGTCCAGGTTGCAAAAAATGTTACTTTAACTTTTAAGTTTCCACCAAAACAAAAAAAAGGCTTTGTGCTTGAAGCAGTTTGAAAAGTTTTGTTGAAAGCATTCAAAAGATGAAGTGTGAGAATTTCCTGAAAAGCTTTACATTAAGAGCCTTGAAAATGTTGTGCTCTGAACCTTAACAAAACACACATGCACAGGATGTATTTTGGGTTTACTCAGCAAACTGTAATTTGTCTGACATAATTTAAAGGCAGGTGTCCACTTTGTTAAATATTAATACTGCTGCTTAAGCTTGTGATGCCTTTTTGCTGCAAGTTTACAAGTTCTTGTAAATTCATTTACAAAAACATACGTATTTTAACAGATTAGCAAAATGACGATATTGTTGATCATGACTAATCTATTCATATGATGAAAGTTATTTGCTTTATTTATACCTTTCATTTTCATCTTAATGGCTGACTTTTGAACATCAGAGGTCCAGTGTGAACTGATTAAAAAGGGGAGGAAAAAACCCAATTTAATTCTAAAAAGTCTTGCCAACTGTTTAAGTCGAGGAGATTCTGGGAATGCTGTCAAGGGAATACTTTTTGTCAGACTTTCCTTTTGTAAAATGAAAAAAACTCCTTTCCCTTTTATTTAGGCTTGATCTGGTCTGTTCATTGACAGATTTTCATTTAAGCCAACTTGCATTCTTTGGAGAACTAGAACACTGGAAACTCCAGCAGAAGGCAGGGAAACTACAGAATCCACACAAAAACTTAATCAAAGGGAGGATCCATGGAAAGCAAGCCGGTGGTGGGAGCAATGTTTGACTGACAGGTGATGCTTTTAGAAGTGAGGTAAAAAAAAACATCACAGCATCACGTTGAACTTAAGATGTTTCAACAACGGAGCAAAACTCTCGATGTTGCCAAGTTTTTGGCTTAGAGAAGGAAAACAATGCATGGACTCTCTAAAGATCCCAGCAGCAACTCTATCTCTGTTTACATGTTATTGATCCTGTATAATCTAAAGAAGCCAGTCTACAATTGATCTGCCTTGCTGTATCTTCTGCCTGAAGGTTTGGGCAAACTAATAAAATCCTATCAATAAATTGTGCTGTTGTGACATTTCCTTTGACACAATGAAATTGCTTTATTTTAATTCAATACATAAGCTGCAAATGTAGGAATCCTCACAGTTGGAGTTTAATTACTCTTCTGTTTTTGTGGTCAGAAGATGACAGGTCTGGTGGTCGGGCTGATGGGAGGGATATTACTTCCCTTCTAGTTTGATGATTGTTGAAATTCTTCAGGAAAAAGTATTTATTTCTTATTCACATCACTATGTAAAATAGCAAAACAGTTTTGGCTGAACATATCACACAAGCTGTCACGTTTAAAAAGCGGTTTATAGGATTGTTTCTCAGATAAAAGAGCTCCAAATGTGTTTATGGTCACGGCTCAAGTCCTGAGCATGTGCAGGTTGGGTAAATGAGGACTGACAGGCCCCTAATGCCCTCTGCAGCAAATAAATGGATAATCTTGAATCCTGTTGTGATGCCCCCCACCCTCCTTCGTCCTGTGCCTGAGATGAGACACAAAGCCATCTGAGCAGTCCAATGACACAGCCAAAGATTGATTTTCTGTGTGTGTGTTTATGAGAGACAGAATGACAGAAAGATGAATTTATTCACTGGGTTTCACAGTATCAGGCGGACCATTTACATATTTATTTGTTATATTAGAATACAGTGACAGTGATGTTATTCCGTTCCTCCCTCCATGGTGTCACTTTGGGAGGTTTTGCCTCAGACCCTTTAACAAAAAAGGCAAGGGTGCATGTCATGAAATTTGAATGCAGCTTTAAGCCGTCACAATTTTTATCACTGTTTAGAAATAAACTGACATGGTGAGATGCATATGGAAAGACCTGGTGTTACAATAAGAGCTTTTGGCCTTTATTATTGCCGTCATGACTCTCAAAGGCAAAGAAAAGTTAAACTTGTCAATTGGGAACTGTTCCTAAACTAGTCTTTATTTCTGTCAATGAGAGAAAAGTTAATTATAATAAATATATTTGCAATACAATCCCCACAAAAATCTTACGTCTCCATGCAGACTTGCTGAGTATTTAAGCAACAATTTTCTTAAAATTTATTAGAGTTCAGGATCTACAAATCAAGATGGTGCTGTTCAATTTCCTAAACTGGTCTTTTTTTTCTATCAATGAAGAGGTAATTATATTCAATTAATTTGCGATACAATCCCCAAATCATGGCAAAAAAATCGTCATGTGTTTTGTGCCATTGAATCCCGGTTATAAATGGATCCTAATTTTAGTTTCACAAGATAAATTTGCATTCATTTATACTTAATTCTTCAATCCATACTGATTGCAGGTTTGTCGGTTTGGGTCTTGATTCTACCCTTCACATTTGAACCAACCAGCTAATTAAGTGAAGAGGCAATAAAATAATTTTTAGGTTTGTGTTTTTACAAATCGTGTCTTATGCACTTTGGATCAAGAAGGATGGAGTAGCGTCGTGAAATAAAAATCCTCACAAAAGGGGATAGAATAGTGGGCAAGTCACATCCAGCCGCAATGCTCTTATCAGGTGGGGATTTTCTGGAAGTGTCAGCCGGTATAGGAAGCCTTCAAGGCTCTCAGGGAAAAGGGGATGCGGCAGTAGTGACGGGGCTATCTTTCTCTGACAGCCCCAAAGACCTAAAGCCGGATGGCTGGGACAGATAAGGCTCTGTAGGCAGAGAAGACGCACAACACACAAACAAGAATGCACTAACACACACCCACAACACTGGCATTCACTTTGCATGAACAAATTCCCTATTGCCTGACCACTCGCTCATTCATTCACTTATATGTACTGACACACACATGCACAGACACACAAACTGGTTCCCTGTCTGCCAGCCAGCGAGCCTTCCCATTAGCTGTGCAGCAGTGTGCTGGGTGAGGAGCGCTGGGGCGAGAGACATCAATTTGCTTCCTCTAATGCGCTTGCTGCCCCCACAAGACATATTGATTATTTCTTCCCCACAAAGCGACAAATAGCAATTTCGGGCGCATAATGGAGATAGATGGTTGGTTTATAAGAAGCCCCCAAAGAAAAGTTGTGAGGTGGGTGTCGTTGGAGGGTGGTGTGCCATGGATGGGGATGCTCGTACTTCCTTCACACGTCACTCGCTAGACTGTCTGTCTTTTACCCTCATACCACTTTTTTTCATGTTGCTATTTTTGCCTAAGACTAAAACACAAAACTCAATGAAAAATAAAGCGAGGAAGAAACAAATATATTTACAAAAAAAAATGGTAAAGCTATAATGACTTTTGTTGAACAAACAGCAGCAGTAGCTATTCATTACGGTTCTCCTCAAAGGTTTATCACCTTCTCTTGTTTTTAATGGGTGGACTGCAGAGAGCAGCTGCTGCTGCAGTGTTTGTTCGGCCTTGCCCTCTGCCTCTATCTACTACATATCATTATCTATGTGGCTAATCCATATCTTGTGCTTGAGATGAATATTCGATTTTTCGTACAGTCTAGGTCAGGGATCCTCAAGTCCAGGCCTCAAAGGCCGATGTCCTACCAGTTTTAGAGGTGTCTGCTCCAACACAGCTGATTCAAATTCTCCAACTTCCTCCTCAGCATTGCAAAGTTCTGCAGAGGCCTGCTAACGAGCCATTATTTGATTCTGGTGTGTTGAACCAGGGAAAGAACTAAAACCTGCAGGATACCGGCCGTCGAGGCCTGGAGGTGGGGATCCCTGGTCTAGGTCCACTCTAGTATAGGGCTTAAAGATCTTAAATACTGTGTTCTGTGTTTTTTTTATTTTTTTTACGTATTTTAATATGTAATGTGATAGACCAAAATAAAGTGCAGCACTGAGGTGGAAAGAAATGATTTAGGTTCAGAGCAGAAGAAGCTACTTGAAATTATTGGTTCAACAGTATGTATAACCTTTTTTGGTAGGTCTCTGCCAGCTTTGCACATCTAGAGACGGACCTCTTTGCCATTGTTATTTTGCAAAAGAACTCCTCAGTCAGATTGGATTACAAGGGTCTGAACATCCGTTTTCATCTTTGTTGTGGCCCCTTATTTATAGCTCTTGAAAGTTCCTTTATTTTAATGTAAATCTTCTGGCTTTCTTTCTAATTGTTGTGTTGTTTTTTAAAGGCATCCTTAATTTTCTTTGTTTTGAGCCATCACAAAGTGTTAAGGAAATACTTTGTTATAAAGTGACAAAAACATTAACATTCAATGATGGAATGATTTTGCAAGGTACTTTATAAGTCTATAATTTGTCCACATATCTGGATCTATTTATCAGTTATTTTCTCAAAAGTTGTGACCATTTTCCCATAACTGCTGTAACCTCAAATAGCTATCCTCCATCAAAGCTCTGTTTATTATAGAACATCCTTCCTGTTTTGAGGAAGCTGATAACAGACAGTGGAGGAAATCGTTGTTGCTGCAATCTCCAGGTAACTAATGAGGAAAATGCCTGTCTGCTGCTCACACAATGTTCTTAAATGTAGTTTGACAGTTTGGCTGCAGAAAACAGTTTCCATCCAAAATGATCTGTTCACTGCTGATAAGTGCCAACAATAATCCAAGATCTTGCAGATCTGACACACACGCATGGTTTTGCCTGTGTCTGTGTGGCATAAAATCCGCTACAACACACAAAGGCCCAGAAAGTGTGAAGTCCTGAGCCGCTCGCAGTGTGAACAGATGGTTTAAGTTCAGGCAGACACACCCTGAGGAACTCTAAGTAAATATTTGACTGTTGGTGCTTAAATTAATTCCAGTCTTATATTCACTTTACTCTGCCAAATCCTTATGTGGGTGTAATATGGTGCAAGCATGATTTTCTAAGATGAGAATGAAATCCAATTAGTCAAACACAGGGAGGTCTAGTTTTAGCAAAAAAGTGGAGTTTAAAAACGTGCCAGCAGCTGTGTCTGGATGGCTATGGCTTTATTTTTTTTAGCTTCTCATAATGATGATGACTTAAGTTAACATTTCAGTCATTGTATAATGCTCATGACAAAATTTGGACTATAATTTCCAGGGAAGAGATGGAAACAAAAAATCTGCTAATTTTTAAACAAAACCATCTCACAAGGTAAATTTTTTTTTAAATACTTTTGAACAGATTTGGAAAAAAAATGTTTTGCCTTTGTCTATGCAACAGCATGTTTATCTAATTAGTTGCTAAAACATGCACCCTAATGAAGAAAAATATTCCTGCTAATGACTAATACAGATATTCTATGCAGACTTACTGAGTATTTAACCAACTGTTTCTTAAAATGTAGGACTTGAAGACATCTATTATTACAGTTCAGGATCTACAAATCAAGATGGTGCTGTTCAATTTACAACTTGTTTAAACTTCAGTTCACACACATTAAATACGAAAAATAAAATAATCTTTACGGTTTAAACAAATTTTGAACTTGATTAATGCTCCCAAAATAAATACATGATTTGTCAGAAGATTTTCATGAGCTAAACATCTACGCTTTTTTTCTTCACTGAAATGAGACGTTTTTTTCCCTCTTCTTTTTGAGAAACACAATATTTTCCTTGGGTATTACAGAAGCATTGATCAGTCAAGCTTTTTTGGCACAATGTCATGGAAAGATACTTGAAAATATAGGATAAAATATTTGGAGTCCTATTCTCCGTTACAAAATGAATATGTAGACAATAATTCAATGCTTTCATTTTGCATTTGGGTTTTTTAGTTATGAAACTGAGCCATCGCCCATAATATGTTTCATACCATCCATATCAATTTGTGTGGACCCTTTTTCATTTCTGGAATCCTTTCTAAGGTCATTTTCTATCATGCACTCAGTCTACTTAAAAGAAATCTACATGTCTCTTCAGTAATCACACCATGGTGCCAAAACTAGTCACTCATTTGTCTTTACACACACGAACTTGAGTGTCTTCCCAATATTGATCTTTAAGGTCTAATATTGTCTTGCCTTATCCTTTTACAATGGATTCAACCCTTCTGAGAAATATTTCCACAAGGTTTAGGATTGTATTTATGAAGATTTTTGAACATTTTCTCAGAAGCAAAATATGTGAGATCAGACACCGATGTTTGATGAGAAAGCCTGGCTCTTCTCCAGTTCACCCCAAAGATTTGTGCAGGCAAGTAAAGTTCTTCCTCAATAAACTTACTCATCCATGTCCTTCTGGACATTGTTTTGTGCAGTGATGTTGAACAGCAAGGGGTCATTTGCAACCTTCTCCCACATAGATGGTTGCATGAAATTATCCAAAACATCCTGGCATGCTGAGGCATTAAATGTTCCTTTCAACTAAAATAGGGGCAGATCAAAAGCACCACTAAATTGTCCTGCATTACATTCGCTGATGTAAGGCTTGGCTAAGCTGTTCAGTCATGGACATATATTCTGCTGTTGAGCTGATCTGAGGGCCTAATGAAGTGTAAAAATTGATGCTGCAAAAAGTTGGACACCCCTGTGTACCTTCAAACCCACTGTTGAGTGTGTGTTTTTAAGTTTTTGTTTGACTAGGTGTTATTTTGAAAATTACATAGTCATAAAAAATCTTTAAAATGCTTTAATTCTAAAAGAATACTTGTATAAAATAATTGGGTCCATGTTTACAAAGCTGTTTCTTGTGCCAAATTAAAGTAATTAGGAGTTAAGTAGTAGCAGTTTTAGACAGTTTTTGGTTAAGACCCCTCTCTGAACAAACATATTAATGAATAACAGTTGGAATCCATCAAGTGACATGGTAAGCAATGACAGTGAGCCAGTTTAACAGTTTTTCTTTTCCTTCAGTGACGCATTAAAATGTCTTCTGTGACAGTGTAAAAAACTACTAAGACACTATAACTAAGGGGCAATTTTTAAAATCAGAAACTACCACACTTTTTCTTTCAAAGCTTTACACCTTCGAATTTCAACCGTCTGAGGGTTCTTCAGTCTTTTGGAGGACATTTGCTTTGTGTCCCAAATGTTAGACCAGCAAAATGTTCTGAGCTGAGTGTTTGCTCGACTTTCATGTTTGAAATGTCATTTTCCATTCCTAACACTACAATCTTAATTATTGATCCAATTTGCTCACATTGTTTAAACACCAAATGGAAAAATGGAACAGAAACTTGGGTAAACATTTTTTCACTCACTCTTCCCTGATTTAATAATCTAGACTTCAAGAATATAGTTATTACTAAGCAAAATGAATTAAGATTGACATTTACTTTGTTTCCCAGACGTTTGCTATCTTCTCTGTGTTGTTTTTTTTTCTGCTATAGTCGGCTGATAGATCTGTTCTGTTTGGTGCAGCAACTTCACCAAATCCGTCATACTTTATGTGCATCAGTTTCGATGTGGGCCACTGGAATGTTCTGCAACCTAAACGTGTGAAATGTTGCAAGGGAGTTTCAGAGTCTTTGATCTCTGATTTTTCTCACCGAGCTGTCTTCCTCCTCATGCGCCTGCCTCACTTTATCACAGCTCTCTTGAATATTTCATGCATTTTTTTATAGCCCTCTTTTCAATCCACTGTCATTGTTTAGTCACCAGAATATCCTAAAACTCAAAACGCATGTCCTTGTTTAAAGATGGATTATAAATTATTCAGCATATCTGAGGATGTATTGAGAAGGAAAAGGGAAGTTGCTTATTTTCTGCTTTAACTTGCTGTATATAGGTGTTAGGTGAACACTTTAATATTTTCCTCTTAACACACACACATGGCATTCATTTTATGCCATAAAATGAATGCCATAAAATTCATTTTATATATATATATAAAATGAATTTTAGCTTTAACGTTTTTGTTACTGCCGTGAAACATTTTTTGTTAATACTGTAATTAAGAGAAATCTCATGCTGGCTCTTGCCTGAAAGAATTAAACGATCCATTGTGGTGGGTTTTGCAGCAGAGCTTATCTTTAATTGTATACAAGAAAACTGCAATGGGTTGTTAACCACAATAAATTATTTCCTGAGTTAGTTTGAAGTCTTGGAAAAACTTTGACCTTTGTCGTCACTTTTTATTTCCCATCAGTTTTGCCCGTTAAATGAAGGTAATATATCCATTACAAAGTGTAACAGTGGCAAATTATCGGCTCGTATATAAACTGACATCCCTAACGAAATGGAATTTTAAACACCAGCAGACAATCCTCGCCGGACTAATAACGATGTCGTCCCCAGAGATGCTGCACATCCAAATTATAGGAAGCGGACATGATGAGCACGAGCAACACAGGAACCCCGGATGGAAAATGAGCTTATTATCCTCGTTATCGTGGATGCGGGCGCGGCCAAGCTGTCAGTGATCACAACAGACATGTTATATACGATGTCAGAATTACAGGCGCCTCGCCTGATAAGAGCACTGACCTGCAGCGGTGATGCAAACAGACAGATTAGATGAAGAGGAAAAAGGGGGATGAATGGTTGGATGAATGGAAAAGAGAGGTAGTTGGGGAGAAGACGGTGTTGCAGAAAGATGTTCTGAGGATACAAGGGGAGTATGAATGTGAAAACGGCTAGATGAATGCTAGGAAAGGACGGATGGAGGGATACTGGGGTGGTGGAAGGGGAGGAAGAGGGATGAGTGTACTGGCTATTATTCTGCATCGATTTACTCTAGTCAGGGATGGCAGAGCGGGTAATGAAGTGTGGGATCTAGGGGTTGCCGCATGCGCTTGTCTGTGCCTTATAGCTTTTTGGACGTGGGCTGATGTGTCACCTGTGTGTGTTATGCACAGATGGTGAAGACTGATTTGCCGTGGTTGAACACAAAATTACATCGTTGAAACTGAAAACTGAAGCATACTCGAGATAATTGTCAACATTTTCTTATCATTAGTGGTCAAAGTCATTTTTAAATGGCTGAAATTCACAGCTAGGCATCAGCATGAAAATGATACCTCCTGTTAGTGTGTATATATATGTATGTGTATATATATATATATATATATATATATATATATACACATACATATATATATATATATATATATATATATATATATATATAACCAGTGCAGCTTGTGTGTAAACGCCTAAACTAAATACAAATTAACTGCATTGGGTTTAGTAAAAAAAAAAGAAAAAACAGTTTTGTCACATCTGAGCAGGAGAGAAAATGACGTTAGTCTTTTTCCCTTTCTTATTCCACTCCACTCCCAATCAACTTTATGTATTTTCTGCATCCCTTTTCCCTCGATTCCCAATTGCCTAACCCTCTCCAACCACCCACCCCCCCACATTTTCTCCGCCTGGTCTAATCCGCTACTCGACATGCTCCTTCTTTGTTCTGCAACCCTGACAAGATGTCTCGTTCCCCGTCGCTCCAAGGACAGGCCTGGTGTGCTATGGATAATGGAATGAAATGTAGGAGTGATAAACCCCCCAAGGATGCGAGGCAAAAACACAGGAGTGTGTCAACTGATGTGATAAAACTCCATTCTCCCGTGTGCGCCGTCGGAGGACTGAGGATTACGCTTTTACAGGGAGAGGCTTTGGTGATTTGCAGCCCCGAGATGTTTCACGGATGTCACATGGCATCGCAGTAGTGTTCCCACATCTGGCTTTGCACAAAGGTCTTCATTAGTTCTGAGCATTGCTTCACATTGTGCAATCACGGACAGGTGATTTCAAGTCTTCTTACCCAAGTGTGGTGCTCTCAGAGGAAAATTGCAATTCCAGGACAAACACCTTAGAAAAGAGTTTTGTTCTGAAGAGTTGCACACTAAAGTTGAAATCAACATTTTACTTAGTGGAACATCTATGTTGAAATTGCGTAAAGTAATACAGGTGCTAAGTTTTAGTTTTTCTTTATTAAATAAGACAAAAAAATTTAAAGGAATAGAATTTAGTTTAACCATTAATTAATCCCCTAATAAATAAATGTTAAAAAAACAGGGACATTTGGTACAACTAGAAATGGCCATTAAGAGTTTCTCCCTGTATGACGATTAGTAAAAAGGATTTTCATTGTTTTGTTACAATGTAACTGAAATTTTATAGGATTGGTCACAACTTTTGGTTCTATTTTGTGCTTAGAACCTTTTCCTTTTATCACTCATCTCCATCACACTGTCAGCACTAAGAACGCACAGAAGTCAGAAAAGTGAAAGTTTGTCTGGTCTATTTAGTAAAAAGTCAGGAATGAATAATTGTTCTCAAAGCCCATTTTGTACCTGTTTAAGAGTGTTCAGTTGAGCAACACAATGTCTCGTTTTAACATCGTCATCGCATTTATGTGTGAGCACTGTTCACAAAGCTGGCCCTGTAATGTAGAAGTCTCATCTAATTTTAAGAGTACCTGAGACACTGCATGCGCTGATTCATTAATCACAGTCCTTCCTAATTTGCCTAAGCGGACCACATCCCTGCACATGGAGTGAGTTGCTGGTAAAGGCATTGAGAAAATCACCAAACACAAAAAGTCTGTGCCAAAAAGAAAAGCAATGTCTGTTACCTGAAATTATTTTGGCTACAAGTACGATATTAACAAAACACTTGTTCTGTGCCAACAGGTGCTTTGCAGCTAGGGATGTCCTGATCAGGATTTTAGGCCTCCGATCTTTTAACCTCAAATCCGATCTGATTTAGAGTCCTGATAGAATATTTTGCCTTAGGAAGTAACTCAACTTTTTATAAGACTAACTTCATTAATAAGCATTACTGTCATTGTTTTAAATTCCATGGAATCAAAGTCTTAATATTTTAGACAAAAGTAATAATCAAAACACTAACTTGGTACATTATGATTTTTTTTTTCTTTTAAGTATTTCTGGCAGGTTGTATGCTGCCGTGCTCAATGCTGCCCTCCACTGACATGGGATAGCATTCACTCTATATTTTTGAGTTAATATCAATGGAGGAATTTAATAACTCCATCAATTTCTGGAGCTGTTGAACCAAATATAAAAAACAACTTAAAACATGTTTTTCCCCATCAGCCTTAGCTGATGACCGATACAGGCTACCAGTTTTCTTGAACAGATATTTGGGGCCGATACCGATTCTGTTTGCTAAATTTACATAATAGAAACAATGATAACACATGGTAAAAGTCCCAATTTAAGCATAGTAAACATGGGTGGGGTAAAGCAAAAAAATAATTCGGTGTGTAACTAAAATTCTGAAAAATAAATATTTCAGCATAAATAAAATAACACTATTGCACACAGTAGAAACGATTGCACAGTGTGCTGGGGGGAAAGCTATCGGCAAATGCAGCAGCCGCTTATCGGCCGATACACAAAAAAATGCAAATATTGGACAGAGTTGATATATCAGTCTATCCCTACTACCAAGCTCCACTATCCTGTACTGCTCAGTGGAAACGCAGCATGAGTCTTTCTCACACTACCTTTAGTGTCTAAAGGTCAGTTCTTGTGCTTCTGAAAGCTACTGAAGGGTGGCACTCGTAGTTTTCATGTTACGTTTGGTTTTCCCTGCTAGAAATGTGTCCCATACCAAAGATAAATCCCTTCTGAACTTTCTGACATCTCATTTGATAGAGAAAAATATGATTCGATGTAATGCTTCATTGGTTTTTAAAATGACTTTTTAAGCCCTAGGTACGCTTTGGAAAGGTATTGCCGCTTTGCCTATGTTCAACCAAAGCTCACTGCTTAATCAGATTTTGCTTTCTTTAATAAATTGAGTGTATAAAGCCATGAAAGCTCTTTAAGCTTCCAAAATCCCCAAAATATCAAGCATACATAAAGTACTCTTCTTAAAGAAAATTGCCAAGTTTAACATTTCAGATGTTTTGGATTTTGTGCAAAATGAACTGCAATGTAATGTTCTGTAGCACAACTTTAAAAAGAACTCCCAGCTACCATTAATGTTCTGGAAACAAAGTTCAAGGTTTCCTACAATGGAGAAAAAAAGGTGAACCGAACCATAACTTTATTGGTGTACACCTTTCTAAACAGCAATAAGGTACATAACTTGCTCTGCACTTAACTGAATTACTCACCTGAACAACATCAAGCCAAATGTGAACATCACTGATACAGGACAAGACACAGCCAGTGTTAAAATGGCTGCCTGCAGCATTCAATCAGCCCAAACTATGTGGTATAAATTGCAAGTGGGAAGAATCTCAGTTGAGGTTTATTTTTTTTAAACAGCTACACATGCTGTATTCAGTTATATATGTGACAATAAGTTGTCTAAATATCAACTTTACAATATATCATACAAAATATAAACTCCACAGTGACTTTCAACATGCTTTATTCTCAAATATGGTGACGGCCTTTGTCAAAACGTGTAAATATTGACATCAGTAACATTATAAGTATTAGTATTCTGTATCGACAAGTACTCAAATCCAAGTATCGTATCAGATCACTTTGAAAAAAGTAGTATTATTCCATCGCTAATGAAATCTAATTTACTTCAGAAATTGAAAGAACATTCGCTGGTCACCAAGCATAAAAAAAAAAAAAATTGTGTAGTACAACCCCCTATTAAATATGTATAGAACTACAAATGAACCTCTGATTATTTTTCTAAGGTTGCAAGAGACTCTCTGGTGTAGTTGGAAAGAAACTTCAAAATTAAACAAGTTGAACACAACCACCGAACACAGTTGGTGTGGGTTGTTAGATGGAAAATAATTGGGCCATATTTTTTTACGCTTCTCTGGTGCCTCCTGTGTGGGTTGCCCTTTTTGGAACATTTTTACTTTGAAATGTTTTAAATCAATCTACTGTAGGAATCTAAATGGACAAAAAGAAAGTGTAAATCCAATTTATTTTTTATAAAAGATTTGTACAGTAGATCAGAACATTTTTTACATTTAAAACTGGAAATGGCAGAGAATTGGGTGCATCTGAGTGCTTTATTATGGTGGACGGGGGTCTCAGAAGCGCCCCAATTCATACTCTTCCATCAGTCTCCACAGGTCTCCAATAATGCCAGAAGATGATTCTCTTGTTGCTAATTGCTATTTTGATTTTAGGTCACTGCAGGGATCTACATACCTGCATCACTAATCCTTCAACCATGACAGAAAACGTCTTTCAAACTGGGTCGTCTTTGAAGTTGAAACAAAATATGTCCGTATCACTGGCTGTTGTCACTAAAATGCTAATAGACTATTGAGAAGAAACCAATAAAACATGACGGGAAGGCGGGTAATTTGTTCGAAAACAATTATAACAAAACCAAAGTTCAAAGTCCTCGGTTGAGTTCAAACAATGAAACTTTAAACATTTTAAGCAAACCTTCAACATGTCTTGTGCTATTACACTTACTGTAGTGCAGCTACTCTTGACCTCAATCTCCCACAGATCCTCACAGCCTGGGGAGATGTGCTTTCACCCCAGCCCGCCACATTATACTTTGACGTAGCTGAAAATCGAACATCCTCTAATCCGACCTTGACCACACATACACAAGGTGGGGAGAAGTGTAGGTGAAAGCCTTGTGAGAAAACCTCCCACCCTAAAAATAGAAAAGGTGGCAATTAAGTACCAGTCCAATCATCCCTCTGGTAAAAGAGCCCTACAGATTCCGCCCTCATATCCCCAGGTTTTTTTTCTTCCTTCACACTATTTCCTCATCATTGCAGCTATCGGCTTAATTACGCCCCCACCATCCCCCAGATAAGAGAGCGATATCCTTATCACCACAGCTCATTTCCAAATCCATGAAATTAATAAAGTCTACCTCAGTTCTCAGTTCTGGAGACAAACTTTTTATTAGCCGTCACGTAGCACAGTTCACTAAAGAAGTACTTTAGTGTTCTTACTATTGGGAAGTAACAGATTTGCGAAATCTTTCACTACAGGAGGTTAAAGACAAGGGAAGAGTGTTTTTGTGTTAGAGGCAAAATGATATCTGAGATGCAGTTTTTCACTCTGATGGGGGTTATGTCTGCATGTTAGTTTTACGATTCTAGCGGTGTCATTCATCATTCTGAGTAGCTGAATTATCCATTTACTTTGGGTAATTTTCCCTAATCTTTGCCTTGGGGAAGCGGCTTAATTGCACATTTTTGTTGTGGACTTCACAGACATTAGTGTTGACAGGTCTTTTCTCTACGAGAAATATAAATTGGAATATAAATAAAAAAGGAATAGGCAGCCCACCGTACCCTCTAGTTTCTACAACTTTCTCATTAATAAAGCTCTAATAAAACAAACTAGAGCTCTGTAGTGAGATCTGCCTCAAGTCCTCAAACGCTTCCTTTTGGCTGCTGTAATCTGTGGGGAGGCAGCTGGCTTCCCCATGCTGTTCCACCTGCCTGCTCCCCTGAGTAAAGGGCTGTGCTTCAGAACAAATGCACTCTTTCTGAAGCAGACACCAGCATGACTGGCAGGGGTCCCTCACATCGATTTCAGGGAGGAGGGGAGGGGAGGTTGGGCGGACCCATCACTGCCGCAGCGAAGCTGGCAGTGGAAGGAGACGGGCTCCCACCAGGTTTGGGCCTGTCATTTATTTCTAAACGACGGCAGATGGTGGGTTTGGCACTCGCACCGTCGTCCCAGTCTCCCAAGGTGCGCTTCTGTGATGGATGTGGCGAATGGGAGTGCCGCGGAGAAGGCTCAGGCACATCTGTGCGGGCCGATAACGGGGGGCAAAGTGTGCCTGAGCTTTCTAGCCTCCGACTACCTTTCACATATTGCTTATTCCTGTGCAGACCTCTTGAGGGCACGCTTCTCTTTTATTTGCAGCTCACTTTCATAAGGGTTTTTTGTCCCTCTTATCTGCAGGGCACCTTTTGCTTTACTATTCAAGCAAACTGTAAAGTTTGACATTGATACCAACACCATCATTAAAGAGACTTTACAGTTAAATAACCGTTATTTCACTAATCGTCGAACGTATTTATTTAAAGTATATCTAGAGCTTGATAAGAAATCTGCGGGGAAAAAAATTCTGTTCTCTATATGACAAGCCACAGTTATGAACTTGGAGGTCAATGTTCCGTAAGTTGTCAGATATTGCTTTCTCTGACTTCCAAGCTATCATCCTGGTACTTCTTACAACCTGCCTGGTAACTTTCCCGGTATTTTTCGGATGCACTCTAAGAAGTGACATCTAAGTTTTGGGGTGGCATAAAAACAGAATCAGCTACATAAAATACAGGCAAAAAGTCAAAAATAAAGGTCATTAGTGGTTGTTGGAGATGTTGATGTTAGTTAAAACTGCTGAGAGTTTGGTTGATGGGGAACAAGATGGAAATATAATGCCATGCTTTTAAAAACATTTTTCGTTGAAATGATAATATGGAAACTTGTAGTCTCACTAATAGAAATTGGCTGTACATCTACTCAATATATGATTCGCTCAGTTTACAAATGTAATGTTATCCATTTTGATAAACATGTTTAGTTTGATAATGATCTTTCGCAGTGGCTGAGTCCTTCCTGAACTAAAAAACTGGAGAGAAAAAAAATCTGTATGGAGGTAGCAACTTACGGTGATGACAAGGAGGTATCGTAGCAAAATCTAAAAATAAAGTGAAAAAGAGTCCTCAAAGACTTGGAGGTCACTACAAAACATGAACTGCCACAAAATACTGTGCAGTTATTGTGAGAAGGGTTTGACTGAGTTTAGGCTTAACTGTACTTTTGTAAAGTGAAAACCATTCAATCTCAGTTGTCTCTTCTAACTTGATCTTTGATAAAGCAGTAATGAAAACAATACTTTCTTTGCAAATATCCTCACACTTCACATCGTGTGGTTTGTTTTTAACAGTCATGTGAAATTGTTTGAAAAAGCTTACCAAATTCCTGAACGCTGTCTAAAAATACTTGGGGTATAAATTGACTGGCTCTTGCAGCTAAATTTCATCATTTTGGCAATTCTTTCTAAGCCAGACGAATGATTAAAGCAGAATTTATGGAAGAGCTGTTATACTGGATTGCATTAGATTTCAATGGTGCACTAACAAAGTGGTGGCTGAGCTGGAACACTGACACTGAAAAACTTTTAGACTAAATCTATAGCTTTAATGCAAACACCTGCTAGTGCAACTAAATTTAAATGTAAATCCTCTAGCTGCATAGGGCGGTTTAATTACTTTAAATAGATTGAGGGAGCAGTGAATTAAAATAGTCTAGGTAAAAAAATAAAATGAATAAAAGCTTTGTAGGTATAACCCCACTTGGGAAAAGATGCGGCCATAATGCATCAGATATCCTTCTAGTTAAAAATCAAATCTCATTAGTCAAGATTGGCTTTTTATTCAGGATTAAATGGACATTTATGTCTTTGTCGTAGAGCTAATTTGATGTAAGCTATATTAAACCTTTGGTAATAATTTAGCAAATTTGCCCTTAGTGTTTTTAGGAGATGTATTAGAACTACAACAGGAAAAAAACTCCTCCTGCCCACACACAGAGGATCAAAAATATTAAAGTGAGGAATCTCCATCTTATGATGCTCTTACAAAGGTCATGTCACCTTCATCATAATCTCTAAAAACCATTGCCTTGCATGATTTAGTTTTATAGTCAAAGCATCATAATGCTCCCAGCCACAGCGCTGCTTGTAACCACGGGAACACGGAATGCCTCGCTGGACTTGGGACGCAGCATCTTTGGGATTCTCCGCGCGTCGCTGCAGGGTGACAAGTCAGGCGTAAAGAGTCGATTTAGCCACGGCACCAGGGAGGCCCACACATTAGCAGGAAGGAAATGGGAGCCAGCAAATACTTAGTGGGTTATTGGCTCCGCAATAACAGAACACCCCCTTTGGCAGCTCGTCAAGCGGTGCTATACGGATGCCATTACAAATAGGAGGCCATTACAAGGCGGCAAGGCTTTGTGAAGCATGTCCCTGCACCCTGCTTTTAACCCCTCAGTTGTTTATGGATAGATACTTATAGATTTTTATATATATATTTTGTCAAGTTACAAGAAACTTGAATGCATTTTAATCATTGTTGGGTGAGTTACAAAAAAATCATGATATATATTTTAAAATAGTAATTGAAGCTTCAAACATGTAATATTTGCCTTACATATTAGACTCTCAAAAATGTAACACTTTTACTTTTTACACATTATCTTAAGAATACTGTAACCTATAATTGTACATTTTACACAAGTGTGACACCACAAATACTGTATTTTTTACACTATTTTATCAAACTTCAAGTCTCAAGCGCTTCTTAAAAAGATGACTGCGTTTAGGTTTTAGAATGAGACTCCTAAACCTGAAAAGGTTTTTATGGGGTTTTTACTGGTCTTTATGAGGTTAGGGAAATGGTGAGAATAATGCCTTGATGTAAATGTAGAGTTGATCCTTTCCTCAGCCATCCTGATTCTCTGATGTTCTGCTTTTTAGAAACAGGAAGTGGACCATGGATCTTCTCTGCTATCCCAACTTGATTTGGTCGGTTTCATTAGTTGGGTGGAAAAAAATTATTAAAAATGTGCTTTAACTTGTGTTACTGATTTTCAAATGAGTAATATATTGCTGCACATTTTATTTAATGTTATACTACTCAGATACTGAAAAATGTAGTATATTCCTGTAATGTGTTACTTTTAATAGGACTTCATTTGACACTTTATTTTGATAGACTGAACTTTTCATTTTGAAACTGAAGCTTTTACAAATAACACAAATTATAACATTTTTTAGAATTTCCTGTCCCCTTTAATAATTACCACTGTAAGTCTTTTCTGTCAGTTTACCACTTAGGCACATCTAGATACTGAATTTTTTTTGTAAAAAAGCAAACATCGAGCTCAAACAGATTGACTGGAGAATGACTATGAACATAAATTTCATGCTCTTCTCATATTCTGAATTGGATTTAGGTCTGGATAATGAGTAAGACATTCTGACAAATGAATATGCTTTGATATAATCCTTCCTTCGTAGCTCTAATTGCATGTTTAGAGTCATCATTATGCTCTTTTTTTGCAGCCTCTGACAGATTTTATTTCCAGAACTGCCTTGTATTTAGTTCCATCTTCCCATTCACTGTCCCTGTGAACCTACTGAGGAACAGCTGTTGTCACATTATGATTAAAGTACACACTGGAACAATAATAATAACATGACTACATTTTCTTTGGGGCATCATAATGAGGGGTTTGAATAAAAATGCTTGCTCCACTTCTAACTTCATTTGTTTAAAAATATATGTGGATAGATTGATAAAAAATTTAACATTTTCCCAAAAAGAGATGAACTTAAATCCTCTGCATTCTTGAATTTTATTTTATTTTTTTTTATTTTTTTGCAGCTTTGTACAGAAGACTAACACAGCAACAACCACCTCGTCTTTTTTTATGCCTCCTTCGAGGAACTTCGAGGTACATGCCACATTTTAAGTTACTCCACCAGCACAGGGACTCTGTAGGTGTGCTGTTAAAAGCTGACCAAATAACTGGTACAGTAAACTTGTTGTCCCTGGTGGGTATTGACTGTTTGTTCTTCTTTTTGTGGGTCAAAAAGATCTGTCAAATGTTGTACTGGAAATGTTAACATTTTGATGTCAAACAACTTTGTGGTAAAGGAAAAAAACAAAATGAAATGACGACAATAAAAACCTGCAGCCTATAACATTTTAAATTGTGAGAAAAAAAGTTAAACATATGCTGACCTGCACAAAACATTTATAGATATTTAAAACAGGAGCTGGGCGTGAAAATGAAATGACTGACCTAATGATAAGAAAGCAGGAATGCTAAAATAAATTTCTTTTCTGCTGCTCGACTCTGATTGATTCACGCTTCACGGTACTGCTAAGATGAGGGAGCAGAAATGGCTTTTTTGACTTCCATTTGTATCTGTGTGCAGATTATATTTCACACGCTAAACTCACATGATGTTGGAACAAATCTCTGCTTTTTTTTTAAAAAAACACACCAAGCTTTTGTGCAGAAAATTGGACTCCTACACCGTTTCAGAAGCTTCAGTCAAATAGACAAATTCAATTCAATAAATTGCGAAGTGATGCACTGAACACAAGCTTTGATATTTATCTGGATGTTTGTCTTGCTGATTTCTCAAAATCTTGCAGTTTGTAAAGTCTTTATTTGAACTAGAAGTGAAAAATATCAGGAAAAGGTGTAATTCTCCCCCATTTTTATTTTCTTCTGGTTCAGCATCAGTTTTAATGACCAAAGACCAAGCCTGAAAATTCCGTAAGAATTTGTCTCTGAAATCTAATCTCAGGTATGTCGTGCAATTCAACTGTCCAGCATGTTGTTGGCATACAGAGCGTGAATGCATCCTTCATTGGCTTTAGCATCGAAGTTATGGATACATATCCACTCTAAGAACTTTTGCCACTGACCAATTTAGTTTTTTTTGGCGATTTTACCCTTATTTCCACTAAAGGAACCATGGCCAAACCTGGTTCCCTGTCTACTTTAGAAAATGACCAGAGATGAATGGTAAATGGACTGAATTTATATAGCGCTTTTCTAATCATACTGACCACTCAAAGCGCTTTACATTGAAGCCACATTCACCCATTCATACTAACATTCATAGACCGATAGCCAACATGGCTCGGTAGGATGATGTCGAATTTTTTGGGGGGTTAAGTGCCTTGCCCAGGGGCACATCAACATGTGACTGCAGGAAGCTGGAATCGAACCTACGACCCTCCGATTGCAAGTACTTCTTTAATAGACCCATGATGGTGGACTTCTGTGGTTGGTGTGAAACATTTTTAATTTTGCAGTCATCTCCCTGTTTAAACTCTCCCAAAGCTTCTATCTTCTGTTAATATTTGTGTGGGAATTAATCTAACTTTATGCTCACAAAAGTAGTATTTAAACTCACTCATGATGAATATGTGTTTAACAATGCTTACATGAGCTAACTTTTGTGGAAATGTTTATTAAAGGAGGTAAATTATGTGCAGGCTTTTATTTTTTAAGAAGTATGTGGAAGCAGAAAGAAAGACTTTAGTAAACATAATTGTCCTGCTTTAATCTTTAATGTAAAAAATGAAAAACTTATTTACTTAGGATTGTATGTCAGCTCTAAAGGTGGATAATAAAAGTCTGCACTGGAAAAATGCATTTAAAGGTAAAGTTGCATCTTTCCTAAAGGTCTGGGAGGGGCTTAAGATGCGTTGTAATGTGCAACCAATGTTATAGATATCACTGGTTATGGTTTTAATAATTATTAATTAACATAATTTAAATTATTTAAAATAAAAGTTGTTGTTTTTTACAATGGCAGCCATTATTTTGTGTTCACAATCAGTTGTCAGCACTAGAGTGACAGTATTTGGCCTTTATCTATGACTATTAAACAACCTGAATTCTCTGATTTCAATTATTTTTATTTATTGGGTTCAATTTGCAACTCACAGTTGCATCGTGTGGGAATCCAGTTTAGTCAGTTTTCCTTTCAGCTACAGTGGCTTTTTAAACCTTTATGGGTAACACTGGGAATACACATCAGATTACTGAATTGAATCCTACCTCCAAATTGTGAGTTGTGTAAATTTTAGCTCTCCAGAAGAAGTGTAAATGCTTCCGTCTTTTCCTCTACCATCCCATGATATAGGCTACTGCTTGAAGTTTTATTATTGCCATTATTTTTTTTAATTTCAATGCCCTGCAGGGCCACCCTGACTGACTGGCATCTCATTAGCAGAGCAGAGAGCCGTTGCTTGCTTGTGTGTTCTTCTCCAGACAGACCGCGCCACAGGCTGCATGCTAATTGTAGAGGCGTTGCTGGCTTGAAACGACCTTGCCTGTTAAGAGGAAGGAGGCAGAGAAGCAGTTTTGTGCAGCTTCTGCAAGGGGGCTCTGGTGGGGGCTCTTCTATCGTCCTGACCTTGTGCATTGGCAAAGTCTGACCACTCACTTGTGGAATATCAGCGAAAGCCTAATTTAAAAAGACAAATTTGAAGTTGTCTTGTTTTTATCAGACATAATGTAGGAAGGAGGGAAGCGCCTCTCAGAGTGACATTTTTCAGACACTAATTTGCTGCTTATCATAATGTTACTAGATAAAAAAAAACCTTGCATGACAACTCATAAGGGTGCATGGTGGGAGTGAGACGCAAATCTTAAGTAGACAGAATTATCACATTTTGTCTCTAATATGTATGCTTTCACCTTTGAAGACTGTCGTGTTAAAAAAGCCTGCGTGCTAATGACTATGCTACCAAAACTAAAACCGTTAGATCTATACGATCAACAGAAATATCGAACTATTAAAATGTTTAATCACACATTTGTTACCTTGTTAATGCACCTCGCGCATCCATTCGGAGCCTTTTTTTCTGTATGTAATTTATATAAAATAAACGGTGGTTCATTACAAGGGTCGGTATCATTCATACAATGGTTCGTTTTGCATTCACCACCATTTAATGTGGTAACTGCCGTTCCACAGCCAACCACATCACAAAGAATAACGGGCTTATTTGAAAAATACCCCCAAAAAAGCCTTTAGGATGCTTTAATAGGCTCTGTATTAACAAAAACACACACGCATACGCTTTTTACTGTCGAGCCGGGGGTTTGTTTGGGTTCCAAAAGCTGTGACCGGGGGTCCAAGCCGCATTCGTGAGCATGAACACTTGCAATACCGATATGGCTTATTAAGGAAGAAGTTAAGAAATAACAAGTTTAAGTTATTTGCCTTTCATAAATTGGAGAATTATTGAAAATGTATTCAAATTTGTATAGAATATTTAAAGATTTAGGTTTAAAAACTTATTTCTTTGACCTTGAATGTAAAATGCACTGTTTCATTCGATCTGAATAAAGTATTTTTGTTATTTGAATAATTTATTTAACAGAGTAGGAGTGATTTGTATTAGAATACGAGCACATTTATTATGTTAAGATTGTGTTGTGTATATTTTGTATTTACATTCTTTGTTTGAATTATTTTTAAGGTTTTTGTCTGCCTTGAGACCAACCTCGTGACCAAGTATCATAAAGACCTTCTAAAAAACTGCAAAAATCAATTGAAGACAAAAGGAGAAATCAGTGTGGTGCTTGAGTAAATCGGTTATCGTGTAGACCCTTCCATCCCTTTCAAGTGGGGATTCTACAAGGCAAAACTTGAAAGCGACATTAATTCACATTTCTCAGCTTTATTACAGTTTCTTGATTAAAATCATCCTAAAAGATGTGGCATGCCTTTTGAACATAAACATTTTATAGTCACTAAATATTAATACGTGTAATAATTTTTAGCTTTTAGCAGAAAAGGCAACTCGGGTGTTTTCAGTTCATTTCATCACCTCTTTTGCCCTCTTTTTTTTAATGTACAGTCAAGAATCAGAACTCATATCCATCTTATTTTCATGCAGTAGAAAAGCAAATCTCCAATCATAGGCATACCAAAAAAAGGGACTTAGCTGTAAACATGATGAGAAAGAAAAAAATTGCAAAATTGAGGGAAATTGTTCAACTGAGAAGTAAGGAGGCACATTTTTTCCCCCTTACAATAATATATATATAAAAAACAAACGACAAGCAAAGAAGTGGCAGATCGATTGCCTTATATTAGGCATTAGACGGGGGCAGTTCCTTACTTACTCTAAGGGAACATTGGTCATCAGGCCTAGGAATCCTTCAACTTTGGCTTAACTGAAAATCAAGAGAGACAAAAACAGGAAAAACCTAATAATACCTACTCAATATTTGACATAACATCCACTACTACAAAAGTTACTTGAGATGCAAAACCAACAGAAATTTCCTAAAAGCAATACTTAATCTCATGCTTCGATATGCAGACGTTTGATCTGCTCACTTTCCTCTGCATGTCAAATTCGTGAAGTTGGTGTGATATCAGGGAAGTTGGACTTAATTTATAATTCACCTAGTAAGCTTGGGGCCAGTCACATATTGTGCAGAGCTTTGAACTTAAATCCAAAGATGGTTAAGCAACCATTCTATATGGGGGGGGGGACTTGGTTTTATACATTGTAGTGAAGTAACTTTTCAGTATTTGGAGTTGAATGCCTCAGATTTTACCCTCTTTGGCCCAATATGCACAAACGGCAATATCTCATACACAGCGCATTAACTTTTTCACCTTAACTTTTAAAATCTGACTTTGGATATGGCAACATGTGTAGCAAGACCAAGTGTCTTAAGCATGTATGTAGATCCTGCCTTTACCAACCACTTGCATAGGAGTTTGATAGAAATCTAAACATTCCAAACTTTTCACTTGCAAAATAAAAGTACATTTAATTTTGGAAATGAAATGGCGCTAAGTTCTACAAGAGCAAAATGATCTTAACGTAACTTGAAGTATCTACCATGGGTACATCCACAGGTGCTAGCTGAAGGTGTTGACATTGCCTGTCTCTATCAACTGTAACATTACTGTCTATCTGTGTATAGACTCTAACACAAAACATGGAAAATGCACTTATGTCTATCAGACATAAAAGTAATTGGCAGAAAGAATGGATATAGATTGTCAGAAGCACTGTCACCAAAAACCACCAGTGCCAAAAATGTGTTTCTGGCAAAAGTCTAGTCGTATAGCACAATTTATTTCTTGACCATACCCAATTTCTAACCTTGCCATAAACCCAGACTCCCCTATGAGAGCAATCAATTTTTCTTCTAAACAAAATATGTACTGTGAAAGGAAATAGTGTTTCGTGTTTTCTGCCTGTATTGTGTTACGTAGGTTTGAGTCGAATGAAGACAAACTGAGAAACTATTCTGTTAGAGCCTTTTAATTAGTTCTTCCATGTCAGTCACTGATAGAGGTGCTGCCCTGAGCCAAAGCAACCAGCTCCTTCAGTCCTCATTAAAATGTCATCATATTAAAAAAAATCAGTCCCTCACTTAAGACCGTCTCATTGCCTTCATGAAAATGTTCTCCTTTTGGCTGAAGAGAGAGAGTGCGCCCTCAAAGCATAATGACAACACAGAGGAGTGTGACTGCTGCAGATAAGTGGTATGTATGCTTCAGAGGGGTTTTAATGTTTTAGTTAAGTATTCTTTATTTATTTGGCTATCCTACAAAGACTGACCGTACCAATGTGAACAGGTCTGGGGATAAAGGGAAATTTTAGCGTTAAAGGTTCATCTCACTCTTACTTAAAACTGATCAGACCAGTTTAAATATTCTAACCGTATTTTGTGGTAATATGGTTATCGTCTGGTTTGAGGATTTGGACATATCGGCTGTACTCAGGCAGTCAGTATGTATTATTTTTCCAATTGAATACACAGCCTCACTTTATGCTCCAGTAACAACTCTAAAGACTCGGTCCAAGAATTCCTATCGCTTAAAGGTAAAACGTCTAGTTATCCTGAATGGAAGCAAAGGCAATAACAAAGATTTGCAACAACAAATCTGATGTTGATTGCTTTTAGGATTTCTTTATTTAGCTCAGCCACTGACATTTTATTGCTGTTCATCACAAGAAACATACTAGATTTAAACAAGTATCACCCTAATGAGTCAAAAGTAGCACTCCTTTACTCGCCTTTTATATTACTCCCATACCTGTTTGTGTTGCCTGCAAGAAGACCCAAATAAATGTCTTCTTGCAGGCAAGGGAAATGCTTATCTGCTTTCTTCAGCCAGCTCACAGTGCAGTGCAAACCGTAAGGGAAGGGCAGCACTGCATTATTCCATGGATCTGGAGAAAAAACGCTAGCATATCCATTAAAGCACCTTAAAGCATAGAAACTGATTTTTAAAAAATGTGCTACTTTGTAACTTCTTTAAAACTTGACACAGATCAATAGTTATTCAGGCCATGTATTTAGATGAAACATTTTAAACCAGAAACTTCTTTTAACCTAGAAACATTCAGAAAATCTTGTCTTGTTATAGGAATTAAAGGAAAAACACATGACGAGTCATTAGAAATAACATTGTAGTATAAAAAGCCAGATAAAAAAGCAAAAAGACTAAAAAACTCAGGAGTTTGTTGAGTAATAAATCTTATTATCAGAACCTGAGTGCCACAAAAATAAAAGGTAAAAGATATATGCAGTATGTTATCAACACAATTGTTGAACCAGACTACGTTGGTTGTCAAGCATGAGGTACAATAATGTACAAAAATGTTTAGAAAGATGTAAAAAAATAAAAAAAATAAACAAAGAATGCTTTGAGAATCTTTTTTTAATTCAATTTACAAATTGCAAAGTAAGCAAATGGAAAAGTTTAGATTTGAATCACTATTTGGTGTTACTACCTTTTGCCTTCTAAACCGGCATCAGTTATAGTCGGGTGTGTGTGTGGTCAACCAGTTATACCGAACAGACACTAATGATGCCACATGTCGGTTAAAACACATTTACTGAAACTGAAACAGTTATGTAGGAGGCTTAAGACTGGGTGAGGAACAGCCAAACTCTGCTACCAAGATGAGGGTTGTGGAAGATAGTTGCATGTCATGACCAGATTGAGCACAGCAACAAGACACAAGGTAGTTCTACTGCATCATCAAGGTCTCTCCCAGACAATGATTCAAACCAGACTGGGGATTCAAGATGTGCTGTTCAAGCTCTTTTTAAAAAGCCCAAAGAAAAGCGCAACATTGAGTATCGTAGACCAGTGGTCTGCTGCACTAGGTTTCATTGGCCGATGAAGTTTATTACCCTGTGGTTAATTCTCCAAGAACTCAAGTTGGAACAACCTACCAGCCGAGTTCCTTCAGAAACTGACTTTGATGCTGTTTTGAATGCAAAAGGTGGTCATACCAAATATTTATCCAATCTTATGGTGATTTCCATTTACTTCAGACATTAAGCACAGATCTTTGTATATCAAACCTTAAAAACGGATTCATTTGTAAGTAAGAAACCAATACGATTTGCAGATTGTTCTCAGCAGCTCTACTGAATATTGATATTGGGTAGGTAACTTTAAAGTTGTTTTAAATATGAATGTCTTGGAAAAACAAAACAAAAAATAACCTTGTAACCAATGTTCAAATTAAGGAAGCTGGAGTTATTTGGATTTTTTTTTGTGACAATATAGTACAATGTAATATTCCTCTCTCTAAAAGTATGCTGTATTTTTGAGAACACAATTTGTTAAGGATTGTTTAAGCCTAACTGGCATGGAAAGAAATACCATAGGGAAATAATACTCTGGTATCACATTACATGCATTTGTTGCCATTTATAGAACTCATGTGCACCACCTCTACAGAGCAAATTACTTCAGATTGATTTTTAGATGCACTGTCTATTAAATAAAAAACAAACATGAATTTGATTGAATAGGCTAATTATCTGATCACCTGGGGGAACTCATAAATCATATAAATGTTCTCCCAGATCTTAAGTTTATCCTTAAATGTTTAAAAAAAAAAGTGTCACTACTGCAAAAGTAACATAACTCATCTCCATGCACATACCCTATTTAGAACTGGATTATATCTAAAGCGATAAACATAAAAATTATTGAAGTGTTAATAGTCTTCATACTTAATAGCACCCTTTGACCAGATTACCCAACAAGCCAGGGCAAGATTTGTTGAAAAGAAAGGAAAAGTAAATTCATTTTGAAGTTAGCTGGGGTTGATTAGGTTCCTGAACATTCTTTGGGGGAAAATTCTACCTAGATCACAAAAACATGTTTTGTTTAAATCTCTTATCTACCTTGGGTCAAGCCTATTTATATTGTTCTAGTAAATTCTTACCATTTTACTTTTGATATTAAGTGAAGTCTTATTGCTGTATATCTTACAGCTACTACGGAGACACAAAACACTTTTCAACTTCTGTGAGTTCAGCATTGCATGAAGATTATATATAATCTTCTAATCACTTAGAAAACATTTTTTGCAAGGATTTCTTGTAACGATGTGAGTATTGGAAAAAACAATTTTCTCATGGTACTGCAAAGGAGAAATGGTTCTAGTTGAAACTTGGAACTGTTAGTTTCCATTTGTATTAATGAAGCAGTTTAACACACACACACACACACATAGGCTAATGAAACTTCTATTCTAATATCATTTGAATCTGCAATTTCTGAAAGTTAAATCTCAATGAGGCTTGTCTGTAGTAATACCTGGTCCTTGAATGAAACTTCTTGGGACTAAAATAAGAGATTGTTTTTAAATGGATACCATCATGCAGCTATTCATCTCTGTGAGCTCATTACACAAGCCAGATTCTGCTTCAGTACAGTTTCATTACTGTAATTTCCATTTTGCTGCTTTGTCACACAGATAATGAAAAACCATTTAAAAAGCATGGTGTATTCTGTAAAAAGACAGAAAACTGACTGGTAAGAGTAAAGACAGCAGCGCCGCACATCACTCCAAGAACCAGAATGAATACCACCATATGTTGTTTTCTAGCACTAGAGTTAATTAAACAATTTGCTCTCGTCTGATGAATAAGTTGACGATTTCGCACCATTTGTTATGTTGCAGCATGCAATCTGTCTCTTCTCGATAATCAAATTTTCATTCTGTGTGGAGTCAAATAACATTAGCAGACTGGAGGGGGAAAAAATTGTCTTCCTTGAGCTGTGTGTTTTGGATATTAGATATTTTAATTGTAAATAGAAGTAAGCACTCACCGTGGCTTATTAATGTGGGAAGCTATGAATTATAAACAAATTAAACTAAATTCATGCAGAGAAACAACACAGTTCATAGTACATTAGTATCCCTGCAGAATACGCACATAACTACTTGATTGGCCCCGAGGGATGTAATATCTATGCTTTAATTTCAGATGGCAAGTAAGCATATCCTGTTACAAGCCATTACAAGGTTTTAATGCCTCACACTTTGCCTGAGATGTGCTCTCATTTATATCCTCACATCTAAGAATCTAACTATGATGGAACAACTTCTAATGTTTACCTTAGCTGCAAAGTTGGTTTTCCAAAATTTACCCATGCAATTAAAACATTTCTTGGACAATAACTTCTGTAAAAGCTTATTCCAGTAGTGAAACTTTGCAGACCTCTGAGGTGTGGCATGTAGTTTGCTATTTTTAATGATTTTCTTTTTAGTTCTTAAGCATGTAGTTTCTGGGGAGACAAGTTACATCTTCTGCTGGCTCTGGGTTTGTTTGTGTCGGTGCCAGTCAAATATGTAGCTGCAAATGACTGATGCCAAGGAAGAGTTTTTTCATTAATAAACCCACATCCATACTGAGTTCTGGACATAGATGGCCTTTTCAAACATGAGTCCTTAGAAATAAAGTATTGAACAAGTTGGAAATTTAGAAAATCGTATCTGAACAGAGTTAGAATTATCAAGCAGATAAGTAGCAAAACAAAAAGCTTTTTTTTAAATAAAAATCTGGGATATGTTATTTCCTGTTCATCAACTAAAGAGTATTTCTCAAAACAAAAACAATTCTTTCATTCTTGAAATATTTCAAAGAACGATGTTGAAAGAAAAGTTCCAGGGATAATTTTTTGGCATTAACAACTTTCAGCTCCCTCCAGACCCAAACTGGATTTGTGTTAGAACTCATTGCCACAGAATCTGTCATTCGCTTCTTTTTAATCCCTTTGAATGCTTGTTTCCTGAAAAGCACTGGTAATTATCCAGTTTGATATTTATTTCAGACGTTCAGTGTCTAAAGCAGTGATACAGAAAAGATTCATAATAAACTATGTATGTAATTTTTCTTGTTCCTTATACAAATACTAATGCAGAACTGTATTTCACTGTTTAAATAATTATCTATGAATCATAAATGATACATAATACTTGAGAAAATGATTTTAAGAGCCTTTGCAAACATTCTTACTTTTTTCAATAAGAGTCTCTTGCACTTATTCAGTTTTTCTAGCGTCTTTAGATGTTGTTTTTTTTGTTGTTTTTTTACAGCATCTACACAAATCTTAATAGTCTTCAATTTTGGGGACAAGCAGGGGAATGAAGGCCTGGGCGTGGTCTGGGCTGTGACTGACATGTTGCAGCGGCACAGATTCAGACGACCAGAAAGATGGAGAGAACCATAGAAATGCAAGCTCCACTGCCTCACAGGGAAATAATTTGGGGGTTGAGGTTTTCTTTCCACTTCCTTCTCCAGAGGGAACAGAGTACAGGGAGATAGGTTCTGTGGAGGAGGTGATCGGCCCTGAGCCATATCGTTTCCAGCCATTGTGTCGTTCTCTGCCGGAGGCAGCAGCAGATCCGAACCAGACGGAGATGGATGTGGTTAGGACAGACTTGACTCTTGCTGTGTAGAAGATGGTCAGCAGTTCCTGAGGCAGGTTGAGCTTTCTGAGCTGACACAGAAAGTACAGCATTTGCTGGGCCTTCTTTCTTATACAGTTAATGTGGGAGGTCCACTTCAGGTCCCCTGTGATGGTGGATCCTAGGAACCTGAAAGAACCTGATGCCATATAAAATTGTTCCTACGCATGAAATACGCACAAATTGATACTTAACTGTGATTACTAAATGAGGCCCCAGAAGACATGGCAGAGACCTAACTTTTGTGCTTTTCAAGGACAGGAAACGAAAATAATTGTCCCCTTTTTGACAAATTTTATAATCCAGTCTCTTAATATCAATACTGATTGTAAAGATTCTGTATACATTGTAAGGTTTAATTTTGACTTACATATTTTGAGTATTGTGGTATCTTGTTTAAAGCCAAATACTTCAAGCTTTAATAAAAAGCCTTTTTTTACTGTGTCGTTTCCTCCAGATTCCTCTTTGAGGGTGTGAGCTCAGCTTCAAATCTTCCTAGGTCCAGGGAACGCCCCTGGGGGTTCCCCTTATGTAGTATGGCTTGCTTTGCTCTGGACTTTTCACCTAAATCGGTCTTCCCAACAGCTTTGGACTTGCTTGATGATGTTAAGCCAGAAAGGTTGCTGCTGATGGCAGTCTATGGGAATCTCGTTAAGCGCAATGTGAGGTTTTATACTTGGTCCACCACCAAGTGCCAGATCGTTTAAGGATTACAATCTTGAAAACCACTACCGGAAGGCGGAATCACCCTGTAATGGACTATAAAGCGATCGAGTGAACAACTTAAGTGTAAAAAAAGTCTTCTTCCAAATGTATTTATTTTATTTAAGCTCCATAAACTGTTTAAAGCATAAAAAGAAAAAAATGTTTTCAAGTTGAAGCATGTTTTTGGGTTTATCATGGTCTAATAAATACAGTTGTCAGTAGGGAGGAATGATGCTCATTTGTGACATCCTCATTTCATATTCTCGCCAGTTGGGCAGGCCTCCGATTTTGAGGTGTAATATAGCCCTGCCAAATCAGCAGTAGCCCCATTACTCATCCCCCTCTGTGCTGTCTCCTGGCTGGTGCTCCGGCACTAATGCAGATTACAGGGATATATGAGGGCTATTTTGTTCACTGCAGGGTGGAAACGATCAGAGGCAACCCCATCCCTCTCTGATGCACGACTCTACATCTGTTCCCCCTGCGAAAGCCTATCTGGATATCCATCAGAGCCAAACCCTTATCAGATCTGAGGCGGCTGCATCTATTGCACATCAATTATAGATGCTGTGTGTAAAGAATTGGGTCACTCTGTCAACACTCGCTCGCGATCCATGGAGACATTGTTTAGTTAAGTGATTAGTGGCTTATCTTTACATACAGTTGCAGTTGTAAGAGTTAAATGGTCCATTTATCATAAATGGATACAGTTAAGGTAAAAAAAATTGCTGTAAATAGTTTGGTTATGATTCAATGTGGGCCCATTTTACACACAAAAAATTAAATTGATATTAACTCAGTATTTGTCTTAATACCCTTAACTGGCCATTCTTTAAGGCATCTGAACAGGTGGGAGTCCACACAGGTGTTGATGTGCCTGTGTCACAATCCATTAAAATCATTTTAGTCTTCTCTTGCACCGACACAGGTGGTGATAAATGAGCCAGGCTGCATTCTTGCAACCTAAATTAATTTCCAACTTGCTCCCTGGCAGAGAACACAGACGTATAATTCAAATTTCTAATCCGTTCACTGAGTGGTACATGTCAAAAAACCTAAACGTTTTAATCTTTATGCAAGTCTCCCCTCATCTGTTACATAAATAGACCATTCATCATATTATTGGGCTTTTACAGCTGACTGTTTGAGTGATCCGTTTCTCAAACAGCCCCCTTTGCCTGCAACCCAATCAATCATTTTTCAATGAAGATGTCACAGCTCATTGTATGGAGGGTTACCCAAAATGATTCCCAGAAGGGTTGCAGATGATAAAGTGAAAGATGAAACCATTTTTATCCACATAATGTTTAGGAGAATTTGACCGAAATACTTTTGTTTTTTTTGCTTGCTTGTCAACAATTTTCACCTCCATGGAGTTGGTAGCAGGTGCTGAAATCTCTAAGCAGGCTTGCTATTAACTTTTCATTAGGCGAATTAAACTGCACGAGTCATCAACAAGTAGTTGCTGCTTGACATAATTGGTTTGTGGTTAATGTCTGTTTTTAAGCTGTAAGTGTCAGCGAGCTGCAAAATTCCCAGCGGGAGCTCTTTAAGACTTCAGATTTTCTCAGGAAGAAGCACTTTTTAAAGAGAGGCAGCTTTTAAAGACCGGCAGCCTAAAGTGCACACTGACAATTTCTTCCAGGCTGTACATTGTTATCCAAGCCACTCATAATGATCCTTAATTCAATAACCAACCCACAGGATTGTCTCATTAAATAACCAGCTGCAGTGCAGTAATAAAATTTCATTTCTCAACTTGAGTTCTTGCATGTACGCATCTCACCTATCCTTTCTCCTTTCTCTGTTGCAGCCTTCTTGAAGGAGTTGATGTGGAGACCTGTGACAGCTGGAGCCGGAGACATAACGTCAAGTGTTTTCACCAAACGCACTTCAGCAAAACACAGGAAAAGTACAGTACTGTGCAGAAAAGTAGATTTATTCCTTTATATTTGGTTTCTAAGCATTAATGCTTTATTCAACTGTCATCTTAATTGACTTTAGTATTCACTAATCTTCAGTTCAATTCCAAACATACTTTAGCCGAATTCCCTTCTTGTTTAAGCCACAAATCCCCCTTGGCTTGTGAAAACAGGACTTTTTTAATGGCCTCCTTATCATTACCTTCCATTATTAAAAATGCAAGAAGTTGTGTGCCTCTATTGGAACCCGTAGTATAAAAAAATAAGAATCTGGTTTACAACTAAACAAAAGAATATCGTCTTCTAATCTTATGCAGTACTGGTTAAAAATGTCTACATTTGTGGAAAAATGGATGGAAAAAGTATCAGTTGCTACAAAATAAAGAAGTGAGCTTATTATGGGTTAATATTAAACTTCTGACCTTTCAAAAGTGGCATCCTTTACAAGAGGTTAATTTGAAAGAACTAAGGATAAAATTAGTAAAACACCTAATTTTTAAAGTTTGTCATTTGCATTTTAATTGAAAAGTTGTATCTCATATCAACATGCCACCAATATGTCATATGTGCGATCATTTACTGCATCAATATGACTGGTACAATTATGCAACAAGTGGCATTTATTGTCAGGCTGAGCTGAAGAAAATCTATCTGCTTAATTAACATATGCCCCCAATTTATCCATCAAGATTACTAATGTCTAAAATACGTGCCTGTGAGTTAAGGAAAAATGCATTTTAATGACCTTTTAAACCTCTCAATACACTTGACAAGCGTCCAATTTTTTTGTATTTTGTTTTTTATTGCTTTTATAGATTTTTCTGTTCCATTACCTCCCAAAAGTTCCACTGAACGTAATACAAGATCACAGAGATCAACCATTGTTATCTCAAATCTTGTATTTCTTATGGCCATTATTAGCTGCAGTCTTTGTGGTCTGAATAGAGGGCTCCACTTTGTATGCAGTCTGATTAGTGAGATTAAATCTCTTACCTCATTGCCGATGCTATATCTCATGAGGTCATTCATTGGCACGTCAGCCCTCCTCCACCTCCCTACCCTCAGTGCACCTATGTTGCTAAATTAAACTTGAATTATATCATTAGCATACGAAGCAGGAAACCTACCACCATGGATTCATACATATTTATCTGGATTTGCCTGACTTGTGCATGCAAACCCTCATACTGTAACTCCTTTTGCATGCAAACACGGCAGTTTCTGCTTTGCAGAAGAGACAAGACCATTAAATGGATATTAATCAGAGTAGATTGGTTTTAAGAAGTATATGTTCTATATCTGTGAACCATCAGTGTAAATGCAAGGTTTTTCTTCCAAACAAGCTTTTCAAAACATACGAATTTGACGGTGGAAAATGTGTGCTTTTGGAAATGGACCAGATGGATTTTGATTAGGATCATTTGGGCAGGTTGCTTTCAGTGCATCAAATATTGCTTACACACAGAGCAAATGAGTAAAGCCTGCAGTCCAAGCTCATCTGCTGCACATTAACAAACAGTAAAAGACTAACAGGGAACACGGCCTCCTGAATAATCATGTGTTGCCTCATGAATGGCTCCTTTTCTCTCTCCTTTCCCCTCTATCCTTTCCACTAGAAATTAACTTTCTCCTTAACCACTCTCCCTGCTTCCTGGGGATCACTTTCCAGCCTTCTTTTTCCTTCCAGCTGGGAGAACAACTCCCTCCTTTTGCAGCTACATGGACTCCTCCATTAGTATTCCTTCCTTCTTCCCACTTTTCCCTTCCTCCTGTGAGATTGCTGTTGTGTCTTATGGCTTTTTATTCCTACGTGATGGTAGATGGGTTCATGTAGGAGTAGAAGCCACTAAACACGCGGTGAGTGCTCGACATGCTGGCCAACACATGCAGAGAGCTTCCTGTGGATATGACAGCTGCCATGTTCACATCAATGTCCTGCCCATTATTCTGAATGCACACAGGGTATAAATATAGTTCAGGAACCTCGCTGAAAAGAGGGCTGCTTTTGGACCAGAGTCAGTCTGGTCCAAATTGGAACAAATACAATTAACTAGAATTGTTTTTACAATAATCTGGAAAAACCCACAGCAAATTTTAACTGAATAACCCATCCTTAGAGCAGAATTGTCTTAACTGACCTACTTTCCCCAGCTTCATGCTGACTGCTTGTGTCTCAAATTCAATATTAATTTCTTCACTTTCCTGTCCTGTGATACTTGATCAAACCAGCAGCTGGAAAGATCTCAAAACCTCTATTGAGATAAAATGACTCTCAGGTAGGTCACTCAATGTTTTCTGAATCCATTTGCCGTTTCCCTTTGAAGGTGAACTGAGGACATATTGGTTCACAGAGAAGGGCTTTTATATCGGTCTGCTTTACAGTGTTAGGTTATGCACTGTCTGTAACATTACACAATACACTCCATAATTTCATGGAGCTTTAAGGTCTAATGATACTTGGTTTCACAAAGGCTCTCCGAAGGTTCCTGGATCTATTCCAGATTGTTATCTCTAAGTTCTGGGAAGGTAACGGATAATATTATAGAAGTTCTGGAAAGCAAAGCCGTTCTGCAAAAGTACAACTTTTTTTGTAGAGCTACTAGTTTTCCAATCTATTACTTCAAACTTCTTTATCTATGACTTACAGATTCCAGAGTTCTTTCATTTAATTTTGGAACTGTTTAAAGGAACACCATGGTTGGGATTCTTATATCTCTTTATCTTCGCATTGTACCGTTACATTGGGGACTCTTTAAAGCAGACCATTTTTTATACATTTAACACAGAATATGTTGAGACTCAAGATAGTGTTTCAACATGGAGGGTCTCTCTTAAAAGAGTCATGCATGTTATGCAACCATCTAATGCTAAAGTTTATAATACAGATTTCTCCTTGTTATAAATTAAAGAAAGTTAGAGTAGTTTTAAGTGACTCAGATCCACAGAAAATGTCTGCCTAGTCATTAACTTCTCGACATATTTAGTGATTATCTTCCCTCCTTTCTAAAAATCTGAACTCTTACATTTCTTATTGCCCCTTATACTAATATACCTCTTTTGTGCACTTTCTTTTCAACTGTCTAAAGCATGAGCAATTAAAAACTTTTAAAATTGCCTCTATTTAAACTATAACACAGAAAAGTGGTTATCTTGACCTTTGATCAAACATTTAGGCCCATTTTAATGATTGAAGCTAAAATGCATTGAAGCCTGAGAGGCACACCCGGCTTAAGAATAAGAATGCAACCTGGACACAAAACCCCAAAATTGTATTTTATTGCTTCAGAAACCAAAAAGGGGGGGTACAAAAGCCCTTGATTGCCAATTTCTGTGACAGAAATGCCTGTACCCCTGATAGTGACAACACAGATGTATCAAAAGATCTTTGTTTTTAAAGTGCATTGGGTGACTCATTATGAGTGGCCTTAGATGGACTAAAAAAAAAAGTACATCCGTTATTTGCTCAATACCTTAGACATTTCAGAGTGGTAGATGTCAGTCACTGCGATAAACTTGAAGAACCAGATTTTTTGAATATTTCCAACCAGCTTCCTGATGAGTTTTTCAATCCCTTTAAAACTTCAAGGCAGGAAACTTTAACTCAACTTGGAGCAACCCCCTTCATTTTCCTCCTAAATTATGTACAAATTCTGGCACGCTAATAATGGCACGGCAGTAACTTTTGCCTGAGCTGAACTTGATGTCAAGTAATTAAGCAGGAAACGCAAATTATCCTGCGGGTGGGTCCATTCGTCTGCTGCAGGGTTTGGGTTGAAATGTCAACTCTGTTTGTATTCGCTGTGAAATATGCTGGCAGCCCACTCTCCGTGCACACAAGCTGAATAAAGTCTAAACAGGCAGAAGCCAAGAGCTGAATTATTAATCCCTGGATATTACAAGAAGCTGACACATGTTTGCAGTTGTGGGACATTACTTCTTCGCTCATAAGAGATGCATAATAATTTGAGATGAAAACTAGATAAGTTCTGCTGAAGTTTAATGATTTCTTTTAAAGCCGTAAGATGTTGTGATCTAATATTCAGAGGGGAGGCTTGACAAGTTTCTGTTGCTTGCATTATCTGTTTAATTTATTTTTCAGGTTCCCACTCCCACATAGGCTTTTTTTCTGCTTTATTGAGTCGTGAGGGGGTCTGAGAGAATATTTGAACAGAAGGAAGACATTAAAGACAGCAGAGGAAGGCTTCGATTTTTAAACCTGTGGGGGTCCATGGGAATCTAAAGGTGGGAATCAACAGTGATGGAGTCTATGGGAAAGAGCCTGCATTATTTACAATGGCACAGGCTCATAAAGGAAAAGCGGTGTTTGAATAGATTGCTCCTGTCTTTTTGTCTTGCCCAAGGGTTCGTGCCACATTTATGATCCAACCAGACTGAAATGTCAAAATGATAAGACAGACAGCACTTGGGCTCATCTTAGTATTGCTGTTCATTTTTTCCAAATTATCACTTTCATGACTCGACGACTCATGATCAGATTGTGCAAGGTCGCCGAATCATCAAGTTCAGGTGAAAATCATCAACTCTGGTGTAATGGGATTTTACTTTGACAGATGCAATAATGTGGTGTGTTTGTGTACAGTAGGTTTAATTTATGAGTGTTATTCTACTTTATCTCCACCCTGCTTCAGGCTCTACTTTGATTTTCCTGTAATAAATAATGCTCTTTTGTCTTCTGTGCTGCATTTGTTCCCAGTTGTAATCTCTCTACTGCTCAATAAATTATGAATGCCAGTTCAACCTGCTGCACATCTCTTTTTTTCCCCATTTGTCAGTTGTTGCATTTCTTTTCCCTTTTTATGACTGATGTTTGAGAAGGACATGCGGAGACATTACAATCTTTTTCCTTTTACAAGTATGGTGAGCAGTTTAACTTAAGTCTCACTGGGTTGATTGGGGAGAAAAGGAAATACCAGAAACAAACCACTGTATGTGCACAGAATGTGAGCAATAATGCAATAATACAAAGAATATTAATAGACTTCTTGAAGATTTAGCTCTTTAAATATTACATGATGACAATATTTTACTGTCTTCTTGATTGCTGTTTTGATGCAAAACTGCTATATGTAGTGCCTATCAGAGGTATTTATACCTTTTGTACATCCACAAACTTCTCATTTTTTCTAGAGATTTTATGCAATAGACCAGCACAATGTGTTGTGTAATGAAGTGGAAGGAAAGGGGTTCAGAATCAGAATCGGAATCAGAATCGGTTTTATTGCCATTGTTTGAGAACAAGTTCACAAACTAGGAATTTTTTCCGGTACAGTTGTGCACATAAAACATTTAACATAAGTAAAAATAAAATAAAATAAAAAAAATAAAATAAAAATGAGCCATAAGGCTAAAGTCTTTATAAATATTATAATCTGTGTGTAATATAAAAGAACTATGAAGAGATACATTTTTTTGTTAAAATGCAAATAAAGATCTTCATAGTGTGGTATGCATTGGTATTGAACCCCCTGAGGGAATACTTTTGCTGCAGTCACAGCTGCAAAAACAGTACCCCACCCTACTCTAAAGCCTCTAACGGGTCTTCTTCTGAAATATCTCTGTATTTAGCTTTAGTCATCTTTCTATCACCTCTGGCCAGCTTCCCTATCCCTGCTGAAGAACTTCATCCCAATAACATTGGGAGGAACACTATATTTTAAAATATATTTAAGGTGATGTGCAGTACTAGTTTTCTTCCACACTGTTTTTCATGATGGCTAAATTACTCTTTTATCTGACCAGATAAAATTATTTTGTTTGCTAGCTGCTTTGCAAGGTAGATGCACTAAACTTCTTAATCGAGTGCCTTACCAAAGGTAATGGGACTTGAGCCTCGACGTGTTACAAACATCAAACCTGCAATTAATTGCAAGATGACTTCTCTTCCTACTGAGCCTCAAACGTTCAACATCGTTTATGGGAAACAGACAGCACTTCCGAGTTTGAAAAATGCTTTCATACCACTCCATCAAAGCCAGATTTCTAGTAACTAAAGCCTTCTGTATATGGAGTTCAACAATTGTTTTGAATCCGAACAGGTCACGTTCGTATGAGAGAATCATGAAAACTCATCACACTGCAATATGTCCCTGCACCACAATTGTATCAGAAAGGCCTAAAGATGCATCAAATGACCGAAGGAAAGTTAACAATAGGTGTTGGTATTGGATGCAAATGTTAAAAGAGGGTAGGAGAGAGAAGAGGCAGCTTTGGAGGAGACCATAACTTTGAAATAATCAGACATCTGTCACAAAAGCAACCCTACACAACTTTTCATTAAAATTTCAGACATATTTTTCCTAGGTTGATAATGAGAATAATGAGAATTAAAATACTATCATGCATATGAAACTTTAAAGTAAATCTCAGTTCCTAGAATCTGACTAAAAAGCTTTAGGCTTCCTTCCAGGCTGCACCTGCTCAATCAACTGAGCCCAAGAAGAAACACTGAATGCACATTACAAGATAATCAAAAAAAAAGGAATGAATTTTCAAATTGTATTTGTTCAGTTTTGTTCCTTGGTCTAAACTTAGCTGCTTTTTTCCCCCCATGGATAAACTTGTGAAGTTCTGAAAAACCTGCCTAATTATGTAGACTCATCCTTCACATCAGTTCTACTTCACAGGACACATCTGTGTCAATATTTGACAGACTTTGTCTTTTAATTACACATTCCCTTTTGTGCACTCTCAAATTTCAGGCATTATCTCATTACCGCCTGTGTGCCAACAAACCACTTTGCCTTCCCGTAATTGGAACGCGGAGCGGTGCCAGCGTTTATAGAGGAAAGGCATATCGATGAAAATTTGTGAGCAGGTATGGTTAAAAAAAAGTGTACGGGCAGCCTGTGGATTTCCTCTGATTTCATCATTAAAAAAAAAAAATTTGTGTGAGGCGATACCCAAGACAACAAGCAGCTGTGTGTAGGCGAGCTTTGCTGTCCAAAGTCTTTGAGAGAAGAAAGTGATAAAATCCCATGAAGGCTCTGCAATTCATCCTTGGCTTTAGAGTTATTTCTCTTTTACTGCTTTTTGCAGGTAGTCTCTGTAGGGGTACAGGATGCAACAAGCATGACATCTTTATTTTGTTATGTACCTGTGGGTTTATGCAATTCATAGCAATATTCAACTTAATTTAGGCAGTATTAGTCGTGTCCACTTGAAGTTAGTTTGATCACAGTACAGTTAGTTTTTTTTGAAGGCCTTGGAACATCATGAAGACAAAGCAACACACAATATAGCTCAGTTTAAAACGGAAATAAATTCTAAAACAATAGTCCAGCTTTGAACATCTCCCAGAGCATTATTTAGTCCATCATCTGAAAACGGAAAGAGTAAGGGGCTGCATATTTACTTAAACATGGGTGCCTGTTTAATCTGACGCGCTGGCCAAGGAGAGAAACCAAGATGCTCATAGTAACTCTGGAGGAGCTGCAGCTTAGGTGCAGGAATATCCAACATTGACATGAACATCCAAGATGGCCAATAGATCAGTTAATGTGTGATCATTGGCTTGCTTCTGTTGTGAAAGAAATTTGGGAAAATCTTTCGTTTTCTTTCTCCTGACCAAAGACGACCTAAAATTAAGTCGATAAGTGTCGGTCTTTGGTTAGACTCTCAACAACCCTAACCCTCCTTGTAAACCAGTAAGAGAACAGCCATAAAGATGACCTGTTTGTGGGTTGCCACAAGCCATGTATAGAAAACAAAGCAAACACATGCAAGGTGCTCTGCTTAGACGAGACAAAAAATTTCATTTTTATTTAAATGCAGAGCACAGCTTCTAACCATGAATTCCCTATCTCAATTATGTGGTGGTGGCAGGCTCTATTTTAAGTTAGGATCCCAATAAATATGCTGGAATTTGTACTTGGAACATGAAGAAATGAGCACTTTAGCAAAATAAGGCTACATTCACACTGCAGGTCTTAATGCTCAATTCCGATTTTTTGATCAAATCCGATTTTTTTTTTTGTATGGTCATTTACACTACAGATAAAATGTGACAGCAAACACGCTCCAGTGTGAACGTTTCACGGCTCCAAAGCACCCCGCATGTGCAGAAGAAGATGAGACGTCACTATAGTACGTCACACACAACGCGCTCTGTTTACAAAAGTAAAAATGGCGGCTACAGATGTGAGCATTTTTTCAGCAGTCTATCAATTTTTGCATAGTCGGAACCGACCAAAACCTCACTTTCTGTCCATTGACTCGCTCCCTCTCCAGTCTTGGTCGCCATGCTTGTTCGTTTGTTTTCTCCGGCGCTGATTATTGACGTCACTGACACGCTGTCTCGTGTCACTGACGTAAAAGACCGATTTAAAGCGACATGGCCGTTCAGACCTCAGCCGCTTTCAAAAAAATTAGATATGTATCGGATTCAGTACCACACACTGAAGCGACCTGGGTCGGATTGGAGAAAAATCCTATTTGTGCCGTTCAGACCGCCGGAAAAAGATCAGATATGGGTCGCATAGGGGCAAAAAATTCGGATTTGATGCGCTTTCACCTGCAGTGTGAACATAGCCTAAGTTACTTAGGTGTTACTTTCTTGGTTTAATTTTTGGTGCCACAGAGATGTGTTTTCAGGCATTTCTAGAACCCACCTTATTTGGTTGAGAGCTAAAAGCATCAGCTTGGTTTCATTCATTTAGGACTCTGTGTAGTTAACACTACTTTAGCAGCTTCTTTGAACTTGGTTGGTATATTGTCACTTCATTGATTCATTTATAAGAGACAATACATGTCTGTTGGAGAAGTAAGTTAAGAGGAGGAAAAAAAGAAGGGCAGAATCAGCTGGAATTCTTGTTTTGCAGCCTCTAATTTACAAAAGTTGTGGCTTTTAAAGGTCTACATGACATTTTGGAAATGATCTTCTCACAGCATGACCTGCCGAGATCTCATTGTGACGGCGTGCTGAGTTCCACAGATTTTTTTTCCCCCACCCAATATCTCAACGGAGCCCATCATGACAAGACAACCACTGTTTGAGTCCACTTAATGAGAGTGTAGAGTCAGCGCTCTGGCTGCAATTACAGTGTTTAGAACTCTTTAATGATATGTTAATGGTTTGGCTGTACTACCTCTCAGCTGCCCAAACAACATTACATACCCCACGGCTGATTAATCCTACCTTTACAAAAATATCCAATTAAAGGAAACTGTAGAAATCAACATTTGCCAGCAGGTTTTGGCCCAAAAAGTACTGAAATGCAGAAAGAAACATGAAGATTTACTCAAGAAAATACAATTACATATGAGTTAAAGTTTTTTGAATGTACCTCTAATATGTTAGATATTCAGTTAAGGATGCAATGCCAAAACAGATTGCTCCTTATCAACACTTGATATCATTAAGGTAAAATCAGTGACACATTGGTTCTGGGATGCTCTGTCCATGCAATTGTTGCTCATTGCAGCGGCTGTGTCCACACAGAAATTCTGTAAAAACATCTCAAACAAATTGTGTTGTTTTTGGTTCTACAAGCAGAATCTTAACATAAAGCTCTGGCGAATGTCAGATTATTCAAAAAGAGTTAATGCAGCATCCCCTGTAGAATATCAGAAGTGGTGGTGCTGCCTTAACCTTGGCACCCTGAGCAGGAAGCCATATGATCCATATCAAAACCACCTCTTATTGCAAGTGAGACATTAATTTTTCCACACTTTTGTTTTTGTAAAAACCAAAAACTACAATGCATAGTCAACAACCCCCAACACATGTTTACTCTTGCACACGATGGTACTCTTCAGACATGATGAATATTATTAAAGTTCTCCTTCACTGGTGTTTTTATAAATTTTCCAGTGTTCTCTGGTATAAAACAATGCCGTCTGACTCGATTTCTGTCAAAAAACAATAATTCATAGTCTATTTCAGTTTATGCCAGTGAAGTGTGGGAGTGGGCGTGGAGACTTAACAAGATGTGGGGGGCTTGCGCAGTAAGATTAATGACACCCAAGTTTCTCTCCTCTGATTGGCTAACTGCAACACTACTCTTGAACTGTCTATGTTTATTAAAATCAGTAACATGAGGCAAAAAATGGTGCCAGTATTTAGACTTAGATGGAGTTTACCACACAGTTTAGGCATCGTTCCCAAACAAGACCGGACTCAGACCTGCTATTGGCAACAGCAGGACTCCACCACCGGAGCTACCGGAGTTACAGTCTGCAAGACGCCACACACCGCAGACAGACATATATTTGGCCAAACGGTCTCCCTCTTTAGTACTGAGTTACTCCTTGATAATTTATTCTCCTCCGCTTGGCAGTATGCTTAAATACAGCAAGTTGTCTCTTCTGAATTAGGTTAGTAGTCTGTTCAGAGCGAGCACAGCCACCCACAAACACACACTGCTAATGAGCGGAGAGAGCTCACGGAGGCTACGTAGACCGGGAGATTTAACCAACGCCGAATTCAGCTGCTGATATAATTCGTGTTTTGAAGCGTAGGTTACCTTTGAGGATAGTTTACAAAAAAAACATCTCTGGGTGGATGTGGTAACAGATATTAGCTGTTAGCGGAAGTAGTACATTTCATTGTCATGGCGTGTTTCAACATAATACTTGAAAAGTAAAACATTTGGTGAAAAGTAAAGCACTACTTACAGGCTGGGAGCTGGTGTTCCACCATTTTGACGGTACAGATCCTTCTTTTAAGTTCAACCTCGAGGCAAAGCCAGTACTGTAAGGTCCGTAGCCTCTAGCAGCTGCAAGAGGCTCGGCTTTCACCTTGCCAAAAACAACATTCCCTTGGGTAGTCCAAAGTTAGGTAGGTGATGCCATGAATGCGAAGTTAGCATTATGATGTATGGTTGTTGGGCTTTTTAAAACTAAGGCGTTTACTGGTCTCTTCATGTAACTGATTCAGGGATTGGAGTTTGTAAATACTTGTCATATGCACCATGTGTGACTGATTTTAATTAAAGAAAACTACTTTATTTTTCAAGATATTCAGTGAAGGAGAACTTTAAAATGCTGCCACAGAAGCAAGTTCTATTGATCCTTGCAATTTCACTTTCCTGGCTTTATAAACACCTTGTAAATTCCTGGCCCTTATAAATCATGTTGGCGTCCTTTAGTCTCTACAGCAGTTCCACATAGTGGATTTTTCAGTAAACACAATATCCAGTCTACACATGAAACTGTAGAGGTAATTTTTTAATTCCATAGGTCTCACATAAAATTATTTGTTGGGAGGATTTTCTACTATTAGGAAAACAAAAAAGGTTATTCTTCTGCTAACCCTATTGAGATGGATGAATTGTCACAACATAAATATCTTCAGTGTTGAATCATTTGTCTATTGCATTTGTACTTGTGGAGAATAAGTAAAGGTGGGATTTTTTCTTTTTTGTGACGAAGCAGTTTTCTCATCCATGACATCTGCAGGAAAATTATGATGGTCAATTCGTGCACAACATTGTTGGGGATACAGAAGGATGTGATTATTTGGCTATGAATATTTATGGAGTATTTCTCATGGCAATCAATAAGCTTAATAATTTTGTGGAAAATGGTGCACCACCTGATATTCAGGAGCTATATTAATAGCCAAATATTTTAGTCTGTGTTATCATTTATTAACTGCCTGGTTAAGGCTGAGGTAAATAAAATGCAAGGTGAAGGAGTGAGCTCTAGACGTTTGTTAAACAGAAAATTACTACATATATATGTGGAATAATAGACAAACGACTTGTCAAAATACAATAATTTATTCACGAAAGAAGAAAATAAGGCAAACATTTTAATCAACCAAGCTAGTAACACACATTACTTACTAGAAGAAATGAATAACTAACTACCCAAAATAAAGAACACAATGAATGGATAAATATGCAAAGGAAAGGAAACCCATATGTCACAGTTCTGTAGGAATCTGGATGCAAAAAACCAAGGCTTATACTGCAATACTGGAAGCACAGCTAAAATTACTTTACTAATTGTGATTAGTTTAAACTAATTTACACTAGTGATTTAGCTCTAAATCAATAAACAAAGGAAGGAAAAATAAAGCATTATTTGGACTGAGTAATATTTGTTAGATTCTCTAGATTAGAATACATTAACCTTTGGAAAATTACTTCAATTTATAGATTGATCACTGCAGTAAGCAATCTAATTCCAGTATTTTTATGCAATAACGCAGTTTCAAACACAGCTAATTAGATTAGTTTTCTGTGTTTAAATATTCTAGTTTAAACCGATCTTTATTTTGAATACCATCAGTAGCAATCTGTTTGTTGTTCATAAAATACAGGCCAAAAACAAAGACACTTGGGTTTATTTTAGCATGAAGCTTACAGGTAGCCCACCCAGTCTCACTTAAAGCCACTCTGATTAATTTATTAAACATTAAACAAAGAAAACTCCTGACTGGTTTAGTAACCCAGATTGCAGGATTTAAAATGACTGTCGTAAAACCTTTGAAAACACTGGTTAAACATACAGGCTGAAGAGCATGTCTGTACCCCAACAATAGCATTTGAAATCTTACACAACGTAACAAATCACAGTGAAAAAAGACAACCCTTAAATCCTGTTTATCCTTAACTAAGAGTCTGTCCACACGTAGCCGGGTATCTCACAAAACAGAGATATTTTTCTACGGTTTGGCCTGTTATCCACACGTAGCCGGAGGTTTTCGGCACCAAAAATGAAGCTTTTTAAAAACTCCGGCCAAAGTGGAGATTTGCGTTTTCTCCGTTTTCAGTATCTACGTGTGGACGGTTGAAAACGGAGTTTTAAGAGCCGTAAAGCCACTTTCCACGACAAAAAATGCTCCAACACCACATGTGCGACCTGTGTTTACTCTCGAAAACAGCATTTATTTCCTCAGCGCTGTGTTGGTTTCATCCATTGTTAAAGCGCGTCTTGTTTGTTTGCTTTTATAAGCTGTATAACTGCTGCGTGCTGAAGAGAGGATATAAAGTTTGTCTTGGCGGATAGGACTGGGGAGAACTACTGCCCCCTACAGGTTTGCCACGTCTATGAATGTGCTGAAAAACGCATTTATCCAGTTACGTGTGGATGGAGATTTTTTTTTTCAAGGAGCAGAGGAAAATCTTCGTTTAAAAAAAAACCCGGCTACGTGTGGACATGGCCTAATCCCATACAAACCTTAAAGTTCTCTAGGTTTTCTCAGTGGGTGATCTAAGGGGGGAAGGCTCAAACAACGTTAACTGGCGGCTAACAATAGGTTGCTATGGCCTAGCAGACTCTTCAGCTGGGACGTCGGCTTTGTGCTCTGGCTTGGCTACACAGCGATCGCCTCCAGCCTTCCTTCACTGATCAGCTTCACTCCTTCATTCCCTGTTGGAGCTGGGTTTTCTTCTTCTCCTGGGGAGCTAGAATGCGGGTTAACACCACCCTATGGCTGTGTGTGGCACAACATGATTAAACATCATGATGAACAAGAGGCATATAGGTTACATACCCGTTGTGTTAGAAATGTTGCACCGTTGTTTCGCACGGCGTCCTGATCTGCTGAATTTCTTGTTGAACGTCATTCTTTATTGTTCGAATCGCGTGATAAATCTTTAGGGATGATTACCTAACACTGCTATAAATGTGAGGCAACATGACCAACTTCCTTAGATTTACATTTATGGCCTCAGTACCAGCCTGTCTGTAGTGTCCTATTTGAGCACTGCCTCACAATAGGAGCAGGAGCTGGAGGAGACATGAGAAAAAGTAGTTTGTCAAAATAAGCTTATATAGCATCCAGTCCCTTCAACATGCGTTATTATATATTCTCAGGATTTGGAGAACTTAAAGGATTTGATTTTCGTCACTTTCTGTTGTACAGGTAATGATGGCACTGATCCACTCTCCCAGACACTTTCTGCGTTCTTCCTTGTTGCTGGCCTGGTGGTGCGCTGCATGAAAGATAATCAGGCATACTGACGGAGACACTTTTCGATTATAGTACTCAGTTTCTTTCTCTCCATTCCCCATTGATTTTTCTGTGTTGCAAAGCAATTACCAACCAGGACTGCAGATGGTGCTAACTTTTCATGGCACGTCTGCCTACCGTTGCAGCATAGTTTCTAGTTAATTAGAGATTTTTTGCTTCAACTTCTGAATGCATTCCCTCCTCAAGGAGCAATGGACAACATTAAGTAAGTTTTGATTAAGCTAGAAAGCTTTTTACTAGAAGTTCAGCTTATATAATACCCTAAAAATACAAGTAAACAAACACAGCAGCCTTTTTTGTTGTTTCTCTACACCTCGTGTTCAAATCGCCAAAAGACCATATTAGATAAATTATCCTTTCAATGTAATGCATGTACTGCCCAAACGCTGCATTGACTACTTATTACAGCGACTGTAGAGCACCATTCTGGTGACACGATCTCTGGCTGTGGCTGAACTGACCAATCACAGGCATACACTCACCATTGATAGTTAGAAAATGGGACTCGGCTCCGTCTTTGTATCAATGGATAATGGCGCTATGTCAATCCGTCTCCGTAAAAACGGACAGGTATAAACTAGGCTTTAAAGACCTTTGTCCTGAACAATTTAATTTCAGTTATCAAATAAAAAAAAATTTCTTCTGCTCAAAGAAACCTTGATTAAACTAGGTCACAAGAGTGTTTTCACCGAGTTCCTTCCCCCATGCTATTCCTTCCATAGTGCGCTGAGGATGATGAGCTGCTGAGGTGGGCTTGCTACAGTGTACAGGGAGATCATATTTTGATTTAACTTAATCAGTGAAGGTTCTGCAACATACAGTAAACATGTTCATACATTGGACCTCATAATCTCTCAGAGCCTCCCAATATGTATCTTATAATTACTGAACGCCTGCATTTCAGATCGTTTATCCATTATATTAGTTTTCGTGCCTCCTACACCTCCAGAAAGATCTCCAACCACCGCCTGTACCTGCCGTGAAATCACTTCCACCACAGTCAGTGAATTTTCTACTGCTTTCATGAGAACTGTCTCTTCGTTCAGGGTGAATATACACCTTTGTGCTTTGAGAATTTTTCTTTTCTTTTTTATTCAACCTGTTCTGACATTTTGGACTCCGTGGCATCCTTTAAAATGAGGTCCAGTAAGCCGAAACCACACGTGCCCTGAAAAGGCGTTGCAGACAGGCTGAGGTTGAAGATGAAGAAATACATGCTGCATGTGTCTTTGGATGTCTTTCTGAATATCATTATGGAGTTAAAGAAGCCAAATATAAATACCTTTCAAGTTATATTTCTACTAGCTTTAATCATCCTCAAGTTTTGTTCAGTACAATTTGGTCTGTTATTTTGTCTGCTTACCTCTTTAAAGATGTTCCCAATCAACCTGTGACAAGTTTTCTCCATTACTTGACTGACAAAGTGGACTCGATCAAAAAAAAGTATTAATAGCAGCATGATTAGTGTCTCTGACAGGGATCAACCTCCTTTCCCTCCTGCTGTCTTTAATGTGTCTCACTCTCAGCTCTCTAAAGTCTTCCAAAAGCTGAAACCCACAAGCTGTCCTCTAGACATTGCTACAACTAGGGTGATTAAGCAAGATTTTATACAGTAGGGTCATGTCTCCAGTCCTTTTTTTCAATACCTGCCTATGGTTAGGGTCTGTCCCAAATGTTTTTAAGCAGGAGGTGGTCAGGTCACTAATCAAAAAACCTAGTCTTGACCCATCAATTATCTAAAATTTTAGACCAGTGAGTGTCCTATCTTTCTTTACTTATTTTCATTCAACTACAATCGTTTTTGGATCACAACCACATACTTGAAAAGCTTCAATCTGGTTTTAGAACACGTCATAGTACAGAGTCTACATTATTAAAAGTACAGGCAAGATTCTCCTGTCCTTAGGCTCTTGCTGCCTTTGACACAGTGGATCATTCCATCCCTCTGACCCGATTGGCTCTGTAGGTTGGCTTTCAGGGACCTGCGCTGTTGTGGTTCAGGTCGTACCTAACATTGTCTGTGATGATCAATGATCTATTATCTTCTGTTCCAATCTCCTCTGGTGTGCCACAGGGTTCCATGTTGGGTCCTGTCTTATTGTCTTTATAAATGCTGCCCATATGCTTCCCGTAGGTTCTGTGATATTCCATCATAATGTATCATTTCATCTGTATGAAAATGACTTGGAAATCTATCTGCCCGTTGCCCAGAACTCCTCATATACACATTTAACCCAAACTTGCCTAGATCACATTAGTTGTGGCTGTCACAAAACTTCTTTTCCCTGAATGAGTCAAAAACTGAATTTATTCTTCATCTCTGACGACCCACCTCACTATGCCGTGAGGAATCCCAGTGACATTGGACAGTACTCTCAAACTCAATAAGCAAATAATCAGGGCCATTTTTTTCCAGCTCTGCCTGTTTGCAAATGTAAAATAATTGTTCAGCCAGAGTGACTTGGAAAAATCATTCACGCTTTGTCAGTTCACGCTTGGACTATAAAAATGCCCTCTATACCAGGTTACATACCGCCTCTGTGCATTTATGCAAAATGCATCTGCCTGACCCTCACTAAAATCTCTAGATATAATCATATCATTCCCGTGCTGTACTCTTTGCGCTGGCTACCTGTTCAGTTCACAATCCAATTACATTTTTTTATTGTTTGTCTTTTGTTTCATTCACGGCCTTGAACCTCTGTATGTGTGTGACATGTTGACCCCTCATCAGTCCAGCAGAGCCTTACGCTCGTCTGAACAACACCTAGTTTTTGTCCCACAGTTAAGGTATAAACAGTGGTGGTATCACGCTTTCGCAGTGGTGGGATCAAAGCTTTGGAGCTGTGTGCCTTTGGAAATACACTTCATCGCCTGTCTCTGTTTAAGGCTAAACTGAAGTACTACTAATTCAGATTAATCTTTGACACTTTAGGATGGTGTCACTTGTGACCAGGGTCACCAGGGTGTGACTTGTGACACTTGATTTGCATTATTTATTGTTTTTAATTTATATTCTTGTTTTTACCATTGCCCAGCCCTTTGAGCAGCTACAGTTGTTTCAAAGGATATTTATAAAGAACATTTTTGTTTGACTGATTGATTTGTGTACTGACTAGGCAGAAACTACCCATGCGGGCGTTTAGGTAGTCCACCATTTTAAACCACTCATTACCCAGATCATAGCTATTAACATACCTATCTACCACTCACTTTGAATTTGAAAAATTTGCCTCTGTAGATAATGATCAATTGCAGGCAGTGTACTAGTCAGAAACTGATTGGTTCTGGTTTACATTGTCCCCAATTTATGAATTAGTCACTTTTACCGGACAGTATAGGAACACACTTTAGTCTTCCTTCTGTTCTTTTTATATTGTTCTGTCATTTTCTCCCATGTATTTCCCCAATGTCTGCTTCCCTCAGAGCTGTTTCTTATCTGAAAATAACCTTGCCTGTTTTCCATCCAGCAATCACCCTCCTCAGTATATATACCCCTAGATTTCTCCTGGTCCCTGTCAATTCCTCTTGTTAGTTACCCTTCTTGTTTCAAACCACTCACTTGTTTTTATTATTGGTCTCTTACTTTTTGTAAGCCCTTATTTGTTGCCAGCTTTTATGCCTGCTTCCTGCCTGCATTAACGTATCTTATCACCAATATTCAGTAGATGGTGTCTTTATAATTTTATCTTGGTAGTACATTTAAATCACAAACACTAACCAAATGCCACAAAGATTAAGAAGAAAACTAAAATATTCGAGGTGTCTTTAGTTTATTATAACAGGTTCACACCGGTAATCCAGTAACTCAATAAGAGGCTGCAAGAAAATATTGATTGGGAAGCAACTAAGAAGCCACACAATTAAACAGAAAGTCTAATCTCCAGAAAAGCCAGTGGGCATATATCTGTTTAAGGTGAGATTTAAACACTGACATTAAGGGAATCAGTTAAATATCAAGGGAGGAGGTTCTTCAAAAGTTGAAGAAAGCTGAAAGCTCCAAAACAGAATTGAAGTGGTCTTAAGATTCCAAAGGTATTATCTAGCTTTAATGAGGAAAAACAACAGCACATATTAATGCCGTCCTGCAAAGGTCTGGTTTGTTAGAGTCCTGGGTTCTGCAGACACTTTAACATTAATAAACCGGTTTTATTATTACCCTAAATCTTAAAATAAAAATGTAACTTTAAAAAAATTTCTATCATAGCACTCAATAATCTTCATCATACTTTATTTTGATGTCTAATAAACCAACACAAAGTCCTTCATAACTGTAGGAAAATGGTAATGTTTTATGAATAAAAACAGAAAAAAATTGATGAGCATTCAGTCCCCCTTTAGTCTTAAACTCCTAAATAAAATTCAGTTGAACCAATTCCCTTCAGAAGTCACTTTGAGAGATTAGAGTCAGCTAGCAGAGTTGTGACCAAGTTATTATTGTACAAGTCTCAAGTAACTCTCAAGGCTTTGTCCTCAAGTCCGAGTCAAGTCTCAAGTTAATTACAAACAAGTCCAGGTCAAGTCCAAGTCAAGACAGGAAAGTTTCAAGTCAAGTCCGAAACTTTGAATTTCAAGTCTCTTTTTTTAGTGTTGCATTTTTATGTTCAATGTAAATCTTATTCAGTGTATTCTTTTTAAAAGCTGTATTTATTTCAAAACCTGATAAAACAAGTGCAACTGAACTTAGAAATTTTACAACAGGTTTACATGTCAGCTCAATCTTATTATACTGGAAATTGATATACGTGCACAATTTCTCACCACATTCTACAATAATCTGGACCAACCAATACGTGCTCCACCGAAATAAAACGTTTATTTCTTAAGGATTGGGTTAAAAGAGATATCTGGTTGATGACTCATCTAATGGATAGTAAGGGGGATCTAGTTAATTAGCATTTTTGCATCTAATTTGATTTCAACCCTCCTTATAAGGATTTTTTACAAGTGCACAATGATCTTCTGCCTGAATTGATTTTTCTCACCAAAAATATATTACCATATCAGAAAATTCCACCAAGATAGACTTTATTACTAAGGCGGGAACTAAATTCTTATAATTTCCAATAGCTCCTAAAGCAAAACAGACACACTTTGAAATTATATGTATACTTCCAAAGATTTACTGAAGAACCGCTTTAACATAAATAATAAGGTCTGCAGTTTTGTGATTCATATACTAAAACAACTGAACCATCTTCTTTTACTGTTCCATCATACTTGATTTTTGGATACCATTCAAGCGTCAGGGTGGAGATGACGTCACTGCGTTATTTAGGTGTATCGCGTCACTTCCTATTAATCCCTGACTGTTGTGTAAACTACTCAGTGCTCCCGCTGGCTTGAATTGATCTATTTTCTTTGTTCAGAAGCATTTCTGAGTTATTCTAACACACAAGCACGTTAGAACACTTATTTTCCTCTGATTTTCTTCACGTTTTCGGAACTCGTTGTGAGTTACACTGGTTTTCTGCGCATGGTAAGGTATCGCTAGGTTGCTTAGCATGGCTAGTGCTGCTAACTCTCCTGCTAGGTCTCTCTCTCTCTAAACCTCCTCCTCTCTCTTCCTCTGTGCCCCTTCCTGTGGCTGTGTTCAACAGGTTTTCTGCACTCAGCGACACATGCTGAGAAACCAATTCTGCCAGCTGAGCTGCCGCAGCTCCATAGCTGAACGTGGCTCTAGAGTCACATACTACCACAGTCAAATACCTAAAATGAAGTTAGCTTAAGTTATCCATGATATTGTAGCAAAAAAGTTGCATCTACCGATCTTTATGTAACCTTAAATGACGAAAAAAATGTTGCATGTTGTTCCACCGGCGTCCGTGATTTTCTTTTTGCATGTTTTACATGTTGCTGTGAATTTTTTTTCTACTACTTCGTAGGTTGTGAACCCAAATGCGATCACCTTTGGGAGCATACCGATAGTCCTTGTTGGCTGCGTTATGCATAGCTGAATGGACTGTTAGACTGGCTTCTTTTTAAACTGTTGTATTTTTTGTTGTTGTTTTCAAATCCGATTAATTTGATTGGCTCTTCGTGGCTCTCGCACACATAGAGACGGACTTCGCTTATTGATACTGGATGAGTGAAATAATTTAACCCGGCACAATTTTGAAATAATAGATGTTTTAAACTATATTTATTGGGTAATATAGCAAATCTTTGTCAAGTAAACGGGTTCAAGTCCGAGTGAAGTCCCAAATCTGTGGCCTTCAAGTCCAAGTCAAGTCAAAGTCTTTGAGCATTATTTCAAGTCAAGTCTCAAGTCATTATATTAATGACTCGAGTCCACACCTCTGTCAGCTAGTGCAAATAAGTATCATAAGTTCACCAGCTGTGTGAATTTTACCCTTCATTGTGGGGTATCAGAATATGGGAGAATGCCTTTTAATCTTATAGGAGGATCTTTGTTGACATCTTTGTGCGCATGCACAAGTGGTTGGATGGCAGAAAATAACCAAAATGAACGGCTATAGAGACGCAACAAACACTTCCAAGAGAGTTAGTGGGCGAAATCCCCGATATAGAAACCACTTTAATGTCTAAAAACAGGGAGAGATTTAGGGAGAAACCTAAAATCTCTATTGACAGCGAAATAGAAATGATTTAAAGCGTGAAAGACGTTACTTTGATTCGCAAGTTTCCTGGCCTCAAATCCACTAGGGAGACATTTGTTCCTTTTCCTAAAGCCGACCCTTCTCTCAAAATATTTTTTATTTTTTTTAAATCTATTCTTGGAGAAAGATACAGTCATGTAGCAGCTTTAATGATTAGATTAGAAGCAGCTGTCAGGATTAGATTTACAGCTTCTGCATGTACAGCAGTGTGAATAATCAGGTTCTAATAGCGGTTTGGGAAAATTGAATAAGAACGCGAAAAACAATATAACGCAAAGGATTTTAAAATATGCAAACCTCACCTTTTTCTAATTAAACATTCTCTAAATAACAAATACGTCATTACAAGGACTTACCACTAACAAAATGAGCCTCACAAACTCTGTCATTTACTGCATTATCCAGGCTTTCTTTTGAGCATCCAGGTTTAGACTCCTGATCACCTGCAGTCGTTTTGTTTTTCAAAAAAAACTTTATCAGGCCCCCATGGGACTGTACGGTGGACCACACAGCAGGATTAAATAATCTACTCTGCTGAATCCTCCTTCAAACGTCCAAATCAATCAAATTATAGGTAAAATAGGCTGTTTCCTGCCACACACTACCATGATGCATTGCGAGGAAAGAAACATTGACGTCACAAAAGATCTTCCCATACGCCAAAACGAAAGGCTTTATATCAAACTGTGGAATTTCTGAGTTCCCCCCATAATTTTTGTTGCAAAAGCTACATTTTTGTCACTTGATTGTGTATTTAAAAGTTACATTTAAAATCGGGCATCTTTGCCATTTTTTACCTGTTAGACCAGAACTTGTGCCGCTAAAGATAACCATTTTCTCCATGCATGATAGCCTCTTTTCAGGCCTTCAGGGCGGGTGTGTGATTTAGGCTCCATCATGTTTGCTTCTTATCAGGCCTCATCAGCGGGCCAGGAGAAAGAGGTTGGAAGGGTGGTGGTGGTGGTGTGGGGACGGGGCTGCTCGTCCCCGGCAAAGAGTGGCGCCTGAAGAATGTAGCATCCTTATCAAAGGGCCGGGTGCTGAGCCTCAGTTAAAAATAGAAACCGAGGGAGATTGGCATCGATTTCTGCAGGCGTTGACGGCCCGATTGACAGCAGCTCCGCAGCATCGGGCTGTTGAGCCATCGAGGGAATCCGCCAGACAGCGTATGATGAGATGAGATAGGAAGATAACTTCTGACAAGCCCTCCACACGCCACCCATTTCTAATCACCCCCGCCTACACCTACACACAAACACGCATGCAAGGAGAGAAAAGTAATTACCGTCTGAACACACACAGTTGCTGCCCCCTGAGCAAGTAACGGGTCCTTGGCTGGCTGAGCATCCACCTGTCCTGTGTCTCCTGCCAAGTCAAAGCTCATGTGCTCACGCACATACAAAATACCTGTGGAAGTCCCTCCACAACAATCAGCCACAATCCTTAAGGGTTATCTCACTTAATTATCTTCCATCAGTGAATACTGCGTAATATACATGAGGCGTTCTGAATGGGGATGTCAGTGACCTTTGTTTTATTGCTGAAACTGAACCACACAGTCATTATTTTGGTCACACAGTCATCTCTGTGTAATTCATCTCTCGGAGGTATTAGAAGTAATTCAGTCACACTAATGGACCGGGTGGCCTTTTAACAATACTTCAGAGATGATAAAATCCTTCCCTGAAATAACATTTACAAATGACTTGTTTCTTCATTTGCAGATTAGACCCTGATTATTGCTCAGTCGCGATCTGATTCCAGTGGGCTTTGACACCAGACACAATATAGACACGTGTAGCAGCATGTTGCATCTCATTTCTAAAGAGTTAATTTATTCAAAACAAATTTCATCTCGAGGCAGGGCAAATCATATCCAGTTATCGAATCCACAATAAGTTAGTTTAAATCTAATTAAAATCAAACTAAGACTTTACATCACACCGCAGTGTAGGTTTAATGTGATACACTGTAATTTCTAAACTGAAAAAAAAAAAATAATAATGAGCACGAGACTGGAAATAAAAAGACTTTTTAATGTAAGAATGTGAAATAGTGTTTTTAACATCTCAATGAGAAATCCCGAGGGAGATCTTAATGAGTTTCGAGGACATTGCTAATGGAAAGTTTAAAAGTTTTCTTGCAAATTATCTGGCATGTTAGTCCAAAAAAGCAAAGGATCATTGCCAAGACTTTAACAGACAGTAGGTGTAAGATGCTCTCTTGTTTTAGAGCATTCTGACCAGCCAACCATTCCTTTCTGTGTTTTTAAAAAAATGTATAAAATGCAAAATAGTTATCATTAAAGGCTCAATGGTTGGCCATTTTATCTACAGTGTGTCTGTTAATCTGACCTTTGATCTCTGATCATCTAGAGTTGATAAATTAAACATTTCAGACAAAGTTACTCCTTCGTAAGCAGAGATAGTATTTGTAAACGTATTTCCTTAGCATATAGTATACTCTCGAATATCAATATGCACTCATCGAAGGAAGCCCTATTTCAAAACTGTGATACTAATTAGTACAATGTAGTGACATAGTCCTATATGTTTAATTTAGAGCCTCTAGATTATGTAGGTAAACGTTAATTATTTAGAAACTGGTCGATTTTGTCGATTTTTTTTTGTGTTTGTTTCTTGTTGTGTTTTTGCTTTAATTAATGCATGCTAAATCTTTTCCAACGATTCATAAAGTGTTTACAGATGAATTTACATCATATCTATAAACTGCGTATTAGCCATTCTTAGGGGGGAACCTTGTTGTAAAGTCGTACCGAATAAAGAGGTGTGTGTCTCCCTCTAGTGGTACAAATGGGACACGCTTAGGAAATAGCAGCTGGATGAATGCTTTGAAAAGGGAAAATAAAATCCATTTAAGCTGCAGTTACCTAATAATTTAATGATACACTAGTTTCATGGAACTGTAAGGAATGTGTGCCTCAGCACTACATTTTCTGGCATTTCTGCTATAAAAATATTGCCTGTATAAATAAATATTTATAGATTTGCAGGGTCTCACAAGGGTATTAATTACCATTTCCCAGTTTGTCTTGATATACCAACTTCAAACTATTTTATAATAGTTTTTCTTTTTCTGATTAAGCTCGAGACATTTTGAAAAAGATCATCAAACCGGAGTTTTTATATCAGAAGTGTGAAACTACAGTCCTCAAAGGTCTATGCTCCGCAACTTTAAGATGTATTCCTGGTCCAGTATACCTAAATCAAATACTTCAATTATCCTTTCAGTTTGTAGTCAGGTTCTACAAAGTCCTGCTACTTACTTATTTAGTTCAAGTGCAGAGAAGTAGAAACTCAGATGTTGCAATACACAGGCTCTCAAAGTTTATACAACTATACAAAATACAGTCTAAGACGAGACTTATCATCTGTAGTATTCAAGAGTCAGAGTCCTGAAACATTCCTCCATTGACCAAAGACATTCATTTGATTCATGTGGGTTGGATCAGGAACGCATCAAAAATATTTTCGACAAGAGGCTCTATACCCCAAGAACTTGGACACTGAATGGTTAAGTAGTCTGTGTTGTAAAATTAAATGAAACCAATAATTCAAGGTATATTTTAAGTTTCACTTTACATGAGGTTCAGTGAAAACTAGTATTCTGCCAAGACTTGACACTCCAAACAGATCTAATCATAACTCAAAACAGTCCTGGTAGAGCTGCAGTGATTAACTGGCAGCATCATTTTACAACCAATCGGTCTGCAGAAGAAATGGAGTCAAGTCAAATTCTTAAAACCATTAATTCCTTGTTAATACAACTCAATGATGTTCTGTAAACAAACCCTCGAGCCAAGAAAAATAACAAAACTTCCTAACTTATTTTACATTTTTTGGATTTGTTTTATATTGGCCTTTTTCCCTTGTATCTGGCACAACAGTTGAAAGCAGAATTGTACATACCCAGAATAAAGTGACACCTTTTTTTCCTCTATTAAAAAGCATGAACAGGTGTGCCTTCAATTAACTGAAATGTGTCCATAAACCTGTCAGAATTTTCCAAAGCAATGACATCATTTGCGCTTCCCCTCATTGTTTAAAGACCTAGTGATCATTCTGCATGTAAACTTTAAAATTTGAAGACAATCAATAATTATCTGACATTCTTTCTCTTGTTTTTGTGGCATAATTTTACTAATTACATTTGGTTTTACTTAACTTCAGACAGTGAGGGGGAAAAAAGGATTTTCATTTGGTGTATATAAGGTTCTGGTTATAATTCTACCTCATGCATGTTTTGGGCATATTTTGTTATATATGGGAATTTTAACAGTGTTGTATCTGTATTTCAATATTCTTACACCATCCTAATGATTATAAAACAAAGCATTAAAATTATTTTCTTTGTTTACTTATTTGACAATTGGAATGTTTCTGGGGCTTAAATGAAGCTGGCTGACTACAAAAACACAGGTAACATCCAGAATAACCGTGCTTTTTTTTTCAGAACTCGTTATTTTAGACAAATTACTACAATTTATTCAAACCAAATTATTGAAGTATTATTCTAATCAGCGTCATCATTGACAGATGGGGAAAAGGTTTCCAATTAAGAGTTTACTGTACTCTTGGGCATTTTGGACTTTCATTTATTTTAGTTCTTTTTCCAAGATGGGCCAATTCCACACAAAAAAATCTTTAGTGAAAAATAAAAAAATAACTGAATGCACCTGAGAATTTCCCATATAATTGCAAGATATCATATAGAGGCAAAGATCCTTTTAACACATCCCCACTAATGTTTGAATCACTGTTCCTTTGCAAGTCGCATCTAATCCAACCTCTTACAGCGCTCAAGAACTCTCTGGGATCATTGCGGATAAATATTTAGATTGAATTATAACTGTTTGGTTATTTTTAGCCTACTTTGTTCATTTTAATCCAATGTTATGTGTTTGGGATCATTGTCTGGGTAGAACGTTTAAATATGCCTGTTTAAACAATACTTGTGAAATAATAGAGATTTAGCTTTACCAATTTAAAGTAATATTTGATTTGAGTGAGAAACAGGGAGTGTGAAGCAGAAAGTACAACTAAATCAAACTTAGTTTAGTCCACTTCCATTACAAAACCTGAAAACTTAGTTTACTGATTTATGTAGATGGTCATGTTGCCCTTTGATGCCCTTTGAATCGGCTTTTCAAAGCCAGTATAAGGTAAATGAGGCTTGATTTTACCAATTAACCTCAAATTTTTAGCTGCTATCAAATTTCACTCCAAGGCTCCAAGCGACTGCACAGTTAAGTGTTGAAAGGGCCAATAGGGCTGCTACCTTCCAACAACAAATCAGCCTTTCCAAAGGCTATGATCTGAGTCTTATCCTGATTCAGGTGTAAAGAAAAATGTATTCCAACCCAAGATATCACTTAAACAGTTAATAAAAGTTCCTCTATTTATTAACCCAAACGGTAATAAATACAATGACAAAAAGTAGCTAATCTAAAATGGAGCCTTGGGGAACGCCATACTTCAAGGGGACTTTAAGGTAAGAAAACTGGCCCAAACTAACAGAAAAAGTCATTTTGACAAAAAGCAGCGAAACCACTTAAGTGTGCCCTTAAGACCTAGAGTCTGGTTCAAACAAGATGAAAAGGACTTCAAGTGGTTCCAAACTTGTCTGGGTTAGTAAATAAATGTAATATTTGTTAAAAATAAGTTCCATTTGAAAGAAATAAAGAACTTTCCCTTTAATCACATCATTGCATACCACTGACGTTAAACATGAATAATATGGCGGTCTTAATTTTTTCCTCCAACATTCAATCCAAATTAAACCAGTGTGCAATAAAATGATTGTGTTCAGACATCTCAAAACAAAAATACTTATAGAAAAGAAAAAAGCTGCCTCAAAAGGGCAAGAAAAGATGGCTGAAACAATGGGGGGAAAGAACCGGTAGGTGGGTTTATAACATTCAAAGGAAAGTTGAAATAATGAGGAAAACAAAACAAAACAGAAAAGAGGAAATTATATCTAGATTAGGATTTGTTGACATGATTTATGTATTTTTTGAAAAATGGAAAACATGCTACAGGGAAATGTGACTTTTGTCTTTAAGAAGAGACTGTGTAACGTGTTATATTATTTTGCCTGAAGCATGCTAGCGAGAGAAAGGAACTAGGACAAAATTGATAAATGGACATTAAAGATCTTCTGAACTACTTTGTCTGTTTTACTTTTGAGTCTGAAAGGAAACTTGCGGAATCTGTGAGGATAACTTTTAGCAGTATATTTATGCCTGAATTTCTAAAAAACAAGAGCAGACTTGTACCAGCAGGGTGTTTGAGTTCAGAATATCAGGTAAAGTACTGGAAAAGGGGGTTGAGGTACAGGGAAGTCTGTGAGTGTCTACAGTGATGACATATATATCTTATATATCAAAGGCTGCTTCACACTTCTTTAGTTTCTCTTCTATTTTCCCTTCAGCTTAGTATCTTAAAGAGATGTGTACAGGAGAGCACACAAAAGACGAGCACTATGAGGAGCTATGCTCTGAAATGCAAGAATGACCTTGAAGAAGTGACATATGTTCGCCCGCCGCACTATTTACGTCGTATCTGGATACAACCCCCCCAGACATTTGTCAGGATCCTCCGGTACATTTCTTGCTGTGTAAAAGCAGCCAAAAGGCAATGTTCCTGTAAAAAAAAGCGGTGTATTTTAAAAAGACAACTACGGTTAAAGACCAAATGGAATTGTTTGTGAATATTTCAGAATTTCGATCTCAAAACAACTATTAAGTCCAGTGATCGTTGGCGTTGTGGGGACAGGAACTATGGTGGAGTGGAGGACTTGAAGCAGGCAGGCACATAATATGATATGCCTCCAGTGAGGAGTTGAAAATGCCAGAAAACACTGGGGCAAGCTCATTTGCACAGTGTGGCAAGAGTGGCAAGACACATGCCGTCTGGGCTGGAAGCCTAAGGAGCATTTAGGTTCTTAGGCCGAGATCACACCATGCCTTCCTCCTCCATCTCAAAATCCTGCTTCACGTCACACTGCGAGCTCCACCAAGCACTAGAGATAAAGTGCTGCTTCATGAATATGAAAGGTTGTAGTGGAAGAGAGTGATGTGAGATTCACATATGTGTGTTGGTGAAGAGAGAGCTGCTGTGGGGGAAGTCTTTGATGTTGGTGACGGCTCTATGATTGGGGGAGCGGAGGGTGGGGATGGGGGGATGAGTGTCCAAAGTGTCTCTATTGTTGGGACTGGTCGAGTTGTTAGGCCTTCGTGAAGACTATTCAAAACGGCAGTAAAAATTGTTGAGGGTGATGGCAGTCGTCAGTGGAGAGGGAAGTTTAGGAAAAGTGCTTTACTTACGATGAAAACATGTTTTTAAACTTGTAAAATTTAATGTGTGATCAATCAAAAAAAAATTGAGCAGAACTGTCAGCTGTGATCAGTTCTATGCACTCAATATGTGTTTTGAGCTCCTTTTGCATGAATTACTGTGTCAATGCAGCGCAGCATGCAGGTGATCAGACTTCGGCTCTGCTGAGGTATATTGGAAGTCCAGGTTGTTCTGAAAGTAGCCTTTAAAGTCATCTGCATTGTTGTTTCTGGTGACCCTCATCTTTCTCTTGATAATACTCATAGCTTCTCTATAGATTCCGCTTCAAGCAAAGTGGATGATGCATTGGATTTCTCTGTGTGGTGGCTGTTGATATGCTAACTCCTGCCTCAGTCTACTCTCTGTGAAGCTTCCCCCGTGTTGCAACAGGATCCGGCTCAAATTAAGTTCAAATTAACCCCAAAAACATGACCTTTGCACTAAACGGCAATATTTCAATATTGAAAACATCCATATTGTGTTCAGAAAACAGTTAATACATATGTCATGTTTTCTTTTATATATATATATATATATTTTTTTTTTTGTGCTGTAATAATTGTACAGTGTAATAGTTGGTCAATAACTATGCACCTATAGATATTCTCGTAACAAAGACTCAGTATGTTGGAGTACGTCTTTGGTTAATCCAGAGCTGGTAGTTTCTTGATGAATAAAAATTATCCACAAAAATGACACTTACCTAATTGTGCACAAACGCTAGATGACTCTTAAAAGGCTTTTGGACATGCTGGTATGGTGTGTGTTGTGGCGCATAAGTTGGATGAACGCGTGCCTTGGCTATGTGTAGGATGTTTTACTGTGAGTAGAAATAAAGTACCAGAGGATTGCAGATGTCCAGTCGGATATGCCAATCCTTTTATTTACTTTCTTGTTAAAAAGCATCATGATGAGATTTACAGCTTTGTTGGTTATTGTTTTAACAAACAAACGAGCACGGTCAAAACCATTTGCCTCTGTAGCACCACACCTGGCACTAGATTGGCTCACCCTTTAACCGTTTTGGTAGAGCCACTCCCAGAGCGCCCTCTACCTGTATTGGCTCCGCCATACCGGCCCCTAATTGTCTATGACCTCTACATAACAATTAAACAAAGTGGAGCCAAAAATACAAATACCTTATTACACGATCATATCAAACAAAAATACATATCCAACCAAGTTTTTTTTTTTTTTTTTTTATCAATTTGTTGCTTTACTTTCTTTATGCAACATTTACTTCTTTTTATTTCTATTTCTATTTGAGGTAATATAAGTTATGGGTCATTCTCCACCAACATGCATAACTTTGTTACTGGTCTTTTGATGGTACTTGCTTTTGTTTTGATTTCCAATGACGAACCACTCCATGTGTGTCTGGAAACACATTTATTATTCTTCCAATGATCCAAGAATTGCGTGGGGCTGTAGAGTCTGCAATGAGGACAATGTCTCCGACTTTTAGATTTATTTTTAATCGATTCCATTTTTGTCTTTCTTGTAAAGTTGACAGATATTCCTTTGACCATCTTTTCCAAAAAAGATCAGATATGTATTGAGATTGTTTCCACCTTCGATGTGTGTATAGATCTTGCTGGTCAAAGACACCAGGAGGAAGCGTTGGTTTACGTTTCAGAGTGAGCAGGTGATTAGGGGTCAATGGTTTCAAGTCCTCAGGATCATCGGATACTTTGGTTATAGGTCTGTCGTTCAGAATGACTTCTGCTTCACATAACACTGTGAGTAAAGCTTCATCAGTGAGTGTCTGCTGATGTAGTACAGAACATAGCACTTTCCGAATCAGTCTGATCATGCTCTCCCAAGCATCTCCATGGTGGGAAGCATAGGGTGGATTAAATGTCTATTTAATATTATCATACAAAAGTGTTTTCTCAATTTTATCATGGTTCACATCAGCAATCGTTTTCTTTAATTCTTTTTCCGCTGATGTGAAATTTGTGCCATTGTCTGAGCAAAAGTGAGAGACTGGTCCTCTTCTGCACATGAAACGTCGTATTGCACTGATACACGAGTCTGTGTCCAACGTATGGGCCACCTCGATGTGGACTGCTCTGCTGACCATGCATGAGAATATTACTCCATATCGCTTAACATGGGAACGCCCTTGTTTAACTTCAATGGGTCCAAAGTAATCAACTCCAACATTTGTAAATGGAGGCAAATCTGGAGTTAATCTTTCTCTGGGAAGATCAGCCATTTTTTTGTTGACATAGTTTACCTTTAAACCTTTTGCAGAAGACACATTTGGACGGGATTTTTCTTGTTGCATTTGCATAAGTTATCCAGAACTTTTCTCTTAATTTGGATAGGACGTGATTTCTTCCTGTGTGTTTTACTTGTTCGTGAACATCTTTGATGATTAAACTTGAAATATGTTGATCTTTTGCCAAAATGATCGGATGTTTACTTTGTTCAGGCATTGCTGTTTTTGACAATCGTCCGCCAACTCTTAGTAAGCCATCCTGTAGAACCGGGCTCAACTTGTAAATGTGACTGTTTCTTTTGATGCCTTTACCGTTAGACAATGCAGTCGTTTCATTTGGAAACCTTTGTTTTGGTGAGAAACTTATAATAGCACATTCTGCTTTGTTCATGTCTTCAATAGAGATTTTTGCATTTATTTTGCAGCTTTTGACCTTTCGTACTTCTTGTTCAACATACGCTGGAGTATTGTCTTGTGAGAGGGTTTTTCGGATATTACTCAGTTTACGTAGAGTTTCTTTAATCTTCAATATCCAAGCAACAGCTGTTTTCAGCCTGTTCCAATCTGAGAAATGAGTGATGAGTTTGTCGATTGGATCAACATCCATTTGAGTTGAACAAGTGAAGATTTCTGCTTTTATTTCAGGGTCATCATCTGTTTCCGAATCTTCAAAGTCGATTTGATTTTTCTGCCAAGTTTGTTGCATATTCCACAAAAACTCGGGTCCAGTTAACCACGTCTTTGTGCTCAATAGTTTATGAATTGAAACACCTCGAGAAGTGATGTCAGCAGGGTTCTCTTTAGTTGGAATGTAGTGCCACTGGTCTGGGTTTGATGCTTTCCGGATGATTGAGATTCTGTTTGCCACAAACATTTGAAATCTTTTATTTTCATTATTGATGTATTTGAGAACAGTGCAACTGTCAGACCAAAAGTAGGACTCTTCACATGGAAGTTGCAACTCTGCCTTGATCAGTTTGTCCACATGTGTTGCTAGGACAGCTGCAGTCAGTTCTAGACGAGGAATTGTGACTGGTTTTAGTGGTGACACTCTGGCTTTGCTAAGCAGGAAAGACACGTGTACTAGTCCAGATTGATTTTCCAGCCGCAAATAGCTTACTGTGCCATAGCCATTGTTGCTGGCATCTGCAAAATGGTGAAGTTGAGCTTTGGCAGCTGGTCCAAAATATGAAGGTTTAATGCATCTGTCTCCTTGAAATGCAGATAATTTTTCCAATTCTGATAGCCAGTTGATCCAGAGTTGCTTTATTTGTTGTGGAATCTCTTCATACCAGCCATGATTTTTACGACAGAGCTCTTGTAGAAGCAATTTAGCTTGAAGTGTTGCTGGAGCTAAATAGCCAAGAGGATCATAGATTGAAGCAATCACAGAGAGCATTCCACGACGGGTAAGTAGTTTTATTTTTCCGTCCATTGAAAAGATGAAGCGATCTTTTTCCAAGCACCACTGTAGCCCCAAGGCTCTTTCAGTTGGGAGTTGGTCTTTGTCCAAATCGAGCACTGTTACATGTTTTGAATGATCTGGCTCCGGTATTGCTTGAAGTAATTTTCGATTATTGCTGATCCACTGTGTTAGATGAAATCCGCCTTTGTGACACAAATCACTTAGATCATGGGCAACTTGTATTGCTTCGCCAACTGAGGGCAAACTTTTTAAGCAGTCGTCAACATAGAAGTTCTTATTCACTGTTTGAATGACTTCACTTGTAAACTCTTGAGAATGATCTTCTGCAGTTCTCCGTAAAGCATAACAGGAGCAACTTGGCGATGAAACTGCTCCAAACAGGTGCACAGTCATTCTGTATTCAACAGGTTCTTTGGTCAAGTCTCCATCAGGCCACCATAGAAATCTGAGGAAGTCTTTGTGTTCATCAGCGACTTTGACCTGATAGAACATTGATTTGATGTCCGACATGAATGCAAGTGGTTCTTGCCTGAATCTTAACAATACTCCAATCAATGTACTTGTAAGATTTGGACCTTGAAGAAGTTCGTCATTCAAAGAAGTTCCTTTAAACTTTGCTCCACAATCAAAAACAACACGTAGCTTTCCTTTACGTGGGTGATATACACCATGATGTGGAATTCAATTCACTTTTAGCGACTAGATCTGCAAAACCATTGTTCAATACTTCTTCCATGAATGCTGTGTATTCTTTGTGAAATGATTCATTTCTTTCCATTTTTCTTTTTAGCCCGTTGAGGCGCTGTTGAGCAATACACCGGTTGTTCGGGAGATCAATGTTTGGATTTTTAAATGGCAACTTTAGACTGTAGTGCCCATTTTCAAACTTCACAGATTCCTCCATAATCTGAAGAAACTTTTTGTCATCTTGAGAAAACTCTTCTTTATCATCTTTGTTAAAATTTTTGAAATCATATTCGTACTGTTTTTCCAAGAGACTTTCTAGATTGAGTACTGAAGTGCGATTTACCATTGAACAATGACTGTTTACATCCAACTTGTCACAACAGCTTTAACTTAAACCACTTACAACCCATCCCAACAGGGTCCTTGTGGCGTAAGGTCCTTCATCTTGGCTATTCACAACCTCCCAGGGTTCGTGAAACTTCGAGGCATCCGTGCCTATTAGCAGATCCACTTCAGCATCAATCTCAGGTAAGTCAACTTGACACAGATAAGTCCATTGCTTTATGTCTTCTTTTGTAATGATGCTGGCTGTGTTTACAGGGATTTGCTTTTGTGTGTAAACAACAGGTAAGTCATAGAACTCAGTTCCATCAAGTCTTGTGATTTCCAAGTCGTTCAGAATGTATGTAGAAGTTGTTGTGATCTGACTCATTGTTAGCAGACTGATCTTGGATTTCTTTCAAGTAAGATTGAGTTTTTTCATCAAATTCTCAGTGCAAAATGTAGAAGTTGAACCGTTGTCCAAAAACGCGTACGTTTGAACAAGTTTGTTTCCCTTTTTAGACTTGACTGTAACAGGGAGTATGGAAAGTTTACTACAAACACCGGCCCCGGTATGGCTCACATATGACTGAGACAACACTGTGGTGTTTGCAGTTGTACATGGTCGAATGACATTTGTGCTTACAGCTTTGTCAACCTTTGTTACAGTGTGTAGAGCAGTAGGATGCCTCATCTTGCATTTGCTGCAAGACATTGGTTTATTGCATTGTTTGGCGAAATGACCCAGTCTTAGACATTTAAAACAAGCACCTTTTTCTTTGAGAAAACTTATTTTGTCACGATGTTGCTTTACATTGAACTGTTGACAGCTGTTGAGCGTATGAGTTTGTGAACAAAACAAACATTTGAATGTATTTGCATTACTTTCTTTGGCTCTTTCACTTTTGTCTTTTACTTGAGAATTATTAGTTTGACACACGCTGACTGCAAAGTTGTCATGCCTTGGCTTTGGTTTTACAGGCTTAGTACGGTCCACATTTTGCGTTTATATGTCACCAAAAATTGGATCCGAAATTATTCTTAGTTGTCGTTCAACGAAGTTCACAATGTCGTTAAAGTTTGGTCTGCGGTGGTGGGCTTCTTGTATTTCACACGCAACATTCCTGAATTGTTCCTTCATTTTATATGGGAGTTTCGAAATGACTGTAATCATGTTTGATGACATGTTCAGTTCATTAAGGTTTGTGAGATCAAACATTGCATTGCTGCACCCACGAAGAAATAATGCGTAGTCTTGTAAAAGAGACACATTTTCAACTTTGATGACTGACCAGGTAAGTACTTTGTGCATGTATGCATTGTGAGTCTCGTTTCATTTCCAAAATTTTCATATAATAAAGCCTTTGCTTTTTCAAAACCAGCTTCAGGAGCCATATGTAAACAAGACTGAATCAGTTCCTTAGGACGCCCCCTTGTGTACCTTTCCAAAAAGTACAGACAGTCACCTTTGGTTGAACATTTGTCTTCCACACAATGTTTAAATGCTTGGATGAATACTGTAAACTTGAGTGGGTCTCCGTCAAAAATTGGGATATCTCTGGCTGGAAGCTGTGCAGCATTTTGTTGTTGTATTAGTAGATCTGAAATGTAATTTTGCTTTTGGAGAAATTGAATCAGCAAACCGTTATTTTGCTCTGGTATTTGTGCAGGCAAGTATGTGGGTAATTTCTGAGTCCCTTGAATGCTTGGCTGGACAGTAGAAGCAAAAGTTTGTGTTTGTAGAATTTTTTGTTTGGTTGCAGGAAATATTTCAGTTTGTACAGGTTTCGGTTCAGTGGTAGGAGTGGTGATGTTTTTCCTTGTCTTTGAAAGGTAGGAGTTCATGCCATCGCTGTATTGCTCCAAGACCGCAAGTTCAGCATTAGCTGCTTTAATTTCAGCGTCCAATTCCATAGTTTCAATTTTCTTTCGTATTTACTCCTGTTATGCTTCCTAATCCTGTTTTTGCTATATTGCCATTTGTTGCAGTTTGTGTTTTTCTTGTAAGGCCGCTTCTTTGGCAATTAAGGCTGCTTTTTTGGCCTCTGCTTGGGCTCTTAACATTGATGATTTGGTGAAGTGATACGACCTTGAGGATTTGATAGACACATTCGATGAACTGTCACCTGGCTTTATGTCATCTGCAATTTTAAGCTCATGTTCATTTTGAGTAATTGTTGTACTCTTCAAATACTCTGTCACAGACTCAACACAGTCAGTACCACCTAGAAGTTTTGCTTTAAACCACACCTAATTTTTTTCTTTATCAGACCCAGGTAAAAACTCCAACAAACATTCATGTGCATCTTTGGCATCATTAACAAGAATTTCGTATTGTGAAAAAATACCTTTGACTTCATCACATGACCCATTGTCAGACATCAACTTGTACATATGTTCTTTACCATTAGCAGCTTTGTTCAACAGAGATTTCCTTCTTTTTTCCAGCTCATCAATTTTGGCAAGAAGTGCTTTTTCTGTTATTTTAACCACTCTTTTACCTTCCACAACCTCAGCTGTTTCCTTGACCACCGTAAGTGGCTTTTCACACACGTCTTTACAATCGTCCAATAAACGTGGCAACTCAACGTCACTCATTTTGCAATAATACTCAATTACCTTATACAGTTCAAAACAAAATGCAGGTATCAAAACAAAACGGAGACATACCTTTATAAACAGTCTTTACTTTATCCGTCTTTACTTTTTAGTACAGTTCAGTTGTCTTCAGGAATGCGCATTGGAATTATCCGTCTTTACTTAAGTGGTTTAGTTCGTGTGCACACATTTAATTTAATGACCATTTATTTTATAACCGTATCGCTACTAGTACCTCAAATCTGAAGAACTTTGCATAGGCTTATGCAGGCGGCAGGCCAGACGTACCCGCAGAATCTCCACAGCCGCTCCACGAACGAAATGCTGACTTGGTTCGGCACCGTCCGTCCCTCCTCCGGCCCTGTTCACCGAGCTCCGTGGCCCGCGAGATCCAACACCATGGCTCCGCCGCTCCATGATCAGTCAGCAGCGAAACACAACGACGCCGTGGCTCCGCTACTCTCTCCGTCTCCTCTCCGCGCACCAGTAAGACCCAGTCTGTCCCGGTGATTCCGCTGCACCTCTGCTGTGCCAAGCCCACCTCTGTCAATACGCTCCGTGGCTCCGGTAAGACCCAGTCCGTCCAGGTGATTCCGCTGCACCACGCCCAGTAGCTTCCAGGTCCCGTAGGCTCTTTGCACCCAATGCTTAGTCTGCCAGGTGGTCCTCAGCATTGGCAGCGGCAGGCGAATGCAGTTACTTCTCCAACATCACGATGAGAGTAGGTTTTGACTTATTGTTGTTGCGCATAAGTTGGATGAACGCGTGCCTTGGCTATGTGTAGGATGTTTTACTGTGAGTAGAAATAAAGTACCAGAGGATTGCAGATGTCCAGTCGGATATGCCAATCCTTTTATTTAGTTTCTTGTTAAAAAGGCTTCTGATGAGATTTACAGCTTTGTTGTTTATTGTTTTAACACACAAACGAGCACGGTCAAAACAATTTGCCTCTGTAGCACCACACCTGGCACTAGATTGGCTCACCCTTTAACCGTTTTGGTAGAGCCACTCCCAGAGCGCCCTCTACCTGCATTGGCTCCGCCAGTGTGTGATATGATATGACAGATGGATTAACTGTTTCATGCAAAAAACCCATGCAGTGACCCATGAGCAGTTGAGTAACACATTTAAGAAAAGTAATTTAGAAAAGTGCTGCACAATCTGAGTGGTGAGAGGGAGTGGCAGGAAGGAAAAACTACTTAGTAAAAATTAAATAGTATTTATTATTTTTATTTTATTTTAATTAAAATAATAGAAAATTATTGGAATGAATCAGGAGGAATATCCTCTAAATACCACCTTCAAAAGTTCCTAGCAGATATGGAAAACGAAGTTAAATGCAGCCTACCCTGATCTGCTTAATTACCTCCTCTCCTTTTCTGCTTTTCATCCCAAGGTCTAGCAAGCCAATCAACAGCAACTCTACTCTATACACATTAAGTACGTGTTGCTTGGGCGTCATTAACCCGTTGCTTACATGTTGTTTGCACATTGATCATCTTCACATGCAAAGTCATGTTGTTTATGTGGACTTTCATTTCGTTTCACAGATTCTCTATTGGATTGAGGTCTGGAGATTGGCTAGGCCACTCCAGAACCTTGAAATGCTTTTTACGTAGCCACTCTTTGTTGCCTGGGTGGTAGGTTTGGAATCATTGTCCTGCTGGAAGATCCAGACATATTTCTTTCTTCAATGCTCTCAATGATGGAAGGAGGTTTTTGACTAAAATCTCCTGATGCACGGCCACATACATCTTTTCCTTAATTCAAATCGCTCTTCCTATCGCCCTTCCCTGAAAAGCAGCCCAAAAGCATACTGTTTCCACCCCCATGCTCACAGTGGGCACTGTATATGGTATTATGGTAAGGCGCATAACGAGGGCCCGGGCAGGGTTCAGTTCCACAACTCCCAGGTGAGAGTCATGCTTGCCAACCAGTCAGCCAAAGTGATATCCCTTGACCAAGCAGACAGGGCGCATTATCAGTCAGAGCCATAGTGACAGAACTCTCCCACTGTCAGAGTATGATGACAATCCTCCCAATACACCTCTGGATCATCCACATGGTCTCCGGCAAACTTCAGACGGGCCTTCACATGTGCTGGCTTAAAGGAAAAGTTTTGGTTTTTTTTACAACCTGACCTTATTTTTAGCAAATATTATTTTAATTTACTCACCCAGACAACTTTGGAGCTACTTGGAGCCGTTCAGGAGTTTATATCGAGTCGGGATCAGCATATAATGGGAGTCAATGGGGACAGGAGTTTGCGGCCTGTAATAATGCTGCATTCCAGTTAACCTTTACGAGTCGGAAATGTCGCACTTGTCTTGCATCATTTCACCGAGACACGCCCCCATTAGGTCGGTAATGTTGAGCTCCAACTCGAATCTCTGATAGTAGACCGAGTAAAGCGGGCAGCTCGGAAACAAAGATGGCTGCGCCCGTAGTTGAGATTTATTTTCTTTTTATTTGTACTATGTTGGTCATTTCAATGTCGTTTTTAAATGCTCTTACACACTTGACTACATTTCTGCTTTAATCCGGTCACCAATTTTTACATTGCACGGCCTTGCTGTGCGTGCAATACAACATACAGCTTTGTTTTTCATACTGGTCTGCTGAAGATGCTATGTCGCTAACAACAATAACAATGACTAGCCTGCCCCTCGACAGCTGCTGCCCTCAAAGCGTCCATGTTTTTCTCACTCGGAGTGTAACTGGAACACGTTAAGTGTGGAATTACGTCACATTCTCGCGTACAGATACTCGGACGCCCGAGTATCCGAGACAAATGGAATGCAGCATAAGACATTAACTCAAATCAAACTTTATTTATAAAGCTCTTTTCATACTACTTAGCTTCTCAAAGTGCTTTACATATGTTATTTGTTTGGTTCCGGGGTGATTTGGAGGGTATGACACAACTACACTATCCCGTGATTACAATGACATCACTGCCGTGCTCCATCCCACCTGCAGTCTGAGCAGGACTTTCACTATGTGCTCTAAGGCGGTCAGTTAGACAGAACATGCTGCTGCAGAAATCATAATGGTTCTTGTTTATGTTTACATGGTTCATGTTTCCAATTTGCACTTTCCAAATGACCAGTCGGACAAAGTTCCGCTTCCACAGGCTGATAGCGACTCAACATAAACTCCTCCTGAACGGCCCCAAGGAGCTCCAAGCTGGTCTGATTAGCTAAAACTAAGGTCTAGGTAAAAAAAAAACAACAACCACCAACTTTTCTGTGCACGAGCAGGATTTTGATCCTTGACAAAATAGTGTGTTACAAAAGTGTGTTGCTACTGTAGTCATTGCTTTCTTCAGGTTAATGACCAGTTCTCCCTGTGTTTTTGGGCTGTTTCTTCACCGTTCTCAAGATGTGTACCCAATGAGCTGAGATCTTGCATGGACCCTCAGATCGAGGGAGATGGTCAGTGATCTTGCATTTACTGAAATTTTCTAATAATTGCTCCAAAAGTTGATCTCTTCTCACCAAGCGGCTTGCCTAGAGGTTTGTCTATTAGGTGTTCAATCATATCCCTCGTGTCCTTGGGCGGCCCTCTGGTGTTGACCATGGTGTAGATTGGAGTCTGACTGTTTGAAGATGTGGACAAGTGTTTTTTATACAGATGTGTTCAAACAGGTGTCATTAATACAGGTAACTAGTGGAGGATATAAAAGCTTCTTAAATAAGTAATAACAAGTTGATGAGGGCCAGAATTCTTACTTGTTTGTCGGTGCTAAATACTTATTTTCTACACCATTATACAAATGAATTCTTAAAATCATGCAAGGTAATTTCATGGACTTTTTTTAAATTACGTCTCTCACATTTGAAATGTACTGATGATAAAAATTACAGATTCTCTCATCTTTTAAAATTGGACAACTTTCAAAATTAGTGGCTGCCAAATACTTCTTTGCCCTACTGTAGATACATTCCAATCTATCCTTCATTACATTATTCCAATCATTTTAAACATTTTCTATCTAACGAAACTCTTCCTGGACAAAAAGGTAGCAACAGCAGACAGTCGCCTGCATTGTGTTGTTGAAGTCACATCTTTTGAAAACATCATTCTTACCTTTATTTTAATCCTTTTATTTTTGTAAGGAAGGCTCCTTCACTGTGTTCTTTTGAAGTATTTTAGAAGACACATATTCTTTCCTGTTGGGTTGTCTAACTTTTAATATCTATTTTCACCGCACACTTGCATGGTACAACAGTTGCAATATGACAAGATGATATGAGGACCCTGCAGAAGATGAAGGGAGCTGAAGTGCTTACTCTGTGTGTTTAATGCATTTTTAATCTTCTAAATCATCATTTACAGCACTCTGTTCACTGGTTCTAGGGAAACACTGTATTTTGTTTTAATTTTCAATGAAATTACATTAACTTCATTTGAAGGCTGGCTGTCGTAACCTGCCCTGGGACTGACTGGGTTAAGTCAATATGTGTATTACATGTCGAGGTAATTAAAAATGCATTTATTATTTGTGTTATTTGTGTGAATGTGTGCATGAATGACTGAATGTAGTGTAAAGCACTTTGGAGTCTGTAGGGACTAAGTAAAGTGCTATACAAATACAGGCCATTTATATGCACAATTTAAACACAATATTATTATTATTTTAAGTTAAAATCCCATTTGATATCAATGTTATTATTCAGTACATTTTTAGTGACAGACATAACAATTCAGTTAACTGATAACATGAAGTTCTGATGGGAAACTACAGATTCAAGAGATGGCCATCATGATACTGCCAGAGGAAGAGAACTTCTTGCTAATTTTCAGAAGAGACGCTCCACTAGACAATTGTTGAATTTAATGAAGATATTGAGGAAGTATGATGTCGACTACAGTGGATACATATCAGCCCAGGAGCTAAAGGCGTTCTTGAAAAATTTACTACAGCAGCACCACAAGGAAGTCCCGCCTGGCAAACTGGAGGAATACACAGATACAATGATGAAAATATTTGATAAAAACAAGGATGGTCGTTTGGATCTGAATGATTTAGCCAGGATCTTGGCTTTGGAGGAGAATTTCCTACTCCGGTTCCAGATAGATGCTTCCAGTAACGAGGAGAGGAAGAGAGACTTTGAGAAGATCTTTGACCATTACGATGTTAGTAAGAACGGAGCTCTGGAGGGACCTGAGGTGGACGGGTTTGTCAAGGACATGATGGGACTCAACAGACCCAACATCACGGGTCCTGAGCTTGACAAGCAGCGAGCTAATCTGTTGCGTCACTGTGACGTCAACAAAGATGGGAAGATCCAGAAAAATTAGTTGGCTTTATGTCTGGGAGTCAAACCAAAACTTTAGAAAACCCTATAACCTCTTCCTATGAAATCCTGATTGTATGAGATAACATCAGAATAGTATCCATATTAACCTATTTTCTCATCAAGTTTTACCAAATCCTTCAATGACAAACTCAACTGAATGACAAATTAGGACCTTGTGTCCTCTGACTTGATGTTAGTTTCGTTTGCATGATTTAATAACTAGAGTAAAAGGTTTGTGTTTGCTGGTGTAGTGTGTTTGCTGCATGTCAGGTTTAACTTCTGTCCTGGTTAACACAGTGAACGTCTATTTGAAAGTGAAACTTGTTCGACATGAAATTCTATAAAAACTTTTGCATTTGCTTGTTTCTATAAAAAAATGTGATGTTGTGCAGTGTATATTATGCAGTAATGGACTACAAAGAAAATATTGACAGTAATGGAGAAAAAAAACTGATAACATGAAACAAGCAGTTTTCTATTACTAACAGTAAATTGCAAACACATCTATGCACCTTAATTATTTTCTAAATAGTTACATCCATAATTGTTATTGGTGAATTCTTCTGTTAATCTTCTTTGATTGAGATCTGTTCATCTTCCTATCTCATTTTTTTTTCTCTTTCCTGCTGCATCCCCATAGCATGATGCTACCATTACCGTGTCATTATGGGGATGATAAATAAAGTTACAAATTACAATAGATCTTTTTAAATTAACACTGACTGATTATATTTATCTGTATTATTAAATTAAAATAAATTAGCAATTAATAACAAACAGGTTTTGCTTCACTTTTTGACTGTGAGTTTTCCTGTAGCAGCTTTTAGTTTCTGGTTCTCCAAAAGCCCAATTGTTGGAGCAGTCTCTGCTTTAGGCACAAAAGCACAGAAAGCGGTATTTCAGTGCAGAGCTTATTTTCTCTCCATCTTCACAAATGCGTCCCAAGTTTCCTTTGCTTCTCATCTTCTCCTCAGCTTTCAAAGATTTGTCTCCTCGAACGACCTCACGTAGCGCTGTCGGCGTGCTTGGACCGTGAGCAGATCCGTCCAGATGCGAGTACAGACGACTCGGCTTCTCCTCAAAAAGCCGGCCTCCATCTTGCCTTTCGGATCGGACACATGCGCAGGCCGTGTGCTTGTAGCGACGCTGGGCTTTTGGAAAGCTGGAGGAATCTGGACCGGTGATGAGAATTCCGACCCCTCTCCTTGGATCCGAACCATGTGGCGCAGCTCCACGGGCCATGTGCAACGATGAAAGGATTAGTCAAGCACTCTACATGGCTGCCTTTCAGTGAAGAGTGTCAGAAAAAGAAAAGAAAAAAAACTATTATTTAGTTTGCCAGACGCCACGTCGTGGGATACAATTAATGGAAGGTGGTGCTCCCAGATGGAACCCATGCAAACGCTACTTGTCATCACCATGGTGACACATGGTGGCGCCATTATGCTATGAGATGTTTTTCTTCAGCAGTATGAAACAGCACAAAAAGAAATAAAGAAAAGACTGGGAATGGCATTAACATGAGATTGCACGTCTTTATTTTCATGTTTTTTTTGTTGCAGCACCTTACCTTATAAGCATTTGTTCTTTGGGGTGGCTGCTCTGGGTAGGCTACTATCTTTGAGAGTGTGTCTTGGGAGCATGGCTGTATTTTGCCTACTTGTATGTCCTGCTTTAGTTGTATGGAATGGTCTGTCTCATTTTAAGATTTTTTTTTCTATACCCAAACATCCCGTTTCATAAAATAAAAAATAATTGTGTAGGCCTACATCCCAATTCAGCTACTTCTGGTTACACCGCACACAACTCAGAGGGCAAACATTCTGAATGACAATTAAAATGGAGAAAACAAGTTCAGGACTGACCTTTATAGGCTTTCCACTTCAATAAGCTGGGCCTTCATGGGGAAAAAAGTCACGTCATTTACTTGTTTCATTTGTTAAATGTTTTAATGATTGCTGTTTTTAATATAATACTAATAATATACGTTGTAATTTAAGTTAGCATAATTCCAGCTATATCATAGCATTAACTATAATAAGTCACCGTATTTAATCATGAGGCCTACACGTATTCTTTCATTGTTTTGACATACAATAAAACAAGTTAGCTTCTCATTCACTCAGCCTAATTTCTTTTTTTCTTTCTTTTTTTTTCTTCAATTGTTTTTGAAGGAGGTGCGTAAGTAGTGTTAACATTAGGCAAGAACGAGAAGATTTTATTTCTATAGCACACTTTCAGCAGCAGGGAAATTTAAGGTGCTTTACATGAAAGTAAAAATGGCAATAAAGTATGAAACACACAAAATGTATGATATGTAAAAACATTTGTCAAAGGCAGATCAGTTTTTAGCCTTGCTTGAAAAGAACGCTGTGATTCAGCAGCTTTGCAGTCGTCTGGAACTTCGCTCCAAGTTAGAGGTGTATGGAAATTGAAAAGCTGATTCTCCATTCTAATTCTAGGGATGCTAAGTATATTGGAATTGGAGGACCTGAGTGGTCTGGGGGATTGGTTTAGTGACACTAGATCTTTAATATACTTTGAGGCCACATCTATTCATACATTGCTACCATTTATGTCTGTTTATTGGTGTAGCTATTTTTCAGATAGTTATTTTTCAGATAGATAAAAGTTTGGCATTTATTCACTAAAGGAGTTTTTTGCGTGTTCAGGTATGAGGTAAACATTACTTCTATTGCTGCAGTGTGTCACAGTATTTTATTTTTTTACTCGCCACACAAAAACACGGGAAAGAACAAAACTTTTCTCTCACTGATATTTATACATGTAGACTTGTAAATATGAGTTGTTTTTGTATTTATTTTTAATTAACTTATTTAGTTAGTTTAGTCAATTCTTTTCGTCTCTTTTTTTTATTCCCGTCAATTAATTCAAACTAATGAAAGCATCCATAAACATAGCGCTTGGCGTCCTCTAGTGTTACAACAGCAGAATTGCCAGGTCGATCCGGTCTTCGTCAACCAACCAGGAAAGAGGGTTTGCCATGATCTGGACTGAGGCGGATGAGACCAGGAACCATTGTTCTGCTCCTAATCCGAGTCCAAGACGAAATTCGGCAGGTTTTACATGCGTCCTGCAAACCAGCACCTCCTTTTCATGGGTTGTCGATCGCAGATGGTTGACACACTTATCAGAAAATTTGGATTTATTTATAAAGCTATCTTATAAGGCTAGTCTGTGTTTTTTTCCCCCCCTCCTTCATTTTCTGTAGCAACCACAACCCCAGGGCGAGATCCAGGGCCGTGCAATTTCTTTTCCCCCATTTCGGTCAGCTGCTAAATGGAAACAAAACGCGGAGCAGAAAGTGGAAACAGCCGAGGTGCGTGCATCCTCATCAAAAATAATCCAAATATTCACTGTTTTGTTATTACGTTTTGTTGTGTGCTGGCGACTACAGGGTACTGCGAGATTCGCGTAAAGTAAACGACTGCTTTTGTTCTCATCGCCGTTTTTTATACTATAAAGCATGCAACTCGATTTTTATTGCTAGCGATGGGAGGCGAATGCTGCTTTATTCCCACCCCTCCTTCAGGCATGCATCAGTTTTAGCTGAATATGTATGTGCCATATGCTTTCCTAGGCGATCACAGCATCATTCGGGTTTTTTTTTTTCTCTCCTTGCGATTTGTGCCAAAAACCCAAACAGCCCTTTTTCTACAACAGTCGGAGGAGTTTTATTGTGCTAGATGATCTCACTGTCATGCAATTATTTTACGCAGTAATTCTCCACTGCGAGTTCACTTATGCATGCTGTGCTCCTAGATGCATCATTTCAGATTTCCGGTGGAGGTTGTAGCGTCCGGATGAACTCATGAGTGGATGCATCTTGTTGTAGCATCCAAAGCTCTTCAGCATTTTCATTCCCCCTCCTATGTTACAAGTAAGATTTTCAGTGTATTTTTATAAGGATTTCGATTGATAGACCAAGACAAAGTAGCTGATGGTGGTTTGAAATGGGATAGATGCATGCTTTTTTTTATGATTCCCTATTAAAATTCTAAAAGGTGTGATGTAGGCTTGTATTCAGCCTCCACTGAGTCATTACTTTGCTGAACCATCTTTCACTGCAACCACAGCTGCAAGTCTTTTGAGGCACTAGCTTTACACTTAAAAATTCTGCCCATTCTTCTGTGCAAAATGGTTTAAGCTCAGTCTCATTGGATGGAGAGTCTGCATGAAAAGCTTTTTCAAGTCTCGCCCCAGATTCTCAAACGGATTTAGGCCCTGGACTTGGACTGGACTACATTAATACACGAGCATGCTTTGATCTTACTCTTTCTATTGTATCTCTAGGTGTTTGTTTGGGGTCGGCGTCCTGCTGTCAGGTGAACTTTGTTTTTTCGGGGCTTTAAATCCCAGTTGGATCTAGGTCTTGGCTATTGTAGCATATATAAATATTCTGTGCATGTTTGGCTACACATTTAGTATTGACAGCCACAGACTTGGGTTGTCTCCTAGGATTACTCTGGTGTTTAGCTCCATCCACTCTCTCATCTAACCTGTATTATAGAATTTAGATTTTTTTTTTTTTTAGAATAAGACAACTCATTCTGTGTTCAAGAGTTTTTTTTTTGGCATACGCAGAGCATTGCGTAAGCTGCCCGGCTCCCCCAAGGCTAAACACTCACTAGATAGCATTTAGCAATCAAAGATTACCTTCTCCAGTACGTCCCCTTCATTCCTAGTGTCTGCTCCCAGCAAAACTGCTCCACACCGACCTGAGAGCAAAGCATGAAGAAGTCCCCCAAGGTCACAATGTCCCGAACATATCTGACGCCCGCTGGCCGCTGATCCGACACATACTTTTCTAGTCTGTCATGTTTGTTACACTTACTAATGCAGTCCTTAAGAGATTATTTCTTTAACCTAATTCATTTTCATATCCCCTGCTCCTCGTCTCACCTGAAAACCGTTAGCTCCTCAGCATGATGCTGCCACCATAATATTTCACTTTGGGCAAGGTTTGCTAAGGGTGACACGGGACATCTCAAATATCAGTTTTTGCGATCTTTATATCATAAAAAAATGTTTGGAGTGCAATAATTGTCTTAATATATTCCAAGTGTTATGAACTTGCATTTTAAAATGATAATGTAGTATTTTAGGGGGAACCTTGCCCAAAAATGCTAAAGGTCACATAGTGTGGGAGGCAGCAATGAGAAACTGGGTTTCTTGTGTTTAGGGTTGTAAATGTATGCCACAATTTCTATATTTACACTTGCAGAAAAATGTTATAGACCGTGTTTGTTTTTATAGCAGAAGTTTGTGGTTCTAATGAGATGTGGGAAAGTTCCAGGTGCAGGAAATACTTTTCCAAGTCACTTTAAATCCACAACTAGTTTTGGAGTTAGTTTTTTGGATGTATTTTAAAAAAAAAAACTTTGTCTCAACAAGTATTCAATATAATTTGGGCCAATTATTACAAATACGATTTTTTTTCTTTCAGATAAAATACATATCAACACATTTCTTTTAACTGCATAGGTCAGATATTCAGTTCATTTTTATTTGCATCAGATGCCAGTTTACAACTAAAGTCCTGTTCCAACTTATTTGGACAGATGTTAAGTGTTTTGCATAAGTCATTGGGAGATTTTTAGGTCTATGTTTGTGTTTTCATATTTATCTCCAGGTAATGATCTCCCAGCCCGTTATCTGCGGCTCCTGGCCCCGCCCTTGCAGCTCCTGTCGGCTGCAGTGTGGCAAGTCGTGCAACGGGGACTCGTGGATCACTATGGGATGCTGGAGGAGTTTGTTACCATGGTGACGGAGCTGGTCCCAGAGCTGATGAGCTACAGTCAGAGGGCTCAGCTCATCCTGGGCCTCAGGGCCAGGGTCAGTAGTGTTTACTGCTTGATGAAGCAAAATAAAGACTTCATTAATACTGTTATCGGCATTAGCTTGGTACTCTATGCTGTATATATGAAGTTAATTTTAACCACCCATACATTTGTATTTATTTAACCTATACTCTTTAATAGATAATCTTTTGTAAAACGTATATTTGACCTCTTTTCTACTTTTTTTAACTAGTTGGTCTTGGAGCTCTGTCGAGGAGATCACCCGGTGGACATGCAGACCATTCAGCCACATCTGGATAGAATAAAAGCTCCTGTCAGCACAGCCAAGGATCACCATGTGAGGAAACTCTTTTTTAACTATTTAAGTAGTAAACTACTTGGAAACCGACCACTTTTTCCTGGTTGCGGTAGTCCCAGTTAGGCGAGTCTCATCTGCATTTTAAAGCTAGAACATATATAATGTGCTTGTTTCTTGTTGTTTAAGGTAACTATAAACCAAGTGGAGGAGTCTGAAGTGAACTTTGTTGAGCTGGTGCATTCGTTACTCGACGATCCCTCCGAAAGAAAATATTTCTTCCAAGTAAGGCCTTCTATTTTGTGTACTTGTTGCCATGGTTATTTAGGCATTTGTGAATACCAAGTTCCAATATCTTTCAAATCCATGCTATGCATGGGTTTGAAATGTTAGTATATTTCAATTGCAATGCATAGAAGATTAAAAGTAAAACGCTGTATTATATGTTGTGTGATAATATGGTGATAACATAGCACTTAACTCACCTTTTTTTTGTTCTTTCCACTAGACTTTCTGCTGAACCTTATTATGCTGCTTCAACATATTAGTAAAACGTCTGTAATGTTCTGGCGACAGATTACCTAAAATGGACATAGCTTTATCTGAGACATATAATGGGGCTTTCTTTGCGTCTTTGGGAATAGGAAATTCTGACTTCCGAGTGGGAAAAATCAACTGGAACGCCCTCCAAAGTTGAACTTCCCACTTGGAAAGTCAGGGATTTTTCATGTTTTTTTGGCTAGAGTTTGACTTTCATGGTTGCTTATTGTATCAACAATAGGAGTATTGTAGTGGAAACATGTTAATTTAGCAAGACACACTTGTAAGAATGCATCTAAAATCAATGTTACTTGTAGAGGCTGCTACTCTAAACTTCATAACATAAAAGGGTTGTTGCGTTTGGAAAGTACAGCTCAAAACAATATTTTTGAGAGTCGCTACTCTAATGCCTACCTAGGCCTGCTATGTTGGAATCCCATTTAATCCGACTACGTTAACTAACTGGAACGCTGTTTACGCTGGTTGGACATCAAACCCAGCTGTGATTTCCAACTTCCGAGCTCAATTAAAACGCACCACTACTGCTGCTGTCTTCAGTTTGCTAAACTTCTAGGTTAATACTTTTGCTATGTATTTTTCTGTCTTTTAATATGGCTCAATATGATTTGGTTGAAACTTTTTTCAGGAATAATCAGGAAGCTATTCAAGTTTGACCCTTAATCGGGGTTTTAAATGTAGAAAATATGATAAGAATATTATTTGACTAAAACAACCAGACTTTTTGCAATACTCCTGAATATAGTTATTCCATTACTCAATCGTATGGTTATGGCCTGTCTAGGGGTGGCCAGACCACAACATGAAGATGATCCATCCTTATGAGAACTCCAGCAGGTACAACAACCAGTTGTACAATTTACAATCATTAATTTGCATTAGATTTATAAGATAACAGAGATAAAGAAACTATCAGAAATATTAACCAAACCTACCTATTTAAAATAAGTCTAATAATGAAAACTGACCACCCTAAACAGGAGAAAACTAGGACCATAGTAAAAGGCAGTCCACCACTACAAAATCCTCAATGTAATATCCAGCTTTAAACGTGTTCCCAAAGGTGTTGCACAGGCAAAGGTTTGATTGGTTGAGATGAGCAGAGGATGAATGACTGGCAGTCTGCTGCAGCATCTTATGTCATTTCCACTTAGAATATCAATGCGTACTTATCCATCTTCTGGCTCCAGCAGTGACAGAGAGGCATCTGCACACTCAAAATTACATATATAAAAAATACGGCACCTATTCACATAGCAAACTGATAACTGCAGTGTTGATGCTGGGTTGTAATTAATGCCGTATTTGATTTATGGTTTTAAACATTTTAATATGCAAAAATTCAAATTCGTATATCAACCGTTCCATTTAGAAAAAAGGTCCACGCACATACCATTTGAGGTTGTGTGTTTTTCCTCCGGTTTTTCCAGTTAATTCACATAGAAAGCTAAGGTCATATCTTCCACTGATGCTTTGTTCTGCACTTCTTTAAATAACTTCTTTTGTTTTGTTTGGATTGCCTAAAACCACTGGTGGTGAACTTGATAGTTTTACTGTTGAAATAAAAAGGATTTAATAGATTCAGCAAAATGCAGGCCAGAGCTTTCTGAATATCTTCACCTGCTGCATCCTGTTATCTACAGCAGCTGCAGCTCCACAACAGATGCCAAATATCTGTGCTTAAGTTGTTTTGCACATCTTCGGTTTTTTTGAGAAATTTCCTTTGTTCCACTGATTTCCATTTTTGCTGTGTTTGGATGTGATTTGTCGAACACTCTGCAGCCTTCTCCTGTTTAAAGTGGTTTCTGATAAAAGTCCAGAGACCAAAATAAACATATTTCCTCTGCAAGTTTAACAATCAAACAATGGAAATCAAACAAATGTGCAGCCCTAAGGGATATCACCAACACATGTCATGATAAATATGTCATTTTAATTATATCATAAAGGAAAAATAATTTCCAATCACATAGGTAGCTTCCCTTGTGTTACTTCCTCTTAGGGCTCAATGAAACTGTTTAGTCATTAAAATGAAAGCCTCAATCTGCAATTCTGTCAGCTATTTTTCTAAAATTGATCCCACGGTTGATCTGAGATGCTTGTCTCTTTCAGGAAATCTTCCCGGTGTATTTTGGCCCGAAGTATGATGCAGCCCTTGAGATGCTGGTGTGGGAGTTTATATCAAGACTGGAGGAGCTAATGCCTGTTCCAGACTTCAATCAGGTGCGTTGTTTTTTTCGGCTGAAGCATGGAAGACAATATTAACCATTTAAATGCTGAAACATTTCCTAATATTACATTATTCTACTTGCTGAAAGTCCAAAACCAAGTATAACACATGTTTGTGTCTTCTTTACTCCATATTAAAGCTCCTCTAAGAGCTCAGTTGAGTGACATATCCTCAGTACTGAGGGCCCAGCTGTGTTAGAAGGATGTTGGTGGTTAACTAGGGGCAGATCTGCCACAGTGTCCCAGTAGCCTCGTCCTCATTATCCTGCTTTTTAGAAGAGTGTCTGGAGAGAGGAAAAAACCAATCACAAAACCTTTTACTCATAAAAACATAAGAAGTAACTCCGTGAAATGAGCAACATTGATTTTACCTGCTTTTTGCTTTAGGTTTTTTAGCTTTTAATTGTTTTTAATTTTCATTTTAACAATCTAAATGTGTATAAATCAATCCTTTCTAAGACCTGTTTCACTCTGGAGGAGAATGACACAGCTTTGAAAATTGGTCAGAACATAAATGCTCAATGTACAACTTTGGAGGGGCTCTGTGGTGCGTCAGATGTCCCTAATAATTTTGATCATGCTCAAAGCTTCTAAGGATAGATCATGATGGGTCTTTACGATAGTAGCAACCTGGTTTCGGTGGTGGTTGCTTATCTGTTACATGTGGCTTCAGATGTAACAGATGTGTTGGTCATCAGATATTTGGAAAATAGAGTATGAATGGCTATGACCTCACGCCGACCTAACCATGTTCAAATCAGTCTAGCAGCTTCAGATCGAGATTCCTTAATATGAAGAAGATTGTACACTCCAGCTCAAACGCAGGATATTGCAAGACTGAAGAACATTGGCTGTTTTTCACACTTAAATGTAATACTGACACTATCATATTTTGCGCTGATGAAAGAGAATAAAAATTAACAAATATGCCCCATTAGGGTTTTAATACAATTTCATTATAATCAAGTTGAGTGCCATGGAAAAAGCAGTTTTTGTATCCTGTGTGCCTCTTTCATTCTGAGTGCATTTGCTACAACAGATGCACAGAGCTCCTCTTCAAGTTAAAATGATTGACTAATTTACTTTATTGGCATTATGCTATGCTTAGCACAACTATATTCTCCCATGCAGCTGATAAATTTGTGAAAACACTGATGTTTTTTTCCTCCACATGAAAACGGAAACTGATGGTGGAGATGCAGAAACCTCGTAAGGGCAGTTTGCACAATGTTTTTCAGCAAAACAGGATTTTTTTCTTGGCAATTCGACCTGTACTTTAGATGAGAACGTAGGGGGGGGGGGGGGGGGGGGGGGGGGGGGGGGGGGACGACTTTCGAAAACGATGACATCACTGCCAGCCAACCATGGCGTATTTGACCTCCGCACAGTATCGTTTTATACTGCACTCCCTGGCAGATTTGTTTTATGTTCGATGATATATGCATTTTATTTAGTGTACTGTTGTTCAATAAAGCTTTGGAGAAAATGACTTTCACACTCCGCCATCCTTCAACTATTGTGTGGGTTGTAAGGGGGAAACAATAGAACACACCATGCATGGGGCGCACTGTCATCAAAAGGACGGGCACATGTACTACATTGTTGTCAACGAGATCAGATTGCGCGCCCTGTCGTATAAACCCAGTGACGTTTTCACCCGCAAATTCAAACAAAAACGGCAGCGTTGTTGTGTAAACTGCCCTTTAATGTGGTGTAGAATTCAGTAGACTGTAAAAATACTACAGATGTACAGGATTGTTGCGCTGGTAGTCTGCCGCAGTCCGGTGACGTTTGCATGGTCACGGACATTCTGGAACCTGTAAACGATCATATCTAGTGTGAAGGGGGCCTAATATTAGGATTGGTCTTTAGACATTTATAAAAACTGTTACAAGTGACGTAATAAATATTCTAACCTGACTTCTTTTCTCAGTTGGCAGCTTTGCTGACAGACGCTCCGTCATATCTTGACGACTGTTTACGATCATTTTTCCCACCAGAGGACATGAAGGCTTTACTTGATTACCACAGGAACCTCGGTCATTTTGAAGAAAAAAGTATGCTTTCATTTTTTATCAAAGCAAAACTCAAAAATGCAAACCAAACTTTAGTCAAATTGTGGGGATCATTTAATTTATCTAATTCAGCCACTATTACCCTGTAGATCAAAGACTATTACCGATGGATGACTGCATCCTCTCCTCCCTCTCGCTTCCTCCCGGGGCCAGAACTGTTATTAACACATCCTCTCAGTCTCCTGCTCCCACTAAAGACTCAACCCCTCCAGTACATCTTGGAGCTCCCACCAACGCCTGCAGCACAGAGAAGCCGAGCATGAGGGTTTCTGACACGCTGAGACAGAAACTGAGGGAAGAACGGGAGTCCGGTGCTTGGCAGCTGCAGGTCAGGAACATGAACCCTTCTCAGGAACGGAAAATGCAGAGCTCAACGCGGCCGTGCAACGAAACCATTGACCTCACTATTTCCAATGAGGGAGCGGACTCCGATTCAGAGGCCAGCGAAAGCATCCACAGCTTGTTGGGTCCTCTGAGTTCAAGGAAGAGGAAGCTGAGCGGAGGCGTGGACGTTCCCAGGAAGCAACATGCAGAGGCTTCAGCCGTTCTGTAAGCTAAACAGACATCTTAATTTAATTTCCAAATTTATTCGTTTGGTCTGCAACACTAATTTACTCATTTTATTTTGCCACTTTTGCAGAAATCCCTCAGTGGATGATGAGAATTCAGGTGAATCTCCTCTGATCTCTATATGGGGAGAATATACAGGTTTGTGCTGTTTATGTGTGGTGAGTTTCTACTTTTTTATTTATTAGATCGACCATTTAATGAGCTTATGTGTGTCTAATTTTAGACTCTCAGGAACGTTCTTTCCCAGTTTTGATGGATTCAAAGGTCCCGTGGTCAGACGAAGAGACGCTCCATCTGCTTGACATCTGGGGGAAGGACACAGTGCAGCAAGCCTTGAAGGGCTGCTTGAAAAACCGCCACATATTTACTCAAATCGCACAGAAGATGGCCGAGAGGGGCTACATGAGAACTGTGGAGCAGTGCCAGACAAGGATCAAGCGACTGAAGAAATGCTTTCGCCAGAGCCTTAAGTAACACTCCTCTCTCATTCATGAAGTATTGGAGAAAATGTGAGTAAGCTGTATTTAAAATACTCTTTCCTCATCTGCCATCAGAGGGAACTCGAGGCCCGACCATAAATTTTATTCAAAGCTTGAGCAGATCATCGGCTCTTCATCTGCCTCTTCTGCTCCCGAGATAACCTACGACGTTGAGGAAGTCGTGGATGACGATGATGACACCCAGGACGGGGAAGAAGAATTGCAGTTTATCGGACACTCGGGCCAGCTGGAGATCGGTACAATGTTGCATTCCTGTTGTTAACGACGCGCTGTTTCTCTTGTGCCTATTTAATTAGAAGTTTAAGAGTACAACTACAAAGCTTTAGCCTTTCCTTTTAGTACTATGGAACCTACAAACCTTTAAAGAAAGAGAAGTCAAAAGAAAGAAGTCCTAGTTCCAGCTTATCACATGCAGTGCGGGGAATTCTGGAAACATATTGAAGAAAGTACTCTGGTCAGATGAGACCCTGAACACACAGTACCCATGGGTGAAACATGGTGGTGGCAGCATCATGCTTTTTGGGATGCTGGTGAGAGATTATGGGAAGATGGATGGAGCTTAGTAGATGCCCCTTTTCCTGAAAAACCTATATTAAAAACACCAATTTATGGTAAAATCCCAACAACAAACAGAAGTTTCTGGTATGCATGCTATTATTGTAGGGCTTCACTGAACACAAATACAGACACATTATTTTCCAATGTCATGTCATAGTAGATAGTTTTATTCCTATTGCTTTGGTCATTGTAGGAACTCGGAGTGTGCCATGGACAGACATGGAGACTCTGGCCCTTATCAACATATGGAGCGCCGACAAAATGCAGCAGGACCTGAGAGGGAACCGAACGGGACACCTTTTCTCCATCATATCCAGCAAGATGGCCGCCCTTGGCTTTTCCCGCACGCCGGAGCAATGCCAGACCAGGCTGAAACGACTCAAATCCAGCTTCAGGCAGTGCTACCAAAACAAGTATGTTTAATTAGGTTGGAAGGTATGAAAGGAAAATGTGTGATGTTCTGTGTGATTTTTGAGTGTTACCTTCTTTTCTGTTAATGCTCTCTAGTTTGAAAGGACACGAACATGTTCAGTGCAAGTTCTACAATGAGCTTGGAAGGATTTTAGTGAAGGACTTCCAGTCGGTGATGCAGCTAGATGATATGTCAGTGAAGGATGATGACAGCGACTTTCCATCCTACAGTCACCATAACATCGGTAAAATGTTTATCATCCTCTCTTTGGAATAAAAACCCTCCGCACCATTTGGCCTTCCATTTTTATGTGTAAATTTGATTTTTAATTTCTCAGTTAATGAGATAATACTTAGAGGTTTGTATTCCTCACTCACTGAGAGTCTATACATGAGCAGAGAATATAATCCAGGGAATTTTTGCATTTTCTCTAAAGGTTAGTTTGGATCTTTTTTGACATTTTGGGCTTAACTTTTGTTATGGGCGATAGTTCTCTTATGATTTTTCTGGTTTCACACAGTTGGAGCATGATTTAATATTTTAATTTTTGATGAAGGGAGATCAATATTTTGATACTACATTTGTATATATTCTCGTTAACATCGCCTGCAATTAAACCAGAAACGGAAGAATTCTGAAAGCCCCTTTTTCGCAGCGCTTTAGTTGCACAAGCAGCACAGGTTAAGATTTATTGAAGCTTCTTTGTCTTCCAAAGGCCAAAGAGCCTACATGTTTGTTATCATCTTACTCAAGGCGGTTGCTGATTTCCACTCGCTCCAGCCGTCGGCAAACCCAGGGTTCTTGTCTGAATCTGTTGACATAGATAAGCCTGGAGCACTTTCATCAAAACAGTCCAGAAAAGAGCAGAGTCTGGCTGTCACGGTCCTCCTCAGCAGTTCAACCTTTGACCTCCTCACCCACTGCCTTACCACCAGGGTTTTTTTGTTTTGTTTGTTTTTTTATCATAATCAGTCTGTTCTTCCAGATTTAAAGAACTGGAAACGGCCACAAAGAACTGGTTTCTATATTGAAGACTTTTGACAACATGTTTAAAAAGTTCTTCCACATCTTGCAAACAAAGGATTTTTTAAAAATCAGCCGTTATATCAGATGCAAATTAGGATCTACTCTCCTTCTTAAAATGCATACTTCCATGACACTGGAACAGACTTGATCATATCGGCTTTAATTTCTCAATTCTTTATAGTTATTTGTTAAAAATTCCAACCTAGCTTAGATTCCCACACCCCCCCCCCCCCCCAACAAAAGTAACTTGGTGAGCTTCTCTTGGAATATTTTTATTGGGAACTTTCTGACTTGTTAGCATTTTTATCTCTGTGAGGAATTTGCTGGGACTCTCCATTCTTGGGAAGAATGTCAACAATCCTTGAATGTTTTCTATTTGTGTGTCGTCTTTCTCCCAGTAGAGTGATTATTTTTAGCCGGAACATTCAAACTGATAGAAAAACTGACTGAGAGATGCGGCTGTGAAAATAAGTGTTTGGTAATAATCACAGGTTACTGTTTGTGTGTCTAGAGGCTGCTGTGGGAGTTCAGGAGGACCGGAAGAAAGTGCCGTGGTCTGACAAAGAGACCATCATCCTCCTGGAGGTTTGGGGTGACCCACAGGTAGAGCACAGTGTCATTATGAAAGGTCTACATTATGAGGCCAGTCTCCCAGTTACAAATCCGGCGGTGAACTTATTTAAAAATCAGGTCTTTGTCATTTGCATTTGGTGTTTAAATGCTTCTTAAAGCCGTATCGAAAATAAAGCTATTTTACCATTCAGATGCAGCAGTGTTTGAGGCGCTACCCGCACAATGGACACATCTTTACGGAGGTATCGGAGAAGCTCAACGCCAATGGTTACTCTCGCACGCCGGAGCAGTGCCACACCAGGATCAAACGGCTGAAAGCCGCCTATCGCCAGTGTAAAGAAAACATGAGGTTAAAAAAATAATTAAAAAGTAGTTGATCATTGTGATTTTTTTCTTTCGACCTATGCACTCAAACTCATTTTCTACCTTTCAGCTCCTCTGGGACGGACCGAGTCGACTTTAAATTCTACGATCTGCTGGAACAGATTCTGGAAAAGCAGCCATCGACATCGTCCACCATCATAACAGATTCTATTGAAATATCAGAAGACTCCAATGGAGAATCTGGAACAGAAAGAGGTCTGTAGCTTACCTTTTCTGTCCTACCAGCTAAAGATAATGATCTAGTGTTGTTCTGTGGTTTTGCAGGACTGGAATTTAAGACTTTGTGACACAAAACTTAAGCTGCATTTGCGGTTGGCTCAGAATTTTGCAGAAAATTGACTTCCTTTATTTTGAACATCATCTCTAGAAAAGCTGCATTCTATGAATGGTGCTGGTTAAAATGCGGATAAACTGATGATACACAGAGCAAAGAAGTTGCTTGCTTGCCAGTTTAAGGAGTGCTTCTTCCTTCACGACAAATAAGATATCTTTGGTTTGCACCAGATTTTGAAGACATCCAACTTTTTTACAAATTTGCCCCATGATGAATTTAGGTGTGAACATGAACCTCTAAAAGTTATTGCATACACGCTGATAGTTGGATCAACTGTATTAGATTTGTGTGTGTGTGAGTGTGTGTGGGGGGGAACTTTTGTTCATTTCTTCTATGAGGATGTAATAGCTTTCTTCCTTTTAAAGTTATTCTATTATCATTGATGTTGTGGTCCAGTTTTTAAACCAAGTTGAAAAGAAAGAGTATCACATTTTCATAGTGTAAGTAGACAGATTATAAGGTTATATCGCTTTTGAGTTAAAACAATTCTAATAATTGTACAAATTCACAAATTAGTGACTCAAGTTGAAAATTGGGGTTTTACCAGAGTCATTAACTTTATGAAATTTTAAGTTTGGAATAGAATAGAGTGCTAAAACATTGAGTAAAATGAAATTTGTTGCAAAATTATCTAAACAAAATGAAATGGATCAGTATTTGCTTCAGGTAGGAGTAGATTTATTGATTATCAAACATGACATTTGTTTGATTTAATCTAGTATCTAGTAATAATCGTTTTCTTGAGCTGTACCAGTTCATCGTTGCAAAAAACATACATTTGATATACAGTTAGTTTGCTCTAACGTGCTTTAGTTTAATGTAGCCTTTTAAATGCAGCTGTTCATAATTCCTTTAATTTTATATTGGGGGGGGGATTTTCTCTGTTTTTGACTTTCATGGAGTCGCCAAGTCGTACACTGTTAAAACCATCGCTGCCTGTTTTGCATCAGACGGAGAGACCCAGGAGGTGTCGGCAGAAAAACCAGCAACCAACACGTGGTCGGATGAGGAAACCCTGGCTCTTATCGAGATCTGGGGTGACGTGGACATCCAGCGGGCTCTGAGGGGCTTCATCCACAACGGCCACGTTTACGCCGAGATCTCAGAGAGGCTGCAAGACCTCGGCTTCTCTAGAACCTCAGAGCAGTGTCGCTCCAAGGTCAAGTCGCTGAGGATCAACTTCCGGCAGTGCTACGACAGAAAGAAGTGAGGATCTCTTTTCAGGGTTCCCACACATTGTTGCACACAATTCCAGAGTTCTCAGTCCTTCATGTTTAAGGGCATTGAATATTAATCTTTATGGCTCTTAATGGATTTATGGAGGATATTTCTACAGGGGGTCAGCCTTGCTATATGCAAGCTAGAAAAAACAGACACTGGAAGTAAAGGGTCAAAGACAGACAAAAAAACACATGAAAGGAAGGAAGTTAAAATACAAGGAAATATGAAACAAATGTCATGAGGGAGGAAAGAAGGGTATGCTGTAGGAAGGAGAATAAAGAGGAAACTGAAATGGTATGGAAGAAAGAGAGGACGTAGAGTGATGCAAATAGGAACAAGAAAAGGATGCATGGAGGAAAAAGGAAGGAAGTGATCGGATTAGGGAGAAGGAAGCAACCTTAAGATGAGGATTTTTTCCCCCCTATTCACACTTTCTTTCACCAGTCATTTCAGCTCTAAAAAATGTTTGTAGTTGCTCTGAGAACCCAGACGTTTAATTCTAAATCATTTCGCTCTTCCAAGGAGTGGAAGAAAAAACGATTACAAGTTCTACCACCAGCTGGAGCAGATCCTGGGACAGGAGGCCATGTCTGTTGACGAGTATGACGAGCGGGACGAACAAGCTGACGTGGATCCAGGTAACGCCTCCGCGCGTTCTCACCATCTCATCGCTTTGGAACAAGCACAAACTTGTCCGCGTCCAACAGCAGGTGCTGCAGATGAACAGATGAACGCGGCGTGGTCGGAGGAAGAGACGGTCGCTCTCGTTGAGGTGTGGGCCGCCGCCGACGTGCAACACAGCCTGAAGACCTCCATGCGTAATGGACATGTGTACGCGGACATATCGGAGAAGCTGGCCTCCCTGGGCTACCTGAGGACGGCGGAGCAGTGCCAGCTTCGGATCAAACGGCTGAAGAAGACCTATAGGCGATGCTGCAACAACAGGAGGTACAGGAATCAGATGGGTTTATTATCAGGTTGGATTTTTTTTCCCCTTATTTCAAAGGAGTTCATGATATTTTTTTTAGGAATGGAGGGCGCCTGGCGGTGTTTCGATACTTCAACCTTCTCGCCCCGGTGCTTGGCAATGAATTTGCAGATGTAGACTGTTCTACTGCTGATGCCAGCTTAGAGCCGCTAATGGACCACGATCCTGTAATGTGTACGTATTATTTGTAATAAAATCTTTTTGTTCACACATTATATACATTTTTTTTAATCAACACCTGTTGACGAGATCTCGTTTTTTGTTTTGTTTTGTCCCCCGTTTTAGACGAGCAGCCGTCAACCAGCCACCTCCTGACAGACATGAGCAGAAAGACACCCTGGTCCGACCTGGAGACTCGCACCCTCCTGGAGATCTGGGGCGAGGACAGCGTCCAGCTCACCTTAAGAGGCTGTCTGAAGAACCGCCACGTGTTCGAGTACATCTCAGAGAAGCTGAGCAACCACGGCTTCATAAGGACCACCGAGCAGTGCTACACCCGCATGAAGCGCCTTAAATACAGCTACGTCCATGAAAAGTGAGTCGCGACAAAACTAAAACCCACGTTTACTATTAGGATGTTAGGTGATTGGATTGATAGAGATTTTATGAAAATGTGATTTGCTTTTAAATCCAGGGAAGAATTCAAATTCTTCAATGAGATGGACAAAATCTTTAGGAAGGACCTGAACATGGACGACTCTGTTGCTAACCCGTTTCTTGTAGATGAAGTAGATGACTTTGCTCCTGAAGTGCACCAAGTGAAAGGTAAAATCAAAGTACTTTAAGGGATAGTACTAGGGGTGGTTGTTTGCCAGTTTTTTATTTTTGAAGTGAAGTATGTATTTGTGCGCCGTCCCGTTTTACTATTATTTAAAAAAAAGAAAAAAGTTTATATAATCCAGGCTTCAGAAGCCACCTTATGAATAGTGAATAACTGGATCTTCAGGACTAGATTAAGCGCTATACAAGTACAGACCATTTATTAGTGAAGAAAGTCCAATTAAACGATCCCCACAGCCTGATGCTGCCACTGTTGTCTATCACATATAATTAGTAAAAGAAGCAAACTTGTCTGTAATTCCAGCTCAGTAGAAAAAAAATCTGTGGGAGGAAAAGTATAGAAAAAGATGTGTTCGGGAAATATTTTTATTTTCAGATTTTATTCCTTATCTCACAGTTAAAACATTTTGTCCTTGTCCTATCTACTGCTGGGCGTACACCAAAGGATTTTAACAGTCTCAGACTAAAGACCGGTAGTCTTTAGAAATCTTGCTGGAGTCTCAGCGCGCTCCTGTCGTCTTGATCGTTAAATGTAAGGTGATAATCTGCGGTTGGCGACCCGACTTATGACAGTCTTTCTCTAGCCTTTAGAATCAAACGATGTTTGATAATATCGCATGTCCTAGTGTAGTCGTAGTGGCGTAAAACGACCAACAACCAGTAGAGCCAGTAGTGCTAAAACATTCGCAGATAAAGAAACTGTATAATGCGGAACATAATGGGAGGAGTTTGGCAGGAAGCTAAAATAGTCTAGGGGTAGTCTTGTAAATAGTGTCACTACAAGATTTAGTGTTTATAAAATCTTTAGTCTGAGACTAAAAAACTGTTAACCCAAAAGTCTGTAGATGTGAGCTGATAACCTTTAATAGTCTTTTCTAAAGCTTTTCAACGTCTTAAGGTGTACAGAAAGCATAACTTGCTTTTTTATTTACCACCTACTTTCATTCTTTATTGTTATTTATGTCATTGTGTTCATCTTCTATCCCTTTATTTTTTTCATATTATTCTTATTCCTCCTTCAACTTTCCTTTGACTTTTTACTTCCTTTTTTTACTTCCAATCCTTTTCTCTTTTCTGCCTTACTTTGTTTTTCGTTTTCTTTCTTTTGTCTTCCTTTATTTGTTTCATTTTGTTCATTCTTTCCTTCCTTTATGTCTTCCAGGCCTGTGTCCAGCCTCACTTTTTTCGTGTCTTTTTAATACTAATTTGTCATTTCTTTGTCCTTGTGTTTTTTTCACAAAGGAGGAATTTTCCTTGCTTTTTTTCATTATTCTTTCCATCCTGTTTTTTTTTTTTACCCTCAGTCATTCATTCATTTTTCCTGTCCTGTTTCACTTTGTTATAACCATACTGTGCTTTTTTAGGTTCCATAAAAAAACTGACTGTAGAATTATCTGTCATTAATAACCCACTTTACAGTTGACTTCATAATTTAGCCTGACGAGTGCTGCTGGGTGCTAGTGCTAGACAAAGAAACCACATTTACCATTTGATAAAACACACACAGAACGTTTGGACATCAATGTGAAAGCAGAACTTGTATGTGAAATTTAAATGCATCTCAGAAATGAGCAAATATAAAATGGAGGTTGTTTTGATGGAGAAAGACGTACTAGGGGCTATTCTTGATGGAGACCCTCCCAATTATCGATTGACCGTGACATTTGAGCCAGCGCTTCAGTTCTGACAAAGTAAAATGCGTCACTACGAGGGGTTTGTGTGGAGATGTATTGCAATGAAAATACAGGTTTATCCTCAAGTGGATGGTGGCAAATGGTATGAACTGAAAATGAAGCACTCTCTAGCCAAACAATAACTGTTACACTCGTTGCCCTGACAACAGCTTGTCCTCAAAGTCACTATATTATGTTCAGTTGACCTTTGAAACACATGTAGTTTGTGTTTTTTGTACCCTATTGTCAAGAATTTTTTCATTCCCCCCGTTATTTTATGATGTTTCTCATAACCTTCTCTGACTTCTCTGGTATCTAGAGTCTGATTTGTACTTAGCTTAACAGCAGTGCTTAGTTCCTTCCCTTTTGAATGTCTTTAGGAGACGAAACCACAACTCTCTGACAATCACAGCGACTCAGACCAAAAATGCAAAATGCACACTTGGTTGTATAGGGCTTCTCCCACAATGCATTGCGTTATGATCTATTTTTATCTACTGTAAAAAGCGCTACGCAAAGTGAACTCTAGTGTCATTTTGAATTTAAATCTGGATACTTGAGGATTGGCAACATGTGTTGGAACTCTGCAGCCGTAGAACATGGCTAAGAGAAAAAGCAATTTTTCATCGTCAAAAGTTTAGATTTGGCAAAGCATGACTAATATAAGAAATGCAAAGATTTTAGACAGCATATCAAAAGATTGACACTCAAACTGCAGTGAAAGGGGGTTCTAAATACATATACATGACACAGTATTATATGTTTTTAATGTGTAAAAGAAAAAAGTAGAAAACAATTTTTTTTCTTTCACGTCTTAAGCTAGCAATGTGATATATCCATAATGTGGAAAGCACGAGAAGTTTAATTTTTACTTGTGCAAAGATGTTTCGTTTTTGTTTCTAAGGAACCTACTCCTTCATTTAATTGTCTCTAAGTAAAAGGTTTGCATATTTCATCATATCACTGTCAGATAAGCTGTGTTTTCCACATGCTTTCTTCTTCCCAACAGCCTCAGGTAACCACTGGCTGGCAGACAGCTCCAAGATGGCCTGGGGGGACGGAGAGACTGAGGCCCTGCTGGAAATTTGGGGGAGCGCTGAGATCCAAGAGAATCTGAAGGGTGGCAACAAGAACAAGAGCATCTATAAGCAGATATCTCAGGTCATGGCCAGCCAGGGCTACCTGCGCTCTCCTGAACAGTGTCAGTCCAGGGTAAAAAGGCTGAGGGCAAACTTCAGACAGTTCCTAGAGGGACGACAGTAAGCACTGAATCTTTTGTGTGACTCTTATCCTCTTTGGTGTTTTTACTCTGTATAATTGGTCATTTCTTACTTGTTTTCAGAGGGGATAAACAGGAGTGCAAGTTTTTTGAGCAGTTGGTGCAGATATTCGGCACCAAGTATGTGATGAACTCTGATTCGCTGACTGATGACACACCTGAAGTCATAGGTACGGCTAATCCTGGTCGCTATTTAACATGGTTTTTTACAGCTTTTTCTTCTACTTACTATATGGTTTTGTCCCTTACAGAGTCATAAAATCCCTCCCCTTGGTGATGATGCAGCAGCTGCAGTTGAGCGTGGATCATCTGGATGAACTGAGACACTAATGCTGAAACATTGACTGCTTACCACAGAAAAAGCTCTCTGTACACACTTTAAATACTTTGACATTCTTTAGAGATACAGACCTAGGTCAGGGTGTGTGTGTGTGTATGTGTGTGTGTGTGTCTGTGTCCCTCCTCTTGAGTGTCTTGTGATAAATAAAAACCAGAGCCATGACACGAGGCGCTCAGGACTCGAGGGAAGGCGGACAAAGCGCTCCTTGGCGAGAACATGTTTTTGTAGTGATTAATTTTTACTTGAACTTAAAGAGACTGAAGTGAAGCACATGTGAATAAAAGAAAAACCCCAGAAAGCAGCCCGTACTGTTGCCACAAACTTGCTTTTTCATCTCAATTCCTGTCTCACCTCGTTACATGCTCTGCACATGTTTATACAGTTTGAAATCCACGTGCTTAAAATGAAAAACATTCGAGTCTCTTATTCTGTACTCGGTGTGAGTTAACTTTGTCCAGAATTTTATTTATTTAATTTATATATGTATTTTATAGTTTTTCAGTTTAATTGTGTTGCCAAACCTTATTGCAGTACATTTGTGCCACAAACTGTGTCAAGGTTTTTCATATTCATTAAAAACAAACATGAATTGCCTGATGGAGAATTACTTGTGCGAATTGTTCTCAGAGATTAATGGAGATCTATTCAAATTCCCTTGACAAATGTTTAACGTACTGTTTTCTAAATGTCCTATCCATTCATCTCTTTGTCTCTTCTTGGATTGTTAATCTACTCTTCGTGCAGTTCTTTCTTTAAATAGTTTTTTTTTTTGTCACTAGCAGCCATTTTTCAGAGTAATCAAACAGGAAACTGTCTTAGAAAGAAGGGGGAATACATCCAGCAAGGCAGTCAAGCCAGGAGGCCCTGAATATTGGCTACCCGCTCTAAAGCGACACTTTGTGTTCCTTGCTTATATTCTCCTTTTTAATTCTTTCCATACATTATTTAATTATTATTCCTCACTAAAATTTTATGTCTTTTTTTGGGCAGGAAGGATATTCTGTAATGATCTGTGCTACAGGGAGTCTGTAGAAGCTGCTGACTGAGGACACTGTTGTTACTGTCCTGGGAAGAGGGTGTTTGTGTTCATTATGTTCTTGATTCTATTAAGCTTCTGTCTTTTCTAGTGGCTCCAGATCAGATTCCCTGAACATAACCAGCCTTGTTTTTTCAGCCTTTCCTTAGCTCTGACGCTGCTACCCCACCAGATGATGGCAGAACAGACTGCACTCTCAACAACAGTCTTATAGATGAGCTGCAGCATCTTGCTGGAAACACTTAAGGAACTAAGGTTTTTCAAGAAAAGCAGCGCCCAGCTCCTTGTAAACTGCTGCATCTCTAGTTAATATGTTGAAATTAAAATCAAGGTTTTTAAACTCTTCTACCAATCTCCACAAAAAAAAGAAGCATAAAACGGTAAATGACTTGCAGCTACGGCTTTCAACCAAAAACCATAAAATTAAGGTAAAATACTGTCATTCAAAAAACATGCTAAATCAGTTATTTCTAAAGTATATTTTTTTTACAGGTTATGTACTGTAATACTAACTCATTTTAAAGTGAAAATTCAATAACTACTAAACTAAAGATTCTTGAAAATATTTCTGTATACAAATGAACTCGGTGCTTAAAAAAATACAATCATTAAAATACAACATTGTCAAAAATGAGGAAAAATTGTTTTTCCTTATTATTGGATATTGGATATAATCCCTAAATAACAGGCTGATTGTTAAATTAGTTATTTTACAGTAAATGTCCAAAAAAAGTGTTTTTTGTCGTTATTGGATTAAATAATAATTTGTTAATTTACATAATATTTTCCGTAATTCTACAGTTTTATGTACTACTTCGAAAAAACTGAAAAAATAAAGTAAAATAATAGTTTTTGACCGTAAAACTACAATTATTTTTTTACCGTGTTCTCCCACGATGGAAACAATGTTCTGCCGTACAGTGGCGTCACCAGAAATTTTTCATAGGGGTGGCCAGATGGGGTGGCACACCAAAACCATTAACTATAATTTCAGAATTGTATTCTACTGTTATAGTAAACCAGCCCATAGAATACTATCATAAAGAGTTAAGGAAACTCCTACTAATATAATTTGGTTTATTGTGTTATATTAAATGTTACTAATGATATAATGTGCATAGACTAATAACACACTACAGTTAACATTTATAGTTGTACAACAATTCTGTTTTATTTTTCAATTATATTTGGCATAAGGTCAGAGCTAAGCACTTCCTTAGGGCCCCCCCCAAACCCATCCCGTAAATGCTGAAATTGAACAGACTACAGATGTTACAATTTATGAAAATGTGAATATTACTCCATTTGATTTAGTTTTGTTTCAGTGTAGATTATTAAAAAAAATGTCAATTGTTTAAATGTTTGTGTATTGACTAGGATAGTTTCTTTGTAACTAATTTCATTATTTTTTTTATTAATATTCTATTTGCATTTTAAAAATGGTGCAAAAAAAATACTTATATTAAAGACATTTAAACCAATAAAAATGTATATACTCTCCCAATTAATTTAGAACAACTTTTTAATTACATTTAAATATTTGAATTAAATAAAATAAAAAATTAAAATAACATTTTAATATTCATTGTTTGATTGTTGTGTTACCATTGTTACAATCGATGCTTTAGTTTAACCTTTCTATTTTGTCTGCCCTTCAGATTGTCCAGATAATATTAATATATACCTCTGGTTGATTTTTAGTATGACCCACATAGACTCCGCCTACTTTTCCAGATTAGACCAAATCTTTATGGAAATGCTGTTACTGTGGGTAGTGGTCTTAACAGAAAGGGGGCGCCCTTGAGTCGAAATCTGCTTAAGGCCCCATAAGACTTTGGTCCAGCTCTGCATAAATTGTACATTTATTGTAAACAAAACAGTTACTGGGGAAAAGCAGATACCAACAACTTAAATGAACTCTCTATTCACTAATTTATCGTAATCAGAATTGAAGGAGGCTGAGAGAGGCAATATCAATTATTCTGATGGAATAATATTAATAATCCCCTCTCATAATTATCGATTATAGCTGTAATAATGGCCTATAGTCTAGGGCGTAGAATTAGCATGGATGGAGGGGACATGTCCCCACCAATATCCATCGATTAGTGAATTGTCCCTCCCACCAATCAATGGCGTCGCTACCACATATTTTTTTTTTTTTTTTTTTTTTTTTTTTTTTTTTTTTACTAATTAATAAATCATGTACAAACAACATGGCTTACATTACTTTTTTTTTTTGACATTCCAAAGGAACATGTGCAATAAAAAAAAGCACAATAGAGATCTTGCAGAGAAAATAAAAAAATAAAAATAAATAAATAATAATAATGAATAAGTGAATAAAAATAAAGATATAAAAAAAGAAAATAATATATGCGTCGCTACCACATATCCAACCGCTGTTTAGTCAATGATCATGGAACACAAAGGTTTAAATGTCGGTCTCTGCTAGAAACCCGCCTCTAAGCTAAATACCGCTTCCTGATTGGCTGCCCGGTTCTGGCTAACGTACATGTGATTGGCCGTCCCCGCTGTCATTCCATCTCCTCTTAAACCGAGTGCGGTCAGCTTATCAAACGCATAAACACGTATAAACATAGAAGTGTGTGTGTATATGTCTATGGTCGAACGTCTGACTGTGAACATCTCAAGCTACAACTGCTAGTTGGGGTGGATGAAAGGCACCTGCAAGTGTAAGTTGTGAATACGTTTGGCATTTTGTGTTTGTGTCTGCGTGCGAGCGTGTACGTGTACACATGCGCGCGCGTGTGCTGTTTAGGATTTAAGGGATGTGAAAGAAAAGAAAACTCAATATAAGAGACTTCTTTAGGAGTCAACGTGTAAGTTACTTAAAATTGAAATTAAATGAAAAAATAAAAATAGAATACGCCAAAGAGACACACTTTTTAAAAATTATTTTCTATTCTTATTCTCTTTTTTTTCTTATTTTCATGTATTTTTATAGAAAAGAGCAGCTTTTTAAAAACATAAATAAAATGTATGGTGTAAATAGAATCAAACCTCATATTCTAGATGATCATGTGATTTTATGTATCCATATTTTGAGGGGAATAAATTACACATAATTAGTGTGAAAGTAAAGGCCTTTATTTACTCAGGTAATAACTTTACCATCAAACTCTATGATCATTCTATCCCTAATCTGTCATGCATCAACATATTTTTGTAAGGTGATAGACAACAGAGAGGCTGGAGGAGATGGAGAAGGAGAGACCAGAGGAGGTAGAGAAGGAGAAGCAGATGAGGAGAGAGAGGCTTGAGGTAGAAAAGGAGAACCTGGAAATTAGAGAAGCTGGAGGAAGTTGAAGACAAGGAGAAGCTGAAAAAGAGGCTGCAATTTCACAGGTGAGGTTAAATGATGCTGGATGTGTTAGTCATGAGATTCAGCACTGTGACAGATCAAATCAAATCTATTTATAAAGAGCTTTTCATGCAAACAGAAAAACAAACTGCTTTACATGATAAAAACAGTTTAAACCTTAGAATAAAACAAGCCTTCACACACAGAATATAACAGCAGTTAAAAAATGTTAGGATGATGATGATCCGAATAAAAATCCCACCATTTAGCTTTAAAATCAGTGCCATAAATCTAAGAGGCCTCGTCATGTATTACTAGTGTGTATTTGTTTACAGTAGTTGCTTTATGGTTTTCAAATTTATATTGTGGTTGATTCCTAAGGAATCCAATCCACCTGGAGAGAGCAGCAGGGAGAGTGGCAGTAATCAGGAGGATATTCTGGACAAGCCCAACCAACCTGGCACAAATAACATTCCAGCTCAACAGCTAATTGACATGATGCACAGTTTCACTACAGCCCTGCACTAAAGAGTTTAAGATTAGAGCTTTTCGAATTTGTCTTCTAGTCTTTCATTAGTTACTTTAACCTATAACATCTGCACAATGTGAAATTATGATTGTTAATGCAAAAAACTTCAACTTTCAAGAGTGCTGCATTGGAGCACTTTTGTGGCCCCACCAATCTCAAAATGAAATCTACTCCCTTGCCTATAGTTATCTCTTTTCAGACTAATAAAACTCAACTACTAAAAAATATGAAACACAAAGCTTTGAGTGATTATTTCATTATTTGTATTTCAGTGATGCTCTGTCTGAGTGAAAACGTGTCATAAACACATAAAAAAACTGCTGTAACAATATACTGTAACCATCTGGCACTTAAAAAGCACATGTCACGACACATTTCCCAATCTTCTTTTACTAAAGAATATTTTCGACTTAACTACTTACCCGTAGCCTTTTTTGTCTGGTTTCTTATCTCTTAACTTTTGCGCTGAGCTGTTACTGTTTGAGCTCAACAACATCTGGGGGGGAGCAGGGAGGGAGGTGCGCTGCTGGCGGAGAAGAGAGCTGGCTGCGATTGAGGGTCTAGCGCAGCTTACCTGCCCGGCTGTGTATTAGGAATGAAAATCACCACTGATGCTAGTAAAATTTGTCATGGCCGGTGGGGTGGTCAGTGGGGTGGCCACGAGTCGGTCTGGGGTGGCCACCCCCTGATGGCTCCATTGTTGCAGTAGTCTGATTCGACTGAAATCTACAAACATCTCCTTTGTTGTGTTGACATCATAATCGAAGTGAATCTACACAATGCACAAGAAAAAAAAGCATTTTTACAACAAATTAGAGAAACCATAATCGCCGCCACTTAAACATGTGTACACATAGTGAAGTATCAAATAATAAAGTGAGTTATTCCGCATATAGCATAGATTGAAATATGACGGAAGAAATTGAGCCCATGAAACCTTGAAATAATCCGTTTATTTAGATATTCAAGGTTTGTGCCTGTGGGGAAGGTAAATTACATTACCTCTAAAAAAAATAATATGTCCTACTTGGATATATGGTCCCCAGGCATGTTTTCTTATTGGTGCACAATTGTTGAGTAACTGCATAGAAGGCCAGAAAATAAAGCTTAAACTACAACTTTTGGTGTCTGATCAAATAGTAATATAAAGCACTACAGTCTGCATTGCAAAACAATGTCACCCGCGGATAATGGAGGTAGCTTCCTAAAGGTGACCACATCATGCTGTCCAATTCTGTGGTCAAGCTGAAGGCTGAGGACCTTCTGGTGGAAGGGGGGTTAAAACACTTTAATCTACTTCTACCTGCCTCATTTTTTATTGATGGTTAAAAAAAACATATTCATCTTTCCCATATATAGCTTTTATTTAAAGTACAGTGCCTTGCATCATACATTTAAGGAGTATGAATACTGACAATGCACTCTAATCAGTGAAAATTGTTAGATATATTTATAACATACTTTTTCCAGGCAGTCTTGGTAGTTTGTTGCTTTTCTATTTTGTCTTTCTTTGGCCATCATTAATTTCCAGCAGGAATCAGCTGGATGTAGCATCTGCTATGTGTTAAAAGACTGAATGGAATAAAATTACTCAATTCAGATGTACTTTTTCTCTTGCATAACTGCATATTTTAGCTCAAACTATAGCAGCAGACAAAAGCTGTAGAAAGCTGTCAAGATGATGGCTTCATGGCACTTCCTCTTTTCTTTCATTTGTTTTGGATTTTAGGCAGCTTTATTTTGGAATGTATCACACATCCTAGCAAAGGATACACAGAATACATAATGGATGGATGCAAATATCATTTGCATCTAGCAAACAAATTATATCAAGACTACATGGTATTTTCAATCATAAAATAAATAGATTTTGAAAATTAAGTAAAGAAACAAATCAGAAATAAATATGGATTATGTCTGATCCTGTGCACCAGAAGGTCAAGATAGAATTTTGATAAGTCATATCAGCCTCTATTCTTCTTATGAGCTGACATTAGTAGCCTATGTGATTTATCGCTGGTTAAACAGCTGTTTTCTTCGTATGACTTCGAAAGGTTGAATTTTATGTCTTTTTTTCCTTTTCTTTTTCTTTCTTTTTTTTAGTTTGGCTAATGATAGAAATCAACTCCTTGGGATTTAAGAACATTTTAGTCTTTGAGTTACTGTTAATATTGTTTTTTTTTTTCATTCTTGGTTTGTTGTTTAATCTTTGGCATGAGAAGATTTCAGAAATTGGATCTCACAGACTGAAAGTAAACAAATCCCATGTTGGCCACTAAGTGGTGCAAATGGCCTATTAAAATAACCTGACATAGCCTGGAGTTCACATTCAAGTGCTCTTGAAGCATTTTGGTCAATACTCAAATCAATCAGTAAGAAACTGGGAGTCTGTTTGGACTGTAACAGTACCAGGGACCCAATACTTCACTATGCAGCAAACCTGCTACATGCTGACATTTTAAGTATATTTAGATACTTGCAAATATATAGTCCGCAGAAGCTAAAGCAGTAATTACAGGTCTAAATCTGACAGAGCATCTAACCACCATCGCCTGGCTGCAGCCAAGTCTATGTGAGTGTGCACCGGTGGTTGTAAGGACACAAACACGGATACGCAACACTCCCTGGAGACATGACCCTGTTTTAGGGCAATATTCTAGTCTTCATAAACAAGTAACTCACTGTTGGCGTGACTGCATGCCATGAGGTAATGATTACAACGGTAGCTGTAGTGGTTTGTCAATGTGTTGCCCTCTGAAGTAATGGAGACTTTTCCTGCTTGTGAGTCTGTGTTTTTTGGCAGAACTGCAAAATGTTGAAGAGAACTCTCTGAAGGTGTTGGGCTCAAAAAGTCGCCAAATGAGATGGTTTGGCTTTGTTTGTGGTTGGGTTTCCTGGTAATGACCAATCAGTGTCTCGCCTGCAGCAGATGGTTTCTAAATACCTGCATTTTGAATAAATAATTTTAAGCTCAATTGAAATCAGAGCGCAATATATACTGAAATATAATAGCAACATTTTTGTATGTTTACAGAGCTATTACTGTCCTGAATTAATTGGCTTCCCTTCATCCTAATATGTATTTTTTTAAACTTGTATTTTTTACACATTTCCAGTAATTCATGTTATTCCCTTTTTACATTTATCTTTAAAGCCTTTTCATAGTTTTATCCCCAAAAAAATGTTTTCCCAACATTTTTAAATTGAGTTCGCCTTTTTAATGAAAGCCTTGCATTGCCGATCATTTCCTACCTTATTTAAATAACTCGCATGGTTTCAGCATATCATGATTTTCAATTTGTAAAACCTTGAAGTCACTTAACGAAACAAAACACCTAAACTATAGCAGTGATGATAATAATAATGGCTTGCATTTATATAGTGCTTCTCGAGACCTTCAAAGCACTTTACGACTACACTTCCGCAATTAATTTATTCTCACAATTTCAAACCCTGCCACTGAGGGTTTAGAAAGGTGTGCGAATCCTGACAAATCTCCTCTGAAGTATTTTTATTGAATGGTTAGCTGGCATTAGATTTTGATAAATACAGATTCTGGTCTGGATGCAATCTTCTCAAAAGGATGATGACAGTTTACTTTAAAACCACGTTTTCCATTCCATTTTATTTCTTAAGTACGTTAAAAACAACGTGACGGCTGACCAAAGTGCGGTGCAAGCAAAACAAACTGAGCACAGCACAATTTTTTTTTAAACAATCACAAAATAAGTAGGCTACATGAAAAGATAATAGAGAAACAATTTAAAAGGAGATTAAAACACACTGGCTTGAAAGCCGAAGAAGAAAAAAAAGGGGCCTGTCTGACCAGCAACGACGGCTTGTTCCAAATTGTCGCAAAAAAAAACAACAAAAAAACTGCATGATGCATATATTAAAAAGGAACCAGATTTCCCACTTTTTTTCACATTTAACTTTGATTGCCTTGAAAAGGTGTTTGTATGTTTTAACGTTCTTTACTTTCCAAACATTCATTTTAGGGCATTTTATGTGACCAAAGAAAATTGTGCTGATTTGTCAAGAGAAAGGGAAATGATACATGTTTTTTAACTTGTTTCAAAATTCTGAAAAGTGTAGCATGTGTTCTGCTTCCTGTTCTCCAGCATCTGATTTAACTGGTAAAAAGTCTATTTGTGTGTAATTTAATCTCCTTATAGATCTAGCTGTTCAATAAAGACCTCAAATAGCATCGTGAAGACCTGAGACAGCACAGTATTTAGGGATAAAACTGTGAAAGAGTTAAAGCAAAGCTAGATTAAATACAATATCCTAAGCTTCGGAAATGTCACTGAGCATTGATAAATTCATTTCCAAATTAAAATGATTTAGGCCAGTTGCAAATGTACAACCACCTGGTCATTGATCAGAGATATTCTGGTTATATGAGACCAAATCTGAACTTTCAGGCGTAGAGGTAAAACACTGCTGTGGTAAAATAACACACCACACCGACCTGAGGACAAGATCTCCATTGTAGCATATCATGGTTGCGGCATCATGCTGTGGGGCTGGTTTTGGCACAGTCAAAGGCCAGACAGAACCAGAAGGTTAAGGTCTCCTTCTGCTATGATTGTGCTTGAGTTATTTTTGCAAGGAATTAGTAAAACTATAATTCTCTATTTAAAAGCTGTTTAAAGCTGGTAGAGATACAGCTCAAAAGACTTAACAGTGAAAACTGGATTAGCAGAGTATTGACTAAACCTGGTGAAATGCAAATGCAAGGAAGGATTTTGAGGTTATATATAGTAAAAAAAAACAAATAAAACACGTTTCATGATCTTAACTCACTTTTGTAGGTCATTCACATCCAATATACATAAAGTGGATTAAAGTGTGTGGCTGTAACATGATAACTTGTGGAAAGGTTTGAGCACATAAAGTGATATATAAGTAAAATATGCTTCCTGATGAAGCCTGTTTGTCAGATTAAAATCACCTTTGGAAAATTTATTTTAAGCAGGTACTAAAACTTCTTTTTAAGCCAGCATAGCTGCATTACATTTTTCAATCAGTATAATGTAATATTCTGATCAAATATTGTGTTTTCATTAGTTGTAATTACACAGGAATCGAAAGTGTAATTCAGTATCAACTGTATTTGTATAGCACATTTCTGAAACGTGATTAATTTTAAACCATATATATGATGTTGAAAACATCCATCTGCGTGCAATTAATCTATAAAATGTGTTTCACTTACTGAATTATGTTACCAAAATACATTTTTCATCATATTCAGATCTGAAGACTGTACATTTCATGAACATATATTTAGTATTTTAGATAAAGATGAGATTTTAAAGAAAAATAATCCTGTTTGTTTCCCCAACAGAATTAATTTCCACATTATGGGTGTTGATCAGGCATTTTCTGATGCTTTAGGAAGTGTTTTATTATCATTTTTACACCATCTGTTTCTGTAACACTGTGATTACCCACAAAGCATGACAGCAATGACGTCATCTCTCAATACTAACCCGCTGTTACTCTGTTACCAGTACATGACTGGTTTCTGAAACACCTAATAAGCAGGGGCTTAGTTTGGTTGTGTCATCTACCTCTGCTTCTCTTGCCCAGAGGGCAAACTTTTTCACACTACTACACGTCTGTGTGTGTGTGTGTGTGTGTGCCGACCAGATTTCACCCTGCTTTCAAACATGCATCATCATGTTCCTCGCTCCCCTGCGGATGAGCGAAACACGAGGAAGTGAAAATCTTTATTAAAGTGAAGAGAGTCGGACATGTGAAGGAAGAGTTTATTTGTGTGTGTGAGTGAGGGCAGGGAGCCTCCCTACCTTCAGGGTTATGCATGGGCTTGTTACAGCAGCATTCCTTTACTCAGCTGCTTCTGAACAGCGCATTCCAGAAGAGAGAGGGAGGAAGGAAAAAAAAGGATTGAAAAGAGGAGCAATATAGGGAGGGAAATGGAGATAAAGGGAGGGAACAGAAGGGACAAAGAAGAAAGACAGTGTGCTTGCTGTGTTGAACGTTTAAAAACAAAGCAGTGGTGGACGGACAGAGGAAATAGTTTAAGGAGAGGGAGGTAAATAATAAGATGACATGTAAATGATCCCTCCTGTGAAATAGGGAACCTCTGGCCCGTCTTTTCCCACATGGGGATCAAAGGTCAGGGTCAGATACAGTACAGAGAAACTGGAGCCACTGAGAAAAGAAGGAAAGTTCACAAGATAATTTTGTTCTATTATTAACAAAAACTTTGATTATAGTAGAGCAACCAGTTTTAAAATCTTAATTTAACTGATAAAGGGTAAAAAAACAATGAATTGTCCCTCTTGTTAAATCATGAATTGTGATCATCTACCAAAGCTTAGTTAAATTCTGTCGCCTGATTACTGTCTAACCTGGAGAATTCCTCAGAACCTCTCCAAGAGGATGAGGTAGCCTAAAATATCTCAACTAGCATTCATATGTTGAGCTAAAGACATTCATAGGAATATGTGGTACGAAATCATATGTTTGAGTATACAAGCATGTTCAAAGAACTTTTCTAAGTGGATGGAATTAACTGTAAAGCACACAGTGTCCATGAAGCAGTAATAAAACTTCCTTGGAATGACCAGCTACTAAATGACTTCAACAACGGCTCATGCATGATGCTACAGTAGGAATACACTCGTCTAAAACACCGCAAGCCTCAGCTACCTCACTTAAGGCCTGTTTTCATGGTTCGGACAACAAACAAAAGAGACGATCCCCAAGAGCTTAGAAAAAATTCCTATAACTGAAGGAGACAAAAGTGGAACGTTTTGGTAGGGGATTCCTGATATACCTTGGAAACTCTCCAGAGAGGGATCTTTCCAAAATCCTGTAGAAAACCAGTGGGGTGAGCTGAAGAGAAGGAGAGAAGCTATTACTCTGAACGATTGAGAGAGATTGTACAAAGATAAACAGCCTCTTTCAGCTAGGAAGTCATAAAACTATATATTTGCGCTTCTTTCTGTGTCTGTGAAATTCCTATGTACTCTTCGTACATATGAATCTCTCCGTGTTAATTTTTCCACCAGATTAGTAAAAAAAAATGGTACGTTTTTTATTTTATTTGAAGCTTAGAAAAAATGGGACTAGAGGTACATTTAAATTCTCTGAGCAAGATCAGATTCTATAGCTGGAAAGGCCTAATGAGGACAGAGCAGAGGCAGAAGTGTGTGTGGGGGGGACGGATATTTATGGAAATAACAAGCAAATAAGTTAGAAGAGAAGAGCAACAAAAAACAGCTTGTGTGAGCAAGACGATTGCTGGCACAGCAGCGGCGTCCCTTCTCTGTTTCACTTTTACTCGTTGTGAATAGGTGGGTTTGTTTTTTCATGGCCTCCAGAACTAAAGGAAAACAAAGTTGCTTGATTCCTTGTTGTTGTGTGTGTGTTACTGGTGGACAGTTCATGTGGCATCAGAGTCTACCAAAGTCCTTTAATTATTTAAATCTCATATTTGCAACCTGAAAAATTGTTTTACAAGCATGAAAATGAATTTCCTGTTGTCTCTTAAAAGGAAGCAAAAAAAGTTAAAAAGCAAGCACATTTTCCACCATAGATCCTCTATTGATTGAAAAGTTATAATGATAAATCATCTGTATTATTTGTATTTCCATCTTACTGATAATAGGTAAGCTTCTTTGCTTCCATTTCTAGCCAATTTTTTGCCCAGATTAAATCTATGGGGCATTTACCTTAACGCTTAATCTGAATCTAGTCTGCTTATCATTCATCTATATTATTTATGTATTTGCATGCATGAGATCAGATACAAGGCTGTGCAACAATTTGCCTCCCTAGGGAACTTTTTCTACTTGCCTCATTACAACCACACACTTCAATGTATTCAAGGGGTATTTATGTTAAACATCAACACAAAAAGAGACATAACTGTGAGGTGTAAAGTCAACTGCTCTCTAACAAATATCTGAGCCCTTCACAGAACAGCTGGATTTATTGAAGAAAAAATAACACAAAGACGTACTTCATGTTGTCAATGAATTAGGTTAATTCTGAAAGCAGCTGATTGGACCTAAAATTATCTAGTGGTATCCGACTAAATGGAGCTGAATGCAAATATTTTGCATTTCAGGTTGTTATTTGTAAAAAAGAAAAAAGGAAAATACTATTTAGTCATTTATTATCCCTCAATTTGACAATGATGATGAGATGCAATTGTATAGTTTGCTGTATTTATGAGTAAAAGTAAATTAATTAATGAAAATGTAATTTTAACATTATGAATTATCCTATTTTGCACATATTTTTTTCTGCTCATTTATCTGTTTTTATTTATAGATTGAGCTATATGAAACTATCATATCACTAGCTCAGCAGTATGTTAAAAATATTTTAAAACAGTATCGATATATTTTTCTAACGTTTTTTTATATTCTTCCTGAGTTATTTATTAATTAATTTATCCAATTGGATTGAATTATTAACCACTCTTTAAGGGAAAATAAAGAATAGCTGAATCATTTATACTTTTGCTGTCTCATCTAATATTCATCCAGGGATTTATATTTTCTTTGAGGTCTTTTAAGTTGTGCAAAATGAACAGTAACAAAACTGGGTAACTACATTTGAAATAGTCCTAAATATGTCTCAAAATACAAGAAATCATAGCATCTTGTTCATTTTATATTTTCAGCTTCTTCGATATTTATTTATTTATTTTCTGGAAGCAATAAGAATGTGTCAAAACAACAAGCATGCGTTCTCTCCAATCACACCTACTAACCTAGCAGAGCAACTCTCATTACATCCAATGGTATTCCAGCATTTTTCTTTTTATAGCCAATCAGAGGCGGGTTTTTCCTGGAAGAGGCGGGTCTACTTCTTGTTGGCTGTGCCCAGTCCGGATGTTCCCCCCAGTAGCGGAATAGCAAGCAGCAGCGGCAGCACTGTGTGAATGTGGCAATCGATGTAGACAGGGAGGGGTGGAAATACTGACCGGACCGGGTTGGATTCTATTTTTTGGGTCCCGTTTTTCTTTAATTTTCGTCTCTTGTAGAGCCAAGTCGTTACGGTTGATTCCACGCAACGGTTAGGAACTTGTTTGCGGGGCTGTAGAGCCGGTTGGCGCTTCTCTTAAGGACTAAAAGTGCTCTCGTTGTGGAAAAGGTCCAGAAGAAAGAAGGGAAGACAGAAACAACATGGGGCGATAATAAAAAAATGTGCTGTGTAGCGGACCGACGATGACTCTCTGGGAGGACCCGTGAAGCCTATTTATTTTTATTTATTACCCATTTTACCCCACCCCCTGTATCGTCTTTTGTATAATCCCCACCTTGTTAGTTTGGGAGATCGCTTTTAAAGGAAAACGCAACGTTACAAGAGGACTGAAGGATGGACCAAGCCGGCATCCTGAGAAACTTTATCCAGAGGGTGAAGGCCATGAGCGATTTGGACGAGGACAGAGGAGAGGACAACTTCGGCAGCGACTTTATGGTGGGTCAGAATTACCAGGAGCACAAACCTGGACTTCATTATCTTCCATTTATCTCACACAGGACCTTCTCCATTATCCCACCACCTCCCATTCCCTTCCCTTCTCCTGGTCCCCCTGTATCCCCCTGGAGGTGAGGCAGGGGCGGCCACACTGCCCTCTTCCTTTTCCTCACATTTCCAGTCTTTATATGGCGGCCTTGCATTGTCTCCCAAACCTCGGAAAGAACTACCAAGTTCTGCTTACAGAAATGAAAAAGCCACATTCAGGCCACTCTTTTTTTCTTCTTCTTCTATCAACGTATAGGTGTAGCTGGAGCAGCTAAGCTAAGGGTTACATTGCTGTTAATGTGGCTTTTGCTGTTTGGTGATCTTGATTCTTGCAACGCTTCAGGTACAAATGTACTTTTGCACCTTTTTAAATCCGTAGTGACTCTTGAAATTATGTACCATTGATGAAGATGTGTCCACTAAGTGTTGGACAATTTCAGATAAATTTATTGTGGCATACAAAAAAATGAGGCAGCATTTCTTTGGGATTTAACATATTTTTTGCATTAATAGGGAAATTCTAATTTTTTTTTTTGTTATACAACCCCCCCTGCCTCTGTTCAAGAACCTGAAGCTCATTTTGGAGTTTTTTCTGCTCTACGTCTTACACAAAGCCTATTTCTATGAATAATCGCTCTAACAAAAGTCGAGCAAAATAAAATAAAAACCATTTATCGTCTGTCTAATAACATAAATCAAAATGAGACTGTGTTTTACTTTGATATTGCTGTGTTGTGGAAGATTGTTGTGGAAGAAAATGTATTAAAGACATGAAATATGTGATGGTGTGTCAATCAGTAAGGCTGAGATTGGCCATGATGAGGATAATCTTATTGTTTTCTGTTTGAATCCAAACTACTGCTTCTGTTAAATGACCTGCAGTACGTTTGTTTCGTTTCTGTTATAGTGCACAGAAAAGCATTTATCGGAATTATTTATCCGAATTGGCAGGTCCGACCTAAAAGAAAATCGATGTTGGCCAGCTTCAGCTGAGCATTTTAGCAACCTGAGGCAAAAAAAAAAAAAACGCATTTTAGGGGGCCGCTGGTTCTGCTTATGATGAAGGCAGGTTAAAGGAGGCATGAGGAATCATGACAGCAGAAAAACTTGACAGTCCAAAAAAAGTTCCTGCTCCACTCACTGTCTTCTGTAAGATCCTCATATCTGCCGTAGTGCGGCTGAAGTATTACATCGACGTACTTGAAGTGACATTAAAATCAATCCAAACAGTTGGTTCCACCCATTAAATTGACAAATTATTACAAGTTCAAAAGTCGTAGCCCATATTCTAACTGTGACGTGTGCTTTGTGGCTTTTACTAAAGTATATTCAATTATTTGTCTTGCATACCTGGGTAATCGTTCCGGTATAAGAAACAGGAGTTTATTGACGATTTCAAAATCATATTCTATTTGGCTGATGACCACAGGCTGATAGTAAAAACTTGCATCTCTGCATGTTGTAATACTGGACTCTAAATAAGGCCTCTCCCCCTCCCTAGGCTGGTGAAATAGCTGAAATGCCATGAACGGCACTTGTATAATAACATTTGAGGCCTTAAGCAGTCATTTTGAATGGGTGGTAGTCAACATTTGCATTTGGACCCAGTCTAATGAAGGATTGCAACTACAAATGGATCAGAGGGTAGTTTTTTTTTATAGCAATCCATACTTGTCTCTTATTCTTCAAAGTGTCTTGACTAATCAGCCTCTGAGCATTTAAACCTTTCCTGCATTTGTCTACACTTGCAAACAAACACTCCTTACTTCCCGACTTCATGCACGCTGCTTGCTGGAGCTTGCAACATTCTTTCTTGGCCTATTTCATAACATTTTGTACATGGCTTGCAGAGCGAAACCTTATCAGCACGTCAAGAATCCGACAAAACCATCCGAATAAGAACCGTTTGTCTTTGTTGGTTGCAGAAGTGAAGCTGGCACTAGGAGCGGGGCAATATGAGAAGACCTTTGTGTATTCCAGCTTAAATAATTGCTTCTCGTTTTAGCACCACCACACTTAGCGTTCACATTCTTAACACTTATCCACGCCTTGTTGAACTATCTGCTATCAGCTCTTGCATTTCTGTAAGAGTTATTTGTGAAGTGGTGTGTGATCTTTATTCTCGTCCCTTCGCTTTTGGTTTTCAATGCAACCTTTCCTTCTCGTATCTCCTGTTTTCTCCTAGGTTATTTTGCTTTTCCTGCGAAAAGTTCCCTCTCTTGCTTTGGCATCGACTCCTGCCATACGTTTATCGCAGGTGCAGTAACCAGATGAGCACAAACAAAGTTTCGCAACTTAAACAGAGCTTCAGGCAGGTCTTGTTCCTTCATTTATGTATTTTTTTAAAAGCTCATGCAGCCTAGAATCGAGAAAACCTGTTCTGAAAGCAGGTGGGCTGTGTGCCAGCATACCGATTAGAGAGACGAAAAGGTTGACCAGCCTCGGCCTTCACGCCACAGTCTGTTTTACCGAACTCCAGCCTGCTGTGAAGGACTCATTTAAAGTCTGAGTCGCGACACCACAAGCACATGGGGTGTGCTCCTTCTGCGCTGTGACTCACCAGAACACCCTGATGTAACTCCCGCTTTAACCGTCTATTGTTGTTTATATATAGAATGTGTTTTATAGGCATAATTACAGGCTCCAGTGGGGCAAGGAGTCACAGATTATACGCTTTGTTCAGTGGGCTTTTTCAGCTATTTGATAGAGGAGCATGACTACATATTTCTTTTCCATCTGACTGAAAGAATCGCCGTTTTGATTGCTTCCGTTATTTTTGTAGCGTCGTATCTCAAGGGAATTATAAGCGATGCTTGTTTTGAATGAGCTTTCTCACATTTTGTCATGTTACTATCACAGTGGGTGTTTATTTCCTGTTCATAGAGATGTTATGAACTGTAAAGAGAATCATCCATTGTTCTAAAAAAAAAAAATGCTTTTTTTTTTATTCAACCATCATCTAGTAGCTTTGGTCATCCATGTATTAAAATTCTGCCCATTTTTATATTGAATATTGCTTGACATCAGCCAGGATGGTTGTTGTGTGAAGATTCTGAGTTGAAAATGGGTCCGGACTTTGACTGGGCCACTTTAAAATACGAATATGCCTTGATCTAATTAATTTAATTACAGCAGCAATATCACTACCTGCAATCTAAATGTCTCAAAGGACTTCTGGGACTGCAATAAATAGCATGAATTCATTAATATTTATGATAAGATGTTCTGGTAAAGTCATTAGGAAGCTATAAATAAGCTTTCTCATATCAGGACTGCAAATCTAGTCAGAAGCATATTAATTATGAAACTATGTTGAGATGAGGATAATAATTTGCTCTTTTTGTTTTAATCCTGACTTCATTTTCAAGTATTTTTCTGCCCCCTTAAAAACTCTTTCCATCTGTGCATCAAGCATACCCAATGTCTGCTGAAGAACAGCATCCCCACAGCATCATGCTGCCTTCGCCATGTTCCATCATGAAGTTAGTTGATTTATGGTAACGTTTGGTGTTGGTTCAGTGTTTAGCATGCCGGTCAGAGAGTTGACATTTTTGGATTTGTCGGACTTTACCACACCACAGTTGGTTGCATTGACAAGGCAGCTGAATACAAATTCGAACTATTTTTTCCAAATGTTTGAGGCATTTTGCAAAGCATGTTTAGGTTTCCTTCTATTTTACAATGTTGCCTCACTTTGTCTTTCAAAATATTAACAAACCGGATAAACATGTGGCTTATGCATGACAAAAGTTGATTAAGTTCAACAGGTATGAATCCTTTTTTTTTTTTTTTTCTGTATTATTCTAGAACTACATTTCTGCGTCTTCACCAGGGAAGCTATATACGTGGTTAAACAAAATATATATTTTTAGCCATATTTGGGGTTTGGGGTATAGAAGATATTCCGGCTTTTGCTCTGCTCTGCGTTATCTTGAAAATACTGATTTTGTAAGATACTGTTGCATGCTGGAGTCGGTCCAATGAGAGGTGCTGCAAAAATGGTCCAACCGTGGAGTGGCTGGTTCCCCAAAACCAAACCATAACAAGCATACTTTGTTGCATAAGGTAGTTATCTTGTTCAGTCAGCTCATGACTTTCCAAATTGACTATTAGCGGAAGTGATGTGAGATATGAATTAATAAATTTTTTTTAAATGAAAAGAGCAAACACTGACGTCATTTTGGAAAAGGATCCAAACTTGGATCAAAACTGTTAACTAAAGTTTGGTTAAATTGGCTTTTGTTAAATCGTGTAATTCAGCAGTGAAAAGGAGAATAGGCTTGCATACCGCAGGGTTTCTGTGGATCTGTTTTATATCCAAATGCCAAAAAAAAAGTTCAGACTTAAATAAGCAAAGTTCCTCGTTTACTCTGGCTATTTTTAAACTAACCAAATGTCATTAATCTCAAACCTGCCAAAGAAACACAGGATGGAACTAAGGAAGAAGAGAAAAAGAAAAGAGATGAAACAAGACAAAAGAAGGGAGCGTAAAAAGAATGTAAGAAAATAAGAAATATTTGAAGAACTAAGGACTGAAGGAAGGGAAGAATGAAACGGGTGAAAAAATTATAACTGAAGAAAAGAAATAAAAATAATGCCATCAAACAAATATAATAGAATAAACCTTTAATTTTCCCACAAGGGGAAATTTGGACATAACAGCAGCAGCAAAAAACCCCCACATATTCAAACAGAAAATGAAACAGAAGAGAAATACACAGTTTATTACAGAAGAAAAAAAATATTTACATCATGTACAATAGCTACAAAAACAGAGTACTGTACAGTTATTAAGGTTAAGCAGAGATAAAGTGGTAAACTTAGGTTGTAGTGTGCAAACAGAGCAGGATACTGAAAGATGTTTAAAAAATAAGAATATTTAGAAAAGTACAAATTGTGCATTAAAAAGTGAACATGTAACTTCCAATAAGTTAGCATACATAGCATATATAAGGACCTTCAGAATCGCTCCTTCATGCATCTAGGATGCAGCCAACTGTCACTGAAGGAGCTCTGCAGTTCACCGACATTTACATCCATTTGGGTGGGAGACGTCCATCAGAGACGTTTTTTGGCCAGAGTCCTTCTGTCTCCCACCACCTGCACTGGATCCAGGGTCCGTCCTAGAACAGATCCGGCCTTCCTGATGAGTTTATCCAACCTCTTCCTCTCAGCTGTCGATAAACTGCTGCTCCAACATACAACACTGTAAAAAATGACGGAAGCCACCACAGAGTTATAGAAGGTCTTTAACAGGGCTCCCTGGACTCCAAAGGACACAAGGAAGGAAAGATGGAAATAAAGGATAAATGAATGTAGATATGGAAGAAGGTAAGAAGGAAGCATGACTGGAGCAAAGGAATTAAGAAATGTCGAAATAAATGAAAGAATTCAAAGTTATCAAATAAAAAGCACAGAAGTATGGCAGATGCATAGTCTGAGGCCCCTTGTTAAAATAAAGGGTGCAAATCCTTAGCTTTAACATAATAAGCAGGATCTGACATCAAGTTATTGGTAGGATAAGATAACCTAAGGCAAGCTGCAGCTGAGCATCTGATAGTCCTGAATATCACATGACTTCAACAAAGCTATTCAGCCTTCTAACATACATCAAACTCCCAGGGGAACCAGGTTACTGCAAAAACTGACATAGGTTCGTTTTTGAAGCGAGTCATCTTACTCTGTACCCAAAAATGTTTAAACATACGTGTGTAGAGGAGTCTGACAATCTGGAGGGAATAACTTCTCTCTTTTGACATATGTTGCAAACCATATTATATTACACACATTTATGCATGTTTATAATGCAGCTGAAGTTCAGTTTAACACACAGCTTCCAGCAGTGGATAAAGCTGCTGGTATTCACCTAGGGAATGGAAAATGCTCTAAAAGAGACGAGCCACCGCGTTTTACTGTAGTTAATTCATTTACAATTCATTTAGTGTCTTAATTATGCATGCTTAAAGTGTAGCCAGTTATATTCAAAGTACCTCCAATGAGATAGCTCATATAAGTAGATATGTCTAAAAAAAACAAGTTAAAAATGCTTAAAGTTTACGAGGAAAATACTAGAACAATTGTCCAATTTATTACACTTTTAAAAAGTTAAATGTTGCTGATCGCAACATTTTCTGTTAACAAATACTGAGGACTTAACCTTTTGCTGCAATAACAGACCTATTTAGGTCAAACACATACTCTGTTAAACTATAACACCTAATAAACAATGTATATTTAATAATTATCAGTTTATTAATAATTACCTTAGTAATTCATCCTCACAAGGTCTCAAATGTCCCAACCTTTAACTGTTGAGTTATAACACAATGTTTAGTTACAAAAAGAGTGAGCAAATGTTAACAAACAGCGGAAATTAAAGCAGGTTGTATTAAATGGTAGTCCTGTTGCATTGCAGGCTGTCGGAGCAGATAGCCTGGCTAATCAACCAACTAAATCCAGCCTTTTGTACTTGTGTTACTGTATAGAGAGCAGAAATGTATCAAAATAACTAAAGGTAAACATTGTTAAATGTTAAATTATATTTCCTGTTTTATGCAGCAGTAGGAATAATTCAACTCTTGGTGTAGAGATTTTTGTTTGACATTTTTGTAGAAATATTGTGACTCCATGAAACCATATTGTTTTTGTTTTGTTGAACTTTTTGTTTTAGAGTTTTTTTAACATTGAACTTCATACATTACCATCCCTGACACCCACACACAAACAAGAAAACATAGTAATATACATTGGCTCATTTCATACATATACCATAACCTTACATCTACAGCAAAAACAGAAACCATGGATTATTTTTTGGGGGGTAAAATTTTCTACAAGATTCTCATTTCAGCCCAATTCTTAAAGCAAGGTCCTGTAGGATGCATAGCGTTGACAGTCTTCTTGTATTAAAACCGCATTTTTTTGACCTGCTGTTTCGGCACAATTTCAGGAAAATATTTTATTGGATTGCTGAGAATTTTAATAATGATATGGATTAGGTTTACTCCTAATTTTCTGGAGGCTTTTCCTTCTTTTCTGTTAGGTCCCTATTATCATCCATGAGCTTTAGCATATCTGCCACTAAAGAAAAAGACCTGGGGCCTAATTTATAAGACTTTGTGCAGAATCCTCACTTAAACCGTACTTAAGCTCAACAACTTTTTTTTTTTACCTGCGCCTAGTAGGTTAGAAACTTGGAGACAGCACAGCTCTTTATATATATGTATATATATATATATATATTTTTTTTTTTAGGTGTCCTGTCTAGCGGTGTGCTACTCAGAATTGGTGTCTGAGTACCAAGTACAAGCCCAACAGATTTACTTTCCCAAGCAGAGTATTACAGCTTCGCTGTAATACTTCACTTGATGTATATGTATGAAAAAATCTTTATTAGTGATTTTTGAGGGTTCAATTTCCTGAAGTCATGGACACGAAACCGAGACAAGAAGGAAGAAAGGAAGAAGGTGAAGAAAAGAAACAGGACCAGCAGAGGCGCGAACCAACGACACAAGACAGGGAGGCAAACAAAGAACACAAGAAAACATCCCAGCCCTCCGCCCCTGCTGGATGGCAGAGAAGCGGCAAAAACAACAAAAAACTGAACAGAATCACACCAGTAGTTCAGATCCAGTAATATAAACTAAGAATTACACGTTCACTACACACAAGCATGGATTAATGAACACAATACTAATGTTTCTGGTAATATCCTGGTAACAACTAACTAATGACGATAACCTCAGCTCAAGATATGTCCTTCCCCCCCATGTTCCCACACCTGTGTGTGTGTGCGAGCATGCAGGTCTGAATAAGGTTTCCCCATGCAAGTGATTGATAGCTGGTGTAAGGAACCGTCAATCCGTCCTACAGGAATCAACACAAACATGAAGGAGGCAGGAGACGCATGCGTCCAGAGTCGCACAGAGTGCAGGAGCCCCAGGCGGACCAGTGCAGGGCCGAGCACCCACCAAGAGAGGAACAGATGGAAGCCCCAGGGGAACACCCACTAGCCGCAATGCTGGGGCCCGAGAGATCGCAGGGACGAGCCCACGGGCTCCGCCGGAAACCGGCTACGCCAGGGCGGGCCCGGAACAGGACCCGGAGGCCACGGGGATCAGGGCCCCCCCGCCGCCGCCGCCAGGCAGGAGGCGCCCGCAGCCGACCGACGGACAACACACGGCGCCGCCACCCCTTACCAATACCCACCGCCAACAACCCGGCACACGCCAGGGAGCCACAGTAAAAGCCACAGCGGATGTACGCCATCCTCAGGCCACGCCCAGCCAGCACCAGGGGTCCAGCCAATGCCGGACAGCCCCCCCCGATGAACCGACCAAGCAGTAGAACTCATGGAACTGGCAGGAGGCCTGGGTGGCAGGCATGGTCCCCACAGATCCACCGGACGGCACCAACCTACTTCACAACCCCGGCCCCCCCATAAGAGGTGCCCCAGTCAATCCAAGGAGGACGTCGGCCCGAAACAGCGGCCGCCCGACACAGCAGCCCACCCAGGACCAGCCAGGCATGCACCAGGACCGAGCCGGGCCGCAACCGGGACCCCCGGCCCCAGGCATCGAGAGCAATCATCGACCAGCGGGCAGGAGCGTCCATCCCCGACAGGGAGTGACTGAGGGGAAGAATATGCACCAGGCAAAAGGGCAGCCAAACACCCAACCTGACAAGTAGACATAGACAGACAAGGACACTCATACGTACCCTCCCTCTCATATGTACTCATTCTTACATATACAGGACAAACGAAAAAAGGACGCCCTCCCCGGGCCCTCAGTTTCTAGATGCATTTAAACAGTGGGTACCGGCACCACAGGCGAGGCCCCTTATAAGGGGCCCCGCCTCCAATGCCGAGGCGCACCCACCGTCAGGTCTCTACATGTCCGTGTGTCATGTAAATGTTGAAGGTGTAAGTGTCTAAGTTGCTAAGTTCCCAATAAAATTGGGACCCAGGCCGCCACCGGGTAGCGAAGACGGAAACTCCATCCCGCACCCCAGTGACGTGCCCATGTCCCAAGGCCTTGTGAATGGTTGAATGAAGGAGCAGGTGGACAGAGGCAAATGGGGATGGGGAGGAAATAACTGGGGTGACACGATGCCATCCCCAGGGAGCCAGCTCCCCTGCTGACCCCAATAGGCACCCCCGTTCAGCCCGATCCACCAGGGGTGGGAGCCCCAGCACGTCAAGTCGGGGCCCATTTTTAAATAGGAAGGGCTATTGATTCATCTATTCTGTTTAATGTTTTGTATATTTTGTACAAGTGGGGGAGTTTAGGTATCTGGGGGTCTTGTTCACGAATGAGGGAAAAATGGAGCTAGCGGGAGATCGATGGACGGATTGGTAAGGCGTCTGCAGTTATGCGGGCGCTGTACCGGTCTGTCGTGGTGAAGAGAGAGCTGAGCCGATTTTACCGGTCGATCTACGTTCCTACCCTCATCTATGGTCACGAACGCTGGGTGGTGACCGAAAGAACGAGATCGCAGAGACAGGCGGCTGAAATGAGTTTCCTCCGTAGGGTGGCTGGGCTCTCCCTTAGAGATAGGGTGAGAAGCTCGGTCATCCGGAGGGGGCTCAGAGTAGAGCCGCTGCTCCTCCACATCGAGAGGAGCCAGTTGAGGGGGCCGGGCATCTGGTCAGGATGCCTCCTGGACGCCTCCCTGGTGAGGTGTTCTGGGCACGTCCCACCGGGAGGAGACCCAGGGGAAGACCCAGGACTCGCTGGAGGGATTATGTCTCCCAGCTGGCCTGGGAATGCCTCGGGATTCCTCCCGAGGAGCTGGCCCAAGTAGCCGGGGAGAGGGAAGTCTGGGTCTCTCTGCTTAGGCTACTGCCCCCGCGACCCGACCCCGGCTAGCGGAAGATGATGGATGGATGGATGTTTTTGTATATTTTAGATAGCAGTTTGGGAGGGTTAAGATTAAGAAAGTCTAAAACATTTCCTGGAATTTGTAAATAAACTTTATTGAGCCTAAATTTATTTTTTATAATTGATTTAATTTGTTGATATTCTAAGAATTTATTCTTGTTAATTCCGTATTGTGTAACCAACGTATTAAATGGGACAAAGTCTGTTCCATCAAATATATGCTCCAGCTATTCAATTCCTTTACAACTCCAGTTTGGAAAGTTGATCATGCATTTTTTTTGTAAGATATCCGGGTTATTCCAGATGGGTGTACGCCTGCATGGGACTAGTAAGGTCTCTGCCATTTTTAGAAATTCCCACCAACCTGTCAGGGAGGAGCTAATACTAATTCTTTCAAAGCATTCATGAATTTTTCTTTTATATTTGAGCTAATAAATGGTAGGTCTGATGGTTTTATCTTATTGCATAGTGTCTGTTCTACATATATCCAGGACTCATTGATATAGCTATGTTTTAAACGTCTTAAGATGTGTTGGAGCCTATTGGGTAAGAAAACATGACAAACGTTTGGTAAGTCTAGACTTCCTTTATCTTTGGACTTCTGGAGTGTTTTTCAAGCTGATCAGTGGGGGTTTATCTTTCCAAAGAAATTTAGAAACGGAAGAGACCAGAGATCTAAACCAATGAGATGATGGTCTGCTTGAGGTCATTGAGAATAAATAATTGCTTCTTGTCCAAACAATCATTTTTATTGTATCTACTCTTCTCATAAGTGATATGGGGTTTCCATCTAGCCATTATTATTCATACACCTGGCAGATCTAGTTAGGTATAGTTACTTTTAATCAACAAATACGTTTTTTTAATAGAAAATAAGAGGGGAATCTTTGAAAAAATAATAAAATTATTTAAGAATAAAATGCTTTTAAAAAAGATTTTTGTAAAAAAAGAAATACCCAATCTTTAGCTTCACCTGTCAGGTTCTCTATCAGATCCAAGTCAGGACTTGATCTTGGCCACTTCCAGCCTGAATATACATGTTGTAAAAATATTACTTTAAACCTGAATCTGCCAAAAAGTACTTTTTAATTTTCCAATATTAGAGAACTGCAGCATGGATATGAAATGATCTCAATATCTCAATGTTGTCAGAACAGTGAATATGTATTTCTTAGGGGCTTTTTTTCATTACACAAATGTATTTTCAGGTGTACCTGCTGCATCATTCAAGAATTTGTTAAAGGAGCTCGAAGGAAAGAAAGGAAGCTGGTTGTACAGCCTGAAACTAAAAGAAGCACCGTTATTTGTGAGCCGTTAGCTGTATGTTGTCACTGCAGCAGCTTTTCTTTTCTCCTTCCAACTGTTGCCAACATAAAACGCACATGGAGCTACAGTGGAGCTAAATAATGCAGTCTAGACGAGGTTTAGGAGTTCAGCCTCTGTATGTTTAGTTGTGTGTGTTCCTGCCACACCTCTGCATGCTGATGACTCCAAATCAGCACATCAAAGAAAGCGAAAAAGTGCAAACACACGCACTTCTGTGAAGTTTACTGTTTAGTAGACCTGAACAGGAAAGAAGAAAAAAAAACTCAAAGGGGATGCAAAAAAGGGAAACGAGAAAGTGTTGAACGTATCACTGGTGTCTGTGTGTGGTAACAGCTTCTGATAATATTAGTTTACATATACCTATTAGTTTTGCATAAACTTTGTTATTCAAGTTTGTGTTTGAAGTGCACAGAGGCGCAAAGATTACCAATTTATTTTCATCTAGCTGTAAGAAAGTGAGCAGATGAAGAAATCTGGTGCAATTTTAATTCAGACATTTAAATGGAGAATTCGGACTTGTTTGGCTTTACTCTTGGTGAAAACATTTAACACCTAAGGGATGTTCGGCATGCTGTGGTCTCATTTCGCACTCACTGGTGAGGCATGCCGAAATTGAGCTGTGGGGCTTTGGAAACAGAAACCATACAGCTGGTAGAGCTTCTTTAAGATGATTTACAGGGCTGTTCCTTAACTTTTTTAGCTTATAGCACTTGTGCTTCAGAGGGAGCTTTTTTTTCTTTCTTATTACAGACATAAAGCATCAACACAAAATGTCTTTCTCTAAAATCTCTAAAAACAAACTGTAGTGCATCCAGTTACTTCTACTCAAGGCAATAGAATTGTAAACGCACAACATGAAAAATTGTGAATGCACCACATGAACTATTTTCAAATGTGTTTTACTTTTAGTGAAAATGCTTGTTATGTTAGCTTTATTTATTAATTTGAATGTTTTTAAGACATAAGTGCATATGCATTAAGAAATGTGAGAAATTTAGATCATAATACAATACTTATGAATACTTGTGATAAAATTAATTAATCAAAACAGCAAAGTGACAGATTCACACAAAGATAAAAAAATAAGATATAAAAAACAGAATTATTTTTATTATAAATTATTTATTATTATAAATGTGTATTTTTTAGATTAAAACACTACAAGTGTGGGTCAGGAGACCACTTGCGGTCAGAACCTTTTAAGTGTGGGCTCTTGATATCCAGAGAGAAAAAAAAACTAATGAAAATAGAATACCAGAAATAGAATTGAGAATACATCTAATTTTTTTTGAGTAAAAAAAAAAAAAAAAAAAAAATAAGACTTGGATTGGGAAAATCAAGATCTATTGGTCAATATTTTTCTTGCTGATGCTTGTTATGCTTCCATTGTACCATTCTTCACCTGTCAGGAAGGAGATCCTTCTTGCCCACAGCCAACAACATTTAAAACAACTCTTTGAAGAAATTTGAATTGTTTAAGCTACAACAAGACTTAATTTTCCTTTGGGATCAATAAATCTTTTTTTTATTGAATAAGTGCAGAAATTGATTTAAAATGAGGTGATAAATAACAACAAGCATGTCAACACTTATCGACTTTTTTTTGTAGCAGTGCTGGTTATACAGTCTAACCGTTGCTATAATAATCAACTACATGGCTGCGTTTCAGCTCTTGATGCCCACCTAGCTTCTGTGTGGGTTTTCCGTTTGAATCATGCGCACATGAACGACTCACACTCCTTGTTGGAAGCGTCCGTATCAACATCAGTCATGACCAAAATGGAGCTGGCTCGTGTGATACAGTATCATCCCGGAGATGGGATTTATTTTCTGCTTCGCCGGCAGTCATCTCTCTTCCGAACTGCACCGGATTCTCAACCGCTGGACTGGGAACAAAACACGTTGACATTGTGGGAATTGTTGTAGGACATTAGGCTAATTCAATTCATATAGTAGTACTTTGTTATCCTGATGGACTACAGCCACCATGGAACACTGAGACGTACTATAGCTTCATCTGTTTGAGTCGCATTTACATTACAGTTAAAAAAACAAAACAAGCAGCTTGCAAAGGTGTCTCGCGAGCGATCGTATTAAAAAGTGTTTATTACAGTTTTTTTATTGCACAAGCAACATATATGTCACACTGTACAGCCTTGATTTAGAGAATAATTAAAGAAAAATTATTTTAAAATATATATAAAATACCGAAAATGTTATGCCTCCTAACCTTTCTAGCTTTTTTCACTTCAATGCGATCTTGAATTTATTTAATTGGAATTTTATGAACACAGAATAGCTCATAAATGGGAATAGGAATTAAATATAAACAAAATATATTTTTTAAAATAAAAATCTTTGTGAGGTATTTGAGTGGTTCATTGTATCACTGTCATGGAAGGTGAACCTCCGTCCTAGTCTCAGGTTTTCTGGAGCCTCTAAAAGGTTATCGTTCTGTATTTAGCCGTTTCCATCTTACCATCAAGTTCAAGCAGCTTCACTGTGCCCCGCTACAGAAGAGCATTCCCACAGGTTGATGATGCCATTACCATGTTTCTACGTGGATGTGTGTGTGTTCAGCAGTACTAGTTTTTAAACACGTGGATAGTTTTGGATCCCAAATTTTGGCCTCATCTGATCCCTGATCAATACACAATTTGGTTGTGCTGAATTTTCCTAAGTGGTATCTAATTAAATAGTATAGATGCAAGAAAAAGACGATATGGAAATATACCATGATCCTTTGTCACGATATTGTAGCGATAATCAGAAGGAACGTATCAATTTTTAAAAAACGAAATTGAATTAAACCATTAATAATTAGTTATTTTTATTAAATTAGAATTATGGCCGCTAGTGTTTTGTTATTCTTTATTGAACTAATTTTAACTAAGAACTAAATTCATTACATTTTCAAACACTTCTTTTTATCATAAGGAAGTTTGTAAGACAGAAACAAACCAAGAGACCTGAGTAACATCAGTAAATACAAAGAAAAGTAATATTATTAACCATTATTTAAATATATATATAATCATGTTAGTACTTTAAATTAAAGGCTTATTTTTATTCTTTTTAATCTTTTAAACATTTATGACACTTTATAATATTAATGGATGAAACCCTTTAAGTAGTTTGTCAATAAAGTTTAGTCAAATTCTCTTCAGCTAAAGCTAACTAGCTACTCACCAGTGTTGATGGGCTCCATCACTTCAGCTCAGTTACTGAGAGCTGAAGCCAGCAGGTCTATCCAACCCCTGTTGTTTTTTTAAGCATTTTTTCACTTCTGGGGACCGGGAGCAGAACCGAGGGGAGATTTTAACAGCCACAGATGTTAGCAACGCGACGCGACCTGGGTATGTTTCCTATGTCTCTATAAGAGATTTATAGCGAGCTGGAGAGGGAAGTCCTGCTTAAAACAGCTGACCGTAGTTTTATATTTCGTTCATTATTGCTACGTTTAGTGTTTTAGTGCATCGAGGATCGGTTCAAAACGGGACGTAACCTTTACCGGAGCCACTGAAACATTTATCCGGGACAACGTCCTCTGCTGCTTCTTTGTTGTTACGTCTGAGCGCGCCGAAGCTACGGTTAAATTCTGTTTCAGCTCAAATCATTTCATCCTTTTTGTGGTTTGAAAGGAGAGAGGGTGGCTGACAGAGCTGCGTGGGTCATTGTTAATGATTCGTTTGGAATAAGTAATGATTGTTGTATTAAGCTGCCTGATAGGGTATAATGAAAAAACGAGGGAGGAACTTTTTTTTTCTATCGAACGTTTTTATCGACGCCCTTCTTTTTCTATCGCACCACACATCTATCGTCGATATATATTGCTATCGAATTATCGCCCAGCCCTAACTCATAGTATCATGATATATTGCAATGCATCGTATCGTCCCCTTTGTATCGTGATACATATTGTATTGTCCGGTTTTAACAAACACACATCCCTAGTAAATGGGACTAAATACAAATGCATTGTGGGTTATTTGTGGTAGAATACCCTTTCCATGCACTGTAAGCCTGCACAGATGTTGGTCCAGTCACATGCAGGTTTTGCATTCTTTTTAAATCGAAGATGGACAAATTTCAGGAAAAGGATCTTTCAGTTTTCAAAGTCTTATTTCCAGCTCTGCTTGGGGTAAACTTATCAATGTATATACAGTGGAAGGCTGGTAAAATGTGACTTGATGGTTGTGTTCCCTCAGAAAAACGAGAATCCAGCTGTGTTTGTTCGTGTGAGCTTTTATGAGCTTGTTTTTGTGCGTGGGTGCAAAGGGGCGCACCGCAGGGCCCGGCCGCTGTTTCTCAGTGTGCTTGTGTGTGGCGGCTACTGTCTGCCCGCCTCGTGTTACTACACCATGAAACACGACTTCCCAATTTCTTCTGGTGTCACAAGTCTCCTTGGTTCTCACCCAAACCCTTCCCACGGCTCAACTCAAAAAGCACCCTCAGAGACGGCTGTTTCTGAGAAGAGCCGTAACACAGTATTTCCGCTCTGTAGTTCTAGAGAGTGTGTGTGTGTGTGAGGGAGAGACGGGCTTTAGTGGATGAAAGTGAGCCGACCCACGGACATGGCAGAAGAGCTTAATTGATCTAGATAAGGAGGCCACACAAGCTCTAACACAGTCATCATCTCCAGTGATGCAGTCTTCTGCTAATATGAGAGTTATGTGAAAGGAAATTGGTTTCACAGACGAGTCGGGCTGTCTATGTGAACACGCACACATAGTTAGTAAGCGTACAGCAATTTGAGATTAAACTGAGTTCGACAAAAAGGGTAGAAAAAACACGGAGGGGGTTAAATTTGTAGTCTGACTTGAGAAATTAATCTCAGCAGTTTTTCTCCTGAAATAAACTTGAGCTGGGAAGTAATAACTACAGACTTGGACGCGCTGAACACACAGTGACCCTCCCTGGTCCCAGATGACTGGGATTATGGGAGGTCTGTCCACATCTGCTTCCCTCTGCACGGCTGGATCCAGAATGGGAAATTATAACCACATTAATACCACTTAACCCTTTTTGCTGATGTACTCCGGGGACTTCGTTTAAAGTTAATTCCAGTTTAAGCTGCAGACCATTTTTTGGCACAAAATAGGCCAACTTTTTATTGCATTTATTCAGTGATATAATTAAACACCCATGTTAAGATAATCGATAATCAGCAAAGACGTAGCTCACCAAATAGAAATGGATGATCCAGGAGTGTCGACTGGGGAGTTTGTTGAAAAAATACTAAATTCTTGATGTCTCATTTACCCCTCAAAAATATGCCCCCCTCCAAAGAAAAAGTTAACCTAGAGAAATATTTTTTTTTCTGAAGAGATTTTGACCGCTTCTGTCTCCTCTCCATCCATTCCATTCCTATTGTTTCTCTTCATTTATTATTTCTTTGCTTTGTTTTGTCTGCGGACAGTAAAGAGGAACCTATAAGTCAGGAAGCCCCCGTAAGGAGCCTTTTTTTGTGGCTGTCTGGGTTTACAGCAGTACATGCATGCTTGACATATCACTGAGGAAGCGAGCACCCTGAAATGACTCTGGCTGAAATGGCTGGGCGAGCCGGCTGCTCTCAGTTCAGCATAGGGGCTTCCTGCAGCCACAGTTGGTGCCGCCTAATCTGACCACAGGACGCATCAGTTGTCACAGGGCGCAGACTTGGGTTTGCGACTGTTGCCTGTGTGGTTACCAGCTAAATTTGTTAAACAAAGGCTCTGTTTTTAGCCGGAGCAGCCACACAGCGCGTCGTTGCATAACTCCGTTTGCGTGCAGTGATTGTGGCAGATGTGGCAGGAAAGAAAATGAAAGAGGGACAGACAGGAAGGGAAAGCCTGCTGACTGATAAAAGGAAATCACGCTCTGCTTTGTGTCACTGAAGCTGTTAAAGTGAGCACATGTGTGAAGGCTGTCTGTGCTCCACTGACCTATATTGGCCAGTTGTCATTAAGTGGAAATGACAGCTCTATGATGGAGTCGTATGTTGGTGACAGGTTTACCCACTTGGTAACTGATGCAATCTGTTTGACATTATCTTTGCAGAAATCTTCAGCTACCAAAGTCCATACTACTGACTCCTACTGGTAATCAGAGTGGAGGGTTCATGTTTTTTGGATTTTCTTTTCATCATAAGCCAAACCCTTAATTAATTAGATTTACCATCCCTGTTTTAAGGAGCATCCCACTCCTTTCCACAACGGCTTGTGTCCTGCATGTTTTAGACCTCTCCACGCGTCAACAGGGATAGATTGATATCCAGTTTAACCTCTTCTGTATTCTGCAGAGACTTTACAGAGTACAGTTAATTTGATCTATGATTTTTCAACCCATGAAGCATCTAAAACCTGCAGTAAAAGAGCTCCTGATAATTGGTGTTGGACAATTCTTCAACCACCCAGAGAACAGAGCGATGTGGCTAAGATCAGCACTGATCCCTGATGGCGAATATCATTAAATGCACCATACACCATGTTTCCTTCTACATGAGCCCATGAGGACAAAAAGCATACCGTATTTATACATGAGTACCTCCACTCTTTCTCACAGAAGACAACTAACTTTAGCACTGCTAGCAGCCACATTTGTGTATAAAAAAGAAATGACCGCTATTAGAACATGTTAGGCTTGGCCTACATAATGCTGTAAACTTTCGCCATTCATAAATGAGGTACACTTTTACCTAATGTGCTAATGTCATTTAGCTTCTGATTTCACTGCAGATTGAAAATTGAACCACTACACTCCAGGGGTGGGCGATATAGAAAAAGAGCATATCAATAAAGGAATAGTCATATTGATCAATATCGATAATTATCGATAAATATCACAAAATGTAAAAAATATATCTTAAGTACCTCCGCGGTCACATTGTTATTCTTTAGTGAAAAAATGTAAACTAAGAATTAAATAAATTAATTTTTCAAACACTTCTTTTTATCAGAACTAAGTTTGTAAGACAAGAAATAAATCATAGACCTGAGTAATATCAGTAAATAAAAAAGAAAAGTAATATTATTAACCATTATATTTTATATATATATATATATATATATATATATATATATATATATATATATATATATTGTTAGTAATGTAAATATTTATTTATTTATTTATTTGTAAATAAAGCTTATTCTAATTCTCTGGTTCAGCTGTTTGCTAAAGCTAACCAGCTACTCACCAGAGTGTAGACCGAGCCCACAACACTGCAGCTCTGTCCAGTCATGGAGAGCTGAAGCCGGCAGGTCTACCCAACCCTGTTGTGTTTTTTAAAAGCGTTTTTTGCTTCTAAGGACCCGGAGCAGATTCAAGGTGGACTTTTTAAAAGCCACAGGTGTTGTTAGCAGTGCGAGCCACAGGTGCTGTTAGCACCTGGGTAAGTTTCTTGTATCTCTCTGTAACAGATTTGCAGTGAGAATTACAGCTGATTGTAGTTTTATTATTGCTACGTTTAGTGTTTTAGTGTGTAGAGGATTGGTTCAAAACAGGACGCAACCTTTACCTGGGCCACTGAACCATTTATCTGGAACAACTTCTCCCTTGCTGTGACATCTGACCACGTTGAAGTTACGGCAATGATTTGCTTAGGAACTATCAAAAAATTATGTTTTAGCTCAAATCATTTCATCCTTTTGGTTGTTTGAAAGGAGAGCGGGGTGGCTGAGAGAGCTGTGTGGGTCATTGTTAATGATTTCTTTGGAGTAAGTAATGATTGTTGTATTAAAGGGACTATATCATGCTATTTCACAGCTATCAACTTCTGGGATAGACACACATATGATAAAATGTTACCGTTGGTGTTATACAGTATTAATTTCTCCTGAAATTTAACTTTTATTTTGTAGTTAATGTTAGACAACGAAGTAAAATGGCTCGTTTCTCTATAAAGCCGCCTCCTGCACGCCAACCGCTATGCTCCGCCGCGCTTCACAGCCGGCAGCAGATCAAACTGAAACAAACAGTGCTAAGCTTCATCACTAACAGTATTCTCACTAATAATTCGAAAGCACAGAGTACCACAATAAAACTCTGTTATATAAAGGGCTCAGAAGTTTGGTTATTTGATTTTTTTTTGTTAAAAACAGAGTCAATAAAGCCTATTTCATTTGCTAAATCTCCAGGCTTTAGACACAGCCCAGACCAACACAGCTGCATCCACTAAGACAATCTTTCTAGCCCAGTATATAAAAAAGCCGTGGTTGTTGTTTGCGCCCATTTACTGAACATTCTGAGATGCTACAGATCAGTTAATTAACCACACAATGCTGTTATAAGATCACATAAGCAGCTTGATAAATGGCTAAGCCGCATAGCATGTAGCTACTTACTTCTCTGTCCATTAGGCGTTTTTGTTCTTTGATCCAGCTGCTGTTCTTTAGGAATGTAGAATAAAATCCTGGAATCCATATAGCCAAACAGGCGTTTTCACAGAGAAAGTAAAAAATCCAACAAATAATTTTTTAAGTTGCCACAAACCGAAGCAGCCATTACCTCTGAGAAAGAGGAGGGTATGTTTGAAAATCTACCAGGTTTAAGCTGCTCTGCCTGTAGGGGCACTGTAGACACCTCTAGCACTCAACTTTCAACCAGTGATGTCACTAGTTGAATACTGAGTCGATTTCTAGGAGAGGGAGGGGCAGCTGCTCAGAGCAGAATTCAGGAGGATTACACGGACATGCGTGAATTAAGCCAAAAACCACTCTGGTGGGGGTTTTTTTTGTTGAGAAAATTCCATTACCATATGGTAGAAAACTCAAAAAACGTGATTTTGCATGATATAGCCCCTTTAAGCTACCTGATAGGAAACTCTTTTTTTTATTAAATAAAACTTTTTTATTGCCCCCTTTTTTTAATCTATCTATCGATAGATATATATCGCTATTGAATGTCCAGCCCTACTACACTTCCAGGGATTTTTGGCCTTTTTGGTGATTTGTTGGTAAGGTTGTCACAAGAACACAAAAATACTGGTTGGCTGCAATGATTTTAGGTTTGTACTTCCCCAAACGCCATAAAACCTAAGCAAACAAACAGGAGACGTTTTTTAAATCAAGAAAATTCTGCATTTCTGTTTGTTATTGTTGCTACTAGTTACCTATAAGTAAAAAATAAAAAATAAATCCTGTTTCATACTGTTTTTTTAACCTAGTAAATCTCACAAAGCAGCAAGACATATTTGTGGAAAAAATTAATAAACTGTCTATAGGTATCAAAATTATTATACGTATGTATGCAATTGCTAAACAATACCATGATTCAGTATCGTTCATTTACCAAAAAAAAAAAAGCAGCAGTTATTTCTGCTTTTGCTGAAATAATATAACACATTATTACATTTTTGGCATCTGTAACATTTATTTATTTATTTTTTTTTTCTTTATATATAGATATAAACTGAAATCTAGAATAACGACCCACTATATTTATCAGTAGTTCTCAAGTGTTGGTTAAATATTACCTTTTTTTGCTGTTTATCATTACAGCATAAAACTAAATGAATTTAGCTGGTTATTTAGTGTGCCTATTTTTGTAGCCAAAGGGTTACACTGCAGTAACGAAAATTATATCTGATCTTTTTTTTAAGTCTTAATAGGGATCTAAGATAAAGGTGGTATCTTTGGACCTTTTTGTTTTACTCTCAGCTAAAGGAGCAACACGTAATTTTCTTGAAGGAAGTGTCTTTTTTACACTCATCAAAATTGCATAGCTCATGTTCTTTATCTCTGATTTGCCACACTCACCAGAGTTTATGTCCAACGTATGAATTGCTTTTCATCAGCTCTTTTGACTTCTAGACCATCTGTGGTCCAAGTTTCAGGTTGGACCTATTGTTTCAATACAGAGTTCAGTTTAGATTAGAATAGAATAAGAATAACCTGTATCGTCCCTCAGTGGGGACAATTCTGGTTTACCAGCAGCAAAGTAACAGGTGAGTTGAAGAATGGGTAGCTTCACAGAAACCTAAAAATATAAAAATGTAAGAATACTGGTTATTTAAAAAATGCATGCTCCAATTCGAAGAAATATGCAACTAAGTAGGGTAATTTAGAAAAATATTACAAAATATATGCAAAAACAATTGCGTATTCACTAGAAATAATAAAATTGTGCAAGTACTTAAAAAACTTATTGAGTTTAGTGGGAGCAGTGATGGTTAGAGTCTAAAAAGCTGCTGTGAGGAAGGGTCTGTGATTACGCTTCTTTGTGCACCTCGTATGAAGCAGACCGTCACTAAAGAAGTACTTGAGTTCTGCAACAGCTTCATGCATGTAGAGGGGGGCATTGTCCAAGAGTTATTTTTGCCGTTGTTCTTCTGTAATATGAAAAAAAAGCATCTAACCCAGGAAGTCCTAAATATTGCCTTTTGTATTTTTGAAGATTTGCTGAAACTGTGTAGCCAGCCTTTCAGTCCTGGGGTTAACAAACTTGCTGCGTGTAGCCGAGCCTTAACCCTAGATTTTTGAAACGCTGTGTAAAATATTTCTCTATTACATAAAACATGACTTGAGGAGTGAAGACTTTTTATTATTGCTCATTCCTCTTAAAGAATCAGATGAGGCGTGTTTTTAAAGGGGCTTCACAATGAATTTTATGTAGATATCTAGCTTGGTACACAAGGCTAACACTTATTCCTATTTGTAGATAAAAAAAAACAAAAAAAAAAACGCTGGGAGACACCTGCACCTCATTGGTAATAACCCAGCAAGTATCTCTTTATGTCAAACCTTTTTGACATAGTTTTCTGCTGCACAAATGCATTGTATTCAGTTAACATGCTTTGCATTCATACTTTGCAGCTTTTTTTGTCAAATCAGTGATTGAATCTGGAAAGAGCAAGAGGCAGACCCTTTTAGTCTTTGCACTGTTACAGGGCATCTTTTTCCCTGCGTGCCTTTGCGGCACGGCAGATAGATTTTTCTGAGAGCATTGTAAGGCCTGACCTATTTTAGCTCTTGTGTGTCTGTGCGCACAGAAGGTGACCGTCGGTAAAGGCTTTCTACCACCCGCGCTCAACGAGCCCAATTCCTGGCCACAGTCGAAAGCCTTTTCCCCACCACCTCTGCAGGAAGAGCACGTTTTTCTGCCGATCGGTGCTCTGAGTTTACGTCAAGAAAAATAATGTCTTTCTGTGGCTGTGTGTACGTGTGTGAATTATTTATTGTACCAGGCAAGGAGAAACTAGGTTAGATCCAATAATATCTCTTTCAGCTTCTGTACGGTTGTCACACTTTGTCTCTTCCTCCATCGGTTTTCTCTTTAACCCGCTAACTGTGGCATTCTCGAGTCATGTCAGCCAAGTCATTGAAATGTTTCTGTTGAAACGCATGACTCAGAAAAACCCGGAAGGGGATCTCTGAAGTTGGGCTACACCCTGTGAATTCACAGGAAACTGACCGAGGCAGTCATGTTAACTTCTCTGACTGACGGGAAGTAGGAAACAGAAACAGGAGGGGGAGGGGAGAAAGGTAGAAACAGAGGCATAGTTCACCTTTCTTTTTATAGCTGTCCAAACGCTGTTTGAATTTGGGTCATCTGCTTCAATAATCTGTAAATATACCGTGCGTTGTTAAAGGAGCCATAGCTCTTTATAGTATCATATTAGAACCATTACCTTAAATGTGTTTTCTTGGTACTTTTATGAGATTTACAAACTCAACTAGGAAAGCACTTGGAGTGTGCAGGCCTCTTGTCATTAATAACTATAAAAAAAATGTGGAAAATGTTTTTTCAACATTCTTTAATTTGATCCCACTAGATACAATCTGATGGAACCAATAGATGCACTTAAGAGTTCAGATATCACCAAACCATTTCTGAAGGAAATGCTGCAGTGAAACACAATTCTTGTTTAGTTGTTTTTATTTTTAAGTTACAGCACATTTTCTTCTCTAGATATGAAGAATTAGCCAGTTTTCTTCCTATAGTTCATGAAGATCAAGGAAAACATGGATAAAAGAAAGAAAAGCAAAAGCCGTACTTAATTTTAAGCATCCTAGCTTTGAGTAACTGTGACTTTTCTTTACTCATTCAGAACTTCTAGACTAAAAATGTTCCACTTCTAGTAAAAAAAAAAAGGCTGATAAGCCATAATGACCCAAATTCTAATCTCAAAAATCACCAGATAAACTACAGAGGACTTGGTTTGTCTTAGCAGATTAAGATTTGTGGTCTTCAGCCAACATAAGCCGCCATTTAAGTGCCAAAATATGCCCCAGTTTGCTTTTGTAATGAGGAAATTGTGTTATTTTCTCCACTTTGCTGGAAACAAAGTGCAATGTTTCTACAAAGGGAAGCTGCTTATCATCATTACCGCTGGAGTTTTTCTGTGTATTTGTGTGCGCGCTTGTTGTCGGGCTGTAGCCCAGCACAGAAGCAGACCTCTGTTGCAAATGTAATTCACATGAGGCCAGAGGAGCTGTAATGCTATTACCCCACACTCTGACATAAATGAACGCACACGCACAGCTGTGCTGCCGCCCACGTCTACCTCCAACTCCTTTGCCTCTTCTCCCTCAGTTACTGATTTTCTCTTTGTTGTGGTTTACAAAGATCATCATGTTTTTAGGGCGCTTCTGTGCTGCTGGGTTTGCTAGTTATGAGATTTTACGCACATAAGTGTTTTTTCTCTTTTTTTTTTTTTTTTTTTAAATCAGAAACCTGAATGAGTCCTGAAGTTAGAGAAGTGAAAAGTGAACAGGAGGTAGGTCTTTTGTGACTTGAGGAGACTCAGGAAATTCTCCGTACATGTCCGTGTCAATAACCGGAGGAAAGCCTGCAGCCAGGGCCAACGAGCAGAGGTGGGGCCATTTTTTTTTTTTTTCACACGAGGCTTCAGAAGCATGAACGCCCACGCCAACTTTCTCAGAGTCAGTAAGTAGCGGAGGGGAGGAGAGAGAGAGAGAGAGGGAGAGGAAAGAAAATGGGCAGATATGCTTAATATTTCACAAAGAAATGAAAGTACTGAGAGAATAAAAAAGGACCCCTGAGAATATTACTGCATGGAGGCTATTCAAGTGATTTTGTTTTGTTTTTTTGTGGCTCTTCAAGGTTTTTTAAGTTGGAGTTTTGTAAAAGTTTTAACACGGTCTTCAGGAAGCTCTCATCATGTTCCAAATTCTGAAAAATCCTTAACGTAATGTGTAAATTGTATTTGTAGGCATGTATTACCACATATTTAGTTAACAAAAAAAATTTAGTTAAGGTTGAAGTGTAGTTTGACATTATGTATCTGTGAATATCCTCTTTTATGTCCAAGAGCGCATTCATACTCCAGTAAATCGTAAAGAAATAGCCACAAAGTGAGTGGTCTCAGATGGTGAGAATGCGGCGACACAAAACTGCTGTGATATGGTGACGGTTTATTATCAGCCCATTTCCAGCCATACAGTGTCCATGCTGGACCCGGAAGTGCTCGAAAGCAGCATATTAGAAGACTTTTGTAGAACAGTCATAATGCAACTGCTGTGCCTGAACTCCTTGCACCTAGACCTCTGTGCTCCCCCATGATGGGGCTCTCTGCATGGGAGAAGCATGCACACCTCCAGACTGCACATCTGTCTGAATGCTGAAAGACTGACGGAACTGGTAAAATCTATTTGTGATGCATTTCAAGTGAATCCCTGGGAATTTACTTGCAATGATAAAGTAGGAAGAAGAAAAAGTGTAAATGGAGCTTTACATTTTTTTTAATGGGTTATATATTTTTTACGGTTGTGATTCCACTATGACTCACAAAAAAATAAGACAACTCTTTAGGCTTTAAAAAAAGATTACTATAGATTCTGAATTTTGTGTGCGGCCGCGCCGGACTAAAATATTTGTTCAGGATGCCATCCTTGGTGGTGTGCCTTGCTGTTTGCAATGGTTTAAAGATAGTACTTTCTACATTTAAGACTGAAAATGATGGAGTTGCAGAATCCTTTCTTATAGAAATATTCCAGAGCCTTTAAGGAACCATCCACTGCGCAGCTCAGGAGAGTCATGTCGGCTTTTATGTTTCTTGTGATCCAGCAACATTCTGCTCCCACGGCATTTTTCTACTGTGCTGGTTCTAGTGCTAGTTTGGTGCCAAAGTCTGACTTGAAACCGGTTATTTGGGCTTCCAGGCCAAAGCACCCGTTTCTTCGTTCCAAACCAGTACTACAAACGAGTACCGACCCCTTGCTAGGCTTATCGCTGGTGCTGGCTAAGAAGTTGTCTCCCCCACCAGCACTGTGACGTTGAATAGTAACCTTTCGCTGGAAACGTTGATGCCGCTTTCTGCTCCTTGTAATCAAGCATTCATGTTACGGAATGTGCCTTCTTGGATGCCTCACGATTAAGTTAGAAAACTTGTTGCATATTTTTTTCCCCATTTATGTTTGTTTCCTCATTCAATGGCTACTTTCTGCCATTCATTTTCCATTAGTTGAAGTATCCAAACAATTTTGTGTTCTGTCTTTTGTTAATATGAAACTGCAATTAAAACTAGCAGATGTCAAAAAATATTTTTTATAATCAGATCAAATTCATGTTTTTCCATGAAAGCTAAAGGAAAACGTGCATTGGCAATACATGTATAATAAAGGGGGAATCATTTTTTGATTTCTATGAAAGAGGACACTTAGTTCAATCTCGAAACACCTCAATCATGCTCTGATTGATTTGAACTTCTTTAAAGTATTCCCTCTCTGTGTGGTTAGAAAGAATAATTGGATAAACTTCAGATAGACTTTAACAAATCAACCATTACTGAATTGACTTTAAAATCCAAATAGAAATATTTTACTACGCAAATTTGAAAATGGACCTTTAACAATAATAATTCGCCTTTTAACTCCTTCTGGAAAAGAAATTACCCAAAATCTGAAATTATGTTCTGAGAAAATAGGTGTTTTCTATTCAAAGTGATAAAGATATAAAGAAGCATTCTCACAAAGATACCTGGCGTGTATACTCCAGTTTTTTTGGGGGGAGGGTGAATTTAATACATTGACTTTAACTTTACAAAGCCTTTCCATTGTTTTTGCGTCGGGGTGACCAATGGGGTGATGGACACCTGTCATACCCGTGCACCCTGTCATACATTTGTCCCGACCAGGACGGTATGATAGACATTTTATTTGCGGTTAATCTGAAGCTACACTTGAGTTTTACTTCTTGTTAACAGTCGCCAGACATTGAAAACTAGACTGTTGCCTGCAAACAGTAGGGAAGAAATCACGGGTACAGAGCTTAATAATTTAGACATAATGGCGCTTTACTCTCATAAATATAATTGACGTGACTGATAAAAAACTCCCGTCCTTGCTGCTGCAGGAAGTTCTCTATTCTTGGCGAGTGTTTGAGTTTGAGGAAGGCAAGCTAGGTTTTCTCCTGCTGTCAGCCGAGAGACTACATCATTGTTCTCTTCCCATTAACCAAATGCGTATTCATCAGTATCGGCGTTCATTAAAGTTGGCTGTGCTGAACTTTCTGCACTGTCATACGAAGAAGTAGGAGTGCATTTGTGAAGCACTGATGTTACGGTATTAATAGCAACGTCAGAGCTGAGGAATGCACACTGACATACGTGAGTGCAAGCAGGAGTACAGCTATGAAGTAGAATGGTTTAACTAGACTAAAACACAATTGTTGGATCTTAAGCAGCTTCCCAGCAGAGCGGTTGTGTTCTCTGATATTAATGCAGATTAACAGACGTCTGTCTGGGTTTTATCAGAAGTTAATCCTGTTCTGTATTTCTCTTTGTTGTACTTCTTCACAATTTTATTCAAATTAATGAGCCACTATGTCTTGTTTTTTCGGACTGCTATCACCCAAATGCAATAAACAACAAATGGCACGATCTTGCTTGTCTTCTTTTCTTTTATGACTACAACCCGTATAGTGAGTTCTGCTAAACCACCAAATACATTTTATTTACTAATATAACACCATTTAAGAGTAAATTAAAAGGTTTTCCACATATAAACGTTATTACCAAAAACAATTCAGTATAAAGCAAATGTCCTTACTTAACGTGCCAAATTTATTTTCACCCCCACTGATATTGGTGTCTCGTAACAGTTTGAACAGAAACTACTTTTCCTCTCAGGAAGGGTATCGTCTAGAGATGTAGGAAAATATTAATACGCTGACTTTTTTTAGAACTTGAATGGCACCATTAGTGACGACAGTCATGTTTGCAGTAAAATTAAAAGTATGACTGCCAGTTGGTGGCTGTTTTCACCTTCTTTGTTCCAGTGGATAAACTAGATCTACTAATAAAACTGGATGTTTTAAGTATGAAACAAGTTGGAATGTTTAGTATGCTTTTAAGTTTTAAAAATCACAATATATAGTCTACTACTCGTAGTATAACAATCTATCAGAATATATCTTATCATCCCCCTGTATTGTGATACATGGTGTATCACCAGGTTCTTGCCCATGCACATCCCACAAATCAAATCAAATCAAACTTTATTTATAAAGCCCTTTTCAAACACAGTTTCTCAAAGTGCTTTACAGATTTAAAAAGCCCCACAACCCCCCAACCCCCCCTTCAAAAATCAAATCATCAACGCAACTACACCCCCCTCCCAACCCATCAGCCATACACACACTCTCTCAAACACACACACACTTAAAAGCTAGAAAAACAGTGGGCTTAGCACAGATGAGCCAGGAAATGCTATCATGGGAGCCATCTGCATCGGCAACAGCAGATCGGCAACAGCAGCCAAGGCACCGACCCAGGGCGCCAAGAGGAGGGAGGGATGGTACCCCCACCTCCACCCAAGCACTACCTGGGGGGCACCCAGGCAGCCACAGCCAACCACCGGTTGGATGACAACTCTGGTTATACAAATTGGGTTAATAGGACAATAATCAAAAATGCACCTAAAACTGGAAAAAGCAGGCTAGCATGTAATGTCACTTTTCCACTATGGTCCAGGTCGGCTCCGCCCCTATTTCACACATTTCCACTGGCTTTGTCTTTGTCAAGCCGACGCCTTATTTCGGGCTACCTCTGGCTCACTCCATTGCAGACCCCACACACCTATCTATGGACGGATTGGCACCTATGTAGTGGTAGCAACAAACAGCTGGCAACAGTGGCATGTTATTACTTTTTACCTTGTGCCGTTATCTTTTGAGATTTCCACCCAGAAGTATCTGACATCAAAGACTTTACGTGGCTACGCTGAGTCCGCCCATGTCCTCACCCACATCTGCGTTCCTGGGATTGCAATGGAAACACAACCAGGCTGTACTGGGACGGGCAGGGCAGACCAGAGTGGAAAAGGGTCTCAAGTCTCTGGAATGGACGCCCAAAAGCCCCTTCTTCAGCCTTTTTGCAAACGTCGACTATTCTTCCAAACAAGCTCCAAGATGGGAAACCTGGTCAAATACTGTGAAACCAACTCTTGTTTTAAAAACCCTTAGAACTACTGAATTTAACCATAAAAAGCTCTAATCTATTGACCTTCATGTCTATGTTGACTGCATGTAAACCTCTGAATGCAAGTGTACCTTGTGATGTTAATCCTCAGTGGTTTAAAGTGTCTGCAAAATCTTCTCTGTAGAGTGAAAAGCCAACATTTCCTATCACCAATAATGCTTCTTTATCTCCCATTGTGTCGTTTATTTTAGCGGTTGCGGCGGTTATCGACCAAGTACCGCACGGAGAAGATCTACCCCACCAACGTAGGAGAAAGGGAAGAAAATGTGAAGAAGAACCGATACAAAGATATACTTCCATGTAAGTCGAGGTTTACCTCCAACAAACCGTTCCTTCTTCCTCCATGTGCTTGCATTCATCTTCTTTGTGTTTACAGAAGACGCGGGCGTTACACACCATTAGAATAATACACACTGATTTCATCTGCCGCAATGCTTTCACAATCTAATCTCTCTGCCACCTTGTCCGGCTAATGCTGCGGCTTTAACATTTCGTGCATCCATCAACTCAGCTTTAAAGGTCACTGCCTGACTAGACAAATCCACATTTCATCAGACATGATATTAGCACCTCGGGAGGGGTGAAAACCCCAGAAAGGATGAATTAATTTGAGAACACTTCAGGGATCATGTGAAGACTTTACAGGAAAAATATATTTGTTTAGTTCCGTTTACTGTATAAATGCGTATCTTTACAAGTCATGAATTATCTTTGTTTGCTTGCTGAACTCAACAACCTCAGGGAAGCTTATGTGACCCAACATTTGTCCTACTTTTTTCTTTAATATGTTTTTCCTCCTTTCCTCTCTCCTTTCTCCCCATCCATTCATAAAAGCTTTTAGTGAATGAGCTGATAAGGCAAAGGAAGAACTGGTTCATCCATAACAGATGCAGACTCGCACGCAAACACACCGATGCCGCTGTACATAGCAATGAGGATAATGTTTTTTTTCACTCAAACTGCAGAAAAGCTTATTTCTTTGTTTGACCCTTTTTTACCTCTTGTCTTGTTCTGCTGCAGCTGTTTTGCACATTATTGAAAATCAATAAATGTCATAAACCGCATATATTTTTTCCTCCACAGTCGACCACACTAGAGTAAAGCTGACATTAAAAACAACCAATCAGGACACGGATTACATCAATGCAAACTTCGTTAAGGTAAAAATCACATGGATTAACTGTGACATTATGCTATGTTATATCTTAGCTCATTTTTTAACTGCCTGCTTATTCAGGGTGTTGACGGCCCAAAAGCCTACATTGCAACTCAGGGTCCACTCCCAAACACAGTCATCGACTTCTGGAGGATGAACTGGGAGTACAATGTGGCTGTGAGTATGATTCAATCTGGAAGAGAATCGTTCTGCTGGCGACAAACATGAAGCAAAGTAAAAACAAGCATTGACCGCTAATGCATATAGTTAGAAATGTTTTTTTGTTGTTGATAAAAATAATTACCATAGTTCAACAAGCTCTGAATTGAACCGATACACAGAACACAGAATATTCCTGTCTGGTTAAGTCCAGTCCGTTCTTTTTTTATTTTTATTCATTCATCCCAAATTGAACTTCAGGTTTAATTGGTCCACATATCTTAAATTTTAAATAAGAGATGATTAAATTCATTTTAGAATTATTTAAGAACGGACTTAGCTCTTTTGGCTAGCGCAAACAGAAAACTTAAAGGCAGTGCTAACTTTAGCAATGCTAGCAGCTAACAGGAAACAACAGATTTTCCTCTGTGCTTGCGGTCTCTGTGAGCGTTTCCTCTCTCTACTGTGTTACTACAAGACTGCTACATCAATGCTTGAAAAATTGCAGAGGGAATCTTTAATCGGTAACAGAGTTTTGTCAGCCTGCCGTATGAAAAGTCAGCATTAGCCAATTGTATGCACGACTCAAGAAACAGCTTTTCCTTTTCTTCAAAATAAGAGTCTCTGTTATAGATATGAAAGGGGATCAAGCTTATAGCGCTCGTCTTCATATGTGGAGCTGCTTTTAAGAGGTTACACCTCCTGCACCAGAGGAAGTCAGACGTTGAAAGAAGTTGGATAGCTTTTCACAAGGCAAACTTTGACAGAAACTATAACAGTTTAAATATTGCAGTGTTTACTGTCTTTAAACTTCATTTTTGATATTTCGAAACTAAATTTTTGATGCATGATTGAAAGTTTTACAGACCCAACAGAAGGTGAAAACACAATAAAATAACTTTGTGTAGAGATGACATGGTCTCAGAGTTGACTATGAAGGAAGGTTTAAAAATGTCTTAGAAATAAAATCTGAAAGCTATTAAAATGAGTGTGCAAGGCTGCAGTTTTAGATTTCAATACTAAGGTATGAATGGCTTGAAAACAGCCAAAGAGCAGCACCGCTCAAATCATTGTAAGGTTTTATGAACTCAAAAAAGCTGCAAAAATGATTAATTATAATATAAAGTTTTGGTAATCTGTATTTGTATTGTTATGATTTCCTCATTCGTGCATCTACTTCTATACAATGGCTACAACCTCATCTGTTGTAGAAACAGATTCCATTGCACAGATATTACTTAATATTGCATGCTAAATATGCAGTTTTTAGCTTTGAGCACATATTGATTTGTAGTAATTCTTCTGTTTGTGTCTTCACAGATTATTGTAATGGCTTGTCGAGAATTTGAGATGGGAAGGGTAAGGCTGTTATGTCAATTCAGGCAAAGTTTTTGCACCCATATTTGTATTTTATTCCCTCCGTCCAACCAGCAACACACTGTCTGTACCACCTTCTACAGTATCGCTAAAGATTTTCTTTATTTTTTGCCAAGGATTCATTCTTCAGTATTAATGTTAAAGGTTGTTTATCCTTGAAGATTTTCTAGCATTTGTTTTGAGCGCTGTGTCTCTCCTGCATGTGTTTGAATGTCTGTAAAGAAGCAGTTTCAAAAGCCTTGAGCAAATTTCAATTGATCCACATTTAAGTTATCATTAAATTGTAATTGGTGGTTTAAAATGTTTGCATTTCTTTATGTGCATTCATTCCACACTATAATACTCCCATCTGAAATACAAGTATTTAATTAGGCAGCTGTTAGGGGGGACATTTCTTCATCAAAAGCGGTGTATTTGTGTATTTAATTATGGTTGTTTAGACTGATTTGAAGACATCAAATAAAAACCTTGCTAATCTGTTCAAGTGGGGTGTCTGCAGATTTCTAAAGCTTTTACGCTTCATTAACTGAAGTGGAAACCGTGTCACAACAAGAAATCTTAAGGTCTAGTGTATAGAAAATAAAAACTTTGGACAGGATTGTTTAGCACATTTCATGGCGAAAAATGTCCGTTATTGCCATTTATTCTAAAGAGAAAATGTGAAATTGAGAATCTGAACAAACAAGTGACCAAATAGTCATTTAAATATTTGCATAAGAAATTATCCTCATGTGACTAAAATCAAGGAAAATATCTAAATTATAAATAAATAAGTTACATGTTTTAAATGTATTTCTCCCCTAACCAAAAGCATATTTTAAAGGAAGAGTTCAGGCTTGTCAAAATTGTTTTCTGTATTTTCCTTCTTTACTTGTCACTGCTTTTGTTCTGCCTGTCACTTTAATTGTGTACTTCAGACTACAAAGGTTTCTGTGTGCAGGAAGCTGCGGCGTCTCTCTTGCGGTAACGGCTTCTCTGTTCTGCTTTAGAAAAAATGTGAGCGGTATTTTCCATTACGAGACGAGGAGCCCTTGAATTTTGGCCCTTTCAGAATCTCCTGTGTAAGTGGAGAAACGTGCTATATTACAGGACAGTTGAAATAAAGGGAGTCTCTCATCTCCCACATTTCTGTTCTGATGGTGGCTTTGGTCAGCGATCGTAAAAATATTTTCTCATCTTTGTTTTCCAGGAATCAGAGCAGCAAAGAACAGACTACTTTATCAGGACTTTGACGGTGCAGTACAATAATGTAAGCTCTAGCAGAAAACTACCATGTTGCAACCACGAAATTATGTGTTTTACACCAAAATAAAATCAGTTTGATGATTGACGGTGTTTGCGTATATATATACACACATACTGTGCCAAAGTTTAAGGCAGGTGTGAAAAAAATTCTGTAAACAAAAAATGTTTTTTAGAAATGGAAATAATGATTATTTTAATCAATTTACAAAAAAGAAAAAAAAAATCTAAATCAAAATAATATTTGGTGTTGCTGGTTTGAAGGCAAACTAGTATTAATACACACAGCTGAAAAGTTTTGTGTACATTCAGTGGCTCACTGGGACAATTTTTCACCAACACCCAACTAACGCAAAACACCAAGAGTGAGTTAGGTTGGTGTAGAAGAGCAAAAATGATAAAACAAAGGCTACACATATACCCACCCACAGCTTTTTCTGTTTCCATTTACCACTACAATGTAAATATTTCTGTTCTGCCCCAACAACCTGTATTCAAATAGCATAAACTGAAATTCTATTTAATTTATTAGCTTACTGTAAAACGTTCAGCTTTCACATTATACGGTAAGGTAGTAGATTAAATAAAACTGGTTACATCATTGTCTAAACATCTAGTTAGATTCAATAATTAAGAATTGTTTTAATGCATTGGCTATTTTTTTACAACAACAAATGGTCTTAATCTCAGTGTTTTACCTGTAAAAATCAAGTTTAAATTAAATAAATTACAAGGATTTCCATATTTATGTGATTTATTTTCTAGTGTTTATGTGGTTAAACCATATTCTAAGATTTGCAATATCCTTTGTTTGGGGAAACCGGTGCTGGTAGTCCCAGGAGTTGGTAGTCCCATTGCCATTTTGTATTTTTGTATGAGTCATTTTCTTATCTTGGTGTTATTTTTTAATTAAAAGGTTGTAAATTATTAGCTTTATGAGCTCTATGAGAGCTTTGATTTGAGCTAATATTTATTAAGCTAGCTAAAGCCATGTGTTAGCTAGCTAAACATTTTTGTCAAAGAGGTCACTTGGGGCTGGTTGTCACGTGTGACTCTTGGCCTTTTGCACTTTGACATAAGACTAAATAGTTAAAATAATCATTCATCAATTCAACTGAGGGGAACATTTTAAACTCCAAATATATCGATTTTCATGCATTTTGAGCATTAGCAACAAAGTTGGTTTAATTTTTGCTAATATAATTAAGACTTATTGCTATGTTCAAGCCTTTATTTTTGAACACTATAGACTCCAAAGTTGTTAACATTTGATCAAAAAAAATGTCTGGTAATACATATGTTTTGGATCTACATTGATTTACAGATTTATTTTTCTAGAAAACATTTCCCTTTATATAAATCTAGCATTTTTATTTATTGGACAGTAAAAAAAGTACAATTAGTTTTGCGTTTTGAATTTCACAAAAAAGAAAAAAACTGTTCCCCACATGAGTTTTGATATTGAACATTTAGGTCTTCCTGGAAAAACTTTTAGACAGGACTGGTTTTGATCAAAGCAGAGAGAATCCCAGTCCAAGTTCATCCATAAAACCAGTTCAGAAAATTGACGATCACTGACGCTCACTATCCACTCAGCCATTTAGCAAAGAAATAACAAAACTTCCATCTCTTGATGTGCAAAGCTGGTAGGGACATACCCTGAAAAATCTGCAAAATGTGGTTTACAAAGGGTTGACCTAGGGAATAGAAAACCAATTCCACATTTCAGATTTTGTTTGTTGTTAAGCCTGCAGAAAACAAAATCCTGGTCTATTGTGTTTAGATTTGCTATTTAAAATTCCAGTAAGAGCAGTCAAGTGTGTTGTTCTAAAAATGAGAGCATGGTAGGAAGAAAAGCTGAAGTTATGGAAAGTCATGTTTATTACTGCAACAGAAACGTAGGCACCTACAAATGTAAATGATTGTTCTCAGAAATTCACTCACATCGCCTTGTGGCAGCAAAAAATTGCAGTAAACATAAAAATGTTGAAATTTCAAATAAATTTAGGTTTTCCATTTTCAGCAGCCGATCTGCTTTCAATGTTTTAACGATTTATCTTTGTCCTACAGGAAACCCGGAGGATATCTCAGTTCCATTATGTCAACTGGCCTGATCACGACGTCCCGTCATCGTTTGACTCCATATTGGATATGATCGGACTAATGAGGGAATACCAGGAAAACGATGACGTTCCTATTTGTGTGCACTGCAGGTACCTTTCTGTGAAATGAATGATTGCCTCCATTACTGTTAAACCGATTGAAGTAACAGAAAATGTTAGGACTACATTATTATTAAAGAGAGATTGCATTAAAAGGATGAATGTTCAAGTTCTCTGCTGCACACATGTTTACTCATCAGCACACAGGCTTGTCTCTCCATGTGTGTGTAATAAGCTGTAATGAGCAGCCTGGGGACGTTTCCGGGTTCCTGTGTCACACAGCAGGACTCAAAGCTCTGTTTCTGTTTTTCTGAAGATGCTTTGTGTGGGTTGATGTGGAGAAGCAGGCTCTTTAAAGTCACGGCAAGCTGTTTGACAGCACGAGATCAGGTTTTATGATTTTATACGTCGGCAGCGATTAGCCGCTCTGTAGCTTCTGTCGCCTTCCTGTCTGCAGAAGAAATGTTGCAGTCCTTTTAAATGTACATATTTGGTGCCTAATGCCAGGCACCAAATGGAAACAAAACTAATATTCAAAAAGTTTTCTTCCTGCTTTCTTTGATGGAATCTGTTTATGTGTGCAGTGCAGGTTGTGGGAGGACGGGTGCCATTTGTGCGATTGACTACACATGGAACCTCCTTAAAGCTGGGGTATGCACTAAATACAAACCTTTGATCTCCTTTTGCAAAAACACCCATCTTTTAAGATTCCTTATGTCACCCTTAAATCCAATGTCCAGTCTTTCCCAAAGTGTCCTAATTTTTATACCATATTTTGTATTTCAAAGAAAATTCCAGAGGAGTTTAACGTTTTTCGGTTGATCCAAGAGATGAGGACGCAACGACATTCTGCTGTTCAAACAAAGGTTTGAGCTTACACTTCTGCTTTAGCCTTTTTTCAGACAACTAGGATTTTCTTGATGCAGATCTGTGAACAAGAGATGTGAAAAACCAAAATCTGCTAATTGGACCGGTGACCCAGAAAAAATGAAAAACTCCGCAAATGCATGCTTTAGTGTGTGCCAATTGTTTGCCACAAGAAGCTTGACGCAAAGTTGCGTCTTCGTACTAGTGAAGTGTTTTTACAAATGAAGTTACAGGAAGTAAAAAAAGAGTAAAAAGCTAAACGGATAACTTTTCTATGGAAGCATATTAGCTCATATTTAAGCCAGTACATCTCAAAGCCAGACTTCTACACGTGGTGATCATTTCGATCTTTACAATTTTATACTTTTGCAGTTTCTACCGTTTTGTATTTGACATTTTCAGAAAAGAAAAAAAAAATCTGACACCAAGAATTTGGGGTGGACAATTCTTTGATTTTTCATCCAAACTGTGACATTAAAAAGATTGATCGCAATAATCACATGATGTTTTAATCTTCGTTCCGCCTGACCAATCCAGTCGAAGCGCTGCCTTGTTGTCAAGCTTACTGGCCAAACAAGTTGCAGACAAAATATGTGGTAGTTAGAAGCAGGAGGCCCATGCTGGTAGATAAAACGAAAGTGAAGTGTCAAGAGTTCAGCCGGTGAAGCATTTTTGAGGGACATGGACAAAAGTGAAAATGATAAGGATTACAAAATTGAACACGACGATGACATTGTGGAGAGGAGTGGCGTCTTGAGCTCAGTAGATTGACATGGTTTGGATATTTCAAAGAAGACAGCAGCCAGGCCAAGCCGATCTGTAAAATCTGCTGACGGGCCGTTTCAACAAAGCTAGGTAATATAACCAATCTAGTTAATCACCCGAAGTCCCATCATGCCTCTGAGTACAAAGAGACACACACAGTTTTGAAGTGATGTTATGTTAGCAATACAACATTAGCACGATGCAAACTCTATATGTGACATTAACAGCGAAGGCATAATTTTTTTGTTTTCATTATTATTGTTTTGGTAAGACAGAAATCGAATCAAAAAATCGAGATTTTTCAATTCAGTGAAAATAATAACTGGAATTATTTTATTTTTATAACAACCCAGCCCAACTAAGAAGTGGATTTTCTAGCAACTTTGGGAACGTTTCCTTAATTCAGATCATAATTTCGTACCTCTATTATCATAGTTTTCCTCGGGACTAACATGGTAATAATTACTTCAGGTCCCTTGTTTAAAGTATAATTAGCATTTGATAAGTTAATAGATGACGTAACCTTATACCTGACCTGCTTTCCCTACCTTATTTCAGCATTTATGTTGGCATTATACCATCATTTTGACTACTTCTGCTAATGGCAGTAATAACTTTCATCACATCTTCTTCCAAATAATTTCTTTAAAATAAGTAAAACCATTTATGCAGAGACCTCTTTTTTTTCATTCATAGTGTGACGTTTATGTTCTTTATTTAGGTATGTACCAGTTAGTTATATAGCCCTTTTCCAGTCCTTCGTTTTGTAAAGGTTGGACTTATCAATACTGATCTAAATTGAGCAACATTTGAAATGTTTCCATTGAGAACAGAAATTAAGTTACACCACGGGTGTGATTTTTTTTAATGAGTCATCTTGAGCCACGGATTAGCTGTTTTAAATAAGAATGAAAGGATTAATTGGGTTGGCATTTTAAATCTTCTTTAATATTGGTGGTTAGTGACCTGCCTTCCTGTTATCTCCTGAGGTCGACCTCCCAGCATATGAACCAGCATCCTAATAAAAAGCCGTCCTGGCTGCATATGACTTAGAATTTCTTTTTAAAATGGTTCTTACTCTCTGATTTCATTGTCAAACACTTCACCTAAAAAGGACCCCCCCCCCCCCCCCCCTCGTCTGACTTCTGTGCAAGGCTGTTTAAAAAGAAATTATTTCATACATTCCTATTATGTTTTTACTGTTTGAGGCTGTTATGTCTGTATTTTGATGTGTGTGTCTTGTAAAGTTTCCTGCTATGGACATTAAAATATTCTTTCTTTTATCATGCCTTAGAATTTATAATCCTATTTTTCACCGACCTTCAAGATTTTTACATTTATAATGAGTCACTGAATCCTTCTATTGTATCAACATTGCCCTTTTTTTCTTTGCTCAGATTTTTTTTTTCCTCAACTTGGCCTCCCTCACTTTGACTTTATCTCTCTCCATCTAGGAGCAGTATGAGTTAGTTCACAGAGCAATCGCTCAGCTCTTCGAGAAACAACTGCAGCTTCTGGAGAGCCCCACCAGCAGGCAGATACATGACGGCACGGTACGACACGCTCACATTATACTGATTTGGTCTGGTTTTTAAGGAGAGACAGGATGTGGCTGGGTAACAGTTGGAGTTGGACGAAGCCAAGTAATTAGTCACAGGGGAGATAGAGGGGAGGAGAAATGGAGGAGAGTCTGCCGGCTAAAAACTGAGAGGATCAGGAGGGATCTTTTGCCTGAAGGAAAAAATACATTTTCTTTCAGGCTAATGCCAGAGAGCCACTGTGCTCGAAGAAAACCTTTTGTTCTGTCTGACCTCATTGAGACTTTCTTTCCCCCTACTGTCCTCCATCTCCCTAAAAACATGGATACAAACAGATATATTGTTTTAGAAGGGAGTTGTTTTAAATATAACACTTTTCAGAAAACAAAAATGGTTATCAGAAGTTTAACTTTAAAAACTGTACCCCTTAAGTTTCATCAGGCACATAAAAAATGTGCCTGATTTAATGAGGAATATGTTGTACCTCATACAATCACAGAATTATAAAGATCATTGACACCAAGTACAGTATTTAATTATAAGTGAGAATAATTTTTTCAAGTATTTTTCAAGCTTTTAACCCCATCCATCTTGCATTCAACTCTAAACCAGCTTCTTCCCTACTGCCAGAAACCCCCCCACCATCTTTCACAGGCTCAATTTTTTTGGTGCAATTTTAACTTTTCTGCTCAACTGAGATGTTTGACTGAAGAAGAAACATTTTAGTTTTGTTCCTCTGACCAGAGAAGCTTCTATCACACGTTGGCTTTCGGCCGACTGTTTTATTTAACGCTATCTGAATAAAACGGAGTGATTACTAATGTGCGACAACATTTTCCGATTTTATTTTATTCGTTAAACTGAAAAATCGAATCACGTGTTTATTTTTCTTCCACTTAATTATGCACCACCTGTTTTTAGCATAACACAACAAAGCATTTGTCATCTAAGATGGTGATTCTAATGTGAGAAAATGAAAGAGTTCAAGTACTTTTGGCACCATGTCATGCTTCTTCTTTTTTTTAAAGCTGACATAATGTCCTGAGGTTTTTAGAAATGTCTGTCTGCAGGCTTTGGTAAGATTACCACAGGATTTCAGTTTGATCAAAACTTGTTGATCTTCTTATTCCAGTCAACTAGTCCATGTAGTTGCACTTTATCTACTCAACTGTTGGTATGAGGGTTTTGCTTCCCTACAATAGCTAGGAAGATTGTAATGTCTAAAAACAGAGATGAGTGTGTGTTGGCAGAAAACCAGATGACTTCCTGTTCACTGATGCACTTTGGCTCCTAAAATAGACACCAGTCCATTGGAAGAAAAGGGAAACTCTTGTAACAGATTTTCTTTGCATTTTTTTTTTTTTTTTTTTTTGATGAAATCACAGGATGGCTAACCCTTGCGTGACAGCTCTAGAGTAAACTGTAACAAGATAGAAATATTTCTACACAAGAAAATGTTCCAATGTTCTTATACATTTAAAACATCAAATTAAGGTTGTCGAATGGGAAAACTGTCATGGTAACAATATCAAGTTATTTGTTTAGAGTTTGGCGCTGATTAAAACTGCTCTTCCACGTTTGGGAGTCCGAGAAGAAACTTTGATCTCAAACTACCGTTATCAGGGAGATGATCTGACTCAGTTCGTTCACATGCTGACTCATGTCCAGTCAGCCATTGTTAGTGATTACCACACCCACATAAGGTGCTCTTAATGGCAGCAAGAACAATAAAGCCTCCACATACGCGCCTCCCACACTCGTTTTCGTGCTCGATGCTCTCCCACCTAACGCGTTCGCATCCATGCCCTCTTACTCTTACATTGTGGCGCATAAGCAAGCCAAAACATGGGAGTTTGCTAATTCCAGTCTGAGGAGTTAATTGCCGCTAAAGTTGTCCCGTCCTGTTATTTCGGGGCAAAATAAAACTGATGAGTCATGGCTGAGAAAGTCGGGAGAAAGATCAAGACGAGATTAGGGAAAAGGAAAGAAGAATAGCTTGGAGAAAGGGGGCATCTTTTAGAAGCATTTGCTCCTGTTGTGAAGCAGTTTCATTGCATTTTATTGTGTAAAACCTGAGCGTTTGAGAGGACGTGTTTTTATGACTAGTGTCTAAATGATCTGTTTAAAGGAATTAAGTAAAACCCTCAAGAAAAGGCTAATAAAAACTCCTGTTTTTTTATTTTGTTTCTTTAGAGTGAAAGCAGTCCGGAAAAAACGAGCATTCAGTCGGATGAAGGGAGATGGGACACACCGCCTCCAAAACCTCCTCGCATTCGCAGGTAAGACTTCCTGCGCCTCATGTTTTCTTTCCATTAATATCGTACCAAATAAGCTAAACTCAACCATTAAATGGCCGGCTAAATGTGTCTGAATCATGTTCATCCTCAACGAAGCTGAATTAAACGTGTTCATCCCTGGGTTGATGAGTAAATGGCATGTTGTCGAACATAGCGGAGGTGGGGGTTTTGTTGGAAGAATGCAAAAAAACTCAAATAAATCACATGTCGGTCATACAATGCATACGCAACCTGACCAAAGAGAAGCAATTCCTGGCTCCTGTTCCCTAAATCAGCCCACAGATGCAGTCAGCCTTGGCTTGAGTCAGCTTTTGTTAGGCTGTTTTACAGCTACTGCAGGCAAAGTTGGATCAGTAAATAATTTTTTTTACTTTTTGCAATACTGTGCAACCCTACATAACGTTGGATGTAACACACAACCCCAAGGCGAGTTAAAGTTTTCATCTTACAGTCTTTGTAAACACAGCCTTTTAAGCAAATCCAGCCGCTTTGTTTTCAGACTTCAGCACTTTGATATACATTATATATATAAATACATAGAGTTGTTTTCTTTAAAAAGCAAACAAAAAACTATTTGTTTCTTTTTCATCTTGCTTTTTACTTATTTCTCCCCCCCCTTTTCCTTCCCTCCGTTGCCATTTTTTCACTTCAGCTGTGCAGTATGTGCCCATCAGGGGTTCTGTTCCATTTTTTCCAGTCTATCCACTAAGTGCATAGCCCCCCCTCACTTGCAGCGATATATATATAACCCTTGACAACTTTTTAACAAGGTTGAAGCATGCTTCAAAGTTGCCTCAGTACTTAAGGTTTAATGTCTGATAGGATGTCTTCTTGCCAGGAGGCACTATATCATATCTGTCTTGCTGAAGTTTTGATAAGAAATGTGGTTCTCTACTTATTTATGGCATTTAGTGTTTACATATTTAACTGCAACAAAACAGCCTTGATAATTTTGAAGATGTATACAATGGTGGCAGAATTATGAAACTTCCACATCGTATCCTTAAGGGGGAAATCATATCTTAGGTTTAAACACCAACTAAATTCAAAGGATAGTCATTATTAACTTTAACTTTCTAATGGTTTTAGGCTTGCAGATCCTGATAGTTGAATTCATTTCCATTTCCAAAGGTGAAAACGAGTAAAAATGGTGAAAAAATAATACCAATTCTACCAAAGTTCTAGTTTCATAAGTATAGCAGCATCAAATCTATAAACATTTCTGATTTCTCCTATCAGATTCAATTCTCTATCTCTCGCTCTCTCTCTCTCTCTCTCTCTCTCTCTCTCGCTCTCTCTGTCTCTCTAACTGGTTTTATGGGAAACATTTTCCTCAGCTCCTAATTTTAGGATGTAGCTGTAAATGTACTGTTTAGTGAAGAGTTTATTTCCTGTTCTTATTAAAACACACAAGTTTGAACCTTGAGACGCAGCCAAGATAGCAACATTTCCTGGTAGTGGGGACAGTAGATGGTGTTCTGGGTGTCTCTTATGTCTCTCTTCCTCCTCTAACGTCTCAGCGTGCCTCGTCTGGCTCTGAAGAAGTAATGTGAAGAACTCCTTCAAGCCTAATCTGCTGATGTTACAAGCTATTTTTATCCAGATAAGCCACGTTCTGCCAGCCAAACTCCCATTGGGTCACTTTGGTGGTGTGTGTGTGTGTTTAAGGGAAATTATAGCGGTTTGTGTTTGAGAAAGATGGAGGGAGAGACAGCAGGAAGTTTAAAAGAGTGGAGTCATGGCTTTATGTTTTTATTTACACTCATTCGTCTTTTAATCCTCAAAAGCTCTTCAGTTCTCACTCAGAATGTGTTTCCAACATCTTGCTTATGAAGGAAGGAGACTTCCCTACTTGCCTGGCCCTTCAGAATGAAGGAGCAACCTAAATATCTGTGGTCTGCATTAGGGGTGTGCAAAGCAGCCACTATTTGTATTTGTTGAGGGGGAAAAGTATTTGTATTTCTATTTGAGTAAACTTCAAAACAGGTTGTTGTTTTTTGCCGTTGCACTTTATAATTTTTTACGGAATATTGTTTGATCTTTTTCCATAAATCCAGCAATGAACATGCAATGGGAACGTCACTGAAAAGAAACCGAAATACAGGCCACTGTAGCCACAAAACCTTAAAAAAAAAAAGACTTATGGGTAACGTGTTGGTGTTAATTGTAGAAGTTCTCTGTTGTACGTTATAGTTTGTGTTCCAAATGTAGCCGTGCTCTTTAGATATCCTTTCACTCATGTTGTTGTCTGTGTCTGCTGATTATTTTCTGCACACCGTAATAGAGACGGCGGTCCACAGGAGTTATGTCTCTGCCTTTACTCATGCAATTGTGCAGAGCAAGACCGCGGGAAGTCCAGGCGAACCTAGTGGAACGCTAGAATGCTAGTGGCTCAGCTCGTGGGTGGCGGTACACTAAAAATAAGTCCTAAATACAAATATTTCCTAAAGTATTTGTTGGAAACAAATATTCGTAGAAACCACATTATTTATGCCTTTCTGAAAGCCGTGTTCGAGTTCGGCTCCACCCCTAGTCTGCACAGTCTGTAAAGCTTGCCACTTTTCTTGGTTGTCAGTGTGGATCTACTAAAATTCAGCTTCCCAGTAAAAAGCTGTGTCACTGCTTAAAATGCAAAATGTCCTCCAAGGAGACCTTGGCAGAGGGGCTGGAAAAAATAACACATAGGATTATTGAGCCGACCTTGTCTTAATATACTTGAGAACTGTTATTTGTTGTTTTTTCTTATTATAAAGTGTTTGAATCCCCCCTCACTGCTTTACATTTTGTTTCCAAGCAGCCAAACCTCCTCCTAACCTTTTAAGCCGATCTTCCTCAATTGTTCTCTGTGGTTTCTGAAGGTCTTAAGAAGCTAGCATTTTAAAATACCATCTTATATTAAGTTTAAAACTCTTGAAAACCGCCATGGATGCTTACATTTCACCATGCATGCGTCTTGGTTCTGCAGCAGTTTTCCCCTCCAGCCTCCTCTCCCTTTTCATTTCTTTTTTTTTGCAACTTAATAAGTGTTGGTTCAGCCCCTGTATCTCATGTAGTCTGATATTACCCATTCAAATCCCTATAGAAGAAATCACAGCGGGACTCGTCTTTGTCAAGTATAATTTTGGTCTGTTGAGGCAACAAATATAATAACAATGCTGTTTCCTCCAGGGTGTTTCTTTCTTTATTAAAGAAAGCAAAAGGATCATGTTTAGCCTAATGGGCTACAATTGCCAGTAGGTGACTTTTGGGAGGCAGTGGGATGTTATTGTAGTTAGAAAAACTCTGCACCACTGGCAACAACAACAAAAATGAATAACTCCATGTTCTAGTGTTTCTGTATTTTTACAGGAAAGCAAACATCTCATGGGCTTACTTTACTGAGTGCTTTCAGCTTCAGCATGCCTATGCCCAGCGCAGAACAGAGACCGTTCAGATCACAAATAAACAGTCCCCAGCCTCTTTCAAAGAACAAGCCAGTGACAGCTGTACTCCAGAACTTGGGCTTAACAACAAAGGCTTTTACGGGTCGACTGCCGCGCCGAAGGAAAGGAAATCCCCCCGTGCTTTTAGCCTGTGTGCCTTTGAGCCACGCAGCATCATGTGCAGCCACTCCTGCCTCAACCCGAGCCTCAGTCATGTGCTCTTGAATCAGCACACCACCACATCCTTTCACTGTTTTCTCTGCATCGCTGCTGTTGCATGCGTATCAGCATGTGAGTGCCTGTTTTTTGGGGGGAGTGGAGTGATGTCCTGGTGCGCAACCTTGTATCCTGTGCGTCATTCACACTTTAAACTGTGCAACACTTAAAGCTCTGCAGATGTTCTTGCGCATTTTAGTTGCAGAGGTTCCTATCCTTAAAGTTTGTTAAAGACAAATCAGATTTTATAAATATGATTTAAAGCCTGTTTTCAGTTTTAGAAACGAGAAATCCATAAAATATGAGGGAAAACTGTCTGAGAGCCGAAGCCTGAAATCTGGGAACATCTCATTCTTCTCAGTAGTCCCCACTCCAGACTTGTCAAAGTGCTGCCATCTAGTGGTGATACCACCTTGCACAAATCTTGCCTTTCCTGTTAAGTAGCGTCTGAAATGAATGGACGACGTCTTTGTCCTGTCCTCTACAGTCCCCAGGTGGAAGGCGACGTTAAGGAGGAGATTCTCCAGCCACCCGAGGCTCACCCTGTCCCCCCCATCCTCACCCCGTCTCCCCCGTCGGCTTTCCCCACCGTCACTAACGTACGGCAGGACAACGACCGCTACCATCCCAAACCTGTCATACATGTGCTGGATACCACGCAGCGCGGCCTGAAAGAGGTAAGCTGGGAAGCTCTTTTTACTGGAACCACTCCGGTATTCAAACTGCTTTCATAAAACGTATTATTGTGCACAGCGTTTCAGTAAAGTTAATTTAAAATGTATAAAGATTGGTTATGTAGGTGCTTTAGATCATTTTGTGTTGATTGGACATCAGGGTTAGTTTGACAAGCTTTCTTTTTTGTCCAAAATGAAATTAAATGCGCCTAAGGATTTATTATCTCAAAGATCTTTGAATAAAAAGTGATTTATAAATAAAAATGTATCTTCAAGCCCTGATTCACCTCTCTTCTCCCACACGATGAAGCTTCCTACTGTGGCTCAGTTTAAACAAGGAAGTGCTTAAAAAAAACCCACCAGAGGCAACACGAAGCAATTATAGTTCAGTATTGAGGTCTGTTTATAATAATAGTTATAAAAAACATATTTTCCCTTTTCTAAAGTAACAGTTGTCTTGTTCTGGAGCAGAATTTGTTGTGTAATAATTGTACGTCCACCAAACTGTGATGGGGAGTACCAGAAATGTCTCAGATTGGGAAGCCATAATTAAAAACACAATTCCTATGCTTTCTGGAAAATGTGTGGAATTTTATTTAAGTGTTTTGGAAGAATATAAAAAAAATACTTTGGAAAAATGTTGCTATATCTAGATTTTATTCTTACCACCTTGTTTAAGTCCATCTATTTGTCCATCCGCTATGCTGGGTTCGTCTATCCATTCATCCCCTCATGCACCGTTGTATTCGTCTGTCTGTCCGTCCATTCATTCATTTGTCCTTCAGTTGTTTTTTTCATCCTGCTATCCATTCATCCATCAGTCTGTTCATGCTCTCTATGTCCCTCTGCTCTCCTTTTGAGCCTGATCACTGTAGAAATCTGTCACTATCGTGCTGGGAAAGTTTTCTCTTTATACTTGAAAGTTGGCTTTAAGAATCCCTGAGAACTTTGGAAATGTGTCTTTAAGTCTAGGAACCATGTGAACCATAATTACTAAGTATTTAGTTCCTTATTTTACATTAATAAAGCACAATTCTAGTCAGTTGTATTTATGTAGCACCAGATGAATGGAAATAAGCAACAAAATGATGAGATTGTCATGAGGCTGCTTTTAATTTGCTTTGAACTGTTTTTTTGTCTTTAAATCTGAATATTATAATTTTTGTAGTATTTTAAATGACGTAAATTAAGTAGAAATATATTTTTTTCCTGAGAAAGGCAACAGATTTTGAGCGAGTTCTATAATTAGAAACATTTTCTTTATTTCTAAAGACTATGAGATAAAACTCAGGGTTTTCATCCCATATAAAGCAAGAAGATCGACTGTTTATTGGAGGTTTTTTCCTTTTCAAAAGAAGTCACATGTCTCATTACAGAATGAAGATGGGAACAAGCCGCAAAACCAGACCGAATCCAGTCCAATCAAGCAAGCCAGCCCCTCAGAGCCGAGAGATGGAAATGTACAATGTCAGAATCAGCAGACTCAGGTCTCACACCTAGATCTCAACGACAACTACAACAGCAAATCTTCCTCAACGTCGACGAAGTCCGAATCAGGTCAGAGCCAGAGCCAGACTCCCTCCTCGCCCCTCTCCCCGGCTGCCGATTGTTGCGGCGCCCCTCGGATCGAGAGGAAGCTCAGCATAGAGATTAAGAAGGTGCCGCTGCAGGAAGGACCTCGTAGCTTCGACACCTCCTCCTCCGCGGGAGGAGGAGGAGTCTCCGCCAACAGCTCCACCAACAGCAGCTCCCAGCTGCAGAGAGGCCACGCCTTCAAGGCCCGTTCCGGCCAAACCCTGCTGACGTCCAGCTCGTCGCAGTCTGAGGACTCCGGGACCGAGGGGGGATCGGGTGGATGTGGAGAGGGCCACTCGGACGACGGCGTCCTCACCAGACCAAACCACCTTCCTGTGACGAGGGAAGAAAAGGAGAAGACGCAAGAAGTGAAACCCGGCCACGCGGCATGGACGCATTCCTGCAACAGCCCGGACAAACCCTTCCCCAAGACCTCCTCCTCTTCCTCCTCCTCAGACAGAGCCGCCCCATCCTCCTCCTCCTCCTCCCACATATCCTCGTCCTCTTCCTCATCCTCATCCTCCTCCACTCCTGTCAGGACTGCCCTCAGCTTCACCAACCCCCTGCACTCTGACAACTCTGATGAGGAGGGGAACGAGGAGGCGCCCGAAGTGAAGGAGAGCGACCACAAAAACGTCTCCACGGTGACAGCCTCCGTGACCTCCTCGCCCCGCATCGAAACCCAGCAGTCGATCAGAAAGGTGCTGCCCATGTCTATCGCAGGACAGACCACCCCATCACCCTCCACAAACCCAACAAGTACGTCAACTTCTGCTTCCAGTGTCCAGTTCCTCTGCTAATCGAATGCATTCAATCCTGACAGCCTGTCTCTTCTACTTATGAACACAAACATATTAAAACGATGCAGTAGGTTAGTTTCTGTCAGCGAGGCATCAGACAAACCAGATGCTAATGACTTTATTTATGCAGTGCCTTCCAAAATTATTCATATCACACTTTATCACATTACAAATATAAACTTTTCTTTATTAGAATTTTGTGAAAGGAATAGGGCTGCAGCTATCGATTCCTGTTGTAATCGATTGCTCTCAACACTTTATTGATTCGATTAATTGAAATTTTAATTTTTTTATTTTTAAACAACCAAAAAAATCATGCATAACGAAAATTTTGTGGCTTTAAAATGATCAAGTATTTGCCTTTTATCTCTTAAAAAAAAGAGAACTCCAACCTTGGGCTCCAAAACTAAGCCCATTTACAGCATTTATTTATTTATTTATTTATTCGACAAAATAACAGTCAACAGCAATAATAAAAGTTAACAAACTAAACTGTCCATCCATTTTTTTGTAAAAAAGCTTTGTGAGAAATGGCGATGTTTTTATGATTTTATTTTTCGGCAATCACTTAAATTGTTTGAAAAGCAAGCAGAGTTTGAGGCGACATTGTCACATAAACCTTAACAAAATAAAACGACTTTAAATGTCCTTGTAACAGTTGAAAACTCTAAAATGTGACCAGCTCAGATTGGGTCCCCACTAGAAGAACATCTCTGCTTTTATTTTGGTGCTACAGTCCTAGACCCACCCTGGGCCCCTTTTAGACCCTCTTTTTTTAATCTCCTGGATACGCCCCTGTTCAGCACTAAACGTTTAGGAATAGTCACTTATTAATCCTTTTAAAAATTCACAGTATTTCAGGACAGAGTGAGAAAGTATTTTATTTTTTTCTTCCCTTGGTCTCAGTACAACATTAAGTATGTTGATTTTTGACGCTGTAACTGTGATTTTGGAGCATTTTTTTGTTGCAGATAGTGACGTTACGGCACTTAAAATACTGTTTTAAGTGCCGTAAACACAGAGAAAATGCAGGTCTCCACTTTGGCCAGAGTTCTTTAAAAGATTCGTTTTTTGTGCCGAAAATCTGCGTTTACGTGTGGATGACGAACCAAACCGTTGAAATAAATGTCATATCTAGTCAAACAGCATCATGACATCTCTACAAATACAGTATTAAAATAAATTATTAAAACTGTACTTTGTTCTGTTCTTTTTTTAGAATGTAACAATCCTAAACTTTAGACATTTTCTGCCATTTATGGGAAAATGTACTCTCCGCCGTCGCGCCAACTAAATTCAAAATGTATCACGCGCTGCTGTTGTGCTTCGCGTAGGTTCGTCCAAAACCGACAGAACAAGATGACTCCGCGTATAGTGCGCGTCATAACAATTTCACAAGTTTTTTCCTCAAGCAATTTTTGGAATCCAGTAAATCAAGTTACTTGACGAATGGCTGCAGCCCTAGAAAGGAAAATGAAACATGTCAGAAAACGTGGCGTTCATTTCTCTACCAGCTTTGCATGTTTTGAGACCAACGTTTTAGATGATCGTTCCGTACAAAAATCAGTGAGATTGGATGGAAAAAATGTTTATGCCACAGATTCTCAGCTCTTCAAAACACGATAAAGCTAACCCTTAAAAGCATTACACCAAGGGTCCGCAACCTATACCATCTAAAGAGACGTTTTGTACTCAGTCCAGCTAAAGAAAATTCATTTAGAGCTACAAATATTGCATCACCTTTCAAAGAACTTAAAATTTTTGATTACTATCTTGAGTGAAATTAGTTAATTCATAAAAAGCCACTATTTCATTTCTGTTTTAAGTTTTTAAATGAAAAAAAATGACGTAAAAACTGGATGGATGACTTTTCTTTTGAGTTTTTGATATTTGAGGTAAATTAGGTAAAAATTGCACATTGTTTCATTCCTAATGACCAGAAACATTTATCCAAAAAGTTTTACTTTTAGTGTCATCATGGAAATTCTAACATTTATTTAGTCATTGGGGGTAAAAAAGCACCTGCTCAAACCTAAATTTCTTTAATAAAAAAAAAAAATTTGGTTAGTTATTCATTTTTAGTTGAATTCCGCAAGAGCCATTGTGTGTCTAACGAGCAAATTGTGGCCCCAGAGCCATAGGTTGCAGACCCCTGCATTACACTCCGGCTCTGGGTGTATATTCATTTATATATTGTATAGTTTTGTTACCCTGCCTCCCCACAGCATCATGCTGCCCCTGTCGTGTTGCATTATTGGTTTTAAACCACACACAACAGTCTTTCATCTAGATTAGAAATGTTGTCTTTAATTTGTTGTAGTTTTGACTGTTTAAAAGAAAAAGCATTTTATATCAAATTATAAGAGATTTGTTTTATTATTTAGGTGTTTGTTTTTATAAAACTAATTTCCTTCTACTTAAGTTATGCACTACTTTTTGTAAGTCCATCTCCTAGAATTTCTGGAGTTTGTGGGAAAATTCAAGGCAATTTTCAAGGCACTGCAAATGTCGACAAAAAATCTTTTGAACAAGCTAGGGAGAAAATAAAAATAAAATCACCAGAAGGAAACCCCCCCCCCACAAAATTAGAGGGAAGAGTGTGTATAACTGTGATATATTACCCCATGTGTCTCGTTTAAAAGCATGACTCTATACTAATTGGTTTGGTTTGCCAGGAATGCTTCAAACATCTGCAGCCAAACATCTGTCTGAACCGCCTCCTCCTCCTCCTCCTTCTGCCACCCCCCCCCACCCCCCCACCCCCCACCCCCCCTCGTCTGTGTTTGTCCAAGTGATTGGATTCGGGAATGAGAAAAATCTGGCGGTTGTGTGTGAACTGTGTATGCATGTTGGATGGCTCAGGGTCAACGCTGCATGGTGCCACATTTGTGCACGGAGGGCCTGAACAACGCAGTGTGCCACAGCTGATTGTCCACCGCTGTTACGGCCGTGATTACAGAATGTGGGTTTAATCTGTCGCTGGTTGTTAAGGCTGATCTGATAACGGCTTTAAGATCGAGGTTTATGGTGCTGGAGTTGGGTTTTCTCGTTGTAAACGAGGGCTAATGTGGTTGATTTTTTTCGGCCTCGCTTCGCTTTCTGGCACTCACTCCGGCAGTTTTATTTACCAATGGCTAACGGCTGCTGTTTGATTGGTGCAATAATGTAACGGCTGCTTGTTAACGAGGAGCGCTGAGCAAACTGCTGCATTGTGGTGGCTGGACTGCAGAGATCTGGTGGTGGTTGCTTGGTTTGTTGGGAACAAACACTTATTTCGGTGCACGACGCTTACGGCTACGACTAAACGAGCTCATTTATAGTAAAAAAAAACACTTCATTTTTATAAAGCTCAATGTTTAGAAGATGGAAGTCATTTTAAATGGAGAGGCTCTGATCAGGCTTGAACAAAATAAGATGACTAACAAGAATTTTAATGTCAACTGCTGCTTTTTAAGTTCTGTCTAAAGGAGAAAATCATTTTCTGTGCAGCAATTTTTCTGAGGTTTATCCATGTGTCAGCATGGAACATCGCTGAAACAAAATCTGATTTTAAATCTATGTATTATCTGATTCAGTGTGAATTACTTTATTTACATATGTCTTTTTAATAATAATCAATGCGTAGTGTGCACAGAAGTGTTTTTAAGGTAATATAGGGTGATAGGTGAACATCAGATTAATAATCACCATTTATTTATCAGTAAACGCTATTATAAATTATTGTAAATATTAATCCAGCTCCATTAGACTTTTTTTTAGATATTAATGAATAGGGATTTAAGAAAATATCAATACTGCAATATTTCGTGATATTTCTGTCACAATATTGTATCTGTTTTCAAAAGCAATGTATCTATATTTATTTGTATTATTCGTTTTAGATATTGAATGCAACCATTGATGATGGCAATAATTTTTGTAGCAAAAATTATTGCTACAACTAACTATGACTGCTAGTCTGTCTTCAACTAATAAAACTGGATGTGTTATGTATGAAACAGGTTAAAGGGTCTAGAATGGTGTAACAGTTTTTTTACAGTTAAATTCTGTTTTAAAAATCACAAAATATGGTCTTACTCAGAATCGCGATATATCGCAGTATATCATAATATTATACCCACTGTATTGTGATACATATAACATCACCAGATTCTTGCAAAAACAAATCCGTTTATTAAACCTTTAAACCGGAAATTGTGATTTTTAAATGATTCAAGCTAACGTTCCTTTTTATTCATTGAAAAAAAAATCTGCATTTTGACCTAAATGCAACTGGAGCCTGCAGTTTATAGTACATTTCATAAAACTGCTTCCATATTGTTGCTGTACTGTTAGCTTATAGCTGTTGTTCACTGTTAAGCATGTTTTTTTTTATACCTGAACATCTGGGGTGACATGCAGATTTTAAGAGCCTCCAAATGGGCTCTGAACATCCACAGCCAGAAATAATGAAGAACTGAGCAGTGTTTTTTTTATATATATATATATATATAAAAGTAATTAAAGATTCATTTTTACATCTATTTTCAGGTCATATCTGTGTTAACAGATCCAAAACACATTTGTTAGATAGTAATATAAAAGAGACGAATGGATTGATAGAATTTTAAATCTAAAGCTGAAAATTACTTTTATTTGAGCCTTAAAAATACAGCTAAAACTTGTAGAAGTTAGTTTAGGAAAAGTGATATTGATGAACATTAGCAAACAAGCACATATTAGTTAATTACCCCGTCTTTGAAAGATTGAAATGTAACGATCTCTTTGGAAATGTTGCAGTGATTGTTATATTGGAAACAAGAGCTTCTTTTTATATGGTAGCGACTTGCTTCTCTCTCTCTTCTTGGCCAGTTGTTAACTTTCCCTCTCGTTTGCCCTCTGACCTCTTAACCAAGACTGCTGGGACAGTGACGACTCCCCTCCCCCCCTCCCTGAGAGAACCCCCGAGTCCTTCCTGCTGGCCACAGGTGCGTTTGCAACGGTCACCATCTGCAGGTGGGCCGCCTGCGATGCCGATTTATGGGGTCGCCTCTGTGCAGACGGCCCTATTTTCTCCAGGGGTGGATGGATATGTGAGGCTGAAATGCAAAGACGAGTTTAAATGTTTAGCAAAGATCCGGCTGGTTTTGCTGATGCTTTGTGTTTTCAGACTGAAGGTGTTCTGTGGTTAGTTGTAGAGCTGGGTGTAAAACGTTTTTAATGCAATGTGGTGAGAAGAAAGTTTGGCTATTCTTGGGTGCTTTACTACTATTGTAACACTAGATGGCAGCATTGACCACACTTTTTTAAAACATTTTATCACCTTAACCCGACGTAATGGGATTGACCAACATAAAGTCACAAAGTAGGACATCGTTATATAGTAGTTTTCTCTGTAGAAATAAAAATCTCAAGAGTTGCTTACCTTTTGTAGTTTTACTGTGTAAACTCACCTTTTGCTGCAGTCAGTTCATACACACTCTGTGGAAAAGTGTAGAAATTCATAAAACGGATTGAAAAATGGTTTTGTTCCTCAAATTGAATGACTTTTTTTATCGTGTAAAAGAAACAACTTGTATTTCTGAAAAATAAGTTACTTCATACAGTGATTTATATCTACCATATGGGCATCTAAATAATGAACCTTAATTTGTGCCATTAAAAATGTAACTTTTGTCAAATCTATTTATTACTTAATTCAAAGCTGCCATTTCACAGCATTTTTTAGCTTGGTCTAATTTGATCTTAATTTTTAATCTTCACCTGTGCAGCTGGTTTAGCCATGAAAGCATCAACAGGGTATTTCTTTATTCATTTTTATAGGGTAAAGGTAACGGATCATGAACTGCTTGACAAAATCTGCATTAAGTTCAATATATTTCACTTCAGATTTATTAAATCTATGTTTAATATATTGTGGAATAGCGCTGATCATAGCTGGCAGATAACTATAAATCTGTCTAAGGTGAAGTTTTGCACCAAGATGTCCGGACTTTTTCTTTATATTTAAGTTTGGAACCCTGTTTTTAGTTGCAAGACTTTAAAGTGTTGTCTTAGGTAGATTTGCTTATTCAGAAATGTCTACTGGTCTTATTTTAATTTTATTCAAGATGTCAGGGTAAAAGGGACAGAATAGAAATGTGTGCCACGTTTTTCAGATTATTTTCACAGATAAAAAAAACGGAAATAAAAACCCTACTTTTTCCTTCCACCTCACAATTATGCATAATTTTCTTTTGGTCTTTGACATAAAATCCAAATAAAACATGTTGGAAGCTTGTGATTATGGTGGGGGGAAAAAACGTGAAGAAATGTACATTGCGGGTTCATGTGACGAGACAGCAGACAAATTGAAATCCTGAAGCACGCTTGGAAGTGATGATTTAGGTTTCCTCTTTTTTTTTTTTCTGGGTCGGTAAAGTGCAATCTGAAATTAGCGTTAGTGGTATGAATGTGTGTACGTCTTTTCTCCTAATGTGTCCTACAATGTCCCAGTGTCTTTGATTCGTCTTTGTAACAGAGCGTCTTACTCTTTCTCAGACCCTCTGGATGTGAAAACGTCATCCTTAGCTGAATGGAGCTGCTCCCAGAAAGGTACAAACACTTTAGTTGACCTTCATTCTCTCATTTCTTACTTCTTTATCTTATTCCAGATTGCTCACAGAGGAGAGCAGAGATGGAAGTAGACCTTTTAAAGCTTTCATAAATTAGCCGGTGTGCGATAATCGTGACAACAGTAGTCAGGGGCAGCTGTTAAAGAAAGACTGTGAGTAAAGCAGATAAAGAAGTGGGAGAGATAAAACAACTCTGCAGAGAGGTGCAATAAAAATGAGTGCGGTGAGGATTGTTTAATGATTGTTAGTGCCAATTTATTGCCTCACTGGTTTTGGTGCAGGTCTGCAGCTTCATCTAAAAGGAATTACTGTTCGACTTGGACGTTTTTTTACTGAGATATTTTTTTTAAATAAAAAATAATCGCAAGATTTGTTTCATGCAAGTATGTCTGATCAAGCCCAAAACCGATACTGCTGAGATATTTTCTCCCATCTGGATAATTTTCTGCACTTAAGTATTTTACATCATACCTTTTTGTTTTTGGCTTCATATAATAACACAAATATGTTTGCCTAATACATTTTTTGTTGCCCTATTTTTATGTACAGCTTCACCTAAATGAATTAAGGTTTTTTTTTTTTTTTGCTTTAGCCTACACTGTCGTGTTGGAAAGATTCACAGAAAGAATGAATTACAATGATAACTCAAACCTACTCTTGAAACCATAAAAAAGTTGCAAATATAATTATATTATGATAAAATTAAATATAGTTGGGGTTTTTTTAATCATCTGCAACACTTTAGAAATCAGCATATAAAATATAACTAAAGATAAACATAGAAAATCCATTTTTTTAAGTAGATTTTTCTGATCTATCTTAAGATAAAAGTTTGATTATTATTTTTTATTATTATTATTATTGTGTCATTCAGTATTTATAATTTCCCATAACGTCCAGTTTGGATATTTTTGGTGCTACCACCTGGATCACATAGAACCCTTGTACATAATATGCAGTACAGTTATCAGCTGATTCGATTAATAGATATATGGAAACAAAAGCAAACCCTCACCATCTCCCCTCATTGAGCAGTGCACTTTTATTTTATTTTTACATTACCTAGAACTTTATTATAACCTTATAAGTTTTAATCACTAGCGTTTCACTCTTCTTTAAAGCTCTTCCCAGCACCAACAGCTGCTTGAGGATAGCTGAAGCTACGTAGTGGACAGTAAGTTACATGACAGAGAGGTTGGAAGCTCCAGCAGCCTGTACAGTCTCTTTTACTGTGAATGACCTGGTACAGAAATAGATTAATTAGATGATCAGACTAAATTCTCAAGCCTAAACAATAGTTTTGCTAACCAAGCTCACAAAAGCACCTTAACACTACGGATGCAGATGGCATTAAGCAAACATTACAGCAAGAAGAGTTATTGGGATTGCTTAAAGATGGCTCGATCGAACTTCTACCGATAATCAGATCGGATTAGAATATCTCAAGTTAAAATGACGTTTCGTGCGATGTAACCCCTTATAGCAGCTTTGTTACCCCGTGAAACTTAAAAAAAAAAGTACATTTACAGAAGCATAAGACTTTCCATTCAAAATATTTATTTTAATCCACATTTTAATCCAAGCGAGACAAATGCTTCTAAAGCTTGTTAATATTTTTATGCGCAGGTTTTACTTCATCCGTCTTTTTTTCTATGTCCAGATGTCTCTGACTGTGCTAAGACATCTCCAGTGGTATCTGCATCGGACGGCAGCACAGCAGGAGTAGACCTGGGTGGGTAAGTCTGCTGTCCCCCTTCGTTAAGGCTGCTTAATATTTCACCCTGCAGTTTCTTCAGTAGTTTTAAAAATAATGAAAATCATTTCGTTTTTGGACATGCAGAATAGTATAATAGTGAATTAGAATTGTTATATATATATATATATATATATATATATATATATATATATATATATATATATATATATATATATATATAATATTTATTTTTTTTACAGCAAAAACAACTGATTTGTGGCTTTGAGTTTTATCCAGCCCCCTTTTCTCCAATACCCTTAAATAAAACCCAAGGCAAATAGTTACACTCTTGTCTTGTCTTCATCATGCTAACTGGAGTCTGGACGCAGCTAACTCCAGGGACATCCTGGAAGAAAAAGGCTGCGAAGGACTTGAGACGGTCTGAGGTTCCCCTTCAAGCAGGACAACAGCCCTAAATGTACAACCAGAGCTACAGCAGATCAAACGTATTTTTTGTTTTAGGATGACCTAGTCAAAGTTCAGGCTTGGGTCAAATGGAGAATATATGTCAAAACCTGAAAACTCAACCCAATCTGCTATTTTTTTAAAGAAGAATTTTGTAGTTAACTTTTCAGTCTCAGTCTCTAGATGTGGAAAGCTGTTTAAGATCTAACCTAAAAGTTATTTCATAGAGCAAACCACTTTAGATTTATGTTTGCAACAAAAAACAAACAACGCACCCATTTGAAAATCACGTCATTTTTATTTTGCATTACACTACTTTATGTAGGTCTGTCACATCAATTTCAGCAAAATCCTTGAAGTTTGTGGCTGGAATGTGACAAAAGTTGAAACAGTTCAACGGGTTTGAATTCTTGTGCAGGACACAGGCTGGATTTTGACTGGCCTAAAGGAAAAATAGAAGCTGCACATTCACAGAAAATGTTGCTGACGGACATATTTTTGACGTGCGGTATTGCCCTCACTGAAGGGAAATCTAGCTTTGGATTGCATGTGCAGGAAATATTTGGTTTAGGACCAGGCAGAATGGAGGGGAAACTTCTGGATGCTGTTTATTCTGTCCAAAGAAAATCAAAGCCAGCTAAGAGCCTTTCTCTTTTCAGGGTTCGGTAACCGCTGCCTTCAGCCCAAAGGCCCTCGAGAACCCCCCGCGGAGTGGACATGATGGAACGATCCATCTATCATCGCCGTCTTTCCTTATCAGGATATGGAATCCGGACTGGTTGGCTCAAAAACAGCCTGGCACACAGAAAACAAATAAAAGAAGCTGGCATAGAGACATTTATTTCTGAGTTTTTCCTCCTCACAATGTTGACTTCTTTAGATGCTAACCTGGGATATCTCTCTCTCCCTCTCTGTTAATGCTTAAAGGATTTTTTTTGTGGACTAAAAGAAGAGCCTTGTTTCCTCTTGGACACTTAGTGCAAAATAATCTTTTTTTTTTTCTTTTTCCTTTTTTTTACACTAAATGAAGCGTGATCTAAGAGGGACTCTTTAAACAATTTCAAGCCAAATGAAAAGAAAGCGACTTCATCAGGAAAAGCCAGAGAGTTGGGAGGCAGATTTCGGTCCCAGAATTGATTTCGTTGCCTCCTGTGGACGAACAATCTTCAAAGCGAACTTAGATAATCTTGTACTCATGATGCAACCTTTTCAGTTGGGTATGCAGAGGTTGCCTGAGTACCTTCTCTGACTTCTTTTGTATTGCGGTCTCTCTATGTCTCCTCTTTCTGGTGCTACTACATAAAAGATCAGGATAGATACTGGAGCCTTGTAACTGAGGGTCACTTCGTTCAATGATTCAACTTTGTTGTTTATCTATTGGGTTGGACTATTTCCCATTGTTACGCCGTTTTGTTGGCATCCGTATGCTAACAGGGTTCACCAGATGCAGTGTTGAATAAGTAAACCCCTTCAGCTATTTTCAAAGACTTTGATTTTGCCCGGAAAAATGACTTGGAGTGTTATAATGTTGAGAGTACGTCCTTTAATCTTCCTTAAGGTTTCCCCTTTTAAAATTTTGCTGAATCTGTCACACCAATCGCCTAAATGTGCAGCTGTGGGCACAGACATAAAAATGTAGGTTAGGACTGGGAGTTTAAATTACTAATAAGCCATTTGTAAAGTGAAAAGAGCAGTTATTTATTTTTTAGAACTTCAAATCTAAGAATGTCTTATCGTGTGCTCACATCAAGGATAAATATCCGCTTCACCATAACAACTCTGACTCGTTACATCAGGAGAGAACGTGGGCCATTCTGTTCCTTTTTCATTTTTCTACCTCTTCCTGTGTTTATCTTTAACTTAAACTGTCAACCACACTTCATATAACACACACACACACCCTTCTCTGACTAACCCAAATCATTCGTCTTTAACTACAGCAGCGTTATCCTAGACCGAAATCTGCTTTTTATTTCAAAATATTTGCCATTCAATCATATTAGTAGAAAGAACTTTTGGTTGTTTCGCACTCTGTGTTCCCACAATCTGTGGAAGAAAAAACTGGCCCCACAGCATTACGGATCTGCCACCATACTCAACAGTAGGCACAAAAAGTTGTTTCCAACCAGCCCCACCTGGACTGATGTGGAAAAGCTCTGACCAAAATGCAAAGCTTCAGATTACTATGTAGGAGTTGATAAAAAAAAAAGTTAAATGATAAAAAAATATAAAAGTGTAATTTAGGAAAATGGAAACGGGACCAACAGTTGTGCCACCTGTTATTTTGTTTAAAAAAATCTTTAAAATCCACCCTGCACTGAATAAATGTACAGTTTTTATTTTTTATATCCATTAGAAACTGTTTCTCCAATAAAAGGTGAATATTTTATTTGCGTTATTTTTTCCACATCGTCGACCGGGGTGATCTGTGGCTCTCGCTTAAATTCTTCATGTTACCGTTTCCCCATTCTAAAACGTATCCTTGCAGCTTCAGTACATCTCAGTGTTTCAGAGTTTGAAAGTTACACTTTGAAACTTTGATTTGACAAAATTATTAGACCTCCAGCGGCTCGTCTCTGCAAATCGCACACAGTCCAACCCCTGTACCTGCCTATGTATGATGAGGTAATAATCCTATGATACCAGGAGCAGCTATAAAGACTACTGTTCTGAATAACATTTTTTTTTATTTTTTAGAAACCGTGACTACAAAGTATATGCATAGTTTTTTTCTACAAAGATAAAGGGCACAGGGCAGTTTAGATATGTAAGGTTTCAAGTTTCTGTCCTGCTATTCTTAAAATATTTGTATTAACAGAAGATGTAAGAAAGTCAATCCATGATCATGTCGATGAATCCTCCCGTTAGAAAATCTAAGTTATTCTGCTATCCTTTTTTTATTTTTGTTTCTCCTCATAGCAAAAATGTTCAGGGTTTCCTTTTTCTTGTTTTCAAACTTTTTGGTTCATAAATGTTTTCATGGGTGGGCAAAGCAGAAAGCACAGACTGCCTACTGGGCCCTAAAAGATGACTACAATGGGTTCTGAATAAGATTGTTGTATTATTAATAATAATAATATTATTAATGATGGAAATAATAATTGTCATTGTTTGTAAATTATATTTTGAAAGTTATTTTTGTACACACAGTTGTTGGTCGCATCCACAGCGCCCCACATGGTCACTCAGCCTATAAAATCACCTTTTCTTCCACTTATTTTGTGCCCTAACATATTTTTGTTGTTCACTTACCTTATTTTTGTTTTGCGTTTAAATGATTCTTTAAGCTGCGTTATTTTACTGATCCAGTCAGTCAAGCAGCTGTTGGCAATTCAAAGTAAAATAACAAACAAAAAACACCACCAACAGAAAAGATGGGCTATTTTATTAACTGTTTAGTTTCCTCGTTTTTCTGTTACTCTCTCCACTCATTCATGCAAACCTCAAACTCAGAAAGGAGCCCAACTGTGCCTTTAAGAGAGACATCCTCCCCTCCTCCTCAGCTTCTCCGATCAACATTAGACTAAAATGTGAGTTGATTCGTTGTCTCATACTTCTGCTCCACCATAACGCAAAAAAAATAAAAAATAAAACACACGAGACACACTCTAAATGTTTGTATGTTGCAGAAATCAATCAGTAAAGATGGAACTAAAGTAAACATGACCCTGTTTTTGTTTTTAATGCTAGTGACAAAGGTTTGTCAAATGGATGAAAGACTGTGTGGGGATGACAATACTTTATTAATGGAGATGAGCTTTTAATAATTCACACTGACTTATGAAGTTATACCGCTGTCTTTTGAATTAGAATTTGATGGCCGACTAATGGATTATAAATGAACTTGATGAACTGTTGGAGGGAGCTTAATGAACATTTTTCATGAAGACACCATAGTTGGGTCAGTGTTTCGATGCAGGCTTAAAAAAAGGAGATTCATTCTTAAAAAAAGCTCTGAAAAAAACTAAGCAACTATGACAACTGAAAAATAATCTGTTTCCCTAATTTCTTTTGTTTAAAATCTAAAATCTCAGATGATTTGTCAAATCTAGGCATGGACTGATATGGGATTGATTCTCACCTTATGATAACGTGACACCTGCTTCATATTTCTACGCAAAAATGTAAAAAAAAAATATAGAATTGGGTCTAATTTGTGTCAACAAAGCATCTACCGGCTGCAATAAAAAAAACTGAGAGCATAGCTAGTTGGAGTGATGTTACCTATTTTGTCTTTTAATTTAGATTTTAATGCAGATTTTATATTAAAAAAAGTGTTTTCAAGAAACAAAGTATTTTGTTTTTCTCGAGCTAATTGTGCAAATGATTACAGATTTCTGTAATTCTGTTCTATAAAGAGTAATATAAGTTTGATAAGCTGACATTAGCTGGTCAATCAGTGCTCCGGCTTCTAGCCTGCACTCTGAAGCTTAACAGTGTTTATTTAGAGTTTTTTTTTTTTTCACCTAGAAAATATTCCTAAAGCGTTTTTTTACTAACCCTAAGATTGATTGAAACATAGCTAATGCACACAAGGTTTTCAACTAGACAAGTGGTCCTTAAACTGGATGTGGTTAAGATCCCATACACAAACAATATTTGTACAAACAAATTAAAGTTGTTACAATTAATTTCTTTTTGAATAATATATTTCATCATTTTCTAAGTGTAACTGATTGTGAAGCAGGGGTGATCTAAATTCTTCCTGATAAAAAAAAAAAGTATATTTAATTTTTGTATATATTTTTTTTTAAATGCAAGAAAATTTTAGCTTGGGTCTTAAAAGATACAGAATTTTGAGATTCGCAGGATAGGCTTGATTTGTATTATGTACACAGGTATGAACACTTTTTTTATTAGAGCCATGCTGGCCAGCGCTCGAAGATTAATGTGTCTTTTCCATTAGCGTAGCAATCAGATTTGTTGCCTTAGAGCCAAGTTATTAGTTTGCCATACAAAAAAAAAAAAATACACAAACACAAAGGACATCCAGACTTTGAGAAATAAGATTATCTGGTCTGATGAGACAAAGTTTGAACCTTTTGGCTTTAATTCTAAGTGGTATGAGTGGAGAAAAGCAGGCACTGCTCAACACCTGCCCAATACAATCCCTACAGTGAAGCATGGTGGTGGGAGCATCATGTTGTGGGGGTGTTTTTCAGCTGCAGAGAAAGGACGACTGTTTGCAATTCAAGGGAAGATGAATGCAGCCAAGTACAGAGATAACCTGGAGGAAAACCTCTTCCAGAGTGCTCGGGACCTCAGATTGGGCTGAAGGTTCACCTTTAAACAGGAAAATGACCCTAAGCACACTGCTAAAGTAACAAAAGAGTGGCTTTAGAACAACTCTGTGACCGTTCTTCACTGGCCCAGCCAGAACCCTGACCTAAACCCAATTGAGCATCTCTGGATAGACCTGAAAATGGCTGTCCACCAACGTTCAACATCCAACCTGACAGAACTGGAGAGGATCCCCAACTCCATGTGTTGAAAAACGTGTTGCATCATTCCCAAGAAGACACATGGCTGTACTAGATATAAAGGTGCTTCTACTCAATACTGAGCAAAGGGTCTGAATGCTTACGACCATGTGATATCTCAGATTTTATTTTTTAATAAATGTGCAAAATTCTCTACATTTCCATACTCTCATTTTCCAGGTTCTGAAACCCCAGAGGGGGAACAAACCCTCAGACTCAGTAGATGGTCCCCCTTTATTCTGGGGTGTAAATGAGCAGACGCTCCTTGGCCCCCTTGATAGCACAGCGGCCCATTAGCCCAGACCCTTACCAGACGGCCAGCTTCTCCATCCGCTCAAGCGTGATGTAGATGCCTGTTGTGATAGTGCATTGCAAAATGAAGGGTGGCCTCCCCGCCAGCCTCAAGGTCCAACCGGACGGTGGCTAGGCAATGCAACGGCCCAAAAACCTCACAGATCTATTCCCACCAGGACCCAAGATTATAATCATTAAACACATGACCTAGTGTTAAACAATGGGATTCTAACCTGCCTACTTCTTCATAGCCTAGACTACACACCTGCTAATGGATGATCCGTCTGTTTTTAAGAGCAGAAAAAAAAAAATCTTGTTGAAAAACATGAACATAAAAATTAATTTATATTTAAATTAACAAAACTGAAGGGTCTGCCAATTTGTGTTTTAGTGTAGGGAATCAATCAAGTGTTACCTACACATTTTAACAGGAGCTCACAAACCATTAGACTTTCCTATTTATGGTCATACATTAAAGGTTAAGAGGTGTACTCAAAAAAATGCATGGCTTAAACGCTCTGATCTGTGCTTGACTGATTTAAGAATCATTTGTGAAGCTACTGGAGTAAACTTCCACAGCCGTGCCCTAATTTGCATCCACAGGCACCAAATAAATGTAGGTTCAACAAGAAGGCGGACTCAGAATACAGTCATTTTATTTTTCCCAATTATTTTAAAGTTCCTCAGCTCATTTTCAAGGGTGCTACTGTTCGAGACCTGAATGAAATACGCCACACAGAACAACAATCACCTTCAATCAGGTTCAACTGAACATAGCACACCACCAGTAGTCTCAGGTCATTCTGATTGAATTGAGTGTGGAGCTTATGCAATATCACCATACCTTCTGGGATCAAATTAATGTTTTTAAACTCAATAGTATTACAGTGCCCTGCAAAAGTATTCGTATGAACTTTTATTTATTTTTTGCATGTTGTCTGATTTAATTCAGAAGTATCAAGTTTAAAGGGTCTGAAAGTTGCTTGAATGGTGAAGAGTCTTTTGTATGCAATTACATTTTTATGCTGTGACGGTCTCAGAGACATATTAAAGAGCATGAGTCCACAAGCATAATTTCCCTTTCTATAACTTTATGTTAGTCTATCAGATATATTCCTTGTAAAATACAAGAGACATTTTGGAAAAAATACAGTCAGAATTACTGAGGCAAGCCGTTTTCCACGCAAACTTCTCAAGTGGCAGCATGATATGCATTTAAGATGTTAGAAATGGAGCCAGGTTGCTGTCTTAACTTGGCCACTGCGGTCTCCCCACAGAGCACTTTCACATGTTATGTAATGGTTTTATAAATATAACCAGCCACAGCTGAGTGTGTGTAGCTGTAGCACCAGGTTGAAGTGTCATCTGAAGGTACTGCAACCGGGCTGACCGTGTCAGCCCTGTTCGAAAACATGTAGATGATATAAAACTATTAGGAGATACTGAATTTGAATTGGAATAACACCACTTCCCCCTTCTGGCTTGCATCAAATTACCTAATATACATCTCTCTGATCTGGGGACTCATGTTTAATTTTAATAACTGGCTTTTGTTTGCTTACAGTTTGTTCCAAACGCTCTTTTTAATAGATATTTTGAAATTTATTTCAGTAAATCAGAGCGTAAACGAAGACTGAAGATTTACAACCTTGTATTAAGAGGTGAGCGACGAGCCCGTTGCTGTATATGTTAGATAAAAGACAGCGAGGTTATATATTTAATTACAGTAACAAGAGGGAGCACAGTTTGTTTCAAAGAAGCCATACTGACTTGATTTAAGCTACCTTCTTGAACCCACTAGCTTTTGGAAATAGCTGGAATTGGTTCCGTTTTAAGAATCATCCAAACAAATCTCACCATGTGTAAAAAAATATAAATAGAAAAAAGTGATTCCCTCCTACCATGACAACTGGCTGGTACTGGTGGTAACTGCCAAAAGGACTTTTAAATTGTCACGAAATTTTGACCCTCTACTCTTGGCACAGTTATTTTATGGGGGGTTTTAAAGCATGAACAACTTGATTAGCATCTTTCCACAGCATTTCGGTTTTGAATGTTGGTATGATAGTCCTCTAAAAATCTTTCAACTTATATTTGGTGGAATAGAAAAAAATATATATACTTTATTATCCCACAAAGGGGAAATTCAGCTGTCACAGCAGCAAAATGTAAGATGGGCCCATTAGTGCCATATAATGACCTTGTGCCCCATTTCCAATAGGGCCAGTACGGCCTGGAACGGGTAGTTTGTGCTGTGGGCAGGCTTAGCTTACCAAACCTTCAGCAAATGTATCTCTCTTCCGTTCAAGATTTAATTTTTGTAAAACAGATTTTTTTTTTAACCAATGTAAGCTACTACTTAGACTTCCATAGCTCAGAGTGATGTCAATCCAGCCATCTTGTTTTACAAGGATACCTTTGCAGCTTGTTTTTAGTTGGACATTAAATTCAAGTTAGCTCCAGGACAGGGTGATTGCAATGAAAGCAGGTTTTTGAAAATATTTTTTATTACTTGCAATTCTTCTTATAAAAAAAAAATCAGGTAGGAAAAAGAACATTAACCACCAGTTAAAATCTAGAAAAAGTATTTTTTTTCTGAAACCACGAAGAATGTCTGTGAACCTGAACTTACTTTGAAAAAGACTAAGCATCTCAGTAGCAGGACATGAACCTGGACCTACAGAATGGGCGACACCAAGACAAACCCTTCCGCCAACATGACAACATGATGAAATGCTCATATTCAAATATATATACTTACAAGATCCCCACGTTGTTCCAAACGTAAATATTTCGCAAAATCACACGGATTTTTTATTTATTTAGGCTCCTTGCAACTAACTGCAGTGTTCTGCTTATTTGGAACTTTAAACTATTGCTTACTCTGAGACAAACAAACAAACAACTCCAGACCAATCAGCAGTTACAGCTGCTGCAAGAAGTGAGAGGGATATCATATTATAGGACCAATCAGTCCATAAGTGGGCGTTTCAGGTCACACTTGGAAGATATTACCACCAACCTCATGTTGAGAAGTCAAACTATTAGGATGGTTCTTTAGTGTTAGCAACAACAAGCTTTTCATGTAGAACCAGGTTGGTTTGGATAACTTTTTCCCCTAACAAAAAAATAAAAAGTAAAGCTGTATTTTGTAATCTAAAGCTGTTTGATAATCGACAATAATGTTTGTTTTAATGCATATGTTAAATCAAGATATAGTTTGCTAGATGGAGTTTTGATATAGTTGTAGTTGAATCAAAATACATTATTCAGCATCAGTTTTATTTTGCTTTAAGGTGTAGAGGCATCATTAGAATCAAAAGCCCACAGGCGGCGTGCTGCTCTTTATTTATTCAGTCTGGCCCCGCCCATCGCTGTCAGTCAAACATTAACCACGCCCATGCTGCATGTCAATCAACCAGACGCCCCGCCCATTCCTAGCCCGCTTGCACGTCGAGAAAAAAAAAAACAGAAAAAATCCCCAGCAGCGGCCGTGGCCGTTGGGGAAGAGAGTAAATAGAGGGAGAAGCCTCAAGATGGCTGACTCACAGGGCTCTGTTCACCTCTCCGGAGCTGCGGCTGTAGCTACTTCTCCTTCCGCTATCGGAGCCTCGGTGAAAAACGGACTCGGCAAGGCAACCGAGTCGATGGGAGCCGCTGACGACCGCCTGCAGCGTTCCGGAGATTTTAGCCCACCGCCAACCAAGAAGGTCCGAGTTGAGGAGAGGAGCGTTAAACCCAAGAAAGTCGGCAAGGACGGGGGTGATGGAAGCAACGGCAGCGGGAAAAAGAAAACCCTGCAGCTCACCAAACAGCAGGATTGTAGTAGCAGTAGTAGCGCGGGTTTATGGAGCTTCAGCCCGGTTAAGACGAGCAGCAGCAGCAACCCTCCGGTGCCTGCTACCGATGGATCCCAGCCACTCAAAGTCTTCAAACAGAGCGATTTCTTCCTCCACAAGGCGCCTTCTTCGAAACCCAAGTGTAAAGATAAACAGAAGGAGAGAGAGAAGATGAAAGGAGGCGGGGAGGTGAAAAAGAAACACAAACTGTTGGTGACCTCCGGAGTTGGGAATATTGTTAGTAACAGCAACGACATTAAAGGGTTTAACAACGTTTCTACAGCGAAGAGAGAAAATGGAGATGTCCTGTTATCGTCACAAGGTAGGCCCTTGTAATCTTTTAATACCTAATGTCAGAACTTTCGCTCATGTTTTTAATAAGTAGGCTCGAGTTGTGCTGATGGATTCAGCCATTTGAACATGTGGCCCTGACCCAGAGAGTCTGCCTTTTAATTCATCCCAGTAGTCCCGTTTTTATGCTCCTGTTTAAAAAAACACCTAAATGCTGAAATACTTCCTAAACACGCCAATAGGCATTCGTCCCCATCCGGGGTTAATGTTTACAACATGTTTAGTAATTGTTTAAACAGGGTTTGGTGGATGTGTTTACGGGCTGCGTTCCGATACCAGCTCTTTTTTTGATTCTTCTTTCCGTCGCTCGCTCACCCGCGCGTGAACCCTGGAGCTCTAGAAAGAGAATCGGTCCGTCGCGCGACCTGGCAGTGGGAATCATAAACAGCCGCCATCGGGCTGCTGGGGAATAGTTACGTAATTACGACGTAGGGATGAAATATTACACGTTTTTAATCGAAAAACGGCAATTAATAGTTAAATTAAAACTTGTCGAAATGAAGAGATATTTTCAATGTACGGCTAGAACCTCAGCTGATGTGTTTAATCGCTTTGAAAAAAAAAGTGGAGTTGTGAAGGCAGGGGAACCACACGCTCGTTCTGTCAAAACAATATGACAGCCGCCCGCCATTATAGGCTAAGTGTTGTTTTGGTAGTGCACCACGCCCCCCTCTGTAACCCTAGGCTTTATGGGAGAGCAGAAAGACCGCGTCCTAGGCTGGCTTAAACTATAATAAAGGTAGAAATAATGGTGTGGTTTTGATATTCTCTTCATAATCAGGTATTTACGTTAATCACGTTATAATCTTATCAGTTATCACTAGACTTTTGTTGGCTACATGTTTGAGAAGAAACCATATATGTCGCTTAAATACACTTTGACGTTTTTATGTAATCCTTTTATCACTACACTATTGCAAAAAAAAAATTATTGAAAAGTTTTTATTTTTCATACACACACACCTATATATATATATATATATATATATATATATATATATATATATATATATAAATTAGACCTTTTTAAATAAAATCAAGAAGTGCATGAGAAGTGTTTGCAGTTTTGTGCATGACAATGAGCAATTTTATTTACATCTTTTTCACTCTTCTCCTTTGTCTTGATCACTAAATTTAAAGCCAAGTGTTTGCATAAAAGGCAATGAAAGGCTATCTGTAATCGTAGGTAACCAGAGGGTTGCCGGTTTGAGCTCCAACTCCAGCTTTTCTGGTAGTCGTGTCCTTGGGCAAGACACTTCAACGTAACCTGCCATCACCAGTGTGTGAATGAGTACGTGAACGACTGAATGTCGTGTGAAGCGCTTTTGGACTGCATAAAACGCTATATACTTTCAATCTGATTGGCCAAGTTTACTGTTGGAAAGCTGACTTTTAATACAAGGCCATGCAGATGTTTCCTTCAAGCAGTCCTCTGCAGTTGGATATTGCATACAATGAAGTTGCAGGGATCATTGTGATTTGGTATAATACGCAGTAGTAGTGGGCAATATAAAAGGTATAAGGTAGAAATTATATAGATTTAGCCAAAGGTAGAGATTTTGACTATACCACAGTTATGCTTTTTGATGATGTCATCAAGATGTGCCTACATACTTTGTACAAGATATGCAAGGATACTGGTCATTGCTTGTCTTTACACTAGATATTGAAAGTTTAAAGTTAACAGAAAGGAAACCTGTTGGGCTTGAAGCGTTTTTAATTCAGCTATATGCCGGTTGCTTTTTGTGCAATATTAAATGTATGAATAAGTAACCAGGATAGCAGTTAATTTAAAGTAATTTAATGTACAACTTTTTCATAATATTTACCTTTGACTTTATATAAAATATCTTCGTCTTATGAAAATTTTTGCGTTGCGTTATTTTGGAAAAAAATAATAAAAAATGTTTTAAAATGCATTTAGCACAAAAAAAGTAATTTAAATGACATTCTAAACCTTTTTGAAGTTGTTCTGCTACAATGTGTCTGGAAAGTGAGAATGTTCATAAGCAGTAATTGTGACATACACAATAATAAAAAAAAGAATACACCGGAATGCATATCGTTATTGCATATGCTTTAGATTATATCCCAAAATGGATTTGAGGCCATGTTGCCCAGCCCTACTATGCAGCTTCATTATATTTTAGTGACTGGTTTAAAATGGAAATATTCATATACCTAGAACTTTTCCAGAAGTTATAACCAATAAATCTCTCTTCATTGTGACTGCATGTTTTAATTTTAGGTTTAGTCATAATCTTTTGAGAAATATGTGGTTTGGTTTTAGTCACAATTTACTCATTTTTTGTTGTTTTATTAGACTAAATTTCTTGTCTATAAAGTTGACTAAAATAGTCAGAGAGGAATATTTAGAATTTCTCGCTGCAGTTAATTAGTAAGATCATATACGCTAAATTCAACCTTATGTTGGATGCAAGTTGGAATTCATTCCTACCAGTCAAGAATGTTTGGTTTGATCGATTTTTAACTTTTTATTTATTTTCCCAAATGGTTCCTCCTTTCCTAAGGCTTAAAAATACATCTGAAGGTATTTAAGCTCAGTTTGTGGCCTTCTCACTTTTCTAATCTGGTAACGTATTAATTTCTGAATTTGCTTTTTTCATCCATTACAGAAATAACTTAGCAATATCCAACTAAGAAGTCTTATGTGGATGTTTTTTGAGATACCAACTAGATCCGAAATGCAAAGCGAAAAATACGTTATTTTTTTTAAATCAACTTTTTATACTAAAAGAGTCTGGAGTGAAAATGTTTTGTGGCCAATTGGTTTTCATTCCCCTTGATAAAACTCCATGCAACCAGAAGTCAATAATAGTTATCAACCCAAGTTGTTCTGTATGTAATTAAAGTACAGATCCGGGTATAAATAGTGTGACTCATGGTTAATGTTTTGGAGTGGTTTAAAGATGGATTAGGGTTAGAAACAATATCCCAAGCTTTGATGGACTTGTTTGGTTCAATATCTGTATATATTGGAAAAATAAGGCATGGCTGTCCACTTAAACTGACAGGCCAGCAAGCAGAGCATAAAGCAGAAAAGTTGCCAAGAGACCCCGGGTAGCTCTGAAAGAGCTAAAGAAATCTGCAGCTCAAGTGGGAGATCTTTAGACAGGACAAATATTGGTTGTTCACTCCACAAATCTGGCTTCTGTGGAAGAGTTTCCAAAAGAGAGCTAGAAATCGTGTTTGCAGTTTGCCAAAAAAAAACAATGTAATATGAAAAAGAAGGAAAAAGGCATCAAACAAATGCTGTTTGATGGCGTGTGTTTCGTTTTCTGTGTGTGTCTGTGTCGAGCTCGGACTGCAGCGGCGGGAGATGCGGCGGGCACATGTCGGCGTGTGTGAGCACATGATGTCACCCTTTTCCAGTTGGTCGGTTTAAGAGGTCATGACACACCGTGAGCAGCCGCTGCCGTGGAGTAGGATACCAGGATAGGATGTGTTATCAGCCATGCTTCCCCGAAAGGTTAGAGGATACAGTGCCATGAACAGGCTGGAGAAAAATACTTCAACAGTGCTTGTGTAAAGAACTTGCTGGCAGTATAGAAGAGCAGAATATTGGTCTGAATTATTACAAATCTGCGTATTCGTCCTTCAAAAATAAAGTTCACAGCTTCAGATACACTTCGTGGAAGATGCGGCGTACTCTCTTGAAGGGCAAGAATGTTACTCAGGAGGATCCAAATGGTATCGGATAATCAAGTAATATTATTAGTGTTCGCGCTGCTCAGGGGAAGCTCCAGGGAGCAATGGCTGCTGCATAAATTTGGTCTCCAAGCAGAAGAGGGTTATTCGTTGTTGGAAGAGTAACGGCACATCTGTGTTTTTTTAGTTTTTTTTTTTTAGAAAGAACTTTGTGGAAAAACTTAAGTCGAATCCTGCTTTCTTTATTTACAAGAACATTCAAAATTAAATCTATAAAGTGATCTAATTGCTAAACAAAAAAGCACAAAAAATTCCTATGGCTGCTTGATATCATCATAATTATATATATTTGAGTGATTTAAAAAAATGTATGCAAAATTTTAGCCGTCTTACTGTTCTGCTCTCTATAGAGTAAAACCACTGTAACAAACTCAGAATAACTGGTTTATTAGTAAAGCTGTCTGCTCCGTTATGGAGGACCAAAACTGACATAATCAAAAATAAAAGCAGATATATATATATATATATATATATATATATATACATATATATATATATATTGCACAATCCATCTGCGCATGGATCCTGCTCCTTCCTGTTTATTGACCAATAGTAGAGGAGTTGGACCAAGAAGGGCCGCCCTCCTTATTTGCATGATGAGGTAGAAATGCATGACATAAAGTACAAAGAGGAGACGAGGGAAAGTAAAAACAAGGAATGCATGTATAAGATAAAGGGAAAACAAAACAAAAAATTTTCGTCAAAAATGCAAGTAAAAAACTGTCTGTCTGTCTGTCTATCTATCTATGTTTTTATTTGTAATTATGTCAGTTTTGGTCCTCCATACTCCGCTAGAGCCTACAATTAGCTGCTAAATCGATATGCTACTGGTATCTTGTAAACGGTAGTTTCTTATCTACACCATGACTAATTAAAAACAGAAATTAATTTATTTTTTCTACAGATATCTCCATTTAGCCATATTTAACTCAAATCAGTTCACTCCAGAACCTTCTCTGCCATCTTATTAAAAGGACTGTATGAACATATTCCTCCCAGATAGGCTTGGTCAGTTTTTGTTTGTTTTTGCTTGCCCTATTAGATTCCCCCCCCCCCTTAGGAAAAGGTTGGGCGCGTTTTGCCAGCAGGGGTATTTTAATCTGGGGGAGCAGGCTTTGGCTTACTCATACTAATGGAGTGACAGAGAAAATCTGGTTCCCTTTAGTTACTCTAGGATCAAAAATGTGGCTTCAAACGCCTTCTTTATTATGAATAAATTCAGTTTCATTTAGAGGCCCTGTGTGCATTGAGAAATTGTTGACAGGTCCACTGTATGAGCCTCGTGGAACAAATATGGTCTTCATTTAGCTCCTTTTTTAACCTTATATAACTTTAAGGCCGCCAATTGTTCTTCCGAGCTTTCCTGCACGTTAGTGTTTGAGTCCACTTTATTCAAACATGAAACATCCATTAATCTAAGGAGAGTAGTCCTACTCTTTGATGCTTTTCTTTTCCTGTAAAACACACAAGCGAAAGCATATGGGGCCTTTATTTTTGTTTTATTGAAGGACAGGAGATTCAACTGAATAAAACTGTTTTTTAGTATTAGTTTACAGCATCAAGGTTTATACTATAACAATATTTTTTCGTTCAGAAGACAAACAACCTCATTTAAAGGTCGTCAGGGTCACCGTTTCATTGGTTCCCTTTGAAATGCCTGCAAAATAAATAAGTTCTAAACACAGATGAAATGATAGCAGATAAGGAGTTTGAGTGCAGATATTGAAAGAAGGAATCTGTTTTTCATTATAATTTTTTTTTCTTTTTCATCAGACAACATAAAAGAACCCCACAGAAATGCGCATATATCTGTTTTCTCATTTTGTTCACCCTGAAGTTAAGAAGTTGGATGCGAGCAACGGGTGGTGTAGTTGAAGACTGCGAACCGCCAGCCTCCGGCGTCTTTCCTGTGATCATCCGAATGGTTAAAATCCCCCCCCACCCTGCTGCGTTCCCCTTAAAAACCCGTAGCTGCAGCAAAGTAAAAAAAAAACAAAAAAACAACAAGAACAGAGCTGCGTGTTCACTCTGCAGAAATCTGTTTATAAGGACTAATGAAGAAACTTTCAGTTCGTTTCTGGAGGGGAAACCCCGTTATTGAGCTGTGATGCAGTCTTCCTCTGTGTAGCTGTGTCGCTGAGGTTAGATCACCCACCTGGGCTGCTGTCTCCTGGATGCAGGAATAGAGCATTTATGGATCTAACACCTCCGTCAGGGTTCATGCTTTCATAAATCTGCCGGTAATGTTGAACTTTAAAGGCTGCTTCCTGTGGAGCCTGATTACTGTTATGAAACCTGCAGATTGCCATATCTTCTAATCTAAAAACTGATTCCCCCCACACATTTATGAAATGAGACACGAGAGTTTGTGTTCACATTGCAAAAGGAACACAAATATAATGAGGTAATATATTTCTAATGTTGTGAAGTTTACACTTAAAAATAAAGGTTATGATGAGCTGGTCGATTGGAAAATTGCTTGATTTCAGTCACCAGCTTACTTGGCTTTGAGTGTTAATGTTGTAAAAGTGAATTGGTGCTCTTACTATTCACTTCCCATCCTGCACGGGTTCCTTAATCTTTGATCCTGCCAGCAGTGAGTGGAACTAGACCACGGTCTACTATCCGCAGTGTGAGAACACGGCTGCCTTTTTACCATCTGGTTCTGCTGACCGGGTTTAAAGAAGACCGTTATCAGTTTTTTTTATTTTTATGCATTTTTTATGGGGAGAGGAAAGGAGCAAATTATCAAAGAAGGCGAATATGAAAAGATTGGATCAAACTTGGAAGTTGTATAAAGAAAGGTGAAGGCTCATTGCTCAGCCGGGAACTGTGGGTGTTAGCCAGCATCCTCGCTGTGCCTTTCCAGTAAAACGCACTCCAGCACCAAAGAGGGTGGGATATTTAAATTTGCAACAGATTTCTGTCTATCGCAATCAATTGCTTTGACTGATACTAGTATTAGTAATTTTTTTATTATATATATCTTGATGTAACACTCTAGTAGTGTGCGATACAAATGGTATAAGGTAGAAAAGCAAAAAAAATTGCCAGCTGTAGAGATGTGGACTATACAAACTTTGTACCGGTTACACAAGGAGGAAATACTAAAGGTCATAAGTAAAATGTCATATTTTCTATTCAACGAAAAAAGAAACCTGTTGAACTAAACTATTTCTTGTTTTTACATTTTTCACCTCATTTCAAACAATTTCGTTTTTTGTGTTAATGTTTGAAATGTATTTTATTTCAAATATCTTCATCTCTATTTATATTATTAGAATTGTAGTGTTGCATCTGTTGAAAACAGGTTGGTTTATTTATTAATTTATTCTTTTGAACTTTGCCCATTAAGTGTTTGTTAAATAGTATTTTATGTTTTTTTGTTTGTTTTTCGTTTAAGTCATTCTTACGTTTTGTGAGGATGTTCAAAACAGTCGTTTGGACATATAGAAACAGAAGAAAAGAATATATTGCAATAAACATTGTTACCGCACATGCTTCAGATTTTACCAGAAAATAAATTGGAGTCCATAACTCTAGTGATTCTATGAGACTGAAAAGAGCTGAAAGAGGGAGCTGGCATGTGTTTAATTGGAGAAGAAAGTTGGCTGGGAAAGAGTATCGAGATGCAGTTATGGGGAAAACTTTGTTTTTTTTCTTTAAACGTTCTGTCTGGCAGTGTGGTACTCAGAATCGGCGTCTGAGTACCAAAAACAAGCCCAACAGATTAACTTTCTCAGAGCATTACAGCTTTTGCTACAGTACTTCACTTGATATATATGTGCGAAAAATATTTATTAGATATTGTTGTGGGTTTTATTTCTTGAAGTTGTCGACACGGAAACGAGAAAACAAAAGAGAAGAAAGAAAGAAGATGAAGAGGATAGGCAGGAGAGGTAGGAGTGTGAATTGACGATACAAGAGAGGAAGGGGAACAAAAGAGAACACAAGAAAACATCCCAGTCCTCCACATCTGCAGGATGGCAGAGAGGCGGAACAAACAAAAGAAAAAACAACAACCAACCAATAGAACGGAGCAACATTAACAAAACAAACCTAAGAAAGTGAACTACGAGCTACACACTCACAACACACAAAAATGGGTATATAAATACAACAACAATGTCGCTGGAAAGCTCTTGGCACCACTTTAAATAATAACCTCATCCAGAGAGTATGTCTGTAGATACTGAGGTCCCCACACCTACAGTACAGGCCAAAAGTTTGGACACACCTTCTCATTCAGTGCGTTTTCTTTATTTTCATGACTACATTGTAGATTCTCACTGAAGGCATCAAAACTATGAATGAACACATATTGAATTATGTAGTACTTTTAAAAAAAGTGTGAAGTAACCTGGCCTCCAAAGTCACCGTAGCTGAAGCCAATCAAGATGATTTGGGGTGAGCTGAACCGCAGAGTGAAGGCAAAAGGTCCAACAAGTACTAAGCACCTCTGGGAACTCCTTTAAGACTGTTGGAAAACCACTTCAGGTGACTACCTCTTGAAGCTCAAGAGAATGCAAAGCAGTAATCAGAGCAAAGGGTGGCTACTTTGAGGAATCAAAAAATATAGCATGTATTCAGTTATTTCACCCTTTTTAAGTACATTCAGTAATTCCATACATTGTGTTCATTCATAGTTTTGATGCCCTTAATTGAGAATCTACAATGTAGTCATGAAAAGAAAGAAAACGCCCTGAATGAGAAGGTGGGTCAAAACTTTTGGCCTGTACTGTGTGTGTGTGTGTGTGTGTGTGGACCTGGTATTACTATCTTTGTGGGGACCAAAAATTGGAAGTTTACTATCCAAGTGGGGACCGACCTCCCTTGTGGGGACCAAAATCCCGGTCCGCACAAGTTTGAAGCAATTTTTGAGGCTTAAAATTTGGTTTTAGTGTCAGGTTTACACTTAGGTTATGGTTAGATTGGGGTAAGGGTCAGGGTTAGGCATTAATTTTTGATGGTTAAGGTTAGGGTAAGGCGCTACGGAAAACATTATGTCAATGAGAAGTCCCCACAAGACATAGAAACCCAACATGTGTGTGTGTGTGTGTGTGAGAGAGAATGCAGGTGTGAGGAGCTGTCAATCCGTCCTGCAGGAATCGACGCAGAAATGAAGGAGGCTGGGGATAAATACATCCAGAGCCCAGGAGCCCCAGGCGGACTAACGCAGGGTTTACCGCACCCCTCAAGAGAGGAACAATGGGAAGCCCCGGGGGGGGGCCATCCACCAGCTACAGTGCCAGGGCCCGGGAGGCCGCAGGGATGAGCCCACGGGCTCCGCCACGGGGACCAGGGGTTCCCAACCGCTACCGCAAGGCAGGGGGGGGGGGCACAGCGGGCCAATGGACAACACACGTCGCTGCTCCCTGGGCCAACCCACCCCATGTCGGCACGCTATATTAACAGCTACAGCGGACTGACAAGAACAAGGGGCGGTGCTCTGCAGCCCAGGCCCCAAACCAGAGAGCCTAGTCTACCTCCAGGACCCCAAACCCCCTGATAGTTGGTAGCGAACAGGGGCATAGAAAGACCCCCAGTCTGTCTCCCCCCGCTCGCACGTGGTGGCGTTATTCTAATGTGCACTTAAAACAGTGGGGTGGGACATGGGTTTGGGGAAACTACCGTCTTAAAGGGAATCATGACTTACAAGAGATGACTCTTTTTTTCTTTTCTTTTTTCTTAAGCAACAATATTTAAAATGCCATGTTTCACATTGTAAGAGTACATTTAAGACGTTGGATTTAAAAAAAAAAAACTGGTCTAAATGTGCATATATTAGATTTTTTTTGTGTGTGTGTAAAAACTGGGGTTTACTTCAGATAATGAAATGCACCTTATCCCCTTTCCAGAGAACCCCAGCAAGGAGAAGACGAAGGAGCGCGAAAAGAAGAAGGTGAAGGAACGACAGAAGGAGAAGAAAAAGCACAAAGTGATGAATGAGATCAAGAGAGAGAACGGCGAAGTCAAGCAGCCGATTAAAGGTGGGTGGAAACACTCATGCATACCAAACGATGTGAGGGAGTTACACAAATCTCGTCTGTCGACGCTGTAGTCGGTGAAAGTGGCATTTTAAGAAGTCCAACTGGAAACCTATCCAAGCTAATTCAATTTACATTAACAAGAAGGTTTTTTTAAATTATAGTTGAATTCATTAGTAAAGTGATTTGATTATAATTAATGAAAACCTAATTATTTGTTTTATTACACCACAGAAAGTAGCGGAAACCTTTTTAAAATACCGTTCAAAAATACCACGTTTGTAGTGTTGGTCATCAGGCTGTTCTCTCTCAGTAGACCTGCATGACCCTCTTCCACATGCTGGTGTACAGTCAATCATTAGTGCAAAATGATCTTTCAGAGGATATAAAAAAAAACCTCATAATGCTTTCTACTCCGTAAAAGACTAAATGTTTCACAGGAACTGGACGACAGCAGGAAGCTGTAGTATCGCTGGCATTAGGTTGACCTTTGTTGCGGGCTTCCTGTCACATGCTGAAACAGAGCTCATGATTTATTTAGTCTGACCACCTGACTTTCTGTGTTTCTGGACATTGATTTTAAACCTCCTGATGACAACTGTGCTACAAGGAAGTAGAAGTCTCTACGAATGATCCCGAGTTTTTCCTCCTATTCTTATGTCTCAGTGTCTTGCATATTTTCCCAACCACAAACTTGAATTTATTTAGATTTTGTTTTATAAAAAGGGAATAAGGTTATGCATAATTACGAAGCTGAAAAAAAGCGACACATTGTTCTCCAAGCTTTGTACATTATCTTAAAAGTGTGGCTAGGGCTGGACGATATGACCTAAAAATAAAATCTCCGCTTACCATTTCTTTTTCCGTTTCCCTTTTTACTCTGATACCAAAGTCTGAAATTGACACTCACCATCCGGTAAATGCGAGGAAGTTTTCAGTTTGGCGAGTAAAATTTGGAGCACTATCTGCCACATGGCGAGTAAATGTTTGCAGCAAATTAGTTATGTATATTAATCCTCGTTTCTAAGGATTTCTGTGACGCTCCTCTGCTGTCTGCATGCGATGCACACAAGCATAGGTGAAACATGATCGCCGCGCCATACGTAATTGTAGGGGTTATCTTTGCGTTACAACTGGCAGGAGGACGTGAGTGGGCCTGAGTGAAACTGGTGGTTTTAGTGTGCAGTCGTTTACTTAGCATTTTCATCGAAGCACATGTGGGATCAGCCAGCAGCGGCTTCAAGCGGTGTATCAACATTCTGGATTCAGCGGGGTTAATATCTGCTCCGACTGAGCAGGACCTGGACTGGCCGGGTTAGCATGCTGGGCTGGGAGTTGTCTGGGTTGACTACAGCTCTGCTAAATATTGAAACGCAGTCGTTGGCAGCGTTTTCCCTTCTGGATGAGATGAAGTCACATGACTGTATGTAGTCATGTAAGGCCGTTTCTTAAAGAGGCAAGAGCACCACTACAACACATATTTTCCTTTTTTTTATTACAGAATTTACTGACACTGGTTAAATGACATGAGTAACAGTCATACATTTCGGTGTCCGTCAATTTCTTGTATACCGCCCAGCCCTACTATGAAGCAAGTTAAAACTGATTGGAGGTCCAATACAAGCCCAGAGACACTTTCAGATCTCATGGTGCAACTGAGTTCCTAGTGCTGTAATGCTTTGGCACAACGACTGTCAGAAGCAGGACAGATTTCATGGACGGAGAAAACAAGCAGTCTGACTAGATTTTAATAAGTGTTAATTTAAAATATAAACTAGTACTTTTTTTCTTATGAACTATTTTTGAATTGTCACTCCTTTCAGTTCAACTCTGAAATAATATATAATAGAATAATGTATTTTGGGTATATCTGTGTAAAAATTATTTAGAATTTTGGTCTGTAAAAAATATGCTTGGTCTGTAAATATTTTTCAAAAATTTAATTTTGGACCCTGTCTGATACCCAAACATAAAATGAACTGCATTTCAATATATTGGATTATAATCAGTCAGTTAATTTATTTCACTTACTGAGTTCAGACAAACTTGTATCTTCATATAGAGTTATTAATCTCGAAATGTTGTATTTCAAGCATTTATTTCTGTTAATTTTGAGGATTATGACTTGGAGCTACCAAAAGAATAACATTTATTTTCTCCATAAATTAAGACCAGTGAGAAAATGATTCACAACCCTTTCCATTCTACTGTTTTTTATTGTTGCTTGAGTCGGGTTTCTTCCCCACTTCTTCGTTCCATTCAACTTTTCCCTTAATTCGCTAACACACAGCAGTCGGTAACAAGGCAGCTTGTAAAATGGCTAACTTTGCCAGTTTACCCTCCTTGTTAAGGGGCTCAGAGACAGTCTGCTGGACAGCTGTCAAGACAGCCTTCTTCCCTGTAAACATTTAAGATCCACTTCGCTTCAGAGATGGTTGTAGGGGGAAGAAGTAAAAGAAATGCGAAACCTATCTAGCTCTTATTTTGCCTGTCAACAGTCAAACTAGCATATAGATTTATATATTGATATTTAGTTGCTCGCTACTTAAGTAACTTGTTTTTTTTACATATACTTGTCATAATTTGCAGTTAAATATTTTCATCCTCCTGTTTTTCCAGTCAGGCCGTTTTCTTGTGGGAAAATCCTGCGGATATCGGCTTCATTCCCATTGTTTTGATTTGTTCTGAAACTACAGTCAGACCGGCAGTCTTCCATCCCATAATGTCACGGCCGCACTGTGACATTTCAAGGACTTTGCTGCACTTTAGCCACAGACCATGACCACTGGCTGCAGATGGAAATTACATCGAGATTATCTGTAATATGTCATTCTTCCTGCTCTCTGTAGAGAGGATGTGCACCCTCGTAATGTTGATCCATCTTCTCATTACGTGTGAAGAGTTAGGAGACGACTGGTCTAGCAAGAGACCGAGAGTAAAAGCGAGCAGTAATCCTACGGTCACACTGCGAGGGTGTATGCTGTTTTTAATCATGTGTGTTTAGGATAATAGAGACACAGAAATCCACAGAGATTTTTAGTCAGCTAAAGCAGATAAAATGTTTACTAGCAGAGCAGTAAAGGGAAGGTTTTTAGCCTGGTTAGCTGTGGCATTAAATCGGAGTATTCAACATGCAAATTCTGCAATTGACATAGAGACTTGGAGGTGAAAGTTACAAGATCTAATCAACAGAACAGTCTTAAGTTTACAATTAAGAGTGAGTGAGGCAGCCAGTGGGGGAAAGGATAGAGAATCAATAAACAGCAAACGACCACTCTGACACGAAATCTTTTTCTTTACTTTTTTTTTTTTTACTGCCGCTGAGGTTGTTTGCAGCCCCGTGTGTGGATTTAACTGCAAACTTATCTGACTTTAAACGGATCAGGACTGTACAGCCAAGTGACACGAGGAATTTTAGTTATTCACTGGACGTGCGTTCACTTTAAAGCAGCCGGCCGATACGGAGAGGCTCCTCTGGTTTTATTACCAAGTTCATAACAATGAGGTCACCTAGGGAGAATTTGTTTTTATTTCTTGGTTATTAAATGTATTAAAGCACAAACTTTTATTTTTTGCTCTGTAATTGCACCAAAAATCACTCTCTTTCGATGTTTTGTAAAACTCTGATAATTAATAGCGATGTACCAATCTAAATCATGTGGCCCGATTCCTATGTTTTGTTTAATGTTTGACACGCGATTTAACTGATTCTAAAACTATGAGAAGATAAAAGAACAGGCAAAATATTTTACCCCAGCTTTTCTGCAGGTATTAAATGTTTATATAAGGGACAGAGGTGACGTAGATTTTAAACTGGTGAACTGGTAAACTGGTTTAAACTTTGGCATCTTGTAATAATGACTGGCAGGGATGTGATGTATATTGAATCGCAGTCATCATTTTAACATTGCTATTGACTGCTTAGATGCAATTTTTGCGTCCTTCCTGCACCTGCTGGATATTTTCTCTGGCTGAAGCTCAAACATAAAAAACAATTTATGGAAAATTATTAGTATTTTCGGGGGCACCACCTATTATCAGGAACTATCTTAATAGCCAAATATATTTACATATATCAGTCTGGATATTCTAGCACCTGCCTAGATATGGCTGAGGTGTAAACCAATAAAACAATGCAAGGAAAATTAAAACATTCTTTGGATCAAAAAATGTTTGTTAAAAGTTATCTGGATAAGGAGTCACTGACCTTTTAGAAAATTACTTCTATTTGGATTGATTACGGCAGTAAACAATCTAATTCCAGTATTTTGATACAAAAAGGACTCTCAAACACGGCTGATAAGATTAGTTTCTGTTCTTAATCTTCTCTGAAACGATCTTTATTGGAACACCTGATTTTTTTTATTCATTGAGGGCGGCCAGGGCCCGAACATGTGAGCTAATCTTAGCTTTAGCTCCCTGTAATATGCGTGGGGCGTTTGAAGTAGCTCAAATACATTTATTAAACATTTAACAAAAAAAGAAAAACTCCTGTTAGAGTAGCTCAATGGCAGGATTTAAAACGACTCTGTGTTGGGAAAGTCTTTTAAAAACACTGATTAAAGTTTCAGGCCGAGGCCTGGTTTACCAAACAGATTAAATCTAAACGACTACATATAAAAAGGAAATCACTGCTAAAGACGGGGGAGCAGAATGGGCGTGATTACGACCGAACTACACGCCCATACACGCCCCGCAAGGGCAGAGTTTACAGTGAAGATCCCGCCCCTATGCCCTTTTTAGGAACATGCTTCGTCAGAGCTGGGGAGGAGGATTCTGTGAATCCGCCATGAATTCCCCCATGAACGTGTGTCATTCTGGTAAACGGGGAGGAGTGAGGAGGCGCTGTCTATTCTTTTTTTTTTTACAGTTTATGGCCGCTACCCGCCGCGGAGAAGTGGCCTCAGCCAACCCCGGCCGGGAGGCTTCGTGGCGAAGAACGAACGGCTGGCAAGCGGGGGCTATTTATGCCTTCTCAGTCTTCTTCTCCTTCTGTGGAGCTAGAGTGCAGAGTAGCACCCCCCGATGGCTGTGTGTGGCCCAACACTAATGAAAAAGAAGCACTAGAAGAATGTCAGTTATTTGTTTAACAATATCATGATCCTAATTTTTAGCTTAATCACAATTCTTTATTATCCCAATATGGTGCAGGTCTTTCTATCACTGGTTCTCCATCAGGCTCCCAACCTCTAGGAATCCAGTCTGTTCTGTCACAGACAGAGGTCTAAAGCACAACACAGCTACTTAGATTTAGTCCTTCAGTCTTCCCGTTACTCGCTGACAGGATCACTCTCTCACTCTTTCTTGCTTTTTATATCTCTGCTTCGTCTAACTTTAATTTTACACACCGAACTGAGGCTGAAAACGCAGCTAACTTCCTTCAATGATATTTTTCTGGACTTGTTTAGTTGGAGACGTTTCCCTGGATACATGAACGATGTAATCCCTTCACTTCTTGCTGTGTATCAAGGAACCTGTGACACTCTGCTTCTATAGGTGGTGTGTTCATAAGCACTGAGACAAAATCAAAATCAGAATAGTCAGGTTGGACATCTAAACTCAAAACCTGGATGGTTAGGACCCTGTAGCAGCCTGATCAGTAAATAACTTGTTCTCTTTGACTTTTATCAGTCTGTCGGATAACGGCTGTGTTTTTGGAATGTATAAGCGTAATTATTAGAATGATCTTAATTAGCGTAAATAATCAGAATTGCATAATAATTATCATAGCCTACTTCTTTTGAATTTCAAATGATTTTGTCTCCCCATGGTGAATGCTGCTTAAAAAAAAGGCATAAAAGTACAGATTTTGTGTGTTTTATATTTTTTCATCCATGTTATGTTTGAGATTGTCTCTGCAAAGGTTAGAGCTGTTTAAGGATCATTCAATTAGTATTGATTATAGATGTGTCGCCCTCCTGTTGATGGAGTGCACACCAGCTTGTGTGCTTTGTTCAGCACACCTATAATCTTTCACTTTCATTTAGTTAGAAAAGCACAAATAGAAACTAAACATGCTACAATGGATGCTTTTCATCTTTTCTAAACCATGTGAGGATGACAAACGCTCTCTTATCACTGGAGATACATAAAGATATATGTAAGCAAGCGATTTTTAGGTCGGGATTTCTTCCTCAGTGACCTGATGTTTTCTGTAACTAATTGTAATAAATATATAAGGACAAAGCTGTACAATATCAGATGTAGATGGCAGCTTCTGAATATAGATAGATGATCTGTGAAACCTGCAAATCGGGACAGTGTTACTAAATAAAGTAATCTTCAATATATTTTGTAGTGTTATTATTAGTGGACCAAAAACTCCTGGACTATTGTTTTATACCTAACCCAAAACCTTTTCCCCAGTTTTCTCGCAGACCTGTCTGCTGTGTTTTATTTCAGGGTGTCAGACTAAGTGTGGCTGAATTAAAAGCGCACCACATTTTTCAGATTCAAAAATGGTTGAAATAACTGATAAGTGGATAAGGGTTTCTACTGGTGTCCATATTTAGTTAGAATTGGGGGAGGGTTTGTTTGTTAAAGTGCTTTTGGATTAGTAGATCTAGTATTGTACTCCTAAATACCCCGTCTCTGTGCTGCTCTCTTTAATACCGTCTGTCCCTCTGCTGTTTTGCATTCTGTATCCCCTTCCTCCCTCGTCAAGCAGCAAAACATGCGAGGGGCTGAACGCTCTAATCTGCTGGCTGACACGTATGCACACAGAAGAAAACCAGAGTAAAGCCTAAATACAATCAGAGATAAGACACATTAATCGAATGGTGGCGAGCAGAAATTTCCACAATCCAGTTTTTCTTGCTTCTGGGAGTTTAAGGAGATGAACCGTCGTTCGCAGTTTTATCTCTCTTCAGATATTGACTAAACTGTTTCCTGAGTTAGTCAGAGTTGCTTCTCTCAAGGGATTCTGTTTCAATGAATTTAGTATTTACACCAGGGGAGACGCATGTCAGCTGGGAAGAGCTATAACTCATCTGTCTACTCTTGAGGAAAACAGAAAAATGAGCACTAACTATTTTTAAACTTTAAATGGCTGTATAAAGTTGTCAGCTTGTTGGGCTTATTAAAGCCTGGATGTGTTGATTTCTTCTCCCATTTGTTTTTATTAGTTTATTCTGAGAAACGGGGTAAAAAATTCAGTTGCAGCTCTTTGGCTTCAAATGATTGTTTTATTTACTTATTGATAGTTGAAAAATAAAAGTTGATCTCCATTTTTTTTTCTCCCCGTCCCCCCCCCCCCCCCCCCCCCCCCCCCGCCCCCCGCCCCCCAGAAGAAAACGAGAAAGCAAAGATCAACTCGGAGGAGCTGCAAATCAAAAAAGTGAAGAAGAAAAAGAAGAAGAAACACAAAGATGGGGAGAAGCACAAGCGCGTAAAGATGTACCACCGCTCCTGCCAAACAATCTGCGCCGGCCTGCTTCTCCTGCCGCCTTCTTCTTCATCCGCCAACCCTTTCTCCTCCTCTTCCTCCTCCGAGCAAGCAAATCACTCTTCTTCATCGCCTTTCAAGTCTCCTCCACCTGTTTACCTTACGCCTAACGGCAAAACCTCCAATGTTGGGCCATTGTCTTCTCCTCCCTCCTCCAAACCAACCTGTAACTCCTCCGACTCGACGCTCCCCTGTTCTACAAAACACAATTTGTCAAGCATCCATCCTGGACTGGCAGGTCTCGAGTTTGCTCCCTATATTTATATAGAAAACCAGCCTAATGGGGGCGCTCTGGTAGCTCACGCGTACGCATCTCAGCTCTCCTCTCTCTCTGTGGATCAGAGGCAGAGATTTGCCCAGGAGTTTATCACGCTGTCGTTCAGTGAGGACCCCTCCAAGGTAAGCTACATTCAGATAAGCTTTTAGAAATGAATAAACTTTCATCACCTCCGATTCTTCTGAGTTTTTGTTTTTTATCCCAGAGAGCATTTGAAACCTAACCTGTCCTTTCCAAATCGCATCGCAGATTCCTCTTCTCTTGTTTTGTCGCAGGCGGCTCATTATGTCATGGGAATTGTCCACGGGGAAGCTAAGAACCTACCCGACTTCTTGGATTACTTCTCAACCAAGTTTCCCTCAGCTCCAGTCAAAATGGAAATACTTGGAAAGAAGGACATAGAAACAACGACTATGGCTAATTTCTACTCTCAGGCAAGTTGACACCAATTCCAGGGAAATGTACAGTGCTAATAAAAAAGAACCTAATGATAAAGTTGTATTATAGACCAGCACAAAGTAGTGCATAATTATGCAGTTGGAATGCAGATAAAAATCTGAAAGCTTGCTTTATAGTAAGCCTCCTTGAGTCAGTACAGCCTGTATATGAGGAGCGACACGTTAAAACAAGCAACATTCCTGGGCCCTCATTTATCAAATGTTCGTAGAAACTGTCCTACATTCTATCCTACGTATGAAATTTAGAATATTCGTACGAACAGTTGAAAGGTCTGATTTATGAAAAAATGTGGTGGCCACTCGTATGCACGCTCCTGCGCAATCATGTGTTAATAAATCCCACATGTGCGTACCCGATCAGTCATTTGCATACAGAAACGCCCTGAGCTAACCATATTTGGTAGCACCACATCATTTGTCAAATGCATTGACTCCTCACGTTCTTCCTTAAAATAATTTCTAAGAGAGCAACAAAATTTATTTTAAGCGACACAGAGATCGAGGTGAAACATATGCGGGGCAATAAAAAGTATGTATAGACCTAAAAAATATGTCAGATAGGGACAGGGACAAAGTGACAGGCAGTAAATGCGGTCGGGACAGGGGAGATGTTCGTGTTGGAATTTAAGGACATTTTTTTTTCCATTTTAAACTGAACACAGTAAAACGTCTCTCAGTACACAGCTGCACCAGATCTAATACAGAGTGTGCTCCGATCATCATATTTGACTCTTTTTTGGCCGTGCATAATTGGAGACACGGCTTATGCTGCCATCAGTACGCAAGGAAAAAAAAGGACAATCTGCTTCACTGTTAAGCAGGACCATTTAGTTGTCATGGTGCAGCTGGCAAACCTTTTAGTTAAAGGTGTGAAAAAATCCTATTAAGCTGAAGCACTTTGTGTAATAAATAAACAAATAAATGGTAGGGGAGGTCTGCGGCCGCAGAGCTCAGATTTCGAGTGACCGGATCGCCATGCATTATTACCCCAAAATTATATTATGTATTTCTTGGCAAATTTCAAACATTTCCTGAAAGTTTATTGCTAAAGCGTGCATAACTTTTACGTTATTTTTTGTTATAACACAGACAGACGCCAACATGAGCTCCTTGGTGGAGGCGATAAACTGCTGAGAGAAATATTCTGTCAAATTAAAACTGTTTCAGTGTTGCAGTTCCTCCGTTTTGACGGAGACAGATTGACACAGCGCCGTTATCTGTCAACGCAAGGGCTCTCCGTCACCTACGCAAAAACACACGGAGTAGAGGTCCAATTTTTAACTATCTGTCTCCATCAACGGAGAGCGTATGTCAGTGATTGGTCAATTCAGCAACAGCCAGAGATCGCTTCACGAGAACGTTGCTCTATAGTCGTTGTAATCGGTAGTTAATGCAGCGTTTGGCCACTACATGCTTTATATTGAAAGGATAATTTATCTAATCTGTTTTTAGAGTATTCTATGATCTACACTTCTAGTAAAAAGCTTTACAGCTTAATCAAAACTTCCTTTCTGTCGTTCATTGCTCCTCGATGGAGAATTGCGTTCACAAGCCAAGAAAAAACCTGAAACGATGCTGTGATAGTAGGCAGAGACGGCATGAAAAGTTAGCACCCCCTGCTGTCCTGGTCGAGCAACGCTGAAAAAACAATAGAGTGGAGAGGAAAAAACGGACTACTATAAACGGAAAACGTCTCCATCAATACGTCTGCGTTTGAGTACAAATACGTGTTCGGAGAAGCATAAACTGGGCTTAACAGTAGATGCTGTGCGTACAAACAATCAGAACTGTATGTATATTTAGGAACATTTCTACACACAAGTACAAATTGATAAATACCACACAATGCATAGAATTTTTCCTTTGCACAACATACGCACGGTACGTATGTACGCTTGATAAATGAGGGCTCTGAACTGTGAACTGGCGGCAGAAAATACAAACTACATTTAGACCAAAAGTTCCCCTTTGGTTTTATATGATTAAAGCATCCTCTTCAATGTTTGTCTCCTACAGGTAAGCATTTGACTTTCTGATGCTGTTTATTCACTATTGAAACAAAACAGACAAGAGCTTTTAAACTGTGTGTATTTTTACTTTCACTTCAAAATTAAGCACTACTTTTTTTGTATTCTTTTGTATAAAATCTTAGTGAAATGCATAAAGGTTTTGTCGTTACAGCCTGACAGAATGAGTGAAGGTTCAAATGGTGTTTTGCAAGGGTCTGTACTATGCTTAAAATGTGCAGTTTTGTTTTAATTCTTTGCTTAGCTGAAGGCAGAATGTTGTTGAGAAAACCGTATGATGAGGTCACGCAGCGTAGGTCCTATTTAGATAAAGGTCACTTGCAGCAGAAATAAACGCCTACACGGCATTTTTAGACTTCAGACTTTCTCACATGTGCCTGCTTGCAGGCACAGGAAGAGGTGGAGGCCTGCCAATTAAAGCTCGTCATTTTCTGTTGTCACACCAGCACGGACCTGTTTGTGTGCACGCTCTGGTGTGAGGCAGGGAGGTTGTCATTGTAAATGAGAATGGACTTGATGTTCGAACATGCTTTGAAGAGTCTACACGGGGATTATTCGCTTTGTGGTTTCCTTCTGAAGGCGCATGATGTGAACCTAAGATAATGAATAGTTTGAGCTGTGATCGGTATTGCACAGATTAATTGGATTATAATTGTGGCATACAGTGATCTGTTTTTATCCAAAGAAAAACTTTAATGTATTTATAAATGCAGTTAACTTCACCTAAAGCGTACATTGCCTGTTAAATGTGCTCCTAGTATGTTTTAAAAAAAGTACTTGTCATGTAATGCTTTCTCTTAAAAGATTTGAGTAGTGCTACCCTCTGCTCAGCTCTTGTGGTGGAAGTCCTTTATGACTCTTTCTATTGGTTTGTAGAGCTGCACCGATCAGAATATTGTGGCCGATAGCCGATCAGTGTTTACTGTAAAGCTTTTGACCTGCTTATATTGATTTTTAAACGAATCTGCTTTCTCTTTAAGCTCAATGGTACACAAAGCTACAAAAGTAGTGTTCAAATATTACCAACGTTCTTGCTGTGAGAGGTCGTTAATTACAGATGTTGAAGAAAACGAGACATTTTTACTAATCTTAAAATTAAAACAGAAAATTACCATTGACATTTTAAGCAGTAATTCTTTGAATATTAGCAGTGAGCATGGTTAGAAATATATTTTCTGTATATATTCTAAAAAAATTCTGAATTGACTGCACATATTTTCTTTTTCCAGTCACAACTGTTTTATACTCGATTCTGCCTTCCTGTTTTGTGCTGAGGTCTCACTCTCTCACAGCCTGAATCAAATAAAGAAATGTCTTCAAAAGTATCTTTATAAACAGCTATTTCATCTTTTTTGTGCCTATCAGCACTACATGTAGCCTTATATTAATGCTATATGCATATTTTGTCAGTAAAAAGAGGATGTAGTGACGGTGTGTGCAGGAATATGTTGTTCAGCTGATGAGTGCTTGATAGAGTTGTATCATTAAGACTTTAACCATCTGGTTAAAGCGTCTGCCTCCATATGTTCAACATTATCAACATGTTCGTCGTTCATACTGGAAATCTGATCTTTGCTTTTTTGACTAACTGACAACATTGTGAAAGGTTCGGTCCAATGGACATTTGGGCACAATTTCCATGTCTTTCATTCCCAAATTTAAAAGGAATACAATTAAAGTGAAAACGGAAAAGTGTTTTCTTCCTGTCTGAAATTAAATCAGAGTAAAGCTTTACTGATTTACCTAAGTTTTTATTATTATTATTAGGTTTATCTATCTTTTCTAAATGCCAGAATATTTGTAGATACTTTTTTTATGTCTTCAAATTCATACATATCTTAAACATATCTTAGTATTTTTTTTAGGATTGCCATTTAAGATTTATAACTTGGGTCAAACATATTAGGCTTCTATTCATACAGTTAGCCTGAGTTTTGGCCCATTTCCTCCTGACAGAACTGCAGTAGCTGAGTCAGATTTTTAGGCCAACTTGAACTTGCCGTGAAACACATTTTCAACTCAACTTACTCACATTCTTTAATGATAATGAGATTTGAGCTTTTTTAATGGCCACTCCACTCTTTGGTTTTAGGCCGTTTTCACATGTGTGGCCGTACCAGAAAACGGCCAGAGAAAATGCTAATTTTTTCTGTTCACATGTCACGGATCTCTGACCGTATTGGGATCCAGTCTTTTACTACAAATAAACAGCAGGTGGCGGTATACAAATAAGTCTTAGTTCTCCAACAAACAAGGGAGTGAGAAGTACCGACGTCATAAAACGAGCGACAGCCTAGAATGTAAACAAACTGGTCTACTGGTCAGCTGCTACCTGAAGCCATCTACAGGGTGAGTGTTGTAGTAAACCCGCCGTTTTGTAACCTGCTGTGTTGCTGTGGGATGCTTGAATCGCGTTGTTTTGGTATTTGTATGGTCGCGAGGTGATTCTGTAATTTCGGCCGGCGGTGTCGTCATTTCCGCATGGAGCGCGTCTATTGTCTTGAGTGCGGCCAGAGTACGGGTTGTGTTCACATGATACGTGGCCGCCCGTACCTGGACTCGGATACTACCTCCAAGGCAGGTCTCTCTGGCCGTATCCTGGCACGGTACAGTCTGTGTTCACATGGTACGAAATAAGTGGATTTTGACCAAATACCGTACCCGAGTACGGACTCCCGTACCATGTGAAAGCGCCCTTACTCTAAACCATTTTTTAAGTCATTTGGCTTCGGATCTTTGGTCAAAAGACTCATTTAGCCCCATGCTTTGACATCCTGGCATTTATTTCCACATAATTTTCTTTTCTCTTAATGCCGTCTATTTTGTTAAGTGACATGACTATGCCACCCCTGTGCTTGACACTGGGTATCGTGTTCTTGAGATGCAACACAGCGTTCTTCCAAACACTGCAAGTGGTTTTTAAGCCAAAGAGTTCTATTTTAGTCTCATCTGACCACATGGCATTCTCCCAATCCTCCTGTGGAATTTTAGACGGACATGAACATTTGCTGGCTTAAGCAGAGGGACCTTTTGAGCACTGCAGGATTTTAATCAGTGATGACGTAGTGTTTTACTAATAGTAACCTTTGTTACTGGGGTAACGGCTCTTTTCAGGTCTTTGACCAGTGCACCCCATGTAGTTTTGGGCTGTTTCCTCACCATTTTTAAGATCGTGTGTACCCCATGAGGTGAGAACTTGCATGGAGTCCTTGGATCGAGGGAGATTGTCAGTGCTCTATTTTATAATAATAGCCCCAACAGTTAATCTCTGCTCACCAAACCGCTTGCCTATTATAGATTGGCTCATCCCAGTCTTGTGCAGGTGTACAATCTTGTTCCTGGTGTCCTTGGACGGCTCTCTGGAGGTTTGAGTCTGACTGTTTGAAGGTGTAGACGGGTGTCTTTTATCCAGATAATGAGTTCAAATAGGTGTTATTAATACAAGTAAAGAGTGGAGGACAGAAGGGCTTTTTAAAGAAGAAATAACAGGTCTGCGAGGGCCAGAATTCTTGCTTGTTTGTAGGTGCTAAATACTTACTTTCTGCACCATAATACAAATATTTTTCTATCACACAATGTGATTTCCTGTTTTTTTTTTTTTACATTTTGTCTCTCACAATTGAAGTGTACCTAGGATAAAAATTACAGAGCTCTCTCATCTTTTTTTAAGTAGGACAACTTGAACAATCGGTGGCTGCAGAACACTTTTTTTTTTCCCCCCACTGTATAAAGAAAGAGGAAAATATCAGCGATGGCAGATAATGAGAGGTGCTGTTACCAGGCTTTGAGAGATGAAAGCTGTAATGCAGGTAGCAGCGGTTCACAGTATGTCAGGCTGGGAGTCAAAACCACATAAATAGGTGTTTTTCATCATTGCGTTTTAAAATGCACGAGTGCCACCGCAGCTGTAGTCTGAAACCTGCCGAGCAAAACTGTTTGAGGACAACAATGAGAAACGTGGATTTGGTGCCTGATCCGGATGGTCTCCAGAGCCCAGTGACACAGATACACCTCTTCATTTATTAGACTTGTCTCAGGTCCACAGTTTACTAATGAAAAGCCTTTTTGTTGCCTCAGACCTCCCCGGTGGTTTTGTAGTAAGAACCTGTCTGCTCTTTTTCAGTGGAAGTGTGTGAATGCTTCAGGGGGTACATGCCGGTTTTTCTTTCTACAACATTCCCTTTGGGTTTTCTTTAACGGAAAAACCCCCCCCTAAAGATCAGGTTTTTTTATTCCGTTTTAGGGGTGTGTGGCTGCATTAAAAAAGCCACTTCCTAATCTGGGATCATTTTTAAGGAACATCCTGGTATGTTTAAGCTAATTCTCTACATTTGCTCTAATCTAACTAAACCCCATCTTGTGCAGTCCTGAATCAGAGTAATGTTCCCCGCGGGGCTACCGTCATTGTCCATTGGCCTTGTTAATGTTTTCCCTCTCTCGTACCTCTCGGCAGTGACCTTGAGATGTACATATACAGTCTACACATACTCACAGATGTGAGCACGCATACTGGTGAGGTGCACACAAGGATTAATGGCGTATCCGCCACATTTTTCCCTCCCTTTCTTTCTCTTTTATTGTGTGCCTCACTCTGTTAGTCTTTCAGTGTCTCTTTTATCCCTGTACTCCATGGTTCTGCTCAGTTGTGTAGTAGCTCTGTGTTCCAGCCATGAATGACTGCACTGCTGCCTTTTATATGGTGTGAGGGCAGAACAGAACGAATAAAAGGAGAAGCAGGGGGGGTGAAGCTGCTCGTGCAGGTTTTTCACTTTTGCTTCGAGAGCTCACATTTTGTTTTTCTTTAGTTTTTTTGTTGTTGTTTTTTTGCAACGTTCAAAATGTGAAAGCAGGCAGGAGCCAAAGCTGATGTGTCTGTGTTTTGAATTTAGTACCTGACTGAAGCCATTTTCACTGCTGTTAAGGATTATGGAAGATTACAGCTCTCCATTTTTTCTTAGGGTGGGCAGAGCCTCCTCGTTGCATGATGCGCGTGTGCTAAGAAGTAATTCGGCCTTTCGTTCAGTCACAGGTTGTATGATCATTGTCACAACACCGGGTAATAAGCGAGCAGAAACGCAGTGCTACCTTTCAAAAGGTTGGATTCTTATTTCCTCACATTCTGCTGACGCGCTTGTCATGGATTCCAAAAATGATTTATGTGAACAAACCAACGGCTAGTACGGGTGAAGCAATGACGAAGACGCCAAGATTCAGCAGCAGTGTTTGAAATAAATGATGCCTTCACAATCAGACAATATGCTGTTATTATGTTCTCAGTTTTAAAACCTTAAGGAATAATTTGAGAATGTTACCAAACATTTAACATTTAAAAGCAGATAATATTTCTCAATTTTATATCTAATTTTTTTATTAAAAACAGAAAGGTGACGATTAATCTTAATTTGCTAAAATATTCCTTTTAGTCGTTCTAATAACATAATGTCCGGCAGTTATTTGTGTTTTTATCGTAATTTTAGTATTGTTTTTTCCATTCTGCTCTAAATAGTGTATCAAAGTTATAAGAGGCTGCCTAACGGACACGCTGCTCTCAGCCTGGTGGTTAAAAAATCACTTTCAGGCAGCTGACAGACGGTGCACAGCAACATGCGAGTGGGAGGGGCAACCCTGTTTTTTATCTGAAAAATAAAAACAAGTTGGTATGAAAAATCAGAGGCATAGAAATGGTATGCAGTTTCATCTTAAAGTAAGTAGAATAAATTCTCTGAGGTTATTTCTTTCCCTAAATAAAAGGTAGGGTTTTTGCTTGTGATGCCCATAAAAGGCCCACTCTCTAGTGTTACATCACTGTGTATGTCTACTTAAGGTTTTGCATTATTTTATCTCACCTGAAGATGGCCGAGAAGGAGATTATGATTCAAAAATGTGTCCAGGTTTTGTCTGACGCTCCGGTCAGCAGCCAGAAGCTTTGCTGTGACGCAGGCACTGTAATGGACTAATAGACTTAGCTGTCCAGAGACTGACCGGGCATAATGACTGAGACAGGAAGACAACTGAGAGCTGAGGAAGAGGGAGACTGAGGGAGACTGAGGCAGACACAGCGGTTACAGAAAGGTCAGGTAGAGTGGTGAGATGATGGCTTAGCGTAAACCCAGCCAGGATGAGTTGATTAAAGACGAGGGGAGTTGGTCCAAAATTAACAAGTAGGTAGAACGGTTTAACTTTCCTGCACGGATCAGAGGTTTATGAGGGAAAGAGAGAGAGTTGCGAGTTAAACACAGCGTAGAGAGGTGTGTTAACATGCACGTATACAGCGGAGATGAACCGGAGAATCTCGTAAGATGACTAGCCAAGAGGAAGTCTGCCGCATTTCCCTTTTTCCTTCTGTTTTCCTTCACTTAATATAGACCCAAGCTGTGAGTACGAGCAAGCCACAGACTGTAAAACGCGTCTGTTTATTTGAGGCCTGGATAGTGTTTCCTTAATGCCGCTCTTTGCAATCGACACGGGGGTTATTCAGCTGTTAAATTATGCACATGTAAACACACAAACACAGATAAATAGATGCTCATAAGCGGGGCTAATTAAAATCAGGCCCACAGATAAATGCATCCACTCACAGACGCACACACGCTCTGTGACTCTGATACTAAGGAAGTCATTTGTGGATGTTGTGATGAATCTATGTGTGCACACACGTATTTAGGTCATCGACTTTTTAAAGATGTGTCTGCAGAGGAATCTTCTTGGCCTTTTAGCATACGTCCTCATCAGCGTTGAGAAGGATATGATTTAACGCAGTGGGGAGAAGCGCCACATATAGTCATGTTGCTTTTTGGCTGTTAAACAGAATGAGTCAGATAGTTTTATATTTAGCTTGTTTGTTACGTACACCGCTAGGTCAGCTTGCAAATGGTAATGTGTAAAACACCTGCAGGGTGGCTGCTGCATCGACTCACTGCTCTATTGGATCTGCTTCTAAGTAGCTTTTGGAGGGATCCGGCATTTTGCCCAGAGATGCTCCTGGCAGCTGTCAACCTCTTTCTCCCGAAGTCTTTTTCCAGTTTATACTTTATACTCTCTCTACCTCACCTTCTCTGCAATCTGCCCATCTTTTTCACTCTGTGTCCTCTATTTTTCTTACTCTTATTTCTCTTTTAATTGCGTTATATTCCGCTGCTAATCTTTTCTATATGGTTATACCTTTTGACTTCCTAAAATCATCTATACTACTTTCATTTCTCGCAGATGTAATCCTTCCTCTTGAACTTCACAACAAATTTTAATTTAATATGTTGGGGATGTGAATATTCTCATTCATCCAGGTCATGGTTATCTCAAGGAAATTTCAATCAAACGCAACTGGACTTGGTAATTTGTCTTAGAAGACGTTTCACCTCTTATCCAAGAGGCTTCATCAGTTCATGCTCGCCGCTGACCAGGCTGGGACTGGTCCAACTAACTGGTGTGGAGACTCAGCTATTTAACCTCTTGAACAAGAATCATTATGTCATTGGATCCTTTGTGCTCCATGTCTTAACGACGGTCGTTGGCGTGCCGCCTATTGGTGGAGGTGAAATCTTTACGTTAGTCCCAGGTCCCAGGCTGTGCAGAGCTTCCCCGCAAGCAGAGGGGGACAGCAGACTACGGAGCAGCTATTAGCTACAGTTAACCACCATTAGCCACCAGGGTTAGCCTAGACGGACCTGTCATTGAAATGGACACGCCCCTAATTATTCATAATTTCACAATTAAATTACAAATAAACAGAGAAGTTAGAAAAAAATTCACCCCCCTCAGAGTTGTCATGATGGTCAACCTGAACTATCTAACCTAAAATGGTTTTTTGAACCAGGCTGTAAACAAGTTTATTTTGGCTGTAAAGTTGGCCTTTTTAACATGGGAGTCTATGGGAAGTTGCTCCTTTTTGGAGCCAGCCCCCAGCGGATGAGGGCTGAACTGCAATTTTTGTCACTTACGGGTTGGCTTCACACATTTTAAGTTTGCCCCTTGAGTAAAACAAACGGAACGTGCCATTAGTGTGGTTTTACAGTGACCAAATGTTGAAAAAGTTAATTACATTTACAAGCAGCAGTGGGCTATATATAGCTTCGCAAAAATGGTTGACTTGTGTCAGGTTAAAAACAGAGCCTTTTATCGCATCCCAAAAGATCCAGCTCAGAGTAAAAGATGGATTTCTGTTATAAAATGAGAAGTCTCTCAGTGGATTTCTCTTATGTGGTGGCCATTTTATTTCAGGTAACTTCACCTGAATATGTCCTTTAAAGGGACTATATCATGCTAATTTACAGCTTTCAACTTCTGGGATAGACATATATATGATAGCATATAACCGTTGGTGTTATACAGTATTAATTTATCCTGAAATTTAGCTTGTACCCTGTAGTTAATGTTGGACCACAAGGTGAAACGGCTCGTTTCTCTATAAACTAGCCTCCTGCACCCCTACGCTACACTCCCCAGCTCCGCTGCACAGCCGGGAGCAGATCACACTGAGACAGCGCTGAGCTTAATCTCAAACAGTATTGTGACAAGAACTGGAAAATCACGTGTTACCACAATGAAGCTCTGTTATATTAGGGACTCTGACGTTTGGTTTATTTTTGTATAAAAAAAAACCCACAGTCAATAAAGCCTATTTCAGTTGAAAAATCTACAGACTTTAGACAGAGCCCAAACCAACATAGCTAAGTCCAATAAGCAAATCGTTCAGCCCAGTATATAAAAAAAGCCGTGGGTGTTGTTCGCACCTGTTTACTGTACGTTCTGAGATGCTACAGATCAATTAACCACACAATGCTCGTATAAGATTACATAAGCAGCTTGATAAATGGCTAACACACATTAGCATTAGGATGTAGCCACTTACTTCTCTGTCCATCAGGCGTCTTTGTTCTTTGATCCAGCTGCTGTTCTTTAGGAATGTAGAATAAAATCCTGTAATCCATGCATCCAAAGAGGTGTCTTCACAGAGAAAGTAAAAAATACAACAAAAAAAGTGTTTTGAGCTGCCAAAAACTGAAGCAGCAATTAGCTTTGAGAAGGAGGAGGATGTGTTTGAACTCTTTCACAGGTAAGCCACTCTGCCTGCAGGGGTGGTGCAGACACCTAAACGACCCTTGTTTTCAACCAGTGATGTCACTAGTTGAACACTGAGCCGATTTCTAGGAGAGGGAGGACCAGCTGCTCAGAGGGCAGAATTCAGGAGGATTAATCAGACATTTGTGAATTAAGCCAAAAACCATTCTGGTGGGAGTTTTTATGAGAAAATTGCATTACCATATGATTGAAAAAGCCAAAAACTTGATTTTATATGATAAAGGCCCTTTAAAGTTAACTTTCACAATAGTATTATTGATAATAATTACTGATTGTGATCAAAATGTGTCCACAGTTAGTAATGAATATGGCTTATGAACGCTGAAAGGTTATCCGTTGCAGTGTAACAGAAAAGGCGGAACCGTAAACTGAACAGATTTTTGCTTTAATTAAGATTGTTAGCGCCCTTCCTACAGTTATTTTGCCATTGGTTTTCTGTCTTGTTGCTCACATAGCAATAAGTAAACATGTAAAACTTTACAGAATCATAACAATCTTTGTGATGTCTGCATGCTGCTGTTTACATGTCATATCACAGCGAGGACTAAGGTGTAATTTACTTCTCATCATTTTGAAGAAATGATAGATTAATGATATGTCAGATATTGACACACATAACAATCACACAGACATAAGTTAGCTGCTCATCACATAACAGAGCAGATCATTTTTTATGTCAGTGTATCCAGTAAAAGGTCTCTTTTTATATATTCTGGTTCCCCTTATTGTGCTGTGCTGACATCACCCTCCAACCTCGCCCTCTTCTTCCTCCCCACCTTCCTCCACCTGTTTCTTCCTCTCCCGGGTATCCTGCCTCCTCTCCCTCTGCGTCGTCTCTCCACCTTCATCTCTGCCTCGTTGTCAAGTGGTGACTCAGTGGAGGCGCGCAGCCAAGGATTTGGCTAGCTCGGACGCACACACACACACACACACACACACACAAACGCACACACCTGAAATCAGCCAAGAGTACAGCGTGCAGGCCGCATGCTGCACGTACTGCATTGGCATGTGCACACAGAGGGACCGTTGAGGGCCAAAGCTGGGACAGACGGGTAGATGCACTGACACACACACACAAACACGATGCTCTGTCAGCCAAGGGAAAAGCACCAAACTGTCTGAGTCACATCAGTGGAGCAGAAAGGGGAAAGTAAATCCGCCAACACTCACGCATACAGTGTCTATTTTGACAGCCAGTAATGTTTTACAGCTTCCATGTGGATTTGTTTCTCTCTCCAGTTCAGATTTTACTGCATCCGATTTTAATTTTTTTATCTCGCTGGGATCAACAATAAGGATTGCTCGTGGTTCCTGGTAGCTCTGGAAAGATTCTACTTAGATGTTAAAGATCTGTTTTGTGATAAATAGACAAAAATAGGGGGAGAAAAAATTTTTTTTCTCTATTGAAAGGAAAATACGTACTGTAATAATTTGTTTTTGCAGGAAATATTTCCGCTGCGTTTGAGGAATGTATAGCACTCTTTTCTTGTATCCTCAATAAAAAAATAAAAAAAGTCCTATCAGTCATGTCTTGAATATTTCAACAAATCTCTTTCTCCTCAATCAGGTGAAGAGAACGTACAGCCACGGTACGTACAGAGCCGGAGCGATGAGACAGATCAGTCTGGTGGGAGCCGTGGACGAAGAGGTCGGGGATTATTTCCCAGAGTTCCTTAGCTTGCTGGAGGAGTCCCCCTTCCTGAAGGTGAGCTGCGATGCAGAACAGCAGATAAATGGGTTGAGGTTGTAAAAGTGACGGAGGGATTCAGATTGGCTTAATATTATTTAGGTTTGCAACTTTGACCGCATGAAGGCTCCTCTGAGGATTCAAACCTTGTTCTGATAGATTAAAACCTTTAAATTGATGAGTCATACCTTATTTGTCACATTAAAAACACTAGCTTCTTTGTGTTTTTAATAGGATTTAATGTGATGGATCATAAGAGTGGGTAACTGTGAAGTGGAAGGAAAACGATGTTTCACTGTGGAGACAGTGGTTTCAGTGTGATCTTTTTCTTTCCAACCACACAGACGGGTTTCCATGTTGGGAAAGTGCTTTGGGATTTTCTACAACATCCTCATATTTCTGGAAATTAAACGTTCTGCGTTTTCCTTTGTGCTAACCCAAGTTCAGACAGATTGGACGGAGGGCGTCTGTGCTAACTAGCTTTCAGCTTTTGGCACCGATTCTCAATTGTATTTAGACCCGGACTTTGACTGAACCAGTTAATTGCATCTCTTGGTCAGGGTGGGTTTTTGGCTGAATGCTGAACCTCTGCCCCAGTCTCAGATCTTCAGAAGCCTGTAGCTGCTAAAGAAAAGCATCCCCTCAGCATGATGCTACCACTACTGTATTTTACAAAGATGTAATCCAGAGGGTTTAGAACAAACCCTACTTAAAAACTGAGCTTTATTTAGCCTTGGTCTATCACATTAAATCAAGCTCAAATACATTTAAATTAATGGTTATAATTGTCCCATCTGTTCTGTGTCAGAACCCCAGCTGTTGTGTTTGCAGTGTAGAGCAGAACCATTGCGTAGTATCAAATGTCCAAATGAAAGTGGTGCTTCTCGTCTATCTGGGTCATATGCCCTGATTTTGCCCCATCTTGTGGATCTCCAGGAAGCCCGTTACAAGTTCTTGGGAGCAGTCGATACCACTTTTTGAAAAATGCCAAAAATACTGCATCAAGCTGTTACTTTGATGATCCTTTCTCCTGCCTGTCTAAATGCAGCGGACTCTCCCGTGGGGAACGCTCTCCAGTCTAAGAGGCATGAGTCCAACAAAGAGCGACGACGGTCCAATTTTGTGGGTCAGACCTGGAGAGCAGATGATACCTGTAGCGGATATACCAAAGTCTCCTTTCAAAAGAAAGCGGTGAGTCGTGCTGTAAGCCTTTTGAAGTAATTCACTGAGATTTATTGTTTTAGGCTTGTGGTGCCTCTGTAGTCTCAGCGGAGCTCGTGGGGCCTTATCATAAAAAATAATTAAAAAAAACATTTATATCAAGCACTTCAATTTCAAGCAGCGGCCGCGGTACCAGCGTGAAGCTTTGTTGTCAAGCAGGGCTGGATGAGGCAATTACCCTCTCCGTTCGCTTGTGTCACCGTCTCGTTGTCGCTCGGGAATCAGGGACGTCTCAAACACGCGACTTCTGCGAGCGAGACGAGTAAAAACCGGCGTGTTTGTGTGCGGTGTCAGAGGTGTGTGTGTGTGGCACGCTGCTCGGATGAGCTCATCGTTGCATCAGACTCTGCCTCTCATGGCTTAAAGCCAAAAAGGGGGACAACGCACTGTGATCGTTCCTGTTGAACCCAATTCTTCTTTTTCTCTGGTTAATTTTTTTTTTTTTTTTGTCACAGCAGCTATTTTAATTTAATGTTTAAAATATCATCAGTTTAGAAATTAAGACAAAGGAATTAGCAGGTTTTTATGCAAATGTCGATGGTTTTGCAAGTTTGTATGATTATGAATCAGTCTGATACGTCCTATACAATAACGCATCCAAAGCGATGCATCTCTCCCCACCAAGAAAGTATAAATCATCAATAAACTCTATTAAGAAGTGGTATAAACTCTTTTCTTTAATTTTCCTCCACTATACCCTTCTCTCTCCTTTCTTGTCATTGTCTTCTTGCGCTATCTCTCCGTTTCCCTAACCGTCTCTCTGCAGCTTCCTCCTCTTGACCCGCTCTCACCGCTTTTAAGTTGATTTATAGCGCATTTATTATGCAGGTGTTTTCAGGAGCCTCCTAGATACTATACGCTCATATATTGAAAAATGTCATAGCTGCACAGGCACTGTTGTTTATTTCTGTCGGTGCCTATAGAAAATTGACGTGGGAGGGGAAAAAAACACTCGATTAGAAAAGAAAGCAATATTAGAAAGCAGAGAAAGATAAGGTGATCATGTTTGCAGTTCTTTCTTGGCTGCAGCTTCTGTAGATGTGGTTTTGAAGGAAGTGACTGCCTCACTTCACGGGCTCTTGTGCTTTTTTTGTCGGTGGTTTCGGTGAAAAGGTCAAGACTTAGAAGCTTTCTGACAGCACTGAGACTCTCAGCCTTAGAAATTCATTATTGTAGTGATCCCACCATGAAAATAAACCCAAAGTACCTCAGCTTTTAGCGATGGGATGTGCTGCCCGCAGAGATTAGCACAATCAGGAAAGCAACAGTCTCTTTCAATAGTAATATTACTACAGTATCGTTAAAAAAACATGCTGAAAGTACGCTCCCATGCTGAGTTTATTATACTAATCAGAGGAGCCAGTAGCATTACTCCGTTTTGCTGAATTATCAGTGTTTTTCCTCTATATCTACTAGTGCTAGTTATCATAGTTATATTATTCATAATTTTCTTTTGTTATTAACTTTCTCAGAATCACAGAATCATTTATATCTTTTTATATCTATTTTTTTGGTACAAAGTTTTTGTGTTGAGTCAGTGAGATCACCTGGAAAACTAAATTTAAAAACATTAACATATAAAAACAATAGAATGATTATTTAACAAGAAACTTTTTAGGAACCAGAGGGGTTTAATGGGAGCAACAAAAAAAATAAAGACTCTTTCTTCCTATAAGGTACTGTTGGATGTAGAGTTTTGGAGGGAGATTGCAAAAGAATTTGAATTAAAATGTTGAATAAATTTAACCAATTCAACCGTATACTTAGTACTGTAATGGGTTTTTAAATGATCAAAGTTTTTGAACATCTTTCTTTGGCATTTTGAACTAAAACATTCCGAGGCACAAATTAAAACCATCCCAGCCCCCATGGATCACTAACAGACTAGAAACACGTAAGGTGCTGCTGTTTACGATCCCTTGAGACACATCTCTCATACCTCATTTACTAAAGGTCAGTGAATGTTACACACTATCTCTGACTTTTAGGGGGATTTTAATTCAGTTTCACAGTCTAAAACCTAAGGAGCCTCTCCATCTCTCACCTCAGAAGCGATACAACTTGAAAGTTTGTGAAATATATTTCAAATTTGTACCAGTTTCAGCTTTCCTTGGACTTTGTAGGGACTCTGAATAAGTAATAACGTGTTGTTGCTGCAACAGTTACTAACAGATTTTCAGTTAGTTACTGAAAATCATGTCTTTAATTTCATAACGGGAGCTTCTGATTTAGATATTGGTCAACATTGCTGCAGAGTGAAGAGTCATCACTCATTAAATGCTGATGTAATTGGAAACAGTCGTAAAAAACGTCCAAAGTAAAGCAGAAAAAGCAAGAACAGAACACAATTTAAGAGTCCAGAAAAGAAAAAAAAACTCATTATGGACATAGTTACAAAAACAGAGAACTGTGCCGTTATTGAGATAAAAAATACAGATAAAGCGACATAACCAGATTGTAATGTGCAACAGAGCAGGATACTTAAAGATGTTTAAATTATTAAAAGTATTTAAAAATGCCTAAATGAACATTGTCTTTGAATTGTGTTTGATCTTTTCTTTTTAAAACTGTAATAATAGTTAGTTGGAATTACACCTTTAAACTGGTAACTTTTTCCTCAGCTTATATCCAATACTTTTTTTTTGTATCCAGTTGTATAAATGAAGGAATTTGAAGGCTTCTTTTTAGGGCAAACGAAAACTAAAACCAGCAGGTGGTAGTGGTAATGAGGATGCTTCGGTCTACACTAGAATGTGAACAATTATGTGTTTTTGAACAGTATTATACTCATTCTCTCTTTTAACTGTGCTGTAGCTATTTTTTTCTTCTATATAACTGTTATGAGAAATGTTTAGTGGCATGTTTGTAATGTTTAACAAAAATGGAAGACGGTCCTTTTTAAACTTGTCCCCTCTATTTAAACCCCTCCCCCCCAAAAACAATAAGGTGATTTAGTTGTTTTTCCTGGATTTGTGTTCAGTGAATAGGATCCTCTTCTCCCTTTCTCATTGTTTTTTTGTGTTTCTTTTACGTTTTTACCGTTCCAGATCTGACAGTCGTACCTCGCGTACTCCTCTCTTCTTCTGATCCCCACTTTATCTGGCCATAAATATACATAAACCTAACCTGACAGGGAGCACACTCATATTGGAACACACATATTGGAAGCTAAAAAACCAGGACCTCACATGTAGAGGATATTGTAGGATCTACATTAAATGTCAGGCTTTATGTGTTTTTTTTTTTCTTTTTCTCTACAGTATTTCCTGGCTGTTTCACTTATCAGCTTTTCTGCTTTTACATTTATTACTGTCAGCCTGCAGTCAGCTCACTCTGCTCGACTTCATCTACCCCTGCACTCTGCAATATTTTTCTCCACCCCCCCCCCCTTGTTCTCCATCACGCCTCTTTTCTTCTTATCTCTGAATGAATGAGCATGGCACGGATTGTCTAGCTGTTCTTGGGTCCGTGTTTGTACGCACGCTGTGTGTTGTGCTCTTGCAGGAGCCTCGCAGATTTCGTGCATGTGCGTTTTCAGCCTCCCATTTGAACCTGAATGCAGCTCCGGTGTGAGTCACTGATCTAGCAGTGAGCTGACTGCAGTACTTCTATTGTTCGGCTCATTTTCATGCTTTCGCTCTTCGGCTTCTCGTCTGCATGCTGCAAAATCCAGAGCTAACATACTGGACACGTTCTGCGTTTCTTGTTCTTCAGCTAATTTGTAACGTGAATGTTAAAAGCAGAGCAGATCACCCCTGTTTTTACTCCATATATTAAGACAGGAGCATGCAAGGTAATATGAATTTACAGGAGATATAAGGAACAACAAAAGCTGAGCTTTGCCTATGATTTAAGATTTATCAAAGACTGGAGAATGAAAGAACACTACAATTATAAATTATTTTGCGATATGTTTTATTTTCAATCAATAGAAGATACATTATGCTTTTATGTTTTTGTTTGGGCTTTTTTGGGGGTATTTTTCTCTAATTTTTGCATTCATTCACCTTTTAATATTAAAATATACCAGCCATCATTTAATAGAGTTTGGTTGTTTTTAATCATCAGTTTAGTTTTAAGTATATTATTGAAGCTTCAGTTGTAGCGTTTTCGTGCTACTAAGGGGTTCTGTTTGGACAGATATAAAATAACCAGCAGTAATTCCGTAGGTTATGCGTCAACTCATGTAATATCTCAACAAATTAAAATATAAGCACCTTTTTTATTAGTTGTTTTTTTATTTTTTATGAAACTGTGTTTTTCTTATGTCTGTTCATTTTTAGGATTATTGCTTAGAGCCGATGAAACTCCGCATTCAGCTCCTCAGAAAATGGAAATGTTACATTCAACATTAAAAAAAAAGCTTTTTTTAAGCCAAATTCACAAACAACAGAAACAAACTGTGTCTCTCTGTTTGTAATGAATCTGAATGAGATACAGACACTTTCTGAATTGAGTTACTGACATAAATTCCCCTTTGGATGTCATTCTAATGAAGTGAGATGTGCCTGTATTTGCTGATTGAACCAACACAACTAAATATGAGAAATACATTAGGGAGACAAAACATATAAATCACATATTGATAAATAATGCATCAATGGATAGCATTTGAAGCATTTCCCACTGGTGTTTGCGATCAGATTCACTAACACATGTCACACCTAATCTTATCTGTTTTGCCTCTGTACAAATGTTAGATCACTAAAAAACAGCTAAAAGTTTTCTTTTATTTTTTTTAAATGGCAGACTCGGCTACTTTTATTTGCAGAGCAGGGAAGCAGACCTAAAACTGTGGTTTTCTCATAGCTCCACTAATGAGGTGAAGAACCTGCTCCAGTTGATGCCCAGGACCAGTGAGCCCAGAGAGGTGCTCTTCGAGGACCGGACACGAGCCCACGCCGATCACATCGGCCAGGGCTTCGAGCGTCAGACCACAGCAGCTGTCGGGGTGCTGAAGGCCGTCTGCGCTTCAGAAAGGTAGGCAGTGGAAAAATAATGCACCGTTTTGATGGCAGTTTGTCTGGAGGTTGTTGACACAACTTACTCCCTGACGGACGGTGTGTAATCGCTCCGTTTTCCTCCACCCACCTTCCTTGTCTTCCTTTCAGCTCGGAGCCTCCGCGTGTGACCAAAGATGTCGTGTGTTTCCACGCTGGGGATTTCCCTCACGTGGTTCAGCGGCTGCAGTTGGACCTGTACGAACCGCCGCTTTCTCAGGTGTTCAATTACGCACAACTACAAACAAATAAACACACACACCTCCAGCTAGACACAGAGCTACCCCCTGCAGGGTGGATGTAACATACAGCAGTCAGATAGACCAACAATGCTGCCATCTGGTGGAGAAGATGGTATTGTCTCCACTTGGATACTTGGAGGATTTCTGTTGGTCAGTGCTGATAAAGACTAAATGAGGGGGATTTGGTTTTACACTTTAGTATCAAAGGCAATTTTATTTATACAGCACACTTTCAACACAAGGAAATTGAAGGTGCTTTACATGATTCAGCAGTAAGGAAACCAAATAAATGACAAAAATGTGAAAATTAAAACAGAATCACTGAAAGAAAACATAAAGGAAAAAGGATAGAAGAATCAGTTGAAACATTTAACAATAACAGCAATTAAAAGAAAAGAAAACATTTAGTAATAAAACCCCAACAGATTGGCCTTTTCTGTTACACTTAAATTTTTCAGATAATTATTTGTACATATTAGATAAAGATAAGCTTAGTAAATAAAAAAGGCCGTTTTCAAATGAGAAATTCTCTGTTTAAGAGGAAACAGCCATTCAAAATAACCTGGTCTTATTTGTAAGTATAACCATCCTGTTAAATCATAATTTAACTTTAAACCACATTTTTGTTCCGTTTCACTGATGCTTGATTATTGCTTGACAATCCAATTTTAAAAATCACCTAAATAGACCCTGTTTGTCGACATGAAGTAGTCTATAATATATATAAAAATCAAAACATCATGCCCCGATTTACAGACGTGTAAAGCTTTGTGACTTACCACCGGGTTCCTACAAGGTCTTAAATAGCCTTAGACACGTTTTAATTTTGATATCTGGGTCTTAATATTTTTGCTGTATTTTACCTCAGAGGTCAAAATACTCCGAATGTGACGTCTTCAGTAGTTGAAGATTAATGCAAAAAAACAATCATGCTGAAAATTAAACAACTCTACATTGTTTGTTGCGGCTGCAATGTTTTTTTGGATTTTTCACACCTGTTGCTTGGCTTGTCGTCTTTTTACACATTTAATTTATCTGAGAAACAAATTCACATAAGTTGAAGGATTTTTCTTTTTCTCTACTAGTAGGGCAGTGAAATAGGCCAAGAAGTAGGTGTTCATCGTTTTAATATAAAACCTGTAGGCACCCTGTTACCACATTTGGAACATTAAGGGTGAACCAATACTGGATACTAAAATCACTCCAGGAGCACGATCTGAAGCACTGCAGGCTTCATTTGCCTCAGTAAAGGTCAGAGTTCAAGATGTGATTTGACAAATAGAGACCGCTGAAAAAAACTGGTCTCCTTAAAAAAGTTTAAAAGTAGCTACTGGCTATAGAGACCCTAAAAACAAGATTTCAGATTCTGTTCATTGCGTTTCTTTTTCTGTATTCCCACGTAGTGATTAATATTGACTCAAGCGCCTGGATTTCTGTTAGACCTCAACTCTTCACCCCCTTTGTCTTACCGTCTCGTCCTCCTCTCGCAGTGTGTGCAGTGGGTGGACGATGCCAAACTAAACCAGCTCCGGCGGGAGGGTATCCGCTACGCCCGCATCCGGCTCTGCCATGACGACGTCTACTTCATCCCCCGCAACGTGGTCCACCAGTTCAAGACGGTTTCTGCTGTGTGCAGCCTGGCGTGGCATGTCCGCCTGCAGCAGTATCACCAGGAAGGAGGAGAGGGGGAGGAGGAGGAGACCGAGCTGAAGGAGGAGGAGGCCGTGGCACCGGCTGAGGAGCAGGGCAGAGAGAAGAAGGGGGAGAACGAAGTGAAGGAGAGGATAAAGGAGGAGAGGGAGGAGGTGGATGTGACCAAAAACCGGACGTTGCTCCCTGACAAAAAGGAGGAGCACGATGATGCTCCTCAGCCGTCTCAACCCTCTGTCTCTGTAAACTCGGACGGTGTCTCAGATGTAGGCCGAGACGGAGAGGAGGTGACAGGGAAGAAGGAAGGGGCAAAACCTAAATGGTTTTCTCCTCCTGAAAAGGTGAAGGCAGAGGCTCCACCTTCTCCCTGTAAGACTAAATCACCATCTCCTCCTCCTGCTGCTCCTCTTCATAAGGACATCAATGCCTCGGCTAGATCTCCCCACCAGCTTCTCTCAGACAGCAGGACAGTGTCCTCTGCTCTGAATGTCCCCTCCTTGCCTCAGAAACCCTCCTGTTCTCCACCTTGCTCTAAGTCTTCCGCCCAGGCGTCCTCCTCGCCTTCGACAGGAGCAGCCTTCACCTCCTCGCACACCGTGTCTTCTACCTCCTCCTCGTCTCTGTCGTTTTCCTCTTCCTCTGTGACCAGTCCCAAGTCTGCAGCAGTGAAGACTCCTCCACCTCCTCTGCCTGCCTCCTCCCAGTTGGAGCATCCAAAAGATCCGGCCCACCGGACGCCGCCGGGCAGATCCTCCGCAGACGCACAGACTCGTACCGACCGCTGGAGCCACCCGGCGGCCGAAACACGGACGCAAACCGTCTCGGAGTCGGAGACGAGGACTCACGGCTCGGATTCGGACTCCAGGACGTGTGCGGATTTGCAGCAGCAGCAGCACCTGGCACAAGACCTCACACGGCGAGGGATCTACATGCACCAGTACCCACCGCAGCACCTCCCTCAGATGCTCCCTCCTCCCTTTTCCCCTCTCCTGCCCCACTCCCACCTTCCTCATCAGCCTCATGTCCTCCCCCAAAACCCTGCCTCCAGCCCTCCGCCTCCCCACCAGCAGTGCGCCCTGAACCCTTTCCTGGGTCAGGCGGGGGCGCCGCATCCGGTTCACCTGAGCCACCTGCACCCCTCCCACCAGCCAGGCCTCACCACACAGTCTCAGCCGTACTTCCAGCCCCCCCTCATGGCCCCCACCTCCTCCTCTCAGCCAAATGTCCCCCTCACCAGCTCCCAGTCCCTCCCGCCTCATTTCTCCTATCATCACCAGTTTGCCAAAGCCTTCTTCCCCCCTCAGCACCCCGCCTTTACCTCTCACCCCTTCCTCCCCCATCAGCCCTTCCTCCCGCAGCCGCCCGGTTCATACCCACTACAACACCAGTACCAAACCGCGCCGGTGCAGCCCCAGCTCCACCTGCCACCGTCATTTACCTCCCCTCACCCCCCTCCTCCTCCATCCTCCTCACCGCCTCCGCCTCCTCCCCCTTTCCTGCCCCCTCCTCCCTTGCCTCAGCCCTCGCCCTCCGTCTTTCCCCCTCCCCCGAGGCAAGACGACGAGCAGCAACAGATTTTATAGTGGTCTTTGTACATAACCAATGCGAAATTTAAGTAACTGTACATGTGGAAGGCTTTGTTTCGGTTGTGCTGTTGTAAAACTGTAAAAACAGAGACAGGCGTTGGGAAGTAAAGTGTATTATTACGCAGAGTGGGGCAAAAATACTGTGCCTTTCATAAGTATTTATACCCTGAACTACTTCTCATTTTGTGACACTACAGCCAGAAACTTTGATGCATTTCAATGAGATTTTATATCATAGACCAACACGAAGGAACACGCTCCGAGGTTGTAGCAGAAATCTGCGGAAAAGTGCAGCTTTCATTGGGGTTTGCCTATTAAAAAAAGGCAAACCCCACCAGCCTCCACCACGTTGCAGCCTCCACCATGCTTTACAGTGCAGATGAGGAGTTCCGGCCTCTCGTCTTGTTCTAACGCGAACAGAGCACCTTCCCATTTAGCAACCAGGCACTGCTTTGTGTCGGTCTGTCGCAGTCTATATAAAATCCCATTAAAATCCGCAGAGGTTTGTAGGTGTATCCTGTGATGCTCTTCAAAAAGCTCAGCCGGTATGAAACCTCATTCAAGGCATCGTATAACCCCACCCGGCTGCACTAAACTGCCTCAGATTCTACTGAGGCTTGAAGTATAAAACTGTTCTACATTTCATTTCCTGTGCAGGTCGCTTTGGCTTTTAGAAAGTGATGGTCTTGTTTCACCCTAAAGTAATGCAAAGTCATGGTTCAAATAAGGTCCCTGGCCTGGTTCTGTTTTCAGCAGAACCCGCCGTCAGATATAGGAAGAAAACATTTATTTAAGAGCTTTTTAGACTTTTTAACAAAACTTGCAGCTAATGCTTCCGGTTTTTTTTGTTTTTGTGTGTGTGTGTGTGTGTTTTATTTAATTCAGTTGTATATTAATATAAATCTGCATCATCCTGTGTGTTTTATCAGTACAAGTTGATTGAGACAGTGGCTGGATTTTTCCACCATTTTGTATTTAGAGCAATAACGCTCTGCAATAATCCGCTAAATATAAATCAGAATCCTCTTTCTGTATTTTTAATCACGTTTTTAAGTGGACAATGGATCATATTAATGAGGAGTGCAATTATTAGAGGTTTCTAGACGTTTCAAGTGTTTCATTGGCAAAAAGAAATGTTATATGCTCAGGCGGAGACTCCGTGTGATTTGTAAACTAGACTGATCGAAGGATAAAGGTGGTCTTGTACCTGTTGCCTTCCGTGGCAGAGTACTAATGTCGTTTTCGATGTACTCCGGCTATTTTTAGATGAGTTTTGGGTGAAGGAGTTAGTTCAGCCACAGCCAAACTGCCTCAGGAAGAAAAAAAACCTGCCTCCATCTTTAAAATTCTCGTCTCGCTTTTATGTTATCACCGGTAGATTTTTAGTTTCCCGCAGTTCTCAAAACAGTTGTGACTGACATTTCTGCCCATACCACCTGTATACGAGGAAAAACTGAGTTCATAAAGCAATACACAGACGCAGGAGGTCAAAACTAGGCTTGGGCCAGTAACCAATATCAAAGTAGAAAGTACTCGAAAGGCGATCAAAGACCAAATTTAGCAGGTTTATTTGTATTATTTCCTCCTTCTAGGTGTCAGTATTAAAGTAATAAATACAACATTTAAAAAAAAGAGATAATTTCACCTGGAATAAACACGTTATTTTAGCAGCAGTAGGAACAATTGTTGCCTTTCTATGTCAAGTAAAGAAGTAGGATGATTTCACACACCTTTGTGTACTTTTACCAACCCATGCCTAGTCAAAAAGGACCCAAATGGGACCCGTAGCAGCACCTAATTAATACCTTTATTTCCTTCAGATATTTCTGATGAAAGTCTTTGATCTTTCTGAATTAACAGGGATATTTCAGGTTCTTCCGAGACTGTAATTTAAAATGTGTTCGACCCCCCCCCCGAACACTTTAACAGAAGACACATTGTCTAAAGCTCATCCCCAAAGCATTATTTATAAGTTCACCAGTTTAGTTTTGCTACAGTGTTCAGCAAGAGTCGTATTTATCAGCCAGGGACTGAAGGGACCTGTGTGCGGCACACTTCTGTGGAAGTTTAACGATGAGAGCCACTTTGTCTTGTTATCTTTTGGGTTTTTTTGTACCGTCTATATTGGAGCACAGCCCGCTTGCTAATGTAGCCCTCAACATTTCCCCAGTGCCTGTCCTTAACTGTGAACTGCTCAGCGGTCCAGAGGCACTCAGTGCAGGGAGTTTCGTCCTTTTATGAGTCGCAGTCGAAGTCCTCTCCGACGTACGAGAGCACAGCCTTCAATTGGGTTCCCACGTCCGCTGAAAAGCCTCCACATATCTGTTTCAAACAAGGAAGACTTGGAAGAATGCTATCCTCAAAGGGGTTGAGTTGTTCTCCTTAAGTCTAACCACAAGCCTGGAAAATCCCGAACAATGTACGAATATCGCCTTAGCTTTTTATTTGCTGCCTGAGGCGACTCAATTTGAGCGACTTAACCCTACTCTGTGTGGCTCTGGGGAGATAAAGATGACAATTAAGCACTTACTGACAGTCGTAAGGCGCTCTGCAGCTCTTTTGTGTTTTCGGGTTTAGATGTTACGAAGACATGAAAAAAAAAATTTTTTTTTGTACAATTGTATCAAAACCTTTGGTTGAAAACAGATGTCCTCAGGGGCTAGGATTGTTTTCAGTTTATTTATATCAACTTTTGTTATTTTATTTTTTTCATTTTACTTTTTATTTCAACTGTCAGCACTGTAGTGTACATAAGAGGTTTTTGTAAAGAGGAAATAAACTTGTAGTGTGGTTTCTACTTTAAATATGAGCCTAGCTAATAAAAGGTTCAAAGTATGAAAATTGCTGTTTTTATGCTGTCAGTATATGTGTGTGTGGGGTGGGGGGGATTATCTCGGTTAAACTCATTTGACATCTGAAGGTCATTTACAAATCAAATTCATATCCAATCGAATCCTTATTCAGATCATTCTGACTCATTGAAATATGACGTGTTTAGATCATTTCTGATTAAATTACCACAAAGACGCTCATCATTGTGCAAGCATAAGGTGATGGTGGAGTGAACCACTCGCTTAGTAGTAAGGAACCTTGTGCAAAACAGGACTGTGAATAATTAATTTAGTCAACTAGTAAAAAGGTATGCAAAGCAAATGGCAGAAGTTCTATCTTTGGTTTTTTTAAGGAAAAAGACACATAAGAAGCTCAGGATCAGGTCTAGTTTGGCAAGAGCTAGAGTATAAGTTAGTGGTAGGAATTGCTTCATTCAGGACAGACACTCAGCTAAACACATAGTGGGATAGGGGTCGTTTCATTGTCTAGTTTAATAGAAAAAAACTGAATGTTGCTCAGTGGATTTCTTTAGGGAGAAAGGGAATAGTTATGTTAGCTCTGAGCACGAGAAGGAAGGTCTATGGGGATACTGTGAATGTGAAAATTCTCAAGAAAATCATAGTGGGAATGAGTGCGGTTGAAAGACAGAAAATATGACTATCAATCCCACTTGAAAAATGCATTAGCAGCTGGTTTTCATGGCAAAGAAGCAAATAAACATAAATAGTAACTTGTCATTATTATTGACTTTAGACCAACTGTTGGTGTCTGTAATAACAAAAATGGAATCAAGAAAAAAAAAACTGAAAAGAAATTTCAGGGAAAGTTTTGAAAGGTTTTAAATCCCAATAGTTTCATAGTTCCTGTTTGTGTTACAGAGGTAAGCTTTATAACAAGCAGCTTAACATTTTACAGAAAAATAATGCAGATAAATTAAATTGAATTGGGTTAAATTAGAGACTAAAATGCATGTTTGCTTTTTAAAGCTGTTTTTTTTTTTACCTGGCTGCATGTTATTTGCAGCTGTTATGCAGTCTGCATCACGAAGACCAGCACTCTGATTCAGGCAGACAACACAAACACACTAATGCAGTGGCTACATAATTCAGTGTTGGTTTGTGTCGGGTTAAATTCAATTCAAACAAGATTTTTTTCTTTTTTTGTGCCCGAGGATGTCTGCTGACCTTTACAGCATTCAAGCTAAAAATCTTGTAAAGATAACAAAGCCACCAAGGACTTGCGTAGTGTCGCCGTCATGTGGTTTTCCTGTTGTTTTTTACCCCCCATCCTCCTGCAGTTTGGAGTCTGAAAGCATGGCTCCATTTCTGGATGCTAACCTGTCGAGTTAAAGCAGTGTTAGGAAAAACCGACCGGACAGACTTTTACATTTGCAGTCTGCATGTCAGGCTTGCCGAAGTTTCCTTTAAAGGGCAGGCACCCTTCTGCTGGTGTGCCTCCTCCTCATTGGTCTATTTCAGACAACATCCTGTTTTGACTTCCTCTAAAAACTATTTATTTCACACCATCTCTCAATAATTGGGCCTCCTATATTTGGAAATTCTTACTGTAACAAAAGTCACACAGCATCATAGAAATCAGTCATTTATTAATTACATCACATGCATACAGTTTCAAACAGTGTTCTTTCTTTTAATAAAGTGCAAAAAAAAACTATATATAGGAGAAAAAAGTATTTGGAGCAATTGTTGGCACAAAATAAACATTAGGGGTACAAGAAGGCCTGCGTATGACTAAAATCCTCTTCACAAATAAACTGCTGGTAGAAAGTATTCCAACTGGATTTACCCTGCATGCAAATATAGAATAACAGCTTACGATCTACATTAACACTTATAGAGTAGAAAAAGGGACCTTGTAGAGATCCAGGAGCAGCTTGCAGCTAAGCTTGGTGCCAATTTGCCAGCTAAGGAGTGAAAGGAGACGTTTGTAGGAGGGCAGCTGCAGCAAATGCAACGTACATATAACAATTCAAACATGTTGAACTGGAGCCTTTACAAGATGAACAATACGGAACATCAAAAAAGAAGTATTTTTTTTATCTCCAGTGTTTGCTTCACAGTAGTTTTAACAAAAAACTGCTCTTCTATATAGAAACTGGAGCCAGTTTGAAGCTCTGACCGACTAGCAGCTCTAACACGCTCTTCATAACTGGGACGCTCTGACATCGCTTCAAGCATCTCTTCTTTCAGGAAAAATGTTCAGCCCCAGTTCCACCAGTGCTCCCAGCAGCATGGTCCACAGCGGTATGCAGACAAAAGTCAGCTTGACGTCGGCCAGTTTCTCCAGCTTGGCGCACAGCGTCAGGCAGAAGCCCAGCTTCAGCAGCATGGCGGTCAAGTACCAGGTGCGCAGGCGCAGGTCAGGCGAGCCGTTGCGCTGCTCGTACCCGGGCTTGCAGCGCCCTGCCATCTTGATGGCGAGCATGAGGATGAGGATGCCGTCAAAGACCCAGACTGGGAGGAAGATGAGGAACCAGTTCCACTGCACCTGGATACAGGAAGATGAGATGATCACGATAAAGGTACTGAATAATAGTGAAGTAGGAGGAAAAGTATGCATCTTAACCCCCAGAACAAAATGTATTCAAACAAGGTCAGAGGTACAATGATGCTGTCTAGATCAAGGCAAATTCTTGATAGCATGGCCTAGTCAAAGTCTAGACCTAGATCCAACTAAGAATCTAAGCTGCTGCATCCACTAACTTTGTACATCTTAAAACTGGCATCCACTTAATCTCCATTCTGACTAAACATGAATTTGTTAGAGAAGTAAAATGGTGGAATGGGTCAATATACCTTCCCATCTAGTTTGAGCACCAGCATGATGAGAAACACCAGGGTAAAGACCCAGGTCAGCAACACCCTCTGAGCCAGAGACATTTCACTGTCGGGACAACCACATCAGAGGAGAAAACCAGCTGTTAGACACATCAAACATCCAGGGGAAAACCCGCAGAAAGCTCCAGCTTAAGATGACAATCCCAGTGATGATCGCTGCTCTTGTTGGATTCGCAAAAAGCTAACAGTGGATTGAGCCTCATCCTGGTAGTGAGCTAGAGTTTAGATAAGACAGCCAGAGAAAATGAATATACGTGATATAATCAAACTGAAACCATATTTGTAACATTCTAGCTGTTCATTTATTGTAAACAACTGATCGCTCTCCCTCAGCTAGCTCTGATAGCATTGTGCTAATCGATTTAGTTGGCTTACATTAGTGTATTCACAACTCTATGTGTAGCATCTTCTTGTCTCCCTTTACCTCAAGCACTGACCATCACAATATTACTGCCAAACAGTCGCATTAATACAATTCTTATTTTGGTCCATAGCTGTAACAATGAACACAAGCAGAGGGAATTTTAGTCCCGTTATCTTTGGGATTGCCCCGCCCCTTCAGGAAACCGATTGGTTCATCGTAATACGTTGATCGTACGTTCCATAGATGTGAAATCCTAGAAGCTGAACGGGCCGGGGCACTTTCAACGTCGCCGTAATATTTTGTTAAAATATTATCGGCTCGGTTGAGTGTTTCATCCTTCATTTACTAACAAAACAGATGAATCATATACAGTTTATTGTAACTAAAAATAAATTAAATATGGTGCGTTGGTATAGTTTATTCTGTCATAATAACACTATTATTAACATTACTAATACATTGGAAAGCATGTTTAATGGGTTCCGCAATACTTTATAACAGTGTGTTAGTTATATGTAGCTCTTTAATTGTAGTTTTTGTTGTTGTTGCTGTTTTGAAAACGTATTTGATGGGTTCAACCTCCACAGCTATTTTGGCAATATTTTGGCAAAGCAACATTTGTAAACTGTTACATCTGTAAGTTGGTTAAATATAGTCCTTTGATATAGTTACCATTTAGTACTACTAGCCTACTGCTTATTATAATCATATAAAAACATGATTAAATCAGCACTGCAGTAACATTTGGAAATAGCTGAACAAAAATAGTTTTCATGTTTCAGTATACAGTTTCTCTTGTTGGGGTGATTTCCATGTATTATTATTTTTATCTATTCTATCTAAATAGAATGAGCAAATTTATTTACTAATAAAAAAAATCAGTTGTTTTTTTCCATGTAAAGTTCATTGTTTCCTTTTTAGGGAAAACCCCGTCTAAAAGCGTAGCTGAAAAGCCTTGCCACGCACAATATGGCGTCCGCGTTGACGTTGCTCTACTCTTGTAGCTACATCTATAACGCGTTTCCTAGTTTGGCGTCAAACCGTAAAGGTTTTGGAAAGGCGCACTATCTGTCGTTAGTTCAATTCCTCACTAGAGGGCGGTAAAAACTGTGTACTACTTTCTACACGGTTATGGTTGTTTGTTAAGGTTGTATGTTATATAAAACAAAGCAACTACAGCGTTGCTTTGTTTTACACTTTAAAAATACGTTGACTCAATCTATACAGGTTATTTTTTTCTTCTTTTAGCTGTTGGACAAATTTATGTCGAGCAAAATGTAACTGGTCGTTCTCAGTAAGCTTTACGGTAATATGCTAACGAAGTACGTTCACGCTGATAGATAGAAAGGGAAAAGCTAGCGTTTCAAACATCACCGAGCAGGACTCTCAGCATCTCCTCCAGACAATGGGCAAAGCTCGCTAACTCTTTGCGCCATAATTCCCCTTCATATTGCACGGGCATTGGCTTTGGTGGAGGGAAAGTGGAGCAACTGCGGAGGGTAAGAGAGGTAAGACGGAGCTCGTTCAGAAACATCATTTAGTACAGCTGTGCGGGTTCTTTGTGGCAGCCGCCGGGTGGCTTAGCTAACTGTGTAGCTCGGATTGAGCTAGAGGAGCCAAGAAGACCGATGGAAAAAAACAGTTTATACCTCACAGTGTAGGTTTATTAGTTTATTAAAAGTAGCTGCTTTTCAAGCTATTATCGCGCGCAGATGTGATGTTCAAGCTAAAAAAAGCTGTTATCCTGCCTTCTTCCTCCTATACTAAAACCACCAAATTTAACCCTTTAAGCTAAAAGTCTAAAGCAAAAATTAAAGGTTTAATACGAAACAATACAATTCTTATAACAAAACACGTTTCTTGTGGCTATGTGTAGTTGTTGATAATGCTTACTCCATTTTAAACATGATATGGGAGATGGATATCTAACTGGGTTTACATTTTTGAATAAGGGATTGTAGTCTCTGAGCACAGAACACACTGAATCCTACAGTAGATGGACTACAGAAACAGAAGAGGGTATCCGGTGTCAATCTTGTCACCTAAACACAAATCCGTACAGGATCATTTGCATGTTCAGATGGAAGGCTGAAATTTTGGCTTAAACAACGCAAAAGCATGGATGCATCCCGCTTTCTAACCGCGGTTGAGGCAGTTGCTGGTGGTGCAATGATGTGGGAGTGATTTTCTTTGCAAATTTTGGGTGCCCTAGTAACAACTGGCCATCATTTAAACACCGCAGCCTACCTGCAGTCCATTCCTGTGTGTCTGCTGGTGTTTGCAAAGCACCAAATCCAGGAGCGTCATTCATTTTTGTTTGCACTGACTGGCCGATCGCTTATGCTGTAGTGCTGAGACTGTTTCCTGAGTGTTAATGGAGCCCACTGGACTACATAAAGCGCTATGCAAGTACAGGCCATTTACAATTTTACCCAGTATTTCAGTGCTTGTTCAAAAATGTGCGGGTCTGTTAGGGTGTTGTCGGAGTATTTTCAAAACGTGTTAAGCCATGTGCAAGCTTGAGTAGTGTGTCCCTATCTTAGGTGAAAAATGAGCCCACATCTGAGAGCTCAGATGTTATCCATTGTGGTGGATTTCTCTCCTATGAATGCAAGGTACGAGTCAAGGAACATCTTGAGAGCAAGTCAGAAACGTCTCCACCAGCAGATCCACAGAGGCAAGGAAAGAGAACGGAGCTGCAGCTTCAGCCTAGTACAGACATGGCTGGGGGAAAGGAATTGCTGTTTTGTAACTGTTACATGTTTTTTATTATCAGCCACAATTTAATATCACACAATGGCAACCTAAGTAACTAAAATAATCTGTTAACAGGAAAGGCTATGCGTTCATCAAGAAAGTTTTAGCACCTTTATTGGTTGAATTGCACTAGCCACACCTACCCTGGCAACATAAAGTAGGCTGAACGATCAGAAAAAGCAACACGTCCTAAAAATTTGAAGGGCGGATGAGAAACAAAGGCATTGACATCCATGTTACCAAAGTGAGAGGCAAGATCCACAAATGGAGAAAACCTGGAGGAGCCCAGCTGTGGCCAGCCGTCTGAAATTACTCAGTGTGTTGATGGCTCATCATGGAAGTACAAAAAAGAACCCCCGAGTAGAGCAACTAAAACACTAAAGGCAAAGTAGTAGCAGTATGATGGTCTGGGGGCAATCTATCAGATATTTGATGGTGAATGTCTCTGTTATGCGGCAGCACAATATTACCAAACACGCCTACAGATCCGCCTCTCATTGGTTGCAAACTATCCATTAGATTTGACTCTGAACTCTGGCAAAAGTGTAGCTTGTCATCTCTCTTTCCGTGCAGTTTCTGTTGCATTATGGCGCCTGACATGCTTTGGGCTGCTTCTACTACTTGAGGACTTGAGGTGCATGTTTGCTGTGCAACAGTGACAAAGCAAGACTTGTAATTATCGAGCAGCATGTTTTGGCTTCTATTCATTTGTAATGAAAGCGTGAATAGACATTTATTGAAGGAAACCTTTTAGATGACCTGAAATAGAAGAAATATGGTTTAATGTTTAAACTAAACCTTTAGCTGTTGAATTAACTGTTTATGTGGGTTTTTTCACTTCCATTTGTTTAAATAGGTGTTTGCAAAACAATTTTTACTTTTTGACATGAAAGATGAGTTATCTCATTTGAGACGCTGATTAGCAGTAATAATCCCCTTTAGGTCTGTGATAATCTTTCAAAGTCCTAGAGCGATGTAAAAATCCACTGGCTGGTGATATGTTTAATCTCAGTTATTGGTTCACAAATGTAGATTTCATCACAAAAAAAATACACTTTATTGATTTAGTCTTGGTAGCTAGCGAGGATATGGTTGCACGCTTCTATCAGACAGAATGTAAGGGTGACATTTGCTGCTCTGTTAGTTTAACACGAATCATGCACGACCAGCTTTCGCATTTGGCAAAAACGGGGCGCATTACTTCCTTCTAGTTTGGAGCCCCGTGGTTTGAATCTTTGCTGCATCAGGAGGATTCCGCCTACTGAGTTTGTCAGTATTCTGGCAAAGATTTGGATATTTACACACAGATGTTTACAACCTAATCTTCTACTTAACAGGATCCGTCTTTATATATTGTTAAATTTTTTTAAAGACGATGCCGTTACTGTTTCATTTAAGCGCTTATAGAACTCCTCAGCGGCATCCGATGAAAGCCGCTGGCCTAAATGCAGAGACGCCACTGCTGTATTTGGTTCAGATGTCAGTCACTGAATTTTAGCATCTTTAAGGCAGGAAATGTCTTATGATAAATGTGGGTCAGCAGAAATGTCTCCAACACCAGAGCTATAGACGCACTGAAGGTGCAGCTTCAGCCAGCTCATCTCTGGCCAATAAGTCATAGATAATTTATTCACATAGAAGAGCCAAAACATCAGCATGTGGTTTAATTATTGGTCATATTTAACATAAAATCCTACATTTAAAAAAATCTGAATTGGCTCTTTACAACTACTTAATTTTTCGTCATGTTAAAAAAAGAAAATAATATTTTGGACATTTTAGGGCAAGATGGAAGTTGAGGAGATTGTGTTATATTTGACATAAATTTTGTTCAGAAACAATAAGAGCGTTATAAGCAGTGTTACTGCTGCCAGATTTGACTATTTAAACCTCTGGTTAGCAACTTCTGGCACAGATTCAACCATTTACACGTGAGGGTGGTGCATCTTAGAGTGGAAACGTTTGAGGCAGTACTCTGCTGCAGCACCCGTCTGTCAGCATAGCTGTGGAGCCGCTCACGTTGAATAACACCAGTCAGTGCGTCGGGATATGTTGTTTCAGACGTGATTGCCTGACTTAATTATCTTGTCTGTGTGCATGCTGTATTGTCATGTGGACGCCGTTCGTTGTCCTCGTATCTCCTGTTCAGATTCCGTGTCTGACTGAGGACTCCTCGGGTGATCATGAAGTAGTGCGCCTTGTGTTGTTCACCGTGTGCGTCTGCCTGCAGAGCTGATTACATCATCAGCTGCAGTAAAGTTACATCACACGCAAGACTGCTGTATCATTTCATGTCGCAGCAGCAACCCAGAGGGCAACGGGATACTTTATTGACCTATAAAACATTCTGACTTGTGAATTATTGAGTGAGTTGCTCAGCAGAAGTTTTGCTTGAGGATTTGTGTCTACTTTGCTTTCGAGCCGAATAGTTAGGCTTTCAGGTTGGTCAGAAACTCAGAAATCTAAACTTTTTATTGGCAGTGAACACACAATAAGTACGAAGAGGCAGCAGTACACGCTTCAGTGTTGTAGTTAATAAAGCTTCCTATATGTTAGAGATTTTCAGTACCAGTGAGCTGTTTAATATTTAAGCCAAAGAAAGCAGAGAAGATGAAAGAAGTTAGGGATTTCTGAAAATTCCAACCAATATACCCATAAAACCCTAATTTGACATTTTAGTTGATAACAGACTTGTATTAGGCCTGCACTGCATCAATATCCTGCCACACGACTGAACAGAACCCACATAAACGACCCCATCCTTCTCCTGAAACACAAACATAAATGGCAACCAGATGGAACTAAACATAGTTTGCTTTACTGATGGGGCCAACAGCGATGTTAAGAAATGACTGAAGATGCTGATGTAATCCTGATATATCACACAGCCCTAAAATAAACTTTTAGAGACCAAAACTTTAGCTTCTACAGTTTATTCTGCAATAAGGTCTGCGGTGCATTCAGGCTGAAAGAGAGCAAGGCCTACATCAGATAACAGGAAGGCTAAAGAGAGTACAGCAAAGGGGCTCTGCTCTATCTATTATGCAACGTGCTGGGGTGGGTTTGGGAATCTTGGCAGCCTTTTATAAATCAGATATAAAGTCTTTCTATAGATAAAAAAACGGTGTGAAATGAGAATCAAATAAAAAATATATAGTTTTACGTCGGGTTGGCTTATATTGGAGCTGGACTGGAAAGAAGTAAATGGATAAGAATAATTTTTAGAAGGCTAACTGAATAAACATTTTTACCCATTGTATAAACCAATCAAGTCCTCATTTTGCTGGTTTTGATTGTTGTTACAGACGTTCAAGGGAATGTACTGTAAAAATCCTGGTTTTAACTTCACACCAGGGGTCGTTTACCGATTGACAAACAACCGATTCCTTCAGCCGTTAAAGCCGCCACATTCAATCATTGTTCATGTTTTTTGGTTAATGTTCCTCAAACTTTATTTTGAAATCCATTTCAGATTAAATTCACCAGGCTCAAAGATTGGACATTGCATTAAGTCGTTGAATCTCAAATAGACTTTTTTTAAAATGTTTTTTAGTCCTGACGGTTTATATTAGACTGTGGTGTAAAAAATAACAGCTGTCGACAGAAGCAACTGTCAGATTCAGGCTTATACATAATGTTTTTTTGTTGGCTTTCACCCTGAATATGTAATTTATTTACTCTACTTGCAAATGTGGACAAGCACATCCCGGGCTTCATGGACATAGCCTCCATTCTGCAGAGCACTCAGGGGAGCTGCGCTAAATGTTTTACCTCCTATAGGTTTACTGGAGCCCACACCAGTCAGTTTTGTGTATTAGCTCGTGGTGGTGTTCATCCTGATCACTGCTCCTCCTATTACTGAGGAGTTGTGGGGTTTCTCTTGGTAGCGGTGTGCCAATAACAGCAATAATGCTAGAATTTATATCTGCCCACATATCTGCTGAAAATCATGCAGACTTCTGTGAGTCATCTGTACAAAGCAGTTTTTGCCCACTGCCTTGTGAGATCTTGTTATAGTTGATTTATAAGCAGGTTATTTATTCGTTCCCATTTAATCAAAAGACGTTGCATAACTCCTGTACGCTGAAATAAGTCTGTGTTTCTTTACTTCATTCGTCACAAACCTGCACCACTCAAGGACAAAGATTTATAGCCTCGGTCGACTTCTTGTTATAGATTCTTAAGCTACAGGTTGAATTTATTCAATTTATTTTGGACAAATGTACAACAAACCATAACACTCTGGTTTAAACTCCTGTTTCTGCCACTTACATCATATGCAATGAACAGGCAGAACATTATACCTATTGACTGATCTAGATTTCTATAGAGCAGTGTTTCTCAATTATTTTCTGCCATGCCCCCCTAGAGAACAGATATTTTTTTCATAAAAATATTTAATTATTTATTGATACAAACCGGCACCAGCACACTGCATATACTATATAGTGATTATGAAAAAAGATTAATTAAATAAGATGCAACTACTTCAAATGGTTGCAGCTCATTTAATTTTTTTAGGTCTTGACACTATTTCCAACTTAAGTTTATTAACTCAGTTGGTAACATTTAATCCAGACTGCTCGGTCTGTGTGATGCTCAGAACAGAAACAGTTCAAATGATTCACTGGGATGTGAATTTTTAAACTAATATTGAATATTAAAACTTTTTTTAAACTGTGTTCATTGATAACCTGTCAGCTTCATCAGTTTATCACTTTTCAAGCTACATAACTTCACCTTAACTGTTTTTCTTTTCAGCTCTACAACCCTATGAAATCCATTTATGTTAGAAATTCTTTATTTGACAAGTTCCACTTTTTCCATTTAGATTTTTCTGAATTCTGCTTTTTCCATTCTAGTCATATTTATTAAACCAAAAAAAGTGTAATTGTGGTGACTGAAAACAATTGACCAAATCAATAACCAAATACCACATTTACTGTTATTCACAACTATTTTCACAATTCTAACAGTTGAAAAATAACGACTTAAGAAATAATTTAAAACGGGAAGAAAAAAAATAGACTAGGTAAAGGCAGTGCTAAAAGATGAGTCTGTAGCTGCTTTTTGAAAGAAATCTCTGAAACGACAGTTCTCAGACTGAGAGGAAGCAAAAGCCCCTATACCCTTTGGTTTTTAATCAAGTCTTTCTCACAACCAGCAAGATGATCACTAGAACTTAAAGTGCTGCTGGGGATATAAGGCTGCAACAGCTGGCAGATATAAATAGCAGTAAGATAATTTAAAGCTTTATAAATTAGAACCAAGATCTTGAATTGAATTCTGTATTGAATGGGGAGCCAATGTAGCTCAAACGGTAGAGGAGTAACATGGAAGAACTTAGAAGAACCTGTTAGCAGCTTTGCTGTGGCATTCTGGACAGTCTGAAGACGATTATGGATTTCTTCCGTAAACAGGAGAGTGAATTACAGTAGTCAAGACGGGACGAAATAAATGCATGAATATGCATTTCTAATTCTGATTGTGAAACAATACGGCTCAACTTGCCGATATTTCTTACATGATATAAACAAGAGCGTTTTAAAGAGGTAACATGAACGTCCAAATTTAAGTTTGGGTCAAGGGTTACCCCAAGATTGCAGATGGAGAGCTTCCCACCAATTTTTGGGACAAAGATGTCCGGGGCAAAGACTTACGGTTTTAATGTTAAGTTGAAAAAGGTTATCTAACATCCAGTTCTTGACAGACTCCAAACAGCTAATTAAAATCTCAATTTTAAATGAATGTTGAGATCTAAAATAAATTAAAATTTGAGTATCATCAGCATAACAGTGATAAGAAATATCTTTGAAAGAACCTAAAAACTGATAAAGAGGAAGGTCTAAGGTAAGTAGCAGGCCCAAGACAGATCCTTGTGGGACACCATAGTGATGAGGCTAGAAAGAGGACTTGAAATTGGCACCTGCCACCCGAAACGATCTCCCCCAATAAGTAAGAAGAGAACCACTTCAGCGTAGAGCCGGATTCCCCCACCCAGTATTTCAACCTGGTGAGCCGATGATCCATGCTGTCAAAAGCTGATGTTAAATCAAGCAGTAAAAGGACAGAGCAGTGACCAGAGTCACTCTGCATAATAATGTCACTTAAAATCCTAAGAAGAAGAGTCTCGGTGGAGTATGCCTTTCAGAATCCAGACTGGTAGTCTAGTCAAGCATATGGTATTTATTCAAAACTGATAACCTTGTTTAAGATTTTTGAGAGAAGTGACAGTTTTGATATTAGTCTGTAATTGCATGGCAAAGCATCCTCTCCTGGTCTGTCAACCCTCCCACATGCACCAATGCCCCCACCAGCATCAATTCATCATCAGACCCATGTTCTAGCTCTGTTGGTTTAACCATGGATGAAGTAATGGCTGCTAGGTTTGGTTTCCTAAGTAGAGGATGGATAATACTAGTTTTGAAATACTCTGGAATTTGACCAGAGAGGAATTGATTATTGCTATAACACAAGAGCTAATCTTTTGAATGACATCTTTAAAAAGTCTAGTGGGCAAAACATCAGAGAACAGGAGAATTATCAAAGAATTAGGACCTTAGCGTACTGAGGATGGATTACAGCCATTTCATTCAGGTGTGTTGAACCTAAGATGCATCTAAAAGCTGCAGGACATCTGCGCTCTTGAGGACTGGAGTTCGACCGTTTTTCCTTATTTCCTTCCTTCCTTCCCTCTTTCCTCTTGTATTTCCTCCGTTTTGTAACTGTCCGTCCTTTATTTTTTCTTCCTTGCGTTCCTTGCGATTTATGCAGTTCCCTTGCTTAAAGCTGTTATCGTTCCTTGCTTGAAGAAATCTCTGCTTTGAGTATTATATGGGAACATAAAGGACTGAAATCAAGACTGTTTAATCTTAGACGGAATCCTGCTATTTGCAGAGCTTTGAGGAGGAAAATTATATATTTGAAACAAAATAATGAAAAAAAAGTTTCTGGAAAAATAGAGCTTTGTTTATTTCAGTATTATCAGAATAAATTTAACGCTAGTATACACACATATCAAGCATGTAGCTGTTGCTGATTTAAAGTTATACTAAATTCTGACTAAACTTTCTGTTTTTTTTTGTCTTTGTTTCATGCAGATCTTTGTCATTGACGACAGACCATCACTCAGCTACAAGGCCAGACCAGAGGTGAGTTTTTTTTTTTTTTTACTATCTTGGATTTTTACATCCACAACACCACTCTCTCAGACTGTTGCTTTTCCACTGCTGCGGGGTTTAACTGCTTCATGTGCTGCTGTGACCGTGTCGGCTGCCTACATTCCTGCATACACACACACAGCCCCTCTGCTTACACATCAACAGCACTTCAGGAAAACCGGTCGCTTAGTCTGAACGAGAAAGACAGATGGAGGAATAAGAGACGGTGAACTTAGAAAAAGAGACTTCCCGTTTTTGGGAGTCCACATAAGATGGGCTCTTATTTTTTCAGCGTTTGTCTGCAGACGAGGCTGTGAAGCTGGCTGAAAGTCAGCAGCAGCGAGTTTCAGTTCATCTGCGGTTACTTGGTTCCTGCCCAACAAACAAGCAGCAGTCTACTTTTACATGACCTTTTTTACACCGATAGCTGCTTTGCATTCTCTTCTGATTATACTGTTAAAGTTTTTCTGCAAAACGGTGGGTTGAGGCATCCGAATGTCTCATGAGAAATTGGGACTAATCAGGGGAGGTTCTCTAATCCTATTTGTCCTGTTTTAGTAAGTTTATGGCAAGCCTCTTTGCAAACACTGGCTATGCCTCAATGCCATAAAACCATGTGAAGAAAGTCCACTTTTTAACCGTTACTCTTGCCTGCTCGGGTGTAAATGCAACAAAAGTAAATAGCTGGAATATTTGGTCCAACTTAGGATGGTTGGAGAATCGTGTCTCCATCACCCTGTTACTGACTGATTACCGATCCTTTTGACCTTTAATCTCCTCCTGTGCTGCAGTCACAGGTTTCCTGTTAGCAGGCAACATTCTAAATCGCTGTAACACATGTGCCTCCGCCTAGCAGAGATTGATGGGAGAAGCTAGTGTTACACGCCGCTGGTTGGCAGATTCCTTAAGAACGCCTCCTCCTGCTCCTAACCCGGACGTCAGTTTCTATTTTTAGGTCTAGCTACAAACCTATTCCTACAGAATCTCAGTACATTACCTTTATTTTGACGATCGCCTTTAACTTAAAAGCTGCTTTATCTACATTTCTTTGTGTGTTTTCCATGATGAGGGTGCAAGCTGAAAATGACCAGTAGTGTCTTCTTTGGCACATATTATTTCCCCACATCTGTCTAACTTTAGTGCTTCCTGCTATAGTGCCCCGTATAGGACAATAGTTGGTAAAAAAAGAAATCGCTAACTCTATTAATCAGTCGCATTGTTGTATAGGACGGTGGGTCTAAATGGCATGAATAAATTAGTGGCTTATAGTCCAAAAATGATAGTAATACTGATTATTACTCTAAAATAAGTCTCATTACTTATAAAGTTAATTTTATCTGGAATACTAAGCACCCCTTTATGAGAAGATGCTTTCGTATTTACTGAAAGAATAAGCACAGAAAGTCTTTTCTTTAGGTTACAGAAATAATAAGCATGTCTGCTGCTAGTCAGTATCTACTTGTTGTTAATAAGATAGATTCAAGAAATTAGGCTGGACATATAGAGCTGTAAGTTGTTTTATTTCGGCAACACTGTAGGATTTTTAGGGAATAAAAGCCTCTTCTAGGTTTTTGTCCCAGCAACTCAATTGGACTTCAACCTTGACTTTGACTAGGCCGCTGCAAAGCTGGAATATGTTTTGGACTTTTGGTTTTGTTGCACAACCAAAAGCATGAAAGTATGGAAACCATTAAAGTCATCGACAGTTATGCGAGAATGTGGTCATGGTGAAAAGTGTTGAGAAAATAGGGAGAGGTTTTACAGATAAACTGGAAAGAAAAGCTGATTGCAGATAACAGCATTTTGTTCTAGTATTGACAGTCTTACACTGTGTTGCCTAAAGCCTCCCAAAATCTTTCAGTTGTTTGCTCCTTCCATGGCTGCAGGCGAACAAAATCCAGCAACTAGGCGTGTACCATTTGAGAAAGAATGGGCCATACAGTAAATATCCCATAATAGGATGCCAGACCTCTTCGTCCAGCATTAATGTTTGACCTCATGAATGGCTCTGCAGTTCGCATAAGCACACTTCTAAACATTTATAGAAAGGATTTCAATCAAGTATGAAGCTGTTTTGTTCTAGAAATGAAATAAATGTTAAAGTATAGGAAAGTGCGTAAAGTATAGAATAATTCTCATAAGAGACACACATGGTACCCCTTTCCACGCATACATACTCACCACAGCCTCTCTCATGGCTCTGAATTAGCGACTCTAACTTTCTTTTTGTTTTTGGTTGGTGGAAAATACCAGAGCTCATATGAAGCCAATTGACAACAACCAACCACCATCGTTGATCTTTGTTTTTTCTTCCTTTTTATTTTAAAACTATTTATACCCTCGCTATGGAACCACACAGACTCCGTGCACACGTTCAGACATTTGCGCTTTGAGCACAATAAGCCTCATTTAAACCATGGCCTCCATAGTGCAGACTGTCTGACTTGACTGCTGTCTCTGTAAATAGGTCAGTCCAGACGACTGGTCAGAAAGATTTGGCAAGGCTGCAGGCCGTGCAAACGTGTGTGTGTGTGTGTGTGTGTGTGATATGGAAAATGTCCTCTTGAGAGTTCTGTTCTAGTGTTAACCTTTCTTATAGACGGATTTCTGTTGTAACCAGCATTAATGCCCAAAGCTGAATCATAAAAGTAGAATGTTGTTATAAAACACTTTACATTTCTGCCTCTTGTTACCATCTCAGCAAAATAACGTTTTTAGTCTGTTGTTTAAGAATTATCCTTAAGGAAAACCCCTGCCTATTTTGGGATCACTGCAGTGTCGTTTAGAAAACACTCATTTGGCCAATAAATGTTTCTTATTGTGTTGCTGGGCAAATTACCCCTCATCATACACTTAGGCTGATGTCTGAAGCTGCATTAGGCAATAATGGGTGTATCTGATTGTTTTTCTCTGAAAATGCGTGTGAATCAGTGTTGGATTCTCAGTGAGGGATGTTTATAGGATTTAAAGACTTTAGATAAAGAGGATCTACCTGTTTTTGATACTACTGCTTCTGCATGAGGAGGATTTGTGGTCGGAGAGTTGCAAATTAGAGACTTTGTGTCAGACTCCGGTAATGATGGGATGTCGCTCCTTTTGGGGTTTGTTTACGTGGATGTACTTAGTTACAGTTGCTGCTTGAATCCCTGACAATGATGTGTCAAGAACAATTCAGGCAAAACAGTTTTGGTTTTTATTTGAATGTCTCAACTTGATCTGGGTCTTTTTTCCTTTTTTTGTCTTGTTACACCACTTTTTACCACACAGTCACATTGTGGATTTTTAGGCAAAACCTGCCAGGGTATCGTCTGCATAGAACGATACTTTCTTCTTCCTTTATTCAGACGATCAAAAACAAAACCACAGCTGATGTTTTACATTCGTTGCAGGCGCACATGCTGAGTGTGTAGATGCAGCTCTAAATAGTCCACGCTGGGGAAACGTCAGCCGTATGTGCTCGGTCAGGTTAACTGCTTTGTTTCCCCACCCTCCGCATCCAGTTTATCGCAGTCTGTGCGCATACTTAAAAGTAAAAAAGCAAAAGAGGCTGTCTCTAATGCATGCTCAGACATTCTTGAATTACAGTCAATTTGCAAAAAATCTGCTTTTAACACTAAATGCAAATGTTAATGTTTTTTTTTAAATCCCACATTAAATCTTCTGCCCGTATATTTGTACTGCCTTTCTCATCAGTTCTTATGAATTCAGTGAGTTAGAAATTAGAAAACTCTGTTGTCATTGTATCAATGTTCAAAATCCTTTTATCAAATTTTTTTTACCTTATTTGTTCCAGTGGATCAAATAGATCTAATAATACAACTGGATGTGTTATGTATGAAATAGGTTGCAGTGTTTAAAAGGTTGTAACCGTTTTTGTAGTCAAAAAAATTATTTTAATCGCAATATATGGTTGTATATGACATCCAAATTAATATTGTAATACGTATTGCATCACCAAATTCTTCCCAATACACATCCCCACTTGGTTTGGTTACTTTTTGTTAACGTCAAGTTGATCTTTGATCTGATCTTGAATAATTCATGTTTGATTGTTTGTGTTTACGCTCTTAGTTGTCCGTAAAAAAAAAAAAAAAAGAATTCTGGCTTTGCATCCATTTTATTTGAAGGCCTCCTCTGATGCTTTGAACCAACTCCAGATCAACTAGTTGCTTAGCAAACGATGTTCCCCAATATTGCCAAATTCCTGTTCTTAATCCATACACAAACCACTAGTGTACTTAAATATTTAATTTGTTGGTAGTTATGTGTGTTTTAATAATTGTGGAGATGTTGAACACAAATTCGCTCACATCCATGTACATTTTATTTAATTCTCTATTTTTTGGGTTGTTAAGGATGGATTGCTGTTAAATATCAAAGGTTAAAAGCCATATGAACCCAAATAACAGCATTTGTTTTTGTTTTTTTGTTAGTAAGCATTTAACATATTATTGAAAATTATATGAAATCCTTAGATGTCAAAATGGAAACAGAAATTTCCTCAACCTAACATAAACTATGACACTTGCTATGGGTGGTGGCAGCTTGTTTTGGTTCCCAAAAAAGACCCAAAACTGTTCAAGTAAATGATTTGAAAGGTTTAAAATGACGAGCACCAGCACGAAACCCTTGTAAAAAAAAAAAAGAATTTCTTTCTGAATGTAAAAGTCAATTGCTGTTTCTTTTGCCATTTTTCAGGTTTGGACTAATGTATCCATTTCATTTTGCCTCAATTTGTATCCAAATACATTTCTGTAAGTAAATATTAGGAGTCAGAGATGAAGAGAGGAGTGACTGTTGCATATCCAGCCATCAGAGAGAGACTTCCTTCCTGTTTCTAATGATGTCTGATTTTACAGCATCTATACACACACTAACACAAAATCTTAAACAGTATGCATGTGTCCGAATCCTGTTCTTTACATTGAGACCATTTAGATACAACAGAACATTTTCTCTTCTTCCGGGTTTTGAGCTTTACCTTCTCACACACTTAGTCTATCAGGGGTAGATCTGAAGTGGTAACCTAACCGCTGATATAAATGAGGCGTGTTGTGGTTTGGTAGTTGAACGATAAGCTATGTGCTTATCAGCTGATCTCTCCCTCTCTCATTTCTTTGAGCCCCAGGCTGCAGATGGTCACAAAGCTGCATCGTGAGATAATCTTAGGGGCTTGTATTTTTAGCCGTGGACGTGTTGCCGCTTTTGGGCAGTGGTGCTTCTCAAAACAGGCAACAAAATAGTTTAGTACCGACGGAACAATGAGTCTGTGAGGTTTTGGCTGTGTTGCAGCACTGACGAACTTTCACATGCAAAGCAGGACGTCTTCCCCCCGAGTTTGTTGAAACCAAGGCTTCAGCTGTTGGCGAAGAGCTGTGAGTAAAATCAGTAAAGAGTAAAACATGTCAGGGAAGCTTTCGATGCTCTCGAAACTCTTTTAGGCAGTCATGAACTGGTTTAAGGTGGATATTAAATATGAAAAATGGCTATGCTGAAAATAAGCTTACTTCATGAATTATCTTTTATTTAAAGAAAAAACTCCTCTGCCATGTGATGGCTGCCTTCAGTGCCTCCCTCTCGCACAGGAGGACAATACCACACTTATGTAACAGAAACATAAAGAAATTCAAAGAGTGTCAAAGGAAGATGAGGAAGGAAGAGAGGTTAGGACAGGGTAAGGAGGAAAGGATAGCGGCTAACCGCAAAAGCCTCAGTATTTTATCTCAACAGCTGTTTGAGAACCACATCTTCTGCTTGTTTACTCCTGCCTTCTACCTCCACTGACTGAGAAACGCATCCTCCAAAATTAGCCCGTCGTAACATCAGATAAGTTGCATCGGAAGCTGATTTAAAATGTGAAAAGTAGCAATGCTGATGATATACAGCGGCGGTCTGTTTTAATTTTTTTATTAATTTCAAATGATTTCCATGTACGAGTTCTGCTGTTCTTCCTGTTTCAGCCTAAACCTACGAGCTGTTGTCGCTTTTAGATCTTCTTTTTGTAATAGGCCTGATGATCTGTATGTTAATGTACAGGTGATCAGTGTTAAATCCAGGCATGAATTAAAAGAAAGTTGTTTGAGATACCAGTCTGTGTTTCAACAAAAGGTTTGCAGTATTTCTAGACTTTTAGCCCATCTTTATTAACCCCCTGGATACGCCCCTGCTCAGCAGCATTGAATATTTAGGAATAGTCGCTCATTAATCATTCTAAAAACTCATAGGAGTCTGTTGACTTTGATGTTGTAACTTTGTTTTTTGCCGGTCAATATCCCAAACAGCTGCACTCTCGGACTGAAAGTGCTGAGGGGGAAAAGCCTTAATCTGCTGCCAAAGTTACCATCGCACAGCCGTAATAAAAGGAAACTAGACTTGAGGTTGGACTACATTGTTTTTAATCCTTAACAACTCAGCGGATTTAAAAATTAATTGAAACTAAACTTTCTCTGTCACATACAGACTGTTTGGAAACATTGCGGCTTTCTGTTGCGATGCGCGTCACTAATTACAGCTGATGGGTTTCTTCAGCTGACATATACGAATCATGTAGGTAACCTATTTTGGATTCAAGCGATTTCGACAATTTGTAAAGTATTTTCATGTCCTGAATGAGGAAACTGTACGTTAAATAGCGTAAAAAAGAAATGCAATATGTGACGGCCGGTGTTGAATTAGTATACTTTTTTTTTTTTTTGTCGGTGTTGAATCTGTGGCGCACCGCAATGTGTGGGAAACGCTGTAGCTACAGCTTAACAAACTGATTTTGTATGAGTCAGATAGCTGAAGTGCTAGGCTATGATTAGCATGTTTATTCTCTGTTCTGATATTTGTTGATTGTTCGTCTGTGACAAATTTCCGTTTGCTTGCGTTTTATAGACGGCCACCTTACAGAAAAGATTGTTTCCAGTGTCATAAATGTTGCGCTTTTCTTTTAACATCGTAACATTTACAGAAGAGTGTTTCAGCTGCTCTGGGCCACAGCTGTTTATCACATGAGCAGCACCCTGGTCAGTGGGCCACAGCTACGCTCGCTGTAAATGTGTAAACAGATTTGTTCCGCTGAGAAAATGAGCACAGTCCATGATGGCCGCACAAAAATAGGTCGTAATATTAAAAAATTTGCCTCATAAATTGCAGGTGCACAGCTTTATGGGGAGGTGCTATGCACCTGCACATAAAATTACCAGCTCAAAGTATTTACAAAAAAGATATTTTAGAGGGAACACGTTTTAAGATGACAGGGATGTGTATTGGCAAGAACCTGTGATACGACATGTATCACAATAGAAGGGGATAATATGATATATTAAGATATGAATAAGACTTTTAATCAGAATTTTCTAGATCAAGTTAATCCAGTGGAATGAAGAAGGTTGAAACAGCCTCCAACATGTGGTTTTACTTTTATTTTACTACAGAAATGACTGTCTTCATTAATGGGTCCATTCAAAAGGAAAAATTAACAATCGATAATTAGCTTCTGAATATTGATACACTATCTTGACAAGCGTGATTTTACAATGATGTAAAAGAAATGCTTTAAATTACGTATCCACAGTGTTTACACTGCTCAGAGAACGATGCAACAAATAGAGCGTGAGTTCTTCCACCACACTTGATTTTCAAGACACACCTTCTCACCAGGTGTAGATCTCAGCCGCCCTCTCTGCCTCCTCATTACTTCTTCACTCACTCTGCTTCCTTCTTCTCTCTCTCTCTCTCTCTCTGTTTTCAGTCTAAGATGCCCTAGGCGAGAGAAGGAAATGTAAATGGCTTCCAAAGTAAAAGATGCTGTTGTTTGGTACCAGAAAAAGGTAAGAAGTTTTTTTTATTACCTTTTTTTAAACTTGCTTTCTTTTCCCAAACCAGAGAAAACAAGACTGGGTTTTGTGGTAAGTCTGCAGGGATAACGTGTCAAATGTTCAGCTTTAAAAGGATTTCCACATTAGGTACAGGAAGGGCTTTTCAAGCTGTGCTTTCAACATCTGCAGGGTAATTGATTGGTTTCACCGAGCTGTGGTGTGTCTCAGCCAAAAAGGGTCGGGTAGGTGAAATAATACACTTTTTCTTGTAACATAGTTGCTAATTCACATCCCAGGGTTTTAAGCAGTAAAAAACACTACTGTTGAAGTGCTGCTGAATCTCTTTTCCTTTTTCTATCTGTACGCATGCGGAAAGCCAAAACGTTTCGGGCAGTCTGTGCCAGGCTGGTGTTGAATGTCCTCTTATTCCATGGTTTCAGATATCCGATCTTCTGCTGGACTCCTGTTGTTCTCGGCTTACACTCTCATCTACATCTCTGTCATTACATCCTCATCTCTCTCTCCTTATCTCTGCCTGTTTTTTACTCTGAAGCCTCTGTCCGTGTCTTTCATCCTTGCTCCTCTCTGAGCTCCTGTTTGCACTTGGCCGATGCAGATTTCAAACCACCAAAACAAAACACGAATCAAGTTCTTGACTTCAATTAAAGGTTTTTGTGCACGGTTTTCTCTAATGCAGCTTCCTCCAAGCAGTGTTTAAAAGAATTAGTTTAATTTGTTTTGAATATAATTACAGGGAACTAGGGATGCACCGATCCGACTTTTTCAGTCCCGATACCTGGATTTTGTGTATCTGTCGATACCGCTTCGATACCATTTGTGATAGTGTGGAGGTCCTGTCACTATGGCTCCGATTGATCATGTGCTCTGGCTGCTTGGCCACAGGGATATCCCTTTGGCTGACTGGTTAGCGCACATGACCTTCACCTGGGAGTCGTAGGATCGAATCCTGCCTGGGTGTACCTGCCACATATTGTTGAATTAATAAACTGTATAACTTCTGGTGCCTTTCCTGAAGAGACTAAAGGCACCAGACTTTACAAACTTAACATAACTGAGACAAAATAACAGATGTATATTGGAAAATTACCACAAAATAATCATTTAGTGAAAAATGAAATCTTTTTGGTGAATTTGTTGCAGTTTTCCCCCATTTTGAGTATCGGTTCATGGTACTTTAACCGATACCAGTACATTAGGCAGTATCGGGGCCGATATCCGATACCAGTATCAGTATCGGTGCACCCCTACAGGGAACATTTCATTTGAGTATTAAATTAGAAGTCTTAAATTGCCTAAATGAAAGGTCTGGCTGGCCAAAAATCAGAAAGAAAACAGACCAAAGTTGATCACTTTAACAATGTATCTTGTTGCTTGAGTTACGTGTCAAAACCAAGCTTGTCTGGGGAGAAGGATCCCTAGAACCTGCAGCTACTGAGTCAAAGATGAATAAACCTTTTTAATTGCAGTCACGCCTGTTGTCGGGGCGTTTATTCCCTAGATGTGTCACTCCAATAACTTACTGCTGCTTTCTCCACCTTGAGCAGCTGAATAAAATGCAAACAAAAGAATGTTTGTGAATCAAAGTAAGACGTCATAAATAGGGCAGTGATCAACTAGAGATCGTCTGGTGTGTTGGGAAACAAATATTGACGTTCAGTCTCATTTGTTGACCAGGCAGGAAGAGAAACGGGTTGAGTACCGGGAGGAAGAAAAGAGCTGAAACCCCGCCAAATTAAGAAAAACACCTTTAGGAGATTTTTAGGCTTCATGTGGAACTAGACAGGTGGTACAGTTCATACTGGGGATAAGGAAAGTGACGTAGGCATGGGTCATTATGAGATTAGTGTGATATGATTACCTTGAAAACACACCTCCGTTTCGGAGTAATACCACAAAGATTCCGAACAGCATGATCTTTTCCCTGCAGCATTTATTTTTTGCTTTCAACTTTAGGTACAAATGAACAAACAAAACCAAACTGTGAAAAAGGAGTAGCTTCTCTAACCTCAGAAGCACCAGCTACTGTCATTAAATGTTTGCAATAACTGGATCTTCTCCATCACATAGGAGGCAATGTGGCCCAGTTTTTTTGGTTTTGTTCTAATTCCACCACATTGGAAAGATTTTAAAGAAACTTTGACTAGGCCACTCTAAAAATCAATTTCAAAGGTGAATATGCAGGTGTGCTTAATTAGTGTAGATTATTAGTTCTGTTCCATTACTAAGTACACCTGGGATTGATGCCGGGACATCGCCCCAGAGCAATTTTAGGTCAAGTCACCCGGATCCTGAAGCTGTAAGCAGCTCCATCATACTACCACTACCATGTATGGTTGTTGGTATGAGCCTTTTTTTCTGAAAAGCTTTTTGAGGTTTTTTTTTGTCACTCAGGTAATAGAAACTTTTCAAACTGCAACATTTGTTTCTTTTGTTAAATGTAAAATGAATTTAATGATCTGAAACATTGAAGTGTGATGATAAAGCAGAACCAGAAACAATCTATAAGGGGATGAAAACTTTTGCACTACTCTGTGCTTTTTTTTCTAGATTGATGCAGTGTTGAGGAAAGTTTCTCAGTTCTTTTAGCAGTGCTGGAAACTAAACATGTTTCTTTTTCCATTCGATTTTTGTTTTGTTTTTTGTAATAGGCTTTCCATTAGTCTGAACTATTGAGTCTTAAAGTGAAGAAAGAAATGCAGCTTGGTGAATCAGCCTGCAGAAACTGCTGAATTATTTAATTGTTCTCCTCCTTAGTGCATTAAGCTCCTTAAACCAAACTTCATTCACATAATTACCAAGTTGTCTCTATTTTCTGCTCATTCACTAATCCATGGAAACAAAAAATTCGTAGAAGTGTGAACTGGAAGATCCAGACTGGGGGAACTAGGTATGTTAACCTGAGCCATGCAGATGTTTTTTACTTGTACCTCAGTAACTAATCTTTGCGGTTTAAAGCCTGTTTCAGACGGATTCTGTCATCTGCAGCATTGTAGTCTCTCTGTGCGCTGCAGGCGATGAGTCACAGTTTATTTCTGACTGTGTCTGGACGCTGCTGCAAATAGACTTGCATCAGTGTTATCTTGAGGTCATTTTTTGTCCGTCTACAGAGTTGAGTTTAGCCCAGAACCCAGCGATGGGACGAATACTGTCTGCTGGGTGCCACAAATCGTAACATTTCATATCTATTATATTATTGATTTTGGAGATGAATTAGCCTTATTGTGAGAATTTGTAAATTTCTCTTTAAGTTTTGAGAAAGTAAATTGAGTTGCACGGTTTAGTTTGCCAGTGTGTTGGTGGGAGTTGTGAATGTTAATGGCTTTATATAAGTCCAAAGTGTTGGTGTGAAGATTCCCTTTGGATGCAGTGGGTTGTTTGTGGAGAATGTTTTTATTTGGACCAGAAGGGAACATTAACAGATTATCTAGTATCAAAGTTTTAGTTGTGGGCTCTGCTGTATTACGCAAATACAGAAAGCTGGCTGACTTCTTTTTAGTCATCAGTCCATGAAAAACATTCAAATGAAATGGGGAACAAGAGAAAGATGCCAAAAATAAACTCGCGTATGTCGGTCAACTAAATAGCATCTGCTAGTTATTTAAAAAAATATGCAACTAAGATATAATTAATATTACAGTGGTTTTGTCAGATAAGATGTACTTCAGCTTCACATCAATATACTACTTTTTTTTACTCACTTTCAGTTTTTTTTTTTGGTTTATTTAGCTGTAGATGATAATAAGGCTTAAATAAAAATATGTAGCATCTACTGGTTTCTCATTGTTCTTTTAGTTGGATCATGTCACCCAGTTATTGGATTAAATGCTATGTAGAGGTTCAAAGTTTTTAACTTCAGTCAGTTGAAATTAAGAAATTAAATATTTCTGGGTTGTGGGTTCACATAGGTTTTTTTATTTCATGATGTTGAAGGCATTTTTTTCAAACTTATTGTGGAGAATCAAGGTTTACCCGATTCCCAAACAATCTTGTTTACACTATGAAGTTATGTTCACAGTGAAAGAGAGACTGGATTGGCTGCTGAAGCCTCAGTCAAATCTGAAAAACAGAGAGCTGAAAAGAGAAGAGCAGGAAACACTAGAAAGAAATGTAATGTTTTAGCACATTTTTTGTTAGAAAGCAGAACAACCTTTTCGGTTTTATCTTTTTAATGCACTGTAATTAAATATTAAAATAAGATTTTCTGCAAGTCCTATCAACATACTCTGGCATTCTATAAGTGATTAAAACAAACAATATTGTTACTGAAATGCTCTTGGGTGTATGTGTCTGTTTTGTCCTTTTACACACACCTTTCTGGGCTAAAAATAAACCCTGCGCATTACCAGCAGCCTCTCTGCGTCACCATGGTGACCATTTTAAACGCCCCAACCTTAATCCAATCAGCTATTCAGCACAGATTTCTTCTACTCATTTTATCACCAGATTTTCACAAGTGTGGTAAATGGATCCCATTATTCCCAGTATATGTCTGGTTGAAGGATCAGAAATTCCTTACCAATTGTTTGGCTGATGTTTGTTCCAAAATTCACTCAAATTCCTTTGCATATTGTCAGAACATGCAGAATAGAGGCGGCATTTTCCAGGTAGATCATAAAACAGGGAGGCTTGTTTAAAAGAAATGAAACCGTCATGCAGTGGTTTTCCATTTACATATTTGTACTTGAAAACATTGTAGTTACAAAATATATCCATTTTTAAAACTTTAAGTTAGTTCTGAGAGATTAATAAATGCAGAAAGTGCAGCTGTTTAGTTACATTTTAATCACTTTACGTTTAAAGCTCAGAATTTATCTCCAAACTCAACAATTGAGCTATCATTTATCTTTTATATGACATGACAGGTATATTCCTAAGTATTTATAGGCTTTGCAATAAACTACTAAACCTGTAACTCTTTCATTTTGATATCATTTTATGGAGTGAGATTTCCACCGGCTCTACATGTCACAACAAACTGAAAGTATCCCTTTGTACATGCAACATGGTCCGGCACCTAAACACACACATGCAAATATGTAACTCTAACAGAAGGGTGAAAGGTCAACAGTGGAAGGTTTGGAGACTGGAAGGAAGAAGGAAGAAGAGGGTATCCAGTCCATACAAGGCATCCAGCCAATAATAATAATAATACATGACGGGAATGTTGATTTTCTTTGATTCATTCGGCTGCAAAAAACCCAAAGACTTTCACTTTTCATATATGACTTTGGAAGGCTTTGTTTTTCTACATCTAGTTGTTATTTTCTTGGTTTTTTTTTATTGGGTGAGCTGTCTTCCAAGTTTATAATACACTGAATAAAATTCAACCTTTTTTTTTTAAATGAACAATAAAAAATCAGTAGCTTTTTCCAGTTTTCCAATGAAGAAATGAACGAATCACTCCATTACAGATCAGAATTGGACTGTTGTTTTGTTTTTAACAATACATCATGCATCTTAAATTGGTCATTTAAAGGTCAATTTCTGTAAATAAACCATAAAATCTCCCTTAAAAAATAAACAGAGAAATTTATTTAAATATGGTAAATGCTGACATATAACCTATAACATTGTTTTTCTGCTGCTTGAATTGGTGGAACTCTATTAGATTATGTTGCAATCTGAATTATGAGGGACCCACAAAGCAGCAGATTAAGAGCAAATAAATCAGGAGCAACAGGGCTGAAGTGTAAAATGATGCATGTCTCTGTTGAAACCATGCAAGTTGCCTCATTAAAGATCATCGATCTGAAAGTACGTTGTGTACCTGCTGCTCTGATGCTGCCTTGTCCTTGTTGTGCGCTAAATAAACCGATGGATTTCTCGTTTGGCCTTGATGGCCGACTCGTTTTAAACCCAGCTGACATTTCTGCCCAACTTACTCTGTTTATTGTGATACAAGCGTTTATTTTTCAGTAAACCTGTTCCTGCGTAACACAGAGCTGGCTGTTATGCAACTCTCGCTCCCCCTTGCAACTCTTGTCATGATGCCACCAGCCGTGCTGTGCCTTGTCGACTTTCCTGTTGGTTCACGCTCGGCTCTTATTTTGCCTCTCAAATCACTTTAGCTTCTTTAAACCAGTTCGAATCCATTTTCAGCTACTTTTTAGGCGGCTGTGTTTTAAATAGATGCTGTGCAAGCAAAGGGCTCCCTTATTTTGAGAGCAGAAAGTGATGCAGGAATAGGTGGGTGAGGATAAGAGGATTTAATTGGTTGATTTGCAGCTACTTAATCACTCTGTGATGTAACAAATGGTAGTTTTCTTATTTTTTTCTATACCTGACTGTGTTCCTCTTCATCAAACCCCCTCCTCCTTCATATTCATTCCCTGTAGTCTGTTCAAATTTGCCCTCCATCTGTCCTCGCGCACACTTAATAGACTATATTCTCTGTAGAAGAATCTGCAGAGCAGCAGCATCACCCACCGTCTCACAGCCTGATTATCTCTTAACACTTCTGCAGAATTTCCTTGCATGTCGTAATGATTTTGCATCGCCTCAGTAACCTGCAGATTTGGCTGCTTTCCACAAAAGGTCTGGTTGGCTGTGCCAAGCTTAGTAAATAGAAGGTGGGTAGAACTGTGAAGCAGCCAAACCAGTAGCAACATCCAGGATCAGTAAAGCCACAGTGTCAAGCCTGTAAGCTTCTACTCATGGCGTGAGTTTGAGAGCTGTTTTGTCTTATCTAGGAGTGAAGCTGCTTATGTGACAGTGAGGTCGGAGCTGAATCATAAATGGATACGGGCTGATGATAGTTTTGCGGATTATAGTTTTCCTCATAAAACAAAGACCAAACCATTTAGGTTGCTTCAAAAACTATTTTTAATATCTTACTGACGTACGAGTTGCCGGGTTAACATTAAAGCTTCAGTCTTTCCGTCAAATAAAATAACTTTGCTGTACTTTTTTCATCCTCCCTGTTATCCTGTTAATTACTCAGACAATTTTGCAATTGTTAAATGTATCAGGGATGGAGAAGAAGCTTAATGCAGAGAGCTGGTGGACTGCATTATAGCATAGTGTGCAAACAATGGTCTTACCTTGAATGTGAATGGAAAAAAGGAGATGAGACAAACCCTGTTTCCATTATGGGAGGTGGTTGAGGAGTAGAAATACCTCAGAGTTCACCTTGACAACAGACTCAACAGTAAAGCCGTCTACTACAATGAACAGAGCAGACTGTAGTTTTTGAGGAAGCTGAAGTCCTTCAAGGTTTGCTGCAAGATGCTGCATAGCTTCTACAAGTCTGTTGTGGTGTAAGCTCTTTGTCCATCATCTGTTTGGGTCGCAGCATCAGAGCCAGGGACTTTGAAGGCTCAACAACCCGATGAAGAAAGCTGATTCTGTTCTGGGGATGACTGGAACAACTGGAGATAATGATGCAAGGAAGGATTCTTCATAAAATCCACCCAAAAAAATAAAATATGGACAACCCTGAGCATCCTCTTCATGAGACTGTCCTCCAGCAACAGTGTCTTCAGTCAGGCCCCATCAGTTTTGCTGCAACACAGATGGCTACAGGAAATCCTTCCTGTCCACAGCCATCATGGTATACTATAACAACTTCATGAAGAATGAATTAGTTACGAGCTGTAATTCCTGAAGCTGTGATCACTCTTGATTGTTCCTCCAATAATTATAGCTATGCTTTGTGAGTTTTTTTTTCTTTTCTTTTTTTGTGGCATTCTTTGTCTCTTTATTTTGTCAGACATCCTGTCATTATTTATCTTTTTTTATTATGATTAATTTCTGTGATCTGGTTTACTTATATTACTAAAAGTCTGTGAAAATACCCAGTTTTTACAGGTAAATTGTCGAGATTAACTAATTAGGGTTTTGTTTGCCAGAAAACTAACCAATTAAATAATCAGTGCCTCTGCAGCTTTGTTTTGTCCTTTAAGGGTTTGCAGCTCTAACCCAGGTAGCTTAATTGGCTGAAATATATTTTAAAACTGCTCCATCTTGACTGAATTTTTTGAGGTTTAATAAATAATCCTGTCTGGGTTTAACCTACTTCATTTTCTTTGCAGTCAGCTGCTTACAGACATTTAAGAATTTCCCAGAAATCTAAAAATAGAAATCCAGATTCTTGTGATTTATATAATGTTCAGTTGAACTCATTTGTAAGAGGCAAATTGTATAGCCGTGTATCGTTTGTAAAAAATCAAATAATCAGCCCAACAATCCTGCAAAAAGTCCACCATAAATGGCATTAAAGGCACTTTTGTCCTCCACTGCTTCTGATTGTTTGTGTTCTTGTCCTTGACCCCCCTCTCTTCTTTCCATCAATCATTAATAAAGTCTCATAAATGATGCAGACTTTCCACTGGCGAGCTCATGGTTTGACCCAGAGTCAGTGTATGGGAGACGAACTCATTCACATGAGTGCAGCTTAGGTGATGCTGGCCAGTCATCCTACATCTCTAAAGCAGGAGTTTTGTAGAAAAACACAGCAGCACTAGACCAGGAGTTTCATGCCGGATGCACTGGTACCCTTGGAAAGAGGAAATTAGAGTTACTTGCACTATAAAAGCTACTCTCTATTAGGGCTGGACGATATAGAAAAAGGGCATATTGCTAAAAGTAATTGTCATATTTATCAATATATAGTTATTTAATATAGATAATTATTGATAACCATCAAAAAATGGAAAAAAGTAATTTAAGTGCATCCTTGGTCATTTTATGCTAGTCTTTAATTATAATTTTAAATAACCCCTTCATTGAAACACTTTTTAACAACTGAGTTTTTAAGAAGGAAACAGCAAATACAAATATTAACTAATATACTATACATTTTTTAAATTATGTTGGTAATTTTAACTGAAAGCTTATCTTGATTTTTTTTTTTCTTCCTTTTAATCTTTTAAGCATTCTATAGCAGTTTATTATATTAATGGCAGACTTTTGGTTTAGTTTGTGTGTAAAAACCTGGTCAATAAAGCAGATTTTTAGTTCAGCTGTTAAAGCTAACCAGCTACTCACCGATGGCTGAGTATAGATACCCCCAATGGGGAGCCTAAGTCTCCTCCCCTTTCCGGTCGGCCAATGGGTCCCCTTGCCAATTTTTTTTAAACGGAAGTCAATGGAGCGATAAAAGCTATTTTCTGGTCCACTTTGTCTTATGTCCTACACATATGCTTTACCTCAATTTAAATGATAATAACGTGTGTCACGGCTGTGTTTGTTACGTGATTTTGGGATTTGAGTTTAAACATTCACAATTAAAATGCCTACAAATCAGAAGTCACAAATATGGCGGCTAGCTAGCACTTGAAACACTCACCGACACCTTCTAGAGCTTCTCTCACATGCTGGCTCTCACTCCACTAACTATTTACCCCCGCAGCAAACCTGCAACTTTACACATGGCCAGATTTATAGTGGTTTTCTCCTCATTTGATGCACGATCCTTTGTCCTGGATGCTACGACGCTTTCTCTTTTTCTTCTTGAGTTGTAGTCTGTTTTTACAGAAAACCCAAAGTAATTTTTGCTGCTGGTCAAAAATTTACATCTTCTTTGCATCAAAGTGTGTCTTTAAAATTCACATCATAGGTATTGGATCAACGGCGCATTTCAAACGGGATGAGAATATTACTTTTAACACTCCATTGACTCATTTTTTTTGGCAGTAGGGGATTCATAAACTGGAAGTAGAAAGACATGACTGAGGCTCCACTGAGTGCTGAAGCAAGTAGATCTTTCCACCCAAGTTTGTATTTCTGAGGACGTGGTGGAGAACCAGTTGGACATTTTAAAAGCAGTGGTGGTCGTGAGCAGCGCAGACTTGCTGTGTTGTGCCCGTCTCTGTGCAAATGTGACAACAGGAACGGCAACTTTGCTGACTCTAGTTTTTTCTGTATTTCATTCAGTTCAAGTCATTTTCTCTTTTGTTGTGGTTTGAGATGAGCAAGGGCTCAGTGATGGAGCTGCCAGGGTCTGCGTTTGTGATTGGTTTGGAGTACGTTTTGACTGTGGTATTAAGCTACCTGATAGGTTATAATGAAAAATACTTGTTTTTACTTATTTTTTTGATTGCATCACTATCTATCGGTCAATACATGTTGAATCATCGTCCAGCACTACACTTTATCATAACTAATAGCTTTCTCACTGCCATCATCTCCATTATTGTTAAACTCGAACTTGTATTATTTTTTTTATTTATTTTTTAAATCGATTTTTAAATCCAAGTCTGAGATGTTTCTTTAGAAAATCTAAACAGTGTAAAGATTTTCAATGTGAACGAGGACATGAATGATGGATGAAGGTAACCCACAGCACAGACTGGGTTCAGATTCTGATGATAACCTTAAGTAAAAAATCTTTGGTTTGAAGATTCTTACACAAAGGTATAGCATCAGTGAATGACATCTATCAAAATCAACCGTTTGTGTAAACCTTGTCAAGCCATATTATTTTCCCTCATAGCCGCAGAATCTCGCTCACTTCCATGCAGTGTGCAGCGAAAGACTGGTATAAGGTGTCTGTACTCTGTCCTCTATTTAGCAGGAAAAAACGTTGGTTCCTGCGTCATTTTGCAAAATTGAACTTTTTTGGTTGGGATGGAAGATGTTTTGTTATTTGGAGGCTAAATCTAGAGATAACACTGCATCTTTTGTCTGGAACGCTCCTCCTCATTACTCACTGCTTTATCTATCTTTGCAGATCGGAGCGTACGACCAGCAGATATGGGAGAAATCAGTGGAACAAAGAGAAATAAAGGTCTGTTGGTTTTATGTTTGGATTATTTTACCCTTGCCTTCTCTTTGTCTTTGGTCATTCTTTGTTTTTTCTCACTTTCTCATTTGTCAAGTTTTGTTTCTCTTCTCTCCGACTCTCGCTCCTTTGACTCCACCTTACTGTACCATCTGTTCTTTTCCGGTGCTTTTCTTTTAACTTTTTCCTCTGGCCATTTCTCCTCCATCCATCCTTCCCTCCTCCTCCTCTGCAGTTTATTTCTCTGGTGAGTACGCAGCAGGGCGGACGGTCCTCCTGTATCCCACTGTGCATGTCCTCTCACCCACGCTCTAGACTCTTAGTATGTGGTTGGTTTGACTTGAGCTGCAGTGCAACATACTAACCCAGCCTGCTTTGAAATGTAGTAAGAAGTGGCTGCAGGAAGGTTAAAATGCAGCCATAGTTAGGAATGGTGGGAGTAGTCTGGGTGGTACCACAGCAGGATGAGTCATGGAATCAGGGCGGCATCAAGGACAAACATCTGCAGTGGTGGTGGTTTTTTTTCTTCTTTTAATACCAGAGACGGCTGAAAGGTTTGTTTAGTCTAATTAAATATTTTAGGATCATACACCAGCGTTTCTGTCATAGGAATTATTTAACAGAAAAGCAGGGCTTAAATGTTGTGCTGAAAATACATATATGTGTGTGTATATATAAATATACATATTATTATTTTTTTTCCGTGTTTGTGTGTGTACTGGGTTATAGCAGTGGTTGGCATCATGGTTAAACTGCAGAATAATGAGGGAATATTGTTTTAGTGTTGTGCATGAGAGCTCATCACTCTGCTGGGATCAGAACCTCCCACAGCGCCTTGCTAAATGATTTAATCACAATACAAACACAAATTGCTTTGTGTTTTATCTGGAACAAGTCCTGAATTATTGGGTAGATGAAGGAAAATGATTCCTGGATTTCAACATCTTGACTATTAAAATCTGGAAAATGTGGCGTGCTTTTCTGTTCCTCCCCCTTGTTAGAGCTTCGAGTCGTCTTCACTAAGCAGAGTGTGGATCGGTTTCAGGTCAGGTCTTGCTGGAACGCTTTTCTCCCAGAGTTCCCCTGTTTTCATCTTCCAATCATGTCTGACCAGCATCGCCACAGCATGATGCTGCCACCACCTTGTCTCCTTCTTTTTCCTCCACACTCTGGTCTCACCTGACCATCTTCTTCCACACGTTTCCTGCCACCCAGCTTGTGGCAAACTGTAAATAGGACTTCGTTCTTCTTGCCACTCTTGCACAGATTTTTGGAGGCGTAGCTAAAACCTGTCTTGTTAATGCATTCCTTCACCTGAGCTGTGAGTCTCTCTTGGTTCCCTCCTTTTATGGGCCTCCTGGCTGCCCTCCCTAAATGTTTTGCATAGTTATGTCCTGTAATTATTCATTTGGTACATTTGCAGCTGTACTTTACTGTTTCCACTTTTAGAGGATTGTTTGAACCATGCTCTGTGAGGTGATTTAAACTTCATTACAGCTTTCTATGACCTCTGTGTTCCTAGATCTTCATGATCCACTGATCTTCTCTAAAAAACCTAAGCTTTACTGAGGTTAAGTGATGTTTAAATAAAATGTTGTACAATAAATTGCTTTCAGAAGTGAACTAGGTAGTAGAGGTATTACTCTAAAAGGGGCTGAACATGCACTTTTTTAGATTTTTATTTAAGGTCACATTTATGTCCTGTTTACTGTTAATGTGTCGCATAAAATCCTGATTACATAAATTACAGTGTGTGGTTGTGATACAATTAAATGTCCCTGTGGTGCTGCACAACGATATTAAGAAAGGAACAGGTTGTAGGGATAGTTGCCAGTATGTCTTTGAAAGCAGCAGCAGCTTCTCTAAAACACAGAAATAAGCAGCAGAAAGAGAGGCACTCATAGGGCTATTTGACCTTGGTTTACTCTCTCTGAGGTGCTTATCAGCCCTGCACAAGCGGCGTGTCCTCCTCACCCTTATGAAGGGGTAATTAAACTGCTTATATGCTCATAAAAACATTACCAATCGCTCTCATAAATCTAGAGAAACTGTTTGATGACATTTTACTGTAGCTCTATTTTTAGCACAATGTATCATCTCTGTTTCTCCAGTTTCAAGTTATCTAATATGTACAAAAGTTTAAAAACAATTAAGTATGTTCAGCATTACACTAGAAAAATAAAAAATAAGAGTTTTATAGCTACTTATAAATGCAAGAGTAATATGTGATTCAAATTCTCCAAATTGCTCCATAACTTACAGCTGTTTTGAGGACTGATTGACTCTTTTCCCAGAAACCTCCTGCTGGTGAAAACTGAAATTACATTGTTTGATTAATAGGTTCGAGCAAAAAAAAAAAAACAAATAAAGCTGAGGGCAATTTTTATGAGTATCAGCTTTATCGACATGGAAAATTGATTAATGCCCAATAATCAGTGTGGGAACATTTCTTAAGATCGTGGCTATAAATGGGCACAGAGCAAACAGTTAATTAGGAACTACACTGCAGTAAATCTACATCCAACAGGAAGCTATTGATTAGCTGGTCCCGGTCCTGCACACACCGATTATTCCTGCTGTTCCCCTGAAGGTTTCAGCCGTTCTACAAACAGTGTGTTAGCTCGTAGGGTGTGCTGTTTTAAGATAAAGAGCCCAATATGTCAGTGTTGACTGATAACAGGACTTGATCAGGTCTGTGTAAATGTTGATATGAGACAAACCAGTTTTCTTTAACTGTAAAATGTAGCTATTTTTTATTTTTTTGGCTTGAGTCACATGAAAAAGTATTTATCTTTTTTATTTTTCTGATCATGAAACACGTTTAATGTCAGATTAAACTTGAATAAATACAAAAAAAAAAAACGTTTTCGAAAGATTTTTACTGAAACTGTCCAAACCAACCTGGGCCTACATACATATTAACTGTGATTAGTCAGGTTTTTGAGAGTCTTCAGTCATTTTCAGGCCTGATTACCGCCAAACCTTTAGAATCTAATAAATAAAACCTGTCTAAAAACATGAAGGAGGCTACATGATGCCAGTTTAAAGAAATTCTGGCATCCATAAGTCTGGAAAAGCGTAATAAAGCCATTCCTGAGGCTTTGAGACTCCGGTGAACGACAGTGAGAACAATATCCACAGATGGAGAAAAGGAGGAGAATTTCATTATTAGAAAAGCACGTAAGCACAGAAGGCTTCACTTATCAGCTGAAGTTAGTGTTCAGGATTCAACAATAAATACGTCCATGGCCCAAATCCCAAAAAGAATGAAAAATGTTTGTTGATTATCTTACCAAGGCTTTAGGGAATATTTTCTGTGGACTGAGACAAAAGTGGAGCTCTCCCTGAAGGTGAATGTCTGGTCATTAGCCAGGAGCACTTGGGTTATGTAGCAGGAAAATTAATCCAAAAAAGAACCACAGCACTTCTACTTCTGAAAGGCTGCAAAAATACTTAAATCCAATACAGATGCTCTGGTCTAATTTCAAATATGATATTAATGCTCTGTAATCCTCCAGTGTGGCTGAATTAAGACCAGTCTGTAAAGCAAAGTGGACAATTATTCCTCCACCCGTCAAAGACTCTTTGCTAATCAGAATAAACACTTGATGGCAGCCCAACCAAGCTAGGGTTTAAAACGTTGTTGTCAGTTTATCTTCAGACACTCATTGTAAAGTTGCAGCACAGCTTTTCATTGAGTCTGTGCATAAACACACTGACCAGCTGCGTGCATCACAAGAGGAAGTGACAAACTGGTGCAGGAAGTTGAGAACAGGGGAGGTGTATTCCCAGGGCCGTGAACTGAACAACACGACGCAGCTACTTTCTGGAGCCATTAGACTCAGCTGAGTAGAGTCAGAGTAGATGCTGAGCGTAGAGATAAACCCATTAGAATGGGAGTAGATGCGTAAGCTGAAGGTTAGAGCCTGTACTTGTCTCCACTGCACAGTGTGACCTCTGCTTTGTTTAGAGGCATAAAGAGTTGGACTTCCATCTCTGTGTGGCTTTAACTGCGTCTCTGTCTCCCCCTGCAGGGCTTGAGGAACAAGCCAAAGAAGACTGGACATGTCAAACCAGACCTGATAGATGTGGATTTAGTTAGAGGTGAGAGATTCCTGTGGACACAAGATGCAGTGTGTTTGTCCATCCTCTGTTCTTCATCACAGTTTGAATCCTTCATTTATGACGGCTGCTTCAACCTCCCGCTGAGCAAAGTGATCGGGAGGGACAGCAGAAGCTTGAAACAAAGCTCTTTCTGTGCTCTGAGCTGTAACCTGTTTTGGTTCTCAGGTTCAGCATTTGCCAAGGCCAAACCAGAGAGTCCGTGGACGTCACTGACCAGGAAGGGCATCGTCAGGGTCGTCTTCTTCCCGTTCTTTTACCGATGGTGGATCCAGGTCACCTCTAAAGGCATTTTCCTTCTCCTGTTGGCTCTCTATCTGCTGCAAGGTAGGACTGACCTCATTCTTTTCCAGATGCTAAATTAGGACTGGTGATGGAAAATGTCATCATTAACTAGCTCACTTAATAGTGCAGAAAACTATAAAATGCTCTACTAAATGATAGCCAATGATCAGCTGCAGGAGAGCAACAAAGGTCAAGCAGTACTAATATAATTTAGGAGACCCAAGTGGGCTGAAGAGGTTCTAATTTCCCAAAGAACATAATAAGTGACCTAAAGAGGAAACACTTTTTGGGCTGAAGCAATGTTGTGGTTTGGGGCTGCAGACAGTCTATTAAACTCAATCCAATTTACACTGTGAAGCATGGTGGTTGAGGCATCATGGTATGGAGGAGTTTCTCACTTTGACTTTGCATACTACACTTAATGGAGCAGTTTACCCACACCGCAGTACTTGAAAAGGTCATGACGCCTCACTAGGAACAGGAAATGTCCTTAAAATGGGCGTGTCAACAAGACGATGTCGAGCCCAAACACCAGTAAGCAAGCAGCATAGTAAATGATACAGAGGTGGCAGACCTTTATTCAATAAAAACTTTTTAGGACGATGCCTAACCAGCCGTTTCTGCCCTTATTTGATGTCATATTTAAGGTTTTTAAACCAGGTTTACAGGCTTCACTGTGTTCAGTTGTTTCCTTCCACACATCCTCCCAGCTATTAGGGAACACCACCCCAACACACACCCACAATAACATGAAGATTTTCCACCGCCTGTGCTGGACATAGTACACTGCTAGTTTTCATCACTCACTCCACACCTTCTGCTTTATTACACTGTGTCCAGCTGAACATGTTTTTCCTGATGAAGCACAGATTTATCCAGGCGTTCCGACTGTAACTGGATCCAGTCATCAGTCAGGTTTACTTTGCTGGCTCCATTTCAGCCATAACCAGTAACTCTAGATATATTTTAGGTGTGCCTTTTAGGAATTCTGATTAATTTTGCAAGTAACTGTATCCGAGTCAGATTTAGGTGTGAAAACGTTCCTACACATTTCTAATGTTGAAAAATCCCCTGAGGGGAGGAAAAGAAAGGATAAAGGAAAGGGAAGCAGGATTAAAGGACACAAAGAAGGCAGGACAAGAGGATCAAGCATCAAACTACAGAAGATGGGCTAGGGAAAAAATCTATAAAAACTAAATACTTTCGATGCCTACCCAGAGCTGGGAAACACTAAAATCAAATTTCTGATTTCTTTAGCGTGCGTAGGAGCTTAACTTTAGAGTCCTGTTTTTAGTTCCTCTGTTATATTTGATCTGTCTCTTCTGCTAATCAAGTGATGGACAGTTCCAGCTGCCGGTTCTGATTCCATAAATTATTGGGCTTCAAGTCCCTGAAAGCAATACTGCGGACACAAATAATACTTTTGGGCAGTTGGATAAACTTTTACTGACCTTAATGTCCTCAGATGATGATTGTAAACCAGATGCTAAAGCTATTCATTTTTTAGCTTTTAGTAGGGCTGGGCGATATGAGCTAAATCTTTAAAAAAAGAAAATGTGTCCTCCTCTGTATACAAAGTCTGGTTGTGGCCAAATTACCTTAATTATCTTTAAAATATGATGGCTTCTTGCTATTTAACGGCTTCAAACAGCCTTTTAATTCAGTGTTTGATCCCCAGTCCTTTCTGTATTTCTTAAGAGTCCAGTTTAAACTCAGAAGCAATCACACAGATCAGATGAGGTGAGGAGGTGACAGGGGATGAGTGAAATCGATGATTTTGGTTTGCAGTCATTTATTTTAGAAAATATTTTACATGGGAGCACAGGTGTTCATAGGCGGTGGCTTCAAGCAGCAACACGGCGGGTTTAATCTCTGCTCCGCCTGAGCCGGACCTGTGCGGGCGGAGCTGTTGGGCTAGAAATGCTCTGGTTCGGCAGCAGCTCCGTGGCTCTTGTTTACAGCATTGATATGTGAGCTATCACAGCTGCAGCCTAGGTACTGGTGCGTGCATCATTACCTCCCAGGCACCACTTTCTGTAGTCAGGAAACCCTTCTGCTTATTGTGGAAAATCTGGAGCTGGACTAATTGCCGTTTGTCCCTGTTTGTCCCACAGTGGCAGCGGCAGCGCTGTATGTGTCCATCCCCCAGCCTCATGGGATCCCAGCCACCGAGGTGTTTGGAGCCATCTGGCTCATGCTGTTGCTGGGAACCGTCCACTGCCAGATCGTCTCCACCAGGACCCCGAAGCCCACCTCCAGCAGCGGGGGAAAGAGACGCAGGTGAGCTAGTGAAGGAAAGCGAAGATCAGGAAAGACAAACTAGAAAAGGCGCCTCTAAGAAAAAAACTAAAGATGAAAAGATGGGACAGAAAATGAAAGAAGGTTCAGTTTACATGAATATGTTTTCAGCCAAAATTTTAATTTTTTTTAATCAAAAAGAAAGCCTCTTTAGTCCTGTTGATCATATCAGCCATAGGTCATATGTTATTCATCAGTAGAATGATGTAGGAACATCTGTGACTGATAAAGTAAGAGGTTGAAGACATGAATATATCCTTGTGTTGGTGTGCTAGTTTGCTGTGTTTTGACGTGTTTCCAGTTTGTTGGCTTCAGCGCGTCAGCATGCTGCTGCCAGCTTTCAGACCGCAAAGAAAAACTGAACTTCTGATCTGTTTTAGGAAAAAGTTTCTGGAAGAAAACATTTTTCTTTATTCAGCAGATCAACAACGGTTTTTAATGCACACAATGGACTGCCAAAGGGGATCAGAACAGAACTACATTTAAAGCTTATTAATACAGATACAGATCAGCAAATCAGAATATCATTAAAAAGCTGATTATATTTTAATGAAATAATAAATCCTAAATACATTTTTAAGACAAAAAAAATGTTTAAAAAGAGAAATGTGGGCATAGTTAATAGTATCTCCATTTGTTGTACAGTATTTTTTCTCAATACTATATATACACAATCCTCCCAAGGCTGTAACCTTCACTGTTGCAAAACATTTTTTTTCTCTAGTTCCTACCTCCATCCATCTTTCTATTTATACGCAAATGGTTAAAGCACACCGAAATGACCGTTTTAAGCTCACCATGTTTGGTTTATAGCTAAATCATTTTTAAGGGTGTAATCACATTCTTTTTAAACCAGCTTTTCAAAGATATTGTTATAGAGAATTTACTTGTGACACTTTTCATGGCTAGTGTTTCATACACTATGACACTAGAGTATAAACCTTACTGACAGTGTGTAGTTTTTACCATTAATTTCTGGAAATATCCATAGAAATATTGTTGAAAATTAATAAAATGATGCCCATACATTGGAAAGTATAAAAGCGGGTCTAAAATACATGGTCGCGGGTCCTAGTGCACAGGGGCCGACATATTGGACGCTGTTTTTCCTTCTACGTGAGCTGATGTGGACAAAACGCCTTTACTGATTTCTGAGTACGTTGATCGACTTTAAAAGGTCAGGCGTGAACCAAACAGCAGTTTTTTTTACAAGTACTATTGTGAGTAACCAGTAGGGGGTTAGCGTAGAGAGCTATTTGACAGTCTGTAGGTAACGGGTCAACAACGACTAAACCAGTCTGAATTCTGCACTCTGTCCCCTAGCTGAATTCTCCAGTACTACGTGAAAAGCAAGTACAAGATGCAGCCTGCTGCTCGCCTCAATGGGAAGTTAAAAAACAAGTATTTGTTTGGCCTTAGAGCAAAGAATACTCACTCTATTTTGACTATTCTTTTCATAGCATTTACCTGTTTCTGGAAAAAACATCATGCAGTCCATATGACAGTAAAATGGGCTACTTAAAGCCAAGCTATGGTATTAATTATTTTAAGATAATGTGAGTATGAAAGGTCTTGTATGGGGGAAAAAATACCGCAATACTGATATGTTTTAAAAAAAAGAGAAACGTGATATGAACATTTTGCCATACCGCGCCCTAGTTGAGCTTTATAGTATAAAATTGTGCGATTGCGATTTTTGTCACTCGAACACAAAAATATCGCTTGCTTAATGATTTAGGTGTGTACTCCCCCCTATTGTCAGGAAACTGCACAGTCACTTTAAAGGGAAAGTACTATTCTTTGCAACCTGGAACTTTTTTTTGTGCATTAAGTTTGCCTACCCACCAAGAAGTTTGGAGCCACTTGGAGTCCTTCGAGAGAAGTTCATATCCACTCGCAATCAGCATATATATTCATATAATGGGAGTTAATTCGGTAGCTGACATGCAGCCTCTAAATAAGGAATTATCGACCACGAAACACCTTCATTTCACCAATGTTTTGTTATGAATCGCTAGCCCTATTTCTCTGAGGTCAGAGCGTCTGGGAGGTGCTGCATTGTAGTCTTCTGGGATGTTTTAGAGGCTTTTAATCCAACTACACTAACACGCAAATTCAAATACGTCACTGCCATGCGGCATGCAGGTTATAGTCTGATCAGTGCTGATTCACGCTGCGCTTGACGGCGATCGGTTAGACAGAACCTGCTACTACAAACATCAATGTGGCTTGCGTTTGCCTGTTTCCAAATTGCGAAAACAAAATGACCAAAACAACTAAATTCAGCTTCCACATGCTCCCTTTCCACAACGTACTCAGACTACAGCTGCAATGGCAGATGGCTACAACTTCATTGAAAACGCCGGCTAGTGTAAGCTGGCATCATGACCAAAACAAAGCACCTCTGAGACGCTCTGATATCATCACAAGGGAATAGTGATTCATAACAAAACATTGTTGAAATGAATTTTTGTGGCAGATATTGCCTTATTTAGGGGCTGCACTTTGTTGCCACATTAACTCCCTTTATATGGATATACGCTGATCACAAATGGATATAAACGATCCAGACTTGTCTGGGTGAGTAAATAAATGTAACGCATGCTATTAATAAGGTCCAGGTTGCAAAAACGGTACGTTCCATTTAAAGGAGACTTTTCCCAATCCGCAGTGATCATAAAATAATTGTCTTAACTTTAAGGTTAGGTCACATTTCTAGATCTAACGTTTGATTTTTTCTGGTCGACTTCTTTTGGAATCATTATTTCTCTTAAATTTATTACAGGGTTAGATCTGCAACAGTAGAGAATATAACATTTGAAAGAGTTATTTACCTCTGTATGGTTTAAAACTTAATTTCTGGACTTTTCAATGAAACTATCTACTTTTGCAGAGTAACGACCCATTGTAAGGATTTTTAAAAAAACTGAATTCCTGTATCAGTCTCTGTCTGAAGACCTGCCCATTTCTGGCCTCTTGGTTTGCTCTAAGTCTCTTCTCTAATCTCCGTTCTTTCCAAACTAAAGGAAGTTGAGGAAGGCATCTCAGATGGAGGTGCATAGGGAAGGAGACGGGTCTAGCACTACCGATAACACACAGGAGGGGGCGCCACACTCTAACTCAGCCAGTACCACATACAGCCTGGGCACTTTCTTCCAAGATTTCTGGCATGATATCTGTAAAGCTGGGTGTGTATTTTCATTCTCCTGGTTTCTGTGATGAGTCATTGTAAAGAGACGGGGCTGCGCTATAAAACCTTAAAAAAACATTACCTCACATTATGTGGTTTATTTAAAATATCAAATTTGGCAACAGCATTCAATCTTTACAGATTAAACTGAAGAGCCAGCCTTGCCTCGGACCTTTACTGTGCTTCTTTAGCTGCAACATCCTGAACCTTAAGTCTTATTTTAGCTGATCAAAAATCTGTTCGTTTTTTGTTGATTTCTTATAGCACAAAATCAGATTTGTTTCAAGCAGCTGGAGGATTTTGCAGCTAATTTTGATGTGATTAAAATTGTGTTTGAAAGAAGCATGCTGTCTCCCTTCACATCCTGCAGCATTGTGGAACATCTCACAGCTCCTTCAGGCTTTTGGGTTATTTTATGATCCAGAGTCACTTAATGGGAAAATAAACTTGGACTTCAAAATAGATTGACCTATTATTGGGCATATAACATTTATTCTTTACATGTAAAGAAAACAGGGGAAAATGTGAGTTTTACACAGCTGAGAAAACTGAACTGATGAACCAGAACTCTATGTAAAGATTTTAAAGCCTTCTGTGGAGAGAGAGCCTCGACTAGCTGTGACAAAGGTCATACAGCAGCGGTAGGGACCACAGCCGCCTGTAAAGATCTGCTAATATCCGATACCCACTCTAAGAACTACTGCTTATTTGATTAATTCAAACACCAAATATACCTTTATATACCCAGTGGAAACCATCTTAGCATTCCTACAGAAGCTAATATCTAGTCGTCTCTTCGCTCTTCGGGATACAGCCAATCACTACCCAGGAAAATAAATGGCACTCCTGCCTAGCAAACACCAGCCAATAGTGTGAGCTACCACTTCGCCATGATACCTCAGCTTCCTATGCTGCATTTTCTGAATGTTCAGTCGCAATAAGTTTAATCATAGGTAGCGTTTCCATAAAAAACTAATTTTGACCTAATGCTAAAAGATGTAGTGGATGGAAGAGAGGTTCAAATAGTCTTCTCTCCTTCACTTGGCTCACACACAACATAAAAAGATCCAAGAGTCATTTAGCTTATCAGATTTAAACAAAAACATTTCCTTACAGCAGTGGTTGCTTTAGTATCTCCTGGTTTCTAGTTCAATAAATCCAATCAACAATTACGTCAAAATCCCTTGGTAAAATTCTTTTTCATACAAATGAATCCAGCCCTTCCTATCTGTATGTACTTTCCCAGACCTTACTCACAGTTCCTGGAAGCAGCCACACAGCTATTTCATAATGTATTCCTGTCCAATAAAGAAACCAAAGCCTTCTGTGGTTACAGGAGATTTCCAGATTGTGCTGTTACAGATTCTACATGATCCATAGAAGTTGGTGCTTTACTGGGTTTAGCAGGTATGGCTCAAGAGGCTCATTTTGTGACAGAAAAAAGGTTTAAAATTACTTTTCTGCTTTGATCCTTTTTAATATTTTTGTCTCTAAAATGATATATGCCCTTTAATAATTAACCTTTTATAGCCATTGGAAATTAATTGGGCCATTACTTAGGAAGTCTTCACCAATTTATTTCTTCATCAATATTCCCAGAGCTGCAGTCTGTGAACTAATTTTAGCGTTTAAAACCTCTACAGACCAATAGATCACTTTTGCATGAATGTTCTACGCCGTTGTGTTGACTGCATCTCAAAGAGACGGAATGACGACGGCTCTGCTGACTCCCTCTTTCGTTACTCGCCCCTCTTCCCCTGCAGGTCTAAGAAGTCCAAGCTGTCCATCGATAAATCGACGGAGACGGACAACGGCTACGTGTCACTGGATGGTCGGGTGACCAACCGTAGCAGCGAGGAGGGGCTTCAGCTGCACGAGCAGAGGTGTGACTTACTGACCCGGCCAGACGAGGTGTGCTGGAGCCCCCACATCCAGCCCTCACACAATCACACAGCCCACAGCTCAGGACTGCTCCCAGCAGCCAGCAATAAGGTGATCAAACAACGATTCAGCATTCTACTTTCCTCATCTCATCATCATCTGGGAACGTTTCTCACTCTGGGATTTGTTTTGCTTTTAAGGAGCCTGCATCTGATGAAGCTTCTAGTGAGGAGGATCCCGAAGCGTCCTACAGCGCCCTCCGCAGGGGAGCTGAAAGAAAGAACAGCGACTGTACCCTCAGAAACCGCAAAAACACACACCTTTACAAGAAACACTATGCTGTGGAGGTAAACCACTACGTCTGGTTAATAGATGAATCATGCAGAATCGGCTTCTTAAAAATCATAAACCGTCGTTTGACCCGTCAGGATGTCCCAAAGTCTGGTACAAGCTGTAGCTCCAGATGTTCCAGCATGAGAACCCATGACTCTGAGAGCACGCGACACGAGTCAGAAACGGAGGACTTGATGTGGGAAGACTTCCTGCACTGTGCAGAATGCAGGTCGTCCTGCACCTCAGAGACAGGTGAGGGGGTTTAGAACCGGGAGCACAAACAGGAATCTGACTCTGGTTAGAAACATCCAGCGTGACTGTTTATACTGGGACTGTTCTTTTAGAGGCAGAAGGAGCAGGAGGGTCTGTATGTCCTCCATCCAAGAAGGAATACAGAGACGATCCTTTCCACCAGGTATGTAGACAGATTACTTTTGATGATGTAGATATTGCCAAGCACAGCTTGTTACATTTGCCACTTTTCTGTTGGTTTTTTAAAAATTTTGTTTGGCATTTAGACCTTTATTTAGGATGATGGGGAAGCCAGAATAATAGAAGTTTGCTTCATTATTTCTTTGACATATTTAGCTTTTTATCTTTAAGAGAACAAAAAATTAATACTGGAAAGTAGAAAATATGCTGTACAGGACATGGTGTGTATTTCAGTATTAAGTATCATTTTAACTGACTGGTCTACTAAAAAAACTGTCTAGGTCCTGCACAGCCTATCCACCATATTGGCCAGGGCTTCTTTTATGCTTGTATATTTTCTCCTTCCACTCAACTTTCTGCATATATGCTTGGACACTTTCCTTGTACAGCTAGCATTAAACTATTGTAGCCTACCAGACAAGCCAGTAGTCTTTCCATTGTTTGTTTAGGCTTCAAACATTTAATTGTGTATCAAAATTACATTTCTTTATGTAAGGTATACATTTTTTTCCGACGAGCTAAAAAGCTAATTTCACAACCAGAAATTGCAGCAGATTTATTAGTCATAATTAATTTATGGTTTAAGTATTTTTCTTCTTTGAGATATGCTTGTTTAGTAAGGAGTAGCGAACAGTTGTGTTAGTGTTATTGTGTTTTTGCTGCAGAGTCACATCCCCTGGCTGCACAGCTCCAACCCCGGCCTGGAGAGAGTGAGCGCCATCGTTTGGGAGGGAAACGAGTGTAAGAAGGCAGACATGTCCGTCCTAGAGATCAGTGGCATGATCATGAACAGAGTGAGTAGCTGTGAAAGGAAACGAGCGTCTTAACGAATCAACCGCGCTGACGTTCGTGTCTCTGTGTTCAGGTGAACCTCTACACTCCTGGTATTGGTTACCAGGTCTTTGGGAACCTGGTCTCGGTCACACTTGGACTCACTCCCTTTGTCTACAGGTACGACAAACATCACTGTCCCCAAAAACAAGCGATGTTGTAAACTGCTGATTTACCCATGGTCCCCCTCCTCAGGCTGGTCCAACACTGTGACCTGGATCAGTTCACCACGCTTTCAGCCAACGAGATGCTCTCTGTTGCTTTGGGGGGAGGCTCTGAATCTGATGCCCTGGTAATCACCATGGTAACCCTCAGCTTCCTGGTGCGTGTTTGCCTTATATGGCTCTTCTTCTTCCTGCTCAGTGTAGCAGAGAGGACCTACAAACAGGTAGGAAAGCAAAATCCTGAATGGTTTCCTATCATTGGTAGAAATGGATCAAACCATCAGGCGTCATCAGCTCCTCTCTATATTACAGAGGCTGCTGTTTGCCAAACTGTTTGGTCACCTGACGTCAGCCCGCAGAGCCAGGAAGTCTGAGGTTCCACATTTTAGGCTGAAGAAAGTTCAGAACATTAAGATGTGGTTGTCGCTGCGCTCCTACCTCAAGGTACACGTTTGATAACACAACAAAGCTTTATACTTACAGTTTTCTCCGGAAGATGTGGTAAGAAATAAAAAAATCTGTTTGAATGAATTTGCAGAGAAGAGGTCCTCAGCGATCAGTGGATGTCATCGTGTCGTCTGCCTTCCTCCTCACTCTGTCAGTAGTCTTCATCTGCTGTGCCCAGGTAGGAAAATTAATCTTCAATGGCTAACAAACGTATGCTGCCCTGGTTTAAGAGCCTGAATATCAGTTAATCTTCTATGGCAGCAATAAACTCATGTTGAAAAATACCTTTATTTCAAGCGCATTAAATCTGTCACTGATGTGAAAATGTTGGAGATCTGTGACCATTCCCTCTGGCTTTCTGGGAGAAAGCAGCCAATTCTAGATAAGAACCTCCTGGTACTTCATGCACTCTTAGGGCCATTTTGAGATTAACTGAACACATTTTTAAAATGAAAGTCATATTTACAACAGAAAGTCAGAAGTCTAAGGGTTAAATTTACAAGATGCTCATCAACAAGTGTCACCGTTTAGAACATTAGAAAATATCTTGCCGTAAATATGAAAAATTTATACTCCGACATACTTAACAAGGTTCTAGTTGCTTCTTAATAACCATCACAGATCCTCATTTAACTACTTTTAGATCTACATCCTCTGTTTTTCCATTACCCACCCGACGCGCAAGTGGCGTTTAATTTCTAAAGCGTAATATGTAGCTGATAGGCAAGGCAAGTTTATTTGTAGAGCACAATTCATACACAAGGCAAATCAAAGTGCTTCACAGTTGCAGAAATTAAGAAAACAGATAAACAGGGAAAAAAAAAGAAAAAACATCAACTTAAAAAATAATTAATTACAATAAAAAGCAAGAGTGCAGATGTAATTATTTTGATTGTCATATGCACGGGTAAAAACTGTTTTCAGCCTGGATTTAAACATTGTTAGAGTTGAGGCTTGTCTCACATCCTCATGAAGAATGATACCCACCGTTAAAATCAAAGGGACTGCTTCCATTGGATGGATCTCAAAAGCGATGTGTTGCAGCCCTCTCTCTGGCAGTTCTATTTTATTTTTTTACGCGCTAGGTTTCTAAAGCCTGTCAGTTAATTAGTGGGCGCAGGCGTCTCTTAAAGGACGTACACTGGCAACAATTAGCACAACACGTGGGTTACACAAAACATCACTACCTGTAAAACCAGGGTAGAAGTCAGTCGTTCTTGGTTAATTTTTATCATGCATGACTAGAATTTAATCCTTGAAGTGGAGAATCACCCAGTTTATATGGTACCAGTGATCATTTTTACAAGAAGGCATGGATAGAAATATCTCAGTTCTGGGAGTGGATGGTGAGTTAATGCTACTTATGAACAGAGACTTGCAATTACTTATGTGTCTAAAACGCACTCAGTGGGAAGCTGAAAACATGTCATTGCAAGCAAAATGTCAATAGCGTTACGCGCTGCTTACGCGTCTGGTGGAACGCAGATGTTTTTTTCCCTCTTCCTCAGATTCTAAACTTTCCAGTGGGAGAAATTTACTTTTACAAGAGATTCGTTTATTTTAGGGCTTTACAAATCTTTATTAGGAGTCCCAAAAAAGTGGTTTGCAACATTAGGGGGCGTTATTTAACCGCAAGAAAAACTAGAGACAAGCCCTATTATAATAGAAACACACTGGTTAAATAACACACATTGCAATGAGATTAACATGCGTTTTTCTTGGCAAGCGTCCACTTCCTGGGAAAATGGGTTGTCTATAATATGTGAAAAGTAGCCAAACTGCTGTAACAATATCATTTGTCCTCCTCCAGCTTCTCCATGTCCACGAAACATTCCTGGAGTATCACTATAACTGGGAGCTGGTGATCTGGTGCAGCAGTTTGTCTCTGTTCCTGCTCAGGTTTGTCACTCTGGGCTCAGAAACCAGCAAGAAGTACAGCAACACCTCCATACTGCTCACTGAACAGGTATTCTATGCACAATACAGATGCCTAACCAAACAGAGGCTGTTTGTTCCAACACTCACACTGACCTGCTCTCTGTCCTGTAGATCAACCTCTATCTAAAGATGGAGAAGAAGCCCAACAAGAAGGAGGAGCTGACGCTGGTCAACAATGTTCTAAAACTGGCTACCAAACTACTGAAGGTACCACCTCTCCGCCTCACAGCTGCTTAGATCCAAACTGACTGGATTCTTACTCTGCTGTTGACTCTCCCCCTGTTCAGGAGCTGGATACTCCCTTCAGGCTGTACGGGTTGACGATGAATCCTCTGCTTTACAACATCACCCAGGTCGTCATCCTGTCTGCTGTGTCAGGAGTCATTTCTGACTTACTAGGATTTAATCTCAAGGTAAGCAGGTTAGTTAGGGTTGAGGGATGGAGTGTTTTCACTCAGATCAACAACCAAAATGTTCAGTGTCAAAGATGCTCACATTAGTTAAAGCTAGATTTGGAATCGACTTGGGATCCCGGGACACGTCAGAAGCAGATTTGCGTAGCGAAAAAGGTTTTCTGCCTGATTTACGCCACCAAGTAGTGCGGCTGATGCGTTTCAGGAAAATACGCGCTGCATTTTATGTCTGCTGCAGAAGTCGGAAAAATCTCAACTACAGCTTCAAGTCGTGCCATAACAGCCAATCAGCTGAGGGGTGTCAGTGATGCTGGGACTGAATAGAGTCAGCATCAGCAGGACATGTAAACTGATAAACACCGTGGCTTATCACCCTTAGCTACACGACACCAGCTGTTTTCTATAAAGAGACAGGAATAAAAAAATAAACATTATGAATAGGTTAAGGTTAAACTATTTAGACAGGAATACTCTTAAGAGGTTTGTGGCCACAAAACTGCTTCCTCACCCGAACAACCAGACCTGGTAATGTCTCCAC